>CM065809.1:77116643-79516643 GCA_033398695.1 Orobanche coerulescens | reverse complement strand
TTGGCTTGGTTATTCGATCATGTATCGTGATTTTCGGGCATTTTGGGCCATTTTGTAATTTTCCAAAATTGTGGGTATCCGCCTTCGTATTTATTGTTTCGACCCTTTTCATGGTCGCGTATGAGTTTGATTAGAGCTCAAGCTCTTAGTATCTTGAACTTGAAGATTCGGTCGGAGAAATCCAACATCGTACCCATTTTTGAGAGTACTTTTGCTGTCAGGGATGAGAGTCAAAGCCCGGGGAAGCAGGAAAACCCGCTTTAGAACCTGTTCGCCAGTCGATAACGCACGCTACACGAGTTCGGGGCTGCCCGACCGCATCGCGTTCATCTCCTCGTTTCGATCGTGGTTTCGAGACAAGTATTTTCTTATACGATTTGTGTCCTGCAAATAGAGTTTACATGTTGGGTATACGATGGTTGGTTTACCCTCGTGAATATGATTCGTGTGATTTGATTATGATTTGATTATTTTGAACGTTGAGGGCTTTAATGATACCCCTGCTTGTTTAATGTTTTGGAATCGTGTATTCGGTGTTAATTGTATAGTTGTGTTGTGATTGATTGTTCATGATGGATGTATTGCGATGAGTATGATAACGGTGTCGTGTAAGTGGCCATCACTAGTAAGTATTCTTAATGAACTTACATTCTTAGCATATTAGTATTGCATGAGCGACGTGTGTGTGTGTGTATGCTCACTACGGGTTAGATCCGACGGGTCTCGGTAGAGGTTCACAGAGGCGTGGATCCACGAGCTTTGCTTTTAACCACTACGGGTTAGATCCGATGGGGTCGCGGTAGGGGTCCACCGAGGCGTGGATCAACGATTAATTGTGGTGCATTTTTATAAATATGTTTTGGGTTATGGAATTTCCGGAAATGAGTGTTTTTGAATGGTGATTTCATGATTGCATGCATTAACTAAATGTGTAAGAGGTAAGTTGTTCATTTGGCCTACTTGGCTAGGATGGAACTAGAGTATTTTGTCGTATGTGTTTAGTCCTTTAGTTGTGGGGTTTTGATGTTGGAAAATAGACCTTGCTATTGTTCTCGTGTACAAGTTGTGTCTATTGAGTTTTGTCTCGTCAAGATCTTGTCTGACTGAATAGTGTCGCGATGCGTCGTCTGAGTTTGTTGGGCTTGATTAGTATCATGGGGCGATCATCATCTTCGTGCGACCTGTGGATGTAAATATCCCTTCTTTGTGTTGTGCCTCGTGTGACATGAGCTACTTGTATGATTATATGTTAAGTGATAGAATCCTTCTGTTGATTTTGATTTCGTGATATGTGATTATTCGACTCTCATATTTTGCTTATATGAGGAGTGGTGTCGCTGCTAATGTATTTTTCACTGTTGGTTTTGTCCGCTGCGTGTGTACTTCAAAATGATTTGCTCGTTTCGTGAGTATTCTTGTGAAACCTTTGTGCTTAATATGGAATGGGAATATATATTTGTGTGATTTTTTCACTTCGGGAGGGTCCGACGAGGCCTCGGGGGAATCCGTGACTTCACTCCGGATTCACGAGTTTGTTCGCTAGCCAGTTTGGGAGGGTCCTTAGAGGCCTCGAATGGGATCAGTTGTTTTGCCCCGATCCTAGGCGGGTTTCGACTGTGATATTTGACAACTTGTTTTCTGGGAAAGGACATGTCTTGTTTTGAATCTGAGCAATTTGATGCGTGTACTATGAGACGCATAAGCGAATATCGATACATGTGAGTTTTGGGCATTCTGGCCTAATGGATTCTTTTATAACCTTGAGTATCTTATAGAATAAATTTCAAGACGTACTTTTAAAATGGATTATTTTCTCTCGGTATTTTCAAGGTGCCTACTAGTGCCACTGTATGTTTCAAAATTATTCCACTCTCAAGACCAAAATATTTTGAGATATTCTCAGTAATTTAGAAACGCATTTGCTTAGACCCGAGGGTCGAATATTTCTGAAAGTTTTTAACCAAAGAAAGGTGTCCTCGTTTCTATCAAACGCAAGATGGTTTTTCAAAGTCTCGATAACGATGGTTGTGTTACTTTTTCGAAATGTGATGCTCAAGATCAACTGATGTTCCCAAAATTGTTTTCAAAAAAGTGGTTTTCGTTTTTAAAACCTATCATTCCTGCGCGCGGTCCGGGAATGTATGTATGATGTTCGCACTGTCGTTATGGTGTTAACCCCCAAGTTGTGATTGAATTTGTAGTGTGAGCATTGAGTCGTTTGCCACGCATTTGTTGTTTTAGCCCTCTGTGATAGGTGTGATGTTGGTCTTTAATGTTGTCGTTTCGTGGTGATTTGCATGTTATCGCACCTGTGCAGGCTGTTAGAGCTCGGGTTTGTATGATTGTGTACATGTGTGATTGTTTCATGATGTTTTGTGATTGTGCGCTGGTTATCACTCGGGCCTTTGAAATCATCGAATATATGCCGTCGTTGCTGTGATTCTGTGTATGTGGGTTGCCTTACGTTGATATGTTGTGCTGGGTTGGCATCTCCGGTATGTTGTTTTGCGATGTTATATTCCATTGTACCCAGCAGTTGTATTTTCGGTATGCCTAGGTGCTTCATCTGTAATGTGCTGGGGCATGTACGTGCAAATTGTCCTTCCCCGCCAGTAGCATATTACAAGTGTGGACTCGAGGGGTACATAATCCAGTTTTGCGAGTTGGTTACCGAGTCTTCCAGGTATGAACTTCAGCACATATATCAGTATCGGCTTTGAGAGGCCTTCGAAAGATGTTTCTGTCGGTTACTTGTTGTGTTGTTACCTTGCTTCCATTGTTGTGAGTATCGGGGACAACACTTCTTTTAAAAGAGGTTGAATGTAATACCCATATTATTTTGACTTTTGCATTTTCTATTTCTCAATTCTATCGACTCGCTCGTGTTCGTTGATACTTTCTGAACTTGTTCGATATCTCGGTTGTCATCGTTCGAACGAGTTGTGACCTTGTTTCGGATCAATCGGTTCGATTCTTGTGAACCTTGTTCAAAATTAACGTCTTTTAGTTTCTACAAGTTCTTTTAATATCGTGAGTTGAAGTGTGAACTTCGGGGTCGTTGTTTGACCGTTGTTGTTCGATCATTATTGTTTGATCGTTGTTATTCGACCATTGTTGTTCGATCGTTGGTGTTCGATCGTTGTTATTCGACCGTTTTTGTTCGTTCATTGTTGTTCGATCTTTGTTGTCCGATCATTGATGTTCGATCGTGGTTGTCCGATTGTTGTGGCTTGATCTCGTACTATGAAGAATTGTCATTCACTGTTAGTCAGCCGTTTCGATTACGGTCAATTGGGACACCGATCCGTGCATTGCGAGATGGTATCTGAGAGGTTTGGGGATCGAGTTTGCATCTCTGCTCCGAAAGGACACGGAGATGCCTAGTGTGGTTTTCGAGAATTTCGGCGTGGTCGGAGTTCTTCGTGGTTACCTTTGCGGATCGTTGTGCGTTTAATTTCTATTTTTCGACTGTGCATGTTTTTTTGTAATAGGTACCTTTTTTCTCTTGATGGTTCGGAAAATTGATTTGATTGTGCTATCTTTTTGGTGATACTTGACACTTATTGGTTTTATTTTGTCCTTGCTTGTGACATTGTGATGATTGTCGTTGAGCATGATCTCAAGCTGTAAGTTCCTTCGCGTTTCTTTTAACGTCTCGCCGATGGGCCTAAGCTATGCGTTCTTGTGTATCTCGTTGAGATGTTCCTGGTGGGATATTGTTTCTCCTTACTTATTTTTAAGTTTCGGGACGAAACTTCGTTTAAGGGGGGTAGTATGTAATATCCACAATTTTGATTTTCGGTAAATTTCTTTTTTTGGCAAGAGTCCGTTTTAACAGCTCGCTTGTGACCGTTTCGTCATTCTGAGAATGATTAATTCTGCACTTTTTGACATCCGAGTTCAGTTCGGTGTCGTTTTGCTAAGTTCCGTGCTTTTTGGGGACTTTCCGCATTTGAGTTCGATTCTTGCGAATCTCATTCGAAACTGTTGTTTCATGTTCCCTGTAAGTCCGTTTAACTTTGCTAGACGTGTTGTGAACTTTGGTTTGGTTATTCGATCACGTATCGTGATTTTCGGGTGTTTTGGGCCATTTTGTAATTTCCTACACTTGTGGGTATCCGCCTTCGTATTTATTGTTTCGACCCTTTTCATGGTCGTGTGTGAGTTTGATTAGAGCTCAAGCTCTTAGTATGATCATATTCTGGAGCTTTCCGTGCGTATCTTGAACTTGAAGATTTGGTCGGAGAAATCCGTCGTCGTACCCATTTTTGAGAGTACTTTTGTGGTCATTCTGAGTCGATAGCGCACGCTACATCCGGGTGGTTAGCGCGCGAAAAGGTGCAGGGGTTAACGCACGCTAACTGGAAGTTCGAGGCAGTCCAGGAGCTACTGGACTGGCAATGGAGTCTCGTTAGCGCACGCTACGGTTGGTAGATAGCGCACGCTATCGTCTGCTTAGCGCACGCTATCTGTCCTTTATAGTGCATGCTACCTGGTAGGGGCAGATCTGTCCAGGAGCCACTGGACTGGATTCATGGCTCGTTAGCACACGCTACGCGTATTGGCTAGCGCACGGTAACAGTGTTGCGGGCGGAAATGTCTGGGGCGCTGACCCTGTTAGCGCGAGCTAATGCGGTGTGTTTAGTGCACGCTAATAACTGTCTAGTATAAATACTGGACAACATCCTATATTCCGTCATTTCTCTCCCTCTTCATCTCTTTTCGTCGGGAGCAAGTTCTTGGAGCGATTTTGGGCGATCTTCATCATCAAGCGTCATCTTGGGGTGGATTTGTGTGTGTTCAACATCATTTAATCCATTGTTCTTCGCCGGATCGAGGTATTTTTCTTGATTCCCTAGAGTTGACTTTTGGGAGTTCTGTTCTTGATTCCGAATCCAATCTGGTTTATATGAATCGATTGGTGTTAGTTGTTGTTGTTAAACATGTTTTATGGATTGTATATATATTCGGTTCGTTTCAACCCGAAGGGTGATTGCGGTGTTCTTGAGGTGTAGTGAACATTTAATGTTCGATTAAATGTTCGAATGAGTTTTCCTTCGATAGTTTGATGTGGTCTCCATTGTTTTTGGTCTTGATCCTCATTGTAATCATGTTTTTGTTGTTTCTTCAGGAGGATTATAGGTGCTCGAGGATTTCGAGTTCATCTCCGTTTTGTGTCGGTAATTCGTGTGGTGTTATTCTCGTAGTGTTCACAGTGCTATTGTATTCTTGATTATGTTCAGGAGTTCGGGGCTGCCCGACCGCATCCCGTTCATCGTCTCATTTCGATCGTGGTTTCGAGGCAAGTATTTTCTTATACGATTTGTGTCCTGCAAATAGAGTTTACATGTTGGATTTACAATGGTTGGTTTACCCTCGTGAATATTATTCGTGTGAATTGATTATGATTTGATTATTTTGAATGTATAGGGCTTTAATGATACCCCTGCTTGTTTAATGTTGTGGAATCGTGTATTCCGTGTTAATTGTATAGTTGTGTTGTGATTGATTGTTCACGATGGAGGTACTGCGATGAGTATGATAACGGTGTTGGGTAAGTGGCCATCTCTAGTAAGTATTCTTAATGAACTTACATTCTTATCATATTAGTATTGCATGAGTGACGTTTGTGTGTGTGTATGCTCACTACAGGTTAGATCAGATGGGGTCTCGGTAGGGGTCCACATAGGTGTGGATCCGAGAGCTTTGCTTTTAACCACTACGGGTTAGATCCGACGGGGTCTCGGTAGGGGTCCACAGCGGCGTGGATCAACGGTTAATTGTGGGGCATTTTTATAAATGTGTTTTGGGTTTTGGCATTTCCGAAAACGAGTGTTTTTGAATGGTGATTTCATGATTACATGCGTTGACAAAATATGTAAGAGGTAAGTTGTTCACTTGGCCTAGTTGGCTAGGATGGCACTAGAGTATTTTGTCGTATGTGTTTAGTCCTTTAGTTATGGGGTTTTGATGTTGGAAAATAGACCTTGTTATTGTTCTCGTGTACTTTGATTTGATGAGATTTGGGATGAGATCCCAACAGTTTTGTAAACGTCGTTTTACGGAAAGTGATTTTGGGCCGAGACCCATTCGTCTTGAAATGGTTATTTTTCAACTAAGTACTTAAGGTCCAATAGGGTTTCTACTTTTAAAATCCCCGAGATGAGGAATTTATTTTCAGGTACTTCATTGATTGCTTTCTAACTAATAAAACCTCTCGGGAAGGATTTGGTGGTCAATTGTCGTACCCGATTTGTGATTTCGAGTTGTTTGTTACAACTCGTATGATTATGTACTTGCACTAGCAAAATAGTGGGATTTTGCTAACCCCCAAGTAATCGGGGGTGGATGTCTATATTGCATTCAGGTTTTGGGGAGCATAACACAAGACCGGCATGAAAGATGATGAAAGATGATCGATAGTAATCGCATGAGGATCCATACGATGTCGTATTGGTTTGGTTGTACTTTATTTCCACTGCAGTATTTTTTTCCCATTGCACGGGAGTGTGTTGTATTTTGACCCCTGCGTGGGCATGTATTGAGATTGAGTTGTATGTATTAATTGAAAGACCAAATCGATCTACTGAGTCATTTTTTTTAGCCTTAAAGGCGATGTTGAGTTGTTTAATTGTGTTACCAGCCTGGTAGATCCTTGAGAGAAGGGTTTACGGAGTGTAATACCCCTGAGCGGATTGGGGGTATCACATAAGGTAATATCCCTGAATGGTATAAAAGCTTAGGTTGTGGAAACCTAGGCTGTCGGGTCAAGTTGTGTCTGTTGAGTTTTGTCTCGTCAAGATCTTGTCTGACTGAATAGTGTCGCGATGCGTCGTCTGAGTTTGTTTGTCATGATTAGTATCGTGGGGCGATCATCATCTTCGTGCGACCTGTGGATGTAAGTCTCCCTTCTTTGTGTTGTGCCTTGTGTAACATGAGCTACTTGTATGATTATATGTTAAGTGATGCAATCCTTTTGTGGATTTTGATTTCGTGATATGTGGTTATTCGACTCTCATATTTTGTTTATATGAGGAGTGGTGTCGCTGCTAATGTATTTTTGACTGTTGGTTTCATCCGCTGCGTGTGTTTTTCAAAATGATTTGCTCGTTTTGCGAGTATTCTTGTGAAACCTTTGTGCATAATATGGAATGGAAATATATATGTGTGTTATGTGCTCACTCCGGGAGGGTCCGACGAGGCCTCGTGGGAATACGTGACTTCACTCCGGATTCACGAGTTTGTTCGCTAGCCAGTTCGGGAGGGTCCTTAGAGGCCCCGAATGAGATCAGTGGTTTCGTCCCGATCTTAGGCGGGATTTGATTGTGATATTTGACTGCTTGTTTTCTGGGAAAGGACATGTCTTGTTTTGAATCTGAGTAATTTGATGCGTGTACTATGAGATGTATAAGGAATGTCGATACATGTGAGTTTTGGGCATTCTGGCCTAATGGATTTTTTTAAAACCTTGAGTATCTTATAGAATAAATTTCGAGACGTACTTTTAAAATGGATTATTTTCTCGCGGTATTTTCAATGTGCCTACTAGTGCCACTGTATATTTCAAAATTATTCCACTCTCACGACCAAAATATTTTGAGATATTCTCAGTAATTTAGAAATGTATTTGCTTAGACCTGAGGGTCGAATATTTCTGAAAGTTTTTAACCAAAGAAAGGTGTCCTCATTTTTATCAAACGCAAGATGGTTTTTCAAAGTCTCGATAACGATGGTTGTGTTACTTTTCCGAAATATGATACTCAAGATCAACTGATGTTCCCAAAATTGTTTTCAAAAAGGCGGTTTTCATTTTTAAAACCTATTGTTCCTATTTGCAGTCCGGGAATGTATGTATGATGTTCGCACTGTCGTTAGGGTGTTAACCCCCGAGTTGTGATTGAATTGGTGGTGTGAGCGTTGAGTCGTTCACCACGCATTTGTTGTGTTAGCCCTCTGTCAGAGGTGTGATGTTGGTCTTTAATGTTGTCGTTTCGTGGTGATTTGCATGTTATCGCACCTGTGCGAGCTGTTAGAGCTCGGCTTTGTATATTGTGCACATCTATGGACATTTAATGTTCGATTGCGGTGATTGCGGTGTCACATGATTCAACCGAAGGGTGATTGTGGTGTTCTTGAGGTGTAGTGAACATTTAATGTTCGATTAAATGTTCGAATGAGTTTTCCTTCGATAGTTTGATGTGGTGTCCGTTGTTTTTGGTCTTGAGTCTCGTTGTAATCATGTTTTTGTTGTTTTTCAGGAGAATTTGAGGTGCTCGAGGATTCCGAGTTGATCTCCATTTTGTGTCGGTCATTCGTGTGGTGTTATTCTCGTAGTGTTCGCGGTGCTATTGTATTCTTGATTATGTTCAGGAGTTCGGGGATGCCCGACCACATCCCGTTTATCGTCTCGTTTCGATCATGGCTTCGAGGCAAGTATTTTATTATACGATTTGTGTCCTGCAAATAGAGTTTACATGTTGGATTTACAATGGTTGGTTTACCCTCGCGAATATGATTCGTGTGAGTTGATTATGATTTGATTATTTTAAACGTTGAGGGCTTTAATGATACCCCTGCTTGTTTAATGTTGTGGAATTGTGTATTCCGTGTTAATTGTATTGTTGTCTTGTGATTGATTGATCATGATGGAGGTATTGTGATGAGTATGATAATGGTGTCGGATAAGTGACCATCTCTAGTAAGTATTCTTAATGAACTTACATTCTTAGGATATTAGTATTGCATGATGACGTGTGTGTGTATGCTCACTACGGGTTAGATCCGACGTGATCTCGGTAGGGGTCCGTAGAGGCGTGAATCCGCGAGCTTTTCTTTTAACCACTACGGGTTAGATCCGACGGGGTCTCGGTAGGGGTCCACAGAGGCGTGGATCAACGGTTAATTGTGGTGCATTTTTATAAATGTGTTTCGGGATTTGGCATTTCTGGAAACGAGTGTTTTTGAACGGTGATTTCATGATTGCATGCATTGACTAAATGTGTAAGAGGTAAGTTGTTCATTTGGCCTACTTGGCTAGGATGGCACTAGAGTATTTTGTCGTATGTGTTTAGTCCTTTAGTTGTGGGGTTTTGATGTTGGAAAATGGACCTTGCTATTGTTCTCATGTACTGTGATTTGATGAGATTTGGGATGAGATCCCAACGGTTTTGTAAAGGTCATTTTACGGAAAGTGATTTTGGGCCGAGACCCATTCGTCTTGAAATGGTTATTTTTCAACTAAGGACTTGAGGTCCAATAAGGTTTATACTTTTAAAATCCTCGTGATGAGGAATTTATTTTTAGATACTTCATTGATTTCTTTCTAACTAATAAAACCTCTCGGGAAGGCTTTGGTTGTTAATTGTCGTACTCGATTCGTGATTTCTAGTTGTTTGTTACATCACGTATGATTATGTACTTGTACTAGCAAAATAGCGGGATTTTGCTAACCCCCGAGTAATCGGGGGGTGGATGTCTGTATTGCATTCAGGTTTTGGGGAGCATAACACAAGGTCGGCATGAAGGATGATGAAAGATGATCGATACTAATCATATGAGGATCCATACGATGTCGTATTGGTTTGGTTGTACTTTATTTCCACTGTAGTATTTTTTTCCCATTGCACGGGAGTGTGTTATATTTTGACCCCTGCGTGGGCATGTATTGAGATTGAGTTGTATGTATTAATCGAAAGACCAACTCGGTCTACTGATTCGTTTTTTAGCCTTAAAGGCGATGTGGAGATGTTTAATTGTGTTACCATCCTGGTAGATCCTTGAGAGAAGGGTTTACGGCGTGTATCCCTGAGCGGATTGGGGGTGTTAGTAAATGGTATCGGAGCTTAGGTTGTGGAAACCTAGGCTGTCGGGTCAAGTTGTGTTTGTGGAGTTTTGTCTCGTCAAGATCTTGTCTGACTGAATAGTGTCGTGATGCGTCGTCTAAGTTTGTTGGTCGTGATTAATATCGTGGGGCTATCATCATCTTCGTGTGACATGTGGATGTAAGTCTCCCTTCTTTGTGTTGTGCCTCGTGTGACATGAGCTACTTGTATGATTATATGTTAAGCGATGGAATCCGTCTGTGGATTTTGATTTCGTGATTTGTGGTTATTCGACTCTCATATTTTGTTTATAAGAGGAGTGATGTCGTTGCTATTGTATTTTTTACTGTTGGTTTCGTCCGTTGTGTGTGTATTTCAAAATGATTTGCTCGTTTTGCGAGTATTCTTGTGAAACCTCTGTGCTTAATATGGAATGAGAATGTATATGTGTGTGATTTGCTCACTCCGCGAGGGTCCGACGAGGCCTCGAGGGAATCCGTGACTTCACTCCGGATTCACGAGTTTGTTCGCTAGCCAGTTCGGGAGGGTCCTTAGAGGCCTTGAATGGGATTAGTGGTTTCGCCCAGATCCTAGGCGGGTTTCGACTATGATATTTGACTGCTTGTTTTCTGGGAAAGGACATGTCTTGTTTTGAATCTGAGATTGTTCCATAATATTTTGTGACTGTGTGCTGGTTATCATTCTTGCTGTTGAAATCACCGAATGTACGCCATCGTTGCTGTGATTCTATGTATGTGGGTTGCCTTACGTTGATATATTGTGCTGGGTTGGCATCTCAGGTATGTTGTTTTGCGATGTCATATTCCATTGTACCCAGCAGTTATATTTTCGGTATGCCTAGGTGCTTCATCTGTATTGTGCCGGGGCATCTACGTGCAAATTGTCCTTCCCCGTAAGTAGCAGATTACAAGTGTGGACTCGATGTAACACCCCCAATCCTCTCAGGGATATTACACGCCGTAGACCCTCTCCTCGAGGATCTACCAGGCTGATAACTAAAATCAAACATCTAAACATCGCCTTTAAGGCTAAAATGACTCAGTAGACCGACTTGGTCTTTCAATAATAACATACAACTCAATTCCAAACACATACCCACGCAGGGGTCAAAATACAATAAACTCCCGTACAACGGGGAAAAGATACCGCAGCGGAAAAGAAAATACAACTGGACCAATACGACATCAACGGAACCTCGTGTGATTAGTATCGTTCATCTTTCATCATCCTTCGTGCCGACCCTGTGCTATGCTCCAAAAACCTGAATGCAAAAATAGACATCCACCCCCCGAATACTCGGGGGTTAGCAAAACTCCACTGTTTTGCTAGTGCAAGAACAAAGTGCAAATACGAGCCATACAATTCACATTCCATGAATAAGAATAACCAGGAATCCTCAAAGATCCAAACGAAACGAAAAGTACTTCCCGAGGCAAGAGTTTGAGAAAACCTTTCAAAATCGAAATATCATAAATCAATGGAAATAATTTATAAAACGGTTTAGAATGCCATCGAAAGTTTTAATAGAAAACAATTTAGGATTATCAAATCCTACTTTTCAAAATCCAAAAGACAAAAGGGGTCACCGCCCCAAAGGTTTACTTTCCGAAAAATGACATTTACCAAACCGTTGGGATTTTAGCCCCAAATCCGTAAAATGACTTTTACAAAAACCATTGGGATTTTAGCCCCAAATCTCATCAACTCACAGTACAAAAGAACGACCACAAGGTTCGTCTCCCAACATCAAAATCCACAAATAAAGGATTCAAAACAAACAACAAAATACTCTAGTGCCATCCTAGCCAAGTAAGCCAAACGAACCCTTACCTCTTACACACTTAGTCAATGCATGCAATCATGAAAACCGTTCAAAATACTCGTTTCCGGAAACGCCAATAATCCAAATCACATTTGTAAAATGCACCACAATTAACCGCGGACCCACGCCTCTGTGGACCCCTACCGAGACCCCGTCGGATCTAACCCGTAGTGGTTAAAAGCAAGCTCGCGGACCCACGCCTCTGTGGACCCCTACCGAGACCCCGTCGGATCTAACCCGTAGTGAGCATACACACACACCCGATACTCATGCAATACTAACATGCTAAGAATGTAAGTTCATCAAGAATACTTACTAGGGATGGCCACTTATCCGACATCATTATCAAACTCTTCAAAACACAATAACAAGATTAAACACGGAATACACGATTCCATAACTTTAAACAATAGGGATATCATCATCAAATCCTTCAACGTTCAAAATAATCAAATCATAATAAATTCCCAAAACACGCCGTTCACCAAACACACACGCATTTTGAAAGAAAGCCTTTAACGAGGCCGAACCGAAATCTTTTGAAACTTCATTTCAAATAACCAAACAAACACATCAAGACGACCACCGATCATCATATCCATAAAACGAGAAAAGTATGGGCAAGGTACTTGCCTCGATATCACGAGCAATGGAAAAGTGAACGGATACGGCCGGGTAGCCCTCAAATTCCCGAACACTATCTAGAACGTGATAGCACCGAAATTACTACGGGAAAACACCATATGAATCATCAACACCAACGGAATTCAACATCGGAATCATCGAGCACCTATAATCCTCCGTAGGGAATAATAAAACATGATTACGACGAGAATCAAGGCCGAAAACAACGGAAATCCCAACAAACTATCAAAGGGAACTCATTCGAACATTTAATCGAACATTAAATGTTCAAGACCCTTCAAGAACAAAGAAATCACCCCTCGGGTTGAACGAACCAAAGATACGAGTATCCAATCCGTAGAACAAGTTCAAAACAACGTTTATACAACAATTAATTGATTAAAAATGGATTGGAATCGAAATCAAAAAGCAAAATCCCCAAATCTACAAAAACAAGGGTTCAAGCAAAAATACCTTGATTTGGATGAATGATTCAAGTAGAGGCCGAAAATCTAAAACAAGACTTGAGGTAGATGATCTCTACAAGTTTTGGAGCACTCAAATCGCCCAAAATCGCCATTGAAATCGCTCTAGATGGGAGGAGGAAGAAGAGAGGAGAAAAATGAAGTTTTCTCCTCGAAAATCTGCTAAAAAATGCAGAAAAAGCCCGTGTGCCGCGGCACAGGACAAGTGTGCCGCGGCCCAGGGCCACCAAAAATGCCCAGGAATCAGCTTAGTGCTGCGGCACAGCCTGAGTGTGCCGCGGCACACGGTACAGTCCCTTTCAACACCAAAAAGGCAAACCGTGCAGTCTTGGCTATTTCGACCATAACTCCTTCGCCTGGATTCCGATTGACTCACCGTTTGAACCATTGGAAAGCTAACTTGATGCTCTATAATTTTGCAAAGATTCAGAATTTTTGGAGTTTCCAAGAATTAATGGTGACTTTACAAAGTCGAACTCCCACGTGAAAAAGTCGATTAAGGACACGGAACTCAACAAAACGACACCGAAACGAACTCGGATGACAAAAAGTGCAGAATTAATCATTCTCGGAATGATGAAACGGTCATGATAGAGTTGTCAAAACGAACTTCCTCCGAAAAAGAAAATTACCGAAATTCGAAATTGCGGATATTACACTCGAGGGGCACAAAATCCAGTTTTGCGAGTTGGTTACCGAGTCTTTTGGGTACGAACTTCAGCACAGATATCAAGATCGGCTTTGAGAGGCCTTTGAAACACGTTTCTGTCAGTTACTTATTGTGTTGTTACCTTGATTCCATTGTTGTGGGTCTCGGGGACGACACTTCTTTTAAAAGAGGTTGAATGTAATACCCATATTATTTTGACTTCTGCATTTTCTCTTTCTCTATTTTATCGACTCGCTCGTGTTCTTTGATACTTTCTGAACTTTTTCGGTATCTCGGTTGTTATCGTTCAAACGGGTTGTGACCTTGTTTCGGATAAATCTATTTATCGTTGTGACTTTTTCGAGTTCGGTTCGATTCTTATGAAACTTGTTCGAAATTAACGTCTTTTAGTTTCTACAAGTTCTTTTAATATCTTGAGTTGAAGTGTGAAATTCGGGGTCGTTGTTCGACCGTTGTTGTTCGATCATTGTTGTTCGGTCATTGGTGTTCGATCGTTGTTGTTCGATCGTTGTTGTTCGATCATTGTTGCTCGGTCATTGGTGTTCGATCGTTGTTGTTCGATTGTTGTTATTCGACCGTTTTTGTTCAATCATTATTGTTCGATCGTTGTTGTCCGATTGTTGTTGCTTGATCTCGTACTGCAAAGAATTGTCGTTCACCATTAGTCAGCCGTTTCGATTACGATCAATTGGGACACCGAGCCGTGCATTGCGATATAGTAGGTGAGAGGTTTGGGGATCGCGTTTGCGTCTCTGCTCCGAAAGGACACGGAGATGCCTAGTGTGGTTTTCAAGAATTTCGGCGTGGTCGGAGTTCTTCGTGGTTACCTTTGCGGATCATTTGCGTTTAATTTCTATTTTTCGACTGTGTGTGTTTTCTTGTAATAAGTACCTTTTGTCTCTTGATGGTTCGGATAATTGATTTGATTGTGCTATCTGTTTGATGATACTTGACACTTGTTGGTTTTATTATGTCATTGCTTGTAACATTCTGATGATTGTCGTTGAGCATGATTTCAAGTTGTAAGTTCCTTCGTGTTTCTTGTAACGTCTCGTTGAGATTTTCCTGGTGGGATATTGTTCCTCACTTATTTTTAAGTTTCGAGACGAAACTTCTTTTAAGGAGGGTAGTATGTAATATCCACAATTTCGATTTTCGGAAAATTTCTTCTTTTGGGAGTCCATTTTAACGGCTCGTTTGTGACCGTTTCGTCATTCTGAGAATGATTAATTCTGCACTTTTTGACATCCGAGTTCGTTTCGGTGTCGTTTTGCAGAGTTCCGTGCTTTTTGGCGACTTTTCTGCATTTGAGTTCGATTCTTGAGAATCTCATTCCAAACTGTTGTTTCGTGTTCCCTGTAAGTCCGTTTAACTTTGCTAGACATGTTGTGAACTTTGGTTTGGTTATTCGATCACGTATCGTGATTTTCGGGCATCTTGGGACATTTTGTAATTACCCAAGGTTGTGGGTATCCGCCTTTGTGTTTATTGTTTCGACCCTTTTCATAGTCGCGTGTGAGTTTGATTAGAGCTCAATCTCTTAGTATGATCATATTATGGAGCTTTCCGTGCGTATCTTGAATTTGAAGATTCGGTAGGAGAAATCCGTCATCATACCCATTTTTGAGAGTACTTTTGCTGTCATTCTGAGTCGATAGCGCATGCTACATCCGGATGGTTAGCGCACGCTAAGGTGCAGTAGTTAACGCACGCTAAGTGGTAGTTCTAGGCAGTCCAGGAGATACTAGACTGGGACTGGAGTCCCATTATCGCACGCTACGGTTGGTAGATAGCGCGCGCTATCGTCTGCTTAGCGCATGCTATCGGTCCTTTCTAGTGCACGCTACCTGGTAGGTGCAGACCTGTCCAGGAGCCACTGGACCGGATTCATGGCTCATTAGCACACGCTACGCGTATTGGCTAGCACACGCTAAAAGTGTTGCGGGCGGAATGTCTAGGGCGCTGACCCCGTTAGCGTGCGCTAATGCGGTGTGTTTAGCGCACGCTAATAACTGTCCAGTATAAATACAGGACAACATCCTTTATTCCTTCATTTCTCTCCCTCTCCGTCTCTTTTCGCCGGGAGCAAGTTCTTGGAGCGATTTTGGGCGATTTTCATCATCAAGCATCATCTTGGGATGGATTTCTGTGTGTTTAACATCATTTAATCCATTGTTCTTCGCCAGATCGAGGTATTTTTGGGAGTTTTGTTCTTGATTCCGAATCCAATCCGGTTTAGATGAATCGATTGGTGTTAGATGTTGTTGTTAAACATGTTTTATGGATTGTATATCCATATCGTCGGTTCATTTCAACCCGAAGGGTGATTGCGGTGTTCCCGAGGTGTAGTGAACATTTAATGTTCGATTAAATGTCCGAATGAGTTTTCCTTTGATAATTTGATGTGTTCTCCATTGTTTTTGGTCTTGATCCTCATCGTAATCATGTTTTTGTTGTTTCTTCCGGAGGATTATTTGTGCTCGAGCATTCCGAGTTGATCTCCGTTTTGTGTCGGTAATTCATGTGGTGTTATTCTAGTAGTGTCCGCAGTGCTATTGTATTCTTGATTATGTTCAGGAGTTTGGGGATACATGACCACATCCCGTTCATCGTCTCGTTTCGATCGTGGTTTCGAGGCAAGTATTTTTTATACGATTTGTGTCCTGCAAATAGAGTTTACATGTTGGATTTACGATGATTGGTTCACCCTCGTGAATATGATTCGTGTGAATTGATTATGATTTGATTATTTTGAACGTTGAGGGCTTTAATGATACCCCTGCTTGTTTAATGTTGTGGAATCGTGTATTCCGTGTTAATTGTATAGTTGTGTTGTGATTGATTGTTCATGATGGAGGTATTGCGATGAGTATGATAACAGTGTCGGGTAAGTGGCCATCTCTAGTAAGTATTCTTAATGAACTTACATTCTTAGCATATTATTATTGCATGAGTGACGTGTGTGTGTGTATGCTCACTACGGGTTAGATCCGATGGGGTCTCGGTAGGGGTCCACAGAGGCGTGGATCCGCGAGCTTTGCTTTTAACCACTACGGGTTAGAGCCGACCGGGTCGCGGTAGGGGTACACCGAGGCGTGGATCAACGGTTAATTGTGGTGCATTTTTATAAATGTGTTTTGGGTTATGGCGTTTCCGGAAACAAGTGTTTTTGAATGGTAATTTCATGATTGCATGCATTGACTAAATGTGTAAGAGGTAAGTTGTTCATTTGGCTTACTTGGCTAGGATGGCACTAGAGTATTTTGTCGTATGTGTTTAGTCCTTTAGTTGTGGGGTTTTGATGTTGGAAAATGGACCTTGGTATTGTTCTCGTGTACTGTGATTTGATGAGATTTAGGATGAGATCCCAACAGTTTCGTAAAGGTCGTTTTACGGAAAGTGATTTTGGGCCAAGACCCATTCGTCTTGAAATGGTTATTTTTCGACTAAGGGCTTGAGGTCCAATAAGGTTTCTACTTTTAAAATCCCCGAGATGAGGAATTTATTTTCAAATACTTCAATGATTACTTTATAACTAATAAAATCTCTCGGGAAGGCTTTGGTGGTTAATAGTCGTACCCGATTCGTGATTACTTGTTGTTTGTTACATCTCGTATGATGAGGTACTTGTACTAGAAAAATAGTGGGATTTTGCTAACCCCCGAGTAATCGGGGGGTGGATGTCTGTATTGCATTCAGGTTTTGGGTAGCATAACACAAGGTCGGCATGAAGGATGATGAAAGATGACCGATACTAATCACAATGAGGATCCATACGGTGTCGTATTGGTTTGGCTGTACTTTATTTCCGCTGCAGTATTTTTTTCCTGTTGCATGGGTGTGTGTTGTATTTTGACCCCTGCGTGGGCATGTATTGAGATTGAGTTGTATGTTTTAATTGAAAGATCAAATCAGTCTACTGAGTCATTTTTTCTATCCTTAAAGGCGATGTTGAGATGTTTAATTATGTTACCATCCTGGTAGATCCTTGAGAGAAGGGTTTACGGCGTGTAATATTCCTGAGCGGATTGGGGGTGTTACACAGCTGCAGTCAGACCAGATAAAGTTATTCGTCTGATCAGGTAACATTTGTCAACTGTAAAATATTATGCGGAAGAACAACTGACTATAAAATGGAACAATAAATATGTATGCAGCAGTAAATCACACAATAAGTATGATGATAGAGCAGTAAATCACACAATCACTTGTAGTGGTTTCAGAGGTGGGGTAGTCCTCTACTAGTCCACTTCTCTCCAAACCAGTTGGAGGTAAACTCACTAAAACTCACTATAACTTTCAACCAGTGAAATTAATGTTACTATGAATTCTGTTACAACAACTTCCAACCAATGGAAACCCATGGCCATTGCAACTCTCTTTGGCTACCTAGTGTAATACCCGAGATTTTTTACTCCGGTTTTGTTGATTTTTTCTCCGATTTAGCGGGTTGCTATCGTTCATGTCTTGGGAATCCTGGAAACTGTCACTTTCCTCCACAATGCAAAAAAGGAAGAAGAGGCAAGAGGCCTCTAGGAAATGGCGATAATACAAGCATGTTGAGTTCGACACCATGCCAGAGGACTCTGCCGCCAATGCCATCATCTCTATTTCCAGGCTAGGACAAGGATCTTCCAATCGCTATAGGGCCGTTGCACTATAATATCCAGATTTAATTTTTCATTTATGATGCAGCGTGCATGGACAAGAAACAAACTGTAATACAACATCTTGATGATTCCTTAGAATATTGAGGGTTTGATATCAAGATTTGTTGATTTTAAAGAAATACCTAAAATGGACAGATATGTAGTAAAACATTAGATTGTATCGATAAGCAAAAACTGAATGACAAACCATCCTTCAATTGTTAAATAGCAAATTCTGATCCCAAAACCTAAGGAAATAACAAAAAGATCCTTGAAGTTCCCAAGATATAATAAACAATGCACAAAAATAGTATAAATTACATTTGACCCACAAGATGAAGGAATTCGCCCAAAATCCACCACTGCTCATGGTAAAGCCATGACTATTGCTCAGAAGGCCGTTTCTGTTCCAAAAGCTCTAGGCTTTTATTAAAATTTGACACTGATTAGAAAGTTCAAATCTGCATGATTTCAAAGAAATACCGAAAATTGACAGATATGGAGGAGAACCTTTGATTGTATTCAATAATCAAAAACTGAATGATAAAATATCATTAAATTATTGAAATTGCAAACTCTAATCGCAAAACCCTAAAGAAATAACAAAAAAGCCCTTGAAGTTCCCAAGATATAATAAACAATGCATCAAAAACAGTAAAAAGTAATTTGACCCACAAGATGAAGGAATTCACCCAAAATCCACCATTGCTCGTGGCAAAGCCATGGCTATTGCTTAGAAGGCCATTTTTATGCATCAAAACCTCTAGGCTTTCATTAAAATCTGGCTTCGGGCCGGAACATTCAAAATCTGCCTAAATTCTTTGGATGTTCCAATTTCTGGATATAATGCAACTCCATTTTCCCCGCATTAATTTTTATGTTGTTGTACTGTGCATATTCATTATAGAATGTACATTAGTGTTGTATTGGGTTAATGTTTGATCATGTTTGCATTCATATATTGGAGTCAAATAATTGAATATATAATTATTGTATTCCGAGCCAGTTACGCCTTAAATGTTGGACATTAGCGCCATGATGCATAGGGTATGGTCGTAAATATGTTGTGATATGGGTGTATGTGAGATAATGCATATTCGTACTTCGATGTTTTCGACAGAGGATTGTACGATCACATTATTGGGTTTTGATCAAATCTAATTTGGCGGAATCATCAAAAATTGATTAAAATATCGAATAAGTATGTACTATGTGAATCTAATCTTCAACAAATTAAGGTATAAAAATTATACCTCTTTGATGCGTGTAGACGGTCTAGATCTGATCTTGATCTCCATGGAAATTGTCTTGAGGACTCCAAATGTCACTCATCTACTGGTATCCACACAATAGATCTTGAGTCGTCTTGAGTTATTAGCTTAGAACACGAGCAAGATGAAGAACGCCATGTTTTCCTCTCCCTCTCTGTCTCACGCGCCTTTATGATGTAATAAGGATTGGATAACTTAGTGGTTTAGCTCTAATAACACACATTAGTTTTTCGTACCTATGTCTAGTCATACGTAGGGGTGAATAACCTAGACATACTGTAATATCCGGAATTTTCGTTTTCCGTTATCTTGGATTGTTTGTGTTTTGACGCCGGACATTTTCTTGTTGATGTGAGTCGGAGTGATTTCTATCGTAATACTCTATTTTGATACTATCGCATAGCCATTTTAGACGGGTGTGACATGTTGTTACGTGCGTTTCTTTTATTAATGTGTGAATGTGATGTAGTATGTTATGTCTCGTTATTTGCTCGTTATTGTTTTGAATCATAGCCGGTGCATTAGTGCGACCGAAACGTTGTCGAACGCCGAACCGGTCTGTCGAAACTATCGAGTCTCGACCGCAGGGCCTGGTCGAGTTACAGCCGCAGTGCAGTACCTGTTACGGCCGTAAGTGCTCGGCAGTGACTCGTTGGGATGGCTGGTTATGGCCGATAGTGACTCGCAAGGACTAGCCGATAATGGCCGTATGGTTGTGGCCGGGTACGGCCGTAAGGCCGATTACGTACGTAACATGGTGCCGATAACGGCCGTAAGGATGTCGGCCAAATTGTGAAGAAAGGTTGAGAAGGCCAGTTACGACCGTAAGTCATGGCCGGTTACGGCCGTAAGTGCTTGGCAGGGGTCAGCTATTTAAGGCCTCGACACCAGGTCACTCGGCCATTTTCCACAATTTTCTTCGTTTTTCGCGATCCTTCGACAGAAATTGAGGGTTTTGATCGGGAGCGTCATAGAACATCATTTTTGTAAGGATTGTGTCGATTTTAACAACATCTGATCCTCGTTCTTCATCAGATCGAGGTAATTTCTTGAAATCTCCTTGGGTTGACTTTCGAGTTTTCCTTCTTGATTTTCATTATTTGTCCGATTTTGATGAATCAGTTGTTGTTATTGGGTATTAATAGGCATGTTCTACGGATTGTATATCCTTATTTAGAGTTCGTTGGAACCCAATCGGGATTTTTGGTGTTCTAAGGAACCTTGAACATTTAATATCCGATTAAATGTCTCAAAGGGTTCCCTTCAACTCTTGATCGTGTTTTCCATGGTTTTCAATTATTATTCTCGTAGTAATCGTGTTTTCGTTGGATTTCTTGGAGAATTGTAGGTGTTCGGGGTTTTCGGGTTGTGCCATATTCGTAGGAATATTCGGGTGCCGACTATCGAGGCAAGTATCTTACTTATACATTTTATACCTTGTGAATATGACTTACGTGTTGAAATGAATGATTTGTGGTTAGTTGTGATAAACCTGGAAATGTATATGTTGGTCGATTGTACACTTGGATGTGTATCATGATATAGGTATTGATCGTGAGTTATGTTGCATTGATTTCATCAGTGATTTGGATGACAATATTGTGTTATGTGTGTTTGGTGGTGTAAAGCTCGTATTGGTTGTAATGTCGACTTCGTGCTATGTGTGCTAGTTGTGTGAAGTCGTAATAGATAAGATGGTTGATTGATTGTGAGCGTGTTGGTGTGATGTGAATGTGAATGTTGTGTGCTGGAATGCTAAGTACACTCGTGTGTGTTCGACGGGGCCTACGAGGATTCATGGCACAGGTCCATGGGATCAGAACTTAGTATGTGGTACTGAGGTCCAATCGTGTGGGTCTGACGAGGCCTACGATGATTCATGGCATAGGTCCATTGGATCAGGACACAGTATGTCCAACCGTGCGGGTTCGACGGAACACGTGACATAGGTTCACGGCGTCAGGACTGGTTGTTATGATTGCTATGTGATTTCTAACTGTGCGGGTTCGGCGGAACCTACGGTGACACGTGACACAGGTTCACGGGGTCAGGACTAGTTGTTGTGATTGATGTGTTTGTTTCTTTCCGTGCGGATTGTCGAAGCTACGGAGACTCGTAGCAAGAGATCGCGGAGTCGTGAATATGTTTTGATCAACTAAGTTTCGGAAATGAAGTTTTCAAGGAAAGTAATGTTAGGCCGAGCCCCGCGTGATTTGTGAAAATGTTTTCGTACTGTAAATTACTGAAATACGAATCGGATTTGGGGTTTGAACCCTAAGGTTTTTGAAAAGGTTTTCTTAATCAGAACTTCAGGTCATAAAGGTTTTGAAATTCTAAAAATTCCCGAGATGATGATCTTATTTTCGAATGCTTCATAGCTTATTTTTCCCTTGTTAAAACCTCCCGAGGATATTTTTGGTACTTGGTTATTATATTTGATTCATGGTTAATGTTTGCTCATTACATTTTGTATGATTTGATACTTGCACTAGTAAAACAGTGGAGTTTTACTAGCCCCCGAGTAATCGGGGGGTGGATGTCTGTTTTTGCGTCCAGGTACATGCAGGTTCGGGGGAGCAGTCACAGGATTAGCATAGGAAGTGACGAGCTACGATACTAATCAAGAGTTGAGAGTTGGTAGAGTTAAGTTGTATTGTCATAGTTAATTTCAGTCTTCTGTTGTATTTTGCTTCGACCTATGTGTGGGTAATGTTGTATAAAGTCAGTTCTGTTTATTGAGTTGTGTGACCTCATCGGTCTGTGTATTCATGTGGGAGTGACCTTAACGGACTGTATTACTTTATTGTTTGACCCTGGTCGGGCAAGAATTTGGTCATTCTGTAATGTTTAGCCTGGTAGAACCTTGTGAACAGGGGTCTACGGCGTGTAATATTCCCATATGGTTTTGGGTGTGTTACATTTATGGTATCAGAGCTTAGGTTGCGGAAACCTAGGCTGTCGGGTCAAGTCGAGTCATGATTTGTCGAGTATTGTGTTGTTTTGTCATTCGAATTATCGAGTGACAAGTCGAGTTGTGCGTAGTCACAACGTGTCAGATATGTTGTCGGACGAGATTAGTATCGTGGGCGACCGTCATCTCCGTGCGGCCTATGGACGTAAGTCTCCTCTTTTATGCGAGGTACCTGTATATCATGATTTTATCTATGTGAGTCAATTATGCTGCGTAATTTTATTTGCTCGGTGTTGTACAATAAGGTTTGTATTCAATGCTTGGGAAACACTGTATGTGGATAAAACTGGGCGTATTGTTGTTTTACCTTTGAACCACCGTGTGGGGTGGTATGGTGTGAAAGTTGTGAACCTTGATGGGTTTCGGAAAGGTATCGCCGGTAGAGTTGTGAGAAATTCCGATGAATGAGTTTGTTGTATGTTTAAACTTGATGCCACGAGATGTATTTGATTGAATTGGCGACCCTGGTTGCCGTTCGAGCATGTAAGTTCAACCGTTTTTGGAATGTTGTAATTTTGCCGACTGCGGGTAGGTTTGAGAACGTTTTTCTGAAGGACTTTACGGTTTGAGCATTTTTGTAGAAATCGATTTTTGAAAATATTTTGATGGTGCGGTCAAACCACGGTTTATATGGATTTTAAGATCGGTTAAATTTTGACAAATTTGTTGTGTATTTTCAAATGACACCATCAGACGGTATTTGGAAAATGTGTTTTGAAGTACTTCGGACATTGTAAAATATTACCATCGTTTTTGGTTATGAACGAAAGGATTTTGGAAAACTTTTATTTTGCAAAACGATTTTGGTTTTCGGAATTTTAAACATTATGTGTTTGTGTGTTGGGACTAAGTGGTTGCGATAAGTTTGTTGTGTTGTTGTGCTCGCCGGAGAATGTTGCAGTGTTTTCTAAATGTTGGGATACGTTGTTAGATATCGTTCCCTAACTCTAGGAGCCGTTTCGGGGCTGCTGGGTTACATCAGTTGTTTAACAGCGAGTAGTCACGGCCGTACGAAATCTGTGTTACGGCCGTAAGTTGGTAGTTGCTACGGCCGGAAGATGTTGGTATTACGGCCGTAATCTTCTAGTTGTTACGGTCGTGTTGTTACCCAAAACATTATCCGGAGATGATATTGCTGGAATGGTCGAGTAACAAACAAATGCGAGAACACTTTCGTGGGAAAATAAATAACACAAGATTTGTCGGGGTTGTTAATCCCGGGCTTGAATGCTCTCGCGAGATGTTATTAATATGTATACTATGGAGTACAAATATCAATGTTAGAACACTATTACAATGAGTGTAATGATCCTAGTTATCTTAGCTATAGAGCGTGAAGATTGCCGGAAGAACCAAATATGAAGCTCTGTGAGTTCTTGCTTTTGATGTTCATTGTATGAGAATGTATCCCTCTCTCTGTATGTATTTCACTGTACTCACGATGATGATAGGACACTGTTGTAAGCCTCCTATTTATAGGAGACAAGGTTGCTGGGTCCTCTCCGGTGATCGCGGGCGACCGCCGTTTTCTATATTAGAATAAGGTGGGCGATCGTACCGTCACGTGGGGCTATTCCCTTAAAGTCCGAGGCTGCTGCTGGCAGCCAGCTGTGCGAGCCAATGGGAAGCCTGCACGCGTCCTGAGTCGCTGTCCGGGGAGGACCCACTTCGTACCTTTCGGCGGGCCTGTCGGTAGGTGAGGTAGGTGACAGGCTGGGGTCAAAGGCCTTATCTTGCGGCGTCTTTTGTGGATCTGCATGTGGGTCTCCGTCCAAGATTCGGTCTACGACGGCTTTAACGGATGTTGGATTCATACGTGGCACGAGACGATCGTCTATGTTCGGACATCATAGACGATCGCCAGATACCAAAAGACGATCGCGGTGGGTGCCGACTGCTGGGTGTTTGCCCAGTGTATGTCTTCTATGGTTGGCTCTCAGACCATTATGCCGATCGCCATCGAGGCGTATTAATCGCCGCACAACAATTGCCCCCCAGCTTGCTTTGATGTCGAAAACACGGGGTGAGGTGGTACTATTGGCGATCGCCAGTGTTTAGACGATTGACTCGTTTGTTTATGACAAGGACGATCGTCAGGACGATTTGATTTCAAATTTGGACGATCTCCTTTTGCGCTGGAATCAGCGGGAAATGAAGGCGGGCTCTCGAAACGTTGCAAGGGCACGCGTCGTGCTACCATTGGGGGAGTCCGACGGTTTTGTCAGACTTGTCACCTGGCGTGCCCTCGAAAAGACGCGTACGCGGGTTTCGAGGGCTGCATTTAATGTGTCCCCCCCGACGGTTGCACTCCAGCCCTTGGGATTTCGCCTATTTGCATAGAGACCCCTGCTCCCGCCTATAAAATGGGCTAGGGCAACTTCATTTCCACTCTTCACGCACCCTTGCTTTTTAGTCGAGACTCTGCAGAATTTTTTCGAAGATCCGTGTGCCGACCGTCCTTCTTTTTAGGTAAGAACACAAATCTTCTCTCCCCCTTTACTTTTAAGAACATGTCTGGAGGATCTAAAACATTCGAGGCCGGTAGCTCCTCCGCCGCCGCGGCTTCACCTGACCGGGAGGAAATTCCCGTGGGTCTTCATATGGAAACGGCCGTCGAGGCCATTCGTGCGGGGATTGCATCTGCGGAACTTGAAGAGCTCTTCAATGAGGCCGAAGTGGCGAGATCAGCGGCGGCGGCGGAGCAGGGGGGCTCGCCGGTGGATGAAGACGAAATGGTACGGCTGTCTTGGGAAAAGAATAGCGTATTCGGCCCTGCCTATTTAGATTTTGCTAAACTTATAGAGGGGATCGCCGGACCATGTCCTGAATTTGATTTCGAAGCGTATTCCACCGCTCACCCCTATGAGCACGTGAAACAGACGTCATTCCGGGCCGCGGACCATTCCTTATGGACCCTTGGACAGATCCGGAGTTCAGCAACCAGGAAAGATTTGCTTCGTTGGAGGGAGAAATTCCACATTCCTTCTGATGTTTCGTTGCACGTGCCCTCGGAGAACGAACGTGCCGACCAGCCTCCCGAGGGTATGGTCGCTGTCAATGAAATGATCCTTGCGGCCGGATTGCGGTTTCCCTTGCCGTTCGCCGTGTCGAATTTGCTGATCGCCTGGAATGTGGCGCCGCTCCAGTTGATGTCGAACGCCTGGCTGCAGATTATCAGTACCTTAACTTTGTTCGGCGGTCATCGGCTGTTTCGCCTGCCTTCCGCGCTGGAAATGAACTATCTTTTCAAGCTGACCGCGCAGAAGGGATCGGTCGGAGGCCACCATATCCAGGGTCGCATGGGTAGGGTGGTCCTTGGGGTGCCGAACAAGGTTCACAGCGACCTGGCAAAGTGGTGCTGGGTCGACGGAGCATGGAGGTCGGCGTCAAGCGATAAGCCGGAGGAAGGGTTGGATATCCCCACCAATTTTCGGGAGAGGAATCCGAGTAAGGGTATCAACTCTCCCTTTATTTGGATACACCTTGAACTGATCTAATTTGGTTTTCTTTTTGCAGGATCCCTTGTTCCAGCGATCGGCGATCTCTCCTTTGATTTCTTGATCGTCTGGGAGCGGATTCGCGCCTTGCCGGACTCCTACATCGACGTTCACTCAGTCAGCCACGGGCTTCATCGGTTGGGAGCTCGAGTGTTTCGCTACCCTCGCCACCTGCAGGCCCCGGGTATGAATTTTTACTTCCTCTTTCCTGCATGAAGATCGTCTGATTGAAGTAGATGTCTTACTTGTCTGAATTTCTCCTTGACAGAGATCTATTTTCCCCGCTACGCCGAGCCACCGAGAGAGATCGCGATGTCAAACCCCGGACTCTTGGGTCGTCTTCATTAGGGGAAGAAGACGGGTCGTGCCCCTGCGACGACGTTTCGCCCCATCGCTGCAGTGAGGCCTGCTATGGTGCCAGTCGCCGAGCTGGAAGTTCAAGAGGAAGAACAACTCCAGCGCAACCGCAAGAGGCGGAGGCCGGAGGGCTCCCTGCCGACTGCTGAGGCGGACGTATCTATTTTGGAGCCGCCGGTTGCCGCTCCGCCTATCTATGCTGTTCCGATGGTGGAGGGGTCTGGCTCCGGGCCCTCGGCCGGCTTCTCGAAAACTGCAGCGATCGCCGAAGCTGAAACTCCTCGGGGCAAGCCCTTTTTCGGCCGCGACCCCAACTTGGTCAGCAGGTAAGACCGGTTTGATCTTTCCGAGTTAGGCAACTCGTGTAATGCATATACTAACTCCTTTGTTTCTTTTTGTTTGTGTTGCAGGGTCTGTCTTGCTGATCCGGACGTCTCGCCGATGGTGCTGTATTTCCTGGCGAGCAAGCCTCCACGCCAGTCCCTCGATGTTCCCTCTTATGTTTCCAAGGCCATTACCTCTCTTCCTAAGGCTTGGACGACCGATCTCGACGCGATTGCTCGTCGGCGATCTGGAGATGCCATGCAGGCGACGTTCGCCCTGACTCTCCAGGCGGCGGCGATGGCCGCCCAAGCCGTTAAGGATTATGAGGGGCGACCCGCTAATGCTCGCCTCCATCAAGATCCTGAGGTCGCTCGGAGCAAGAACGTTGACTGCGCTAACCGAATCCAGGCCATGGAGAAGGAAAATCTGGAGACGGCCAAGCGGGCCAAGCAGGATCTTGACCAGATGAAGCAGGAGCTTGACCGGTCTCGGGGGTGGCGGATCGATTCTGCGATCAGGTGACGGAGGCTCGCCGGATGCACGCGGCCTCGCAGGAGGAGGCGACTGGCTTGAAGGCGACAGTGGATCGGCTCAACAGCGAGCTGGAGAAAGCAAAGGGAGAGATGGAGAAAGCAAAGGGAGAACTGGCCGCCAAGGTGGTCGAGCTAGCGAATGCTGAGAAGATGACTTCGGATTTGAAAGGGCAGATAAAGGCAATCGAGACCGATTCCTACCTTAATGTGGCACTCGTCGGCGAGTTCGCCTACTATATGGCCTACGTCGATGCTGTCCGAGCTGCCAAAAAGGTAGGGATCGAGGTCGGTCCTATTATGGAGAGCTTCAAGGCCTACGTACTCGAGTACCCGTTGCATCCGGAATTTTCCCTGCCGATCCTCGACCTCAACGACTTGGGGATCGACTTGAGTTGATATCCTTTTCCGGATAAACTTATTTATCCTGAAGCCGATGAGGGAGCGCATGCCGATCCGCCACCTGGGGGCGAAGACTAGCCGGGGGGAGCCTGAGTGATTTTTATCTTCCTTCGCTTTGTAATTTTCTGCTTTTTCTTCTACTGCCTTCGGGCTTGTATTTGTACGAACTTCTTGATTTGAATAAAATACTCCTTTTTTCGCATCTGATTCTTTACATGTACGATCGCCTTTAAATGTTTGCATGTGAATTTATACAAGTGTGTATATAATTGCTTCTGATGCCTTGTTCGCCTGATCGATTGTTTGAATGTTTAATGTATTGACATGCTTGGAAATTCTTACCTGTAAATATTGTCGAACAAAACTGATCGTCCTGTGTGTGTTTGAATGAAACCGATCGGGTACGGTACCTTCCTTCCGATTGCATTTAGGACTAGCTCCACTTCTTTGCCCCTAGTTTTTGTTTACTTAATGTAAGTAAGGGAATAAAAATAGTATGTTTGGTGAGATATCTTCAGTTTTACCGAGTCTGAGGAACCGTGAACGGTCGCGGAGTTCGATGGACCGACCTTCGTAGCCGTGTCGTTATGTGCGAGGGACTGTCCCGCGACTCACTTTTTTGTTAGGGTCCTCCGTTAGGCTGTGCCCGCCTTGTATTTAAACGAAAGGCGAGCGGTCTTGGTCTGGAGGAGTCCTTGCACGGGGTGTCGTCGGCTTATTCGACTCCACGTCCATGGCTTGTTAGCATTTTTCTACCTCGGGTCGGCATGTGCGATGGCGACCCTCGACGGTATATGTTGTGATGGGGTATGGGCGCGCCGCCTTGTCCGGGTACATCATGTTAGATGATGTACTTTAAGGGCGCGCGAACATGTCCACAGATTAGTTTGGAGGGTCCTTCGGCTACGCCCGCCTCGTATTTAAATGAAGGGCGAGCGATCGCATTCCAAAGGAACCTTGCATAGACGAAGCTGTCGGTTCCATTGACCTTCAGGCCCACGACTGCACTATTTCTACCTCGGATCGCCAGTTTAACTGACGACCCTCAACGGTATACGTTGTGCTTGGAGGTACGATCGCTTGCATAGATCTGTCAGGTTTAGATGATGACCTCTCGTAGGGCGAGCGAGCCGTCCTATTTTCAGCTGTTTGTTTTTGTCGAGGTGAATCATATAAATGGGATGGGAAAATCTCATTATACTTCTTTGTACATTGGGTAACTGAAACTGAATACAAAGTTTTCACGGGTAGTATTTCTTCAAATGTATGACGTTCCAGGGATATTGGTCCGGAGTGCCGTCAGGGTGTTCAAGTTCGTAGGATCCCCTAGTTAGACACCTAGATATCCTGAAGGGGCCTTCCCAATTCGGGGCAAAGACACCTGTGTGGGTCTGGACCATTTTGAGGACGAGATCGCCCACTTGGAACCGTCTTTCCTTGACCTTCGAATTGAAGAACTTCTCGGATCTCCTTTTATGGATTGTGTTCCTCATTTTTGAGGTCAGTCGTCGTTCTTCGAGCATGTCAAGGTCGATCTGCCGGGCCACATCATTGTCTGTCGTCATCTCTTGTTCGGTTCGGTGGCTGAGGACAGCGATCTCCGAGGGGATCACCGCTTCTGTTCCGAAGGCGAGGACAAATGGGGTTTCGCCGGTTGAATTTCGGGTCGTCGTTCGATAAAACCACAAAATGTCTGGGAGCTCGTTCGCCCATCGTCCTTGCCTGGATTCGAGTCGTGCTTTAATCGTGTGTTTGAGGATTTTGTTTACGGCTTATACCTGCCCGTTCGTCTGAGAGTGGTAGGGGGCCGAGAACAACTTCTTGATTCCCCACTTCTTGCAGAATTGCATGACTTCTAAGCCGTCGAACTGCTTTCCGTTGTCGGAGATTATTGCCTGGAGCAGGCCGAATCGGCATATGATATTCTTCCAAATGAACTTAATTACTTGTTCTTGGCCGATCTTGTTGAGTGGTTCGGCCTCAGCCCATTTAGTGAAATAATCGACCCTTACGATGGCAAACTTACATCCCCCTGGCGCCGTCGGCAAGGGACCTATGAGGTCAATGCCCCATTGGGCAAATGGCCATGGGCTGTACATTGAGGTGAGCTACTCGGGGGAGAGCTTGATGTTTGGGCCCATCACTTAACACCTGTGACACGATCTGGCATAGGCGATCGCGTCTTTTTGTAGTGTAGGCCATAAAAAACCCTGCCTGGTTGTTTTGTGGATGAGATCTCGCCCGCCAGCATGGTTTCCACAGATCCCATCATGGATCTCGGCTAAAACGAGCCGGCCTTCCTCCGGCGTAATGCACTTGAGGAGGGGAAGGCTGAAAGCTCGCTTGTAAAGCCGGTCGTCCAGTAGGGTGTATCTGGATGCACGGAGTTGGAGCTGGAGAGCTTTGATACGATCATCGGGGACCGTCCCATCCTTTAAGTATTTAATGAAAGGAGTCATCCAATTATCCTCGTCGACGGTGACCGTGGTAATCAGGTTTCTGTCGATCGCCGGTTTCGCCGATTTTGTGATTTGGATGTTAGAGAAATCGGCTGCCCCATCTGACGATGCTAGCTTGGATAGGGCATCGGCCTGGGAATTGTGCTCTCTCGGGACTTGTTCGATTAGCACTTCGTCAAATTTCGTGCACATTTCGGCGACCAATTCTTGGTATGTGACCATCTGTTCGCCGTGCGCCTCATATTCTCCCTTGACTTGGTTCACGACAAAGAGGGAGTCCATGAAGATATGGAGGCGACGAACATCTAGGGCGAGGGCTAGATCGAGCCCGCCTACCAAGGCTTCGTACTCGGCTTCATTGTTGGTCGCCCGAAACCCGAAACGCACAGCATTTGTGAAAATTTCCCCATCGGGGCTGATGAGGACAATCCCTGCCCCTACTCGCGAATTGGTCGCCGAGCCATCCACGTATAGCTTCCAGGCAGGGTGGCCGATCTGGGTCGGACTATGAGGGAATGTTAATTCCACCATGAAGTCTGCCAGAGCTTGGCATTTGATCGCTGTGAGAGGGGCGTTCGTGATACCGTATTGGGAGATCTCCAGTGACCACTTGAGGAGTCGCCCGTTAGTGTCTGCCGGTGTAGAACTTGCCTTAGAGGGAGAGTCGTCAGAACCTCCACTTGATGTTCGAAGAAGTAAGCCCTCAGCTTGCGAACACTCATGACTAGAGCGTAGGCGATCTTCTCCAAAGGTGTATAACGTGTTTCCATGTCATGGAGCGCTTGACTAACTAAATAGATCGGCAAGTGGGATTGCCCCTCTGCTCGCACTAAGACAGCACTCAGCGCGACCTCCGAGGCTGCCAGGTAAAGGAATAGCTTTTCGCCAGGGATCGGCTTTGCTAAGATCTGGGGGTTAGAAAGATACTCCTTGATTTTGACGAACACTATTTGGCTCTCCTTCGTCCATGCGAACTTCTTGTTCTTTATGGGCGCGAAGAAAGGCTTGCTTTTATCGCCGAGCCGAGATATGAAACGGTTGAGGGCAGCTAGACAACCTGTGAGGCATTGCACCTGCTTGACATTCCGTGGCTCCTGCATGTCGAGGATCACCTGAATCTTAGTGGGGTTCACCTCGATCCCCTTTGGCTCACAATGTGCCCCAGGAATTTTCAGGAGCTCACCCCGAAGTTGCATTTCTTGGGGTTCAGTTTCATGTTGAACTTCTCGAGGATGGCGAACGTCTCGGCAAGGTTATTGAGGTGGTATTCCTTCTTGAGGCTTTTGACCATGATGTCGTCAATGTAGACCTTCATGGTCTTGCCGATCTGATTGGCGAACATTCCGTTGACTAGACGCTGGTAGGTTGCCCCCGCATTCTTCAAGCCGAATGGCATTCGGACCCAAAAGTATATGTCTTTTTCCGTGTGGAAAGATGTATGCTTTATGTCTTTCTCCGCCATTGGGATTTGATGGTATCCGGCGAAGGCATCCATGAACGACATCATTTCGCAACCTGCTGTACTATCGACCAAGTGATCAATATGAGGCATCGGAAAGTGGTCTTTTGGACATTCCGCGTTGAGGTCGGTGAAGTCGATGCATAACCTCCAGGAGCTGTTCGGATTTTTTGACGAGCACTGCGTTGGCGACCCACTGAGGTTCATCTGTAGCTACTCCGATTAATTTGTTATAGAGCATCTTTATGACTTCTATGTCGAGTGCTGCGTATTTCTCAGGACCGAATTTCCTACGTTTCTGGTGAACAGGCTTCCTTGCTGGGTTGATCTTTAGATAGTGGCAAGCGTGTTCAGGACTTATGCCAACCATATCTTGATGCGACCTGGCAAAAACTCCGATGTTCTTACGTAGTAAGTTGATCAGATCCTCCTTCAACTCAAAACCAACGCTTGCGCCGATCTGTACTTCCCGTCCCAGACGAGCCGGATCTATCGTTATACTCTCCAACTATTCAACGGGGATGGTCGCCTCTCGTTTGGAACGATTTCCGGACTCGATCCTTGGATCGATGTCGAGACTTGGCTCGAAACCGATCCTTGGCTCGATGTCGTCCGTTAATCGATGTGAGATGGCGTCTTCTGAGTCGGGTTGGTACGATGTGCTTGGCTCGTCGATATCCATGGGTTTATTGTCGATCGTTTCAATGTTACACACAGCATGGGAAGTATTGTAAGAAGTTACGACATAGGAGTAATTCAAACATTTCTTTGCCATTAGCTGATCTCCTTTTACAGTACCGACCGTCCCATCGGCAGTGGGGAATTTGATACAGTAAAAGAAAGAAGAGGCGACCTCCTCGAAGGTTTCTAGAAATGGACGACCTAGGAACCCATTATAGATGCTGGGCCTATCTATGATTACAAAATTTAGGTTCCTAGTAATCCTAACCTTGGGATCGTAGTAACATGTTAGCTCGACAGAGAGCTTGATCTTCCCGTAGGCTTGGACTGTGCTGTCGCCGAATCCTTGAAGCACGGTGTCGAATGGCTTGATGAACTTGGTCAGGTTGCCGAGCTGGTCAATAGCGGATTTGAGTATGATATAGCAGAAGCTCACATTGTCAACCAGCACGCGATCGACCATTTTCCCAAGGATACATGCAGAGATCACCAATGCATCCTCTTTGGGGCATTGCACTCCCTCCCTATCCTTGTTGGAGAAAGTGATGAGCGAGTCTTTGGAGATGGTCGGCTCTGGGGGTACCACGATATGGACCCCGGCGAATGCCCTAAGTTCGGCCTTTCACTTTTTGTTCAACATGGTGGGAACCGGGGAGAGGCCCCCGAGGTTTCCACCTCCCGCCTGAAGCATATTGATCCGGCCGCCAGGGTTGATCGGAGGGATCGATTCATCGGAGTACTCCGGCTCATTCTGCTCGATCCTTGCGACCGAATTGGGAGGGATTCCATCTTTTTGTCAGCGCTCGTGCCCTCCGGTCCTCTCTGTCCGAGGTTCTGGCATGGTGACCAAGTTGTCCAATTTGCCTTCCTCAAACAGTCGCCAGAGTTGTCTGAGGAGGTTGCGGCACTGGCTGGTGTTGTGGCCGGGACTCTTGTGGCAGGCACAAAATTTGCTGCGGTCTAGATGACCGTGGTCCCTTGTCGGCTTTGGTTTGTTAAGCCACTCAGGCCCCTTGATGGCGTTAAAGGAGTGGGCCGGAGATAAGTTGAGGTTGCGGAGGAGGTGAACCTCCACATCCTCGAAGGCTTTGAACTCACGAGGCGGCTTTGCGATCGCCTTTCTGGGCTTGGTGACCGCCTTCTTCTGTACGTGGGATGGCGCCTTTCCTTCTCCGGCGGATCCCTCGCCTAAGCGGAGGGTGAGCATCCTCTGTCTGGCCAGGAAATCAGCGGCCTTGACGCGGAAGATCGAGTACGTCGGGGGGATGTCTTTTGTGAGGTGCCTGAACATGGGCGAGTGGCCATAGAATCCCCCTAGGACTGAGTAGAGAGTGAGCTCGTCGCTAATGGGCTCACCTGTGAGGACTATTTCGTCCACTCGGTCGATGTAATCTTCATCGGGCTCGTCCTTCCCCTACCTGATTTTCATCATGCGGTGGGGGCCTTCTGGCCGAGCAACTTTGGCGGCGAAGTACGACGTGAAGTCGTTCGCCAGCTTCTCAAAGCAATTGATTGAGCGAGGTGGTAGTGAGATGTACCACCTGTGGGCGAGGTCGCCCAGAGTTAATGAGAACATTCGACATTTCGTCGCATCTGATGCTCCGCATCCGGTCATGTAAATCCTGAATTTGCTCAAATGGGTCTCCGGATCCGATCTCCCTTCATATAGAGGTGTCTGTGGGGGAGCAATCTTTGGTTGAACTGGGGCGAGCTCGATCTGGACCGCGAGTGGCTCACTCGGTCCAGCGATCGATCTCCTGGCGCCTGCCCCAGTTTCTAGGAGCGCCTTCATTTCGTTAAGCTCGCGCTGCATGGCGGCCATCGCCGTAGCCTGACTGCTCGCTTATTGGCTCCCGGAGCGCGAGCCAATGCGATCATGCACTGATCCCCTTGCCCTATGGTGGATGATGAGTTCTCCGCCAACGGGCTCAGTCCTTGGGCGAGCGGGGGCTCGTTGGCCGGCTTGTCTTCTGGGAGTCGGATATGCCGAACTCCTGGTAATGGATTCGGACTCCGATGTCTCCCTGCTGGGGCCCGAGTGCCCGGGTCTCCATGAGGGATCGTTCTCTAGGCGGCTTAAGACGGAATCATCTCGCCTTACGAGAGCCTTTTCCTGCGGCTCGGGGCTTTCTGTCGATTTCTCAACATATATCCCCTTGAGCTTCTGCTTGTCTGCTCGACGGATGGTTGACGGAGTAATGGTGGGCGAGTCGCATGCCCTCCGTCGCTCCCTGAGGACGGCTATAGCCTCCTCAATCTGTTCTGCAGTTTGGAATTGATCGAGTGAGAGGCTAGGACTGTCCCTCGGGGGCGGGAGTGAGAGCCTAGTGAGATCTGTTTATTGGCTTATGCTGATTATGTGAGGTTCATTTTGTCATGTTATTCTGAATGGTTGTTCGTTCAGTATGCTGAGGGGTTGAGGCCGAGGCCGTGGTCTTGGTGGTGGTCGTCATAAGGAGCATGAGGGGGCGACTCGCTCTTTGTCGAGTAACAATCAGCTCAGTACAGATGGTCGTGTTGACCAGTCGCGAGATCAGGGACAATCAGCCAGCATTAATGTTGACGTTTGCGCCGCCACCATCCTTCATCAGGTGGTTGACCAGTTAGTGCAGATGAATCAGGACGTACATCAGAATGAGAACCCAGATGGAGATAATGGGGCTAGTAAGTGGTTACGAGATGTGATGAGGATGCAGCCGCCCCATTTTGTGGGTTCTTCTGACTCGTTAGGTTGGGATAACTGGCTCTTCTAGTTGGACAGAACATTTGATTCTGTAGCTTGTCCGGATGAAAGGAGGGTACCCATTGCTTAGTACCTGTTCGACAAAGAAGCTGTAGACTGGTGGCAGGCTGTAGTGCCTGCAGATCGTATACCTACATGGGCTGAGTTTAAGACCGCTATGGAGGAACAGTATTGCCCGTTGCCTGTCCGTGAGCGCAGGATCATTGAATTTTTCTCGGCTACGCCCCAGGATGTGTCGATATCCCAGGCGATAGTCGATTATAATCGGCAGCTAGTTTATGTTCGCGATCAGGTGAGAAGTGAAGCGGACAAGATCCGGTATTTTAATATGCGCATGAAACCCTATATCCATGAGAGTATGGCTCCGCTTATGTGTACTACCTTCAAAGAATATCAGGACCAAGCTCGAGCCAACGAGATGGCTGTTTCCGTGTCAGAGGCTAACTCAGGAGGTAAGAGACAGAAGACCTCGGGTAACTTTTCAAGAGGCCAGAGAAGTGAGATTCGTGAGCCTATTTCTTTGCATTGTCCTTCTGGGAACACTCATCGTTCGTTTGATCAGTCTAAGAATCCTACTCACGAGCCGAGTAAGACGAGCGGCATGAAGTTATGCTTCAATTGCAGCCGTGTGGGCCATACCCGGAAGAATTGTTGCTCGCCGCAAGTTAACTGTTTCAAATGTGGTCATGTGGGACACCAGGCGGTACACTGAGAGACCGTCATAGAGATGTTCGGGAGCCGAGATCCCCCTACTCATGGAGGGCCTAGTGGTGCCCAGTAACGTAGTTACGTGATGTATTTGTGCTGTAATTCGTGTAGAGATTGATATTTGTTGCGTGAACTTTTTGGTTTTGTTTGTATTCTCCCATTATGTTTTATTTTAAGTTTCGGAACGAAACTTATTTTTAGTGGGATATAATGTAATATCCGATATTTTCGTTTTCCGTTATCTTGGATTGCTTGTGTTTTGACGCCGGAGATTTTCTTGTTGATGTGAGTCGGAGTGATTTCAATTGTGATACTCTATTTTGTTACTATCGCATAGCCGTTTTAGTCGGGTGCGACTTGTTGTTACATGCGTTTCTTTGACTAATGTGCATGTGATGTAGTATGTTATGTCTCTTTATTTGCTCGTTATTGTTTTGAATCATAACAGGTGTGTTAGTGTGATCGAAATGTTGTCGAACGCCGAACCGGGATGTCGGAACGATCGAGTCTCGACCGCAGGGCCTGGCTGAGTTACGACCGCAGTGCAGTACTTGTTACGGCCGTAAGACATGGCCGGTTATAGATGTAAGTGCTCGGCAGTGACTCGTTGGGATGGCCGGTTACGGCCGACAGTGACTCGCAAGAATTGGCCGATAATGGCCGTAAGGTTGTGGTTGGGTACGACCGTAAGGCTGATTACCTACGTAACAGGGTGCCGATAACGGCCGTAAGGATGTCGGCAAAATTAGGCAGAAAGGTTGAGCATGGACGGTTACAGCCGTAAGTGCTCGGCAGGGTTCAGCTATTTAAGGCCTGGGCAGCGATTCACTCGGCTATTTTCCACAATTTTCTTTGTTTTTCACGATTCTTCGACAGAAATTGAGGGTTTTGATCGGGAGCATCATAGAACATAATTTTTTGGAAGGCTTGTGTCGATTATAACAACATCTAATCCTTGTTCTTCGTCGGATCGAGGTAATTTCTGAAATCTCCTAGGGTTGACTTTCGAGTTTTCCTTCTTGATTTTTATTATTCGTCCGATTTTGATGAATCAATTGTTGTTATTGGGTATTAGTAGGCATGTTCTATGGATTATATATCCGTATTTCGAGTTTTTTGGAACCTAATCGGGGTTTTTGGTGTTCTAAGGAACCTTGAACATTAAATATCCGATTAAATGTCTCAAAGGGTTCTCTTCGATTCTTGATCATGTTTTCCATGGTTTTAAATTTTTATTCTCGTAGTAATCGTGTTTCCATTGGATTTCTCGGAGAATTGTAGGTGTTCGGTGTTTCCGGGTTGTGCCGTATTCGTAGGAATATTTGGGTGCCGACTATCGAGGGAAGTATCTTACTTATACGTTTTGTACCTTGTGAATATGATTTACGTGTTAAAATGAATGATTTGTGGTTAGTTGTGATAAACCTCGAAATATATATGTTGGTCGATTGTACACTTGGATGTGTATCGTGATATAGGTATTGATCGTGAGTTATGTGGCATTGATTTCTTCAGTGATTTGGATGACAATATTGTGTTATGTGTGTTTGGTGGTGAAGCTCGTACTGGTTGTAATGTCGACTTCGTGCTATGTGTGCTAGTTGTGTTAAGTTATAATAGATAAGATGGTTGATTGATTATGAGCGTGTTGGTGTGATGTGAATGTGAATGTTGTGTGTTGGAATGATAAGTTCACTCGTGTGGGTTCGACGGGGCCCACGAGCATTCATGGCACAGGTCCGTGGGATCAGAACTTAGTATGTGGTACTGAGGTCCAATCGTGCGGGTCTGACGAGGCCTACGATGATTCATGGTACAGGTCTATCGGATCAGGAAACAGTACGTCCAACCGTGCGGGTTCGACGGAACCTACGGTGACACGTGACATAGGTTCTTGGGGTCAGGACTAGTTGTTATGATTGTTATGTAATTTACAACCGTGCGGGTTCGGCGGAACCTACGGTGACACGTGACACAAGTTCACGGGGTCAGGACTAGTTGTTGTGATTGATGTGTTTGTTTCGTTCCGTGCGGGTTGTCGAACATATGGAGACTCGTAGAAAGAGATCGCGGAGTCGTGAATATGTTTCGATCAACTAAGTTTCGGAAATGAAGTTTTCAAGGAAAGTAATGTTGGGCCGAGCCCCGCGTGATTTGTGGAAATGTATTCGTATTGTAAATTACTGAAATACGAATCGGATTTGGGGTTTGAACCCTAAGGTTTTTAAAAAGGTTTTCTGAATCAGGACTTGAGGTCTAAAAGGTTTTGAAATTCTAAAAATCCCCGAGATGATGATCTTATTTTCGAATGCTTCATAGCTTATTATTCCCTTGTTAAAACCTCCCGAGGATATTTTTGGTACTTGGTTATTGTATTTGATTCATGGTTAATGTTTGATCGTTACATTTCGTATGATTTGATACTTTCACTAGTAAAACAGTGGAGTTTTACTACACCCCGAGAAATCGGGTGTGAATGTCTATTTTTGCGTCCAGGTACATGCAGGTTCGGGGGAGCAGTCAAAGGATTGGCATACGAAGTGACGAGGTACGATACTAATCAAGAGTTGAGAGTTGGTAGAGTTAAGTTGTACTGTCAGAGTTGATTTCAGTCTTCCGCTGTATTGTGTTTCGACCCATGTGTGGGTAATGTTGTATAAAGTCAGTTCTGTTGATTGAGTTGTGTGACCTCATCGATCTGTGTATTCATGTGTGAGTGACCTTAACAGTCTGTATTATTTTATTGTTTGACCCTAGTCGGGCAAGCATTTGGTCGTTCTGTAATATTTAGCCTAGTATAACCTCGTGAACGGGGGTCTACCGCATGTAATATTCCCATATGATTTTGGGGGTGTTACATTTATGGTATCAGAGCTTAGGTTGCGGAAACCTAGGATGTCAGGTCAAGTCGAGTCGTGATTTGTCGAGTATTGTGTTGTTTTGTCATTTGAATTATCGAGTGACAAGCCGAGTTTTGCGTAATCACAACATGTCAGATATGTTGTCGGACGAGATTAGTATCGTGGGCGACCGTCATCTCCATGCGGCCTGTGGACGTAAGTCTCCTCTTTTATGCGAGGTACCTGTATATCATGATTTTATCAATGTGAGTTGATTATGGTGTGTAATTTTATTTGCTCGGTGTTGTGCAATAAGGTTTGTACTCAATGCTTGGGACACACTGTGTGTGGATAAAACTGGGCGTATTGTTGTTTTACCTTTGAACCACCGCGTGGGGTGGTATGGTGTGAAAGTTTTGAACCTTGACGGCTTTCGGAAAGGTATCGCCGGTAGAGTTGTGAGAAATTCTGATGAATGAGTTTGTTGTATGTTTAAACTTGATGCCACGGGATGTATTTGATTGAATTGGCGACCCTGGTTGCCGTTCGAGCATGTGGTTTTAAGTTCGACCATTTTTGGAATGTTGTAATTTTGCCCGATGTGGGTAGGTTTGAGAACATTTTTCTGAAGGACTTTACGGTTTGAGCATTTTTGTAGAAATCGATTTTTGAAAATATTTTGATGGTGCGGTCAAACCACGGTTTATATGGATTTTAAGATCAGTTAAATTTTGACAAATTGGTCATGTATTTTCAAATGACACCATCAGACGGTATTTGGAAAATGTGTTTTGAAGTACTTCGAACATTGTAAAATATCACCGTCGTTTTTTGTTATGAATGAAAGGATTTTGGAAAATTTTTATTTTGCAAAACGATTTTGGTTTTCGGAATTTTAAATACTATGTGTTCGTGTGTTGGGACTAAGTGGTTGCGATAAGTTTGTTGTGTTGTTGTGCTCGCTGGAGAATGTTGCAGTGTTTTCTAAATGTTGGGATACGTTGTTAGGTATCGTTCCCTAACTCTCGGAGCCGTTTCGGGGCTGCTGGGTTACATCAGTTGTTTAACAGCCAATAGTCACGACCGTACGAAATCTGTGTTACGGCCGTAAGTTGGTAGTTGCTACGGCCGTAAGATATTGGAATTACGGCTGTAATCTTCTAGTTGTTATGGCCGTAAGTTGTGTGTTATTATGGTCGTAAGCATATGCTGTCACGACCATAATCTTATTGTTACAGCCATATCTGTACACTTTACCGACCGTTCGATTCCTATGGATATAGTCGTGTGGTCCGCAGATGACGATTGTGAACTTTAGCTATTGCATCAGTAATGTCGCGCTCGATTGTTTATCCTAGTTGGATATTATTGCCATGTTGGCGATCGTTACCCTTCTTGTTAGCAAATTTGATTGTACACCTAATTGTTGTGATGGCATAATCTAATTTAATTGTGTTGTTCTATGAGGTTATCCTGACATGATAGCTTATCTATGGTAATGATTAGTGTGCTGGCATACATTAATAAGGTCATTTTGCTGACATCGGTTATAGAGTGGATTTGATATTTCAAAGTATTGTTGTGCAAATGATTTCAAAACAAAGCAGTTTTGATAATGGGTCCATAGTTTTGGTTAAATGACCGAGGTATTAAAAAAGTGTTTTCAAAAATTTCATCTCAGCAAAATCTTTCGAACTCGCGAATTTTAAAATGTTATCATTCGAACGAATACCCCGAAAAACTTACTGAAGAGATAAATTTACCACTAGAATGGGGGTTGAATAGTGGTAATGCGGAATAATGAAATTTCTTGCGAATAAATGAAAAATAGTGCGGAAAATAAAGACTCAAAGATTTATAGAGATTCGGCAACTTGCCTACGTCCTCTCTCCGACTTCCTTTTCTATTGGCTCAAGAATAACCACAAACTTGACTCGTCTTCGATCAGTCCGAGTACACAACCGTTACAACCGCTTGTCTTCTATCGGTCCAAGCTCAACCTCTCTCTCAATATAAACTTTTGTATATCTAGTGTTCTATAGGAACTAGATAATCCTCACTATACGAATATGGGAGTATAATCCTAACAATGCCGGATCAAAGATCCTAATAACACCGGATTAGTGACTCTTGATTCGTTTCTCTTACGCTGAAGTGTAAGTGATGCAACACTTACAATCAAATGAAAGAATACAAAGTATAATAAATATTCCAAGGTATATCACTCTTTGTATCTCTCTTCTCACAAATTAAAATGCAATAAAAGATATGAAACTGAACTCAAGTATGCTTTGATTGCTTGTATGCTTGTATGCTTGAAGTTGTGTATATGATACCCAAGTCCTATGGGTATTTATAGGTGAAAGCCATTCTTCAAATACTGAAAATCGTATTATTAGCGTGCGCTAATAATGCCTTCTAGCGTGCGCTATCGATTCTGACTTGGCTTTCCTGCACGGTCACAAAGCTGTTCCAACGGTAAAATTGTATGGCTAGCATGCGCTAGTCATGTGCTCGTAGCGTGCGTTATCGGTTGGTCAACAGGTCTTCAATCTTGACTTTGAAAGTGTTGGTTTGTCTCCCCAACGTCTCTTTGTCCAACGGCTAAATTTGAACTTAACGTGCGCTAGCAAGCATGCATAGTGTGTGCTAGTATTAATTAATTCCATGTTTTCCAGATTTCACGGATCTTCATTGACTCTTGCTTTCTAACGGTAGAAACTCCAACGGTAAGTTGTTGACTGATTTAGCGTGCGCGAATAATATATCATAGCGTGCGCTAAATGTTTTCTTCAGTAACGTACGTTACCCTGTGTAGCGTATGTAAAGCCCTTTTCATTTTGAGTCCAGTAGCTACTAGACTACTGACCATGATATAGCGTGCGCAAGTAATGTAGAATAACGTGCGCTAAGTTCTTGTATTAGCGTACGTAAATAATTGTTCGTAGCATGCGAAAGACTGTTTCCTTTTTCTTTCCAAACCTTACTGTCCTCTGACTGAATGATGCGATAGCGTGCGTTAATATTGTTGTATAGCATGCGCTAACTCTAGTAATTTTAGCATGCGCAAATGTTGAAGATCTTGCGTGCGCTATCCATCAGGTAACTTCACTGGACTGCAGCTGACTGACTAGGCTGTATATATATATATATATATTCCTCGATAGCGTGCGCTACTCTGGTATAGGTAGCGTGCGCTAAGTCCATTTTGCTCCTTCAATATAACAACGTGCTAAGATTGATTTTATTAAATGTTTTGAATGAAATTATCATCAAAATACTTTTTGAGTCAACAATCTCCCCCTTTTTGATGATGTCAAAACATTAATTTATACCTGAAATAACATTTTAAATGATTCGAATCAAGATAACTTGTTCGATATATTAGTGCGTTTCGGTTTTTGGAGTATTCTCCCCCTTTTTGACATAAACAAAAAGTAACTCCCCCTGAATTGTTGTATTTTTAACAAACGATACCAACAAGATGTCATGAACCAAAACGAAATCACGTAAACAACAATACCAAATGAAGCGAAATGCAAATTTCATTAAAACAAAGTTCAAGCAATACATAAAATTTCAAGATATGAAACATAAAAACCATTCGAATGATATGTTTCTACAATCAAGCTTCAAGTTCCTAGACTCTAAGGTGCAGGATCGGAAGAGGAGGATGGGAATGGGAACGACGTATGTGTGAATCGGATAAAATCAGAGATCAGCCCACGAACTTCCCCGACTTCCGAACGAAGAGACCCGACTTCCATGCGAAGAGACCGAACATCCTCTCGAATTTCCAGCTGAGAGGTCTCGATGCTCCGCATCCGAGCGCAAAGATCACTCTCTTCTTCCTCTGTGACGGCGTCTCGCATCGGTCGCTTCCCTTTCGTCTTCGGGTGGCGAACAAATTTTCCGGTTTGCATCTCCCGAAGCGTATGGGGTCCTCGGTGCGTCACACGTTCGACCGGTGTTGGCATTCGCGTCCCCTTCGGTACTTGATCATCTTCTCGAAGATACGGAAACAACACCCAACCTCTATTGTATGTTTCAACATAATGCATAGCCTTGAGGGTGAGGTCGCTTATTTCGTGTCCTCGAGACACCGGAACGGGTGCCTCACTAGACAAGTCGACGTGAAAGTGTCGGAAGATCACCGTGAGAATAGACCCAAAAGGTAGCCCCGATTTCGGAGTCCTCGACATATAATGCTTTGATCGAAATGAGTCCCCTTTCGCCTTCATCCAGTTTAGCACAATACCTGTAAAGTCCACTCTGTCGTCCTTCAACACACAATACACCACATTTTTGTCGGCGCCTACTAGCTTGTGTTGGGTATTAACTTTTGGCATTAAGCACTTGGTTAGTGCAGCCAACAACAAGCGAATGTGGATTCCGAAATCATTATTCTCGAAAACATCATCCGTAACCTCGATGACCGTTTTCGAGCACAAAAAGTCAGCGACATCTCTCTCATAGACGAGATTCTTCGGCAATAGTTTTCCCACAGCAATCATAACCATCCTTCGATAAACCAAATAACTCGTGAAGTATTTCCGAGGAAATCTTCACCACCGTTCCTTTCACCAGACTGCCGAGAACAAGACCGCCATCACCGTCACCCAAATGCAAATTGGCATAAAATTCGCGGACACAGGAAGGGTAAACAATTTCCTTGCACTCAACAAACCGAGCTATCCCCAAAGCTTCAAAAAACTCACGAATACTGACCTTAAATCATTCGAGACTGCTGAAGTTAAATAAGTAGCAGTCGATAAGATTCTCCTGAGGGATAATATCAAAGAACACCTTCGATGCGGTGTAGGAGACAAATCGGGTCACGTCGTATTCGGTGTTGCGAGGGCGCTTGTAGGTTTTCTCCATTGTTTTATGTCCCTTGCTAGACATACTGAAGAAATTTGAAGATTTGAGGGAGAAATAGGAAGTTTGAAGGTTCGGATTTTGCGGCTAGGGTTTTGCTGGAGGAGGTTTTCTTGCGATTGCGTACGTTAAGAAAGGATGAAAGTGTTTCTGGGTCATACGGAGTTTATATAGTCAACTGAGGTTTTAATTAGCGTATGCTAGAAACATAAGATTAGCGTACGTTAGGTAAAAATAGGAAGCTTACTGGACTGTCCAGTAGCTGATTTGGAATACAAAGGGTTTTAATTAACGTTCGCAGGGTAGAGACGGTTAGCGTACGCTATCAATAACAAAGGTTAGCGCGCGTTAAGAAAAATGGAGCTAGCGCGCGCTAGCGAATGAAGCGATTCTAGGATATTGACTTCTTGAGCAGAAAACTTATTTTAAAAATTGTCTATATATCCCATACCAAGTTGTAAGCGAATAGAATTAAACGATTCTTCGGGAAGAGGTTTTGTAAAAATATCAGCAAGTTGGTCCTTCGTCCCGACAAAAATTAAACAGATATCTTTATTCTGCACGTGATCGCGTAGAAAATGATGTCGAATATCTATATGTTGAGTTCTACTATGCAGCACAGGATTCTTACTCAGATTAATCGCACTAGTGTTATCACATAGAATATAGGTATTTTCAAAATATATGCCGTAGTCGCGGAGTTGATTTTTAATCCATAACACCTGAGCACAGGCGCTCCCTGCAGCAACATATTCGGCCTCAGCTGTAGACAATGCTACGCTGGTTTGCTTTTTACTTCCCCAAGATATTAAACATGATCCAATGAAGTGACACGTACCGCTAGTACTCCTTTTGTCAATTTTACATCCGCCAAAATCGGCGTCACTATATGCAATTAAATTAAAATCCAAGCAATAAGGATACCATAGACCTAGTCCAATAGTCCCTTTTAAGTAACGAAAAATACGTTTACAAGCAATTAATTGTGATTCCTTAGGATTAGCTTGGAATCGAGCACATAAACATGTAGCAAATATTATATCTGGCCTAGATGCAGTCAAATATAACAAAGATCCGATCATACCTCGATATAATTTTTGATCTACGGATTTGCCATTTTCATCTTTTCCAAGCATTAATGATGAAGACATTGGCGTAGATATCACCTTGCTACTTTCCATTTTGAATTTCTTGAGGAGGTCTTTGAGTACTTCGTTTGATGGATAAAGATTCCATCTTCGCATTACTTGATTTGAAGCCCGAGGAAGAACGTTAATTCTCCCATCATACTCATCTCGAACTCTCCTTTCATAAGATTAGAGAAATCTTGACACAAGGATTCATTAGTAGCTCCAAATACAATGTCATCAACGTAGATTTGGCAAACAAGTATATCATTATTCAATATTTTAACAAACAAGGTATTATCGACTTTGCCTCTTTTATAGTCATTTGCAATTAAAAATTGACTTAAACGATCATACCATGCTCGGGGTGCTTGCTTCAACCCGTAGAGTGCCTTGTTGAGCTTGTAGACATGATCCGGAAATTGATGATCTTCAAAACCGGGAGGTTTCTTGACGTAGACTTCTTCTTGAATGTAGCCATTCAAGAATGCACTTTTCACATCCATTTGAAATAGTTTGATCTTTTTGTGGGCGGAAAATGCACATAACAAGCGAATGGCTTCGAGTCGAGCCACGGGAGCAAAACTTTCTTCGTAATCAAGACCTTCCTCTTGATTATACCCTTGAGCGACCAAACGAGATTTATTTCGAATTGGATAACCGTCTTCGTCACTCTTAATTTTATGCACCCGTTTAGTTCCGATAATTGTTTTATCTTTAGGAGCGGGAACTAAATTCCATACATTATTGTGCATGAATTGCACAAGCTCCTCTTGCATTGCCATCACCCAACTTTCATCATCGAGAGCTTCGAATATATTCTTGGGAACTATTTCGGATACAAAAGCACAATGAGCCATAAATTCGGTGGTTCTCCTTCGGGTTTGAGCACCGTCTTCAATGTTTCCAATCACGATATCCTTTGGATGGTCTTTGATGTGCCTCTAATCTTTAGCTAAATCAACGATTGTTTTCGTTTCGATTTCCCATATTTTCTTCACTTCGGGTGAGGGATCCGGAAAAGTACCTGCATCATTAAAGTATTCTACCTTTCTCGGGGGTGAGATCATATCATTGAATTTAACATGTATGGACTCTTCAACTTTATTTGTTCTAATATTATAAACGCGATATGCTTTACTATTTGCACAATAACCGAGAAATATTCCGGAGTCGGATTTAGCATCAAACTTGCCCAAGTTATCCTTACCATTATTTAAAATAAATACATTGCAACCAAAAGGATGAAAGTAAGCTATATTGGGCTTTTTTCCCTTCCATAACTCATACGGGGTTTTAAGATGAGTTCTACAAACATGAACCCGGTTAATCACATAGCATGCCGTAAAGATTGCTTTGTCCCAAAAGTATCGTGGAAGAGAGTATTCATTAAGCATAGTCCTCGACATTTCTTCCAAAGATCGGTTTTTCCTTTCAACAACTCCATTTTGTTGAGGCGTTCTAGTAGCCGAAAAGTTATGATTAATCCCGTATTTATCACAAAGGAGTTCAAATGGAGTGTAATCAAATTCATCTCCGTGATCAGTGCGGATAGAGATTATGGAGAGATTTTTCTCATTCGATACCAAACGACACCATTTAGAAAACTCGGAAAATGCATCATCCTTATGCGCTAAAAATCTAAATTAAGTAAATCAAGAGAATTCATCAACAATAACTAAAGTGTAAAGCTTGCCATTTAAACTAACATGTCTAGATGGTCCAATCAAATCCATATGCACAAGTTCAAGAACGCGACTAGTGGAAACCTCGAATTTTGGTTTAAAAGATTCTCGAGTGTGTTTCCCTTTTATGCATGATTCACACAAATGCTTTCTATCAAACTTGAGTTTGGGCAATCCACGAACAAGGTCGTGTCTAGATAAAATAGAAATGATAGGTAAAGAAGTATGCCCCAATTTTCGATGCCATAGATATGCATTTTCATCTAAAGTAATAAGACATTTTTCATTGAATGAACTTTTATCATTAAGATCAACAATATAGATGTTTCCACATCTCAAGCCAATGAATGCAATTTTATTATTTCTAAATGCCGTGCAATGCGTTTGCTCAAAGAGAATTTTATAACCTTCATCGCAAAGTTGCGAAACGCTAAGAAGATTATGATGCAAACCTTCAACAAACAATACTTTGTTGATATAGGGAGAAGGTTCCTTACCGACTTTGCCGATGCCTTTTATTTTTCCCTTTTTATTATCCCCAAAGGTCACATGTCCTTGTTCTTGATATTCGAGGTCTTCAAATAAGTCCTCGGAGCCGCACATGTGCCTTGAGCATCCACTATCAATGTACCACTTGCTTTTTCTTGGTGCCGGTACCTCGATATTGCTTTCGGAGTCGAGTGCCATGAATGCGAGATTCGCGTCTAGAGATCTTTCAATCTCCTCCTAGTCATCACTCCAAGAAGCGATTAGGACCTCCTTCTTTTTGAATATTTCCATTTGAGGCTTCGAAGAGGATCCTCGGCATTATTTGGCATAGTAACCGGCTTGACCACATTTCCGACAATTATTGTCGAACTTTTTTATAGGAGTATAGCCACTCTTCTTTTGCTCCGGTTTGCCATCCTGACCAAGAAAACTTCGCCTTTTTTGAATTAGGCTTTTATACCTTCTAAAGTTCTTGGCATAGAGAGCAAGTTCCTCGTCGTCTTCATCTTCGGGAACATCTTCCTCAACATCGCTATCAACATTGAATGCGACTACTCTTTCACGAGGCTTTGGTTTGGTGCCTCTTGACTTGAGAACGATCTCATAATTGATGAGTGACCCGATGAGGGCACTAAACTCGAGCTTGTTGAGATCTTTGGATTCCATAATCGCGGTAACCGTAGCATCCCATTCTCGTGGCAACGAGCGAAGAATTTTCTTTGCTTTGTCGCTGCTCGATATAGGCTTTCCGAAAGATGCAAGGCCATTGGTTATAGCCAAAAATCGATACAACATATTTATAATCGTTTCCTCGTCTTTCATGGAGAAAAGTTAGTAGTCATGAAGTAGCATGTTGATTTTGGTTTCCTTGACTTGGGTGGTTCCTTCATGAGTGACTTCGAGAATTTCCCAAATTTTCTTTGCGCTTTTGTAGGACGATATCCTATTGAGTTCCTCGGGATTAAGAGCGCAATAGAGGAGTTGAGTAGCTCGTGAGTTGACGTGTGTTCCTCCAATCCTCGTCATTGAATTCATCGAACTTTTTCAACGATCCATCCTCTTTCTTAGCAAGCTTCGGACCAAGAGCAATAACTTTCCAAATTTCAATATCGTAGGCTTGAACGAAGATAGCCATTTTCTTTTTCCATGTCATGAAATTGGAACCGTCGAAGAAGGGAGGACGGTTGAGAGCATTTCCTTCGATTTGGTCAAGAAGTGCCATTTGCGGATCTTTTTCCCTTAGGTGGTTAAACCTTTAAAAAGAGACCCGCTCCGATACCAACTGAAGAGATAAATTTACCACTAGAAGGGGGGTTGAATAGTGGTAATGCGGAATAACGAAATTTCTTGCAAATAAATGAAAAATAGTGTGGAAAATAAAGACTCAAAGATTTATAGAGGTTCGGCAACTTGCCTGCGTCCTCTCTCCGACTTCCTTTTCTATTGGCTCAAGAATAACCACAAACTTGACTCATCTTCGATCGGTCCGAGTACACAACCGTTACAACCGCTTGTCTTCTATCGGTCCAAGCTCAACCTCTCTCTCAATATAAACTTTTGTATATCTTGTGTTCTATAGGAACTAGATAATCCTCACTGTACGAATATGGGAGTATAATCCTAACAATGCCGGATCAAAGATCCTAATAACACCGGATTAGTGACTCTTGATTCGTTTCTCTTACGCTCAAGTGTAAGTGATGCAACACTTACAATCAAATGAAAGAATACAAAGTATAATAAATATTCCAAGGTATATCACTCTTTGTATCTCTCTTATCACAACTTAAAATGCAATAAAAGATATGAAATTGAGCTCAAGTATGCTTTGATTGCTTGAATGCTTGTATGCTTGAAGTTGTGTATATGATACCCAAGTCCTATGGGTATTTATTGGTGAAAGCCATTCTTCAAATACTGAAAATCGTATTATTAGCGTGCGCTAATAATGCCTTCTAGCGTGCGCTATCAATTCTGACTTGGCTTTCCTGAACGGTCACAAATCTATTCCAACAGTAAAATTGTATGGCTAGCGTGCGCTAGTCATGTGCTCGTGGCGTGCGTTATCGGTTGGTCAACAGGTCTTCAATCTTGACTTTGAAAGTGTTGGTTTGTCTCCCCAACGTCTCTTTGTCCAACGGCTAAATTTGAACTTAGCGTGTGCTAGCAAGCATGCATAGCGTGCGCTAGTATTAATTAATTCCATCTTTTCCAGATTTCACGGATCTTCATTGACTCTTGCTTTCTAATGGTAGAAACTCCAACGGTAAGCTGTTGACTGATTTAGTGTGCGCTTATAATATATCGTACCGTGCCCTAAATGTTTTCTTCAGTAACGTACGTTACCCTGTGTAGCATACGTAAAGCCCTTTTCATTTTGAGTCCAGTAGCTACTGGACTACTGACCATGATATCCGCTAGCGTGCGCAAGTAATGTACAATAACGTGCGCTAAGTCCTTGTATTAGCGTACGTAAATAATTGTTCGTAGCGTGCAAAAGACCGTTTCCTTTTTCTTTCCAAACCTTACTGTCCTCTGACTGAATGATGGAATAAAGTGCGTTAATATTGTTGTATAGCGTGCGCTAACTCTAGTAATTTTAGCGTGCGCAAATGTTGAAGATCTTGCGTGCGCTATCCATCAGGTAACTTCACTGGACTGCAGCTGACTGACTAGGCTGTATATATATTCCTCGATAGCGTGCGCTACTCTGGTATAGGTAGCGTGCGCTAGGTCCATTTTGCTCCTTCAATATAACAACGTGCTGAGATTGATTTTATTAAATGTTTTGAATGAAATTATCATCAAAATACTTTTTGAGTCAACACTTACTTTTATGATTATTATCCATGTTGGACCACAATGGTATGCATAATGTTTTAACCGTGTCTGCTGAGGTAAAGGTCATCTATGTCGATGTGACCGTATGAATTACTTTTAAGTTTAAGTTCTATTATTGCGGTGTCAGTTCATGTATTTACGTAATGACTTGTTGCGAATATTGTATTGTGCTGCTGTTTATTGGCTTATGCTGATTATGTGAGGTTCGTTTTGTCATGTTATTTTGAATGGTTGTTCGTTTAGTATGCTTAGGGGTCGAGGTCGAGGCCGCAGTCATGGTGGTGGTCATAATTAGGAGCATGAGGGGGCGACTCACTCTTTGTCGAGTACCAATCAGCTCAGTACAAATGGTCGTGATGACCAGTCGCGAGATCAAGGACAATCAGCCAGCGTTAATGTTGAAGTTGGCGCCGCCACCATCCTTCGTTAGGTGGTTGGCCAGTTAGTGCAGATGAAATAGTGCGTACATCGGAATGAGAACCTAGATTGAGATAACGGGGCTAGTAAGTGGTTACGAGATGTGATGAGGATGTAGCTGTCCCGTTTTGTGGGTTCTTCTGACTCGTTAGGTTGGGAGAACTGGCTCTTCCAGGTAGACAGAACATTCGATGTTGTAGCTTGTCCGGATGAAAGGAGGGTACCCATTGCTTAGTACCTGTTCGACAAAGAAGCTGCACACTGGTGGCAGGCTGTAGTGCCTGCATATCGTATACCTACATGGGTTGAGTTTAAGACTGCCATGGAGGCAGGGTATTGCCCGTTGCCTGTCCGTGCACGCAGGATCGTTGAGTTTTTCTCGGCTACGCCCCAGGATGTGTCGATATCCCAGGCGATAGTCGATTATAATCGGCAGCTAGCTTATGTTTGCGATCAGGTGAGAAGTAAGCGGACAAGATCCAGTATTTTAATATGCGCATGAAACCCCATATCCATGGGAGTATGGCTCCGCTTATGTGTACTACCTTGAAAGAATATCAGGACCGGGCTCTAGCCATCGAGATGGATGTTTCTGTGTCAGAGGCTAACTCAGGAGGTAAGAGACAGGAGACCTCGGGTAACTTTTCAAGAGGCCAGAGAAGTGAGATTCGTGAGCCTATTGCTTTACATTGTCCTCCTGGGAACACTCATCGTTCATTTGATCAGTCTAAGAATCCTACTCACGATCCGAGTAAGACGAGCGACGTGAAGTTATGTTTCAATTGCAGCCGTGTGGGCCATACCCGTAAGAATTGTCGCTCGCCGCAAGTTAACTGTTTCAAATGTGGTCATGTGGGACACCAGTCGGTACACTGCGAGACCATCGTAGAGATGTTCGGGAGCCGAGATCCCGCCCCTACACGTGGAGGGCCCAGCGGTGCCCAGTAACGTAGTTACATGATGTATTTGTGCTGTAATTCGTGTAGAGATTGATATTTGTTGCGTGAACTTTTTGGTTTTGTTTGTATTCTCCCCTGGTGTTTTATTTTAATTTTCAGGACAAAACTTATTTTTAGTGGGATAGAATGTAATATCTGGTATTTTCGTTTTCCGTTATCTAGGATTATTTGTGTTTTGACGCCAGACATTTTCTTGTTGATGTTAGTCGGAGTGATTTCTATCGTGATACTCTATTTTGTAACCATCGCATAGCCGTTTTAGTTGGGTGCGACTTGTTGTTACGTGTGTTTCTTTGATTAATGTATGCATGTGATGTAGTATGTTATGTCTCGTTATTTGCTCGTTATTGTTTTGAATCATAGCCGGTGTGTTAGTGTGACCGAAACGTTGTCGATCGCCGAACCAGGCTGTCGGAACGATCGACTCTCGACCGCAGGGCCTGGCCGAGTTATGGCCGCAGTGCAGTACCTGTTACGGCCACAAGACATGGCCGGTTACGGCCGTAAGTGCTCGGCAGTGACTCGTTGGGATGGCCGGTTACGGCTGATAGTGACTCGCAAGGACTGGCCGATAACGGCCTTAAGGTTGTGGCCGGGTACGACCGTAAGGCCGATTACGTACGTAACAGGGTGCCGATAACGACCGTAAGGATGTTGGCCAAATTGGGCATAAAGGTTGAGAAGGCCGGTTACGACCATAATCCATGGCCGGTTACGGCAGTAAGTGCTCGGCAGGGGTCGGCTATTTAAGGCCTGGGCATCGGGTCACTCGGCCATTTTTCACAATTTTCTTCGTTTTTCGCAATCCTTCGATAGAAACTGAGGGTTTTGATCGGGAGCATCATAGAACATCATTTTTTGGAAGGCTTATGTCGATTATAACAACATCTAATCCTTGTTCTTCGTCGGATCGAGGTAATTTCTTGAAATCTCCTAAGGTTGATTTTCGAGTTTTCCTTCTTGATTTTCATTGTTCGTCCGATTTTGATGAATCAATTGTTGTTATTGGGTATTAGTAGGCATGTTCTACAGATTGTATATCCGTATTTCGAGTTCGTTGGAACCCAATCTGGATTTTTTGTGTTCTAAGTAACCTTGAACATTTAATATCCGATTAAATGTCTCAAAGGGTTCCCTTCGATTCTTGATCTTGTTTTCCATGGTTTTCAATTGTTATTCTCGTAGTAATCGTATTTCCATTAGATTTCTCGGAGAATTGTAGGTGTTCGGGGTTTACGGGTTGTACCGTATTCGTAGGAATATTCAGGTGCCGACTATCGAGGCAAGTATCTTACTTATACGTTTTGTACCTTGTGAATATGACTTACGTGTTGAAATGAATGATTTATGGTTAGTTGTGATAAACCTAGAAATGTATATGCTGGTCGATTATACACTTGTATGTGTATCGTGATATAGGTATTGATCGTGAGTTATGTGGCATTGATTTCATCAGTGATTTGGATGACAATATTGTGTTATGTGTGTTTGGTGGTGTAAAACTCGTATTGGTTGTAATGTCGACTTCGTGCTATGTGTGCTAGTTGTGTGAAGTCGTAATAGACAAGATGGTTGATTGATTGTGAGCATGTTGGTGTGATGTGAATGTGAATGTTGTGTGCTGGAATGCTAAGTTCACTCGTGTGGGTTCGATGGGCCTACGAAGATTCATAGCACAGGTCCATGGGATCAGAACTTAGTATGTGGTACTGAGGTCCAATCGTGCGGGTCTGACGAGGCCTACGATGATTCATGGCACAGGTCCATCTGATCAGGACACAATACGTCCAACCGTGCGGGTTCGATGGGACCTACGGTGACACGTGACACAGGTTCACGGGGTCAGGACTGGTTGTTATGATTGTTATGTGATTTCTAACCGTGCTGGTTCGGCGGAACCTACGGTGACACGTGACACAGGTTCACGGGGTCAGGACTAGTTGTTGTGATTGATGTGTTTGTTTATTTCCATGGGGGTTGTCGAACCTACGGAGACTCGTAGCAAGAGATCGCAGAGTCGTGAATATGTTTTGATCAACTAAGTTTCAGAAATGAAGTTTTGAAGGAAAGTAATGTTGGGCTGAGCCCAGCGTGATTTGTGGAAATGTTTTTGTACTGTAAATTACTGAAATACAAATCGGATTTGGGGTTTGAACCCTAAGGTTTTCTGAATCAGGACTTGAGGTCTTAATGGTTTTGAAATTCTAAAAATCCCCGAGATGATGATCTTATTTTCGAATGCTTCATAGCTTATTTTCCCTTGTTAAAATCTCCCGAGGATATTTTTGGTACTTGGTTATTGTATTTGATTCATGGTTAATGTTTGCTCGTTACATTTCATATGATTTGATACTTGCACTAGTAAAACAGTGGAGTTTTACTATCCCCCGAGTAATCGGGGGGTGGATATCTGTTTTTGCGTCCAGGTACATGCAGGTTCGGGGGAGCAGTCACAGGATTGGCATAGGAAGTGACGAGCTATGATACTAATCAAGATTGAGAGTTGGTAGAGTTAAGTTGTATTGTCAGAGTTGATTTCAGTCTTCCGCTGTATTGTGCTTCGACCCATGTGTGGGTAATGTTGTATAAAGTCAGTTCTGTTTATTGAGTTGTGTGACCTCATCGGTCTGTGTATTCATGTGTGAGTGACCTTAACGGTTTGTATTATTTTATTGTCTGACCCTGGTTGGGCAAGCATTTGGTCATTCTGTAATATTTAGCCTGGTAGAACCTCGTGAACGGGGGTCTATGGCGTGTAATATTCCCATATGGTTTTGGGGGGTGTTACACATACAAGGTAAGAACGAGTCCTTACCCCAAAAGGAAAAACACAAGTAAACCACCCCATTTAGGTTCGGAAGACCTACATGCTCGGGCCCTCAGCCCGACATGAGCCATTGCCAATTGAATCGTCCCAGATCGGCCCAGTCCAATCAACCCGCATGACATGTTCGGCCTATTCGATGTGTCTACATGCCCTGATTCACCCTTTCTGTATTTTTAAAGTCACTTTACCCATAATCCAGTCTCCTGCTTGTGTGTGGTCCTAGACTCATCAGAGTGAAAGCGGTTTCCAACTAAACATTTCAGTCACTAATCATAAACTGAATAAGACCTATAAACTATTATATTAATTTTTCAAATTGATTAAAGGATACCATTCCAACACGTAAGGTTGATACAATTGTATACATAATACTATACGACCGTATTATGGGAGTTATGGCTCTATGTGTGAGCAAGGTACAATAGCGTATCCGTTGACCTTGAAGTTGAGCGGATACCAGATAAGCCAGATAAGATCATATGATATGGTGTTGTGGTTGTACGGTGTGGTATTTACAACCACTGAGGTGGAGTTATGGCCGTAACTCGGAGTAGTTATAAGACTACAGTTAGAACTTTTACTCATTTCTTCACTTCCTTTTTCATTTTCTAGTCATTGAGTGAGTTTTATCATCTAAACACTTGGATTTCATTGTTCGTCTAACATGGTTGTAGAGCTTGGAAAGTGATTGCAAGCAGACTGGACCATTGAAAATCAGCCGATTCTTCTAAGAGGTAATTTTTCTTCAACTTGGATTCCATTTGGAACGAGATATGTTGTGCTTGGAGTATTAGTTATGATATTTATTAGTTTATATGTATGATTATAAAATGAGTATGATTATTCCTTGAGTTTAGAAATTATTATGGAAGAACACTGATTATTAGAACGAACATCATGAGTATGAAAATTTTACTGTTATTGAGATTATTATGATAATAGAGAATGATATTACTATGAGTTCGATGTTAGAACAATTATTGTTCTTGGTTTTCTTGAAGAATTAGATTGTATATGTAATAAGGATGTTATTACCATGTAGATATAGTCATTAATATGGATTGATGATGTTGGAATTCATAGCCTTGAGCTATGATATTCAGATAAGTGTATTGATCGATTTATGTTGAATCAAGAATATCTGTCGTACTAATTTTGATATTGGTATTGTGGAATTGTTGATATTGAATGAACTGTTTCATTCAAGATTGATTGTGTGATCGTTGAGATCGTTTGTTCATTCGTTCATTTGTTGAAGGACACCTTATTAATGGTTGGACATTCCACCTTCCGTATTGGGGAAAGTTAATCCTAGCCTGGTTATTAGGATAATGATTTTATTATGTTGTACGTATGATGCATGTTGCTTGTGAGTTGTTTAGATTCGTGTTGGATTCGTTTGTTCTTATTAATTTTTGTTGTCACTTTTGTTATCATGATATTTTGGAGTTATACAATCTTGCCAGTTGATATTGTGTAGACTTATCAATCAGGCATATATATAATCATGTGCAGTAGTTCACCATGGACTTTACACACAAGGGCCGGAACTTCAATGAGACTGATTATGTACATGGTCCAACGTGTGTTTTTAGAACTCCGCACGCATTGGTGATATGAGCACGAACACATTTCCATCCTGGATGTAGTGTGACGCCTGTCCTGTGAGACTTATGATATGTAGATTTATACAACATGCGTGATTGCGTATACCCGACGATTTAATATTAGGTTTGTTGATTCATACAACATGTGTGATTACGTATTTTCAATGACTAGACATTTGATTGTTGGTTCATACAACATGTGTGATTGCATATGTTCAATGTAGTCTGAGATTTATTTTTTGTATAACTAATCCCGTGGTCTTGGGTGAAATATATTATTATCGTACTTTAGATCTAGGAAAGGCAAAGGCGTAGGAAGAGCATGCTGACGGTGAATAATATCAAGGATACTAGTCAGGGGACCGAGTCTTCTTGATTCCATTTGTTGGTGTGAATCAATATGCATCCACTCAATCGGAAGAAGAACTATATATTCTCGTGGGACCAATGACGAGCTCACGAGCAAAAAAACTTAAAAATACATTGTCAACAGTTGTCATCAGTGAATTCACCAAAAATGACAACAATTTCCCCGACATAAAATTTATCTGTATTATTGAAGTCGTCGAACAATAGGTCACCTTTTATATTTTTAGAATTATAAATTATAATAAATAAAGTTATTGTATTATTTATGTAATTTTGAGTTGCAATTTTTAGTAATAATAAAGTTGCATATGTAAAAGCCAAGACGTGTCTGAAACGAATGGATAGAAATACAAGAACCCTGTGCGTAAGGCGAACACACATCAATTCCTTATTTTGGTTGTATTTCTCTCGTACGATGTTCGATTGAGGTTTGTTCAAGTGGGCATGGAAACCTAAGAGATAGATACAATCGTATGAAGTCACCAAGAACAAATTCTGTAGAAATTGAGCTCATATTCGATCAGATTGAGAGTGATGATTTTCTCACTTATTATATTTAATCTTACTTTTTAAGTGTCGAATGGTCTTGATAGAACATAACTAGGAAGTTTCTATTTCGATAATTTTTATGGACATATCTGCAAAACTTTATTCTTGTTTTGTTTTATTTTTTTATTACGTGTTGAATGGTCTTGGTATTTGTAGGAAAGAATTATCAAGTTTCATTTTTTTTTTTTCAAATTGTAATTGTTGTAATACTTTTGGCTACAAATAGTCATCATTTTCATTTGTAAAAGCCACCTTAAAATATATGAAATTTGAGTGTGTTTGTGTTAACAAACCTTTGTGAGTTCCTTCTTATTTTGTTGAGTGTGTCTCCAGAACACCCTTGTATGGTTCAATTACTTAAAGTTTCAATCCCTTATTTCGTATTTGAATTCCACCCTTTTTTTAGGTTGCTACGACAGGTAGCGTAGAGGCTCGGAAGTAAACCCTTTTGACTTATGTTGGAAACATCCTGTGAGCTTAATCTATCTAGCGGTGTCAGTTACCATGGCATGTCTTGTGAGAGTCGCATCAGTTGTACTGGTTATGTCATTCGTAAATTTATCTCGCTGCATTGCACTTATGTGTATTTTCTATTGTTTTAGTTATCCATCTTCATATGAATCATACTTTTATTTTGACAATATTGTATAAGCTCCTCATCAGAGAATCTTGTAACATAATATGATTTGGTAACACAGTTTTGTTATTTATTCTATTGATGATTATTGATATTGTGATTCATCTGGTGGGTCTGAGCTGGGGTTCCACAACACTATAATAGCAGCATTGTTTCGAGACTTATTTGCTAACTATTATGCAGGTTTTCATTGGTTGAATATACCATTCTTGTCGTGGAACTCTAGAACTTGGATTGGTATCTTGGTTCAAACCACATGTGTACGCAAATTAGTGAAAATGATATTAGGCGATTTTTGTTTAGCCTTTCAAATCCTTTTGCGTAATCCAAAAAGCATTAATTCTATAGTTAGCCTGTTGATCAAAGTATACTTAAATGACATCTTAGGGGGTTGAATAAGTTGTACTCTTTTTGGAAGTTTAAATGCGTAGCGGAAGACTAATGCAAGTTGCTGTTACTACAATAACTAAATGATATCCTGTTAACTTAGTTCTTACAGGATTTTCAGATTAAGTATAAAAACAATCACATACAATAAGCAATAAGTAAGTAAAGCAAGTAATACCACAAGTTTTAATGTGGTTCAAGGCAACATCCTCTACGTCCACAGGTTCGCCACACATGAGTGAAAGTTTACTAAAATCAAGGCGTACACAACTATGATTTTAAGTAAACTCGTCACTGTATCTTTCACACAGACTGATACACCTGATTGTAGCTTTAAGTCGTTCACAGAGATTGTTTGTAAGCTTCCTCAAACTAAGTTCTTTTCACGTAGATCGAAGCTTCATTCTGGACCCTCTTCATCCCACACAGGTCGTAAAGGTTCCTTCTTAGTCCACACAGGACTAAGTTACTCATAGATAAAAAATGGTGTTGCACATATCCGAACATCAGCTATAGGCACATTTCTTCCTTGTAATGTATTGTTCATAGTTGAGGACTAGATTTCTCTTCAATAAGATTTGAACTGTAGGCTTGAAGAGATTATTTCCTCGTATATGATATCACAGGATGATCAGTAGTTCAGTACTTCAGACAGCATTAAGTGCTTCAGACATTCTTTTTGGCCTTTATTAAATGCTTTTTGGTCCATAGTTGACGGCATCATTTAATGCTATCCTATAAGCATTAAGTGCACTTTTAAAACCATGAATACTTTGTGAATAAATAACCACTTATCTCATAACGATTTTAAAGTGTGAGTGTTATTCTGTTGGTTTTTCATTCTACGTTTCCTAAGAAAAATGCATACATTAGTTACGCTATAGCCAATAGATTTCATTGATGTAAGTTGGATCTTCTTTACTCTGTTAAAAGAAGGTCTTTTGAGCGCTGTAGAATGCTAGCTGTAGGATACATTTATCAAAACACTTTGGGTATTTTATCCCAGCATAGCCCCTTTTTGTCTGTAAGCCTATATTTTTATTAACCACATGAGCTTTCTATTCCCTTCATATACTTTATTCCTATATTTGAGCTCTTATAATTATCTAGAAAGAAGAGTACTTGAAGACGTGGTAACATGAAAGGGGGTTATAAACAAGTTGGTCATTCGCGTGGAAGAAGAGTAACTGCCACTAGCAACGGATTATTGAAGAAAAGCCATTCTTGCCATAATCCCATTTATTTTCGCCTCTGAGAGAGGTTTCCCACATCAGCCTTCACCATTTGCTTTTCAAGTTCGACGCTCCAGATGGGGGTCGAATCCAGTGGCCTCCCCAACAGACGTAGGTTGCGTATGATCCTCCAGTAGGACTCTGTGAACTGTAGAAATCACTACGCCATAAATGGCCTTCCGCAACCACATAACTGTGTTACCTTAGACCCAATTTTCTGTTGCCACAGACCCAAAATGGACAAAGGTAACATTTTAGCTAAGTTGCTCTGTGAGCAGTAGCCTTTGGACTCAAAGACAACATGTGGATCATCCTAAGCTAACATAGGATTATTTGTTACCTAAGAACCCTACAGCAACATCCTAAGGACTCTACCACAACATCATATTCGTGTTCCAATAGACTTTATAATTTTGTAAAATATATAGCCAATTTAGTGGGTTCCATATGTGGGGCCCATTTTGTGGGTCCCACAGGCCGGGCCTGTAACACCCCGAGATATTCGGAATAATTACAGCGCCGTAAACCCTTTAAGTAAGGATTTACAAGGCTAATTAAAAAGGGAAGTAAATATAAGACATCAACACTGCGAAAATTCAAGTTTATGAAAACGTACAACTGGTTCAACGGGTATTTAATACAACCATATCGAATTAATATCAAAAGGACACGCGTACTCGAGTACAGAAACCAAACCAAGACAACAAATCCCCAATAACAATAAACATCATCAACCCTTCGCCGTCACGTCGGTCCCGTGGTCGCTTTCCCGCTCCTCGGCTACCCGAACATCAAAACAAATGTCCACCCCCGAAGGGGTTAGCAAAACGATGCTAGTACAAGTATCGGGTTAAACAATTCGAATATGCATCAACAATACATAACAAGATACACCACACGGACTTCCACTAGGAATCCGACAATGCGAATCTACAAGATTCCATTACACATGGGTATTCCAATGATCCAGCGCCCTCAGCATAGATCCCAAGATGATCCCGTCGGACCAACACGAGGTGGAAATAACCCGTCCAATGATCCAGCGCCCTCAGCCTAGATCCCAAGATGATCCCGTCGGACCAACACGAGGTGGACATCCGATCCAGCGCCCTCAGCATAGATCGTACAACGTATACAAACACAACTCATGCATACACTTATGCCAAATCATTATGTTCATCAACATGAACATGTAAACACTATATAACGAATATCATGACAAATCAACGAAGTAAATATCATGTTCAACAACATGCATAATCATACGCATACTCCAAAAATACCGATATTAACATATCACGATACTTGCCTCGAAGATGGCAAGAACGATACACTTCAAAGCTCTCGACGCACTCGAAGGCCGCCTCCTCCGATCAACGTAACAAGCTCGAACCTTAACAAAAGGAACGATATACAAATCATCTTAAGTCGAACGATGGCCTAACAATTCGGTCTACGGTCGAAAAACTCAAAATAGACAAGCTTCCTGGATTGCTTAGCGCGCGCTACGTACTCTACGTAACGCGGCGCTTAAGCCGATCATTAGCGTACGCTATCGTATAAGACTAGCGTGCGCTAGCCACGAACTGGAAGTCTGACTCGGCTGTCTCATAACGTACGCTACGTACGTTTTGTGCGAAAACCGAACCTCGATAGCGCACGTTAACTCACACATGTTAGCGTGCGCTAATCTTGCATGGCAGAATACTGCAAACCGAAAACTGGGTTGAATGGTGAAGAACTCATGAATTCTACCATGATAATACAAGTTATCCTCGGGCATATCATGCTAATAAGGTTTCTGGAAGATTTATGATTATGAAATACCAATAAACGGATAGTCATCTTAATATCATAATCCATTACGATCTTCAAGAAGTAATCTAAGTTCCGATCGTCCTACGTTCCAAAACACATGATTCCAACGTGTATCAACTTAGCAACTGGGTAATATCCGATTACTTGATCATAAATTGATTTGAACATGCTTAGGAGTCCTTATAATAAGATGGTTCAAAGGTTCATTCGATATATAGTACCGATACGTCAAAAGTATCTTTCAAACATGTGATGACCGATGAAAACGAAATACCTGCTATCCAAACATGATTCAAACTTCCTTAGGAACATTACTAATCATTGGTGAAGAATCACCTACCTCAAAATAGTGAAGAACACGGATGAAAATAAAGCAATCCAACACCGAAGGCTTGAACACCAATCTCCAATGATATATGATCTTCAATCTCGAACTAGGTGGTTGATACGAAGTGTTTAGGACGAGTGGAGTTATGTTTCAAGTGCAAGAGTTCGGGTTGTGGGGGAAGAAGGAACTGAATTCACGAATAGGATGCTGTCCTATTTATAATAAATGGCTATTAGCGCGCGCTATACCCTGTTCGTAGCGTGCGCTAACGGCTCACAGTCTAAACTGTACTCGGCACTTAGCGTGTGCTACGCATATACCTGTAGCGTGCGCTAAGGCGTTGACTCGGCTTTTCCCGAAAGCCGTCCAGATACATCCGACACGATCCGACAGGGGTCCCCCGGCCAGATCTCACCTACCGCATGTCTCAATCAATCTGACCACGCATAGCGTGCGCTAATTACACTCTGTAGCGTGCGCTATGAAACCATGCTAGCGTACGCTACCTTTAGCCTGCAGCGTGCGCTACATGCACAAAATTTCAACCTTATAAATCACATAAACGAAATTATATGCTCGACGACATCGGATTATGAAATACGGAGAATAGTATTCAGACAAAAGTACAATTATTACAATATCGCAAGTTCCAATTACATAACAGAAATATCGGGTATTACATCCTTCCTCCCTAAAAAGAAGTTTCGTCCCGAAACTTAGGATGAAAACAACTCCGGATATTTAGCCTTCATACCGTCATCCGTTTCCCAAGTGGCCTCTTCGACTCCATGTCGTGACCATTGTACTTTAACCAAATGTATTGGTTTATTCCTCAATTGTTTGATCCGGCTCTCAAGTATCTTGATTGGTCTCTCTTCGAAGGTGCCATCATTAGCTATCTCGATCTCGTCGAAATCAATAACGTGACTGGGGTCCGGTATATACTTCCGCAATTGGGATACGTGAAACACATTGTGAACGTGACTCAGTGATGGCGGTAAAGCCAACCTGTACGCTAAATCCCCAACTCTCTCTAGGATCTCAAATGGCCCGATATACCTTGGACTAAGCTTGCCTCTTCTCCCAAAACGGAAAATCCCTCGTGTAGGAGACACCTTCAATAGTACGTGGTCCCCAACGTCGAACTCTAGAGGGCGACGACGTACATCTGCATAAGACTTCTGTCGACTCTGGCCAGTCAACAGTCTCTCTCGAATCACAACTATCTTCTCTTGAGTCTGAATAATCAATTCCGGTTCCGTCCCGATCAAATCCGAAGAATCATCCCAACACAGGGGTGATCGGCATCTCCTCCCGTACAAAGCTTCAAAAGGTGCCATTCTAATAGAAGCATGCCAACTATTATTGTAAGTGAATTCGATCAAGGGCAAGTGAACTTCCCAATTAGTTGACCAATCCAACGCACAAGCTCTAAGCATGTCTTCTACAGTTTGAATAGTCCTTTCGGACTGACCGTCTGTTTGGGGATGATAAGCTGTGCTAAAGTTGAGCTCAGTCCCCAAAGCCTTGTGAACCGCTTTCCAGAAGTGCGACACGAAACGACCATCTCAATCCGAAATAATGGTCTTCGGCGTCCCATGCAATCTGACTATCTCCGCAACAAATACTCGTGCCAATCTCTCGGGTCCCCATGTATCTTTGATTCCTAGGAAATGAGCCGACTTGGTTAGTCGATCAACTACGACCCAAATCATGTTCATTCCTGCTCTAGTCCTTGGCATACTGGTGATGAAATCCATCGAGATGTCCTCCCACTTCCATTCGGGGATCTAAGCGGCTTTAACATCCCGGCAGGTCGCTGATGCTCAATCTTGACCTGCTGACAAGTCAAACACTTCGAAACGTACTCTGCTACGTCCTTCTTCATATTCCCCCACCAGAAGTTTTGTTTTAGATCCTTATACATCTTAATGCTGCCCGGGTGAATAGAATAGGGTGCGCTATGAGCTTCTTTCAGAATAGTCCATTTCAAATCATCATCATCGGGAACGCAAAGTCGACTTTGAAATCTCAGAACTCCATCATCTTGTATCACGAATCCTGGGGCTTTTCCTTTCTTTACTTCATCACATAATCGAAGGGTCAGAGAATCGTCCAACTGCTTGGACTTGATCTTCTCGACTAGTGATGAAGTCAGTTCCATCACATAAAGTCGCCCTTGGATTCCTGGTGCCCATACTTCAATCCCTTCGCGGATCAGTTCTCGTTGAATGCTGGTCTGGGGCGTAAGAGCTTCCAACACTCGAAGAGAAACATGTTTACGGCTCAATGCATCGGCTACTACATTTGCTTTCCCGGATGATAGAGAATCTCTAAGTCGTAATCCTTGATCAATTCCAGCCACCTTCTCTGCCTCATGTTTAATTCTTTCTGATGAAAATGTATTTGAGGCTCTTATGATCTGTAAAGATCGACAATGAGTGCCGTCTGTATAATGTCGCCAAATTTTCAAGGCAAAGACCACAGTGCTAGCTCCGGATCATGAGTCGGATAATTAACTTCGTGCGGTTTCAATTGCCGAGAAGCATAAGCAATTACTTTATCCTTTTGCATCAACACACAACCCAAACCCCGATTTGAAGCGTCGCTGTATACCATAAATCCGTCGGTTCCTTTCCGGCGCTAATATAGGTGTCGTCGGTCTCTTCTTAAGTTCACAAACCACTGGCACTTCTCATTCCACGCGAACTTTTGAGTTTTCTATAACAATTGGTGAGCGGACGAGCAATTTTGGAAAATCCCTCTACAAAGCGGCGATAATATCCAGCAAGTCCTAAGAAGCTTCGGACTTCTTTCACGTTTTTAGGGGCTTCCCATTCCAAGATTGCTTCGACTTTCTTCGGGTCCACCTGAACTCCGTCGGATGATATCACGTGCCCAAGGAAGGTTACTTCCTTAAGCCAGAATTCGCATTTAGAAAGCTTAGCATACAGCTGTTCCTTTCTCAAGATGCTCAAAACCACGCGTAAATGTTCAGCATGCTCCTCTGCGTCCCTCGAATATATCAGGATGTCGTCAATGAAGACAACCACAAATTTATCCAAGTATTCCAAGAATACCCGATTCATCAATTGTATGAATACCGCAGGAGCATTGGTAAGTCCAAATGGCATCACTACAAATTCATAATGCCCGTACCGGGATCTGAAAGCAGATTTCGGTATATCTGATTCCTTAATTCTCAACTGATGGTATCCTGATCGCAAGTCAATCTTCGAGAATACCCTTGCCCCTTGCAGTTGATCAAACAAGTCATCGATCCGAGGTATAGGATACTTATTCTTGATCGTCATCTTGTTGAGTTCCCTGTAATCAATACATAGTCGGAGGGATCCGTCTTTCTTCCGGACAAAGAGAACGGGCGCTCCCCAAGGGGAAACGCTCGGTTGAATATAGCCCTTCTGTAACAATTCCTCCATTTGCTTCTTGAGTTCATACATCTCGGTCGGCGCCATGCCGTATGGTGCCCTGGAAATAGGGGTTGCTCCAGGCTCTAATTCGATGGTGAATTCCACTTCTCTTTGCGGAGGTAACCCTGGTAGCTCGTCAGGAAATACATCTGAGAACTCATTCACAACTGAAATAGACGAGAGCTCTACTCCTTCCTCTTTCCTCATGGCATAACACCAAAGTCCATGACATCCCTGTTTCAGTAATTTCACGGCTTTCATTGCCTTAATCAATTTTCCCGAGCTTCCCGGTCTCCATCCTCGGAATAAGTGTTCAGATCCGTCATCAGCAATGATGGAAATGACTCTCTCTCGGTAATTCAGCACATCTCCATAACGGTTGAGCCAATCATCTCCGAGAATTAAATCGTCACCGCAGATGTCAACTACAATAAGATTCGATGGCCAATCTCTTCCTTCTATAGATACTGGGAAATCCCTAGCTTCAAGTGTTCCCACAATTTTCTCTCCGCTCGGTAATCCCACAACATAAGGTTCACAATTATACAAGCACGAGATGTTCAAACGATTAACACAGTTCAAAGATATAAAAGAATGTGTGGCTCCGGAATCGAATAAAACACTAACTGGTTGCAAAAGGATCTCGAATCGTACTGATGCAACAAGCAGTGTTCGTCGCCGATCTCCTCATTTCGTGCAGCGCGGAGGAACGGACCCAAAGATGGATGTCTCTCTCTTCCCAATGTTCTCACTGAAATCCACTCTGTGTCTGCGGTTCACACTTATCTCCTTGGGAATCAAAAGGGAGTGCGGGTACCAAAAGATCTAGCGGCTCCACGGAAGGCCGCACGGTGCCCTTCTTGCCCACAATCGTAACAAGTCACGTAAGATGCGGGCAATCACGTCGAACATGCCCCGCCGACCACAATTGTAGCATTTCTTTGATGCGTCCGAGATCACGATGCCGTCCGAACTTCTTTCCGCCTCTAGAAGGATGTGGAGGTTTCTAGCCGAATAAAGGAAGACCGGCCCTTGCGGGCCCCACCACTCTTGTTTTCTCGCAAAGTCACGGTCACCTTCGCTTCTTTGCCTCTACCGATTTCTCCACCGCCGCCTCTTTCATGTCGTAGGCCGCTTTGTCTTGATACTGCCGCAACGTAGTACACTCGAATCCGACATGTACTGAACCTCCGGCTTCATCCGCATATCAAGATGAAAATCTTTTCGCCTCCGTTCGACCAAGTGTCGCACACAAGTCACCGATGATTAAAAGTTGTAATTACATCCATCACGGATGCCTCCGAACTCTGTGGTGAGAAAAACTCTCGGATCTTGGCCTCTCTAATCGACGAGGACAATATTGTGCCTCCATCATTTGTTTGAATTCCGTCGATCCGCATTATGATCCTCGCGAACGGCTTCCCACCAATCAAAGGCCTCCCAAATGTAAAATACCGGGCAATGGGAACCTTCCGGTCCTCGGGACAGCTTAAGACCCGCGAATATCTTCTCCAACTCCTTGAGCCGGTGATCCCAAGTAAGTGCCTCACAGATCCGTCAAATTTTGGCGGGTGAAATTTAACCACCTCGGAAGCCATCTGTCTCCCGGTTATCCTCGTGGTGCCGCTGTCCCATCGCCGTCGCATGCGATCAACGACTCAGGCGAATCGGTTTATCTGCGCCACCACCGTTGAAGCACTCCTAGCATGTTAGGATTTGCGTCATCATTCGCCGATCCTTGCCGCCCTCCGAATGGGAATCGGTTCGACTAGCCGATATTTCGGGTAGTTGCGGAATCCTCATGTCTCACGTTACCACGTCCGCGTCCACGACCGCGTCGCGTCCACGTCCTCCTCTCAACATACGTAAACGTAATTTCTCAATATCCAGAACAAAATTTTTGAAATAAAGTCCGTCAATACTCACAAAACAGTAATTAAGTAAAACGGTAGTATAAGAGATTAAGAGACTTACAGCCACGGTCCACATGACGACTTCGGCTGAACAGTGATGTTACAAACGACTCGTAAATCAAATAACGTAAACAGACCCAACTAAAACCCGACTGCCAAGATATCCATGAATCTTAGCTCTGATACCATATTCTGTAACACCCCGAGATATTCGGAATAATTACAGCGCCGTAAACCCTTTAAGTAAGGATTTACAAGGCTAATTAAAAAGGGAAGTAAATATAAGACATCAACACTGCGAAAATTCAAGTTTATGAAAACGTACAACTGGTTCAACGGGTATTTAATACAACCATATCGAATTAATATCAAAAGGACACGCGTACTCGAGTACAGAAACCAAACCAAGACAACAAATCCCCAATAACAATAAACATCATCAACCCCTTCGTCGTCACGTCGGTCTGTGTTGTTTCCTGCTCCTCGGCTACCCGAACATCAAAACAAATGTCCACCCCGAAGGGGTTAGCAAAACGATGCTAGTACAAGTATCGTGTTAAACAATTCGAATATGCATCAACAATACATAACAAGATACACCACACGGACTTCCACTAGGAATCCGACAATGCGAATCTACAAGATTCCATTACACAAAGATGGGTATTCCAATGATCCAGCGCCCTCGAGATAGATCCCAAGATGATCCCGGACCAACACGAGGTGGAAATAACCCGTCCAATGATCCAGCGCCCTCAGCCTAGATCCCAAGATGATCCCGTCGGACCAACACGAGGTGGACATCCGATCCAGCGCCCTCAGCATAGATCGTACAACGTATACAAACACAACTCATGCATACACTTATGCCAAATCATTATGTTCATCAACATGAACATGTAAACACTATATAACGAATATCATGACAAATCAACGAAGTAAATATCATGTTCAACAACATGCATAATCATACGCATACTCCAAAAATACCGATATTAACATATCACGATACTTGCCTCGAAGATGGCAAGAACGATACACTTCAAAGCTCTCGACGCACTCGAAGGCCGCCTCCTCCGATCAACGTAACAAGCTCGAACCTTAACAAAAGGAACGATATAAAAATCATCTCAAGTCGAACGATGGCCTAACAATTCGGTCTACAGTCGAAAAGCTCAAAATAGACAAGCTGCCTGGATTGCTTAGCGTGCGCTACGATTTCACGTAACGCGGCGCTAAGCCGGATCCGTTAGCGTACGCTATCGTATAAGACTAGCGCGGCGCTAGCCACTAATCGCGATCGACTCGGATGTCTCATAACGTACGCTACGACGTTTTGTGCGAAAACCGAACCTCGATAGCGCACGTTAACTCACACATGTTAGCGCGGCGCTAATCTTGCATGGCGTAATACTGCAAACCGAAAACTGGGTTGAATGGTGAAGAACTCATGAATTCTACCGTGATAATACAAGTTATCCTCGGGCATATCATGCTAATAAGGTTTCTGGAAGATTTATGATTATGAAATACCAATAAACGGATAGTCATCTTAATATCATAATCCATTACGATCTTCAAGAAGTAATCTAAGTTCCGATCGTCCTACGTTCCAAAACACATGATTCCAACGTGTATCAACTTAGCAACTGGGTAATATCCGATTACTTGATCATAAATCGATTTGAACATGCTTAGGAGTCCTTATAATAAGATGGTTCAAAGGTTCATTCGATATATAGTACCGATACGTCAAAAGTATCTTTCTAACATGTGATGACCGATGAAAACGAAATTCTTGCTATCCAAACATGATTCAAACTTCCTTAGGAACATTACTAATCATTGGTGAAGAATCACCTACCTCAAAGTAGTGAAGAACACGGATGAAAATAAAGCAATCCAACACCGAAGGCTTGAACACCAATCTCCAATGATATATGATCTTCAATCTCGAACTAGGTGGTTGATACGAAGTGTTTAGGACGAGTGGAGTTATGTTTCAAGTGCAAGAGTTCGGGTTATGGGGGAAGAAGGAACTGAATTCACGAATAGGATGCTGTCCTATTTATAATAAATGGCTATTAGCGCGCGCTATACCCTGTTCGTAGCGTGCGCTAACGGCTCACAGTCTAAACTGTACTCGGCACTTAGCGTGCGCTACGCATATACCTGTAGCGTGCGCTAAGGCGTTGACTCGGCTTTTCCCGAAAGCCGTCCAGATACATCCGACACGATCCGACAGGGGTCCCCCGGCCAGATCTCACCTACCGCATGTCTCAATCAATCTGACCACGCATAGCGTGCGCTAATTACACTATGTAGCGTGCGCTATGAAACCATGCTAGCGTACGCTACCTTTAGCCTGCAGCGTGCGCTACATGCACAAAATTTCAACCTTATAAATCACATACACGAAATTATATGCTCGACGACATCGGATTATGAAATACGGAGAATAGTATTCAGACAAAAGTACAATTATTACAATATCGCAAGTTCCAATTACATAACAGAAATCTCGGGTATTACAGGGCCCACCAGTGGGACCCACTTAATAGGGTCCGCTGGTGGGCCCTTATGTGGGACCCACTTTTCTTGGGCCTGTTAGTGGGTCCTACTTTGTGGGGGGCCCACGGGTGGGGCCACAAATGTGCAACAATTTTTAGCCTATTGCAACACCTATATTACCAATGGCAGCACATTAGGTGTTACAGATGTTACCATATATATATATAGTACCTAAGGTAACAACATTTTAACAAAATAAAAATGTAAATTTTATATTTAGCATTTTCTATTAAAAATCCAACAAACCAATTAAGAGAAACCAACTACATCATCAACTACATAATCCCATCATAAAAAAACAACTATATCTAATCACAAAACCAACCAGCTACATCACCAAATACATATATACAAGTACTAGAAGAAAATAACTTGGTCATTTTTAACCAATTACATCATTGGATGTCTAAGACTAATATACAAATAGACTCTAAGAAACTATTATGCGGAACATTTATTCAATTAGCCAAGGATTAGCCAATTTGCCTGAGTTGGTGTTCATTCACAAACTTCACCTTCTTTGAACGAGAGAGCTGCAGAATGAAACAAGAAATAAGAGCCAATAATTAATGATGGTTACTAAGCTTCCAAATAGGCAGCCTGTTAACAACTATCAGAAAAATAAGGTCTACAAACTAGTTGTTCTAAAGAAATAATTTGCCAAGTTTATTTATCTTGACCAAATTTGAAGGATCATTTATCGAATTCTGATACTTTTCAAGAATAAACTAAAGTATATAAAAGAACACCTACCTCCCTATTTCTCTAGGTTTTAAATCCAAGCACACTACTCTTCATTCGGCTTTCCAAGGAAAGCTTCAAAATATTTTTTAAGATCGTCTGGGTACTCTTACCTTCTTTGCGTTGTTTGTGCTATCTTTCACTTTAACAGGATTTGACCAGAGTAGCTGCACCGTTAAGGAGTCAAAAGTTAAATTTCAATACGAAATAGATAACAAGGCCAAAAAGAAGAACCCGGGAAGTTGATCATATTGCCGAAAAAAAACATAAATAAAAGAAGTTAATTTCTGAGATAACCTTGAAACCTACAACTCAGAACAACTTGAAGCAACTTGAAGCATAAAATAATAACAAAGCATATGAGAACATGAGTGAGAAGATCAAAATGAATATCAGGTATAAACAATTACATAATGACACATTAGCAAAGGAAGCAAAAATCAAAATAATCAAACGAAACACAGATAAAAGTTAAAAACTGACCAACCTAACAAAAGAGGCTTTGCATGAGCTAAGAACGAGTGGAAGCGTAATTAGAGCACATAAAATCATAAAGCAGCAGAAAAAACCTGAACAAAATAAAACGAATAACAAACCAGGTAACTGAGGAGAGGCAGAGAGTGATTTCAGAAATCAAAACACGAACATATAAGCACATGCAGAAAAAATACACATTTTTCTCACGCAGCGTATCTATACATATATGAAAATACCACGTGCAGATTTTAGTTAGTCGTACGAAGTTGGAAACCAATAAACACAAACTTAAAGAAAACGATCACTGTATAATACTTCAAATGAATAATGAATGTGAGAAGCAGATTCCTCAGAGTCGATCATACGATTCCTGAAATCAATTAAGGAATTAATTTAGGCATGATACGGTAACATAATTACCACTTGAATCATTTGATAACACAGAAATAAGTACCTGCGAATATATCCTTCGAGCTGCTTCTAATTGCGACATCTCGGCATCAAAGGTATTGACTAGGTCTAAAACTTTGGGAGTGCTAACGAATCGGACAAACCTGAATATTAAAATTGTGAATTGCGCAAATTAGAAATGAGAGTAGAAAATAATAATGTTTGCAATTCGCAAATAGCATCACCTCTCAAGTGTTCCCTTGGTAAACCATGTCTCAGCATTTTTCTGTCGCCCAACTTCAAGCTTAACTGACTGTGAACCAGAGGCGAGTTGTTCCTCTACAATCTGTAAATGTGAAACGAATGGTTTAAGCAATCCTGATGCTATTTTCTCTGTGCTCTCATCACTGTAAACAAACAATTCACATCTGTCCAAAATAAGCTCAACGTAAACAACTTGCACAATTTAACAAATTCAAATGACAATGAAAATCAAACATAATATACTAAATATCTCACCGTGAGTGCTTTGGGGACAGTTGAAATACAGCATAATCTAGTGGCGTATCGGATTTCATCTTTGTCACACCAGGTAAAGTCTCAGGTTTCTTGGTCTACTTTCATATATGTGCTCACATCCCCTAAACTCTCGATTTATACCCAAATTTAGCTATTTAAAGAACCAAGCATATAATGCACATGCTGCAACATCCCGTCTTCAATGTCAAAAAGTTACACTAAAAATATACCTGCAATGAGAAATGCAATTCCCTAAGTATAAATAAACCCATATTAAAATACACCCACACACTTCTGAAATTATGTAAATGCTAAGATTGACAGGATCTCAGATCAAAACCTTATCACACAAGAAATGAACTTCAAATTAAACTGCATCAACAACAAAAATATATAAAAGTACAATGTACTTGAGCTGAACCTTATCACCACCACAGTATCAATCTGGGAATTGAGCATAAAATCGAAATTCACTCAGATCTGATTATACCAAAACAAAATTGAAATGTTAAACATCCGCTCCATTTCAGAATTAATATCAGCTCAATCGCCAATGCGCCACCAAAATTTTTTTATCCGCATCACAACACAGTGTAAACTAACTGAAAAACCCAGAAAAAAAATGACTAAATATATATATACTCAATCCGAGACGATCTAGCAAAATTAGAAAACTGACCTCGACAATGTCAATACAGAGATCTCCGATTACCGAACCCGATCATCGGATTCAATGTCAACTATCTGCAAATTCTCTTAGAAGCATCAACTTCAAAAATGCAAGGGCTTATGAAAAATAGAAAATTAAAACCCTAAAAATGGAGCTTAGGTTTCGTTTTACTACTTTATTCAGTACAAATGGAATGCATACAGTGTGCGTGTGTATAAATGTTTTTAGTTTATTTAGCTTCTGTCTAAATATACTAATACAGACTTCAGATACAGAAGAGAATCTTTCAGATACAGACTCTAAATATACTCTTTTGACCATTTTCCAGGCAAATGAAGGGCACGAAACCATAGAACCGTAAGAATTCAGAATAGTCAACCTACAACAATGTATGTAAACTATTTAACAATTAGAAATATCAAACAAACTGATCCTTTGTACAAGTGTCACAATTCCCTAATCCAGTCGGGACCTGAACAGTGTAAATTGATTTACACAGGAGGACAAAGGCGGCGGCATCGGGAGGTGAAAGCAAATCTGGTCGGAGCAGGGCGACGACTTAGGTCTCGACAAACAGACTGGCGAAAGTGGTAGGGGCATGGCGCTGGTTGTTGAGGAAGCTAACAGACGTTGGCGGCGCTGTATGGATGACGGCGATGCGGCTGAGATGTGATATTCCCGCTCGCGGTGGAGGACGGCGGACTGAGACAGGGCGGAGCTCTCGGGCGATCAAGGCGGCGGCATCGATGGTGAAACATTTTTCGAGCGGGGGAAATCGATCTGAGCGGGGGAGAATCGTCGGGGTTTCAGGATGGAGGACCGCGAGGGTTTTCCCATTTTCTACTATAGGAATTGACCGAAAGGGGTGACAACATGACAGTTTAAATTCATCACATCAATCGGGCTTGATAACAATAATGCAATTGTTGGGCTTGAAAAAAAAATCTTATTTTGTAACTTTTTCTATATTGGGCTAAATTATAACTTATTTTAACACTTTTAACACCAACTTAAAATAATTACACAATGAACGACATAAACTGAATTGATTACATGGATCTGGAGAGCTCGAGTATAAAGCTCAGGAAGGCTCATAAATAAAGACCCTACAAAGCCTAGGAATAAACTTATCAGCTCGGCATAGAGCATGACGTCGAGACCGACCTGAAAACTAGGACCACGCTCGGTGTGCCTCAGCTCAGGCTCAAGCCAAGACTTGGTTCAGGCAACCAAATTGTTGCGCCGGCTCGGCTCAGTGACAAAATAAGCCGAGATCAGTAAACTTCTCAACCCTGCGTAATGACATCAGGAAAATCTTGATTAGAAATATTAATTTATAAATTTATTTCCGCCGCAATTATTACCTCTTATCTATGTCATGTCATTGCCTTAATTAATGGGCATTTATTTTAGTCAGCGTAGCGACTCGACATTATTTTTATTAAAATTTGTTATTATATGTAGACATTAAATTTGTTATTTTAATTATTTTGTAATTATTCATAGTTATTACAGGCTTTAATTTTTTTAATTATTTAAATCAAAATTTATTAATTTTCAAATACTATTTTATTTTAAAACCTTTTTCAATTGAAATTTATTAAAAATATTTTATTAGTTATAAAAAACATATATAATTCATTATTTGATGGAATAATTTTTTATAAAAATAGATTCAATGTTTTATTAAAATTAATTATTTTTAAACTTAAAAATTTATTAAATCATTAATTTTATATAAAATTCAAAATTTTGTTTATTAATACTGTAAGGTAACACATCTCGTGGTGTTACTGAGAGTTACACCTTTTATAGCTAGAGTAACATATATTTCAGGATTTGGTAACACCATAACCCGAACGTTGTGGTAGGTCCAAAATTTCATAGCTATGGTAACATCCAAGAAGGTAACACCCCCCTTAAGTGTTGTAGAAAGCCATCTATGGTGTAGTGAATGATATTGTGGGTTATGCAATTATTGAGGGAGTAATTTGTTGATAACTGGAAAAAAGTATTAGAAATTTTTTACATACTCCTATGATTGGGAGCCTAGTAACTGGATATATTCACGTTGTTTATAGTCCATATTTGCCTAAAACAATAACCTTGAAATGGGGGTGTATAGAAAAAAAAACTGGAGAAATAAGGTGGAATAAGGTTGCTGATTTTTGATTCAAAGATGTATCATTATTATTTTGATTTGAGGATAGTTGAGAAAAGCTAGTTTTAATGTTGAAGTCTTCTAAGTTACATGATGATTGGTGAAAGTGATTATGTTGTACTTCAGATCTAATTTGCCCAAGTCAAGTCACTTTAGCCATATTTATCCTACCCCGACCACATAGTCTACATTACAATCAAATAAAAAGACCTTTTTGATTCAAGAAGTTGCATACACATCGAGTGGTAGAGATATTAGAGTATTTGAAAGCCTATGATAGTTTTCACCTCATTGAAGGAGTTTGAGTGCAAACACGTCCCATATACACTTGAGAGTGAGTGATATACTCATACATTGAATTTTATGTAGTCTTAGTTGATTCTTGGCTCATATGTTGATTGCACATGATAATGAAATGATTTGCAATATTATAGTAAATCTTGAATTTGATCTTTGTCGGAGGTTTTCAAGATGCCTTTTCTTGTGGAGAACTCGTTGACACTTAGCGTTATCAAGTTAGTAGTGAAGGTGAAAATGGTTAGGATTGCTCAAGATGATAAGTATCAATTGCTCTTGCTCTTCTTTATGTTGTTAGGCCTGACAAAACCACTAATTTTGAGACCCTTTTATCTCGTGTTTATTTTTTTTGTTTCTCTTTTTTCTTGTTCGAGGATGAACAATTGGTTAAGTTTGGTGGTGTTATAAACACGATTTTCGCATGTTAATTGGGGTCATTTTTGTTAGGCATATAGAAACAATTCATTTGTAAACTTGACATTTTTTGCATAATTCATTATTTGATGAGATGTCGTGTTTTGTTCGAGTTGTCCTTCAGACAGGTGACGTGGAGTTGGAATACATTTAGAGATCGAATGGGTTAAAAAGATGGGAAAAACGAACTTCCAGGATGCATACATATGACATGACCGTGTCAGATGTAGTTACACTACACGGGCCATGTCATATGCTCAAAACTGATCGTTTCCGCAACATGGACCGTGTCGTGTGTTCGAACAATTTCTGTTGCACGTAGTTTTCGTATTTTGATCATAACTCTCTCACATTAAATCAGATTTGGATGATTTGTGTGGCCACGAAAAGATAAGAGAAAGATCTACAACTTTTGTTAGATGGTCCAAAGTCTGATTCTTTGTATATCGGGCCACACAAGATGTAAATATGTTCAGTTAATATTTGGATAAAATGTTTAGAGAAAATTTCCTTTACTATTTTAAATTATCTTGTCCAACATGTTAAGCTTGGGTTGTAAGAGACATACTGGAGCACGAAAAAAAATCATCTTTTATCATCAAGAGACTCAAGAAAATACATGAAAAAGGAGTAAACAAGGATCAAGCTCCAAGATCCAAGACTAGAATAAGTCTATTTTATCCAATTCTCTTTTATTTTCTTTTAACTGAAGAACATGTTCAATTTATGTTGGGATAAACAATCCTGGACCCTATTTTGATAATGGCCATCATACAGCAAAGGAGTCGAACGAGCTGAAATCCCACTAAGTATAGAAGCTGTCTGGAATCTCCATATAGCCCTTTCAATACATCATTGAACATCTCACAATCTAGCCTACAACTACAGCAAAATACACAATACGTCGGATAGAGCAGCCAGGATGTAAGATGTTTTACTTAGGAAAAGTAAAACACATCCGACATGACTGAATAAAGAATGCTTTATAACCATTGTGAAGTACACTTTGTTTATTCATAAAGTATTCACAGTTAAAGTAGCATTTGATGCAGCCGAAGAGCATTTAATGCGAAGTCAAAAAGAATGTCTGAAGCATTAAATGCAATCTGCTTTAATTTAAATATTCAGCCAGCCACCAATCAGAGACGTCAACATCTCACCTACCTGCAATGACTACATTTATAACGGATGCATTTTCCAAAGGTTATAAATATCCCCAAGCTGAGGACACTTATACACACGAAGAATTCATATATCGCAAAAGCTCTGACAAATCAGTTTGACATTCTAGCGATTACATTACATTATATTTCGTGAGCATACAACAAGTATTCAAAGCGAATAAATATACCTAGTCTTCAATGAAGAAGAGCACAGCATACAGAAATCGTATTTCAAAGATCAAGCTGCTGTTCAGTGAATTCTACCTTTATCGTTGAAAAAACCATCAGCCCTGTGTGGACTGAAGATCCTTGCATATTGTAATATCTGGAATTTCTACTACCGTTGTTTAATATTATTTTACCCGAGTTATATTGTACAACGTGGAATCTGTGCAGCATGGATAAAATAAATGAATAACTGAGACATCTGTATTGGCATTATTACCGCACTTGGTTGACAGTTGTATTGGAAAACATTACGTGTTCGGCTTATCGTACGAGAATATTGTTGGAAGATGTATATGTATTCAGTATGACGTATATTCGTATTCTCCATGTCGAGACGTTGGATAAGAGTAGCTGAAAATGGCTAAATGTAGCATTATTAGCACGCTAATAGTCATCAATAACAAATGCTATCTTGCGGGTTTAGCGCACGCTATGGGCACAGGGTAGCGTAAGCTAGTGCAGACCAGATCAGAAGGAATCTATGTGTAGACCCGGTCACTTTCAGCGCATGTGCCGACGAGTCAATGGATGTTTGTTGTAAAGGGTTAGCGCACGCTAATGCATATTGTTAGCGCACTCTAACATTAGATCGGTCCAAAGGGAATCTTATCCTCGCCAGAGATGTCGGCGTGTGGACCCGTCTTCAGAGCATACAGACAAAAGAGTCAACTATGAGTAGCGCACGCTATGGATGAAAGTTTGCGTACGCTAAATGGAGGCCTTTACGTATGCTATTGCATGGGCGTTGCGTACGTAAATAATTGAATGCAGTAAGGCAGTAGCCTCTGGACCGCGATAGCCCACGTTAACAAGGACAGTTAGCACACGCTAATAATATTCAATATATATGTGCAGTTGACCATTATTCTTCATTTCGTCCATTCTTCCTTGCAAACTATAGAGAGGGTTATGAGAGAGATGTTTGAAGTTCCAAACACTGGATTATGGTGGAATTAATCATCCATAACAACATTTGAATGTTAGAAGTGAGTGAGAACGGATTCAAACTTGGGATTCAATCCATTTCTTCAAAAAGGTAATTACTCTTCATCTTTGGATTTCATCTTGGATCGAATGTTGATGTTATTAAATTGGTGATTATCATATAAGCAAGTTGATAAGTATGATTATGAGATTGGTTACCGAGTAATGAATTGGATTAAGAGTTGGATGATTACCTACATGTTAAAGGATATCGGATTTCGTTGTTTTGATAGATATGAACATGGTTCAGAATCACTTAGTGTTCTTGATAATCGCCATATGTTGATCGGTATCCGAAATGCATGCAACTGTATGTCATTAGCGCCCGCTAAGCTTACTGGCTAGCGCGCTAACGGGAGCAACTTAGCGCACGCTACGTTAAGGGATTAAGGTGCGCTAAGTCAACAAATAGTGTAGTATATCCTGTTTCAGATATGAATTTGTGATCGTTTAAGTTGGATTGTTCAGACTAGTGGTTAATCGAGATATTGTTGAGCCGTTGGGTTTGTGAATTGGTTTTATTGATTGTTGATTGTCATCGAACATGTTGTTTATCGAATTACTGTAATAGGTTGAGAATATTGATCCGTGATTATAACCGTGTGTTGCGGTCGAGTTCGAGGATATTCGTGAATTGCTTTGGTCAGGACCGAGGAACTTGTAGAAGAAGGCAAAGGAATAGGTAACGGCTTCATCGGTATTGAGGCAAGTTATTACTTGCTCAGTTTATAATATTTAATGAATGGTTTATGTTTCATTCGTTTATAATTCACATAGCAATGTTTGTAATCGTAATCACAGGAGATTTGGGCTTATAAATTGTATTTGAGTTTTGGGAATTTAAATCATAATGTATATGATTTACTTTTGTTATTGGTATACTTATATATCGAGGATACATTGTGATAAAGACGAATATATGAATTATCTGCAATCCGTGATATTTTGGACTGTCGAGTATTCAGGATAATGGTTCGTGATGGTTTAGACATTGAGATCGCCCTCGAAGGACTCGGGGCAAATACTCTAATCATTTTTATCATTTGTGTCGATCATGTCGTGATACATTCATGTATAGTTGTTGTCATGTATTTGTGCATTGTTGTTGTCGTGCATTGTGTACTGTTGTTTTGTGCAGTTGTGCATTATTGTCATATGTCCACCTCGTGTTGGTCCGACGGGACCATCGGGGGATATATGCTAGCGTGCGCTGGATCATCGGACGGGTTTTTCCACCTCGAGTTGGTCTGACGGGATCATCAGGGGATCTAGGCAGTGAACGCTGGATCATCGGATTACCTATGTGTTGTTATTGTGCATATCTATAATATGGATTTGCCATAAGTATACATTGTTGTTATTTATGTGAGCATATTGATGTTGTCATATGAGTATGCATTTGTAGGTCTTGTGTTAGGACTGTGTTCGTATGTTGTGTTGATATGATCTTGGATTAGGTTTTTGAGATATCGAGCTTGTAGCGATCTTGGAGAGATGAGCTTCCCAGAGGATACTGGCTAGGGCATGTAATTGTGTATTGAGTTTCCTGATCAGTTGTTGTATTCCACTACTAGAGTATTTTTAATTGTTTGCCTTTTCCGCTGCATGAGTATTTTTAAATGGTCTTTTGGTATATGGTAACTTAGGTTACCTTGGCAACCGTTTTCTAAACTATTTTGTCGGTACGTGTAAGTGATAGCTTATCGTATGTTTTAAACTGTTGAGTTCTGGCATTTCAGGACTTGTCCTTTCTAACGAGATTTTACGATGGTTTTGATAAACAGATTTTATATAGTCTTCAAATAATTTAAATAGATAATACCGTCGTTAGCCTCTTGGGCGTTTGTAAATGTTTGCGAAAATTTCCTTCAGCCTTGTGGGTTCCATCTCGGGGACCACGGCGTTGTAATATTCCTGGATGGCTCTGGGGGTGTTACAGAATATGATCGGAGCTTAGGATATGAAAACCTAGGCAGTCGGGTCGAGTTGGGTCGTGTTTTTGTCGCGTCATTCGAGTTGTCGATTTGACAAATATTAGAGCCGTGAGTTTTTGTTGTTCACTCGAGCTTGTGCGTTATGTGATTTACCAATGTAGTACTGGGGTTGTGGTAAACTTTTCCAAATGATGTTAACATGTTTCTTCAGATAGAACTGTGTTGTGTTCTCGAGTTGAACTGAGTTTGCAAAATGTGTGTTTTGAAAATATCTGTGTCGAGTATTTTCTTTAGTTGAGACATATGCCAGTATCAAGGGGAATCGTCGACTTCACGATCTGTAAGTATTTGGATTCTTGAATTGGAGTGAGAGTTATTGCCGTTCTAAGTTGATATGCTTTGAGATTTAGCATAATATTATGCGTTACAGTATAAGGTGACAGAGTGGGACACGATTGATGATCTTGAGAAGCTAGGATTTTTGAAATCAATATGTCAGTTAGATTTCGGAACAGAGTTGTGCATTTGGGAGAAATGTTGTGGATGGTGTAATACCCGGTTGTAATTCAGTAATTATCGTTCAGTAATTGTCACTCAGTAATTTTACTCATTAATAATCATTTATCATTCTTATTCAATCATCATATTCACCGTCCAGAGTACTTGTATCATGTATCAGTTGTATTCGTCATTCTACCTGGTTGGAGAATCGGACCGAGTATCTTATCATTTTCATCTTTGGAGCTGGATGTGTGTATTGAGTAGCGCACGCTACGCACTCTTCATTAGCGCACGCTCATTTAGTATGGGTAGCGCATGCCACTTCTCATATTTAGCGCACGCTAGCGTGTTTCAGGTAGACAGTCCAGTGGGTAATGGACTGCAGATAAGTTGTGGTAGTGCACGCTACGAATGTTACGTAGCGCGCGCTAGTAAGTTAGATAGCGCACGCTATGCAGTCAGTGTAGCGCGCGCTAAGACCGGTCAGGCAGAGTCCAGTGAGTACTGGACTGATTTTGGATTAATTTCTAGCGCACGCTATGAGTGGATTTAGCGTACGCTAATGGGGCAGTAGCGCACGCTAATTATGTAAAACCCGTAATTTCGATTTCTGGTAATTTCTTTTCTTGTGGCAGAAGTCCATTTTGACGACTCGCTCATGACCGTTTCGTCATTCTGAGAATGATTAGTTCTACACTTTTTGTCATCTGAGTTCATTTCGGTGTTGTTTTGTTGGGTTCCGTGCTTTTTAGCGACTTTTCCGCACTTGAGTTCAATTCTTGCGAATCTCGTTCGAAACTGCTGTTTCGAGTTTCCCGTAAGTCCGTTTAACTTTTTTAGACGTGTTGTGAACTTCGGTTTGGTTATTCGATCACGTATCGTGATTTTCGGGCGTTTTGGGCCATTTTTTAATTTACTGAAAGTTACGGGTATCCGTATCTGTAATTGTTGTCTCGACCCGTTTCTTGGTCGCGTATGATTAATTATGGTATTATGTTTTCATTTTGGGTCGTTGATGTTGTCCGCGAACTTTTCGTCGTGTTCGTTCCGTACGTTTTCAGAAATCGAGTCGTCGAGCCCTGGTGGTCGGGTACTGGCCGGACGGCTGCGGGACTGGCCGGATGATTTGCGGGCACAGGCCGGACGGGTGCGGCAGGAACCGGCGTAGCGCACGCTACGGACGGAAGGTAGCGCACGCTACGGCGGGGAGGCAGCGCACGCTACGCCAGGTTGTCTGCGCGCGCTAGCGGGCCGAGGCAGTAGGGCAGTAGGGGTACTGGACTCGGAGGATCGGCAGGTAGCGCACGCTACTGCCGGACACTACGTACGCTATGGCCGGCAGGTAGCGCATGCTACAGCCGGAAGGCCGCACACGCTACCTGGCGGAGCAGTCTAGTCCAGGAGGTCACTGGATTGCGGCCTGGGCCGATAGCGCGCGCTAGCTCGGCAGCCTTGCGCACGCTAGTCCGGCCCAGTAAAAATGTGGCTGAGTAGCCTCATTTTCACTCATTTTTCATTTCCTTTCTTTTCAATCCGCGGTTGGAGCTTCGGATGTGACGAAGCCATGTTGTTTAACAACAAATCCACGAAGTTCTTGAGTTCATAACATCAATCAATCATCCGTTATCATCCTTTGATCCAGCGAATCAAGGTAATCTTCCTTAGAACCCTAATTTCGTGAATTTGGGGGTTTTTGCATTTTTGTCCGATTCGTTCCATGTTGTTGATTAATTCATGATGGGTATGATTAATCTTGGTAGTATTCTTGTGTTTAACATCATTTAATCCATTGTTCTCGTCGAATCGAAGTATATTTCTTCATTTCCATCGACTTTTTGGGGGATTTGTTCTCGATCTCGTTTTCCCATCCGTTTTTGATAGATCGATTGTGGTTAAATGATGTTGTTAAACATATTCTATGGATTGTATATCCATATTTCAACTTGGAATTCCGTTTTCGTGTCTTGTCGGGACGAATCGTGTTCTTGGCCGTTTTGGGAAAACACTTGAACTTTCGTCATTCGTTCTTTGAATTCAACGGCTTTGAGTCGTGTTATGGAATTCATTTTCATTGTTGTTATTGTCCTTCGTAGTTTATTATCGCGAATTGGCGTTTGGTGGAGTCGGCGGGTTCGTAGTCGGTTCGTGCCAACCTACTTCGGTCGATTCTCCGCGTTGTGGTTATTCGAGGCAAGTACCTTGATCATACATTCCTTATTTTGTGAATATGATGATCGGTGATCGTCTTGGTATGTTTGTTTGGTTGTTTGAAATAAAGTTTCAAAAGATTTCGATTTGCCCTCGTTAAAGGCTCTCTTTCAAAACGCGTGTGTGTTTTGCGAACGGTGTGTTTTGGGAATTGATTATTATTTGATTATTTTGAACGTTGAAGGCTTTGATGATATCCCTGTTGTTTAAATTTATGGAATCGTGTATTCCGTGTTTAATCTTGTTATTGTGTTTTGAAGAGTTTGGTAACGGTGTCGAGTAAGTGGTCATCTCTAGTAAGTATTCTTGATGAACTTACATTCTTAGCATATTAGTATTGCATGAGTAACGTGTGTGTGTATGCTCACTACGGGTTAGATCCGACGGGGTATCGGTAGGGCTCCACGAAGCTGTGGAACCGCGAGCTTGCTTTTAACCACTGTGGGTTAGATCCGACGGGGTCTCGGCAGGAGTCCACGAAGCTGTGGGTCCGCGGTTAATTGTGGTGTATTTTGCAATGTGATTTGGATTATTGGCATTTCCGGAAATGAGTGCTTTCGAATGGTTTTCATGATTGCATGCATCGACTAAGTGTGTAAGAGGTAAGTTGTTCGTTTGACTTACTTGGCTAGGATGGCACTAGAGTATTTTGTTGTTTGTGTTAAATCCTTTATTTGTGGATTTTGATGTTGGGAGACGAACCTTGTGGTCGTTCTTGTGTACTGTGAGTTGATGAGATTTGGGGCTAAAATCCCAATGGTTTTGTAAAAGTCATTTTACGGATTTGGGGCTAAAATCCCAACGGTTTGGTAAAGGTCATTTTTCGGAAAGTAAACCTTTGGGGCGGTGACCCCTTTCGTCTTTTGGGTTTTGAAAAGTAGGATTTGATAATCCTAAATCGTTTTCTATTAAAACTCCCGATGGTATTTCAAATCATTTTATAAATTGTTCCCCTTGATATTTTGATCTTGAAGTTTTGGGAAGTCTTTACTCAAACTCTCGCCTCGGGAAGTGTTCATCTTGTTGTATTTGAATCTTTGAGGATTCCTGGTTATTGTTATTCGTGGAATGTGAATTATATGACTCGTATTTTGCACTTTGTTCTTGCACTAGCAAAATAGTGGAGTTTTGCTAACCCCCGAGTATTCGGGGGGTGGATGTCTGTTTTTGCATTCAGGTTTTGGAGCATAACACAGGGTCGCACGAAGGATGATGAAAGATGATCGATACTAATCACATGAGGAACCGTACATTGTGTACTGGTTCAGTTGTACTTTATTTTCCGCTTCTATATTTTTTCCCGTTGTACGGGTGTGGTTGTATTTTTGACCCCTGCGTGGGCATGAGTTGTAATTGAGTTGTATATTTCTATTGAAAGACCAAATCGGTCTACTGAGTCTTTTTATCCTTGAAGGCATCGTTGAGATGTTCTATGTTGTTACCAGCCTGGTAGATCCTTGAGGAAAGGGTCTACGGCGTGTAATATCCCTGAGTGGATTGGTGGTGTTACATAAATGGTATCAGAGCTTAGGTTGAGGAAACCTAGGCTGTCGGGTCAAGTTGTGTTGTTTGAGTCTTGTTTCGTCGGATTTTATCTGACTGAGTCGTGTCACGACGCGTCGTCTGAGTTTGTTGGTCGTGATTAGTATCGTGGGGCGATCATCATCTTCGTGCGACCTGTGGATGTAAGTCTCCCTCCTTTATGTTGTGCCTCGTGTGACACGAGCTATTTTTTTATGATTATTTGTTAAGTGATGAAATCCTTCTGTGGATTTTGATTTCACGATATGTATTTAGTCGACTCTCGTATTTGGTTTATACGAGGAGTGTCGTTGCTGCTGATGTCTTTTAATATTGTTTTTGTCCGTTGCTTATCATTTTCGAATCGATTTGCTCGTTTTACAAGTTCTCTTGTGGAAACTTTGTGCTTATACGCGTTCGACTTGTTCACTAGCCAGCGCGGGAGGGTCCTTAGAGGCCTCGAATGGGGTCAGTGGTTTTGTTCTGAATCCTAAGCGGTCTTCGACTGTGGTATTTATCGTTTATTTCCGTTTAAAAACATGTATTGTCTTGATTTTAAACGTTTTGATGCGTGTACTAGGAGTTGTTTTAGTGAACGTCGATATGTGTGAGTTTTGGGCATTCTGGCCTATTGGATTTTGAAAACCTTGAGTATGTTAGAAAAATAAATTTCGAGACATACTTTTCAAATGAGTTATTTTCTTGTGGTACATCCAAGGTGCCACAATATATTTCAAAAAATTTCTACTTCCAGGACCAAAATGCTTTGAGATATTTTCAATGTTTTAGAAACACTTTTATTTAGACCCGAGGGTCGAATATTCTGAAAGTTTTCACTAAGAGAAAGTGTCCTCATTTTTAACAAATGCGAAATGGTTCTCCAAATTCTCGATAACGATGTTTCACATTTGTACTTTTTGAAAGGTGATACTCAAGATCAACCAGTGTTCTTCTAAATTATTTTCAAAATGAGGTTTTCGTTTTTAAAACCTATCCATTACCGTTTGAGGGCTGGGTATGTATGTATGATGTTCGCGTTGTCATTTTGATATTTGCTCCCGAGTATGATCGAATTGGCGGTGTGAGCGTTGAGTCATTTTCCACACATTTGTTGTGTTAGCCCCCTGTGAGAGGCGGGATGTTGGTGTTGAATGTTGTCGCCTCGTAGTGATTTCTGCATTGTCGCGCATGTGCGAGCTGTTAGAGCTTGGTTTGGTATGACCGTGTGCATCGGTGATCGTTCCGTTATGTGTCGGTTGTTTAATGTCTTGTTACCCTGCTCCCGTTTTTGTGAATTTCGTGGGCGAGGTCGGAGGTAATACCCGTACTATTTTGACTTCGGTATTTTCTCTTTCTCCAGTCTATCGATTCGCTCATGTTCATTGATACTTCATGAACTTGTTCTGTATTTCGGTTTCATCGTCCGAACGAACTGTGATCTTGTTGTGGGTTGATCTGGTTATCACTGTGACTTTTTCGAGTTCAGTTCAATTCTTGTGAACCTTGTTCGGAAGTGACATCATTTGGATCTATTAGTTCTTTTATTCGAAGTGGATCGGATTTGGAACTCCTGTATTTTCGACTCTGTCGACTCGTTTATGCTCGTTAACATTTTCTGAACTTTCCCTATCCCTTGCTTTTGTTGATCGAACGAGGGTGGTATTGTTTCGGAATAACTCATTTGTCGTTGTGACTTTTCAATCGCTATTCCCTTTCCTGTGGATCTTATGGGAATGCATGTCTTGTTGTTCTCACCAGATTATCCTGGGAATTGTTGTTTGAATTTTATTATCCTTCGTGTTTCTGACATGATTGTTCGATTTTTGTTGTCTTGATCGTTTGTTTGTTCGGTATTTGTTCCCGTTTCGTGATTGTTGAGCGTTCAGGCTCCTTCGTAATTCCCTTAAGTTCGGGAAATTAGTCTCGTTTTCAATCTTCCAACCCTTGGGCGGTGGAATTCCGTATTTGTTCAGCGATTGGCTCGCGTTTTGATTGATGTACCGTTGGGTCAGTCAATCTTATTGATTTTCGTTCGTTGTGTTTTGTGATTGTTCGGATAATTGAATTGACTATATTATCCGTTTTATGACGCTTGTCATTTGTTGGTTTTATTATATTCCTAACGGCGACGTTGTGTTGGTCGCCGTGGAGTGTGTTTTCACGTCGTATGTCTCTTTGCGTTTCTTGCAGCATTTCTCCATCGGGCACGAGTTTTCGGTTTTTGTGTATCTCTTCGAGTTTTCCTGGCAGGGGATATTGCTTCTCCCTACTTATTTTAAGTTTCGGAACGAAACTTCTTTTAAGGAGGGTAGAATGTAAAACCCGTAATTTTGATTTCCGGTAATTTCTTTTTTTTGTGGCGGAAGTCCGTTTTGACGACTCGCTCATGACCGTTTCGTCATTCTGAGAATGATTAATTCTACACTTTTTGTCATCTGAGTTCGTTTCGGTGTTGTTTTGTTGGGTTCCGTGCTTTTTAGCGACTTTTCCGCACTTGAGTTTGATTCTTGCGAATCTCGTTCGAAACTGCTGTTTCGAGTTTCCCGTAAGTCCGTTTAACTTTGTTAGACGTATTGTTAACTTCTGTTTGGTTATTCGATCACGTATCGTGATTTTCGGGCGTTTTGGGCCATTTTGTAATTTACTGAAAGTTACGGGTATCCGTATCTGTAATTGTTGTCTCGACCCGTTTCTTGGTCGCGTATGATTAATTATGGTATTATGTTTTAATTTCGGGTCGTTGATGTTGTCCGCGAACTTTTCGTCGTGTTCGTTCCGTACGTTTTCGGAAATCGAGTCGTCGAGCCCTGGTGGTCGGGTACTGGCCGGACGGTTGCGGGACTGGCCGGATGATTTGCGGGCACCGGCCGGACGGGTGCGTCAGGAACCGGCGTAGCGCACGGTACGGCCGGAAGGTAGCGCACGCTACGGCGGGGAGGCAGCGCACGCTACGCCCGATTGTCTGCGCGCGCTAGCGGGCCGAGGCAGTAGGGCAGTGGGGGTACTGGACTCGGAGGATCGGCAGGTAGCGCACGCTACTGCCGGAAACCACGTACGCTACGGCCGGCAGGTAGTGCACGGTACGGTCGGAAGGCTGCGCACGCTACCTGGCGGAGCAGTCTAGTCCAGGAGGTCACTGGATTGCGGCCTGGGCCGATAGCGCGTGCTAGCTCGGCAGCCTAGCGCACGCTAGTCCGGCCCAATATAAATGTGGCTGAGCAGCCTCATTTTCACTCATTTTTCATTTCCTTTCTTTTCGATCCGCGGCTGGAGCTTCGGAGGTGACGAAGCCATGTTGTTTAACAACAAATCCATAAAGTTCTTGAGTTCATAACATCAATCAATCATCTGTTATTATCCTTTGATCCAGCGAATCAAGGTAATCTTCTTTAGAACCCTAATTTCGTGAATTTGGGGTTTTTTGCATTTTTGTCCGATTCATTCTGTGTTGTTGATTAATCCATGATGGGTATGATTAATCTTGGTAGTATTCTTGTGTTTAACATCATTTAATCCATTGTTCTTCGTCGAATCGAAGTATATTTCTTGATTTCCTTCGAATCGACTTTTTGGGGGATTTGTTCTCGATCTCGTTTTCCCATCCGTTTTTGATAGATCGATTGTGGTTAAATGATGTTGATAAATATATTCTATGGATTGTATATCCATATTTCAACTTGGAATTCCGTTTTCATGTCTTGTCGGGACGAATCGTGTTTTTGGCCGTTTTGGGGAAAACACTTGAACTTTCGTCATTCGTTCTTTGAATTCAACGGATTTGAGTCGTGTTATGGAATTCATTTTCATTGTTGTTATTGTCCTTCGTAGTTTATTATCGCGAATTAACGTTCGGTGGAGTCGGCGGGTTCGTAGTCGGTTCGTGCCAAACCTACTTCGGCCGATTCTCCGCGTTGTGGTTATTCTAGGCAAGTACCTTGCTCATACATTCCTTATTTTGTGAATATGATGATCGGTGATCGTCTTGGTGTGTTTGTTTGGTTGTTTGAAATTGTAATACCCGAGATTTCGGATATGTATTTGGAACTTGTGATATTGTAATCGTTGTACTTGATCTGAGTATTATTCTCCGTATTTCATAATCCGATGTTGTCAAGCGTATGATTTCGTGTATGAGATTTAGAGATTGTAATTCTGTGCATGTAGCGCACGCTACAGGCTACGTGTAGTATACGCTAACAGGGATTTATAGCGCACGCTACAAAGGATTATTAGCGCACGCTATGAGTGGTCAATTTGATTGAGACGTGCGGTAGGTGAGATCTGGCCGGGGGACCCCTGTCGGATCGTGTCGGGATGAACCTGGATGGCTTTCGGGAAAAGCCAAGTCAACGCCTTAGCGCACGCTACAGGTATATGCGTAGCGCACGCTAAGTGCTGAATACAGTTAAGTTAGTGAGCCGTTAGCGCACGCTACGAGCAGGGACTAGCGCGCGCTAATGGCCATTTCTTATAAATAGGACAGCATCCTATTCGTGATTTCAGTTCCTTTTTCTCCCATACCCGAATTCTTACACTTAGAACATAACTTTCTTCATCCTAAACACTTCATATCAACATCCTAGCTCGTGATTGAAGATCGTATATCGTTGGAGATTGGTGTTCGAGCCTTCAGTGTTGGATTGCTTCGATTTCCTTCGTGTTTCTTCACTACTTTGAGGTAGGTGATTCTTCACCGATGTTAGTAATGTTCTTAAGGACGTTTGATCATGTTTTGATAGCCAGTTATTTCGTTTATAATCGGTCATCACATGTTAGAAGGATACTTTTGACGTATCGGCACTATATATCGTATGAACCTTTGAGCCATCTTATTATAAGGACTCCTAAGCATGTTCAAATCGATTTATGATCAGTAATCGGATATTACCCAGTTGTTACGTTTTACACGTTGGAATCATGTGTTTTGGAACGTAGGACGAACGGAACTTAGAATACTTCTTGAAGACCTAAGATGAATTATGATGTTGAGATGATTATCCGTATATTTGTATCTCATAATCATAGAACTTCCACAAACCTTATTAGCATGTTATGCTCTAGGATGACTTGTTTTATCACGGTAGAATTCATGAGTTCTTCACCATTCAACCCAATTTTCTGTTAGCAGTATTCTGCCATGCAAGGTTAGCGCACGCTAACATACGTTAGTTAACGTGCGCTATCGGGGTTGGGTTAACGCACGATTACGTACGTAACGTACGTTATCAGCCGAGTCAAACTGTCAGTCCGTGGCTAGCGCACGCTAGGCTTATACGATAGCGTACGCTAACAGTCCGGCTTAGCGCACGTTACGTAGAGTACGTAGCGCGCGCTAAGCAGTCCAGGCAGATTGTTTATTTTGAGCTTTTCGGCCGTAGACCGAATTGTTAGGCCATCATTCGACTTGAGATGATTTGTATATCATTCCTTTTGTTAAGGTTTGAGCTTGTTACGTTGATCGAAGGAGGCGGCCTTTGAGTGTGTTGAGATCATTGAAGTATTCCATTCTTGCCATTTTCGAGGCAAGTATCATTTGTCGAGTTCGATTTATATTGAAACTTTGATCATGCTTGTGGTTTTATTCATGTTGTTGAATATGAGATGTATTTCTGAAATTTCTCGTGGTATTCGTTGTTATTTGTTCGTATTGATGAACATATTGAAATGCATATATGTATGCATAGTTGATTGATTTATGGTATAAATGATCCGAGGGGATCATGAGGATCTATGCTGAGGGCGCTGGATCGAATGTCCACCATGCGTTGGTCCGACGGGATCATCATGGGGATCTATGCTGAGGGCGCTGGATCGCTGGACGGGTTTTCCACCATGCGTTGGTCCGACGGGATCATCATGGGGATCTATACCAAGGGCGCTGGATCGCTGGATTACCCTGTATTGTGTTGATGGAATCGTGAGGATTCGCATCGTTGGATTCCGGTGACGGAAGTCCGTTTTGCATGTTTTATGATGCACTAATGATTTATGTATATTGATACTTGTACTAGCATTGTTTTGCTAACCCCTTCGGGGGTGGACATTGTTTTGATGTTCAGGTAGCCGAGGAGCGGGGAGGCAGCCACAGTACCAGCATGACGATGAAATGGCTCAGTGATATGGTTGATATGTTTATTGTTATTGTGATTTGTCTTCTTGGTTCATGTAGTACTCGAGTACGTCTGTTTTAATAATGTCCTTTCGATATGGTTGTATAAGTTAACTCATTTGATCGGTTGAATCAAATCTGTATTTGAACTTCTGTTGTACGATTGGTTTATATTTATACTCCTTTTAAAATTAGCCTTGTAAATCCTTACCTAAAGGGTTTACGGCGCTGTAATTATTCCGAATATCTCGGGGTGTTACAGAATATGGTATCAGAGCTAAGATTCATGGATATCTTGGCAGTCGGGTTAGTTGGGTCAGTTTACGTTGTTTGATTATTGGTCGTTCGTAACATCACTGCTGAGTGATTAGTGCATAATTGATCTAAAATTCATATACAAAATATTCATTTTTCCGGGCATAATTGTACTGATTTGTGATTAAAAATATATATTTTACAGATATGTCCAAACATGAGCTAAAAATGGTTATTTCTGACATCGACATGAAGCATCAAAAAGGACGGAAAACAAGATCAAATCCAACGACGGGAATTTTTCCAGGACAAACGACCATACAAAACGGCGCAAAATGGACCGTGTTCTGTCGGTCGTTTCACATACGGCGCAAAAGAGGCCGTGTCTTGGGCCGTTTCACACACGTCCGGCATTTAGCGCCGTGTCCTCGCGCGTATTCCGGAAGAGACCGAGTCACCACAAAACGGCGCACAACACGGGGCAACCGGGCCGTTTTCATCGCCGTGTTTCACAGATGCCATGCAAAATTAGTCCACTTTTGACCAACTTGTGAAATCAACCACAAGATATTTTTTTGGTCAAAAAAATCTGAAAATTCAAAGACATGGGTGAAGTGTGAACAAAGAATTAAAAAAATGATATTACAATAGATATTTTGAATTAAATAATCAATTGTATTCTTGAAAATCACCTATAAAAGGACATGTTCATCCATTGCAAAAATCCCAACCAATTACCAATTCTCAAAATCATCTTCTTGCTAAGAAATACTCCTTTCCTTTAGCAATATATTTTCCTTAGAACTTTCAATTTTAGTTTGTATTTTATTTTTGGTTTGAAGTTTTTCTTTCATTTAGTTTGTAATTGAAAAGTGCTTGATCAATAAGCACTTAGTATTTTACTTTCAATTTTTGTAAGCTTGTAACCTTTAAACAAGTTTGAAGTGATATTTTGAAGTTTGTTTCTTGCACTTTGATTCATCATATTCAAGTAAGTTTTATCTATTGTCATTAAGTTCTAGTAATTAAAAGTTTCTATATATATATTATATATATCAATTATTTCTATTATAATTTTAGTATGTATAAACCGATGAGTAGCTAATCTTTCTTCCTAGGGGAAGGGGATTTCTATTAGGTTATATATTGAGTATTTGATTGATTTAAACTATTTTTAGGACTAATTGGTTTAAATAGAGATTGATCATATCCTATTTTTACTAATGAAACCTTCTTGATTGATTGTTGAGTGAATTGGAAACATATCTTTTCAATCTATCAAATGTTAATCTTGTTATCAACATCTTAAGATTGCGAAAGTGGTTAAGACATCTTTGATTACGAAAGTACGGAGGTGAAAAGTTGATTACTCGATGAACGATCGTTTATCCTAAAAATAGTCAAGTTAGAGAAATGAAAGGACTAATTGGTTTAAATAGAGATTGATCATATCCTATTTCTACTAGTGAAACCTCCTTGATTGATTGTTAAGTGTATTGGAAACACATCTTTTCAATCTATCAAGTGTTAATCTTGTTATCAACATCTTAAAAAAGTGACAGCGATTAAGACATCTTTGATTACGAAAGTACGGAGGTGAAAAGTTGATTACTCGATAAACATTCGTTTTTTCTTTTATATCCATATAAATCAATTCATATACTCAATTAAATACCTAATTTAATGAACCCGTAATCCCCTAGATTTTATAAATTCCCAACTCATTTTAATTCTATTCATTTTCACTAGTTAAAAAAATAGTCTTAATATAAATAGTCTAGTATAAATAGTCTTAATAAAAAATAGTCTTCTTAAAAATAGTCTAGTATAAAAATAGTCTTAATATAAATAGTCTAGTATAAAAAAAGACTTATATAAAATAGTCTTATTAAAAATAGTTTAGTTTAAAATATAGTGCAATTTAATTTAGTTAATATTTAAAAACCCAAAATTATCTTTTTTAATATTTATTTCTCGCAATTTGTAACAAAAAATTATACGAAGCCCTGTTGGACAATCCTCGAGAGAAAAGACCTTGGTAGAACTTACCACAAACTACTTCTACCTCGTATATATTTGCGAGCGACTCAAGAACTCCTATTTTTAGGATAAGTTTTTGGCCGATCAAATTTTGGCGCCGTTGCCGGGGATTGTTTTAGGCCAAATATAATTTTTCTGTCCGGTCAAGTGGCGGATAACGGTACTCCGTGACTATCAAAGTCGGATTTTTCAGTTTCCCACAAACAACTGATATTTGTAGATATTTTATCGTTTTTCATTTTAGTTTTTTTTTGTCATGGAAGAAACTTTGTATAAAATTGAAAAAAGATTTCCCTTTCTAAGCAAAAATGCAATTTTAAAGATTTACAAGACAAGGCTTGAAAGGATGAGGTTGCTTATGAATAAAAGCATACCTTTTGATATTAGGTTCATTATCGAAGCCAAAGTAAGAATAGAAGGTGAATTCACAGAAACACCAACTAGATTCTTACCAGGGCTTGGAAAAAGTTCATATGCCAAGAAACGACGAGCAAAGATTCTAGCCGTTTGCTATAAATGTGCTAGATGGAACTGTAATGCAAAATGTCGATCTTTAGGAATTCCATCTACAAACAGAGAAGATAAAATTCAGTTCATTAATGATGGTCTGAATAAGGAGAATTTAGATAATATCGAAATTTCTCTTGACACGCATCCTAGTGGACTTGTGTATTACGGAATTCAATGTTTGTGGAATAAATTCAAACCAGAATATGAACAACGTCTTTGGAATCTGACGTTAAAAGACCCTGTTTGCCAATTTGTAAGAAAATTGGATGGGAAGCTTCTCCCCGACTCATAGAAGGCGTTTAGGCCGTTTCTGAACGTAAAATCAGAGGAAGATGTGAGCCACAATCACAACTACTGTACATACGCGTGAGTATCTTTTATTTTTGTCGTATGGTGAGATTTTCTGAATAAAAAATGTGATACGCGATAAATGCATTCATTATTCTATTGAGTAGTTGAAGCGCAATCAACGCAATCACAAACTTGTTAAGCAATTTTTACTCATTTTTTCTTCTATAAATAACCTTTGTGCTTGTTTCTTTTATTCATCCCTCAAACTTGTACTTTTCTCTTTTTCTCTCTAAATAAATTTCTTTTCAAAAATGGAGTCATCATCTTCCACAAAAAAATTTTACACAGTCTGCATTTTTGGTGGATCTAGTTCTGGAAAAGAGGCATGCTTCACTGAAGCAGCCCACAACTTGGGTCGTACCTTAGGAGAAAAATGCATTCATGTAGTTTACGGAGGAGGAAGTCTAGGATTAATGGGACGAGCTGCTGCTTCTGCCTATATGGAAGGAGTAAGAGTGTTGGGAGTAATCCCAAAACCTCTGGCTGAAAGTAAAATCACCGGGTCAACTATTGGAGATGAGTTTAGATCTGTGAATATGCAAGATCGCATAACTCACATGATAAATAATTCTGGCACCTTTATCGCCCTTCCCGGTGGTTTTGGCACCCTTGAGGAACTTTTTCATGTGGTTACAAGAGCCCAGCTAAATGTTCATCAAAAACTAATAGGAGTGCTTAATGTCAATGGTTTCTTTGATGGTTTACTGTCTTTCATCGACTACTCTGCCGAAAAGGGCTTTATTTCCGAGCGTGCAAAACGAATCATAGTCGTTGCAACAACACCAGAAGAACTAATCAAAAAACTCAATGAATTTGTTCCTCAACCAGATCCAGCTCTAGCTAAAATTGTGTGGGTAGAAGATTTTACAGTGAGAAAACGAAAAGTGGATTCATTCCTCTCCCTTTGATAACCCATGACGGACCTCTTGTATTTTTACTTTACGCCGTGTGTAATAATCGTGCTAAATGATGGCGGCTTAAGAAGTTTCTTCTTGATCTCATGACGAGCATCTATTCGCTATTTATGTATTCTTTGTAATTTTTATTTCGTGTTTTGCTTTTTTAAAAACTTTGATGGCAGCGTAAGGCGACTCTTCGGACTTTCTTGATGCGCATCTAAAAAATTATGTTATACTTACGAGTATATTTTATTTTCTTTTGTGTGTGCCTCGTATATTTATTCTCTTGCAGATTCTAAAAGGCGTTAGGCTCAGACATCAACTTTGTTAACAGGGAGTATTCTGCTTTTCTGCATTGATTTTTATTTTTTATTTTATTTTTAAACTGAGGACAGTTTTATTTTCAAGTTTGGGGGTGGTTTGTTTTAGTATTTTGGTGTGTTGTAATTTTGGTGTGGTATGTTTTAATTATTGTGGTGTGATTTGATTATTTTTGTTATTTGGCTTTGATTTTTTTTTTTATGTATATATATATATATATATATATATTTTTGTTTATTTGTGAGATTTTTAGATCTGGCCATAACACCAATAAATTAGCTATATACATACTTCTAATATCGTTTTAACCGTAAAAAATTGTATATTCCAAAAAAAAATTTGAGCCTTAATCTCTCTTTCCAAGCCTTGTAATTATCATATAAAATCGAGTCATTCGTTACCTTGAGAAAAGAAGAATCAATTGGTTGATGAAAAATAAAACTGAAATTTACTTAATTTGTGGAGTTTTTGATTTTTCATGCTTAACTAAAAAATGATTTTCTGCAAAAATTCTATTCCCTAAAAAAAAAAAGGAGTCATTGGTGAAAAGAGCTACACGTTAGCAAATAACGGTGTGAAAGCTAACACCTAAAATAAATAAATTACGAAAATGAGAAGAATTGATCAGCAAAAGCTTCCTAAATTTGGAATTCTTAAATTTTGCGAAAAATAAAGTACTAAAAATTTTTGGTGCGTAGTCGCCGTCTCGTAAAATTTGGTGAAAAGAGCTACTCTTTAGCAAATAAAGTTGTGAAAGATATCTCCTTTTTAAGAAAGTAAATTAATGATATAGATATTGTGTTAGTTATAATAGCTACACGTTAGCAAATAACGGTTTGAAAGCTATCACTAAATGGGATGTAGTTTATGAGCGATTTGAATTAATTAGCAATTGAATTTCAATACACTCAATTTTGTGAAAATCACAATATTTGATGACGCCGATGAAATTCTTCTTCATATTGAGTCGAAAAATAAACGAGTGATCGAGAGCAACCATTAAAGGGAGTCGTGTGAAGTCACGAGTGGGAAAGAAATAATCAACCTTTTGGGTGGAAAACCTTGTATTTTGGAATTACAAAAATAAAAACCGTGTTTTAACTTCAAAATCGTTAGTAGATTTATTTTGAATCTTGATTCATTTCTATCTCTTGTATAAAGTTGGTTATTGTGTATTAATGGCATTTTGATCTCTTTTTATCTTTATATATAATTATTTTTCTTAAATTTGTGTGTATTATTTTTATTTTTTATTTTATGTCTTATTTTAATTTTTATTTTGTGTGTGATTAATAAAGAGTCTTGCTCGGGACTAGCAAGAATTTAAGTGTGGGGTATTTGATTAGTGCATAATTGATCTAAAATTCATATACAAAATATTCATTTTTCCGGCATAATTGTCTTGATTTGTGATTAAAAATATATATTTTACTGAGATATGTCCAAACATGAGCTAAAAATGGTTATTTCTGATTCTTGACATGAAGCATCAAAAAGGACGGAAAACAAGATCAAATCCAACGACGGAAATTTTTCCAGGACAAACGACCATACAAAACGGCGCAAAATGGACCGTGTTCTGTCGGCCGTTTCACATACGGCGCAAAAGAGGCCGTGTCTTGGGCCGTTTCACACATGTCCGGCATTTAGCGCCGTGTCCTCGCGCGTATTCCGGAAGAGACCGAGTCACCACAAAACGGCGCACAACACGGGGCAAACTGGGCCGTTTTTCATCGCCGTGTTTCAGCAGATGCCATGCAAAATTAGTCCACTTTTGACCAACTTGTGAAATCAACCACAAGATATTTTTTTGGTCAAAAAAATCTGAAAATTCAAAGACATGGGTGAAGTGTGAACAAAGAATTAAAAAAATGATATTACAATAGATATTTTGAATTAAATAATCAATTGTATTCTTGAAAATCACCTATAAAAGGACATGTTCATCCATTGCAAAAATCCCAACCAATTACCAATTCTCAAAATCATCTTCTTGCTAAGAAATACTCCTTTCCTTTAGCAATATATTTTCCTTAGAACTTTCAATTTTAGTTTGTATTTTATTTTTGGTTTGAAGTTTTTCTTTCATTTAGTTTGTAATTGAAAAGTGCTTGATCAATAAGCACTTAGTATTTTACTTTCAATTTTTGTAAGCTTGTAACCTTTAAACAAGTTTGAAGTGATATTTTGAAGTTTGTTTCTTGCACTTTGATTCATCATATTCAAGTAAGTTTTATCTATTGTCATTAAGTTCTAGTAATTAAAAGTTTCTATATATATATATTATATATATCAATTATTTCTATTATAATTTTAGTATGTATAAACCGATGAGTAGCTAATCTTTCTTCCTAGGGGAAGGGGGATTTCTATTAGGTTATATATTGAGTATTTGATTGATTTAAACTATTTTTACGACTAATTGGTTTAAATAGAGATTGATCATATTCTATTTTTACTAATGAAACCTTCTTGATTGATTGTTGAGTGAATTGGAAACATATCTTTTCAATCTATCAAATGTTAATCTTGTTATCAACATCTTAAGATTGCGAAAGTGGTTAAGACATCTTTGATTACGAAAGTACGGAGGTGAAAAGTTGATTACTCGATGAACGATCGTTTATCCTAAAAATAGTCAAGTTAGAGAAATGAAAGGACTAATTGGTTTAAATAGAGATTGATCATATCCTATTTCTACTAGTGAAACCTCCTTGATTGATTGTTAAGTGTATTGGAAACACATCTTTTCAATCTATCAAGTGTTAATCTTGTTATCAACATCTTAAAAAAGTGACGGCGATTAAGACATCTTTGATTACGAAAGTACGGAGGTGAAAAGTTGATTACTCGATAAACATTCGTTTTTTCTTTTATATCCATATAAATCAATTCATATACTCAATTAAATACCTAATTTAATGAACCCGTAATCCCCTAGATTTTATAAATTCCCAACTCATTTTAATTCTATTCATTTTCACTAGTTAAAAAAAAGTCTTAATATAAATAGTCTAGTATAAATAGTCTTAATAAAAAATAGTCTTCTTAAAAATAGTCTAGTATAAAAATAGTCTTAATATAAATAGTCTAGTATAAAAATAGACTTATATAAAATAGTCTTATTAAAAATAGTTTAGTTTAAAATATAGTGCAATTTAATTTAGTTAATATTTAAAAACCCAAAAATATCTTTTTTAATATTTATTTCTCGCAATTTGTAACAAAAAATTATACGAAGCCCTGTTGGACAATCCTCGAGAGAAAAGACCTTGGTAGAACTTACCACAAACTACTTCTACCTCGTATATATTTGCGAGCGACTAAAGAACTCCTATTTTTAGGATAAGTTTTTGGCCGATCACTGAGCCAGCATCGTCGTGTGGACCGTGGTTGTAAGTTCCTAAATCTCAAATACTACCGTTTTATTTTATTCATGTTTTGTGAACATTGATGGATGTACTTTTAGAAAGTTTGCCCTGGATATTGAGTATTTATGTTTACAGTATGTTGAGAGGAGGTCGTGGACGCGGACGCGGTCGTGGACGCGGACGTGGAAATGCGAGACAAGAAGAGTCAGTATCTACTCCAGAGATAACCGCTAGTCGAACGGATTCCCATTCCGGGGGACAGTAGGGATCGGCAAATAATAATGCAGATCCTAACGTGCCGGGAGTGCTTCACAGTGGTTGCCCGGATAAACCCGGTTGCTCAAGTGGTGGATCGCATGCGGACGGCGATGGGACAAAGAGATAACGTGGATAATCGAGGAGATAGATGGCTTACGGAGGTGATCAAATTGCATCCTCTCGAAATTTGACGGTTCACGAGACGCTTTCTTGGGATCACCGGGTGAAGGAATTAGAAAAGATTTTTGCGAGGATTAAGCGCCCAACGATAGGAAGGTTCGGTCACCCAAGATCTTCTCGACAGGAGGCTTTCGATCGTGGGAGGCCATTCGACCGGAGGAGCACAATGTTGACTGGACGGAATTCAAATTGATGATGGAAGCGCAGTATTGTCCTCACCCAGTTAGAGAAGCCCGAGTTCGGGAGTTTTTCTCACCACAAAATTCAGAAGCATCTGTGACGGACGTGATTAAGACCTTTAATCACCAGCTGACTTATGTGCGCCACTTGGTTAGGACCGAGGCGGAAAGGATTTTCCATTTTGACATGCGAATGAAGCCGGAAATTCAGCAATATATGTCCGGATTTGAATGTACCACCTTGCGACAGTATCAGGACAAGGCGTTGGCCTACGATATGAAGGAGGCAGCAGTAGAGAAATCGGCGAAGCAAAGAAACAGAAGGTGTCGCAACTTCACGGAGAATAAGAGTAGCGGGCCTCGCAGGGGTCGGTCCTCTTTTCATTCATCCAGAGACCTCCGCATCCTTCTCGAGGTGGAAAGAAGTTCCGGCAGCACCAAGCTGTTTGACGCAGGAAGAAGTGTTATAACTGTGGCAAAGCAGGACATGTTCGACGTGATTGTTTCGCGCCTGCTGTGACCTGTTTCGAGTGTGGACAAGAAGGACATCGCGCAACATTTTGTGGGAATGCGACCCTATCTTTTGGTACTCGCACTCCTGTACCGGTTCCGAAGGACACTAGTGTAAACCAGACGCAGCAGAGCGGTTTCCCGCAGCAGAATGTTGGGAAAGGAGAGGCATCCAGCGCTGGGTCCTTTCCTCCGCGTATTTACGAGATGAAGAAGGATGATCAGAACACAGCTGTTGCATCAGGTACGATTCAGATCCTTTTGCATCCAGTTAGTGTCTTGTTCGATTCGGGAGCTACGCATTCTTTTATATCTTTGAACTGTGTTAATCGTTTGAATATCTCGTGCTTGTATGATTGTGAACCTTATGTTGTGGGATTACCAAGCGGAGAGAAAATTGTGGGAACCCTAGAAGCTAGGGATTTTCCAGTAACTATAGGAGGGAGAGATTGGCTATCGAACCTTATTGTGGTTGACATCTACGGTGACGATTTAATTCTCGGAGACGATTGGCTCAACCGTTATGGAGCTATTCTGAATTACCGAGAGAGAGTCATTTCTATCATTGCTGATGACGAATCTGAATCAGGGATGTCACGGACTTTAGTGCTATGCCATGAGGAAAGAGGAAGGAGTAGAGCTCTCGTCTATTTCAGTTGTGAATGAGTTCTCAGATGTATTTCCTGACGAACTACATGGGTTACCTCCGCAGAGAGAAGTGGAATTCACTATCGAATTAGGGCCTGGAGCAGCTCCTATTTCCAGAGCACCATACCGCATGGCGCCAACCGAGATGTATGAACTCAAGAGGCAACTGGAGGAATTGTTACAGAAGGGCTATATCCAACCTAGCGTTTCTCCTTGGGGAGCGCCCGTTCTCTTTGTCCGGAAGAAAGACGGATCCCTCCGACTGTGTATTGATTACAGGGAGCTCAACAAGAGGATGATTAAGAATAAGTATCCTATACCTCGGATCGACGACTTGTTTGATCAACTGCAAGGGGCGAAGGTATTCTCGAAGATTGACTTGCGATCAGGATACCACCAGTTGAGAATTAAGGAATCGGATATACCGAAGTCTGCTTTCAGGTCCCGGTACGGGCATTATGAATTCGTAGTGATGCTGTTTGGACTTACCAATGCTCCTGCAGTATTCATGCAATTGATGAATCGGGTATTCTTGGAATACTTGGATAAATTTGTGGTCGTCTTCATTGATGACATCTTGATTTATTCGAAGAACGCAGAGGAACATGCCGAACATTTGCATGTGGTTTTGAGCACTTTGAGGAAGGAACAGCTGTATGCAAAGCTTTCAAAATGTGAATTCTGGCTTAAGGAAGTAACTTTCCTTGGGCATGTGATATCAGCCGACGGAGTTCAAGTGGACCCGAAGAAAGTCGAAGCAATCTTGGAATGGGAAGTTCCTAGTAACGTGAAAGAAGTCCGGAGTTTCTTAGGACTTGCGGGATATTATCGCCGCTTTGTAGAGGGATTTTCCAAGATCTCTCGTCCGCTCACTCAGCTGTTACAGAAAACTCAAAAGTTTAAGTGGGATGAGAAATGCCAGGCTGGTTTTGATGAACTTAGGAAGAGACTGACGACAGCACCTATTTTAGCTTTGCCAGATGGAACTCATGGATTCATGGTATACAGCGACGCTTCGAATCAGGGTCTGGGTTGTGTATTGATGCAAAAGGATAAGGTGATTGCTTATGCTTCTCGGCAATTGGAACCATACGAGGTTAACTACCCGACTCATGATCTGGAGTTAGCAGCTGTGGTCTTTGCACTGAAAATTTGGAGACATTATTTGTACGGCACTCATTGTCAGATCTTTACAGACCATAAGAGCCTCAAGTACATTTTCAGTCAGAAGGAATTAAACATGAGGCAGAGAAGGTGGCTGGAATTGATCAAGGATTACGACTTGGAGATTCTCTATCATCCGGGGAAAGCAAACGTAGTAGCCGATTCCTTGAGCTGAAAACCTGTTTCTCTTCGAGTGTTGGAAGCACTTACATCCCAAACCAGTATCCAACGAGAACTAATCCGCGAGGGGATTGAAGTATGGGCACCAGGAATCCAAGGGCAACTTTACGTGATGGAACTGACTTCATCGCTAGTCGGGGAGATCATGTCTAAGCAGTTGAACGATCCTCTAATCCTTCGATTGTGTGATGAAGTAAAGAAGGGAAAAGCCCCAGGATTCGTGATACAAGACGATGGAGTTCTGAGATTTCAGAGTCGACTTTGCGTTCCCGATGATGATGATCTCAGACGGACTATTTTGAAGGAAGCTCATAGCGCGCCCTATTCTATTCACCCAGGCAGTAGTAAGATGTATAAGGATTTAAAACAAAACTTCTGGTGGGGGAATATGAAGAAGGACGTAGCAGATTATATTTCGAGGTGTTTGACTTGTCAGCAAGATAAGATTGAACATCAGCGACCTACCGGAATGTTAAAGCCGCTTCCAATACCTGAATGGAAGTGGGAGGACATCTCGATGGATTTCATCACCAGTATGCCAAGGACTAGAACGGGAATGAACATGATTTGGGTTGTAGTTGATCGACTAACCAAGTCGGCTCATTTCATAGGAATTAAAGATACATGGGGACCCGAGAGATTGGCACGAGTATTTATTACGGAGATAGTCAGATTGCATGGGACGCCGAAGACCATTATTTCGGATCGAGATGGTCGCTTCGTGTCACATTTCTGGAAGGCAGTTCACAGAGCTTTGGGGACTGAGCTCAACTTTAGCACAGCTTATCATCCCCAAACGGACGGTCAATCCGAAAGGACTATACAAACGGTAGAAGACATGCTTAGAGCTTGTGCCTTAGATTGGTCGATTGATTGGGAAGTTCATTTGCCGTTGATCGAATTCACTTACAATAATAGTTGGCATGCTTCTATTAAGATGGCACCATTTGAAGCTTTGTACGGAAGAAGATGTCGATCACCCCTGTGCTGGGATGATTCTTCGGACTTGATCGGGATAGAACCGGAATTGATAATTCAGACTCAAGAGAAGATAGCTTTGATTCGAGAAAGACTGTTGACTGCCCAGAGTCGACAGAAGTCTTATGCAGACGTACGTCGTCGCCCTCTAGAGTTCGACGTTGGTAATCATGTACTATTGAAGGTGTCTCCCACACGAGGGATTTTCCGTTTTGGGAGGAGAGGCAAGCTTAGTCCGAGATATATCGGACCATTTGAGATCCTCGAGAGAGTTGGAGATTTAGCATACAGGTTGGCCTTACCGCCATCGCTGAGTCACGTTCACAATGTGTTTCACGTATCCCAATTACGGAAGTATGTACCGGACCCCAGTCACGTCATTGATTTCGACGAGATCGAGATAGCTAATGATGGCACCTTCGAAGAGAGACCCATCACGATACTTGAGAGCCGGATCAAACAATTGAGGAATAAACCAATACACTTGGTTAAAGTAAAATGGTCACGACATGGAGTAGAAGAAGCCACTTGGGAAACGGAGGACAGTATGAAGGCTAGATATCCGGAGTTGTTTTCATCTTAAGTTTCGGGACGAAACTTCTTTTTAGGGAGGAAGGATGTAATACCTGAGATTTCGGATATGTATTTGGAACTTGTGATATTGTAATCGTTGTACTTGATCTGAGTATTATTCTCCGTATTTCATAATCCGATGTTGTCAAGCGTATGATTTCGTGTATGAGATTTAGAGATTGTAATTCTGTGCATGTAGCGCACGCTACAGGCTACGTGTAGCGTACGCTAACAGGGATTTATAGCGCACGCTACAAAGGATTATTAGCGCACGCTATGAGTGGTCAATTTGATTGAGACGTGCGGTAGGTGAAATCTGGCTGGGGGACCCCTGTCGGATCGTGTCGGGATGAACCTGGACGGCTTTCGGGAAAAGCCAAGTCAACGCCTTAGCGCACGCTACAGGTATATGCGTAGCGCACGCTAAGTGCTGAATACAGTTAAGTCAGTGAGCCGTTAGCACACGCTACGAGCAGGGACTAGCGCGCGCTAATGGCCATTTCTTATAAATAGGACAGCATCCTATTCGTGATTTCAGTTCCTTTTTCTCCCATACCCGAATTCTTACACTTAGAACATAACTTCCTTCATCCTAAACACTTCATATCAACATCCTAGCTCGTGATTGAAGATCGTATATCGTTGGAGATTGGTGTTCGAGCCTTCAGTGTTGGATTGCTTCGATTTCCTTCGTGTTTCTTCACTACTTTGAGGTAGGTGATTCTTCACCGATGTTAGTAATGTTCTTAAGGACGTTTGATCATGTTTTGATAGCCAGTTATTTCGTTTATAATCGGGCATCACATGTTAGAAGGATACTTTTGACGTATCGGCACTATATATCGTATGAACCTTTGAACCATCTTATTATAAGGACTCCTAAGCATGTTCAAATCGATTTATGATCAGTAATCGGATATTACCCAGTTGTTACGCTTTACATGTTGGAATCATGTGTTTTGGAACGTAGGATGAACGGAACTTAGAATACTTCTTGAAGACCTAAGATGAATTATGATGTTGAGATGATTATTCGTATATTTGTATCTCATAATCATAGAACTTCCACAAACCTTATTAGCATGTTATGCTCGAGGATGACTTGTTTTATCACGGTAGAATTCATGAGTTCTTCACCATTCAACCCAGTTTTCTGTTAGCAGTATTCTGCCATGCAAGGTTAGCGCACGCTAACATACGTTAGTTAACGTGCGCTATCGGGGTTGGGTTAACGCACGATTACGTACGTAACGTACGTTATCATCCGAGTCAAACTGTCAGTCCGTGGCTAGCGCACGCTAGGCTTATACTATAGCGTATGCTAACAGTCCGGCTTAGCGCACGTTACGTAGAGTACGTAGCACGCGCTAAGCAGTCCAGGCAGATTGTTTATTTTGAGCTTTTCGGTCGTAGACCGAATTGTTAGGCCATCATTCGACTTGAGATGATTTGTATATCATTCCTTTTGTTAAGGTTCGAGCTTGTTACGTTGATCGAAGGAGGCGGCCTTCGAGTGTGTTGAGATCATTGAAGTATTCCATTCTTGCCATTTTCGAGGCAAGTATCATTTGTCGAGTTCGATTTATATTGAAACTTTGATCATGCTTGTGGTTTTATTCATGTTGTTGAATATGAGATGTATTTCTGAAATTTCTCGTGGTATTCGTTGTTATTTGTTCGTATTGATGAACATATTGAAATGCATATATGTATGCATAGTTGATTGATTTATGGTATAAATGATCCGAGGGGATCATGAGGATCTATGCTGAGGGCGCTGGATCGAATGTCCACCATGCGTTGGTCCGACGGGATCATCATGGGGATATATGCTGAGGGCGCTGGATCGCTGGACGGGTTTTCCACCATGCGTTGGTCCGACGGGATCATCATGGGGATCTATACCAAGGGCGCTGGATCGCTGGATTACCCTGTACTGTGTTGATGGAATCGTGAGGATTCGCATCGTTGGATTCCGGTGACGGAAGTCCGTTTTGCATGTTTTATGATGCACTGATGATTTATGTATATTGATACTTGTACTTAGAGGTGTACATTTCGGTTTTTTTGTAACTATATCACCACTTAATTCGTAGTCGCTTAATTTTGAACACATTAAATAAATTTGATTATGTACCAAATGACTCGTGGGATAATAAACACCCGATAATAAAGTTGTTGCGTTTTTAAAAACTTTGAGCAATTCGCTTATTTTTCTAACTATATCCCATTGTTCCGACGTAAATGATGTAACCCTACTCGTCCTATTCGCAAGTTCATCATGAAAAAGTTGTAAAGTATCACGTTGGCGTAAACCACAACAAAACATTTTATAAGTCGAATTCCATCTTGTAGGAACGTCCCAATTAGGGGTTAAAAAAATAGAATTCGTGTCCTTACACAATTTCATATATTGTTTATATCTAGCTTTACTTGAACAAAATATATCTTGTAACATTTTTTTAAAAGCGTCTTTTGCCAAACTTATTTCGGTACCGCTAATCCGTCTTGAACAACCAAATTTATAATGTGTGCAACACATCGACTATGATAAAAATACCCTTGAAGGCGGTTTATATGTTAATATTAATTTTTACCGCGTTTGAATTATTAGACGCGTTATCAAATGAGATCGAAAAAACTTTTTCTTGTAAGTTAAAGTTATTTATTACATTTTGTAACATATGAAATAAATTTTGACCCGTGTGAGGGTACTCAAAATTTTCAAAAGCAATCGTATGCTTCATCATTAGCCATGTATCGGGATCAATCCAATGTGCGGTAACACAAAGGTATGAACCGGGCAAACCATGAGGTGCCGACCAAACATCGGTTGTTAAGTTTACATTTGTATTTAAGTTTGCAAAACCGTTTACTAGTTCTATTTTAGCCTTTTTCCATAATTTAATACAATCACGTCTAAGAGTAGCACGACTTACTTGTTTATATCGCGGTTGAAGAGTATTTTGAATCACCTTAGTCAATCGAGGGTTATCGAAGTGGTTGAACGGCAAACCTTCTTGAATCACGTAGCTTGCAAATTGTTGTCGGCACCGCTCCACCTCGTATGCAAAAAGACCACCCTCTCGTGACATAGATGCTTGACCGGCTTCCGGAACGGATTTGAGTCCTTCGCAATACTTGTCGGTATGCATCTTCAACGTCGTGTTGGATTCATGTTTCAAAAACTTACCGCAATGTTTACAATGAGCCTTAATTTGCCCATCCGACAACCTCACAAGGTTGAAATTACACCAAATTTTTTGGTTTCGAGTTGTTTCTATAACTTCAACAATCTCGAGTGCATTCGTGGAAGCGGAAGAAGATTGAGTTGCCATTTTAATTGAGAGAAACGAGAATTTTGTAATTTTTTGAGTACTTGAAGTGTTTGAGTATTGTGACTAAACCAAAACACAAATAGGGTATTTATAGTTGGTTTAGGGATGGCAAAATGGTAAAAAAATACACAAAAAACGGTCACATTTTTTAAAAAAAACGTAGCTAACGGCTACATGAAAAAAACCGGTTTCAAACCGGTTTTGGAAACCGGTTACACGAAAAACCGGTTTGGACCGGTTTTTAACGGCTAAATGCAAAACCGGGTAGAAACCGCCGGTTTTGCGACAACCCGGACCGGTTTTGGTCAAAAACCGGTTTTGACCGGTTTCGGTTTCAGTTTTTTTTTCGGTTTCGGTTTCGGTTTCGGTTTTTTTGCCCACCTCTACTTGTACTAGCATTGTTTTGCTAACCCCTTCGGGGGTGGACATTGTTTTGATGTTCAGGTAGCCGAGGAGCGGGGAGGCAGCCACAGTACCAGCATGACGATGAAATGGCTCAGTGATATGGTTGATATGTTTATTGTTATTGTGATTTGTCTTCTTGGTTCATGTAGTACTCGAGTACGTCTGTTTTAATAATGTCCTTTCGATATGGTTGTATAAGTTAACTCATTTGATCGGTTGAATCAAATCTGTATTTGAACTTCTGTTGTACGATTGGTTTATATTTATACTCCTTTTAAAATTAGCCTTGTAAATCCTTACCTAAAGGGTTTACGGCGCTGTAATTATTCCGAATATCTCGGGGTGTTACAGAAATAAAGTTTCAAAACACTACGCCATAGATGACCTACGGCAACGGATTTTGTTAGTGTTGCGCTCAAAAATGTTGTAGTAGCTCTAAAAATTTTACCTGCTGCAACATTGCTTTTTTGATGTTGCTGTATATGTTTACAAAGTGTTGTCTTCGTAGCAAAGTGTTACATGCTATAACATTTTATGACACAGTGTTGCCGTAGATGTACTATTTAAAAAAAAAAACTTCATTTTTTATGTAAAATTAAAATTAAATAATCTTTTATATATTAATATTAAAAATTATATTACATTTTATATTAAAAGTTATAATATATACATATTATTTTATGAATTATATTATATCAAATGTTGAATATATTGAATATTAATATATTTTGTTATATATTAATATTAAAAATTATATTACATTATATATTAAAAATTATAATACATACATATTATTTTATGAATTATATTATATTAAATGTGCAATATATTGAATATTAATATATTTTGTTATATATTAGTATTAAAAATTATATTACATTATATATTAAAAATTATAATACATACATATTATTTTATGAATTATATTATATTAAATGTGCAATATATTGAATATTAATATATTTTGTTATATATTAATATTAAAAATTATATTACATTATATATTAAAAATTATAATACATACATATTATTTTATGAATTATTATATCAAATGTGGAATATATTGAATATTAATATATTTTGTTATATATTAATATTAAAAATTATAATACATACATATTATTCTCCTTCATATGAAGGTTGCGACAGGAAGGGGATCCGGCGTAAAACTTTGCCACTTTGTTATTTGCATGAGTTATGGTGTTAACTAATTTTAGACAATTAAACGACACTATAATCTTCATGCCACCGACCCCAACATAGTTGGGATTAAGGTGCTGTTGATGATGATGATTAATATTAAAAATTATATTACATTATATATTAAAAATTATAATACATACATATTATTTTATGAATTATATTATATTAAATGTGCAATATATTGAATATTAATATATTTTGTTATATATTAATATTAAAAATTATATTACATTATATATTAAAAATTATAATACATACATATTATTTTATGAATTATATTATATTAAATGTGCAATATATTGAATATTAATATATTTTGTTATATATTAATATTAAAAATTATATTACAATATATATTAAAAATTATAATACATACATATTATTTTATGAATTATATTATATCAAATGTGGAATATATTGAATATTAATATATTTTGTTATATATTAATATTAAAAATTATATTACATTATATATTAAAATTATAATACATACATATTATTTTATGAATTATATTATATTAAATGTGCAATATATATAATATTAATATATTTTGTTATTTATTAATATTAAAAATTATATTACATTATATATTAAAAATTATAATACATACATATTATTTTATGAATTATATTATATCAAATGTGGAATATATTGAATATTAATATATTTTGTTATATATTAATATTAAATATTATATTACATTTTATATTAAAAATTATAATATATACATATTATTTTATGAATTATATTATATCAAATGTGGAATATATTGAATATTAATATATTTTGTTATATATTATTATTAAAAATTATATTACATTATATATTAAAAATTATAATATATATACATATTATTTTATAAATTATATTATATCAAATGTGTAATATATTGAATATTAATATATTTTGTTATATATTAATATTAAAAATTATATTACATTATATATTAAAAATTATAATACATACATATTATTTTATGAATTATATTCTATCAAATATGGAATATATTGAATATTAATATATTTTGTTATATTTTAATATTAAAAATTATATTACATTATATATTAAAAATTATAATACATACGTATTATTTTATGAATTATATTATATCAAATGTGGAATATATTGAATATTAATATATTTTGTTATATATTAATATTAAAAATTATATTACATTTTATATTAAAAATTATAATATATACATATTATTTTATGAATTATATTATATCAAATGTGGAATATATTGAATATTAATATATTTTGTTATATATTAATATTAAAATTTATATAACATTATATATTAAAAATTATAATACATACATATTATTTTATGAATTATATTATATTAAATGTGCAATATATTGAATATTAATATATTTTGTTATATATTAAAATTAAAAATTATATTACATTATATATTAAAAATTATAATACATACATATTATTTTATGAATTATAATATATCAAATGTGGAATATATTGAATATTAATATATTTTGTTATATATTAATATTAAAAATTATATTACATTATATATTAAAAATTATAATATATACAAATTATTTTATGAATTATATTATATCAAATGTGGAATATATTGAATATTAAAATATTTTGTTAAATATTAATATATTTTGAAAATAATTCTGAAAATATTAACAAACATATACATATAATATATATATATATTTTATATGTATATTTATATACCAATATATATATATATATATATATATATATGGTTTATTGTACACTTATATAATATAAATCAATATTAGAACAACAAATGACTTTGGCACACTGGTTTGATACCCACCTCCATCTCATTGATGTCATAGGTTCAAATCCCGTGAGTAGCGGAAATGCACATTTATACATATTATGTGCGGGTCGCGTGGGGGCGGGTGGCCGGCGGGTTTGGGTGGGTGGGGCGGGTCCGGACTGGGCTTGAATATAATATATTTTTTTAAAAAAATAATATATTAAAAAAATAATTTCAATTTATTAAAAAACAATTATTTAAAAAATAAATAAATTTAGTAGTGCCCCTACTTTTACAGAAAATTGGCCTCTGCTGCAACACTTGTTTAGTGTTGCTGTAGACTATAGGTAACGATGCCTTCCAGTCTTGTGGTAACAAAAGGAGTGGTGTTGCAGTAGGTGACATAAGTGTTGCTATAAGGACCTACGACAGCGGTGAAAAGTGCAACACCAAAAAACTGTTGCCGTTTTGATTTTCTTGTCTACAGCAACGATTTTTTTGGTTCTTGCAACATTTTGTAGGAGTTGCCATAGGCCATCTATGGCGTAGTGAAAGATTTCGGTTTCGCCTCGTTAAAGGCTCTCTTTCAAAACGCGTGTATGTTTTGCGAACGGTGTGTTTTGGGAATTGATTATTATTTGATTATTTTGAACGTTGAAGGTATTGATGATATCCCTGTTGTTTAAAGTTATGGAATCGTGTATTCCGTGTTTAATATTGTTATTGTGTTTTGAAGAGTTTGGTAACAGCGTCGAGTAAGTGGCCATCTCTAGTAAGTATTCTTGATGAACTTACATTCTTAGCATATTAGTATTGCATGAGTAACCTGTGTGTGTGTATGCTCACTACGGGTTAGATCCGACGGGGTCTCGGTAGGGCTCCACGAAGCTGTGGAACCGCGAGCTTGCTTTTAACCACTGTGGGTTAGATCCTACGGGGTCTCGGCAGGGGTCCACGAAGCTGTGGGTCCGCGGTTAATTGTGGTGTATTTTGCAATGTGATTTGGATTATTGGAATTTCCGGAAATGAGTGCTTTCGAATGGTTTTCATGATTGCATGCATCGACTAAGTGTGTAAGAGGTAAGTTGTTCGTTTGACTTACTTGGCTAGGATGGCACTAGAGTATTTTGTTGTTTGTGTTAAATCCTTTATTTGTGGATTTTGATGTTGGGAGACGAACCTTGTGGTCGTTCTTGTGTACTGTGAGTTGATGAGATTTGGGGCTAAAATCCCAATGGTTTTGTAAAAGTCATTTTACGGATTTGGGGCTAAAATCCCAACGGTTTGGTAAAGGTCATTTTTCGGAAAGTAAACCTTTGGGGCGGTGACCCCTTTCGTCTTTTGGGTTTTTAAAAGTAGGATTTGATAATCCTAAATCGTTTTCTATTAAAACTCCCGATGGTATTTCAAATCATTTTATAAATTGTTCCCTTTGATATTTTGATCTTGAAGTTTTGGGAAGTCTTTACTCAAACTCTCGCCTCGGGAAGTGTTCATCTTGTTGTATTTGAATCTTTGAGGATTCCTGGTTATTGTTATTCGTGGAATGTGAATTGTATGACTCGTATTTTGCACTTTGTTCTTGCACTAGCAAAACAGTGGAGTTTGGCTAACCCCCGAGTATTCGGGGGGTGGATGTCTGTTTTTGCATTTAGGTTTTGGAGCATAACACAGGGTCGGCACGAAGGATGATGAAAGATGATCGATACTAATCACATGAGGAACCGTACATTGTGTACTGGTTCAGTTGTACTTTATTTTCCGCTGCAATATTTTTTCCCGTTGTAAGGGTGTGGTTGTATTTTTGACCCCTGCGTGGGCATGAGTTGTAATTGAGTTGTATATTTTTATTGAAAGACCAAATCGGTCTACTGAGTCTTTTTAGCCTTGAAGGCATCGTTGAGATGTTCTATGTTGTTACCAGCCTGGTAGATCCTTGAAGAAAGGGTCTACGGTGTGTAATATCCCTGAGTGTATTGGGGGTGTTACAAATCATTGGAAGTAGCACGCGCTATCGCGATCAGATCAGAGAACAGGATGTTCTGGACTTCAGTACTGGACAACAGATATTAAGCTAGCGCACGCTAACTTTTGGAGTTAATGCACGCTATTGGGATGGAGTTAGCGCATGCTACCAGGTTGTAGCGTACGCTAACGGGTCAGCCAGAGTTCACTGGAATGTACGTATAACTCGTTAGCGCACTCTAAATATCAGGTCATAGCGTGCGCTAATCTGGAGCAGTATAAATTAGACAGTTAGCCTGAGTTTCGTCATTTTCTCACTTCTCTTCGTTTTTGAGCAACTTCTGGCGATTTCGGGCGATTTGGAGTGTTCTCTTCGAGCTACTATCACCTATCATCATCTTCGAGTCTTTTAGTTGGATTAATCATCACTTCATCATCTCCAATAAATCAAATCAAAGGTAATGATTTCTTGAATCTAGAATTTCGGATATTTGGGGATTTCCTTCCGATTTCTTCGTATGAACTTAGATTGTTGTTGGAATATGTTAGATATGGATTATCTACCTTGGATAAATATTTTTCCCACGGATTTTTCAGTGTATATTTCGGATTCCACGAATTTTTGAGGTTTGATTCAAGTACACCTTGGGGTTGACTTTGATGTTTTTGGGGGTTTTCGATTAGATGTTGTCGTTAACTCGAATTGTGGATTCCTATGGGATTATTGATATCATTGAAGTGTTTTGATGGTTCGAAATACTCATTTTGGTGTTGGTTTCGATATATTCGGGATTGGATATTTTCGAAGTTGTGTGGTTTGCTACGTATTCGTTAGAATGCCCCAATGAGTTTGATTATCGTTGTATCGACTTTTGAGTTAGTCGTGTTTCGTTGCTTGATACGTATATTGGACGGTTGTTGGTAATTATTGTTATTCAAGGTTGTTCGAGCGACCGATATCTCGATTAGGACGTTGTTCGTGGAAGGACATTGTCATCGGTATTGTGTAAGTTGATTCTTACTCGGTTAAAAGGATATTCATTCCTTTTGTTGTTGTTCATTCATAATCATACTCATTCATCATTGTATTAACCGTATTGAGACTTGTAATTGTCGAATAATCACTTCATTCACGAGGAACGACGGTTCCAATCATTTCATTGAGTTATCAATCACGTCACTATTATTTTCATCTCGGTGAGTCCTTCTTGGCCTTGTTGAATTATTATTAAATATTATTCTTCATGGTCATTCCTTGCCCATATGACCTTCTGAGTTCATATTGCGTGGCCGGGTGGGGATGTGTGGAATTTTTAGTCGGGCACGTGATGGTCATGTGTTGGGTTCACCGACACATTGGACTGTGCACACGGTAATGTACCTCCGTGACACTAATTAGGTACAAGGACGGGTGTGTCCGGACACTCGTCTTGTGCACATGCACATACCATTACGGGCGTACTATGATACTCCTCTTCAGCGTAATTCATAACTAAGGATATTTCATAACTTCAGATATATCATGATTGTGTATTTTCAACCCTTGAGGATTGTTGTTCTGTGTAACTGACCCCGTTGGGGATTTTGTTTTCAGGTCACGGCAAGGCAAAGGCACGGGAAGAGCATGTTAACGGCGAGGAGTCCCAGTGATACTAGTAGGGGGCCCCAGTCATTCAGTCATTTCAGTCATTCTTATTTCTCTCCATTTGTATTTTCCGCTGCAAAATTCCGTTTGAGATGTTTATTTATTCAGGGTGGTGTATTTTATCTTCATATAAAATATACTAGTATTCTGTACTGTCCTGGTGTATTGTACTTAAGCTCCTCATCGGAGTATTTTATAATATAATGTGGTTCGGTACTACAGTTATATTATTTAATTCATTAGTTTTCATTCGCCTGGTGGGTCCCAGTCGGGGTCCACGGCACTGTAATATCCACCTAGTTTGGGGTGTTACAGAGTTGGTATCGGAGCATGGTTTTGAATACTGCCTTCCGAGTCATGTCTCATTTGAAATCATCGTCATCGAACTAGTATTATTAGACTTTCACGTCACGCGTGACCTGTGCAGATGTCGAGCCAATCAGACCGAAAGAACTGTAAGATTTCTAACGCCATGGTATAATTTCTGGCAATAAGAATCATTCATTCATAATTCATCAGTTAACAATCCTCAATCATCATTTTCATTTTGACCAAGATGGTCATGTTAACTCGTTAATCACTCAATTCATTTCATTACTCAGTTGTTGATCAGGAAGATCATATCATTAATCTTGTTAACTTGTTCAAGATAATCATTTCAATAATTTCATCAGATAATCATGTCACCTTAGTTAATCATTCATATAATCACTGTGTTAGAGCGTGTATGCTCATTTTCATCATTTCATGACGTAATCATAACATGATATTCATGCGGGAGATTTAATTATCATGTGACTTTCCTACTTCAGTATGGAGAGAGCAGGCAGAGGACGTGGAGGACGAGGCCACGGTGTGGGCCAAATCCCGAGATCTCGTGTGAATACACGTGCGAACGCGAGGAATAATGCTAACTCATCAAGCAGCGACGCTGCTACTCATTCACCTGGACGTGATCATTCTCTATCGGGGAGTCATACCCGGGACACCGCTCAGTCAGGAGGTGTTCGGGTTGACCCACTCACTTTTATGCAGGGCATGATGGCCCAAATGACTCAGATGGCACAACTAATGGAGGCGATGCACAACTCAGCTAATCAAAATCAACATGCTCCTCCGCCGCCACCTCAGAGGCAAGAGAGGAGTGTGGGCAGTATCATCGGCGACATCTCTCGCCAGAGGCCACCTACTTTTGAGGGCTCATCTGAGCCGGCGGATATTGTTCATTGGCTCGAGCATTTCGAGAAGTTATTTGCTATGGTGGAGTGTCCCGAAGGATACAAAGTTTCAGTTGCGGCTTACTATCTGGGTAAGGGCGCTCATTTTTGGTGGTTATCGTTGAAGCCCACCGATGGATCATGTATTTGGGATCAATTCAAGACTCTCATGATGGAGAGATATTATTCGGACCCACTCAGAGAGGCCAAACTGTCATAATTACTCGCTCCCGACCTTTCAGCGGACGATGATGTTCTCGCCATCGCCGAGAAATTTCAGGAACTTCTTCCTTTCGCCTCATCTATCATTCATTCAGAGGCGGAAAAAATCAAGTATTTCAGCAAGAGGCTGAAACCCCGTATGAGACTATAGTTTCTTAATCATCATTGCACCACTTTGGCCGAATTTATTGAGAAAGCTCTTACTTATGAGCTTACTGCTAAGGAAATCGCTAAGCAGCAACCTTCGTCTGCTAGCAAGAAATCGAAAAATCGTACTCAGTCTGAAGGCGGTCAGACAACCTTCAAGAAACCTTGTACGGGCTCTACTTTATCGGAGAGACCTCCTGTGACGCCTAAACCCGCGGAATCTCAGTCACGAGCGGCCAGTTCGGCCATCACGTGTTTTAACTGTGGGGATCTTGGTCATCTCTGCACCAAGTGTCCGAGACAGACTATCACGTGTCATAACTGTGGGATTGCTGGGCATAAGGCCCGTTTTTGCCGTAGGGACTCCAAACCTACTCCGGCGGCATCTCAGGCCCGAAGCAGTTAGCTGTTCATAATCAGGCCACTCAGTCTGCGTCGTTCAAGACGACAGGAGCGAATAAAGGTGGAGCCTTTATCCATCAGACGGGAGCGTCCGGTGCCGGGACTAGCAAGCCCCGAATTTATGAGATGAAGAAGACCGACGATCCGGAGGCCCGAATGATCTCAGGTACACTCGATATTCTATCTCAACCTGTGTGTACCCTTTTTGATACTGGTGCATCTCATTCATTCATTTCCGAGTCATGTTTGAGTAGGCTACGTCTGGGTAGTGCTACTAGTTGTGAGCCGTATGTCATTGGTCTACCTGATGGCAGACGAATTATCGGGAATCATGAGATTCAGAATTATCCGATTCAGCTTCATGGCCGTGTATGGCTAGCAGACCTTATTGTGGTAGATTTGCCAAGAGACGACGTCATCTTGGGTATTGATTGGATGGATCGTCATGATGCCATCATTAATGTCCGTAAGCGTATGGTCACTATCATTTCTGACGATGGGGTTGAATGTGTTTTTCAGGGAGGTAATCCTGGCTATTCTGGTAAGGTCATTAACTTGATGAAGACAATGAAATTACTCAGTCAGGGGTGTGTTGGTTATTGGTGCTATATGACCAAAACCGAGAAATCACCAATAATGTTGACGGATATTCCGGTCGTGAGAGAATATGCCGATGTATTTCCAGACGAGTTACCTGGTTTGCCTCCACATAGAGATGTGGAATTCACGATTGAGTTGGATCCCGGTACATCCCCGATATCGAAGGCACCGTACCGGATGGCCCCGACCGAAATGCAGGAGTTGAAGAATCAACTTGAGGAGTTGTTCGAGAAAGGTTATATCCAACCGAGTGCGTCCCCGTGGGAGCACCAGTGTTTTTTGTCAAGAAGAAGGATGGTTCATTTCACTTGTGTATTGATTATCGGGAGTTGAACAGGGTGACAATCAAGAATAAGTATCCTCTACCCCGTATTGATGATCTCTTAGATCAACTTCAGGGAGCTTCAGTATTTTCCAAGATCGACTTAAGATCTGGATATCATCAGTTGCGAATTCGAGAGTCGGATATCGCAAGGACAACGTTTCGTACACGCTATGGTCATTTTGAGTTCGTGGTAATGCCGTTTGGGTTAACTAATGCACCTGCGGTATTCATGGAGTTAATGAATCGGGTTTTTATCGACTTTTTGGATCAGTTTGTTGTTGTCTTCATTGATGACATTTTGATTTATTCACGTGACCGAGAGGAGCACGAGGTTCACCTTCATCAGGTTCTCGACGTGTTGAGACGAGAGCAACTTTATGGGAAGTTTTCCAAATGTGAGTTATGGATGTCCGAAGTGACTTTTCTCGGGCATGTAATTTCATCAGATGGAGTGTGTGTTGATCCTCAGAAGACGGAGGCTATCCAAGATTGATTACCTCCGAAGAATGTTAAGGAAATCCGAAGCTTTCTCGGATTAGCCAGTTATTATCGGCGGTTTGTGGAAGGATTTTCTAAAATCGCTCAACCAATGACGAACCTTTTGCGAAAGGATAAGAAATACACGTGGTCCGACGCGTGTCAGCGGAGTTTTGAGGAACTCAAGAGCCGGTTAATTTCAGCACCTGTACTTTCCTTACCGCAAGGGACGGAAGGATTTCTGGTTTATACTGATGCGTCCGGACAGGGTCTCGGATGTGTACTCATGCAGAACGGGAAAGTTATTGCTTATGCTTCACGGAAATTGAGACCTTACGAGGTTAATTATCCGACCCATGATCTGGAGCTGGCAGCCGTGGTGTTCGCTTTGAAAATTTGGCGTCATTACCTTTATGGCGTTACTTGTCAGATATTCACCGATCATAAGAGTTTAAAGTATATATTTACTCAGAAGGAGTTAAATATGCGACAGAGACGGTGGTTGGAACTAATCAAAGATTACGATATCAAGATCCTTTACCACCCGGGCAAGGCGAACGTTGTCGCCGACGACTTGAGTCGTAAGTCCGTTCAGGAGCAGATGCTTGCTCGTTTAACAATTCAGAAGGAGCTTCAGCAGGAATTCCTTAGACCCGAGATCGAGGTCTGGCTTCAGCGAGTTCAGGGACAGCTTTGTATGTTAAAGATTTCATCGTCACTTGAGGAGGCAATCAGAGAGAATCAGGGTTCAGACCCATCATTGATGCGCATCCGTGAGGATGTGGCTCAGGGGAAAGCCCCTGGCTTTGTGGTCCACGAGGATGGACTTTTGCGTTTTAAGAATCGGTTGTGTGTACCGGCAAATGACGAGTTGAAGAACTCGATTTTGACAGAAGCTCATGCTACCCCTTATTTCGTTCATCCGGGGTCTAGCAAGATGTATAAAGACTTGAAACAAAATTACTGGTGGAGTAATATGAAGCGAGAAGTCGCGGAATTTGTTTCGAGATGTTTAACCTGTCAGCAAGTCAAGATTGAACATCAGCGACTGACAGGTATGCTGAAACCACTCCCTATTCCAGAGTAGAAGTGGGAAGATATTTCTATGGACTTGATCACGAGTTTGCCGACGAGTCGTCGTGGCATGAATACAATCTGGGTGATTGTGGACCGCTTAACTAAATCAGCTCATTTCCTTGAGATTAAGGATACGTGAGGTCCCGAGAGACTTGCCCAGATGTTCATCAAAGAGATAGTGAGACTGCACGGTACTCCTAAAAGTATCGTTTCCGATCATGACGGACGGTTTGTGTCTCATTTTTGGAAATCAGTTCATCGTGCTATGGGAACTCAGCTTAATCTCAGTACCGCCTTTCATCCTCAGTCCGACGGACAATCAGAGAGGACTATTCAGACATTGGAGGACATGTTGAGGGCATGCGTCCTCGATTGGAAAGACGATTGGGAAACCCAACTACCATTGATCAAGTTCACATATAATAATAGTTGGCATGCTTCGATTAAGATGGCACCTTACGAGGCCTTGTACGGTCGTCGTTGTCGATCTCCGTTGTGTTGGGACGACCTATCAGAATCAATCGGCACCGAGCCCGATATGCTTATATCCGCCGGGAGAAGGTAGCTTTGATCAGGAGTCGCATGTTTACAGCTCAGAGTCTACAGAAATCATATGCAGATAACCGTCGTCGACCTTTAGAGTTCGAGTCAGGTGACCATGTTTTGGTCAAGGTATCCCCGAGTCGTGGTATCTTCCGTTTCGGGAAGAGGGGAAAGTTGAGTCCGAGATTCATTGGACTGTTTGAGATTTTGGATCGAGTAGGCGAGTTAGCTTATCGATTGGCTTTACCTCCGGCGTTGAGCCGAATTCATAATGTGTTTCACGTCTCTCAGTTGCGGAAGTATGTTGCCGACCCGAGTCACATACTTCAGTTCAACGAAATCGAGATCGCAGATGATCATTCATACGAGGAGCGTCCTGTACGAGTTTTAGAGCGGCGAATCAAACAGTTGAGGAACAAGACGATTCCTTTGGTCAAGATTCAGTGGTCTAGACATGGAGTCGAAGAGGCTACTTGGGAAACCGAGGAGAGTATGCGGGAGAGTCATCCCGAGTTGTTTGACCCTTAGTTTCGGGGACGAAACTCTTTTTAAGGTGGGGAGTATGTAATACCCGGTTGTAATTCAGTAATTATCGTTCAGTAATTGTCACTCAGTAATTTTTACTCATTAATAATCATTCATCATTCTTATTCAATCATCATATTCACCGTCCAGAGTACTTGTATCGTGTATCAGTTGTATTCGTCATTATACCTGGTTGGAGAATCGGGCCGAGTATCTTATCATTTTCATCTTTGGAGCTGGCTGTGTGTATTGAGTAGCGCACGCTACGCACTCTTCATTAGCGCACGCTGATTTAGTATGGGTAGCGCACGCCACTTCTCATCTTTAGCGCATGCTAGCGCGTTTCAGGCAGACAGTCCAGTGGGTACTGGACTGCAGATAAGTTGTGGTAGCGCACGCTACGAATGTTACGTAGCGCGCGCTAGTAAGTTAGATAGCGCACGCTATGCAGTCAGTGTAGCGCGCGCTAAGACCAGTCAGGCAGAGTCCAGTGAGTACTGGACTGATTTTGGATTAATTTCTAGCGCACGCTATGAGTGGATTTAGCGTACGCTAATGGGGCAGTAGCACACGCTAATTATTGGAAGCAAGCGCGCTATCGCGATCAGATCAGAGAACAGGAGGTTCTGGACTTCAGTATTGGACAGCAGATATTAAGCTAGCGCACGCTAACTTTTGGAGTTAACGCACGCTATTGGGATGGAGTTAGCGCACGTTACCAGGTTGTAGCGTACGCTAACGGGTCAGCCAGAGTTCATTGGAATGTACGTATAACTCGTTAGCGCATGCTAAATATCAGGTCATAGCGTGCACTAATCTGGAGCAGTATAAATTAGACAGTTAGCCTGAGTTTCGTCATTTTCTCACTTCTCTTCATTTTTGAGCGACTTCGGCCGATTTCGGGCGATTTGGAGTGTTCTCTTCGAGCTACTATCACCTATCATCATCTTCTAGTCTTTTAGTTGGATTAATCATCACTTCATCATCTCCAATACATCAAATCAAAGGTAATGATTTCTTGAATCTAGAATTTCGGGTATTTGGGGTTTTCCTTCCGATTTCTTCGTATGAACTTAGATTGTTGTTGGAATATGTTAGATATGGATTATCTACCTTGGATAAATGTTTTCCCATGGATTTTTCAGTGTATATTTCGGATTCCACGAATTTTTAAGGTTTGATTCAAGAACACCTTGGGGTTGACTTTGATGTTTTTGGGGATTTTCGATTAGATGTTGTTAACTCGAATTGTGGATACCTATGGGATTATTGATATCATTGAAGTGTTTTTATGGTTCGATATACTCATTTTGGTGTTGGTTTCTATATATTCGGGATTGGATATTTTTGAAGTTGTGTGGTTTGCTACGTATTCGTGAGAATGCCCCAATGAGTTTGATTATCGTTGTATCGACTTTTGAGTTAGTCGTGTTTCGTTGCTTGATACGTGTATTGAACGGTTGTTGGTAATTATTGTTATTCAAGGTTGTTCGAGCGTCCGATATCTCGATTAGGACGTTGTTCGTGGAAGGACATTGTCATCGGTATTGTGTAAGTTGATTCTTACTCGGTTAAAAGGATATTCATTCCTTTTGTTGTTGTTCATTCATAATCATACTCATTCATCATTGTATTAACCGTATTGAGACTTGTAATTGTCGAATAATCACTTCATTCACGAGCAGCGGTTCGATCATTTCATTGAGTTATCAATCACGTCACTATTATTTTCATCTCGGTGAGTCCTTCTTGGCCTTGTTGAATTATTATTCAATATTACTCTTCATGGTCATTCCTTGCCCATATGACCTTCTGGGTTCATATTGCGTGGCCGGGTGGGGATGTGTGGAATTTTTAGTCGGGCACGTGATGGTCATGTGTTGGGTTCACCGACACTTTGGACTGTGCACACGGTAATGTACCTCCGTGAGACTAATTAGGTACAAGGATGGGTGTGTCCGGACACTCGTCTTGTGCACATGCACATACTATTACGGGCGTACTATGATACTCCTGTTCAGCGTAATTCATAACTAAGGATATTTCATAACTTCAGTTATATCATGATTGTGTATTTTCAACCCTTGAGGATTGTTGTTCTGTGTAACTAACCCCGTTGGGGGATTTTGTTTTCAGGTCACGGCAAGGCAAAGGCACGGGAAGAGCATGTTGACGGCGAGGAGTCCCAGTGATACTAGTAGGGGGGCCCAGTCATTCAGTCATTTCAGTCATTCTTATTTCTCTCCATTTGTATTTTCCGCTGCAAAATTCCGTTTGAGATGTTTATTTATTCAGGGTGGTGTATTTTATCTTCATATAAAATATACTAGTATTCTGTAGTGTCCTGGTGTATTGTACTTAAGCTCCTCATCGGAGTATTTGATAATATAATGTGGTTCGGTACTATAGTTATATTATTTAATTCATCAGTTTTCATTCGCCTGGTGGGTCCCAGTCGGGGGTCCACGGCATTGTAATATCCGCCTAGTTTGGGGTGTTACAGATGGTTGAGGAGAACATGTAGTCATGTTTATGAACTTTTTTTTTGAGCATTTGGAAATGATACTTTTCAAAATGAATGTTTTACGGATGTTTTACGGAAAATGATTTTTGGGCCGAGACCCAATCGATTTTGAAATAGTTTTATAACTCATGACTTGGGGTCCGAAAAAGGGCTTTCAATTTTTTAAACTTTCTGTTATGCGGAACGAGATGCGGGCTGAGACCCTAATGTTTCAAAAGACTTTTCTATTTTCTAGAACTCCCGAGATTTGTAAAACACTTTATCAATCGTTTATATATATTCGTTTCTGCCTTTCGGAGTTTTGGTTTACTTCTTCAAATGAAACTTCTCGGGAAGTCTTTCATTGTGTTGATTTGTTTCCATGGTTTGTCATAGCATATTTGAGGTGATCCAGTATGGGTTAATGATTGACGTTGTGAATCATATGTGGAAAAGCAGTTTTTGGTCGGAGTTTATATGTTGAGATTTTGGAACTCTATCGTGTGGTTTCCCGATGGAATATCAGTAGATATTGGTGACAAGCCAAATTGGTATACAAGAGTATGGATGTGGTCAAGCATTTGCATGGTTTTCATTGTAAAACTTCGAAATCGTGTGAATTCGAAAGAAACTGTTATCGAATACTTGGCATTAGCGAGCCAGTTTAACTTTTCGAAAATTGATTTCGTGGTCTTACGAAAATTTATGTTTAGTGTTTTGAAATTTTTGAAAGAAATTTCGAAAATTTGTCTTCTTGACAAGATTATATGATTTCAAACTGGTGTTGAAAATGTGATTTATATACATACGCATTTAGTGCATAATGCATATCATGGTGAAGCTACGAGTGTGACTCACGAACTGGATGAGACATCAGTATGGTATTAGGAAAGGAGATTCGAACATCAGTATGGTAGTTTGGTTATCCAGGAATGATCAGTTGATTTATCGGATAAGAAGAATATGTTGCGTGTTGTAGATTCATGCACAGGATGTAATTTTGGAACCTTGGATTTTTGTGAAACCGGGACATATGTGCTATGTGATTCCATTGGTATGGTAGTAGCACGATTTTACCATATTGATTTTTGAATGATTTCTTTGTAAGTGTAGATTTGAGGATGGTGACCCCATGCTGGTTGTTTTGGATATTGAGTGGTCGTTCCCACTCCATGTATTAGTGGATATGTTCGTCGGTTTGTGATTGGTTGTTGGTATGTTGAGGAGTATGTTCACTAGTCGGGTATGTTTACTGAGATCCACTGTATGTGATTGGTGTCGTTTTGAGAACTTTATTCATTTGTATATCGGTTTCTGTGGTTCTGTGTTGATCGTGTTGGAGTTTACCGTGTGAGGATAATCTTGATTATCGTTAATCGTTCGTTGGTTATATTGGAGTTTATCATGTTGATGGTATTCTCGATTGTGTTTTGACCTCTAGTTGGTCATATTGGAGTTTATCATGTTGATGATATTCTCGGCTGCATTTTGACCTTTGGATTGGTCGTATTAGAGTTTATCATGTCGATGATATTCTCGGTTAATTTGTTGGTTGATCATTGCTGGTGATCATCTGAGCATTCTGATTTTGTGTCGATATTTCGGGATTTGTTGCTATTGTGTTGGGCAGTTGTTTCACAGATGTATCATGTATTATTGGTTTTATCAGAATTGGGACTTGATTGTACGATCAGGCAGACAAGGTTTGATATGGATAGATTATTTCATCCGAAGATGATATATTTTATTGAGACTCATGGAATTGTGATTGTAAGCATGTTGAAGCTTTACAGTGGAGTCACTTGCTAGGATCTCAGGAGATCTTCGACTTTGCGCATTTGTAAGTGTACTATTTTGGTTATTCGTTAATGATGATGATTGATCGTCGTTGTGATGGGTTCGGAATATTTTGGTTGAACAGTTTGTTTGTTTTCTATGACGGATTGCAAGTTTCGAGGACGAAACATATTTTAAGTGGTGTAGTATGTAATATCCGGAATTTCTACTACCGTTGTTTAATATTATTTTACCTGAGTTGTATTGTACAGCGTGGAATCTGTGCAGTATGGATAAAATAAATGAAGAACTGAAACATCTGTATTGGTATTATTACCGCACTTGGTTGACAGTTGTATTATAAAACATTGCGTCTCCGGCTTATCGTACGAGAATATTGTTGGAAGACGTATATGTATTCAGTATGCCATATGTTCGTATTCGGTGTGTCGAGACTTTGGACAAGAGTAGCTGAAAATGGCTAGTGTAGCATTATTAGCGCACGCTAATATTCATGAATAACGCACGCTATCATGCGGATTTAGCGCACGCTACGGGCACAGGGTAGCGTACGCTAGTGCAGACCAGATCAGAAGGAATCTATGTGTGGACCCGGTCACTTTCGGCGCGTGTGCCGACGAGTCAACGAATGTTTGTTGTGAAGGGTTAGCGCACGCTAATGCATATTGTTAGCGCACGCTAACATCAGATCGGTCTAAAGGGAGTCTTATCCTCGTCAGAGCTGTCGGCGTGTGGACCCGTCTTCGGAGCATACAGACAAACGAGTCAACTATGAGTAGCGCACGCTATGGATGAAAGTTTGCGTATGCTAAATGGAGGCATTTATGTACGCTATTGCATGGGCGTTGCGTACGTAAATCATTGTATGCAGTAAGGCAGTAGTCTCTGGACCGTGAGAGCGCACGCTAACAAGAACAGTTAGCGCACGCTAATTATAGTCAGTATATATATGTGCAGTTGACCATTATTCTTCATTTCATCCATTCTTCCTTGCAAACGATAGAGAGGGTTCTGAGAGAGATGTTTGAAGTTCCAAACACTGGATTATGGTGGAGTTAATCATCCATAAAAACATTTGAAGCTTAGAAGTGAGTTAGAACGGATTCAAACTTGGGATTCAATCCATTCCTTCAAAATGGTAATTACTCTTCATATTTGGATTTCGTTTTGGATCGAATGTTGATGTTCTTAACTTGATGATTATCATATAAGCAAGTTGATAAGTATGATGATATTGGTTACCGAGTTATGTTGGTGTTATGGTTGATATACGGGTATTGATATGATTCGAATGGTTTCGAATTGTGTTGTTTATCTTCAAAGAGATATGTTAGCTAATGTCTTCCTTCAATTCTGGTCTTTGATGTTGTTGTTGTTGGTTTCTTCATATGATGGTGAACATGGCAATGATTATGAGTTCTTGGTGTTTATGAGGAAGAAAATAATATGTGAATATATGAATTGGATTAAGAGTTGGATGATTACCTACATGTTAAAGGATATCGGATTTCGTTGTTTTGATAGTTATGAACATGGTTCAGAATCGCTTAGTGTTCTTGATAATCGCCATATGTTGATCGGTATCCGAAATGCATGCAACTGCATGTCATTAGCGCATGCTAAGCTTACTGGCTAGCGCATGCTAACGGGAGCAACTTAGCGCACGATACGTTAAGGGATTAACGTGCGCCAAGTCAACAGACAGTGTAGTATATCCTGTTTCAGTTATGAATTTGTGATCGTTTAAGTTGGATTGTTCAGACTAGTGGTTAATCGAGATATTGTTGAGCCGTTGGGTTTGTGAATTGGTTTGATTGATTGTTGATTGTCATCGAACGTGTTGGTTATCAAATTACTGTAATAGGTTGAGAATATTGATCGGTGATTATAACCGTGTGATGCGGTCGAGTTCGAGGATGTTCGTGAATTACTTTGGTCAGGACCGAGGAACTTGTAGAAGAAGGCAAAGTAATTGGTAACGGCTTCATCGGTATTGAGGCAAGTTATTACTTGCTCAGTTTATAATATTTAATGAATGGTTTCTGTTTCATTCGTTTATAATTCGTATAGCAATGTTTGCAATCGTAATCACAGGAGATTTGGGCTTATAAATTGTATTAGAGTTTTGGGAATTTAAATCATAATGTATATGATTTACTTTTGTTTTTGGTATACTTGTATATCGATGATACATTGTGATAAAGACGAAGATATGAATGATCTGTAATCCGTGATATTTTGGACCGTCGAGTATTGAGGATAATGGTTCGTGATGGTTTATACATTGGGATCGCTCTCGAAGGACTCGGCGCAAGTACTCTAATCATTTTTATCATTTGTGTCGATCATGTCGTGATACATTCTTGTATCGTTGTTGTCATGCATTTGTGCATTGTTGTTGTCGTGCATTGTGTACTGTTGTTTTGTGCAGTTGTGCATTATTGTCATATGTCCACCTCGTGTTGGTCCGACGGGATCATCGGGGGATCTATGCTAGCGTGTGCTGGATCATCGGATGGGTTTTTCCACCTCGGGTTGGTCTGACGGGATTATCGGGGGATCTAGGCAGTGAACGCTAAATCATCGGATTACCTATGTGTTGTTATTGTGCATATGTATATTATGGATTTGCCATAAGTATACATTGTTGTTATTGATGTGAGCATATTGACGTTGTCATATGAGTATGCATTTGTAGGTCTTGTGTTAGGACCGTGTTCGTATGTTGTGTTGATCTGATCTTGGATTAGACTGACGTGATTTCGTCATGGCATTTCATATCTTTAGGTATGTTCCGTATTTCCTTTGGTACTTGTCTTTGATGAACAATCGATTATCGTGTCGAGATGTGATGATGTTACCTAATGGATTGGGTTGAACAGAGTTAGTAGATTTCGTAACAGTTTGTTATGATAATGTTTTGAGAACCTTCACTACTACAAAACTAGCCTTTAACAGCGCCCTTTTAACAGTGGTTGTTCGAAAACCGCTGTTAAAATGACGCGATGACATACATGTAAATAGTGTGCAATAAATTAACAGCGGTTATTAAAATAACCGATGTTAAAATAGGCACTTAACAACGGTTTTATAATAACCGATGTTAAATTTATCCCGAAAAATTAAAAAAAAATGAACTTGCAATTTAACATCGGTTGTTAAGGAAAACCGATGTTAAATTTTCAGTTAACAGTGGTTTATACAATAACCGCTGCTAATTTTTTTCAAAAAAAAAAAAATATAGTTAACAGCGGTTTTATGGATAACTACTGTTAAACATTGTTAACAATACATTTAACAGCGGTTGTTGCTTAGCAACCGCTGCTGTTTTATCATTAAGAATAGTTCGGCTTTTCTTTTTCTTTCTTCCTCCGCCTCTTTACCCAAAACCTTTCTTTCCTTATTTCAATTTAAGGAGAGAACTCGATTTGATAAAACACCGTTCACTCCTCCATATTTATCTTTTTGACCGTCTTCTGCGCGCGCACACACTCTCTCTCTACAAGAATTTCTCGTTTTTTCATCTGGGTTCTGGGTTATCTTCTGCTGCGTTTTTTTCTGTAAGTTCCTTTTTTCTTTTCTTTTTTTGTTTCTGTTGATTTTTATTTACTAGAGAGAACTCGATTTGAAGCTTTCATTCCTCTTCGGGTGGTTTGGTTTATCTTTATTTAGCTATTGAGCAAAAAGAGTTCGCTACCTTTCTGCGTAAATCTTGTTTTCGGGGGAAAGGCTGGGTTCGTAAGCTGCAAGAAAGGAGAGAGATGCACTATTTTTGGAAGTCAGTGCTTGTTTTTGGTCGTCCAGTTCTTCCTATGGACTAAGGGGAGGTTTGGGGCATTCTTCACTGAGGTAGCTGTTGAACCAAACGAACACTGTGGTTCCAGAAAGGCACGACAACCGACAGTCTTAAGCCCTATTCTACCACACCCGAATCGCTGCTGCGACCTCTCTCTCTCTCTCTCCGGCCGCTGCCAGCCACTCTCCTACAAGTATTTATTTTTATTTATTTTATTAGAACTCATTCTTCCCTTATTTTTTAAGCTCATTTTCTCCTTCGATTCTTAATTCACCATCCCCATCGGCGGCCGCGGCTACCTTCCGCCGCCCACCCTACCCATTTTTTTGCTTTCTTTCCTCATATGTTGATTTTTTTATTTTCTGTTCAATGGTTTTGACAAACAAGAGCATTGGATTGGTAATTAGAAGTATGGTCTGTCATTTTTTTGCTTTCATTAATGGGATAATTACTCTTGTGTGTCTTTCAGTTTTTGTCTGTTACCTTTTAAAGCATGAATTACGTTGGGATAAATGTAGTTAACTTCTTAAGGATCTTCTCCCTTTGGGATAGATGTTAACTTTCATCTTAAGGATCTGCTCCCAATAGTTAATGCAGGAAAAGGTTGCAGTCTTTATAAAATAGTGAGATGACATAGTATATTAATAGCAATAACAGTTGTATGTTTTTGGTAGAAGATTAAAATAACACTAAATGTGATTGGTTCTAACTAAAGGAATTGCAAATTGAATTTCACTATGTGTACAGCAGAAAAGAAGAAAAATGGATCGAATTTGGATGAATGCAAGTTGTAACAGTGATGAGTATGATAATGGAATCGAACAATTTCTTGAGTTCGCCCAACAAAATCGCCCGAAACCCGATGAAAGATATTTTTGCCCTTGTGTCAAGTGTATGAACGGGAGACGACATGAAGCTGACATAATTCGTGAACATCTTATTTGTGAGGGAATAAATACGAACTATACGATTTGGATATGGCATGGCGAACTCGTAGACATTCCAACTGAAGACACACACGTAGATATAGATGGTGATCAATTTGAAGACATGATTCGTGATGTTGAAGAAGAATCATTCCGACAAGCGCATATTTATGATGCACTGAAAAGTGATTCAGAGACTCCTTTACATCCGGGTTGTAAAAATTTTACACGCTTGTATGCCGTGTTGAAGTTGGTTAATGTGAAAGCAAAAAATGGGTGGAGTGATAAAAGTTTCACCGAATTACTCGAGTTGATACAAGAGATACTTCCAGAAGGTAATAAATTGCCTAACCGTACTTATGAGGCGAAGAAGGTTTTGTGTCCGATGGGTTTAGCGTATAAGAAAATACACACTTGCCCTAATGATTGCATATTGTACTGAAAAGAGTTTGAATTATTGCATAAATGTCCTAGGTGCGGGGCATCACGCTACAAAGTGAAGCATGATGTGTAACACCCCCAAGATATTCGAGGTGTATTACAGCGCCGTGGACCCCTACATGGGACCCACCAGGCTAACACAATAAAACACCACTCGACTAACCATCTCGGTTAGCAAGGAAACAACTATTAACAACAAGAACATAAAACAACACGTCCGGTACAACCGGCATAATAAACATCAACCGACAAATACAGTAACTCCAACGAAGTCCAAACACAATCCGAAAAGAAAAGCCTAAGTACTCGCGAGTACAATCTATAGTTTACAATTTGGAAAACATCCACATCAAATGAGACAGTAGGAAATAACAAGACTCAATTGCACATGTCAACAACCTTGGCCAACATCCTCGTACCATCCCAGTAGCCGCTCAAATGCATTGAACATAACCTGAAATCCATAACAAGAATTTCCCCGACAACGGGTCCCCAAAGGGGTTAGCAATTACGCTAGTACAAGTATTCAAGGCAAACCAATCGCTTACACATTTCATAGTACATGCACCAATATCATTTCGAAAACCAAAACAAGACATGTCTTTTCCGGAAAATAAACAGTCAAACAATTAGCCTTGAGAACAGGGCGGCAACATACATTCTCACTCGGGGCCTCACAGGGACCCTAACGAGTTGGCTACAAATACAGAAAAACAAAACCACGCACACGCTAAGCCGTGAGAACAGGGCGGCAGCATACATTCTCACTCGAGGCCTTGCAAGGACCCTAACGAGTTGGCTAGCGGTACGAAACTCGTGAAATCCAGGGCGGCAGCATAGATTTCCCTCCTTGACCACGTCGGGCCAACACGAGGTGAGTTACACACAAATAACATACATCACCATTTCATGTTAAGCTTAAAGGTTTCCAAAAATACTTGCCTTGAATTATTGACGACGCAACGAACGGAAAGGAAAGTCGCCGACGAACGCTAGGAACCAATGAAACCGAACCTAACGATTCGAAGAATACAATCACAACCATTTCTAAATGAATATGGAATTGGAATACACCCGAAAACCCGCCTACGATTCATGTATATTCGTATATAAACAACAACGAGGCGGACCACAACCAAACCCTCTCGATTCCGTAAAAATCACGAAATATACCATGAATCCGTAGGGAAACTAAGAATATCAACAAGATTAATCATATTCATCATGAATTAATCGACAAAAGCGAACGAATCGGACAAAAGCGAAAATCCCCAAATCTACCCAAAAGTAGGGTTCTAAAGATCTAACCTTGATTATTTGGATCGAAGGATGTTATAGGATGATTGATCAACGATATAACCTCAAGAACTTCATGGATTTGTTGTTCAACAACATGGTTTCGTCTCCTCCGAAACCCCAGCCGCGGACCGAAGAGAAATGAAATGAAAAATGACGGAGAAAGTCGTTGGTCTGTCATTTTTATACTGGGCCGGAACTAGCGTGCGCTAGCCTTCCCGGCCTAGCGTGCGCTATCGGCCAGCATCGGCCGAGCACACTCGGCCATGGCCCGCACGACCCGGCACCACCGTCCAAATCTGCCGACCGTGACTCGGCCGACTCCCGCTAGCGTGCGCTACGGCCGGAAGCTGCGCGCGCTAGCGGCACATCGATAGCCTTTGGGTGACAACTCGTCCCAGTGGCGTCGCTAGTCGGCGGCGTGCACTACCCTGCCGGTTAGCGCGCGCTTCGGCACCGATGGCGTGCGCTACCGCCGATCTGGCCGAGTCGAGAACCTCGAATACCTCTGCCCGGGCCGATAAGCGTCTGGCCGACTCGGCAGCGTGCGCTACCACTGCCGAGCTAAGCGCGCCTTGGCGTCCGGCCGTGGCGTGCGCTCGCCCGGTTCTGCCGTGCTGCTCGGCGATGTCAAGACTCGTCCGGCGATCCACTTCCGTCCGGCGGTGCTTTCGGCCGCCATGACGACGCCTCGATTTAAGCGCGCAGGCGGACACGGCGAAAAGTTCGCGGGCGGCGTCAACGACTCGAGATGAAAATGTAATGCAATAATTAATCATACGCGACCAAGAAAAGGGTCAAGGCGACAAATCTGAGATATGGATACCCGTAATTTTCAAGAAATTACAAAATGGCCCAAAACGCCCGGAAATCACGATACGTGATCGAATAACCAAACCGAAGTTCACAACACGTCTAACAAAGTTAAACGGACTTGCGGGAAACTCGAAACAGCAGTTTCGGACGAGATTCGCAAGAATCGAACTCAAGTGCGGAAAAGTCGCTAAAAACCACAGAACTCAACAAAACAACACCGAAACGAACTCGGATGACAAAAAGTGTAGAATTAATCATTCTCAGAATGACGAAACGGTCATGAGCGAGCCATTAAAACGGACTCCGGCCGAAAAGAAGAAATTTACCAAAAATCGAAAATTGCGGATATTACATTCTACCCTCCTTAAAAGAAGTTTCGTCCCGAAACTTAAAACAAGTAGGGAGAAGCAATATTCCTCCAGGAAAACTCAACGAGATACACAAAAACCAGAAACTCACGCCCGACGGCAAAATGCTGCAAGAAACGCAAAGAGACATACGGCGTGAAAATACGCTCCACAGCGACTAACACGACGCCACCGGTAGAGACATAATAAAATCAACGAGTGACAAGCGTCATCAAATGGACAATACAATCGAGTCGATTATCCGAACAATCACAAAACTCAACGAACGAAAATCAATACGATTGACCAACCCGACGGTTCATCAACCCAAACGCGAGTCAACGCTGAATAAATACGGAATTCCACCGCCCAAGGGTTGGAAGATCGAAAACGAGACTAATTTCCCGAACTTAAGGGAACTACGAAGGAGCACAGGCGCTCAACAATCACGAAGCGAGAACAAAAACCGAACAAGCAAGCGATTGAGACAACAAGAATCGAACAATCATGTCAAACACGTAGGATAATAAAATTCAAACAACAACTCCCGGGATGACTGGTGAGAGCGACAAGGCGTGCATTCCCACAATATCACGGGGAAAGGGAATAGCGATTGAAAAGCCACAACGACAAGCGAGTTATTCGAAACAATACCACCCTCGTTCGATCAACAAAAGCAAGGGATAGGAAAGTTGAAATGTTAACGAGCATAAGCGAGTTGATAGAGCCAAAAGTACGAAGTTAAAATTCGATCCACTTCGAATAAAAGAACTATTAGAACCAAAGATGTTACTTAGAACAAGGTTTACAATAGTCGAACCGAATTCGGAAGGTCACAGCGATAACCGGATCGACTCAAAACCAGATTACGGCTCGCTCGAGCGATGAAACCAAGGTACGAACAAGTTCATAAGGTATCAATGAACACGAGCGAATCGATAGGCGGAGAAAGAGAAGATATAGAAGTCAAAATAGTACGGGTATTACTTTTGACCTCGCCCCCGAAACTCACCACAACGGAACCAAGGTAACAATACAACAAGCAACCGACACAACGTGGAACAATCACCGATGCACACAATCATACCAATCCGATCTCTAACAGCTCGCATATATGCGATAAAGCATAAACCGCCACGAGGCGACAACATCCAATACCAATATCACACCCCTCACAGAGGCTACCACGACAACTGTGTGGCGAACGACTCAACGCTCACACCACCAATTCAACAACAACTCGGGGATTAACATCCTAACGAGAGTACGAACATCTCACATATATTCCCGGACCACAAATAGGAATGATAGGTTTTGAAAACGAAAGCCACCTTTGAAAATAACTTGTAAGCACCAGTTGATCTTGAGTATCATATATTAAAAGTAGTACAAACATCGTCATCGAGACTAAAAAAAATCATCTTGCGTTTGAAAAAAAAGAAATGAAGACACCTTTCGTTAAATTAAAACTTGTCAGCTATATTCGACCTTCGGGTCTAAGCGAATGCATTTCTAAATCATTAGAAATATTTCAAAATATTTTGATCCTCAAAGTAGAATAATTTTGAAACATAGCGTGACACTAGTAGGCATCTTGAGAGCACTGTGAGAAAATAATTTATTTTAAAAGTACGTCTCGAGGTTTATTTTCTAAGATACTCAAGGTTTTTCAGAAGTACAATAGGCCAAAATGCCCAAAATTCGCACGTATCAACATTTACTTAAACACATCATATCACACGCATCAAATCGCTCAAAATCACGGCAGGTGATATACAATCCTCGGGATATGTTCAACAACATCGTTAAAACAACAATCGGTTTATCAAAGCTGGATGGAAAACGATATCATGAACAAAACTCCAAAAAGTCAACTCTACGGATTCAAGAAAATACCTAGATTCGCGAAGAACAATGGATTAGATGATGTTAAAAATCGTCTAGGATACTCCAAAACACCTTTGGATGGAAGAAAAATCAGCCGGATGCGAAACCGAGTCGCTACGTCTCAAACTCATGGAGGAAGGAGAAGAAATGAAGAAAAATGCAACTTCTAGATGGTGTCCAGTATTTATCTTCGACACAATTAGCGTGCGCTAATCATTAAGGTTAGCGTGCGCTATCACGGCACCAAACAAAACTCGACCAAAAATACACTGTTAGCGTCGCTAACCCCAAGTGTTTAGCGTGCGCTAACGAGAACTTGACCCAGTCCGGTAGCTCTGGATCGCCTGAACTACCGTGTAGCGTGCGCTATCCTCCTTAGCGTGCTACCAATGCACTCTTGCGCGCGCTAGCCAAAGCGTAGCGTGCGCTAACGACCCACGAGACAACAACGAACACACCGGAAAAATTACATGCCGTAAACCTTTCTCACAAGGATTTACCGTGCTAAGCACAATTTCCCATGTTATTTCGAAAATGCTAAAAAGACCAATGACGGTAATATTTTTCCAAAGCTCACAAAATCATTTGTCAAACCATCATGAAATATTCAAGGCCAAAATGCCAAAACTTGATTCAAGGAATCGGTTTCTGAAATAAAACTCAATTTGCAAAATACGAAAGCCGTTTGAAAGGACTCACGCGTGGATAAAATACGGTGCGAAAATACATCAATGATGGCGACACTCCTCGTATAAACCAAATACGAGAGTCTAATAAACACATATCGTGAAATCAAAATCCACAGAAGGATTCCATCATTTAACGACTAATCATACAAATAACTCGTGTCACACGAGGCACAACACAAGGAATGGAGTTTTACATCCATAGATCGCACGTAAGTGACGACCACCCCTCGATACTAATCACGACCAATGATCTCAATCGACGCGTCGCGATGCGACTAAGTCAGACAAAATCCGACGAGACAAAACTCAACAAACACAACTTGACTCGGCACCTAGGTTTCCCCAGGCTAATCTGATTTTAAAATCGTATACTTTAGTTATTCGAAAATAAAACCGATAAGTTAAAAATCGTTTTCAAGACCCTTTCAAACACGACAAGGGCTTAACAGCGGTAGCATTTTATAAAATGTCCCAAACACTTTGAAACACGACCTTTAAATACGACGCAAGTTTTTATTTGAAAATACAAGGCTGGCTCGCCCAAATTCATGTCACTTTTCAAAAACCCACAATACGATCAAATCTCAGAGATTTTCAAGCATGCATGCCGCATGTATTATTATTAATAGAAACACATTGGTTGTAAATAATAATAATTAGCCAAGTACCAACAATTCCCGGACACACTCATATACGACATTCAAAAATCACTAGTTCAACAAGCGCAACTCGGGAATACTAATTCCAAGCATATGTCAAACTATCTCTTCAAGTTTGACAGCGTAACCAAAGATCACCGATTTGGACATATGTCGAAACCAGCTATGTGAGTTTCTCAACAAACTCTGCCATCAATACCTATACCGGAACATATCAATGTTCAAAACTACTACATCATACTGCACCCTACGATGTCCAACTCATCGGTACATTCGGCTCAACATACATTTAGTATATCGCAATTACCAAACGCAGATTCCATCATACAACAAAAGACTAGAGGGTCAAGCCCTCTCACAATATACCACGGAGCAAAACTAGGATCTTTCGATCACCAACGATCCCACCAACGCTAGGAAGTTTAGCGATGGAAGGCTCGCAAAACGACAAACGGTCAAGCCCAGAACGGCGCACATACTCCAGAGAGACAAAGGACGGCGTAATACTAGAATCAAAAGTACACAAACCGGATGGATCGAAAAACAACTCGACAATAAGTACGAGAGAGGCAATCACAGTTCGATAAGTGGAATTTCAATACGAGAAAACAAGAGAATTGAGTAAGGAAAACTTACGAGCCTTTGGATGTCTTGAGATGCCGGCGGTGTGACAATGTGCAAAACAAAACACAACTAGACCCAAATAACCAACAAGCCTAGGTATCCATAAACCTAGAGCTCCGATACCATTTTCTGTAACACCCCCAAGATATTCGAGGTGTATTACAGCGCCGTGGACCCCTACATGGGACCCACCAGGCTAACACAATAAAACACCACTCGACTAACCATCTCGGTTAGCAAGGAAACAACTATTAACAACAAGAACATAAAACAACACGTCCGGTACAACCGCATAATAAACATCAACCGACAAATACGATGCTCCAACGAAGTCCAAACACAATCCGAAAGAAAAGCCTAAGTACTCGCGAGTACAATCTATAGTTACAATTTAGAAAACATCCACATCAAAAGAGACGGTAGGAAATAACAAGACTCAATTGCACATGTCAACAACCTTGGCCAACATCCTCGTACCATCCCAGTAGCAGCTAAATGCTGAACATAACACAAATCTATAACAAGAATTTCCCCGACAACGGGTCCCCAAAGGGGTTAGCAATTACGCTAGTACAAGTATTCAAGGCAAACCAATCGCTTACACATTTCATAGTACATGCACCAATATCATTTGAAAACCAAAACAAGACATGTCTTTTAGGAAAATAAGCAGTCAAACAATTAGCCTTGAGAACAGGCGGCAACATACATTCTCACTCGGGGCCTCACGGGGACCCTACGAGTTGGCTACAAATACGAGAAAAACAAAACCACGCACACGCTAAGCCGTGAGAACAGGCGGCAACATACATTCTCACTCGAGGCCTTGCAAGGACCACTAACGAGTTGGCTAGCGGATACGAAACTCGTGAAATCCAGGCGCGGCATAGATTTCCCTCCTTGACCCCGTCGAATAACCACGAGGTGAGTTACACACAAATAACATACATCACCATTTCATGTTAAGCTTAAAGGTTTCCAAAAATACTTGCCTTGAATTATTGGCGACGCAACGGAAAGGAAAGTCGCCGATGACGCTAGGAACCAATGAAACCGAACCTAACGATTCGAAGAATACAATCACAACCATTTCTAAATGAATATGGAATTGGAATACACCGAAAACCCGCCTACGATTCATGTATATTCGTATATAAACAACAACGGGCGGACCACAACCAAACCCTCTCGATTCCGTAAAAATCACGAAATATACCATGAATCCGTAGAAACTAAGAATATCAACAAGATTAATCATATTCATCATGAATTAATCGACAAAAGCGAACGAATCGGACAAAAAGCGAAAATCCCCAAATCTACCCAAAAGTAGGGTTCTAAAGATCTAACCTTGATTATTTGGATCGAAGGATGTTATAGGATGATTGATCAACGATATAACCTCAAGAACTTCATGGATTTGTTGTTCAACAACATGGTTTCGTCTCCTCAGAAACCCACCCGCGGACCAAGAGAAATGAAATGAAAAATGACGGAGAAAGTCGCTGATCTGTCATTTTTATCTTGGCGGAACTAGCGTCGCTAGCCTTCCCGGACCTAGCGTGCGCTATCGGCAAGATCGGCCGAGCACACTCGGCCATGGCCCGCCGACCGGCACCACCGTCCAATCTGCCGGCCGTGACTCGACCGCCCGACTCCCGCTAGCGTGCGCTACGGCCGGAAGCTGCGCGCGCTAGCGGCACATCCGATAGCCACCGGATTGACAACTCGTCCCGTGCGTCGCTAGTCGGCGGCGTGCACTACCCTGCCGGTTAGCGCGCGCTCGACCGGCGATGGCGTCGCTACCGCCGATCTGGCCGAGTCGAGAACCTCGAATACCTCTGCCCGGGCGATAGCGTCTGGCTGGTGACTCGAGCGTGCGCTACATCTGCCGAGCTAGCGCGCGGCGTCCGGCCGTGGCGTGCGCTACGCCGGTTCTGCCGTGCTGCTCGGCGATGTCAAGACTCGTCCGGCGATCCACCCGTCCGGCGGTACTTTCGGCCGCCCACGACCCGACGCCTCGATTTAAACGCACGCAGGCGGACACGACGAAAAGTTCGCGGACGACGTCAACGACTCGAGATGAAAACGTAATGCAATAATTAATCATACGCGACCAAGAAAAGGGTCAAGACGACAAATACAGATATGGATACCCGTAATTTTCAAGAAATTACAAAATGGCCCAAAACGCCCGGAAATCACGATACGTGATCGAATAACCAAACCGAAGTTTACAACACGTCTAACAAAGTTAAACGGACTTGCGGGAAACTCGAAACAGCAGTTTCGGACGAGATTCGCAAGAATCGAACTCAAGTGCGGAAAAGTCGCTAAAAACCACAGAACTCAACAAAACAACACCGAAACGAACTCGGATGACAAAAAGTGTAGAATTAATCATTCTCAGAATGACGAAACGGTCATGAGCGAGCCGTTAAAACGGACTCCGGCCGAAAAAAAGAAATTTACCAAAAATCGAAAATTGCGGATATTACATGATGATTCTAGTGATGGAGAGAGCACACAACGAGGGCCTCCAGCGAAGGTGTTGTGGTATCTTCCAATTATTCCAAGGTTCAAGCGACTGTTTGCTAATAAGGATGACGCAAAGAATCTCATATGGCACGCAAAAGGGAGAAAATGCGACGGACTAATTCGTCATCCTGCTGATTCTGTACAGTGGAAGAAAATAGATCATTTATTTCCGGATTTTTGGGGTGTGGCAAGAAACCTTCGGCTTGGACTTGCCACAGATGGGATGAATCCGTTTGGTAATTTAAGCACTAAGCATAGCTCATGGCCCGTCCTACTTGTGATCTATAATTTACCTCATTGGTTATGTATGAAGCGGAGATATGTTATGTTGTCAATGATGATTTCAGGCCCAAAGCAGCCAGTAAATGACATAGATGTTTATCTAAGTCCGTTGATTAATGATTTGAAAATGATGTGGTATGAAGGGGTTGACGTGTTTGATGGGTACCACCAACAAAGTTTCAAGCTACGTGCAATGTTATTTTGTACCATTAATGACTTTCCGGCATATGGAAACTTGAGCGGGTATAGTGTGAAGGGGCATCATGCATGTCCTATATATGAAGAAAACACAAGCTACGTTCAGTTGAGACACGGAAAAAAAATAGTTTACACTCAACATCGGAGGTTTCTCAAGCGCCATCACCCATATCGTAGATTGATAAAAGCTTTTAATGGATACTAGGAAGAGGGATTTGAATCGATACCATTAATAGGTGAGCAAGTTTACGACCACGTTAAGAATATCAATACTGTGTTTTGGAAAGCTACAAAAAAGTCCGTTGCGACAAACATATGGAAGAAGAGGTCCATATTCTTTGATCTTCCATACTGGGGCAAACTAGATGTTAGACATTGCATAGATGTTATGCATGTCGAAAAAAATGTGTGCGATAGTGTGATCGGCACACTTCTCAATATTAATGACAAAACAAAAGATGGTGTCCAGGCTCGTCTAGACCTATAGGATATGGGTATTCGTCCTCAGTTGCATCCGCAATTAGTTGGTAAACGAACTTATCTCCCCCCAGCATGTTATACTTTATCAAAAAGGGAGAAAATCAGCTTTTGTAAATGTTTACAAGGCATTAAAGTGCCACAAAGTTACTCTTCAAATATTAAGAGTCTTGTGTCGTTGCAAACTCTTAAATTGGTTGGCTTAAAGTCCCATGACTGTCATGTCTTGATGCAACAACTTCTACCAGTGGCTATACGTGATGTTTTGCCTAAAAAAGTGAGGCATGTCATAACTCGCTTGTGTTTTTTTTTTCAATGCTATATGTAGCAAAGTGATAGATCCTCTAGTTTTGGATGAGTGGAAAAATGAGGCTGTTGTTATCTTATGCCAGTTGGAGATGTATTTTCCTCCTTTTTTCGATATCATGGTTCACTTACTTGTCCATCTAGTTAGAGAGATTGAAGAGTGTGGCCCTGTTTATTTGAGATGGATGTACCCCATTGAGCGATACATGTAGATTTTCAAAGGGTATACCAAAAAACCATTTCGTCGGGAAGCATCTATTGTGGAGAGGTACATTGCAGAAGAAGCTATTGAGTTTTTCACAGATTACATGTCACAAGTGGAATCTGTAGGGCTTCCTAAGTCTCAACATGAGGATAGAATTAGAGGAAAGGGTACACGAGGTGTTAAAGTTGTAACCAAGAGTCGAGATGAGGTGCTTCAAGCACATTTGTACATTTTGAATAACACTGATGATGTTCTTCCCTACTTGTCAGCTCACAAGAATCATTTGAAGATAAAGAATCCCCGAATGAGTGAAAAATGGTTGTTGATCGAACATAATAAGACTTTCTTGAGATGGTTTAAGGCACAAATTTCTAGCAGTGCATCTGAAACATTACAATGGATAGCTTACGGACCCAAATCTGATGTCGTAACTTTGAGTGGATACAATATTAATAAGTACTCATTCTATACAAATTCACAAGATGACAAGAGTATGGTTCAAAATAGTGGAGTTACTCTTCAAGCCGAGTCTATGCACTTTTCAAGCTCAAAAGACAAAAACCCAGTTTTGGCATCAACGAGTTACTATGGAGTTATAGAAGAGATCTGGGAACTTGATTATGTTAAGTTTAGAGTGCCTGTGTTTAAGTGCAAGTGGGCTGATAATAATACGGGTGTGGAAACCGATGAGTTAGGATTTACTTTGGTAGATCTTCACAAGGTAGCTTACAAAGACGAGCCTTTTATCATGGCACACCAAGCAAAACAGGTGTTCTATGTCAACGATCCATGTAATGAAAGATTGTCCGTGGTTATTCCTGGTAGAAGTGTGGATATGAATGAAACTGAAGAATCAACATTTGACAATTGTGAATTTATTCCTTTGTCAACACGGTTACCCACTATCGTTGAAGAAAATGAAGCTGACGACATACATGCCATTCGAAATGACCATGATGAAGGTTTATGGGAGAACTATGTTATCTCAAAAGATAAATAAAAATCAGGTACATGAATCACTACATCTAAGTTTTGCATAGATACATGTGTCATTTTTGTTCTCATTCTAAGTCTAACCGAATTAATTTATTCTCCTCTTATAAAGTGAGTAGGTGTTCACTTAGAAATCGGTAGATTTTGTACTTACTAATCAAAATGTAGGCAATTAGATGTTAAGTTATAATAAGAGTCGATAACTTCGTGTAAAAGAATGCGAGAGATGATGATTTTTCCTCTTATAAAGTGAGTCTGTGTGGTATGCTTTTACGAACCACATTCCTGTTTATAATTCCTTGGTGACAGTTATAACCCTAAAACAATAAAAGAAAAATTAGGTTCCATTCTGTGTGGTATGCTTTTATTATCTTCTATATATAGCTATTATTTTTCTTTTGATAGGTAACTTTTATATTTTACTGTATCTGCAACTTGGTGTGTTGCATCTTTTTTTCTATTCCACCAACATGATTTTATATTTACATGTAACCTTTTGCATTCACGTTTACTATTATTCATATATTAGGTTTAGAATACTAGTTGGAAGACATGCAAAGAATGCTGGAAGTCTATTTTATTATATTATATCCCTGTGAACCCTTTTTTTGTCTGTGTATATGTGTTTGTGTGTAAACACTGTTATGCCTTTGCTTTGACAAAAAGAAAGCGTCAAATTGATACTCCAGTTTTTTTTAATGAAAACAGGAATTTAGTCTTTTTGGTTACAATTTGATACACAAGCTATTTAAGTTTGTCAAGTCGATATATAATGATTTTTTTTTCGACGGAACAAAGTGCTGACAAGGCCGAGGTTTGGAATGTCTTGCAATCAAACAAAGAAATAAGGCATCGAGAGCGAGTGTACATGACAATTTCTATTTAAATTTAAAAAGCACAAGGTTCGAAAAACGATTCTTAAAAATTTGTTTTTTTTTAAAGTTTAGAAACTTCATGTATTAACTATCTAGCATAGAATACGTGACGCATACCCAACATATAAGGCGTCTCTTGCAAAAAATATTGTTGGTGTATGTTGTGTTTGACAAATATTATTTTTTTGGTTTATGTTGTGTTTGACAATATTTTCATTTATTTATACAGGCACATGACTTCTCCTCAGCATCCTTCTCGTTCTCCTTCTCATTCTCCTCATACTCCTCGCCATTCTCCTCCTCATTCTGCTGCTTCTCCTCATACACAGACTACTACATCGAGAAATCCTACAAGATGTAGAAGTATGGACAAACGACGTGTAGATGGGAAAAAGCTACCTCTTGATATCGATCCAGTGAGGGGAAAACTTAAGTACGAGCACAAAATCAAGTTGAGTACGTATTTGGGTAAACTTGTGAAAGATCATGTTTCTATATTGTACGATCGATGGAATCACGTACCGTACAAGCCCGATAAGGAAATGCTGTGGCAAGATGTATTGGTACGTGCATTAATTTGGTGATTAATTATGTGTTTCACTTTGTGCTTAAATTAAATTAAATTATTCTATAAAAACTGAAATTAAATTAAATAATTTAAAAAACTGAATTAAATATAAATATGGATTAAAAGTGAAATTTATTAAAAAAAAATATTAATTTAATTATATTATTCTACAGAAACTGAAATTAAATTAAATAATAATATATAATTGATTGATAATATGATGTGATGAATGAAATTATTTTCTGATCCCTTTTGTTAGTACTACTCTCTGATTTTAGGATAACTTATTTCTTACATTTGGCAACGCAAAATGAATTATTGTATTGACTTAATTTTTTTTTAAAATTTACCAACTTAAATATATATCACCAACTTACTTTTATGTATATATAATTAAAAAACTGAATTAAATATAAATAATATGGAATAAAACTGAAATTTATAAAAAAAACCTTAATTTAAGTAATTTATTTTCTAAAAACTGAAATTAAATAAAGTAATTTAAAAAACTGAATTAAATATAAATAATCTGGAATAAAATTAAAATATATGAAAAAATATTAATTTAATCAAATTATTCTATAAAAACTTAAATTATTGCAAATAATTTAAAATTGTATTATTGATAACGTTTGAATTTGAATTGTCAATGCAGGCCAACTTTGATGTCAGTCAAATTAGCAATATTGGTCAATTTCGCACGAAGACATTGCAGTCTATTGGCAGGATGTGGAGGCAATTTAAGACTGATTTGACCGGCGAGTATATATATGGTCCATCAAAAGGGTTGTCTCCTTACGAGAAGTATGGTATATCGGAGGACGATTGGAAAGAATTCAAAAAGACTCGTGAGGACCCTGCTTGGGAGGTAAATCTGAATTCAAAAGACATTTTCTGTAGCTGGATTACTTGCATATTTTCTTACATATTATTTCGATCCCTTGCAAATAATTTTCTATAGACTGATTCCACCTCTCGTTTCATTTACTTACATATTATTTTGATTCCTTGCAAATATTTTTTTCCAGGAAAAGAGAATCAAGAAACAAGATATAGCTAAGATGAACAATGCTCCCCATACTATGGCTCGAGGCGGATATGATTTTGTGGAGGTACAGGAGATGGAGAGAAAGATGAAGGAGCGTAAAGAAGAAGCGTCAAAGTCTGGAGAAGATATTATTATTGATCCTCCATCTCCTCCTTCACGTCATCAGAGGTGGAAACTTGGTCGCCAAAAAAGATCTGGAGGAGTGTCATCAGATGCAGCACGAGAGATTATTACTAAGATCGTAAGTTTAAAAAATCATTTAATGTTTGACAATGTACTTAAAATTAAATAAACTTAGTTTTCTTATCTTTTCAAAAGTTGATTCTGGAAATTTTTGCAATTAAATTCTATAACTTAAATTTTTGTTGTTGAAAAAAATAAAAGTCGTAATATTTAATTTGAAATATTTAAAGGTTGTGAATAAAATTTTAAAAGTTCACTTTTATGTTTCACTTATGAAACAAAGTTTTTTGTATCCTTACAACAAAAATATTGACTGTACATTTATGTGCTTCACATTTGTGTTACACTTACGAAAAAACGTTCTTTTGTAGGATGAGTTTGTAACACCCCCAAGTTATTCAGGGTATATTACAGCGCCGTGAGCCCCGCCGTGGGACCCACAAGGCTAAACATATGCGGAACTATAAACTTGACCGAGAAGGTCTACATACTATGGAAAGAAAGACGATACAAATGGTAATCAAAACCATAACCAATGAAACCATATACATCACTACACAAATCAATACCTCGGCAACACAGGCCGGAAGATCAAGGAAACTGAAATACAATACTCGAGTATTTAAAAATCCATTCCAGTACAACAACACTGAATGGAGGAATCCAAGAAAATTACCGGAGACAAGACACAGTATCACACTTGCCCATCATCTTCATGCCGACCCGATACCCACCTGTCCGCTCTCCTGGAACCTGAAATACATGAAACGTATTTCCCCCATAAAGGGGTTAGCCGTCGAATAGCTAGTGCAAGTATAACAATATGAAACATAATACTCCTCGACAATAAAGTAAATGTAATCCGTCAATTCATCAATATCCGTCAATTCATCAATTTAAGACTAGTATTCCGGAATAACTAAAATCTCAAGACGTATGTGAATGCCGTAGAAACGGTTCGTTCATATCATACGCCGTTACATGTAGGAATGCCGTCAAAACGGTTCGTTCATTACATGCCAACATTATTTCATATGAATGCCGTAGAAACGGTTCGTTCATATCAACCATGGAATCGCACCAGAGGCTACGAAACCCTCAGAGGACCATAGGCCCGTCCCGGAGTGGCTAGAAATAATCATACCATCAATATTTCATACTTTCAAAGTCGAGAACGTACAATCATAAATGTATACTTGCCTTAATAATCGTTATCAAGATCCCGAAGAACACGGTTCGACCGAGAAGCTTGAACCACGAAGAAGACAACGAGCGGAAGGGTTCCGACTTGAGTTCTTCACAAGGATTTCGTCCCTAAGTCATATCAATGATAAATCAACAATCGTACGATGAATAATAATCGTACAACGCACAAAACCCCCCCTCTTAGACCTTTTGTCGGACACCTTCAAGGCGTCGACTAATAACTCAACCGAAACAGCGAATCAATACACTCCAACCGTGGAATAACGATGGAAATGATAGAATACACCTAAATCATCATCAATCCATCACTAATCTAAATTACTACGGATTAAAAGGATGAAGTCAAACAAAATCCCCAATTTCCAACATAAAATTCGAAGTGTTCTTGAATAATCTTTCAATAATCCGATGAATACTCAAACATGTCCATAATCATGCGTATATCACTTCATACCCCATGATTTTAACATCCAAAACATCATTACCCAATACAAAATCGAAATCCTAGATGTTGAAGAAATTACCTCTTGAAGATCCAAGCACTATGATTCGAAGAGCACGCGATAGAACGATGATCCGGGCTTCACAATCGAAAATAGATGAAGGGAGTCACCCACTCAAGTGATAGATGAAGAAACTTCCCTCTCTCAAGCCTTCTCTCCCGTGTGAAGGTGAAGAAATGAAAAAGTATCGGTTGAATCGCACAAAAAAACGCAGATATAGGGTCGATCGACAGTGTGCCGCGGCTCAGGCCGAGTGTGCCGCGGCACAGGCCCGAAAATATCTCCCAGGGCTCGGCAGTGTGCCGCGGCCCAGCCCAGGTGTGCCGCGGCACCGGGTACAGGCGGTTTTGGCCGAATCTGGAAAATGAGAGTGACTTAGCTATTTCGACCATAACTCCCTCGTCCGGACTCCGATTGACTCACCGTTTGAACCATTGGAAAGCTAACTCGATGCTTTATAATATTGCCAAGATTCAGAATTTTTGGAGTTTCCAAGAATTTATGGTGATTTAACAAAGTCGAACTCATACGTGAAAATGTCGCTAAAGAACACGGAATTCAACAGAACGATACCGAAACGAACTCGGATGACAAAAAGTGTAGAATTAATCATTCTCAGGATGACCAAACGGTCCTAAGCAAGTCGTCAAAATAGACTTCCGTCAAAAATAGAAAATTTCCGGGGAACAAAATTACGGGTATTACATTCTACCCTCCTTAAAAGAAGTTTCGTCCCGAAACTTAAAACAGGTAGGGAGAAGAAATATTTCGCCAGGAAAAGCTCAACGAGATGCACAAGAACCGAAACTTATGCCCAAACGGCGAATCATCAATATAGAACACAACAATACATTACCCGAAGGTAAACCAAACCAATGCCGAAAAAGATACGAATTCACAATGCCCGAAGGCTCCAACGGAAATACCGATACATCACAATGGCCTGAAAGCCGAACAGCCCAAAGTCAGAATCATCACAAAATAGATCTCAAAGAAACCAACTTTGGTATCGGACATACCCCTCGGCGTATGAACAACCAGTCGCAAATCGTCGGACATATCCAATACAACATGGACTACGAACGATCAATCAATAAAGCTCAAGAGGGACATCACAGTACGCTCGATCCGGAAATGTGTCCGTGCACATGTCCACCCCGTATACGGAATCCAGAATATACGTGTGACAATGTACCTAATTAGCCTCAAGAACTACGTCTCGTGTGCACGGTCCAATGCGGAAATATCCACGCATGACCATCGAGTGCCTGGCTAAAAATCCTACACATAACCAATCGGCACGCAGATGTGATTCCAGATATGCCACGATACAACATGACAACGAAACTCAAGGGATAAAACATCCAATACGGATCATACGACTCACCAAGTGAACGATGACACACGAATAATGAAAGATCGACACGACCAACGATATTCAAAACAACCATCCTGGGATCAGAATTCCCTAAGGACCGATTAACACGGCAATAATCACAACACCACAATTCGGGAAATCCTCAACCCTCAACGATCACCAAATTATCGAGTTCACAAGAATAATAGTGTGCTGCCTTGAGTCGGCCAACACGGCAATAATAATTCAACGGATGGAACTATCCTCAACAGTTCCAATTCAATGCTTCGATTACCGTAGAATGGCCAATCGATAACAACGATACAAAGGATGGGAATTATCTTCGATAATCCCAATTCAATACCTCGACTACCTTAGAACGGTCAATCGATAATCAATGATACGATAGAATAGATGTCCCGGTGTCTTAAACCGACCACCGAAACGGAGATGACAAAAGGATATATCAAACGTCCCCAATCGGTTAACGCAACATCATAGCAACAGTTCCAATTCGACGACAAAGATTCAACGATGTCTCAGAACGACATTAATCGCGAACAATAATAATCGATACATCGATACCGTGAACCGGCTATCGATAGCAACTTTACCAACAAGTATCGCAATTCCTCGAATCGGCCTTTAACAAAAAACAGTAACATTTGGCATAATTTTCCGACGGGCGTCGTGTCAACCAATCCCCTGATATCAATACAACGTACTGTTACCAATTCAGTTGATTTCGTCTTACGAATTCCCTCAATCTCGATCAAGTTAATCTACGAACCCTTCGACCTTAACCGCAACACAACAGTCATAATCTATGATCAAACATCATATCTTATTGTAAAACGAAGGATTGATAATCAACCGGTTCGATGACGACCAATATCATTACCACCAAACCACAACTCAATCGTTTCACCATATCTCGACCAATCACAGTCTGAACTGTCCAACTCAGACCCTCACGAATCCATGTCCACAATACGAGCCGCAATCCGATGATCATATCAGCAACCAATTCGGACCAATAATAAGGGTCTAAATATTATCGGTTCCAAACTCAATTCTTAAATACAAATTGACAAGGTTCCCTTCTTGTAAATCCGTAGTTAAAATTTTCCGATGATCATCGTTAATTCTAACCATCCAATTAGTTCAACATTATAGATAATCATATTTTAAGGTTATCAAACAATCCAATCATTCGATTTGAATATTTGCTCCGTACGTATGGGCTTCCAAATTCAGAGATGAATAATAGTCTCATCAAGCTCATAATCACATTCGTATTTCCTATACGAATATTATTTCCAACACATAGTTTAGCTCTAGATATGAATATTCCATATTCATTTTCAAAACATCAACACTTCTTAAAAATTTTCATCACCTCGTATAATTCAAGAGTTCTTCAGGAACATGAAATATCCGAAATCACGTTCAGAACAACATATCCGAGGTATATATCTCCATGTTACCATTTTCTTCATCATGTCATTCATACAACCTCAAGAATCGCAACAAAACCATTATCATCATATGAAGAAGATCTCAATAATCATATCAACATCCGAAATCTCTTATTACAATTCCAATAAATCTCGTATAACATTATCACATGATACCATAACTGTAACACCCCAGATCCTCCTGGAAATATTACACGCTGCAAACCCTTCTCACAAGGATTTACCAGGTTAAGCACAATTTTCCACGTCATTTCAAAAATGCCAAAAAGACCGATGACGGTAATATTTTTCAAATACTAAAAAAAAAAATCATTTTCCAAATACCGTCAAAACGATCAAGGCTAAAATGCCAAAAACTCAGTTTAGGAAATCGGTTTTACAAAATAAAATTCAGTTGGCAAAATATCAAAAGCCATTTTAAAATACTCACGCAGCGGATAAAAGTACAGTCCAATTTATGCATTTACATTGAAATAAGACGAACATCAAAATACACGATTCCCAACATACTCCTCCCAAGTAGTAATCCTAAAAAAAACGAACCACTATCAAAGGGATACGAGGGTTACCTTGTATGGACGAACCACGAAAAAAGAATAATTGAACTCCATTCCAAGAATCATCAAATCATCATAGTCATCATATGCCCTCAAGAACATCAAGAACTCTATGATTCCTTAATCATAATCAACATATTCAAAGCATATCATTATCTCCCTTCAACATAAACCTCATATAATATGGATAACACAAGAAATCACTTCAAGAATCAACAATAGTTCCATAACCAAGCTCTAATTCCATGATTCCAAGCTCACAATCATGTTAGAAGTGTTTAGAACACTCTTAGAAGTGAAGAGGGACGCGTTTTGGAGAGAATATCTCAAAGGATCGTGAGAGAAATGAAAGGCAACACTTCAATATATAAACTGCACTCTCATTACGTACGTAAGTGTCCTTTCTTAACGTACGTAACAACTTTAACGTACGTAATCCAAAATCCATAACGTACGTAACCAACTCACTGTCTCATTCCGTGCAGTCCATTACGTACGTAACCCATACCATATAACGTACGTAATATACCAGTTGACTTGCTACAGTACAATGGTTGTGTTACGTACGTAACACGTCCTGTATAACGTACGTAACACGTATGTTGACTCACCTGTCAACATCCTCCGCCGAAAGTTGTCGAAACAGGGTCCCACCTGCCGACCAGGACTCGATCCTGTCCGATGCCTTCATTACGTACGTAATACCTTAGCCTTAACGTACGTAACCATGCCAATCTTACGTACGTAATCTCACCTTATTAACGTACGTAATAATTCCATACTTAGCCAATTTCAACAATTCCTGTCCAAAGTCACGACATACCAAATACGAGCATACGGCAAAATCAATACATATACTCAATTCAATAACATTATCAAACGTTCACAACGTCCTCGAGCATAATTAACCATCCACGATATCCAATATATAAACGAAAAAAATATATCCGAAAAATCGGGGTATTACACTCTACCCCCCTTAAAAATAAGTTTCGTCCTCGAAACTTGCAATCACTCGTACAAACAACATTTCAACGGAAAATCCAAAATCACCAAGATAATCAAGAATTATCGAATAATCCGAGCAACATACTTACAGGTCAGTGAAGTCGAAGATCTCCCGTGATACTAGCATGCGACTCCTAAACAAAGTCTCAACATAATACCGATACACACCATTATCGCAATTAGTAACTTAACAGAATCTCAAGGAAGAGTTCACGTCCGTGAGCACGGCCACGATTCTTCCTACTTTCGGCCAACATTCTGAAGGGCACACACGTGCAAAAGTATAATCCAAATTGCACATTCTCGAAGTGACCAATTCCCAAGAATACCAAGTTATAAACGAAACGATTAAGAAAAATACAAGAAGAGTGAGAGGACTTACAAGTACCGGTCGCACTGTGATGATGGCAGAGTAGTGATACTGTGGGCAAATGACGACTCAATCGACCCAAAAGACCGACAGCCTAGGTATCCATAAACCTAATCTCCGATACCATATTCTGTAACACCCCCAAGTTATCCAGGGTATATTACAGCGCCGTGAGCCCCGCCGTGGGACCCACAAGGCTAAACATACGCGGAACTATAAACTTGACCGAGAAGGTCTACATACTATGGAAAGAAAGACGATACAAATGGTATTCAAAACCATAACCAATGAAACCATATACATCACTGCACAAATCAATACCTCGGCAACACAGGCCGGAACATCAAGGAAACTGAAATACAATACTCGAGTATTTAAAAATCCATTCCAAGACAACAACACCGAATGGAGGAATCCAAGAAAATTACCGGAGACAAGACACGAGATCACACTTGCCCATCATCTTCATGCCGACCCGATACCCACCTGTCCGCTCTCCTGGAACTGAAATACATGAAACGTATTTCCCCATAAAGGGGTTAGCCGTCGAATAGCTAGTGCAAGTATAACAATATGAAACATAATACTCCTCGACAATAAAGTAAATGTAATCCGTCAATTCATCAATATCCGTCAATTCATCAATTTAAGACTAGTATTCCTAATAACTAAAATCTCAAGACGTATGTGAATGCCGTAGAAACGGTTCGTTCATATCATACGCCGTTACATGTAGGAATGCCGTCAAAACGGTTCGTTCATTACATGCCAACATTATTTCATATGAATGCCGTAGAAACCGTTCGTTCATATCAACCATGGAATCGCACCAGAGGCTACGAAACCCTCAGAGGACCATAGGCCCGTCCCGGAGTGGCTAGAAATAATCATACCATCAATATTTCATACTTTCAAAGTCGAGAACGTACAATCATAAATGTATATTTGCCTTAATAATCGTTACCGAAGATCCCGAAGAACACGGTTCGACCGGGAAGCTTGAACCACGAAGAAGACAACGAACGGAAGGGTTCCGACTTGAGTTCTTCACAAGGATTTCGTCCCTAAGTCATATCAATGATAAATCAACAATCGTACGATGAATAATAATCGTACAACGCACAAAACCCCCTCTTAGACCTTTTGTCGGACACCTTCAAGGCGTCGACTAATAACTCAACCGAAACGACGAATCAATACACTCCAACCGTGGAATAACGATGGAAATGATAGAATACACCTAAATCATCATCAATCCATCACTAATCTAAATTACTACAGATTAAAAGGATGAAGTCAAACAAAATCCCCAATTTCCAACATAAAATTCGAAGTGTTCTTGAATAATCTTTCAATAATCCGATGAATACTCAAACATGTCCATAATCATGCGTATATCACTTCATACCCCATGATTTTAACATCCAAAACATCATTACCCAATACAAAATCGAAATCCAAGATGTTGAAGAAATTACCTCTTGAAGATCCAAGCACTATGATTCGAAGAGCACGCGATAGAACGATGATCCGGGCTTCACAATCGAAAATAGATGAAGGGAGTCACCCACTCAAGTGATAGATGAAGAAACTTCCCTCTCTCAAGCCTTCTCTCCCGTGTGAAGGTGAAGAAATGAAAAAGTATCGGTTGAATCGCACAAAAAAACGCAGATATAGGGCTGACTGACAGGTGTGCCGCGGCTCAGGCCGAGTGTGCCGCGGCTCAGCCCAGGTGTGCCGCGGCACCGGGTACAGGCGGTTTTGGCCGAATCTGGAAAATGAGAGTGACTTAGCTATTTCGACCATAACTCCCTCGTCTGGACTCTGATTGACTCACCGTTTGAACCATTGGAAAGCTAACTCGATGCTTTATAATATTGCCAAGATTCAAAATTTTTGGAGTTTCCAAGAATTTATGGTGATTTAACAAAGTCGAACTCATACGTGGAAATGTCGCTAAAGAACACGGAATTCAACAGAACGATACCGAAACGAACTCGGATGACAAGAAGTGTAGAATTAATCATTCTCAGGATGACGAAACGGTCCCAAGAAAGTCGTCAAAATAGAATTCCGCCAAAAATAGAAAATTTCCGGGGAACAAAATTACGGGTATTACAGAGTTGGAGGCACAGTGTACACAGAGCAGCTTCACTCCCGAGGGACGACATGATATATTGGCCGAGGACATTGAGAGACTGGAGCACCCTGGCCGTGTTCGTGGGATTGGATTTGGTTTAGGCATTCTAGATTATTTTGGACGATCTTCACGTCGATCTGCATCATCAAGTGTGTTGGAGGAACTAACGAAGAAGATCACATATGATGTGACATAAAATTTGATGAAGACATTTGGCCAAACATTGGAGTCTTTGGGTGCCCATTCACAGCAGCCCCACACCGATCTACGTACACCTGATGATCATCATGTTACCCGTGTCAGTGCGAAGGGGAGTTGTGCCGATGATGTTTCTGGCCCTTCACGAGGGAAGACTCCGCCTGGGGACACTGGTCGATTTGGACTTTATGTGGACGAGCATCCTCCTCGTCTAGTCTCTATCGGTCGAGTTCATCATAGTGATTCTACCCTACACTGTGCACCTTTACCAGCTCATTTGGTTAAGGTAGTAGTCGAGGAGGCCGTAGATGGCGGTGCCGAAGTTCCTATACCTACTGAAGAGGTAAGCTTAGTGAGGGAATCTCTAGGTACCTTTATTGCATGGCCAAAGGATCTTGTCATTGCCGACTTTATCAAGGTATATTTCTTTCATGTTTTAATATTAAATCTAAATAAAAGATACTCCGTTATAGTTGGTTTTTACACTGCTTGTCCTCAAGAAACTAGCTGAAAATTTCAAGGTCAGATTCCTCTTTGGAAACAAACATATATCCTTTAAAAGTGTTTATCTCATGTTGTTCACATTCTACAAAGTGGGTGTTTCTTTCTTTGCATCTTCAAGATAAGTTGGGTTAGAATAACCAAGTCCATGTTTTAGATTAATTACTTCATCCAGTTTAAGAATTAAAATATGTACAGTCTGAATAGTCTGCCCCGTTTTTCGAAGAATATTTTCTAGATTTTTAATTCTTTGAAAAAAATCATGTTTTCTTGCTCAAGTTTAAATACTTCTATTTCATGCTTCTTTTGATGTTCTCAAAAGTAGAAATGTTTCTTTGAAGTTTGAAATTTTCATATTTTAGATCATTGATTTTTCTTTTAAGAGCGCTTTGCAGAGTTTTCATCATGCACAAGATCTCTGATTTGTTTTGCATTCTTACCTTTTTCCATTTTTATCAGTTTGGCATAATTGAATTTGAGTTTGAATCAATGCATATTTTTGAAGCATTAAAGAATGATCATGACCAATTGATTCATGAGAGCTGTCAGAACTATTAGCACGTACTTGAGAGTCATCACAAGCATGCATAAAACAGCTTTGTGTCAACCTCAGCTACCTGACTACTAGTTGTTGTACCACCATAAATGAATTCATCAAGATCACTAGCAGTTTCATTATCAGTTGCATAATATACCTCATTGGTAAAAGCATCATCCGTTACAATATCATAACTGGGGCTGCCATAATCTGCTTCCTGCACAGCTTCAAATGCATCTACTTTCTCAAGCTTTGCCATAAACACCACATTTGCATCTAACTGTTCCCCTCCATCATCTGTATCAACCAAAAAGTCATGAAAATTTAGAATATTTAGAATTTATAAAATTAAGAATAAAATTTGTTGTAGTTTTTAATATTAAAATCTAAATAAAAGATACTTCGTTTACAATTGGTTTTACAGTTGGTTTTTACAGTTTTCACGTTTCTTCTATATAATTTAGGATATTGAGCGACCCGAGCCACCTAAGAAACATGCTCGTCAAGATGACCGGTCGAGTGACAGTGACACGTTGAGAGAGTTATTTAGTATTGCAGCGACTCTCTTTAGTGAGCCGTTACAGGACCCATGGGATACAGCTTCCTTTGGTTGTGGTGGTGATGACGTTCCCTTGTACATAAGTTACAATGATCTTTTGGAAATCATTCAAGATAAGCAGTGAATTAGCTTATCGATTCTACAGTTTTGGACTTTGTAAGTAATTCTTTACATGCATATTTATGTATTTTTATCAAAAATTCATAGTTTGAAACGTAAATAAGGTAGTAATATTTTGTTTAACAAATTAGGTACTTATCGAAATTGAACGTGGGCACGATGGACGAGGATTCGTATGAATATTTTGATCCTCAATCCATACAAAATATGGGAAATAAGGGAGAGGAGGCCTCCAGATACGTCGCTTCGCGTATGTCGGATGCCAGAAAACAGATATACCTTGGAGCTTAGCATCATGAGTAAGATCTAACATATTCGTCTCACTGCTCTCTTTTTTTCTCTAAAAGTCTTAATATTTCTTTCTTGTCTTTGTAGATTATTATATATTAATAATTATGTAAGTAGATGTTTTTAGATTGATTATGGAAAAAATAAATATTCCGTTTGTTAATGCAGTGAGCATTGGCAACTTTTGGTCGTTATTCCGGCAAAAGCCGAAGTTGTGTGGTTTTGCTCACTACACCGTAAGCCCGACAATTACATTAAGGCCGTAGTCCAGAAGTAAGTTTTAACTTATAGCATTTACTTGAAAAATATATATTATATATGTGTGTGTTATTTAAATAAAAATTAGTGGAAAAAATGAATTTTTTTTATTAAATTAAATTAGGATGGATTTTAGCATGAATGAAGGATGTATTGCGATAATTATTACATACTACTAACAGAAACTTGGTCATTTAATTTGATAATTAATTTGACAGTATTAATGTGGGCTGATGTGCTGACATGTTTTCATTTCATAATACATTATTACTTCTTTTAAACAGTGCCGTGACCGCGTATAAGGTGATGGGGGTATGCATACAAGTAGATCTAAACAGACGATTACTTGGATATATCCCAAAGTAAGTAATACATTCAATCATATATATATATATATATATATTAGCTATATATGTATATATTATTATATATTATATATTATATAATTGAGCAACATATTCTTTTTAGTGTAATAAACAAAACGGAGGTTGGGAGTGTGGGTATTACGTCATGCACTGGATGTCGACTATTGTCCGAGCTCGTATTACCGATGGATGGATGGAGGTAATAAACTTTTATTTCAGTTTATTAAATTATTTAAATTAATTTCAGTTTTTTAAATTATTTCAGTTTAAAAGTGATTCGTTTAAGTTGATGAGTTTGTTAATTTATATATGTTTATATGTACAGATGTTTGATGATGTTGCGGCACTTACTATAGATAGTATTCGTGTAATTCGAACCGAATGGGCAAAACAATTTTTGGAGGTTAAGGACCGTTTATGTGCGTAGACCTTTGACATTTAATTTTGTAAGAATACCATTGTTTTGGTTAGTTAGTTCTTGAATTGTATTCGTTGTTGTGTTCTTCTTCTTCCTTTTCTCCTTCTACTTGTGCTTGATTTTGCTTGTTGTTGTTTGTTGCCGCTGTACTTGAATTTTGTTATATTTTTTTTGAATTGGATAGAATGTTATTGTATTTGATGGTTGGATAAAAGTTGTTTAGTTGTATTGTGAATGGATGAAATAAAGTTGTGTTGTTGAGGTTTTATTTGATGTTTTGTGGTTGGATGCTGTTTTTGGTGTTTAGGATGCTGTAGCAGGTTAATGTGTATGTGTAGCAGGTTGTTTATGTGTATGTGTAGCAGGTTGGAAATAAAAAAAATAAACCTGGTATTTAAAAAAAATAGAATTAACAGCGGTTCTTTATAGAAACCGCTGTTAATTTTGCATTTAACATTTAATAAGTTTTTATCGAACCGCCGTTAATCGCACATTTAACAATGTTCCCACGTAAACCGATGTTAATAGTGGTTTCTTCAACGAACCGCTGTTAAATGTGCAGTTAACAGCGGTTCCAGTAAAAACCGCTGTTAAATTAACAGCGGTTTCTTCAACGAACCGCTGTTAACAGTACAGTTAACAGCGGTTTTTACGGGAACCGCTGTTAACTGCACATTTAACAGCGGTTTTTTTAACTGGAACCGCTGTTAAATGTTCAGTTAACAGCGGTTCACTGCAGCAACTGATGTTAAATTAACAGCGGTTTTCTGCCGAACCGCTGTTAAATTAACAGCACCACCTTTAACAGCGGTTCCAGAACCGCTGTTAATGTGGCTCCAGAACCGCTGTTAAAGGCCCAGTTTTGTAGTAGTGCTTGGGTATTGTTGAGATACAATACAGATATTTCGGTATGAGCGTATTGTGTTGACGAAAGGATACGAGATGTGAACATTGGTAATTACTATCACGAGTTGGTAAAGTTATGGTGGTAAGATTACATTGGTCGTATTCTTACTTAGTATTATCATTGGTATGTACTTATTGACATGATGTGATGGTTATCATTGTTGGATATTATGGCTGACCCCGTCGTGGGCTTTCTTTTTAGGTTCTTGAGATATCGAGATTGTAGCGGTCATGGAGAGATAAGCTTCCCGGAGGATACTGGCTAGGACATGTAATTGTGTATTGAGTTTCCTGATCAGATGTTGTATTCTGCTGCTAGAGTATTTTTAATTGTTTGTCTTTTCCGTTGCGTGAGTATTTTTAAATGGTATTTTAGTATCTGGTAACTTAGGTTACTTTGGCAACCGTTTTATAAACTATTTTGTCGGTACGTGTAAGCGATAGCTTAATGTATGTTTTAAACTGTTGAGTTCTGGCATTTCAGGCCTTGTCCTTTCAAATGAGATTTTACGACGGTTTTGATAAACAAATTTTATATAGTCTTCAAATGTTTTAAATAGATAATACCGTCGTTAGCCTCTTGGGCATTTGTAAATGTTTGCGAAAATTTCCTTCAGCCTTGTGGGTTCCATCTCGTGGCCCACGACATTGTAATATTCCTGGATAGCTCTGGGAGTGTTACACGTATTCCAACATATGTGGGAAGAATAGCATTGTAGACGTAGCTTCGAACTATGTGTGAAGAAGCAAGTCAAGAAAGTGCTAAAGCCAATTTGTGTGAACGGCCCAAAGCTTCGGTCCCTGTATCAATTTGTGTAAACGATATAGAGACAGTTTTAGTTATAGTCATGTAGTTGTGTATGTAGTGATTATAATAAACATATTACGCCTGCGTGGAGGACCAGTGGAAGTAGGGGTTTTACTCGTACCACTTTAGACTTTGTGTTATTTACATTCTGCCTTTATTGTTTTCTTTACTGTGATTTATACAAGTATACATTGCAAAACCCTGTATGCACTAAGCTAACAGGAGAAAGTCTAGTTGCTATATTTACAGCAATTGACTTAAACGAACTTCTGCTACGCACTCACATTCGAAGATTGTTGTACTATTACTTTCCAAGTTGTATACTATATACTTAGTGTCCAACAAGTGGTATCACATCCGTTGATTCTAAAAAGAATCAGTCGTATTTTTAGCCGAATCAGATCAAAAAATCACTTATTTTCTTAAACAATTTTATCTTTCCTACTTTCTCTATGGATACATCAATGATAAACAAGGTCCCTATGTTTTCGATTAACGAGTTTGATGACTGGAGAATCAGGATGGAAGCTCATCTTGCTGCTATACACGGGGAGATGATATTTGTCATCTAAGATGGCCCCATAATGATAATGAAGGTTAATCATGCCGCAAGGATAGAAGGACAACCTCATGCTGAAATGCTCGAGAAGGAGCATGAGCAATGGACAACCGATGATCGCAAGTGCACGAACCTCGACAATGTTGCTAAGAATGTGCTATTTGTCACTCATGACAAAGGCACATTCTCGAAGGTAAAGAGCTGTAAGACAGCTAAGGAAATCTAGGAGAAACTCAAGTTGATTTGTGAGGGAACTGAGCTCTCAAAAGAAAATAAGAGTTCAAAACTCACTCAGCAATCTGAATCATTTGAAATAAAATCTTCTGAAACTCTTGAGGAGCTTGACCTCAGATTCACTGGCATTGTCGATGAACTTGAGGCATTGGGTAAAGTATATACCCAAAAGGAGAAAAACTTGAAAATCTTTAGATCATTCCCTGCCCGATGGGACATTAAGACTACAGCTATGCGTGTGTCATGTAATCTTAATGATATTTCTACATTCGACTTATTCTCTGACCTCAAAGCTTTCGAGTATGATATTGACAGTAGAGAGAAGGACGAAAAGTCACCTGCTAAGACTACATCACTATCCGCTGTATCTAACAGGAGACATAGTCTGCCCAGCACATCCGAGTTTGACTACAAGACAGCTGACAGTGACGATGATATCCTGTCACAAGATGAATTGGCCTTTCTCGTGCACAAATTCAAAAAGTTCATCAAACAGTCTGGAAAGACTCCCTACAAGCCTAAGCCTTTTCACAAGGCAAGTCCCGAATCTACTTCTAGTTATTCTAACCTGTGTTACAACTGTAGGAAACATAGACATTATGCAAATAAATATCCGCACCCAAAAGTCCAAAAGTTGCCGGAAGCCGAGCAACAAGAAAATGATGAAAGGAGGTGCTTGGAAAAACAAGCTCAAGGCCCTGATTGGCGAATCAGAAGTGTCCCCTGCATCAACCAAGACCGAGGAGTGTCTTTAGGCAGACACTGACAGTGACTCGTCCTATGATGAGCTTGAAGATAAAGCCTATGTGTGCTTTATGGTCAAAGAAATAGAGGACGACGAAGACAGCGATGATGAGGTAAGATCAACATCAACTACTCATGTAAATGCATATCATACCTTTGAAAACATGATGAATGGATTTAAAAACATTCAAAAGGCCCATGATATGTTGAAACGAGAAAATATACAGCTCCAAATTTCTAACTTAGAGCTGAAAGAAGAAAATGACTTGCTAAAAAATAACTACGAAAATATGTCCAACTATTGTGACAACATCAAAGTTGTAATATCCGGAATTTCTACTACTGTTTTTGATATTATTTTATCCGAGTTATATTGTACAGTGTCGAATCTGTACAGTAGGGATAAATAAATAAAGGACTGAGATATCAGTATCGGTATAATTGTCGTATCTGGTCGACAGTTATATTTGAGGATATTGTGTATCAGGTTATCGTACTTTCGATATAGAGTATATCGTATAAGAATATTATTGGATTCAGTGTTTGTGTTCAGTGTGTCTTATGTTCGTTTTTGGTATGTCGAGACGTTGGACAAGAATAGCTGAAAATGGCTAAGTGTAACATTATTAGCGCATGCTAATAATCATGAGTAGCGCACGCTATCGTGTAGGTTTAGCGCACGCTACGGATATAAGATAACGCACGCTAATGTAGTCCGATCGTAAGGAATCTACGCGTGGACCAGGCCACTTTTGGCGCATGTTCTGATAAGCCAACGGATGTTGTAATGTAGTGTTAGCGCACGCTAATGCATGTTGATTAGCGCACGCTAACAAAGTCAGTTAGCGCACGCTAAGGCTGTTGCGCACGCTAAACATAAGGTTTAGCGCACGCTAGTAATGTACTTTATAAAAGGGGACAGAAGGGTGCTGAGAATCATTTCGTCATTTTTCTTCTTTCAGTCGAGAGAGAGAGAGAGTTGGTATATATTTGAGGTTCTCGAACACTGTATAATGATAATCTTTAACAACATTAGATTGAGAGCTTGGATTCAAGCCTTGTTCTTCAAGTTGTTCATGATTCTTTGGATGGAGTTCTAGTGTTTTTCTTTTTGGTTCGTCTAAACCAGGTAATCTTCGTATTCCTTTGTTAATGGTTCGTTTTTCTTGGATGATTTCATGTAAGGAGCATGTTGGGCAATCATATGATGATGTTATATGAGATTCAATGGAATTTTGATAAGAGTTTCGGATGTTAGTTAAGATTCTTCATACTATAAGGATGTTGATTCGTTTAACCCGATCTAAGATGGATTTCTGAATCTTGGTAATTATATTGGTCGATTTAGATGAGATGAATCATGATACTAGGTTGAATTCCATATTGAGTATGATATGATCCTTGTTATCGAGTCGGTTTGATTGTTGATGTTGTTATTGATATATGGACATTGATATGATCCTTGTGATAGTTATGGTGTCGTTATCTTCAAGAGATATGGAGATTTATGTCCCCCTTCATTCGGATTCGTAGTTGCAAGATGTTAGTCGATGCTTGTAATGCATGCCAATGTACAGAATTAGCGCACGCTAAGCTTACTGGCTAGTGCACGATAACGGGAGCAACTTAGCGCACGCTACGTTATGCATTTAACGTGCGCTAAGTAGGCAGACAGTGCTATATATTTGTGTTTTGATTATGAATTCGTGATGGTTTGACTTGGTTGGTTCTGACTGTGTTTATTCGAGTTTGTGTTAAACCGTTGAGTTCGATTGGTTAGTTTTGTCGGTTGTTGATTGTTATCGGATATGTGTTATTTGATTTCTTCGATAGGTTGGGATTATTGATCGGTGATTATAACCGGATATTGCGGTCGTGTTCGAGTATGTCCATTGTATTGCTTTTGATCGGGGCTGAGGAGCTCGTAGACAAAGGCAATGTGTTCGGTAGCAGCTTCGTGGTATCGGTATCGAGGCAAGTTATTACTTGCTCAGTTATAATATTTAATGAATGGTTTCAGTTTCTTTTCGTTTATAATGCATATAGCGATGATTATTATTGTGAACTCTGGTTATTCGGATCGCATATCGTTCTTTTGATTCTGGGAGATAAATCATAATGTATATGCTTTATCTCGGTTATTGGTATATTCGAGTATCAAGGTTACATTATGGTAAAGACGAGGATATGAGTATCTATAGTTCATTGTACGTTTGGATCGCCGAACATTGAGGATAATCGTCGGTGATGATTGGACATCGAGGTTGCTCCCGAAGGACTCGGGGCAAGTATTCCATATTGATTATGGTTTAATGTTATTTATTTTGGTCTCTTACATTTTCTTTCATGTTGTTGAACATGGAGTCGTCCTAGTAAATTGTCATGTTGCCGTGCATGTTATGTTGTTCATGTTGATGAACGTGTTGATTTGCATATGTGTATGCATATTATGTTGTTCATGTTGTGTAAATAATCCGATGGGATTATGAGGATCTATGCTGAGGGCGCTGGATCGAATGTCCACCATGCGTTGGTTCGACGGGATCATCATGGAATCTATGCTGAGGGCGCTGGATCGCTGGACAGGTTTTCCACCATGCATTGGTCCGACGGGATCATCATGGGATCTATGCTGAGGGCGCTGGATCGTTGGATTACCCAGTATTGTGTTATTGTTGTGCATATGTATATTGTTGGTTATCCACCTCGTGTTGATCTTGTAGGATCATCTTGGGATCTATGCTGAGGGCGCTGGATCATGGGATTTCCATTGAGTATACATAGTTGTTATTGTTTTTGAGCATATTGACGTTGTCATATGAGTATGCATTTGTAGGTCTTGTGTTAGGACCTTGTCCGTATTGCATTGATCTGATGTCGGATTAGACTGATATTATTATCGTGGCACATCATATCTCGAGGTATGTTCCGTATTTTCCTTGGTATTTGTCTTTGATGGACGATCGGTTATCGTCTTGGGATTTGATGATGTTATTCGATGGATCGCATTGGTCAGAAATGGTAGATTTCCGTATCATGAGTTGGTGATGATAGTTGAGAATCTTGAGTATGGTTTGAGGTACAATACAGATATTATGTTCGAGTTTATTGGTTAATCGAGTACGAGATGTGAAATGTGATAATGGTTATTCTGATGAGAATTACTTGAGTAAGAAAAGTTATGGCGGTAAGATTACGTTGGTCGTATTCTTATGTTGTATTCTCATTGGTATGTAATTATTAATGTGATGTGACGGTTATCATTGTTGGATATTATGGCTGACCCCGTCGTGGGATTTCTTTTTAGGTTCTTGGAGTATCGAGCTTGTAGCGATCGTGAAGAGATGAGCTTCCCGGAGGATACTGGCTAGGACATGTTTTGTGCATTGAGTTTCTTGTATTCCGCTGCTAGAGTATCTTTATGGTTGGTCTTTTCCGCTGCATGAGTATTTTGAAATGCCCTTTTGGTATCTGGTAACTAAGGTTGCTTTGGAAATCGTTTTCTAAACTTTTGAGTGTCGGCCGCTTGGCCTTGCGATTTCAAATGAGTTTTTACGACGGTATTTTTTTTGATAAATGGATTTTATGTCTTTATGCATTTTTAAAGATAGTACCGTCGTTGGCCTCTTGGGCATTTGTAAATATTTGTGAAAATTTCCTTCAGCCTTGTGGGTTCCATCTCGGGGCCCACGGCGCTGTAATATTGCCGGTTAAATCTGAGCGTGTTACAAAAGTCACACTGAAAAACTCATAGAGAGCAATCATCAACTTGCCCATGATCTAAATGGTACTAAGTCTTATAATGAGAGCAAGACAAATGATTTCGCTCTACTCGAAGCCAAAGTGATAATTCTCGAGAAACGAGAAGGAGAATTAGAGACAATCTTGAAATCATTCGAGAAATCCTCTAAATGAATGGAAGAAATTCTAAGCACCGGGTGTTGTGCGGCAATTAATACGCCTCGAAGGTGATCGGCATAAGGGCCAGGCGACCGAGGCCATCATCAAATAGACCAAGGCAGACGTGCCAACTGAAGATGCCAGATCACGTTCAAGTGCTTAGTGGTCGAAGTCCAGGGCAATCGTTTCTTGGCACCTGACGATCTCCTCTAGTACCCGACTGAGGACGGCCGTCCTATGCCACATGTAAAACCAACATCCATCAAAGTCTGCGAAGACCGAATCTCAGGATGAAGGTCCACGTGCAGATCCGCAAAAGGCGCCGCAGGAACAGGCTTGACTCCAGCCCATCAGCAGTTGTCGGTGACAAGGACAACCTCACCTACCGACAGACCCGCCGAAAGGTCCTAGGTGGGATCTCCTAAGACTTCAACGTGAGGCACATGTCGCCTTCTCATTGGTTCGCGCATCTCGCTGCTAGCAGCAGCTGCGGACTTTAAGGATACAGTCCCACGTGCTGAGATGATCGCCCGCTTAATTTAATACAGTAACGGCGATCGCCCGTATGGGATAGAGACATCCCAAAAACCTCCTCTTCTATAAATAGGAGACCTCCATCATTGGAAAACACACAATCACACACAGTAAACAATACGGAGAACACTCATCTTTGTAACAAGAACTCACAGAGCTTTAACTCTGGTTCTTCCGGCAATAATCGGCACTCAAGAGCTAGATAACTAGGGTCATTACACTCATTGTAATTGTACTCAAACATTAATATTTGTACTCCAAAGCAGTATTCATATTAATAATATCTCGCGAGAGCATTCAAGCCCGGGACTAACAACCCCGACAAATCTTGTGTTATTTACATTCCTTCGTATGTGCTCTCGCATTTTGTTTGTTACTCATCCGTAGCCATATCTTGCAAACCATTATGTATAATATTTTGGGTAACAACAATTGGCGATAGAAGGAGGGCGATTTACCCTCATTTTCATTCCAACCACTTTGAAGAACACTAACTGTTCTCCGGAACATATACTTGAAGAGACACACTATTCTTCAAAGAAAACCCTTCAAAATAATGACGTCTGCCACCACCTCGAAAAGAGCCACTTTACGATCTGCCGGACATCTTGTTCCGGCCCAAACCGAGTCCCAGCCCATGGCGGAAGGCAGCCGCAGTGACGCTAGGCTCTCACTCCCGCCCCCGAGGGACGGCCCCAGCCTCTCACTCGATCAATTCTAAATCGTGGAACAGATCGAGGAGGCCATGGCCATCCTAAGGGAGCGACAAAGAGCATGTGACATGCCCACTATAACTCCATCAACCATCCGCCGTGCGGGCAAGCGAAAGCTCAAAGGGTTATATGTCGAGAAATCATCAGAAAGCCCCGAGCCACAAGAGAAGGTACTCGCAAGGCAGGACAGTTCCGTCTTCAGCTGTCTAGGAAGTGATCCTTCATGATGACCAAGGCATTATGGCTCCAGCCATGAGACGTCGGAGTCCGAATCCGTCACTAGGAGTTCGGCATACCCGACTCCCAGAAAAAAGGCCACCCATCTGGCACCCGTCGCTAAAGAATTAAGCTCGGAGGCAGAGACCTCGTCGCCTACAACGGAGCCAGGAGATCGGTACACGACCGCCTCGGCTCCCACTCCGAGAGCCAGACCGCGAGCATCCAGGCTACGGCGATGGCCACCATGCAACGCCATCTCGACGATATGAAGGCGCTCATAGAAACTGGGGCAGGCGCCAAGAGAAAGGTCGCCGAACCAAGTGAGCCACTCGCGATCCAGATCGAGCTTGCCCCCGTACAACTAAAGATCGCTCCTCCTCAAACACCTTTGTATGAGGGGATATCGGACCCCGAGACTCACTTAAGCAAGTTCCGGATCTACATGACCAGATGCGGGGCGTCGGACGCGACGAAATGTTGAATGTTCCCATTAACATTGGGCAATCTTGCCCATAGGTGGTACATCTCATTGCCACCACACTCAATCAACTATTTTGAGAAGCTGGCGAAGGACTTCACGTTATACTTCGCCGCCAAGGTCGCTCGGCCGGAAGGTCCCCACCGCATGATGAAAATCAGGCAGGGGAAGGACGAGTCCGATGAAGATTACATCGACTGGGTGCATGAAAGAGTCCTCATCAGCGAGCCCATAAGGGACGAGCTCGCCCTCTACTAGGTCCTGGGGGGATTCGATGGTCATTCGCCTATGTTCAGGCACCTCACAAAGGACATCCCCCAGACCTACTCGATCTTCCGCTACAAGGCCGCCGACTTTCTAGCCAGGAAGAGGTTGCTCACCCTTCGCCTAGGCGAGGGGGCAACCGGAGAAAGGAAGGCGCCATCTCCAGTCCCGAAGCAGGCGATCGCCAAGCCAAGAAAGGCGGTCGCAAAGCCACCCGGTGAGTTCAAGGCCTCCGGGGATGTGGAGTCCACCTCCTCCAAAACCTCAATCTATCTCCGGCTCATATCTTTAACGCCATCAAGGGGCGTGAATGGCTAAGCAAGCCAAAGCTAACAAGGGACAACGGTCATCTGGACCGCAGTAAATTTTCTGCCTACCACAAAAGTCCCAGCCACAACACCAGCCAATGCCGCGACCTCCTCAGACAACTCTGGAGATTGTTCGAGGAAGGCAAGCTGGACAATTTGGTGACCAAGTCAGATCCCAGGGCTGAAAGGACCGGGGTACACGACCTTCAACCTCCCAATCCGGTCGCCAGGATCGAGCAAAATGAGTCGGAGTACTCAGACGAGTCAATCCCTCCGATCAACCCCGACGGCCGGGTCAATATTCTTCAATTTGGAGGTGAAAACCTAGGAGGTCTTTCCCCGGTTTCCACCATGTCATATAGAAAGCGGAAGGCCGAGCTGAGGGCATTCGCCGGAGTCCATGTCGTGGTGCCCCCAGAGCCAACCATCACCAGAGATGCACTCATCTCCTTCTGCAACAAGGATAGGGAGGGAGTGCAGTGCCCCAAAGAGGATGCATTGGTGATCTCTGCATGTATCCTTGGGAAAATGGTCGACCGTGTGCTGGTTGACAATGGGAGCTTTTGCAACATCATATTCAAATTTGCTATGGACCAGCTCGGCAACCTGACCAAGTTGATCAAGCCATTCGAAACCATGCTTCAAGGGTTCGGCGACAACACGGTCAAAGCCTATGGAAGGATCAAGCTCTCCGTCGAGCTAGTCTGCTGTTATGATCCCAAGGTTAAGATTACTAGGAACCTCAATTTTGTAATCATATATAGGCCCAGCATCTATAATTGTTTCCTAGGTCGCCCCTTTCTAGAAACCTTTGAGGCGGTCGCCTCTTCTTTCTTTTACTGTATCAAGTTCCCCACTACTGATGGGACAGTCGGTACTGTAAAAGGAGACCAGCTAATGGCAAAGAAATGTTTGAATTACTCCTGTGTCGTAACTTTTCCTTTAAACATTTCTTGTACTGTTTGTAACACTGGGACAATCGACAATCAACCGATGGAGATCGACGAGCCAAGCACATCATACCAGCCCGACTCAGAGGACGGCATCTCACATCGATCGTCGGACGACATCGAGCCGAGGATCGGCTTCGAGCCAAGCCTCGATGTTGATCCAAGGATCGAGTCCGGAGATCGTTCCAAACGAGAAGCGACTGTCCCCATCGAAGAATCGGAAAGTATAGGAATCGATCCGGCTCGCCTAGAGCAGGAAGTGCAGATCGGATCAAGCGTCGATCCCAAATTAAAAGACGAACTGATCAGTTTACTGCGAAAGAACATCAGAGTCTTTGCGTGGTCGTATCAAGATATGGTCGGCATTAGTCCTGAATATGTTTGCCACTATCTAAAGATTGACCCGACAAGGAAGCCTGTTCACCAGAAACGTAGGAAATTCGGTCCAGAGAAATATGCTGCGCTCGACGCAGAAGTCAAAAAGCTGCTCGACAACAAACTGATCGGGGTAGCTACCGACGAGCCACAGTGGGTAGCCAACGCGGTGCTCGTCAAAAAGGCGAGCAAATCCTGGAGATTATGCATCGATTTCACCGACCTCAACGCGGCGTGTCCGAAAGATCACTTTCCAATGCCTCATATTGACCACTTGGTCGATAGCACGACAGGTTGCGAAATGATGTCGTTTTTGGACGCCTTCGCCGGGTACCATCATATCCCAATGGCGGAGAAAGACGTAAAACACACATCATTCCACATGGAAAAGACGTGTACTTTTGGGTCCGAATGCCTTTCTGTCTGAAAAATGCAGGGGCGACCTACCAATGACTATTCAATGGAATGTTCGCCGAGTCGATCGGCAAGACCATGGAGGTTTACATTGACGACATCGTGGCCAAGTACCTCAAAAAGGAAAATCACCTAAAAGACCTTACCGAGACGTTCGCCATCCTCGAGAGGTTCAACATGAAGCTGAACCCCAAGAAATGCAACTTCGGAGTAAGATCCGGAAAGTTCCTGGGGCACATCGTGAGCCAAAGGGGGATCTAATCGAACCCCACCAAGATCAAGGCGATCCTCGACATGTAGGAGCCACGGAATGTCAAGCAGTTGCAACACCTCACGGGGTGTCTAGCAGCCCTTAACCGTTTCATTTCCCGGGTCGGAGACAAAAGCAAGCCATTCTTCGCCACCATAAAGAATAAGAAATTTGCGTGGATGAAGGCAAGTCGAATGGCGTTCTCCAAAATCAAGGAGTATCTATATAACCCCCAAATTTTGGCGAAACCGATCCCCGACGAGAAGCTGTTACTTTACCTAATAGCCTCGGAGGTCGCGTTGAGCGCCGTATTAGTGAGAGCAGAGGGGCAAACCCACTTGCCGATCAACTTTGTCAGTCAAGCGCTTCATGATGCGGAGATGCGTTACACGGCTCTGGAGAATCTCGCCTACGCACTTGTCATGAGTGTTCGCAAGCTGAGAGCCTATTTCTTCAAACACCAAGTGGAGGTTCTGACGACTCTCCCTATAAGGCAAGTTTTGCACCGGCCAGACACCAACGGGCGACTCCTCAAGTGGTCACTGGAGATCGCCCAATACGGTGTCACGTATGCTCCCCACACGGCGATCAAGGGCCAAGCGCTGGCGGATTTTGTGGTGGAATTAATGTTCCCGCCTAGCCCGACCCAAGTCGGTCGTCCCGCCTGGAAAATGTACGTAGATGGCTCGGCGACCAGCTCGCGTGCAGTGGCAGGGATTGTCCTCATCAGCCCCGATGGCCAAAGTTTTACAAATGCTGTGCGTTTCGACTTCCGAGCGACCAACAATGAGGCCGAGTACGAAGCCTTGATAGGCGGACTCGATCTAGCGCTCGCCATGGACATTCGTCACCTTCACATCTTCATGGACTCCCTTTTGGTCGTGAACCAAGTCAAGGGGGAATATGAGGCGCTCGACGAACAGATGATCAAATATGAAGAGTTGGTCGCCTAAATGTGCACAAATTTTGAAGAAGTGGTGATCGAACAAATCTCGAGAGAGCACAACTCCCCTTATCCAAACTCGCATCATAGGATGGGGCAGCAAACTTCTCTAGCATCTAAATCATCATGTTGGCGAGATCAGTGATCGGCAAAAGCCTGGTCGCCACATTTGCCATCACTAAAGAGAACTGGATGACTCCGTTCATCGAATACTTGAAGGACGGAACGGTCCCCACAGATCGGGTCAAGGCTCGCCAACTTCAGCTCCGGGCAACCACATACACCCTCTTGGACGATCGGCTTTACAAGCGAGCTTTTAGACTTACTCTCCTCAAGTGCATTACGCCGGAGGAAGGCCGACTTGTTTTAACCGAAATCCATGATGGGATCTGTGGAAATCATGCGGGAGGGCGAGCTCTCATCCACAAGACGACCAAGCAAGATTTTTTCTGGCCTACCCTGTAAAAATACGCGATCGCCTACGCCCGATCCTGTCACAAGTGTCAAATAATGGGCCCGAACATCAAGCTCTCCCCTGAGCAGCTCACCTCTATGTACAGTCCGTGGCCGTTCGCCCAATGGGGCATCTACCTCATCGGTCCTTTGCCGACGGCACCAGGGGGCTGTAAATTCGCCATCATGGGGGTTGATTATTTCACGAAATGGGCAGAGGCCGAACCACTCAACAAGATCGGCCAAGAACAAGTGATCAAGTTCATTTGGAAGAACATTATCTTCCGATTCAATCTACCTCAGGCTATCTTCTCTGACAGCGGAAAACAATTCGACGGTTTGGAAGTTATGCAATTCTGTGAAAAATGGGGAATTAAAAAGTTGTTTTCGGCCCCTTACCACCCTCAAACAAACGGACAAGTAGAGGCTGTAAGCAATATTCTCAATCACACGATCAAAGAAAGACTTGAATCTAAGCAAGGACGATGGGCGAGCGAGCTCCCGGATGTTTTGTGGTCCTACCGAATGACGATCCGAAATTCAACCGGCGAAACCCCATTTGCCCTCGCCTTCGGAACAGAAGCAGTGATCCCATCGGAGATCGCCGTCTTCAGCCACCGAATTGCATAACAAATGACGACGGATAATGATGTAGCTCGGCGAATCGACTTGGATATGCTCGAGGAATGACGACTGACCTCGGAAATGAAGAACACGATCCACAAAAGGAAATCTGAAAAATTTATCAATTCGAAGGTCAAGGAAATGGGATTCCAAGTGGGCGACCTAGTCCTAAAAAAGTTCCAGACCCACACGGAAGTATTTGGCCCGAATTGGGAGGGCCCGTTCAGGATATCCAAGTAGCTGACAAAAGGAGCCTACGAGCTCCAACACCTAGACGGCACTCCAGACCAATATCCCTTGAACGCCATTCATTTGAAGAAGTACTATCAATAAAAACACCCTGTATTCATTTGTTCAATATACAAAGAGTTTAATGAGATTTCCCGATCCTCTCTAAAGTGATTCGCCTTGGCAAAGCAAACCCAAAAGAGGATGACTCGCTCGCCCTCCAAGAGTTCGTCATCTAACATGAGGGACCGAGGCAAGCGATCACCTCCCCCAGCACAACGTATACCGTCGAAGATCGCCATCTAATATGATGATACGAGGTAGAAAAGTGCAGCCATGGTTCTGGAGTTCGATGGAACCGACAACCCATCCATGCAAGGTTCCTTTGGGCAGAGATCGCCCACCCTTTCGTTTAAATACGAGGCGGGCGTAGCTGAAGGACCCTCCAAAACAGATCTTTGGACACGCTCGCCCGCCCTCAGGTCCATCATCTAACATGGTGGACCCAGACAATGCGACACGTCCCTCCCCCGTCACGACGTATGCCCTCGAATGTAATACCCGTAATTTCGATTTCCGGAAATTTCTTTTTTTTGGCGAAAGTCCGTTTTGACGACTCGCTCATGACCGTTTCGTCATTCCGAGAATGATTAATTCTGCGCTTTTTGTCATCCGAGTTAGTTTCGGCGTTGTTTTGTTGTGTTCCGTGCTTTTTGGCGACTTTTCCGCACTTGAGTTCGATTCTTGCGAATCTCGTTCGAAACTGCTATTTCGAGTTTCCCGTAAGTTCGTTTAACTTTATTATACGTGTTGTGAACTTCGGTTTTGTTATTCGATCACGTATCGTGATTTTCTGACGTTTTGGGCCATTTTCGTAATTTCCCAAAGTTTGGGGTAATTACTTTCCGTTGTCGAATTTCGAGCCTTCGGGTGGTCGGAATCGTGTGTTCTCTTAGTGCTCGAATTCGTCTTTGTGAGTACTTCATAACCGTATCTTTGATTTGTATTCAGGTTCGGGTTTCGGGGTCGTTCGGGCCGTCGGAGTTGGCCCCGGCCGAGCCATGGCCGGCGATCAGCAGCCAAGATCGCCGAGTTACAGCCGGTAGTGCTCGGCAGTTACGTACGTAAGGCCGGTTACGTACATAAGCCTTGGCCGGTTACGTACGTAACGCTGCCGGCATTTCTAGGCAGTGAGTCGGCCATGGCCGGTTACGTACGTAAGGCGGCCGGCAGACAGCTTATTTAAGGCCCTGCAGACTGGTTTTTCATCATTTTCCTCACCCGTTTTCTTCCCTTCCGCGGATGGAGGTGTGTTTATCATGGATCCATGTTGTTATACTATGAATCCACGAAGTTTTGGAGTTCATAACATTAATTGATCATCACGTAACATCCTTCAATCCAGCGAATCAAGGCAAGTTTTCTTAAAATCTAGTTTTGGGGATTTTGTTCGATTTGTCCATTTAATCCGTTTTAACTCAGAATAGTGATGGATTTATGATTGTTAGTCAATATTATGTCGAATTCCTTGCTGTTCCATGGTTGAATCGCCGAGGATTCGTCGTTTTATTGAGTATCTTATCGACGCCTTGAAGGTGTTCGATAAAATGTCGCATAGAGGATTCGAGCATCCTACGATTATTCTTCCTCGTTCGTTCGTTAATTTATTGATGGTATGATGTTAGGTCAGATTTCTCGCAAAGAACTCGAGTCGGAACCCTTCCGTTCGTCGTCTTCTTCAAGCTTTCCGATCGTTGGTGTATTCATTGTCTTCGCCGGAGAATTGTAGGTGTTCGAGGTTTCCAGTAGAGCCGTGTTCTTCGGAGTGTCCGATATCAATTGTCGAGGCAAGTATCTTTCCCATACATTACGTGTTTTGTGGATATATTAGTTGGTAATTTACGATACGTGATTTATGAATGTCTATAATTAACTTTCAAATGAATCGATATGCTTTTCAATACTTCCTTAAAAGATGACTCGTATGATTTCGTTGTTAAATGTGCTTGTCTAAGTATGTGTGGGGTATCGTTTTGTGTTATTATGATGTTGTATATTTAGAGTTTAACCTTTCCTTGAGATATGTGTGGAGCATATGCCTATTGATGATCCTGTGACATTGTGTCGTTCGGCGTGGTTGGATAGGTATTTTCCCTCGTTGCTATGTTATTAGTACTAGCTGCATCGTTCAAATTCTAGCACTAATCGTACCGTTACTTGGTCGTGAGTATATGTTGGATGAACTGGCCATTCTAGTAAGGTACCTCGACTATATATACTGTGATTGACCTTCGAGGCTTGTGGTTTGCAACTGTGATTTTGGAACGTGTGTGTGTGTTGTTCCTTCCACCCGGAGCGTTCGACGGGACATCTGGGGGTCGATACTAAGGGGTACGGCCACGGAAGTGGACTTGGGTGCGTGCGTGGTTGAACTTCCACCCGGAGTGTCCGATGGGATATCTGGGGGTCGATACTAAGGGGTACGGCCGCGGAAGTGGTTTCCCACCCGGAGTGTTCAACAGGGCGTCTGGGGGCTGATACTAAGGGGAACGGTCACGGGTTACCAGGTGTAGTTTTCATCTTGAGGATGATGTTGATGTTTTCGTTAATTGTGATATTGTCCGGAGTATCACAATGCTTTGTGCTCGAGGTCGAGAGACAATTTATATCGAGTCTTGGTGCTTGGCTAGAATGGCATAAGAATAATGTGTTATGTGTAATGTGTCCTTGTAAGCGAATTAAAGTGGATGATCGGGTCGTAGGCCCTGTGTTTTGTGATCGAAATGGTTGGGCCGTGGAACCCGTGTTTTGTTAACGGATTTGTATTTTGGAAAATGAACTTTGGGGCTGTGACCCTAAATGGCTTTCGAGGAATTAAGAACTTTTCAATTTATAATGTTTTCAAAACTCCCGAGATTTGGAAGTGTTTTCAAAGTGCTTACTTGCTTGTTTCTACTTTCAAGACTTGAACTATTTTTTTTAACCAAATATATCTCGGGAAGTCTTTCGTTGTATTCTCGGAATGTGTTGTGTATGGCTCGTTTTTGCACTTTATACTTGCACTAGCGAAACAATGGAGTTTTGCTAACCCCCGAGTAATCGGGGGTGGATATCTGTATTGTGTCCAGGTACATGTAGGTTTTCTGGAGCAAGACACAGGATCAGTACGAGGGATGATGAAAGACGAATGATACTAGTCACACGAAGACCAGTTTTGGATTGAGTTAGTCGGAGTCCATTGTATTGTCTTTTCCGCTGTCTTATTGTTCGTTGTTGCAAGTAGTTTAACCTTGCATGTGTATGAGTCTGGATGAGTTTATGTATTTTGACTTGTAAGTCAGTATGTAATGTAATGTGTTGTTTTGATGTCTAGCCTGGTGGATCCTCACGGAGAGGGTCTGCGGCGTGTAATATTCCCGGTTTGATATGGGGGTATTACATTTATGGTATCAGAGCTTAGGTTGAGGAAACCTAGGCTGTCGGGTCGAGTTATGTATTGTTGAGTTTTTGTCTCGTCGGATTTTATCTGACTGAGTCGTGTCCCGACGCGTCATCTGAGTTTGTTGGTCGTGATTAGTATCGTGGGGCGATCATCATCTTCGTGCGACCTGTGGACGTAAATCTCCCTTCTTTATGTTTGTGCCTCGTCTGATGCGAATTACTGGTATGATTATGTGTTAAGTGACGTAATCTTTATGCAGGTTTTTAATCTCATGATTGCGTTTATGTGACTCTCATATATATTTCGTCTATATGAGGAGCGGTGTCGCTGCTAATGTATTTTCACACTGTATTTTATCCGCTGCGTGAGTTCTTTCAAAATGACTTTCAGTATTTTGCAAACTGATTTTTATTTCATAAAACCGACTCCCTTAGTCGAGTTTTGGCATTTTGGCCTTGAATATTTTATGACAGTTTGATAAATGATCATGTGAGTTTTTAGGCATTTTAGCCTAATAGATTTTTGAAAACCTTGAGTATCTTAGAAAATAAATTTCGAGACGTGCCTTTAAAATGAATTATTTTCTCGCGGTACTTTCAAGGTGCCTTCTAGTGCCGCAATATGTTTCAAAATTATTCCAATTGAGGAACAAAATATTTTGAGATATTTTCAATTATTTTTAGAAATGCAGTTGCTTAGACCCAAGGGTCGAATATTTCTGAAAGTTTCAATTTAAAGGAGAGTGTCCTCGTTTTATCAAATGCAAGATGGTTTTCAAAGTCTCGATAATGGTGTTCGTACAACTTTTTGAAAATGTGATACTCAAGATCAACTGGTGTTTTCCAAATTGTTTTTAAAAATGTGGTTTTCGTTTTCTTTAAAACCTATCAATTCCCGTTTGCGGTCTGGGAATGCATGTATGATGTTCGCATTGTCGTTATGATGTTAGCTTTCGAATATGATCGAATTGGTGGCATGAAGGTTGAGGAGTTTCCACGTATTTGTAGTACTAGCCCTCTGTGAGAGGTGTGAACTGGTATTTACTGTTTGTCGCACCGTGGTGATTTGCATGTTGTCGCACGAGTGTGAGCTATTGAAGCTTGGGTTGACGCGTTCATGTATATGTATGATTGTTTCATGATGGTTGTAATTATGTGCTGGTTATCGTTCGGGCCGTTGAATTCGCCGAACGATACCATCGTTGTTGTAGTGTTTGTGTGTGTATTACTTTACGATGGTAATCGTTGTATATGATATGTGTTATGATTCCTTGTTGTGCTGAGTTGGCATCTCCGCTATGTTGTTTTGCGACGTTATGCCCCATTGTATCTAGCATTTGTGTATTCGGTATGCCGAGTCGAGGTGTTTCAACCGTGGTGTGCCGGGAGCATGCACGTACCAATTGTCCTTCTCGTCAGTAACGCATTTCAAGTGTGGACCCGAGAGACACATGATCCAGTTTCGCAAGTTGGGTTCCGAGTCTTTCGGGGCGTGAACTTCAGTACAGATATCAGGATCGGCTCTAAGAGGCCCATGGGAAATGTTTCCGTCAGCTGCTTTTGTGTTGTTGCCTTGTTTCCGTTATTGTGAGTGGCGGGGACGACCTTGTTTTATAAGAGGCCGAATGTAATACCCGTATTGTTTTTGGACTTCTGCATTTCCTCTTTCTCAAGTCTATCGACTCGTTCGTGTTTGTTGATACTCTCTGAATTTGTTCTGTATTTTGGTTTCATCGTTTGAACGAGCTGTGATCTTGTTTTGGGTCGATCTGGTTATCGCTGTGACTTTTCCGAGTTCGGTTCGATTCTTGTGAACCTTGTTCGGAAGTAACATCTTTTGGTTCAACTAGTTCTTTTATTCGAAGTGGATCGGATTTTGAACTTCTGTATTTTCGACTCTGTCGACTCGTTTATGTTCGTTGACATTTTCTGAGCTTGCCCTGTCCCTTACTTTTGTTAATCGAATGAGGGTGGTATTGTTTCGGAATTACTCGTTTGTCGTTGTAACTTTTCAATTGCTATTCCCTTTTGTGTGGATCTTATGGGAATGCACATCTTGTCGTTTTCACCGGATCATGTTTTGTCTTGAGTCGAGATGTGAACCTCGGAGTTATTGGTTGAACCTTATTGTTCTTCGTGATTCGAACATGATTGTTCGATTTTTGTTGTCTCGATCGTTGTGGTTCGATCGTTTGATTGTTCGGTTTTTGACGATCTCGTTTCGTGATTGTTGAACGTTCAGACTCCTTCGTAATTCCCTTAAGTTCGGGAAATTAGTCTCATTTCAATCGTCCAACCCTTGGGCGGCGGAATTCCGTATTTCATCAGCGCCTGACTCGCGTTTTGATTGATGAACCGTTGGGTTGGTCAATCGCATTGATTTTCGTTCGTTGTGTTTTGCGATTGTTCGGATAATCGACTTGATTATACTATCTATTTGATGACGCTTGTCACTTGTTAATTTTATTATGTCTCTACCGATGGCGTTGTGTCAGTCGTCGTGGAGCCTGTTTTCACGCAGTATATTCCTTTGCGTTGCTTGTAATGTTTCGCCGATGGGCGTAAGTTACGCGTTTCTTGTGTACCTCGTTGAGTTTTCCTGGCGGGATATTGCGTCTCCCTACTTGTTTTAAGTTTTGGGATGAAACTTCTTTTAAGGAGGGTAGTGTGTAATACCCGTAATTTCGATTTCCGGTAATTTCTTTTTTTCGGCGAAAGTCCATTTTGACGACTCGCTCATGACCGTTTCGTCATTCCGAGAATGATTAATTCTGCACTTTTTGTCATTCGAGTTCGTTTCGGTGTTATTTTGTTGTGTTCCGTGCTTTTTGGCGACTATTCCGCACTTGAGTTCGATTCTTGCGAATCTCGTTCGAAACTGTTGTTTCGAGTTTCCCGTAAGTTCGTTTAACTTTATTACATGTGTTTTGATCTTCGGTTTGGTTATTCGATCACGTATCATGATTTTCGGACGTTTTGGGCCATTTTCGTAATTTCCCAAAGTTTGGGGTAATTACTTTCCGTTGTCGAATTTCGAGCATTCGGGTGGTCGGAATCGTGTGTTCTCTTAGTGCTCGAATTCGTCTTTGCGAGTACTTCGTGACCGTATCTTCGATTCGTATTCAGGTTTGGGTTTCGGGGTCGTTCGGGCCGTCGGAGTTGGCCCCGGCCGAGCCATGGCCGGGCAGTCTGGGCCCAGGCCGGCACTGGCCGAGTTACGGCAGGTAGTGCTCGGCAGTTACGTACGTAAGGCCAGTTATATACGTAAGGCCGGTTACGTACGTAATGCTGCCGGCATTTCTAGGAAGTGAGTCGGCCATGGCCGGTTACGTACGTAAGCCATGGCCGGTTACGTACGTAAGGCGGCCGGCAGGCAGCCTATTTAAGGCCCTGCAGACGGTTTTTTAATCATTTTCCTCACCCGTTTTCTTCCCTTCCGCGGATGGAGGTGTGTTTATCATGGATACATGTTGTTATACTATGAATCCACGAAGTTTTGGAGTTCATAACATCAATTGATCATCACGTAACATCCTTCAATCCAGCGAATCAAGGCAAGTTTTCTTAAAATCTAGTTTTGGGGATTTTGTTCGAGTTGTCCGTTTAATCCGTTTTAACTCAGAATAGTGATGGATTTATGATTGTTAATCAATATTATGTCGAATTCCTTGCTGTTCCATGGTTGAATCGCCGAGGATTCGTCGTTTTATTGAGTATCTTATCGACGCCTTGAAGGTGTTCGATAAAATGTCGCATAGAGGATTCGAGCGTCCTACGATTATTCTTCCTCGTTCGTTCGTTAATTTATTGATGGTATGATGTTAGGGTCAGATTTCTCGCAAAGAGCTCGAGTCGGAACCCTTCCGTTCGTCTTCTTCTTCAAGCTTTCCGATCGTGGGTGTATTCATTGTCTTCGCCGGAGAATTGTAGGTGTTCGAGGTTTCCGGTTGAGCCGTGTTCTTCGGAGTGGCCGATATCAATTGTCGAGGCAAGTATCTTTCCCATACATTACGTGTTTTGTGGATATATTAGTTGGTAATTTACGATACGTGATTTATGAATGTCTATAATTAACATTCAAATGAATCGATATGCTTTTCAATACTTCCTTAAAAGATGACTCGTATGATTTCGTTGTTAAATGTGCTTGTCTAAGTATGTGTGGGGTATCGTTTTGTGTGATTATGATGTTGTAGATTTAGAGTTTAACCTTTCCTTGAGATATGTGTGGAGCATATGCCTATTGATGATACTGTGACATTGTGTCGTTCGGCGTGGTTGGATAGGTATTTTCCCTCGTTGCTATGTTATTGGTACTAGCTGCATCGTTCAAATTCTAGCATGAATCGTATCATTACTTGGTCGTGAGTATATGTTGGATGAACTGGCCATTCTAGTAAGGTACCTCGACTATATATACTGTGATTGACCTTCGAGGCTTGTGGTTTGCAACTTTGATTTTGGAACGTGTGTGTGTGTTGTTCCTTCCACCCGGAGCGTTCGACGGGACGTCTGGGGGTCGATACTAAGGGGTACGGCCACGGAAGTGGACTTGGGTGCGTGCATGGTTGAACTTCCACCCAGAGTGTCCGACGGGATGTCTGGGGGTCGATACTAAGGGGTACGGCCGCGGGTTACCAGGTGTAGTTTTCATCTTGAGGATGATGTTGATGTTTTCGTTAATTGTGATATTGTCCAGAGTATCACAATGCTTTGTGCTCGACGTCGAGAGACATTTTATATCGAGTCTTGGTGCTTGGCTAGAATGGCATAAGAATAATGTGTTATGTGTAATGTGTCCTTGTAAGCGAATTGCAGTGGATGATCGGGTCATAGGCCCTGTGTTTTGTGATCGAAATGGTTGGGCCGTGGAACCCGTGTTTTGTTAACGGATTTGTATTTTGGAAAATGAACTTTGGGGCTGTGACCCTAAATGGCTTTCGAGGAATTAAGAACTTTTCAATTTCTAATGTTTTCAAAACTCCCGAGATTTGGAAGTGTTTTCAAAGTGCTTACTTGCTTGTTTCTACTTTCAAGACTTGAACTATTTTTTTTACCAAATATATCTTGGGAAGTCTTTCGTTGTATTCTCGGAATGTGTTGTGTATGGCTCGTTTTTGCACTTTATACTTGCACTAGCGAAACAGTGGAGTTTTGCTAACCCCCGAGTAATCAGGGGGTGGATATCTGTATTGTGTCCAGGTACATGCAGGTTTTCGGGAGCAAGACACAGGATCGGTACGAGGGATGATGAAAGACGAATGATACTAATCACACGAAGACCAGTTTTGGGTTCAGTTAGTCAGAGTCCATTGTATTGTCTTTTCCGTTGTCTTATTGTTAGTTGTTGCAAGTATTTTACCCTTGCATGTGTATGAGTTTGGATGAGTTTATGTATTTTGATTTGTAAGTCAGTATGTAATGTAATGTGTTGTTTTGATGTCTATCCTGGTGGATCCTCACGGAGAGGGTCTGTGGCGTGTAATATTCCCGGTTTGATCTGGGGGGTGTTACGTCGAAGGTCAGTCATCTAACATGTCGGTCCCAGGTAGAAAAGTGCTAACAATCCATGGTTGCGGAGTCGATTAATCCTACGGCGCCCCGTGCAAGGACTCCTCCAGTCAGAGATCGTCCGCCCCATAGCTATATTGCGAGGCAAAACGTAGCCTACGGAGGACCCGCACAATTAAGTGAGTCGCGAGAAGTTTACCATCAGACGGAATGTCACTCGCGCACAAGACATAGTCGAGGAGGTCGGTTCCATCGAACCCCATGATTGTGCAAGTTTCCTCCAGGCCGGGATGGTGGGCCTTCCTCGAGGAATCTGCAAAATTGAAGATCGCAAGAACCAAACTGAAGATAGCTCGCTAAACGATTTATTTACGTTCCCTTACTTTCACCAAGTAAACAAAAACAAGGGGCAGAGTGGAGCCATACATACGATTAGGAGAACGGAGCCATACATACGATCGGCTTTGTTCAAATACACATGTGACGATCGGTTTTGTTCTGAAATTTACCATGAGTTTTAAGTATATCAATCCATTTCGAGCTATACATACGAAGAGCGGATCCATACATACGATTAGGATAATGGAGCCATATATACGATCGGATTTGTTCAAATATACATGTGACGATCGGTTTTGTTCTGAAATTTACGAGTATGAGTTTTAAGTATATCAATCCATTTGGATCTATACATACGACGATCGCTCTCTAAACACTTGTGTGAAGTCAAATGCAAAAGATTCAGACAGATGATCTTACAAGCAAGAAATCAGAGAAGCAAATATTTATTTCATCACTTGGAATACAAATACAAGCACGGTCGCCCGAAGGCGAGATATAACAAAAGTTGTAAAATTACAAGCAAAAACAAAAATGAAAGCGGACGAACCCAGGCTGCCCCCGCCTGGCCTTCGCCACCGGCCGATGGATCGGCCCGGTCTTCACCACCGGTCGCTGGATCGGTGTGCGCCCCCTCGCCGGCATCCGGGTGAACGAGATTGTTGGGAGGCGGATACCAGCTCAAGTCGATACTGAGATCCGAGAGGTCCAGGATCGGCACGAAGAAGGCAGGCTGCAAAGGGTGCTCTAGCGCATAGGCTTTGAAGTTATAAGCCAAAGGGCCGACCTCAAGCCCTCCCTTCTTAGCGACGCGGATTGCATCGGCATATGCCATGTAGTAGGCAAACTCGCTGATGTACTCCATGTTAAGGAAGGGATCGGCCTCGGTTGCCTCCATATTTCACCTCAGCTCAGCGATCGTTTGGTTAGCACAGTGGAGCTCGGCATCCTTAGCAGCCACCTCGCCTTTCGACGACGCCAACTCGCCGGTCAACCGATGACAACCCCCTTCAGCTCAGCTGCCTCCTTTTGCGCGTCCGCTTGAAACCGGTGGGCGTCCGTCATTTGATCACGCATCCGGTCGGTCGCGGCCCGGGCCTGGTCAAGATCATGCCTCGCCTGCTTAGACGCCTCCACGGAGCTCTTCTCCATTGCCACGATCCTGTTGGCAAACTCGGCGTTCTGTTTCCAATCAGCCTCGAGGTCTGCATGGAGACGAGCGGTGGAGGGCCGCCCCTCATAATCCTTCATGGCCTGAGCTGCCATCGTCGCCGTTTGAAGGGCCAGAGCAAGGGTCGCCTGCATTGCGTCTCCATACCACCGGCATGCGATTGCATCCAGATCAGTCGTCTAGGCCTTCAGCAGGGCGGCGATAGCCCGAGAGACATAGTGAGGGACATCGCAAGCCTCGCGGGGAGATCTAATCGTGAGGAAGTCCAACACCATCGGCAAGCAGTTCGGGTCGGAGAGACGGACCCTGCACCAAGAACAAAAGAGTTAGTATGTTTCCTACACAAGTGACATAACTCGACGAAACGACCAGGCTTACCTTTCGACCTTCTCTGGGTGACGGCCGAAGAACGGCCTGCCATGCGGGGTCTCGGCCTCAGCGGTCACCATGCCCTGAAGAAAAGCCGAACAGGGCATGGGCCCCTCCGCCATTGGAATCCCAGAGAGTGGAGGCGCGGCGACCGGCGGCACCACTGTGGACATCTCAGCAGCAACAGAGGGCGAAGGCTCATCCGTCCTCCGCCTCTTGCGGTTGAGCTGGAGCTGTCCCTCCTCCCGAAGATCCGGCTCATTGACGACCGGCCCCACGAGAGGTCTCGCCTCCGAAATAGGATGGATCGTCGCCGCAGGGTCAAGGCTCGTCTTCTTCCCTTGGCGGAGACGAGTCATGGTCCCGGGGTTCGACATGGGAACTTCTCTCGGTGGCTCGGAGTAGTGGGGGAAGTGGATCTCTGCAAAGAAGACAATCAACCAAGTCAATTACAGTTCTCAACCACGGGACGATCGTCAAGAAAAGAGAGTTCGATATAAATTCGTACCTGGAACCCTTAGGTGGCGGGGAAAGCGAAACAACCGAGCATCTAACCAATGAGCTTCATTGTTAATCCGGTGAGCGTCGATATAACTGTCCGGAAGACTAAGGATTCGCTCCTAGATGATCGCAAAATCGAATGGTAGATCGCCTGCTGCCAGAACAAGGGTACCTGCAAAAAGAATGCCAAATTAGATCAGTTCAGGATATATCCCAACGAAGGGAGAGTCAAAACCCTTACTCGGATTCCTCTCCCGGAAGCCGGTGGGGATATCCAACTCATCGGCGGGGTTGTCGCTCGCGGCCGATTTCCACGCACCGCCGACCCAAAACCACTTCGACAGGTCGCCCCGGACCATGTTCGGCACCCCAAGAACCACCCGGCCCGAGCGACCTTGGATGTGGTAGCCGCCAACGGAACCCTTCTGCGCCGTCAACTTAAAGAGATAATTCATCTCCATCGCAGAAGGAAGACGGAACAGCCGTTGACCGCCAAATAGAGTAAAAGTGCAGAGGATCTGCAACCAGCCGTTCGGCGTCAGTTGGAGCGGCGCCACATTCCATGCGGTCAACAAGTATGAAACAGCGAATGGCAGTGGGAACCGCATTCTGGCCCCCATGATCAACTCATTAACGGCGACCATACCCTCAGGAGGTTGGTCGGCACGTTCATTCTCGGCGGGCACATAAAGGGAAACGTCAGAGGGGACATGGAACTCCGCCCTCCAACGAGTCAGATCCTTCTTGGTCGCCGAACTCTTAATATGGCCAAGGGTCCACGGGGAGCGACACGCGGCCCGAAACAACGTCCGTCTTACTGGTTCATGAGGATGGGCGATTGAGTATGCAGGAAAGTCGAACTTAGGGAGTGGGCCGGCTAATCTCTCCATAAGCTCGTCCAATTCTAAAAAGGATTTTCCAAATATACTGTTCTGCTCCCAGTACACTCTTATTGCCTCCTCCTCTTCGGCCGCGAGCGCTTCCGCCCCGCCTCCGCCAACCTGGCCGCGTCAGCCTCATTGAAAAGTTCTTCAACCTCCGCGGGTTCAATCCCGGCGTGGATGGCCTCGACGGCCGTCTACACATGAAAATCCGCAGAGGTTTCATCCCTAGCAGTCGAAGTCGTGGCGGCGGAAGTGCTACCCGCCTCATACACTTTTGGTCTTCCTCTGACATATTCAAAGAGAAAGGAGGGAGAAAAGCTTTTATTCTTACCTAAAGAGTCTGAGTCGAATGACGATCATCACACAAAGCTTCAAGGAAATTCAGCTATGTATTCTTCTCAGACGAAAACGCGTAAGGATATAACCCCAGAAACCCTATCCCCTTTTATAAGCAAGAGCGGGGACTTCTGGGCAAATAAACAGGATCTCGAGGGCTGAAGTGCAACCGTCGGATAAGTCGCATTTAATGCCGCCCTATAAATCTGCGCGTGCATCGTTTCGAGGGCATGCCAAACGACAAGTCTTATAAAACCGTCGGACTCCCCCAACAGGAGCGCGACACGTGCCCCAATGACGTTTCAAAGCCCGCTTCCACTTCCCGCTCTTTTCAGGGACCGGGGAGGTCATCCAAATTCGAAATCAGTCTGCTCGAGAGACGATCGTCCGTTTCATAAAAGGAGGAGTCACTCGTCTAATGCAAGCGATCGCCGGTAGAGCCACCTCACCCCCCGTCTTCAACATCGGAGCGATCTGGGGGCAATTGTTGTGCGGCGATTAATACACCTCGAAGGCGATCAGCATAAGGGCCGAGCAACCGAGGCCATCATCAAATAGACGAAGGCAGACATGCCAACCGAAGATGCCAGATCACGTTCAAGTGCCTAGCGGTCGACATCCAGGGCAATCGTTTCTTAGCACCTGACGATCGCCTCTAGTACCCGACCGAGGACGATCGTCCTATGCCACGTGTAAAACCAACATCCGTCAAAGTCTGCGAAGACCGAATCTCACGATTAAGGCCCACGTTCAGATCCGCAAAAGGCGCCGCAGGAACAGGCTTGACTCCAGCCCATCAGCAGTTGTCGGTGACAAGGACAGCCCCACCTACCGACAGACCCGTCGAAAGGTCCTAGGTGGGACCTCCCAAGACTGCAACGTGAGGCACATGTCTCCTTCTCATTGGTTCGCGCATCTCGCCACTAGCAGCAGCTGCGGACTTTAAGGAAACAGTCCCATGTGCTGAGACGATCGCCCGCTTAATTTAATGCAGGAACGGCAATCGCCCGTTTGGGACAGAGACATCCCAACAACCTCCTCTTCTATAAATAGGAGACCTCCGTCATTGGAAAACACACGATCACACATAGTAAACAATACAGAGAACACTTCATCTTTGTAACAAGAACTCATAGAGCTTTAACTCTGGTTCTTCCAGCTATAATCGGCACTCAAGAGCTAGATAACTAGGGTCATTACACTCATTGTAATTGTACTCAAACATTAATATTTGTACTCCAAAGCAGTATTCGTATTAATAATATCTCGCGAGAGCATTCAAGCCCGGGACTAACAACCCCGGCAAATCTTATGTTATTTACATTATGTGCTCTCGCATTTTGTTTGTTACTCACCCGTAACCATATCCAGCAAACCATTACGTATAATATTTTGGGTAACAACACCTGGAAACATGCTCATGATAAAAGTGCATTAGGATATAACTCATTCTCCAACAAAGGGAAAACTAGTACGGTGTTCATCGGGGGTGGGGAACCCAGTCCTGTACCTGAAGAGACCCCGAGTCCCGCAAATGTAATAGTTGCCCTGGGTACAGCAAAGGCTGCGATTCCGCCACCATGCTCATATCATCGACAGCGGAAACCTCAGCCTCCCAGATCTGTAAGGCGTAACCAATAGCATGCTCCCCGAGCATATCTGAAGGGCCAACAGCCATTCAGAAAGAAGGTTGTATCTAAATATCAAAGGCTTGCACAGCAGTACTTCCAATAGTACAGTGCGCCTATATATTGGATACAGGAGCCTGGTTATCTATCAAGAAAGTAGTTCGCCATGCAATATCAGCAACATCTTTGGGAATCCAACTGGAGACCCAGAAGGCAAGCTGTAAGGCCTAATAAAATGGCTCCACCTCCGAGACAGCATTCGTACTGGAATAATAATAATAACCCTCTATTTTACATGCATCATAATTACCAAGGTTACAGCGAATACGTGCCTGCCCCACGTAGACATAGCAAAAACAGACAAAAAGTAACCTACAACAAGCCAATTACTGTCAGGCAAATTTGGGTACCAAAAGGCACTAACGTACAAAGGACCCAACATTCAAAGGGGACCTAGGTCTACTAAATTTCTTTGCTTACAGGACATCAAAGAGAAGGACATCTGGTACTTCGACGACGGATGTTCTCGGCACATGACAGGAGATATCAGCAAGCTATCAGATTATGTAGAAGGTCGCGGTCCAAAAATGCGCTTCAGTGACAAAACCAAAGGAAGAACAAGAGGGAAGGGAAACCTTCTTGTAGGAAAATTCAAAGTCACTGATGTAGCTTATGTTGAAGGCTTACAGTATAATATACTTAGTATTAGCCAGTTCTGTGACAAACAGTTCTCGGTGAAATTCCATATAGATAACTGTAGAGTCAAGAACATTCTGACCAAAGAAGTTGTGCTTACAGGAAGCAAGTCGGGTAACATGTATATTGCTGACTGGAAGCCTACGAGCTCCACTATTCCATGTTTTGTTTCCAAAGGCACTGCAAATCAAAGTTGGCTATGGCACAAGAGGATGTCACACACCAACTTCAACACAATCAACAAGCTCGCCCGACAGGGAATGGTTAGAGGTTTGTCCGATGTGTCATTCCAAAAAGCCAGCATCTGCGGACCCTGTCAGAAAGGAAAACAAGTCAAAACCAATCTAAAAAAATCATTCATGTCCACTCACAGTGTTCTGGATATGCTACATATGGATCTCTATGGTCTTGTAGTCCCTGTAAGTTTGGGAGGTAAGAAATATTATTTAGTTATTGTTGATGATTATTCCAGGTACGCTTGGACAATCTTTCTGAGCAAGAAGAAAGAAACCACGACAAAGCTGCCCGAGCACCTGAGGAAGCTTTAGAATGAGAAAGGGTTAAAAATCGTGTCAATTCTTTCAGACAGAGGTACTGAATTCACTTACCGCTTCATAGAGCAATACTGTTCGGACAATAGAATATAGCACGAATACTCAGCAGCTCGGACTCCTCAACAAAATGGTGTTGCCGAGCGAAAGAACAGAATACTCAAGAAAGCAACAAGAATTATGATCACCGCGAGCAAGTTGTCGCAGTGTTTCTCGGGCGAATCAACAAATATAACTTGCTATACACAAAACTGCTGTATTATCAAGAAGCACCACAACAAAACAGCATACGAGGTATGGAACAGCAAAACTCCACTAGTTTCATACTTTCACATATTTGGATGTAGATGTTATGTTCTCAATAACGGGAAAGACCAACCCAAGACTTTTGACGAGAAGTCGGATGAAGGGATATTTGTAGGATATTCCTCCGTTAGCAAGGCTTTCAGAATCTTTAACAAAAGGAAACTGAGAATCGAGAAATTAATCTATGTCATGTTCGATGAACCTCACCATGATCCTACAGGAGTAGAAGACCGAACCCAGAATATCCAAACACTTTCCATTAATGACCCTCCAACTCCAATAGAGCCTGTCGTAGACTTAGAGATCAACTCACAGCTGTAAGAATAGAAGTAGTTGAAGCAGATGTTGTACAAGATGAAGCCAAAACTACAGCACCTCAAGATACAGTATGGGATGCCGAACTAGAACCCGACAGAAGATGGTTGAGAGATCACCCACGGGAGTTAATCAAAAGAGATATTGATGCTGGAGTATCTACCTACAGGAGAATACAGAGCACACAAGGAACTGTACTGTGTGCGCAAGAAGAATCTGAATCTGAGAAATCTTCATTTCCTGTATGGAAATTTCAAGCAGAACATAGAAGAATTGCAATATGCACCCTAGCTGTATTTTTAGCTCAATCCGAACCTGTTTCTACCAATGAAGCTCTGAATAACTCTCACTGGATCACTTTTTTGGAATAAGAGCTTAATGGTTTCGAATGAAACAATGTATGGTATCTAGTACCCAAACCTTAGCATCAAGCTGTAATTGGAACTAAATGGGTATTTAGGAAGAAGATGGATGAGAATGGACTTGTTATTAGAAACAAATCCCGTTTAGTCGCGCAAGGCTACAGACAGGAAGAAGGCATAGACTACAATGAAACATTTGCCTCCATAGCCAAACTAGAGGTCATCAGGATATTTTTAGCCTTTGCCGCCCATAAGAGCTTCATAGTATATCAAATGGACGTTAAGAGCGTATTCCTGAATGGAGACCTCGCCGAAGAAGTCTATGTTGAACAACCACCAGGGTTTGTCAACACAGAAGGTTGAGACCTTGTATACTGACTATGGAAATCTCTGTATGGACTTAAAGCCCCTAGAGCGTGGTATGAAACCATATCCCTGTACCTTATAGATAATGGATTTGAGAAAGGCGCTGTGGACACGACTCAATTTAAGGCACACGAAGGATACGACCTATTAATGGTTCAAATATATGTAGATGATATTATATTTGGTTCCACTAACCTTTCTTTATGTCAGAGGTTCTCTCATTGCATGCAAAGTAAACTTGAAATGAGTATGATGGGGGAACTTTGTTATTTCCTAGGATTGCAGGTAAAGCAGTTGCCTACAGGAATCTTCATCAACCAAGAGAAGTACAGCAAGGAGATACTCAACAAGTTTGGGATGAATAACTCCAAATCATCATCAAACCCCATGAGCACTTACGTACAAATTAGTGCTGATGAAGCCGGAAAGCCGGTTGATCAATTACTCTACAAGAAACTAATAGGCTCACTCCTGTACCTAACAGCTAGCAGACCCGATATCTAGTTTGTTGTAGGAGTGTGTATGTTGCGATATTTTTTACACACAAGTGCACGTCATCATTTACAAGTAATAAAGTGATAAGTAGAGTATCGTTCCCACGAGGATTGAATCTCTAACTACCGATTTTTTTCGTATTCCAATTTTATTTGAACAATCGAAGTTGGGATTTTGTAATTAATAACTAGAAGAATTACTAAATGACTAGTATAAAACGATGGCTTGAATAAACTAAATCAAATGATGAATAAGTCTAGGGTTCTGAATCCACCTTAGTTTATCCGAATTTACTCTCGATTATCCGTAATAAATAATTTTCCCAATTTATTGAAGGCAGAGATTGCTAATATATTCTACCGCCTCTCCCGAGGTCAGTAGATTTATCTAAAGGCGAATAACGCACTCTATCCCTAGGTGAATTAATTCGTCAATAGGCAAAAAGCATAAAATCTCCTAAAGGCCACGTAGTTCCTATGAGTATATTCCTATCTCACAGAATAAAACGGTCCTCACCAGTAGTTCCTCACCAAATCTCCTCTCCCGATCGAAGTGAATGATTAAATCAATACAACTATTGGCCAGATAATTGCAAGCATTAAACATAATTGGGAAAACTCAATAAAAAGGTAATAAATTGGATAATCTCAATCAATTCATCAAAACAAAGGTTTCATAAAAACCCTATATTAGGGCTTTAGCCTGACATACTAAAAACTGAAAATACAGAATAAATAAACAAAAGCATAAAATTCAAACGCAGATGAAGCTCGGATTCCTCCGTTCTTGACTTCCATATACGCCTTGAAGTCTTCTCTTCCCTCTTCTTCCGCCGTCTCCAAGCTTAAGCTCTCAAAGGTTAAAAATCCCAAGATTCCAAGATGATTTAATTAGGGTCTTAAACCCTATTTATAGCTCAAGACATCAGCAAATCGCGTCCGTATTAGTCGGTCGGCGGCTTCAAGCTTGACTCAAAATCCGGCGGGCATACACAAACCGCCAAGTGTGCCGCGACTCACTAAACTGTGCCGCGGCACACGGTCTTGGTGAAAGATCGGGCGTTAATTAATTCTTACGTGCCGCGGCTCACGAGGCGTGCCGCGGCACGAGTCTGTTACTCTGCCCTTCGGCTGGTGTCTTCCTGTGCCGCGGCTCAGCTTCCTTGTGCCGAGGCTCAGAGTCCAGATTAGCCGTTTTCGCCCGTTTTGCCTCGTTTTAGCTTCCGGACTTCAATTTCCTGTCAATCATACAAAATTAAGGCATTAGAATCTCATTTAGACGATTTCACTCGCCAAAATACTACAAAATAATGATAAATAAGCGTATAAAAATACGCCTAACAAATACCCCCAAACTTAAGCCTTTGCTTGTCCTCAAGCAACAAGAATTAAATTCAATAAAAGAATGTCGTGAATCATCGTGCAACTCATAGTGTTCAACCTAATCAATACTATCCTGTGATTCTCTCTAAATAATACGAGTGTCATAAAAGTGAGCTGCACTCAGAATAATGATTCCGCAAAGTAATCAAATTCAGTCCTAATCACTCGTTTATGAAGAAAATCCAGCTCAAAGATCAACAAAACGTGAGTCAAATCGACCGTCAATATGAAAGGCTAACACAACCAAGCTAGTTCGTCCCATTCCACAGTCGAAAGGCACAATTTTCACGAGTTTCATAACAATTAAACCTCGGACAGTATTCCCTTATATATATACTCAAGAATTTGATTCGAGTTGACCACTAGGTTAGGATCTCGGGATGTTTCATCGGGATAATCCTAGGGTGGAACTTCCATTCTCATGTATTGGAAAACCGTTTGACGTAAAAGACACTCATGGGGCACATGGATGCTTCTAGTTACTAAGTTCCCGTCTACAGCGGAGAAACAACTCGAATATATAATTTCCGCATGTCCGAATCAAGGTTGCCGTTTTACGCGAGAGTAAACAGCGGGTTACGCGAATACCCCCGGTTACTAGGCTCCCTATCATTGGCACATGTGAAATATCTAAATCACTAGTCTAATCAGGGTCGTCGTTTTACGCGAGAGTAAACAACGGGTCACGCGAATGCCCCCGGTTACTAGACTTCCCATCATAGAACACATTATCTCGACTTTTGGGAAAAACTAACCGACTCTAAACTCAATCTAAGTGCCAAAACGACTAAAGAAACAGTACGACTCTCTATCCGGAAAATGTAGCCAAACGTATTGATGGGGATTTAAAAACAAGTATGTATCGTCTCTTATCTGCCAAGACCTCTACAATCACGAAAAATTTCTGACCTAAATGAATACTAAGCAGAACAGAAATAACTGACTACAACTCGACTAAAACTCGACCGCTTCTTCAGAGAGAAAAATAGTGTCGTAACATCAGTATCACACAAATAGAAGCACGAAAAATTCACGAATAAATAAAAACTACGACAAGCAAGGCTATCTAAAAAAATTTTTACGCAAAGTAATGAAAAGTGCAACGAAATAAAGTACAGCAAGAAAATAAAGTCCAGCAATGAATGTAGCAACTGAAAGTAACCCCCCCCCCAAAACTTAGACGTACATTGACCTCAATGGACAAAAAATGATATGCAATAAAAGTAAAAGGTCAAGTACTCCCCTCCAGTCTGCTCAGGAGCTGGTGCCGGCATCGTCCGGTGAGCTTGCACGCTTCTTGACTACATCATGCGGAGTGTGAATGAATGAACTTGCATCATCAAAAAGGAAGTTAAGTACGAGCTCTCAAGTTGAACATGATGTAGGGGTTGGGTATAATGTAATTTGACAACACGATTCATTGCATATAATTTTGAAAATGCCTAGCTTACCAATTTCTCATTGCTGCAATTTATCAAACACCTTGTGTGCACAAGTTAAAATGAAGAACAAGAATTTTGATGGTTAATTCCAAATCCCAAAAATAATAACACAGATTATAACCCTGAATTACGACAACCATCATCAACAATTCGTTCATAAACATCAATTCCATCACAATATCAAATTCCCCATATTCCAACTCCATTTTAGAAACAAAAGTGAAGAACAACTAGCAATATAAAACTTCAAATCTTTTCACATCAAGAATCACTTATGATTTAGAAATCAACAATTACCTGGAGAATTTGAGAAGGAGACAATAGAATGGTATCAATTGACCTCATTGTGTGAAGGAAGGAAGGAAGGGAGGGAAGAAGTATCTTATGCAGGCCGATCGATTGAATGAGCCCTACCGCTGTTCTTATTTTGCGACGGGGCCGCGGCACAATATAAGTGAGCCGCGCCCAAAGTTCGAGGATCGGGACGTTTTGTAATGTCGTCGGGTGCCGCGGCTCGGTTTCGTGTGCCGCGGCTCAGTATGTTAGTGTGCCGCGGCTCAGGTATAGTGTGCCGCGGCTCAAAGTACAGGCTCCCTGGGTGTTTCTTGGCCATTTAGTGTGCCGCGGCTCAGTTTTCGTGTGCCGCGGCTCAGTGACCTGGTGTGCCGCGGCTCAGTAAGATCATGCCGCGGCACAGGGTACAGTTTGATCGGCCATTTTTCATCACGGTGTGTGCCGCGCTCAACCGGACTGCATCGCGCCCATCATTGAATTCCTCCCTTTGCCGATTCACGCATGCAATTTTTACACGAAAACATCAAGACGAGAGGGAAGGATGGATCAAAGAAGAAAGAAGACAAAGAGAGACACAAAAAATGCAAGAAAACAACAAAGATTCTACAACTATAACTCGGGTTGCCTCCCGAGAAGCGCTAAGTTTATAGTCTTCAGCCGGACCTATTGGAAAACATTAGTTCGCTTTTCGCAAACTCCATTTGGTTTCCGCCCCGTTCATCGAACCGTTTATATTTTTGTTAAAATTATGACCATTGGTCATTAGCGGTTCGACTTTCGGTTCGGTCATCAAATGTTGTTTCCGAAAAGGTTTCGACGTGAATAACTTCCCGAAACACCCGGTTTTTCCATGATTAATTGTCCGCTTGGCTTCCGGCTCACTCTCCTCCTTCACAAACACACTCAAGACTGCAACAGATTTTTCCTCATGCTCGAGGAACGCCACTCGGCCTACATCCTTCTTAAGACTTGGACCATTTAACACAAAATCTGAATTTTCCCAACGACGATTATTTCGGTGCTTTCCTCTTTCAACAACATCCACACTTTCAATTTGTGACCCTTTATCAGCACTTCCGGGACATGGGAACGATTTGAATACTTGAAAAGTAACTTGCTCGTCTTGGACCCTCAGAGTTAACTCCCCCTTTTCCACGTCTATAAGGGTTCGGCCCGTCGCTAGAAATGGTCGTCCCAAGATGATTGGAATATTTTCATCTTCCTCCATGTCGAGTACGATGAAATCGGCCGGAAAGACGAACTTATCAACTTTGACTAACACATCCTCTATCACACCCCTCGGATATTTGATGGATCTATCGGCCAATTGTAGAGAGACTGTCGTCGGCTTGGCTTCCCCAATCTCCAGCTTTTTAAAAATAGAAAGGGGCATAAGATTTATACTGGCCCCAAGATCGCATAGGGCTCTTTCAAAAGATGAATTTCCGATGATGCAAGGGATGGTGAAGCTTCCCGGATCTCTCAATTTAGGTGGGAGCTTCTTTTGTAAAATAGCGTTGCACTCTTCCGTTAAAGCGACCGTCTCATATTCCTCGAGCTTTCGTTTATTGGACAAGATCTCTTTCATGAACTTGACGTAACTCGGCATCTGTTCCAATGCGTCGGCGAACGGAATGTTTATGTGCAATTTCTTGAAGACGTCGAGGAATTTTAAAAACTGCTTGTCCAGTTTTTGCTTTTGGAAACGCTGTGGGAATGGAATTTGAGGAGTGGGCTGAGTGGTTGATACTTCCTTTGGCTTGGGCGCCTCTTCCTTTTCCTTCTCGTTTTGCTCGATCTGCTGCTCTTTGTCAATACTAGGCTGCCCTTTTAACTCTTTTCCGCTTCGTAATTCGATCGCTTGCACATTTTCCTTGGACTTCACTTCGGCTGCGCTGGGCGAGGCACTTTGAGATCGAGAGGACAATAAATTAGCAATCTGCCCCATTTGTGTTTCTAGATTTCGGATGGAGGTCGAATGATTTTGGAGGGTCGTCTCAGTGCGGGTCATGAATTGGCTTGTGTTAGCCGCCAATTGAGCAAGAGCCTCTTCCAAAGATACCTTTGGTGATTGAGGGGGCTGCTGTGGGGGTTGCACGAAGTGAGGTTGTGGAGGCTTCATAGCTTGCCCATTTCTCCATGGAAAATTTTGTTGATTCCTCCACCCTTGATTATAAGTGCTGGGGTAAAAATTGCTTTGTCGATTTCCATTGGCCACGAATTGAGCTTGCTCCATCTGATGTTGCTCGAACGGATTTCTAACTTGACATTCTACACTCGGGTGTGATCCGTTACACCAATTGCATGTCTCTATGGTAACGGGGGCTGGTGCGTGCGAAAAAGCCTGGAGCTGTTGTGTCAAAGCGGCGACTTGAGCTGACAAAGTGGAAATCGGGTCATTGCTTGAAACTTCCATGACTCTCTTCGGTGTCAATCTTTCCGATGGCCACTGGTATGTGTTTTCGGCCATATCTTCCAAAAGCACGTGTGCCTCGGCCATAGATTTTCCCATGAAGGTCCCACCAGAGGCCGCATCCACGAGAGTGCGTGTAGAAGCACTCAAACCATTATAGAACGTATGAAGCTGAAGCCAATCAGGAATGCCGTGATGAGGGCATCTTCGTAGCAATTCTTTATATCGCTCCCACGCCTCGTGGAGCGATTCCATATCGTACTGGACAAAAGTGGTTATTTCGTTTTTCAACCTTGCCGTCTTAGCAGGTGGGAAGAATTTGGCAAGGAAGGCTTGCGCTAGCCTCTCCCATGTTGTAATCGACCCCGGCGGTAAGGAATTTAACCAAAACTTTGCTTTATCCCTCAAAGAGAAAGGGAAAAGCCTCAATCGGATGGCATCGTCGGTGACACCATTAGTCTTGAACGTGTCGCATATCTCAAGGAAAGAAGCAATATGAGCATTCGGGTCGTCATTCGGCAGTCCACAGAATTGGCTCGCCTGCACCATCTGAATAATAGCGGGCTTGATCTCAAAATTCTTAGCTTGGATAGTGGGACTCCGAATTCCCGAAAAATTAGCGTTGACCTGCGGCATGGCATAATCTCGAAGAGCTAGTTCCGGTTGAACTTGCCGCACTTGGTTATCTCCTCCTTGGACTTCCATATTCTCGGCCATGTTGACCGTTGTCTGCAACTCTCTTTTCTCCTTTTTGTTCCTTCTTAGAGTGCGCTCGAGCTTGGTATCCAAAAGTAGTAGGCCTTCGTTACCGAGTTTTCTCATGCACTACACGAAAGGTCCTGAAAGGAAAAACAAATAAATGAAATTAAATACACAAAAATAAAAATAAAACGTTCAAATTAAGACTGGAAATACTTAAATCGATATTAGAAAATTTCAGTCCCCGGCAACGGCGCCAAAAACTTGTTGCGATATTTCCTACACGCAAGTGCACGTCATCGTTTACAAGTAATAAAGTGATAAGTAGAGTATCGTTCCCACGAGGATTGAATCTCTAACTACCGGTTTTTTTCGTATTCCAATTTTATTTGAACAATCGAAGTTGGGATTTTGTAATTAATAACTAGAAGAATTACTAAAAGACTAGTATAAAACGATGGCTTGAATAAACTAAATCAAATGATGAATAAGTCTAGGGTTCTGAATCCACCTTAGTTTATCCGAATTTTCTCTCGATTATCCGTAATAAATAATTTTCCCAATTTATTGAAGGCGGAGATTGCTAATATATTCTACCGCCTCTCCCGAGGTCAGTAGATTTATCTAAAGGCGAATAACGCACTCTATCCCTAGGTGAATTAATTCGTCAATAGGCAAAAAACATAAAATCTCCTAAAGGCCACGTAGTTCCTATGAGTATATTCCTATCTCACAGAATAAAACGGTCCTCACCAATAGTTCCTCACCAAATCTCCTCTCCCGATTCGAAGTGAATGATTAAATCAATACAACTATTAGCCAGATAATTGCAAGCATTAAACATAATTGGGAAAACTAAATAAAAAGGTAATAAATTGGATAATCTCAATCAATTCATCAAAACAAAGGTTTCATCAAAACCCTAGATTAGGGCTTTAGCCTGACATACTAAAAACTGAAAATACAGAATAAATAAACGAAAGCATAAAATTCAAACGCAGATGAAGCTCGGATTCCTCCCTTCTTCAGCTTCCGCCTTCTGCCCTTGAAGTCTTCTGCTTCCCTCTTCTTCCGCCGTCTCCAAGCTTAAGCTCTCAAAGGTTAAAAATCCCAAGATTCCAAGATGATTTAATTAGGGTCTTAAACCCTATTTATAGCTCAGCACATCAGCAAATCGCGTCCGTATTAGTCGGTCGAAAACTGGCTTCGAAACAGCTCAAAATCCGCGCGGGCATACACAAACCGCCAAGTGTGCCGCGGCTCACTAAACCTGTGCCGCGGCACACGGTCTTCAGCTGAAAGCCTGGGCGTTAATTAATTCTTCTGTGCCGCGGCTCACCTGGGCTGTGCCGCGGCACAGAGTACAGGTTACTCTGCCCTTCGGCTGGTGTCTTCCTGTGCCGCGGCTCAGCTTCCTTGTGCCGCGGCTCAGAGTCCAGATTAGCCGTTTTCGCCCGTTTTGCCTCGTTTTAGCTTCCGGACTTCAATTTCCTGTCAATCATACAAAATTAAGGCATTAAAAGCTCATTTAGACGATTTCACTCTCCAAAATACTACAAAATAATGATAAATAAGCGTATAAAAATATGCCTAACAGTGTGCTTGGTATCAAGTAATACCTAAATAATCACACTTCACAACAGCCAAACGAATACTTAAGTACGTTAAAGGAACAATTGATGCCGGATTGTGGTATCCTAAGGAAGGTGGATTTGATTTGGTTGGCTACAGCGACTCGGATCTTGGAGGCTGCAAGCTAGAGAGGGAGAGTACAAGCGGTACTTTTCACTTTCTTGGACCTAGACTTGTGTCATGGTTCAGTAAGAAGAAATTGACAAACTCGCTTTCTCCAGCTGAATCGAAATACTATGCTGCTGGAAGTTGCTGTATGCAGATTCTATGGATGCAACAGCAATTATCAGATTATGAAATCATTGCCAAAGAAATACTGATCATGTGCGATAGCACGAGTGCAATTGCAATAACACACAATCCTATATTGCACTCACGAACTAACCATATTGAGGCCTCCATCCTCAGTCCAGTAGCCTTTGGACTGCCCCTGAACTACCAGTTAGCGCGCGTTACCCTCTCCATAGCGTGCGCTAACTACTGTACTTTAACGTGCGCTACATAATTACATAGTGTGCGCTGTTGAATTCTCAGTTGAATGCGGTAGTTTCTGCATCTCATGTTAACATGTTCTATCCACAAGGTAGCGTACGCTAACTGCTCCGATTCAGTAATACAGTAACGAACACCTCTCAAACAGCACCAGAACCGAAGGATACTAATAAGCGGCAGCATGCAAATCCGAACACCATCGGTTTGTAAGTATACAACGCCACGCAAGGAATCATCAAAAGGCCATTAACATGAACGTTCACAACATCACCTCAAACACAATTCTGAGCATTACTGCCCAGAATCTTCCAGATGTCTTGTGTCTGCTTGCCCCTCTTGTCGACTCAGTTGCTGAGGAGGTTTCGTAGGGCATCATCCGACCTTAGTACTCCTCCACTGCAGCATAAATCGTTATCGAATGGATCACATCATTGCTCCCACAATAGCCAACACATCCACTTCCATCAAGATTCGATATACCAAGACTTGTAATATTCTTTCGCACAGTAATACCACCGAACACAATCAACATCTCCGAGTACTCAAAGTGGGCAACACTAGAACGTCGGATTTGGGAGGCACGTATACTATATATAATGGTGAGAACACATATACATGCATATTATGCTTAAGATTAACTTTAGGTCTTCATACGGGAATAATAATACCGTATTCGAAACACAGTCTTTTACAAATAAGGGCGAGTCACGTTTCGCCCAGAACTCGTAAATACTTTTTTAGAAGAGGAAGTTTTATTTACACGTCGATTTTAAAATCATTTTTAAATAATGCACAAAACAATTTATACTTTTAAAATTTTCAAAAACGTCTATAATCCGAAATATTTCGAAAAATTTACCTCGGATTTGGATAAACTGAAGATTTCTTCCCCTTCTACTAGTTGTTTGATGGAAAAGAAAGATTTTCTACCGAATACATACTCATTTGATATAGCGATACTAAATCGCAGATTTGCCACCATTTGAAAGAGTTTCAAAAGCCATTATAGATGTTTCACCATAATCTGTAACATCCCCAGTCGTGGGCCCCGCGCCGGAACCCACCAGGCTAAAAACTATCTTCCAAAAACGTTCAAAAACGCCCAAAAGGCCGATGAAGGTAGTATTCTTCAATTACTCACAAAGTCATTTATAAAACATCAAATGTCGTCATAAAATATCGTCAAAACGTTCAAGGCCAAAATGCCAAAACTCGCTTTAGGGAATCGGTTTTACAAAATAAAACCCAGTTTGCAAAATACCAAAAGCCATTTCAAGATACTCTCGCAGAGGATAAAATTGATACTTAAAAATCTCATGGAATGTAGGAGTCAATAACATTCCTGGTTTTCCAATATACATTATGCAACTATTTTCCCCCGGACCATATAGTATACTCATGCACGTCCCAACAACCCCAATACCAACATATTTCCAGCCCTTCAACCCAGGAATAATCGAGTTAACACAACACAACCATCAAACAGATAGGAGGGAGTTTAGAATCGAACGACATACCTTCTCCCTACATCAATATGCACCAGTTCCTTAAACGTATAAGAAGGAATACAATAAACACAACCTCAATGGAACACAATTCACAAGGGGAACTCAAAGTCCAAGCATGTTCAAAAAGACCAAAACAATCTGGGCAGAAGAAATTAAAGTTCATAGAAACTTACATCGCAGGTCGCACGAGATGACATCAACCCAGTGATATAACAAACAAACGACCAACTTAACTTTGACAGACCCAAAACACCAGCAGCCGAGGTATCCATAGACCTAAGCTATGATACCAAATTCTGTAACACCCCCGTGATTTACAGAGATATTACAGTGCCCTAGATTATTTTTGGAGAACCTACCAGGCTGGACCAACATAAAACGCAATAAATATCATTAACTGAACCAAGATATTAACACACTTTAAATAAAAAAAACATCAACTCCAATGTGACATACACCACCAAAACATACCAATACATAGCCCAATTGGATCACAACAGATACAACGGCTCACAACTGATCCAACAACATCAACAACCACTGACACCAATACATTAAATCATATATGACAGTACCCGCGCGAGTACAAAACCGAAACACGACTCTGACCATTCCAAAACAACCACCAACTCAGAATAACACCTGATATCATTGTTGCTCGTCATCCTCGTGCCCTTCCTGCGCCAACTTGCGACTAGGATCTGTACCTGAATACACAACAAGTATATTCACCCCAGAGGGGTCACCAAACAGCTGGTGCAAGTACAACAAATGATGAATATGTACAACAATAAATAAATAACCAAACCACTGTGCCATCATGTATTCTGGAATACCATACCAATATCATCATCTCAAAATAATCTCTCGAGCTATACTGGACCTGTACCTCACGCGAGATACACACCCCAGAAAGTCCTCGTCAGGCCCTCCCTAGTTGTACAACCCCACCGAGTGATCCGCATATACTCGCAGTCTAACAGATCCCAGGGACCCACATTAGTTTTAACTCGGTTCACACACACTCAACCACATGGCACAAACCACATTTTCTGAAATTACCACTTTTCATAAAATCACATTTTTCACATATTCACACGAAGTACATCAAACACAATCAAAGTACTCACCTCAATTATAATGGTACAGGGAACGGTGAACAAAAGGACCTGTTGCTCGAACTTTCCTCAACGATTAGGTCCTAGCACAACACAGCACTATATCAAACACAGTATGACGGAAACGGAAGGGTTTACCCTAAGTTCTACTCTTAGGGGCAATCAAACGGACACTATAAGGTCAGCCTGGATCATACATGGTTACGGAAGAAAACTCGAAACTTAATCCGTAAACTTCAACGAAAAGCAAAGAATTATAATTACAGCATCATAATCCAACACAACCATGGATAGATATGAACTTTAGAGCATAAAACCTCAAGAAAACCCTAAGGTATGAAGAACTCGGGTTTCGAAGCATTTACCTTGATTCGAATGATAAAAGCTGTCAAGATCTTGTTAACTTTGCTCCAGGAACTCTAAAACGTTCTTGGGTAATGACATCCGGCCAGACTCTGCATCTCCTTACGCCTGAATCGCCCAACCACGGGATGAGGAAGGAATAGGGATGAAAATGACGAAACTGAACTATGCTGTCCTATTTATACTGGACGCGATTAGCGCGCGCTACTGGTAAGGCGTAGCGTGCGCTATCGGGCTTAAAAAGGCAGCCCACCGCCTTTGAAAGGCGGTGCAGAACTCTCTACACTGGCCGCGCTATCGTGCGCTACCCGTAAGGGTTAGCGTGCACTACCTGCTAGTTTTCCGATTTAAGTTCAGAACCCTCTGCATGCACCGACCGGCCATAATGGCGTGCGATACCATGGCCAACTAACGTGCGCTACCAATATATAATTAGCGCACGCTAGCAACACAGTCTAGCATGCGCTAACTGTTATTTCTCATTATCACTACTATGGAGTAGGTTAGAACGAACACATCCTGAAAAGCACATAACTCGACAATCACTAACAATCAACATACTAATTCCAACTCCAATATACACAGTTCCAGGCACCAAACATTATTAGATAGAACTTTCCCAAACCAACTTCCAACAATATACGACCATTAATAAAATATATTAATAATAAAGTGCTGCGGGTGTTACACGGTAATCAATACACAAACGCATAGATCCGTCTTTCTTCCATACAAATAACACCGGTGCTCCCCAAGGGGACGCACTAGGTTGAATATAGCACTTTTTAGTTAACTCCTCAAGCTGGCTCTTCAATTCCTGCATCTCAATCGGTGCCATACGATATGGTGCTTTTGAAAGCGGGGACGTTTCTGGCTCCAACTCAATGGTGAACTCTACCACACGATGTGGGGGTAAGCTCGGTAACTCGTCTAGAAATACATCTGGGTAGTCTCGAACTACTGGAATATCGACCAATTCAACTGGTCCGCTATCTTGGTCATGTAACACCAATAACCAACACATTCTTGATTAAGCAGTTTCACTGCTTTCATTGCGTTGATGACTCTCCCGAAATGACTGGGATTATCACCCTTAAAAATACACTCAACACCATCATCAGATGTTACGGTCACTATCCGCTTGCGGACGCTAAGTATGGCATCATGACGATCCATCTTTTGGTAAATCAACCACAATTAAGTTTGACAACCACTCACGGTCGTTCATGTGAATCACACAGTTAACTTACTCCACGATTCCCAACAATTATTCTACCATCAGGTAGGCTAATTACATATGGTTCACAATTGGTAACATGACCTAATTGCAAACGACTCAAACAAGAAGTAGATAGAAAGGAGTGTGAAGCACCTGTATCAAAAAGAACACAGACGGGCTGAGATCAGATCTCGAGAGTACCTGCAATGATGCTGGCTTCGGGATCGTCGGCCTTCTTCATATCATAGACTCTGGGTTTACAGCTCCGATACCATATGTACTAGCTTGATTTTCACGGCCCATCCCTCTGTTTGCCACGGTAGTCTGATAAGAAGCGAATGGAGGTACACGGACCTGAACAGAAGACTGAACTAGAGCATGGGATGCTACTGGAGCACGTCCCGGTCCACTCCTGCAATAACAAGCATGATCCCATTCACCCCACAAGTATGGCATGAGACGGCTGGCTTCGGGCATTTGGAGCCGATGTGCCCCTGGTCCCTATAGTTATAGCACACAACAGATGAGCTGACCGCTCGAGAGTGCGATTCGGCCTGCTTCGACGTCATCGGTAGCCATTCAGAAGGATTCGGTACCGACTGGGGCTTCCTGAACGTCCCCTGATTACTTTCAGCCTGGGTCTGGTTCCTGGATCTCTTGTTGAAGGACTGTGGGTGCTTCTGGAAATCTCCTTCGCAGTAAGTTCGTATTCCAGAGATTTCTCGATGAACTCCGGCAGGGTCGTATAGTGGTGATTCAACAACTGCATTCTCATTCGAGGTTTAAGCCTCTTGAGAAAATATTTGATCTTATCGGCCTCCGTTCGGACAATGGACGAGGCGAAAGGAAGAAGTGCCTGAAATTTCTCGGCAACAAATAGTACATCATCATCTTCAGACGGGTCTGGGTTTAGCAATTCTGATAGCTTGGCCTCACGGAGTGGACCTGGGAAGTAACGGTCTAACATGAGGTTTTTAAATCCCTCCCAAGTATTTACACCATCAGCTGGCCTCAACGAAAGCCACCAGGTGTGGGCGCCCTTGCTAAGATAGTAAGCTTCTATGGAGACGCTATTCTTTTCTGGACAGTCCACCATCTTTAATAATTTCTCAAAGTGTTCGATCTAATGTAAAATATCAGCAGGCTCAGAGGAGCCTTCAAAATTCCGGGGTCGCTGGCGAGAGATGTCTCTGATGATCTGACTCACGAGTCTACCGTGCACAGGAGGTGGTGGATGAGGTCCCTGTTGCTGGCCAGTAGTAGCTCTCTCATAGCTTCCATCAATTGACCCATCTGGGTCATATGGGCCATCATGCCCTGCATAACAACGTAGGGATCTACACGAGCATTCTCGCGTTCAGTGTGGTGCGATTGGTGCCTAGGAGGCGTATCACTGCCTGCGGAACTCTGCTCCACATTCGAACACGTGTTGGCTCGTGGTATTGGTATTCGGCCCCTTCCACGGCATCGTCCCCCTCTGCCACGGCCTCTCATATATTTTCACATGTAGATTAAATATATATTTTCTTGTGATATCGAACCACAATAAATAGTCATTACTCCGATTAGAAGTTTATAAATAGTATGGCCAATGGCCTTAACATACGCATGATCCAATTACAAGTATAAACCATATGGAGATGGAATATACTTCAAATAACAATACAAACGGTCAATAGTTTAAATGAAGCGGAAAATAATATTACACAGTTTTCAAGCATAACCAGACAATAAAAGATTTGGGCCCCCCGAACTAGTATCCTTCGAACCCTCCGCCGTCACCATGCTCTTCCTGTGCCTTGACTTTTCCTCGACCTAAAATACAACACAAGTATTTCGCCCAAATCACAGGGTCAGATATACATGATAATAATTCTCAAGACATTATACAATTCACATATACTAGATCTCAAGGAAACATCCCAACTATTGAACATACCCCTCGGGTGTATGAACATTCAGTCACAAACCGTCAAACATATCCAATCAAACATGGACTATGAACGACCAAAAAACATGGCTCAAGATAGACATCACAGTACGCCCGATCTGGAAATGTGTCCGTGCACATGTCCACCCTATATATGGAATCCATAATATACGTGTGACAATGTACCTAATTAGCCTCATGAACTACGTCTCATGTGCACAGTCCAATACGGAAACATCCACGTATGACTATGTATGTGCTCGCTAAAAATCATACACAATAACCAATCGGCACGCAGATATGATTCCAGATATGTCACAATCAAGAAACTCACCAAAGTGACAATAAGGATCAACGAGATCAATGATTCAAGGGTGATGAACTTGGGAATGAAATCCCACGATGAAAAACGAAACATCATCAAAAATAATATCAAATTACGAATCACATATTCATAAGTGTTTCATATACATGAAACGTATAACCATTACAAGAATTCAATCATCATTATAAACAAGCAAGATAACTTGCCCCAATTCCGTAGGTAAAAGATAGTCTTTCTCCAAATGATCAAACGGACGGTATCCTCGATTAAATACTCAATCGAACAAGCAACCTTGAATGAAACATAATTCATTCAATAATACATTCACATAATATTGATATCAATTCGTAGGAAAACGACGCCCGAACCAACCCGAATAATTCATTCTATTCCAATGAACATTCTACCTATTATTGATGAATTTCAATACATATGGTTTGTCTTCCAGAAATCGGATTACTATACTAAAATGTCCTTTAATACTCTTGTTATATGTTACGAAATTTGGTGAATGCAAGTGCACGTTGTCGTAAGCAAGTAATAAAGTGATAAGTAAGGTATCGTTCAATCGAGGAATGACTTACTAATTACCAATTTATGCGTATTCTAATTTTATTTGAACGATTGAAATTGGAGGTGCAAGTAATATTTAAAGAAAATTAATAAAAGAATGAACTAAGAATAAATAGTAAAATCGATTGTTCGAAGAAAGAAGATCAAATAGGGAATTAATCAAGGATTGTGAATCCACCTCGATTTATCCGAATTACTCTTGATTTATATGAATTAGGTAATTTCCTAATTTATTGAAGGCGAAGATTGCTAAAAAACTCTACCGCCTCTCCCTAGGTCAGTAGAATTTTCTAAAGCGAATAACACACTCTATTCCTAGGTGAATTAATTCGACAATAGGCAAAAAGTACGAAATATTCAAACAGGTCACGTAATTCCTATGAGTATATTTCTATCTCATAAGATAAAATGGTTCCCACCAATTTTTCCTACCAACTCTCCTCTCCTGATTCGAGTTGCGTAATCAAAACAAATCAATCATAGGCCACATAATTGATAGTAATTAAAACAATTGGGAAAAACTGAATAAGAAAGGGAAATATATCTTAATAATGCAAAATCAAAAGTTAATTAGTCAAAACCTCGGTTTCATCAAAATCCTAGAATAGGGTTCTAGCCCGGCATGCTAGAAATTAATACAGATAGAATTGAAGAAAGCATAAAAGAAATCAAACACAGTTGAAGAACTTGGATTCCTCCGTTCTCTATCTTCTGCTCCCTGCTTGATCGGTGTTTTTCTCCTCCTCTTCGATGCCTTCTCTTCATACCTTTAATCCCTATTTATAACCTTCATTGGTCTCCAAAACTCGTCCGGGAATTAGGTCGAAAACGGGCTTCAGAACAGTCCAAAAAACGAGGGCTGGATCAGCAAACCCGCGCCGGTGGCCGCGGCCCGGCTTTAGTGTGCCGCGGCCCCAATTGTGCTGCGCGTAGCCCTGGGCGTTATTTTCCTTACGGGCCGCGGCTCAGCATCTTCGTGTCGCGGCCCCCGGTACAGTGTGTACCGCTTCTTGCTGTGTCGTGTGTCTGCCGCGGCTCAGCTTCATTGTGCCGCGGCCCTTCACCAAAAATTGTCGTTTTGGTCCGTTTTTCATCGTTCAAGCTTCCGGACTCCAATTTCCTTCAAAACATATAAAGATAGTGCATTAAAAGCTCATTTTTGCAGATTTAGACTTAAAATGGGTATAAAATAGTGATAAATAAGCGCATAAAAATACGTCTAACAAATACCCCCAAACTTAAGCCTTTGCTTGTCCTCAAGCAAAAATTAATTTCAAATGAAATGACAAGTATTATGGGTAACCGTGCGATATCCACAGTGTTCACCTGATTAATACTACCCTGAAAATCTCAAAGAAAAATTACATGTATCATTTTAGTGAGTCACATCACGGATAATGATTCCACAAAGCACTCATTTTTAGTGTTGAACTATCGGTCATGAAGAAAGTCGAAGCTCAAAGATTAACAAGCGTGAATTTAACTGACCGCCAATATGAAGGGTTAGATTAAACAAGCCAACTCTCCGAGTCCCACAGTCTCGTGGCAAAAATTCAAGAGTTTCATCGTCAATAATAATCCTCGGACAGCATTCCCTTATGTATGATCATTAAAATGATTCGAGTTAACCACTAGGTTCCGACTTATGTTTCATCGGAGTAAACCCTAGGGTGGATTTACATTCTCATGTATTGGGGAACCGTTTGACGTAAAAGACACTCATGGGGCACATGGATGCTTCTAGTTACTAAGTTTCCCTCTAGAGCGGAGACAAAACTCGAATAGCTATTCCCGCACGTCCGAATCAAGGTTGCTGTTTTACGCGAGAGTAAACAACGGGTCACGTGAATACCCCCGGTTACTAGGCTTCCCATCATCGGCAATGCGATATTTCTAAACCATTAGTCTATTCAGGGTTGTCGTTTTACGCGAGAGTGAACAACGGGTCACGTGAATACCCCCGGTTACTAGACTTCCCATCATAGAACATGTATAATATCTCGACTTTTTGGGAAAGACTGTCTGACTCTAAACTTAATTTAAATGCCAACAAGACTCATGTTACTGGACGACTAGCTACGTGAAAAGTGTAACCAAACGTATAGACAGCGATTTGAAAACACGTATGTCTCCTTTCTTATAAGCTAAGATTTCTATAATAACGAAAAATTTCAGACCTAAATGAATACTCAAAGGAAGCAAATATCGCAGACTGCAAACTCGACCAAAACTCAACCGTTTCTTCAAAAATAAATCAGTATCATATCATCAGTTTTACACAAGGAAGCACGAAAAATCCACGAATGCAAATAAAATCAAGATAAGCAAAGGCTAGAGTCAAAAGCAACGAAAAATAACAACGAATAAGTAAATAGCAACTGAAAGTAACCCCCCCTCCCAAACTTAGGACGTACATTGACCTCAATGGACACAGATAGGAATATGCAATATAAGAAAAGGTCAAGTACTCCCCTAATATCAGCTTAGGAACTGGTGCCGGCCTCGTCCGGCGAGGAGGGTGGTGTAGATGGCCTGACTGGTGGGATGAACGGCTCGTCCGGATGGAGTATATGGCTCGTCCACGCAGCAAGGTAGTCCCGATGATAAGCATCCCTCGCCGCCAGGAGCCTCTCCTCACGTCGATTGGCCCGGCGGGCCTGCTCTCTCATCTCCTCCCGAATAGCTGCGAGGAGGCTATCTCTCTCAGTCCGCATCTCCTCTCGGACAGCAGCTAGACGGCTGTCTCTCTCAGTCTGCATCTCCTCTCGGACAGCAGCTAGATGGTTCTCTCTCTATCTCTCTCCGCATCTCCTCCCTCAGGCTGTCAAACATCGCCTGAAGATGCTCTCTCGATGGCAGAGGAGAGGACTCAGTCCGATCATCAGCATCCGTCGTCGGCTCATGTGTTAGGAGAAGTGGCTTGGGAGAGTGCTCGTGTGGCTCATCAATCATAAATCCTCGCCCCCGCTCGTGTGCTCTCACGCCACCCCACTGGTCAAAATGAGAGATAATACGGTGGTCGATCGGACCCTAGGGTGCAATAGATGGCTCGTCGTCGGACCACGTCACGCCCGACTGGCGGCATAGAGCACATATCAGAGAGGGATGTTTTAATCCCGTCTTTGCCCCTCCCTGAATACACTAAAATATAGAATGGGACAACCGAGGGGAGACATCGAACTGGAGTCCCGTCGTGATAACATACAGAAGTCGGGCATGAGAAAGTAAGACCGAGCGGATCTGCGATGTAGGGTCGACTCGTGCGCAGAGGAAGTAGATCCATGCTCGCCCGAGCCGATTGAGGCGAGAACTCTTAAAATAGAAGGCTGAAGAACCAGGGACGCGTGTCTCCCAGGCGGAACCGGGCTGAGCAAGTGCGTCAAGTAGAGCCTCCCTTGTGAGGCTACTCATAATCCGCGTATACTCCGTCTTGTCCACCTTTGGTAGCTCGTATAGCCTCCAAATTGCGGCCACCGAATTGTCCATAGTTTGGCCTCGGACGATGACCTCAGTCCCTGTACCTGGTCGCCCCATCATCTGCCCCGCCTGAATATGTCGCAATAGAGCACTGGCGTAGAACTCCTGGACGATAGAGATCACAGCCGGCTCGGGTGGCGCAATGAAACGAGTCCATCCCATCTCGTTGATCATGGCCAAAAGCTCACCGTCCTGGGGGGCGGGAGTGAATCCCCACTCCGATATTATTGGTCGAGGACGGATTCTCTCGTTGAATATTCTGTGAATGTCCGGATCGGAGAATTGGTGAGATTCCAAATCGGCTCGGTTTTATGATGTCTCCCCTCTTGTGGGGGATGATCGTGTCCTAGCCCTCGTACTCATCTTACTTTTCCTAGCCATGGCGAGGTTCCTGTTTGTGTCGGCCGAACGAGGTTATGAAGGAGCCCTGGGAGTTTGAAATTCGCGGCCGGGGCCGCGGCACAGCTTAAGTGAGCCGCGGCCCAGAGTATAGCTTGCCTGGGCGTTTTTGTTATTTCGCCGTGTGCCGCGGCACAACATACGGGTGCCGCGGCTCATAGTGTAAGTGTGTCGCGGCTCAGAGATTGCGTGCCGCGGCACATAGTACAAGCTCCTGGGCGTTTCTGGGGCGTTTGGCGTGCCGCAGTTCAGTATATTTGTGCCGCGGTTCAGGGGTCCAGTGTGCCGCGGCTCAGTGTGGTTGTGCCGCGGCACATAGTACAGGAAGGTTAGCCCTTTTTGTTCGACTTGTGTGTGCCGCGGCTCGCTATCATTGTGCCGCGGCCCATTGCTGAATTTTTCCCTCGGGAGATTCCTGCACAGAATTTTCAAAGGCAATCACCTAGAACGTGAGAGATAAGCGTATCAAAGCAAATATGACGAAAAATTAGACTCCTAAAATGAATGAAAACAATGAAAAAAATAAAATCTATAACTAAAACTCGGGTTACGTCCCGAGAATCGCTAAGTTTATAGTCTTCAGCCGGACTTATTGAAAATCAGTTTACATTTCGCAAAGACCATTTGGACTCCGCACAGTCCATCGAATCGTTATTACGTGATTTAAATTTTTGACCATTAGTTTTCAACCGTTTGACTTTTGGTTTAGACATCCAACGTTCTTTGCGGAACGGCTTAAACAATAGTAACCTCCCAAAACACCCATTTTGCAACTGACTTGGCACTCGTTTGACTTTCGGCTTAGTTTTCAATTTCACGGGCGAACTTATGACAGCATACGAATTTTTCGATGGTGGATGAACGGATGTTGAAGATGACATATCCACATGCCTAAGATATGCGACTCGTTCTACATTTTTCTTAGACGTCGGAGCAACTAAAACGGATTCTGAACATTTCGACCGACAACTCTCCCGGTGTGTGTCTTTCTCAAAGATATCAATTTGTGAACACTTCTCGACTTTGCTTGGACACGGGAGAGATCGAAACACTTTGAATGTGACTTGCTCATCTTCAACCCGAAGTATTAATTCACCCTCCTGAACATCAATAAGGGTCCTTCCGGTGGCTAATAACGGTCTACCCAAAATAATCGGAATCTCATGGTCTTCTTCCATATCAAGCACAATGAAATCAATAGGGAAAATGAATTTATCGACCTTGCCCAAGACATCTTCTATTACCCCTCTCGGGTACTTGATGGATCTATCGGCTAGTTGTAAAGAGACCGTAGTAGGTTTCGCTTCCCTAATTCCTAGCTTCTTGAAAATAGAAAGAGGCATGAGATTAACGCTGGCGCCGAGATCACACAACGCTCTATCAAAAACAAGTTTCCAATAGTGCACGGTATAGTGAAGCTTCCTGGATCCTTCAATTTAGGCGGGAGCTTTCTCTGCAAGATTGTGCTGCACTCTTCAGTCAGTGCCACCGTTTCATATTCCTCGAGCTTCCTTTTGTTAGATAAGATTTCCTTCATAAACTTCACATAGCTCGGCATTTGTTCTAAGACGTCGGCAAATGGAATATTGATATGTTGTTTCTTGAAGATGTCAAGAAAATTGGAAAATTGCTTGTCCAATTTTTGCTTTTGCAAACGCTGTGGAAACGGGATGGGTGGCACATAGGCTGTCCGATTATCTGGAAACAATTTTGAGGATCTAGAAATTTGTGATTCCTCAGTCGCCGAATTTTTCTTCTCCTCATCATCACCTCTCTTTTTGTTCCTCCCGGTCTGCTCACACACTTCCTTCCCGCTTCTCAAACCAATGGCATTAATACTCTCTCTAGGGTTTGTTTCAGTTGTACTTGGCAAGGTACCCTCAGGTCGGGCTGTTAACATATTTGCTATTTGACCCAATTCGACTTCCAAGTTGCGAATAGAGGCGTAATGCTTTTGCAAGGTTGCTTCCGTACGGGTCATGAACTGACTCGTATTTGCTGCTAATTTCGCCATTGCCTCCTCTAGAGAGATTTTTGGAGCAGGAGGAGGTTGCTGTTGGTGTTGAGAAAACTGAGGTTGGTTAGAATTTTGTCCGTTTTCCCACAAAAAGTTGGGGTGATTTCGCCACCCCGGATTGTAAGTGTTGGAATATGGGTTATTCTACCGATTCCCGTTCCCCACAAAATGAGCTTGTTCCATCGGAGGTTGCTCGAAAGGATTTCTGACTTGGCACTCCGCGCTAGGATTAGACTCATTACACCAATTACATGATTCTGTGGCAATGGTAGAAGGAGCATGTGAAAAAGCTTGAAATTATTGAGTCAGCGCTGCAACTTGCGCTGATAGTGTAGAGATCGGATCGTTGTCTGAAACTCCCATAACTCGCTTTGGGTTCACACGTTCGGAAGTCCACTGATAAGCATTTGCAGCCATCGCTTCTAATAAAGAATGAGCTTCCGCCATCGTCTTGCCCATTAACGCTCCTCTAGCGGCTGCATCAACAAGAGTGCATGTAGATGCACTTAGTCTATTATAAAAGGTCTGAATTTGTAGATAATCCGGTAAGCCATGGTGTGGGCATCTCCGTAGTAAATCCTTGTATCACTCCCAAGCTTCATGAAGCGATTCCATCTCAAATTGCTCGAAGGTAGTTTTCTCGTTCCTAAGTCTCGCTGTCTTCGATGGTGCAAAGAACTTAGCCAGAAAGGCTTGTGCTAATTCCGCCCAAGTCGTGATAGAGCCCGGCGATAGTGAATTCAACCAAAACTGGGCTTTGTCCCTTAGAGAGAAAGGGAAAAGCCGTAGACAAATAGCATCATCGGTAACACCGTTATTCTTGAAGGTGTCACAAATCTCGAGAAATGAAGCGATGTGTGCATTGGGGTCATCGTTCGCCAGTCCACAAAATTGGCTTGCTTGCACCATCTGAATAATAGCCGGCTTAATCTCGAAGTTGTTCGCTTGGATGGTTGGACGTCGGATCCCCAAAAAGTTTGAATTGATTTGTGGCATTGCATAATCACGGAGTGCCAATGCCGATTGAGCTTGCTGCATAGGATTGTCTACTCCGTGATTTTCTGTGTTATCGGCCATGGTGTCTTTTGTCGGTAGCTCACGCTTTTCCTTCTTGTTTTTTCGAAGAGTGCGCTCGAGTTCAGTATCCAAAGGTAATAGGCCTTCGTTACCGAATTTTCTCATGCACTAACCAGAAATTCCTGAAAGGAAAACAAATAAAAAAATAACACAAAAATAAAATAATGTTCAAATTATGACTAGAAATACTGAAATCGATATTAGTAAAAAAATCAGTCCCCGGCAACGGCGCCAAAAACTTGTTACGAAATTTGGTGAACGCAAGTGTACGTTGTCGTAAGCAAGTAATAAAGTGATAAGTAAGATATCGTTCCATCGAGGACTGACTTACTAATTACCAATTTATGCGTATTCTAATTTTATTTGAACGATTGAAATTGGAGGTGCAAGTAATATTTAAAGAAAATTAATAAAAGAATGAACTAAGAATAAATAGTAAAATCGATTGTTCGAAGAGAGAAGATCAAATAGGGAATTAATCTAGGATTGTGAATCCACCTCGATTTATCCGAATTACTCTTGATTTATATGAATTAGGTGATTTCTCAATTTATTGAAGGCGAAGATTGCTAAAATTCTCTACCGCCTCTCCCGAGATCAGTAGAATTTTCTAAGGCGAATAACACACTCTATTCCTAGGTGAATTAATTCGACAATAGGCAAAAAGTACGAAATATTCAAACAGGCAACATAATTCCTATGAGTATATTCCTATCTCATAAGATAAAACGGTTCTCACCAATTTTTCCTACCAACTCTCCTCTCCCGATTCGAGTTGCGTAATCAAAACAAATCAATCATAGGCCACATAATTGATAGTAATTAAAATAATTGGGAAAAACTCAATAAGAAAGGGAAATATATCTTAATAACGCAAAATCAAAAGTTAATTCGTCAAAACCTCGGTTTCATCAAAATTCTAGAATAAGGTTTAGACCGACATGCTAGAAATTAATACAGAAAGAATTGAAGAAAGCATAAAAGAAATCAAACACAGTTGAAGAACTTGGATTCCTCCGTTCTCTAGCTTCTGCTCCGTGCTTGATCGGTGTTTTTCTCCTCCTCTTCAATGCCTTCTCTTCAGACCTTTAATCCCTATCTATAACCTTCATTAGTCTCCAAAACGCGTCCGGGAATTAGGTTGAAAACGGGCTTCAGAACAGTCCAAAAAATGAGGGCTGGATCAGCAAACCCGCGCCGGGGGCCGCGGCCCGGCTTTAGTGTTCCGCGGCCCCAGTTGTGCTGCGCATAGCCCTGGGCGTTATTTTCCTTACGGGCCGTGGCTCAGCATCTTCGTGCCTCGGCCCCCGGTACAGTGTGTACCGCTTCTTGCTGTGCCGTGTGTGTACCGCGGCTCAGCTTCATTGTGCCGCGGCCCTCCACCAAAAATTGTCGTTTTGGTCCATTTTTCGTCGTTCAAGCTTCCGAACTCCAATTTCCTTCAAAACATATAAAGATATTGCACTAAAAGCTCATTTTCGTAGATTTAGACTTAAAATTGGTATAAAATAATGATAAATAAGCGCATAAAAATACGTCTAACATTATCACTATAAACAAGTTTATGCATCAAACACCTTCAATTCACCATTAACAATCTGATTAACCAAGTTCTTACGGTTCTTCAACATGTACTTCTATACAAAGACCATCATAAATGGATTCAATACATTATCAACCACAATTAGCATTACCTTCTTAAGAACAATATCCATTTTATTATGATGATCTATACTTCCTTAAGTTATCAACACATTCGATTAATTAAAAGTTATAGTTGTATTCATCCATATTCTTATCATCTCTCAAGACTTTGCTAAGCCGAATCAACAAAGGTGTTATATCTTTTAAGATCTCTGGACCAAGAGAAACATCATTCCTAATCTCTAACATTCATCAAGTTCTCCCCAAGGTAGGAAATATACCTAACATGGTGTTTTAACACTTCTATGATATCAATTCCATTGATTAAATTTAACTATGATGAAGCTAAATGATTATCATTGTTCCATTGATGTTAATAAGTTCAATTGCCTTTTTTGATTCGGAACTCTATCCAGCATGATGAGTATGATTTTTATAAACGTGATCATTATCATTAAAACGTCAAGAACATCTTCATTCCAAACCTTTAATTATCATATTCATCAATAAGTGTTAAAAAGCTTAACCACAAACATGTTTTACTTGATTAATTCGACACTAGGTGTAGTATAGCATATCAATATCATCATAACTACGAAAATATAGAGTAGAATCGCACAACTTACCTCCAGAAATGAAGAACAACCACCAAAACCACAAGAACACACTCCAAGCTTCAAGAACACCATCTAAACTTCCAATCAACAAGCTCCATTCCAAGATGCAAGGCTCAAATACAAGTTGGAAGATGGTATAATCGGTCTAGGGAGGCAAGGGGACGATAGGCTGGAGAGAAAAATCAAAGTTGGAATGTGCAAATGAAAGACACAAGCTGTCTTTTTATAAACTGCACAATTTGTTACGTACGTTATAGCATGAAGCTAACGTATGTTAATCTCTTTACGTACGCTACACATAAGTTGTTACGTACGTAATCTGCCTCCAGAGGCTACTGCCTCAAAACACCAACCTCATTACGTACGTTATAGCCTCAGCATTACGTACGTAATGTACGTCAACTTGGCTGCCTCGAAAAGGCCAATTATACGGATCATGTCTGGCCCCTCATGCTGAAAGTTGTGATCAGACAAGATTCTCAGCATTACGTACGTAACCGGTACCCCGTTACGTATGTAAAGCCAACACATTAGCGTACGTTAAGTTAATTCTTAGCGTATGTTAAACACAGAAAACCTAGCCCAAAAATGTAACAATCTACACGATGTCAAGAAATCAACCACAATACGAATGACAATTATAATCAAGCCTATTATGATATATCCCGACATCAATAAACATTAACTATATGTAACATGATTACGACAATACTCAAATTATCCGAATAATACAATAGTAGATAAGAAATTACTGTCGGGTATTACATACTCCCCCTTAAAAGGAGTTTCGTCCTCGAAACTAAGGGGTAAACAACTCGGGATACTTCTCTCGCATGCTGCTCTCGGTCTCCCACGTAGCCTCCTCAACTCCGTGTCGTGACCACTGAACCTTCAGCAGAGGAATCGTCTTGTTCCTTCTCTCAAGTATCTGTATGGGAAGTTCCTCGTAAGAATGATCATCAGCTAACTCGATCTCTTCAAACTGAAGTATGTGGCTCGGATCATCAACATACTTCCTCAACTGGGAGACATGAAACACGTTATGAATCCGACTCGGAGGTGGTGGCAACATCAAATGATAGGCCAGATCGCCTACTCCTTCAAAAACCTCAAACGGCCCAATATACCTCGGACTCAGCTTGCGTCTCTTCCCAAAACGAAAGACACCTCGAGTAGGGGACACCTTCATTAGCACATGGTCGCCATCCTCGAACTCAAGCGGTCATCGACGGTTGTCTGCATAAGATTTCTACCGGCTTTGAGCCGTTAACAAACGACTCCTAATCAGGGCGATCTTTTCACGAACTGCTAACAACATATCAGGTTCCGTACCCAGAGATTCATACAAGTCGTCCCAACACAAAGGGGGCCTACAACGACGGACATACAATGCTTCATAAGGTGCCATCTGAATCGAAGCGTGCCAACTATTATTGTAAGTGAATTCCACCAAAGGCAGTTGGGCTTCCCAATCGTCCTTCCAATCAAGAGCACACGCCCTCAACATATGCTCTAGAGTTTGGATAGTCCTCTCAGACTGACCATCAGTCTGCGGATGGAATGTCGTACTAAAGTTCAACTGCGTACCCATTGCACGATGAACTGCTTTCCAGAAATGTGACACGAATCGCCCGTCACAATCTGATACAATACACTTGGGGGTACCATGTAACCTTACAATCTCTTTAATAAATAGCTGGGCCAATCTCTCGGGTCCCCATGTGTCTTTAATATCCAAAAAGTGGGCTGATTTTGTCAGACGATCCATAATCACCCAAATCGTATTCATACCTCGACAACTCATCGGCAAGCTAGTGATAAAATCCATCGATATGTCCCCTCATTTCCACTCAGGAATCGGGAGCGGTTTATGCATCCTGTTGGTCGCTGATGCTCAATCTTAACATGCTGACAGGTTAAACATCTCGAAACGAGCTCTGCAACTTTACGTTTCATATTCCCCCACCAATAACATTGATTCAAATCCTTATACATCTTGCTAGAACCCGGGTGAATGGAGTATGGGGTAGTATGAGCCTCTCTCAGGATAGTGTTCCTCAATACTTTGTTTGCGGGTACACAAACTCGATTCCTGAAGTGTATAATTCCATCCTCGTGGATCCACAAATCCAGGGGCTTTCCCTTGAGTTACTTCATCCTGAACTCGAGATAAGAATGGGCCCGTCCGTAACCTGCTTCGATTTGATTATATCATCAAGGGATGATGAAATCTCAAGTATGCAAAGTTGTCCCTGAATACGCTGCAACCAGACTTCAATTTCCGGCCTCAAAAGATCTAAATGCAATTCTCTCTGAACTGTCAAGTGGCTAAGCATCTGCTCCTGTGCTGTCTTATGACTCAAGGCGTCGGCAACCACATTTGCTTTGCCCGGATGATAAAGGCTCTCGATATCATAGTCTTTGATTAGTTCTAGCCACCTTCTCTGTCTCATATTCAACTCCTTCTGAGTCAAAATGTACTTCAGACTCTTATGATCAGTATAAATCTGACAGGTAACTCCATACAAATAGTGACGCCAGATTTTCAAAGCAAACACCACGACTGCTAGCTCCAAATCGTGGGTCGGGTAGTTGACCTCGTAAGGTCGTAACTATCCTGATGCATAGGCAATAACTTTCCCATTCTGCATTAACACACATCCAAGGCCCTATCTCGACGCGTCACTATATACCACGAATCCTTTCGTTCCTTTTGGTAGAACTAATCTGGTGCTCAAATTAATCAATTCTTGAGTTCATCAAAACTCTGCTGACATGCCTCTGACAACAAATACTTCTTATCCTTTCTCAACAGGTTAGTCATTGGTTGAGCAATCTTGAAAAAACCTTCCACGAATCATCGGTAATAACCTACTAGGCAAGGAAACTGCGAACTTCCTTCACGTTCTTCGGAGGTAGCCAATCTCGGATAGCTTCTGTATTTTATGGGTCTACTCTCACCCCATCGGCTGATATCACATGTCCGAGAAAAATAACCCAAGGCATCCAGAACTCACATTTGGAAAATTTTCCATAGAGTTTTTCCCGCCTCAACGCTTCGAGAACCTGGTGGAGATGATGCTCATGCTGTTCATGGTCACGAGAGAAAATCAGAATGTCGTCAATAAAAACCACTACAAAATGATCCTGATAATTAACAAAAACCCGATTCATCAACCCCATAAATACCTTCGGTGCATTAGTCAGTCCAAATGGCATCACTATGAACTCATAATGCCCATAGCGAGTATGAAAAGCTGTCTTCGAAATGTCGGACTCTTGAATCCTTAACTGATGATAACCGGACCTCAAGTCGATCTTGGAAAATACAGCGGTGCCTTGGAGTTGATCCAGTAAATCATCAATACGAGGTAATGGATATTTGTTCTTGATTGTTACCCTGTTCAGCTCACGGTAATCAATACACAAACGCAGAGATCCATCTTTCTTCTGTGCAAATAACATCGGTGCTCCCCAAGGGGATGTACTAGGTTGAATATAGCCCTTTTCAGTCAACTCATCAAGCTGGCTCTTCAACTCTTGCATCTCAGTCAGTGCCATACGATACAGTGCTTTCGAAAACGGGGATGTTCGTGGCTCCAACTCAATGGTGAACTCTACCTCACGATGTAGGGGTAAGCCCGACAACTCGTCTGGACATACATCTGGGTAGTCTCAAACTACTGGAATATTGGCCCAATTCAACGGGTCGATCTGCTGTCTTGGTCATGTAACACCAATAACCAACACATCCTTGATTAAGCAGTTTCACTGCTTTCATTGCGCTAATGACTCTCCCGGAATGACTAGGATTATCACCCTGAAAAATACACTCAACACCATCATCAGATGTGACGGTCACTATACGCTTGCGGACACTAAGTATGGCATCATGACGATCCATCCAATCGGTACCCAAGATCACATCATCTTTAGGTAAATCGACCACAATTAAGTTTGACAACCACTCACGGTCGTTCATACGAGTCGGACAGTTCTGCACTTCACGATTCCCAAAAATTTTTCTACCATCGGGTAGACCAATTACATAAGGTTCACAATTGGTAACATGATATAATTGCAAATGACTCAAACAAGAAGCAGATAAAAAGGAGTGTGAAGCACCAGTATAAAAAATAACACAAACGGGATGAGATCGGATATCGAGAGTACCTGCAATCATGCTGGATTCGGGATCATCGGCGTTCTTCATCTCATAGACTCTGGGTTTTTCAGCTCTAGTACCAGATGTACCAGCTTGATTTACACGGCCGATCCCTCTGTTTGCCCCGGTAGTCTGATAAGAAGCGGACGGAGGTACACGGTCCTGAACAGAAGACTGAACTGGAGCATGGGATGCTACTGGAGCACGTCCCGATCCACTCCTGCAATAACGAGCACAATGCACATCCTTCCCATAAGTATGGCATGCGACGGCCGGCTTCGGGTATTTGTAGCTGATGTGCCCCTAGTCCCCACAGTTATAACACACAACAGATGAGCTGGCCGATGGAGAGTGCGATACGGTTGGCTTCGATGTCATGGGTGGTCGTTCATAAGGATTCGGTACCGAATGGGGCTTCCTGAATGTCCCCCGGTTACTGTCAGCCTGGGTCTGGTTCCTGGATCTCTTGTTGGAGGACTGTGGTTGCTTCTTGGAAATCTCATTCGCAGTAAGTTCGTATTCCAAAGCTTTCTCGATGAACTCCGGTAGGGTCGTACAGTGGTGATTCAATACCTGCATTATCATTCGGTGTTTAAGCCTCTTTCGAAAATATTTGATCTTATCATCCGCCGTTCGGACAATCGACGAGGCGAAAGGAAGTAGTGCCTGAAATTTATTGACAACAGATAGTACATCATTGTCTTCACACGGGTCTGGGTTCAGCAATTCTGACAGCTTGGCCTCACGGAGTGGACCTGGGTAGTAACGGTCTAACATGAGGTTTTTAAATTCCTCCCAAGTATATACACCATCAGCTGGCCTCACCGAAAGCCACTAGGTATGGGCGCCCTTGCTAAGATAGTAAGCTGCTACAGAGATGCGATTCTCTTCTGGAAGTCCACCATCTCGAATAATTTCTCAAAGTGTTCAATCCAATGTATAATATCAGCAGGCTCAGAGGAGCCTTCAAAAGTCGGGGGTCGCTAGCGAGAGATGTCGCTAATGATCCGAATCATGGGTATGCCATGCACAGGAGGTTGTGGATGAGGTCCCAGTTGCTGGCCAGTAGCATCTCTCTGCATAGCTTCCATTAATTAACCCATCTGGTCATCTGGGCCATCATGCCCTGCATAACAATGTAGGGATCGACACGCACATTCTCGTGTTCAGTTTGGTGCGATTAGTCCCTAGGAGGCGAATCACTTCCTGCGGAACTCTGCTCCACATTCGAACACGTGTTGGCTCGTGGTCTCGGTATTCGGCCCCTTCCACGGCATCGTCCCCCTCTGCCACGGCCTCTCATATATTTTCCCATACTGAAAGAATCAAACAATAATAATAACCATAAGCACAGTTCATGACCGTCTTTATGACCAATCAAAATTCATGCTAAGTTAATAGCAACAAAGGAACTACATATTCAAGAAAACAGTTCATAATGAATTATCGGCACTACGAGTGCCACACAGAATATCATATCGACATCGAGTCGAACAATTTCAATCACATAATCAATCCAGAATTTTCCTGGAAATATCAATTAGATAAATCTTGCCAAAGATCCTCGAAATATCAAGATAAAAAAAGAGATCCATTCCTATATCAATATAACGCCAGTAATTAAATCATGGCTCATAAAGTACACACCGTATTTGGCTCGTGGGGTCAGGCGCTTGCACAGGTCACACGTGACACAAAGGTCTCTTGATACTAGTTCATTTCACAATGACTCTTAAAGAGAAACCACTCTCTGATACCATCTTCTGTAACACCCCAAAAGGCGGCTATTACAATACCGTGGACCCCACACTGAGACCCAGCAGGCGATACCAAAATATAGATTTATTATATATTTCCTTGTGATACCGAACCACAATAAATAGTCATTACTCTGATTAGGAGTTTATAAATAGTATGGCCAATGGCCTTAACATACACATGATCGAAATACAAGTATAAACCATATGGAGATGGAAGATACTTCAAATAACAATACAATCGGTCAATAGTTTAAATGAAGCGGAAAATAACATTACACGGTTTTCAAGCATAACTAGACAACAAAAGATTTGAGTCCGTAACCTGCTTCGATCTGATTATATCATCAAGGGATGATGAAATCTCAAGTGTGGAAAGTTGTCTCTAAATACGCTGTAACCAGAATTCAATTTCCGGCCTAAAAAGATCTAACTGCAATTCTCTCTGAACTGTCAAGCGGCTAAGCACCTGCTCCTGTGCTGTTTTATGACTCAAGGTGTCGGCAACCACATTTGCTTTGCTCGTATGATAAAGGATCTCGATATCACAGTCTTTGATTAGTTCTAGCCACCTTCTCTGTCTCATATTCAACTCCTTCTGAGTAAAAATGTACTTCAAACTCTTATGATCAGTAAAAATCTGATAGGTAACTCCATACAAATAGTGACGCCAGATTTTCAAAGCAAACACCATGGATGCTAGCTCCAAATCATGGGTCGGGTAGTTGACCTCGTAAGGTCTCTGATACCATCTTCTGTAACACCTCAAAAGGCGGCTATTGCAGTGCCGTGGACCCCACACTGATACCCACCAGGCGATACCAAAATTTGGATTAAATATATATATATTTTCTTGCGATACCGAACCACAATAAATAGTCATTACTCCGATTAGGAGTTTATAAATAGTATGGCAATGGCCTTAACATACACAGGATCCAAATACAAGTAGAAACCATATGGAGATGGAATATACTTCAAATAACAATATAATCGGTCAATAGTTTAAATGAAGCAGAAAATAACATTACATGGTTTTCAAGCATAACCGGACAACCAAAGATTTGGGTCTGTAACCTGCTTCGATCTGATTATATCATCAATGGATGATGAAATCTCAAGTGTGCAAATTTGTCCCTGAATACGCTCTAACCAGACTTCAATTTCCATCCTCAAAAGATCTAACTACAATTCTCTCTGAACTGTCAAGCGGCTAAGCATCTAGTCTTGTGCTATCTTACAACTCAAGGCGTCAGCAACCACATTTGATTTGTCGGGCCCAAAGCTACAGTTCCTGTATCAATCTGTGTGAATGATACAGAGACAGGCTTAGTTAAATTCACGTATTTGTGTACATAGTGATTTTAATAAACTCTTTACTCGTTGTGGAGGACCAGTGGACGTAGAGGGGTTTACCATGAACCACTTTAAACTGTTTTTTATTTACTTGCAGTATTTACTGTTTTCATTCTACTCTAATTTGATAGTATAGATTGTAAAACCCTGTCCACACCAAGCAAACAAGAGAACGTCTAGTTGCTGTATTTACTGCAACTCACACAACAAACTTCCGCTACGCAAACTGACTTCAAAAATTGTACAGCTTATTGTGTTTCCATATTCAAGCTGTTTATTGTATATTTAGTCGCCATCACTTGGTTTTACCTGTCGTGTTGTGGACTGAAATTTCGTGATCTCCACCGTTGGTCGATTATGATCATTTTCGCCCTTGTAGTATCCGACAAATTGTTCCTAAGGGTAGAAACTAGGGTGATTCTTTATATTTCAGTTGTGTTATAGTTGATTAAGTATCATTGTGTGCTAGGAACGAAACTTGGAGTGAGTTTGGATCGAAGCCCACTCAATTAACAGTTTCTTCACGTCATATTAACCAAGGCAAGTACACATGTTACATTATGTTATGTAGAATGTAAATTTGACATAGATGATAACTCGCGATAAACGTGTGGGTGTGTTGTTGTTGTTCTTCTACCTGGGGATGGTTCGACGGAACCTCTGGAAGCCGCTACTAAGGGGTACAGCCGTGGAAGTGGCTTCCCACCTGGGGACGGTCCGGTGGGGCCTCTGTGGGTCGATACTAAGGTACAGACACAGGTTACCAAGTGTGGATTTTGTGATAATGAAATATGATGCTATGGCTTTCTTGGTAATCATGTCTTGATGAAAATATGGTACTCCGGAATATTGATTTCTTAAATGTTTTCAAATGCGATAATCATGTTGAATTGTATTCGTATATAATATTATGTAATTCTTCCACTAGATATTCAAATGCTAACCCCTTAAATGGGAGAAATGCGTTTCATGCATTTCAGGTATCGGGAGAACTGAGGAGCCAGTACGGGAAATGCATTAAAAGGATGGTCAAGTATGATGAATGTAATATCCGCAATTTCGAATTTCGGTAATTTTTTTTTTCGGCAGAAGTTCGTTCTGACAACTCACTCCTGACCGTTTCGTCATTCCGAGAATGATTAATTCTGCACTTTTTCTCATACGAGTTCGTTTCGGTGTCGTTTTGTTGAGTTCCGTGTCCTTAATCGACTTTTTCACGTGGGAGTTCGACTTTGTAAAGTCACCATTAATTCTTGGATACTCCAAAAATTCTGAATCTTTGCAACATTATAGAGAATCAAGTTAGCTTTCCAATGGTTCAAACGGTGAGTCAATCGGAGTCCAGACGAAGGAGTTATGGTCGAAATAGCGAAGACTGCACGGTGTGCCTTTTTGGTGTTGAAGGGGGTGCATGCCGTGTGCCGCGGCACACTCGAGCGTGCCGCGGCACTAAGCTGATTCTGGGCGTTTTTGGTGGCCACAGGCGCGGCACACGAGCTTTTACTGCGTTTTTAGCGGTTGCGAGAGAAAAACTTCATTTTTTTCTCCTCTCTTCTTCCTCATTCATCTTAGGCGATTGTGGGCGATTCTTGGGCGATTTGAGTGCTCCAAAACTTGTAGAGATCATCTACCTTAAGTCTTGTTGTAGATTTTCGACCTCTACTTGAATCCTTCATCCAAATCAAGGTATATTTCTTGATTATCCTTCAAGTTGACTTTTTGGAGAAATTGTTCTTGATTTCGTTTCTAATCCGATTTTGATACATCGATTGGTGTAGTATGATGTTATTAATCATGTTCTATGGGTTGTATGTCCATATATCAAGTTTGTTTAACTCGATCGACGATTCGAGTGTTCTTGGGAATTATTGAACATTTAGTGTTCGATTAAATGTCCCAATGAGTTTCCCTTCGATAGTTTGTTGGGATTTCCGTTGTTTTGGCCTTGATTCTCGTCGTAACCATGTGTTATTGTTACTTCCGGAGGTTTATAGGTGTCCGAGGATTCCGATGTTGAATTCCGTTTGGTGATTGATGATTCGTGTGGTGTTATTCTCGTAATACTCGTGGTGCTATCGCGTTCTTGCTATTGTTCGGGGGTTCGGGGCTATTCGACCGCGTCCTATCCCTCGTCTCGTTGCGATTGTGATATCGAGGCAAGTACCTTGCCCATACTTTTCTCGTTTTATGGATATGATGATCGGTGGTCGTCTTGCTGTGTTTGTTTGGTTATTTGAAATGAAGTTTCAAAGGATTTCGGTTTGGCCTCGTTAAAGACTTTCTTTCAAAACAAGTGTGATTTGTGAACGGTGTTTTGAGAATTGATTATGATTTGGTTATTTTGAACGTTGAAGGATTTTATGATGATACTCCTATTGGTTAAAGTTATGGAATTGTGTATTCCGTATTTAATCTTGTTATGGTGTTTTGAAGAGTTTGATAATGGTGTCGAGTTAATAGCCATCTCTAGTGAGTATTCTTAATGAACTTACATTCTTAGCATATTAGTATTGCATGAGTAACGTGTGTGTGTGTATGCTCACTACGGGTTATATCCGACGGGGTCTCAGTAGGGGTCCACGGAGGTGTGGATCGACGAGCTTTGCTTTTAACCACTACGGGTTAGATCCGACGGGGTCTCGGTAGGGGTCCATGGAGGTGTGGATCGACGGTTAATTGTGGTGCATTTTGCAACTGTGATTTGGATTATTGGCATTTCCGGAAATGAGCGCTTTTGAACGGTTTTCATGATTGCATGCATCGACTAAGTGTGTAAGAGGTAAGTGTTCGTTTGGCTTACTTGGCTAGGATGGCACTAGAGTATTTTGTTGTTTGTTTTAAATCCTTTATTTGTGGATTTTGATGTTGGAAGACGAACCTTATTGTCGTTCTCGTGTACTGTGAGTTGATGAGATTTGGGGCTAAAATCCCAATGGTTTTGTAAAAGTCATTTTATGGATTTGGGGCTAAAATCCCAACGGGTTGGTAAATGTCATTTTTCGGAAAGTAAAGATTTGGGGCGGTGACCCCTTTTGTCTTGTGGATTTTGAAAAGTAGGATTTGATAATCCTAAATGGTTTTCTATTAAAACTCTCGATGGCATTCTAAACCGTCTTATAAATTATTTCCATTGATTTATGGTATTTCGATTTTTAAAGGTTTTCTCAAACCCTTGCCTCGAGAAGTACTTTTCGTTTCGTTTGGATCTTTGAGGATTCCTGGTTATTGTTATTCGTGGAATGTGAATTGTATGGCTCGTATTTGCACTTTGTATTTGCACTAGCAAAACAGTGGAGTTTTGCTAACCCCCGAGTATTCGGGGGGTGGATGTCTATTTTTGCATTCAGGTTTTGGAGCATAACACAGGGTCGGCACGAAGGATGATGAAAGATGAACGATACTAATCACGAGGATCCGTTGATGTCGTATTGGTCTAGTTGTATTTTCTTTTCCGCTGCAGTATCTTTTCCCCGTTGTACGGGAGTTTATTGTATTTTGACCCCTGCGTGGGTATATGTTGTAATTGAGTTGTATATTTTTATTGAAAGACCAAATCGGTCTACTGAGTCATTTAGCCTTGAAGGCATTGTCGAGATGTTAAATGTTGTTACCAGCCTGGTAGATCTTCGAGGAGAGGGTCTACGGCGTGTAATATCCCTGAGTGGATTGGGGGTGTTACATAAATGGTATCGGAGCTTAGGTTGAGGAAACCTAGGCTGTCGGGTCAAGTCGTGTTGTTTGAGTCTTGTTTCGTCGGATTTTATCTGACTGAGTCGTGTCGCGACGCGTCGTTTGAGTTGTTGGTCGTGGTTAGTATCGTGGGGCGATCATCATCTTCGTGCGACCTGTGAATGTAAGTCTCCCTTCTTTGTGTTGTGCCTCGTGTGAAACGAGCTATTTTTATGATTATTTGTTAAGTGATGGAATCCTTATGTGGATTTTGATTTCACGATATGTATTTAATCGACTCTCGTATTTGATTTATACGAGGAGTGTCGTCGCTTGTGATGTATTTTTTTTTATTGTTGTTTTTATTCGTTGCTGATGATTTTCGAATCGATTTGCACGTTTTACAAGTTCTCTTGTGGAAGTTTTGTGCTTATACACGTTCGACTTGCTCACTAGCCAGTGCGGTAGGGTCTTTAGAGGCCTCGAATGGGGCCAGTGGTTTTGTTCTGAATGTGGTTATTTGACTCTAATATTTTATTCTTATGAGGAGTAGTGTTGCTGGATTGTGCATGTTGAACTGTATTTCTTTTATCCGCTGCCTGAGTTCTTTTGTAATGACTTTCGGTATTTTACCGACCGAGTTTTATTTCGATAACTGCTTCCCTTAACCGAGTTTTTGGCATTATGGCCTTGATCGCTTTGGCGAAATTCTTGTGACGGTATTTAGTATTTTGTAAATGGCTTTCGTGAGTTTTTGAAATATTACCGTCATCAGCCTTTTTGGCATTTTTGTAAATGGTTTTTAGCCTGGGGTTCCGACACGGGACCCACAGCGCTATGATGTTCCGTGTGACTACCTGAAATTTTTGGGCATTCTAGCCTTTTTGGCATCGTCCTTTTTGGCATTGAATTATTTTCGAAAACTTGAGTATCTTAGAAATAAATTTGAGACATATTTTTTTCAAATGAGTTATTTTATTGTGGTACATCCAGGTGCCACAATATATTTCAAAAATTTTCTGCCTCGAGGACCAAAATGTTTTGAGATATTTTCAATGTTTTAGAAACACTTTTATTTAGACCCGAGGGTCGAATATTCTGAAAGTTTTCACTAAGAAAAGGTGTCCTCATTTTTATCAAATGCGAAATGGTTCTCCAAAGTCTCGATAACGATGTTTCACGTTTCTACTTTTTGAAAGGTGATACTCAAGATCAATCGGTGTTCTTCTAAATTATTTTCAAAATGAGGTTTTCGTTTTTAAAACCTATCCATTCCCGTTTGAGGGCTGGGTATATATGTATGATGTTCGCGTTGTCATATTGATGTTTGCTCCCGAGTATGACCGAATTGGCGGTGTGAGCGTTGAGTCGTTTTCCACACATTTTTTTGTGTTAGCCCCTTGTGAGAGGTGGGATGTTGGTGTTGAATATTGTCGCCTCGTGGTGATTTCTGCGTTGTCACGCATGTGCGAGCTGTTAGAGCTTGGGTTGGTATGGTCGTGTGCATCGGTGATCGTTCCGTTATGTGTCGGTTGTTTAATGCCTTGTTACCTTGCTCCCGTTTTTGTGAATTTCGTGGACGAGGTTGGAGGTAATGCCCGTACTATTTTGACTTTTGTATTTTCTCTTTCTCCAGTCTATCGATTCGCTCATGTTCGTTGACACTTTATGAACTTGTTCTGTATTTCGGTTTCATCGTTCGAACGAGCTGTGATCTTGTTGTGGGCCGATCTGGTTATCGATGTGACTTTTTTTGAGTTCGGTTCGATTTTTGTGAACCTTGTTCGGGAGTAACATCATTTGGTTCTACTAGTCCTTTTATTCGAAGGGATCGGATTTTGAACTTCTGTATATTCTAATTTGTCGACTCATTTATGTTCGTTGACATTTCTGAGCTTGTCCTGCCCCTTGTTTTTGTTTATCGAACGAGTGTGGCATCATTTCGGAATAACTCGTTTGTCGTTGGGACTTTTCAATTTCTATTCCCTTTCATGTGGATCTTATGTGAATGCATACGTTGTTGTTTTCACCGGATCATATATTGTCTCGAGTCGAGATGTGAACCTTGGAGTTGTTGTTTGAATTTTTATTGTTCTTCGTGATTCGAACATGATCGTTCGATTTTTGTTGTCTCGATCTTTGTGGTTCGATCATTTGATTGTTCGGTTTTTGTCGATCTCGTTTCGCGATTGTTGAGCGTTCAGACTCCTTCCTAATTCCCTTAAGTTTGGGAAACTAGTCTCGTTTTCGATCTTCCAACCCTTGGGCGGTGGAATTTCGTATTTGTTCAGCGATTGGCTCGCGTTTTGATTGATGTACCGTTGGGTTGGTCAATCACATTGATTTTCGTTCGTTGTGTTTTGTGATTGTCGGATAATTGACTTGATTGTATTATCCATTTGATGACGCTTGTCATTTGTTGGTTTTATTATATCCCTAACGACGACGTTGTGTTGGTCGTCGTGGAGCATGTTTTCACGTCGTATGTCTCTTTGCGTTTCTTGCAGCGTTTCGCCGCTGGGCGCGAGTTTTCTGTTTTTGGTGTATCTCGTTGAGTTTTCCTCGTGGGATATTGCTCCCCCCTACTTGTTTTAAGTTTCGGGACGAAACTTCTTTTAAGGAGGGTAGAATGTAATATCCGCAATTTCGAATTTCGGTAATTTTCTTTTTTTCGGCGTAAGTTCGTTTTGACAACTCACTCCTGACCGTTTCGTCATTCCGAGAATGATTAATTCTGCACTTTTTGTCATCCGAGTTCGTTTCGGTGTCGTTTTGTTGAGTTCCGTGTCCTTAATCGACTTTTTCACGTGGGAGTTCGACTTTGTAAAGTCACCATTAATTCTTGGAAACTCCAAAAATTCTGAATCTTTGCAAAATTATAGAGAATCAAGTTATCTTTCCAATGGTTCAAACGGTGAGTCAATCGGAGTCCAGACGAAGGAGTTATGGTCGAAATAGCGAAGATTGCACGGTGTGCCTTTTTGGTGTTGAAGGGGGCTGTACCGTGTGCCGCGGCACACTCAGGCTGTTCCGCGGCACTAAGCTGATTCCTGGGCGTTTTTGGTGGCCCTGGGCCGCGGCACACTTGTCCTGTGCCGCGGCACACGAGCTTTTTCTGCGTTTTTTAGCAGATTTGCGAGGAGAAAAACTTCATTTTTTCTCCTCCCTTCTTCCTCCTTCATCTTAGGCGATTGTGGGCAATTCTTGGGTGATTTGAGTGGTCCAAAACTTGTAGAGATCATCTGCGTCAAGTCTTGTTGTAGATTTTGGACCTCTACTTGAATCCTTCATCCAAATCAAGGTATATTTCTTGATTATCCTTCAAGTTGACTTTATGGAGAAATTGTTCTTGATTTCATTTCTAATCCGATTTTGATACATCGATTGGTGTAGTATGATGTTATTAATCATGTTCTATGGGTTGTATATCCATATATCAAGTTTGTTTAACTCGATCGACGATTCGAGTGTTCTTGGGAATTATTGAACATTTAGTGTTCGATTAAATGTCCCAATGAGTTTCCCTTCGATAGTTTGTTGGGATTTCCGTTGTTTTGGCCTTGATTCTCATCGTAACCATGTGTTATTGTTACTTCCGGAGGTTTATAGGTGTCCGAGGATTCCGATGTTGAATTCCGTTTGGTGATTGATGATTCGTGTGGTGTTATTCTCGTAATACTCGTGGTGCTATCGCGTTCTTGATATTGTTCGGGGGTTCGGGGCTACTCGACCGCGTCCTATCCCTCGTCTCATTGCGATTGTGATATCGAGGCAAGTACCTTGCCCATACTTTTCTCGTTTTATGGATATGATGATCGGTGGTCGTCTTGATGTGTTTGTTTGGTTATTTGAAATGAAGTTTCAAAGGATTTCGGTGTGGCCTCGTTAAAGACTTTCTTTCAAAACGAGTGTGATTTGTGAACGGTGTTTTGAGAATTGATTATGATTTGGTTATTTTGAACGTTGAAGGATTTTATGATGATACTCCTATTGTTTAAAGTTATGGAATTGTGTATTCCGTATTTAATCTTGTTATGGTGTTTTGAAATTGCCATCTCTAGTGAGTATTCTTAATGAACTTACATTCTTAGCATATTAGTATTGCATGAGTAACGTGTGTGTGTGTATGCTCACTACGGGTTAGATCCGACGGGGTCTCGGTAGGGGTCCACGGAGGTGTGGATCGACGAGCTTTGCTTTTAACCACTACGGGTTAGATCCGATGGGGTCTCGGTAGGGGTCCACGGAGGTGTGGATCGATGGTTAATTGTGGTGCATTTTGCAACTGTGATTTGGATTATTGGCATTTCCGGAAATGAGCGCTTTTGAACGGTTTTCATGATTGCATGCATCGACTAAGTGTGTAAGAGGTAAGTGTTCGTTTGGCTTAATTGGCTAGGATGGCACTAGAGTATTTTGTTGTTTGTTTTAAATCCTTTATTTGTGGATTTTGATGTTGGAAGACGAACCTTGTTGTCGTTCTCGTGTACTGTGAGTTGATGAGATTTGGGGCTAAAATCCCAATGGTTTTGTAAAAGTCATTTTATGGATTTGGGGCTAAAATCCCAACGGGTTGGTAAATGTCATTTTTCGGAAAGTAAAGATTTGGGCGGTGACCCTTTTGTCTTGTGGATTTTGAAAAGTAGGATTTGATAATCCTAAATGGTTTTCTATTAAAACTCTCGATGGCATTCTAAACCGTCTTATAAATTATTTCCATTGATTTATGGTATTTCGATTTTTAAAGGTTTTCTCAAACCCTTGCCTCGAGAAGTACTTTTCGTTTCGTTTGGATCTTTGAGGATTCCTGGTTATTGTTATTCGTGGAATGTGAATTGTATGGCTCGTATTTGCACTTTGTATTTGCACTAGCAAAACAGTGGAGTTTTGCTAACCCCCGAGTATTCGGGGGGTGGATGTCTATTTTTGCATTCAGGTTTTGGAGCATAACACAGGGTCGGCACGAAGGATGATGAAAGATGAACGATACTAATCACACGAGGATCCGTTGATGTCGTATTGGTTTAGTTGTATTTTCTTTTCCGCTGCAGTATCTTTTCCCCGTACGGGAGTTTATTGTATTTTGACCCCTGCGTGGGTATATGTTGTAATTGAGTTGTATATTTTTATTGAAAGACCAAATCGGTCTACTGAGTCATTTAGCCTTGAAGGAATTGTCGAGATGTTAAATGTTGTTACCAGCCTGGTAGATCTTCGAGGAGAGGGTCTACGGCGTGTAGTATCCCTGAGTGGATTGGGGGTGTTACAATGATGAGGCTCGAGTTTGCGTTGTTTAGTTTATTCTATCTATGTTGTTTGTCGGAGTCAGTAACATATTTTTGTTTTAAATATAAGATTGAAGGCCCCTGCGTGGGTAATAGATTCGTTTTACATTATGTTTTCCTACATTTACACTAAAATGTTCTGGCCGAGGCCACGACCTTACTTACATTATTAAATATTGTCATTATGGGATTATTGTAAATTATGTGAATGTCCTAGCCTGGTAGACCTTGATTAAACACTACAAAAAAACAGTTTTTACCGACGTCATTTACCGACGCCCGTAACGCCGTTGTTAAACTTATAATTTACCGACGCCATTGCCGACGACCGGTTCACAGGCTTATTTTTTTTCTTTTTTTTCACAATTAATGACGCCGTTTACCGACGCCATTTACCGAGGCCACTTCGGCGTTGGTAAATTTTTATTATTATCTTTTTTTCTTTTTTCACAATTAATGACGCCATTTACCGACGCCATTTACCGACGCCTTTACCGACGCCATTTTGGCGTTGGTAATTTTTTTTAGTTTAACGACGCCGTTCACGCCATTACCGACGCCATTTCGGCGTCGGTAAATTTTTTACAGTATCCCACATCGAAAAAACAGTAGTGTTTTATGTGGTTTATAAACCAAAATCCTTCTCAACCATTTGAAATTGAATGGAGCCCGAACCTGACCCGCCCGGACCCGGACCCGACCCGCCCGGACCTGGACCTCACCGAACCTGACCCGCCTGAGCTAGGACCTTACCCGCCTGAGCCCGGACGTGACCCGCCTGAGTCATGACCTGACTTTATTAGATTTTTTTTTTAATTTACCGACGCCAAAAATGGCGTCGGTAAATGGCGGCGTCGGTAAAAATTACCGTCGAGCGTTTTTTCAACGGCGGGTTGCCGTCGGTAATGGCGTCGGTAATTTTTTTACCAACGCCCTTTTCTGTTTTACCAACGGCGTTTGGCGTCGGTAAAAACTGTTTTTTTTTGTAGTGAAAGTTCTACAGCATGTAATGACCCTTATGAGAACTGGGGTGTTACATATCCGTTGCATGCTTTTTGACTTTCTAGAATCAATCCAATGGATTGATTTATTTGAATTCGAACTTCACCATGCATAGAGTAAGTTATCTATACAACATATCATACATTATGTTATCGTCCTTGCGTGCGCTAGTCTTCGTATTAGCGTGCATTATCTGCTTCGATGCAGAATGCAGTACTCACTGACTTGGTATGTTGTGTACATTATACTTTGGTTATAGCATACATTAGCTTCATTAAGATTTACTTCTTTTCTGTCCTTCTCATGCGTCTTCGACTCCTTGATGATTAATTGTTGTTTTTCTTTGTTTAGCAACTTATCATCATCAAAACCTCTAAAATGAATGTGTGGAATAAAATGTCCCAACAACTTTGATTAATTGGACAAATTAAATTATATAAAAATAAATTAGACAAATTAAATTTTACAATAAAAATAAGATTATTTATTTAGCTAACTCAATAATTGGCCAAATTTTATTTTCAGTAAAATTAACACTATTTATTTGGCCCACTGAATAACTGGTCAATTAATTGCATATGAGAAATGTGATGGTAAAACACACACTGATCATAAGTACTTATTTAGTTCTCTAATGTGTGAAGTCCCATTCAAAATATATAGGGCATGGAATATTTTAGACCAAAGGAATCTAAAATCAGAAAATACCACTATAGAGAGAGTTAAAATGATGCTCCGAATACGTTTTGCTATATATATATATAAGTAAAATTATTTATTTGGTCAACATGAAAATTGAACCAATTAATAGAGCCAAATTTGTTATGCCTCGGCAGAAAAAAATTGATCACCTTAAGTTTTCCCAATAAAAATAAAATTATTATTGGTGGTGCAAAACAACAGTGAGGCGAGAAATATATATTGATTTTGGATATTTATTTAGGTTATCCAATCGATTGCGTCTCGTTCAAAACCGATGGGATTTAAATTTATAGATAACCACTATTAATACAAACCTAATAATTGGCAAAAATAAATTTTTATAAAACTAAAACTATTCATTTGGCTCAATAATCAGACAATTAGTATTAGTCAAATTATTTTTTCTAAATAAAAAATAAAATTACTAAACTCATTGTGCAAAATAATTGTGGAATAAAAAATATATATTGATTTAAATATTTATTTAGATGCTCCGAATCGATGAAGCCTCATATAAGATCGATGTGATATTCAAAATTAGATAAATACGATTAATGCAATTTGATAATTGATCAAATTAGATTTTCCAATAAAAAATAAAGCAATTTATTTGGCTAACTTAATAAATGATATTATTAATATTGGTCAAACTAAAATTTTCAATTAATATAAAAATCAAACCAAACCAAACCAAACATACCCAGTATATCCCGCTCAGAGCAGGGTCTGGGGAGGGTAAGATGTATGCAGACCATGCCCCTACTTTTTACGGTAGGGAGGCTGTAATATCCTTACTTTTTTGGCTATAATTATTAATTCATGAACCTCGTGGGTTGGTTTGTAATTTTTCGAATATTGGTATCGTGTGTTTGATTCGAGATTGATCTTGTATGTTGTGTCTCTTACCAATATCTCGTTAGTATTCGATTACAGTTGGTTGTATTTTTGTATCGCTTCTGCAACCTAGGGCTAACGTGCGCTAAGTTATCCGAGTAACGTACGCAATGGAGGTCGTAGGCCAGCACAGGCTACTGCCGGAAGGATAGCGCACGCTAACCGGCAGCATGGGATAGTCCAGAGGGTACTAGACTGGGATAAGGATCGAGCTAGCGCACGCTAGGGGAGCAGGTAGCGCACGCCACTGTCGAGTGATAACGCGCGCTAAGCGGCCTGGACAGTGTTAGGAGTATTTTTATGCGCTTTTATATCATTAATTAATATCCATCTTGAGCCTAATTCAGTATAAATGAGCTTTTAATGCACTGTTCTTATGTGTTTTGCAGGAAATCGGAGTCCGGAAGCCAAAACGATGAAAAACGGGCGAAAACAGCAGTTTTTGGTCATGAGCCGCGGCACAAACCAAGTGAGCCGCGGCACACGAAGACAACCAATAACAGCGTGCACCTTTATCTTGTGTGCCGCGGCACACACCAAGTGAGCCGCGGCACAGAGGAAAAAGGCGCCCGAGCGGCGAGCCTTTGAAGGATAGGGGCCGCGGCACAGATTAAGCGAGCCGCGGCCCACCGGGCGGTTGTGCTGAATATTCTGCATTTCTAGGCAGTTTTGGAGCCTGTTCTCGACCTAATCACATGGACGCGTTTTGGAGGCTTAGGATTGCTATAAATAAGCATAAAAGGGCTGAAGAAAAAAAGGAGGAAAAACAAGGAGGAAGATCAATAGCTAGGGCGCAGAACACAAGGAGGAGATTCGTGGGGCGACGACAAGACCACGGATTCCCTACGGTTTTTCTTAGTTTTTCTGCATCTTAGTTTGTAGATCTATTCGAGTAGGATTGTGATTGTAGCCGATTTCATGACGGTTTGATTATTTATTATTATTTCGATTTACTCGTTATTCTATTGAATTGGATTCTGCTTACTGTTCTTAATGCTTTTTAATTGTGTGGCCAACAGTTAATTTGTTTTGAATGTCTTTATGGATTCGGGAGATGAAATTTAGGCATAGTTATTGTGAGACGAATCATAATTTTCGTGAGATAGGGATATACTCATGCGAATTGTGAAGCCTGTTATTGTGGGAATTCTTGAACTGTTTTAACTATTAATTATTTAATTCGAATAGGCATATATCGAGTTAATAATTCGTAGTATTTTCTATCGACCTTGGGAAAGACTTTAGAATAATTTAGGAACTCGTGGCTTACAATCAATTGAATAAAATTGAATTGAATTGAATAAATATCATTCCTGATTGTTTGAGGTGAAAATCATAATCCTACATCCGTATTAGTATTATTATTATTAGTACTATTATTTATTTTCGACAATTAGTTTAGGTATAAATTCCATATAATTGTTCTTCAAATAAAATTGTGAGTCGACTATATTTTGGTACTTAGTGAAATCAGTCCTCGAGGGAACGATACTTTACTTATCACTTTATTACTTGTTGACACCGTGCACTTGCGGCATATTGTGAGGGATTTTCCCACAATAAGTTTTTGGCGCCGTTGCCGGGGACTGATTTTTCGCTAATATCAATACCAAGCGACTCTAATTTTAATTTGAAGTTGTCTCTATATTTTTATTTTCTTCATTATGTTTTCCTTTGAGTATCGTGGCCCTTGGCATTTCATAAATCCCAATGTTCTTAATAATTTGCCTAATAGGGTCAGTCAGCCCCCTCCCACAAAACAAAAGACCATGCTTGAACAATGTGTAGACGTTCTCAAAAATCCTGATAGTACCCTTTTTGAGCGAGAATGTGCACGTCGTGGTCTTGAGATTCACTATGGTTATTTTCCAGTTCATATATTTAGTAGTGAAGTTGAAGGGGAGGTTGAGAAGGAAGACATGCTAAGTTTTAGGGTCGATCCCCCAGCACCCGATAATTACATAAAGTGTGATGAGCCTGTAGAAGAAGTTACCATTGATGATGTTTCTCAAGAAATTTCATTAAATTGTCATCAAACTTCGACTAATAAGGTGAACACTTATGTGCCTAAAATTTTATTAACGGTGCCACGCATAATTTTTCCTAAATCCATAATGGGAGAGATTGACCCCATTACTCATGATTTTGTTGAGGCTGATTCTTCGAGTTCTAATGAGATTGTTCATGATTATTCTTTATTATTTACCCATTCGAACTCTGCTTATTTTTCATGCCTTATCATTATTATATTCTTCCATCATTTTTTGGTTGCCCGCATAATTATTCTTACTCATTATTTTTGGCAACCGGGCATGAACCAAAACCTCCCTTATGGAATAAGAGGCTTATAGATTGCAAGAAGGGGGCATTTGGCAATCTCCCTAGAAAGAAGCCACGTTGAATTTTTGTTTGCCATGTCGTGCTCAAGACGTAAAATAGAGCGCTTGATGGGAGGCAACCCATCATTTTTACTTGTTTTCTAGTTAGTTGTTTTTATTTGATTTTTAGTTAATAATTTTTTCCTTTATTTTGTTATTTCGTTTGGATTCGTGTATTCTTGTTGGCCCTTATTTCTCTAATATTTCTTTATAACCCCAATGAGTTATTATTTTTCATATTCTAGTCTTTCTTGATTTAATGTCTACTATTATTTCATGACTAGAGACTAAGTTTGGGGGTCCCTGGTGATGTTAAGCAATACTTGAAGTATGGACTGACAGATAATTCCACTAAGACATGTGCTGGCGTTCAAGAAGACATTTGGAATAAGTTTCCCTTTTCCTTATCTCTTTTACTTTCACATGAGCTTTACTGTTGATGATTTTATGTGTAGTGGAATTGATTTACTTGGGTATAAATTGCGATTGCTTTACTGTCCTTGCATGTTGTTGATGGTTTTTGTAAGCATGAATTTTTCGTGAATTTTTCGTGCTTTCGTGTGTAAAACTGATGTTACGATACTGATCTCTTGGAAGAAACGGTTGAGTTTTAGTCGAGTTGCAGTCAGCAATATATGTTTCTGTTGAGTATTCAGTTAGGTCCGAAATTTTATCGTTTTGTAGACATCTTAGCGGATAAGAGAGGAGACATGCGTGTTTTCAAATCACCGTTTATACGTTTGGTTAAACTTTTCGCGTTGCTAGTCGTCCAGTACCATGAGTCTTGTTGGCATTTAAATTGAGTTTAGAGTCGGACAGTTTTTCCCAAGAAAAAGTCGAGATACTATTTGTTCTATGATGGGAAGTCTAGTAACCGGGGCTATTCACGTGACCCGTTGTTTACTCTCGCATAAAACGACGACCCTGAATAGATTAATACACTATAAGAATAAACGTCAAAGACTTCAGATAATATCCGAAGTAAAAATGTTATAATTACCGAAGTCTATGTTCGTGTAGTTAAAGGTATACTTTAGACTTCGCTTATTAGACGAAGTCTAATATCGTAATAACCGAAGTCTATCTCGGTTTTTAGAACCCGAATATGGGGGTTTGCGAAGTAAAAAAGGTCCTTCCACTTCAGTTATTTTATAATCGCTGAAGTGTATATTTCCTATTACACTCCTTTTTACTTCGCTTATTCTATTTTGTGTCGCTAATTATAAATCTCTGACTTCGTGTTTTATCCGAAGTAAATAACCACATTGCATATTTCTTTTCAATTTGTAAATATAGAATCCCTGTTGTACAAAAACATGATCCACCCAATAAAAAACCTCAATTCACAAGATCTCAACAACACAACCTCAAATACATCAATCAACCTCATTAAAAATCCAACAAACTCAAATCACAAGATCGCAATTCAATAACACAAGATCATAAGCATTGATAATAATAATAAACCACAATTTCATATACAAAACGGCGGACTGTCGTACAAAAATGCCAAATATTCAGATTCACGTGATTCACAAGTTTGCATTGGGCATAACTATAATATGCCAACATCAAATAAACTTCCACAATGTCTACGAGACACATGCATAGGTATGGCTAATGGACTGCACATTAACAAAACATTCACCATATTTACCCGATCAAACGACATGTTCTGATCTAACTATACCAACAGATATGCACCAGAGTACCAGTAGTGTTGCAACCAAGACCATACACATATAGTACTGATTTGAAACTAGACAAAGAACTTCCTGACAATAAAGCCAGCCTAAGCACCATCGACAAACGTGTAGACGAACTTGCTCCACTCGTTCCTGACTTCATCATACTGCTCCTGGGTGTAGTATTGGTCTTTGACTGAACCAGGATACTGAGCAAATCACATTGAAACAAAAAAAAAATAGATTAAGTACGTTCATAAAAGATTGAAATCTATATCTTGTGTTTTAAGTTGTATGTATAAAAATCTGGGGCTTGTTGTTGGATTTGTTGTTGCTTGGAATATGTTTCAACGTATTGATTGTTGTTATTTGGCTTAAGTGATTTTTTTATACTTTTAATATTATATATTATGCCTTACATCTGAAATTGCAGGTTGAACAATGGAAGAAAAGAACTGCAAGAAAAGAAAAGAAAACAGAGAGCAGATACAACGAGAACACAAATGCACCAACCCAGAACTTTTTTTTCTTTCTTCTTCTTGACCTTTTTATTTGAGGAGGCGGCGTCTCAATATTGTTGCTCTTTCTCTCATCTGATGATGTCTCTTCGAAACAATCTTCAATTTCTTATTGGACACCTCTTCAAGACAAGCCACTCATATGAATCATATTCGAAGGCAATGAACAAGATGTCGCTGTGTCACAAACACTCGGATGCAACACTTTTGTCCCATTATTTCCTGCTTAAATGGAAGGTTGGGCCATCCACGGGGTTCGAATACCAAAGCAACACCACCACCGACAAGTATTTCATCACCATTAACCTTCAGGTTTGCTTGAATTTCAAGCGAGGAATATGCTGGCACGGCCACCGTAGACAGCTTAATAAGAGCCCAAAAGTCCAGCTTCCGTAGTGTGCTATCAAAGAGCACACGATCGATACAACACTTTAGTCTCCCTTTACTGGTAGCAGATATGATACCACTCACTTCAGCAACACATAATGCATCGATGCTGCCATCTTCTTCCTCATTTTCTTTCTTAACAACCGCAACACTCACATGAGCTAAGAGTGCACACTGAAATATTGTACAGTTAACATAAACCGTGTGAGGGCTGAAGTCGTAGGGTCCATAAGAAATTTGCCCGTAAACCTTGTTCTTTTTGCCATCAACCTGTTTCCATGGATTTCAACAAATTAAAATGAAACTTTATCCAGACAATTGCCCTCGAAACATTAACCAAGGGGCATTGCAATAATGAATCAGATGAAGACAACAATACAGCCAAGTACTGAATAAAATCAAATGAATGCCAAAAATTTACCTCAAACATTGACAAGGTTCCATTTCGATATATCTCATCACCAGGAGGATGCTTGAGATCACATTTTCTCTACAGATAAAAGAGAAATACTTAGAACAATGGGCACTGCAGCTAATTTGACAAGGCAGATAAAACTATCCATTTAAAACTGAACATACCCTGGTTCAGATATGCAGCTGAGAAACTTTCTTTATATAACACCAGATGTAAAGAAAGGGGTAAAATGAACATAGAAAGAAGCTCAACATATGCCTCTGATGTTTTTCTTTGCGCTTCATGAAATTCAGGAAAAATTCACAAAAGAAAAGCTTGGTACAGTAATTGTGTTCCAGAGGAAAGGACAAAAAATACCAAGTCTCAATCTCATATCTTCCAAGTTCTATTGTGGCAATATTTTTTACTTTTGTAGATTCTTCGTGTTCCCATAAACTAGCAGCATCAAGCTCCTCGTGACCCTGTATAATTCCAAACACCACAGTAATCTCCTATGAAATTTTTTTACTAACGTCTGGAAGAGAACATACAATCCACACATTTCTAAAAAATTTACATACAAGACGCTACGTTATCCTGAGAAAACTGAGAAAACTGAAATATTAAATTTGCTAAGTATTAAATAAATAATACTGAGAAAACTGAAACAAATAAACATACTTTCTTCGATTAGCATACGAGATTAACTAGGCTTACCTCCACATGTGTCTCATCAATCTTACGCTTTTGATGTCTTGTCATTTTCAAGCTAGTTACCTGAAATTTTCAAATGTCAGCTTATACCGCATGGAAAATAAGCATGAGGTACAAATAGTAAAAATTGGAAATGGCACTATTTTTATCATGTAAAGTTAAAACAAAAAAAAAACATATTTGTTGCTAGATACAATGGGCACAAAGACTAAAACTATGTATAGCAGACAATTCGGATGAAAAGTACATGTATGTGAATCGAGAATATGTCTGTCAACCTCGCCCAATTTCACCCATTCATCAAGTATACGCTGAATCGTCCAAGAAAATAAACATAAATGACATAAAGATGTTACCTTGTCCTCAACCGTCTCCTCCACATCTGCTTCTACAGTCGAGATCAAGTTGATCCGATTTTACCCATTCATCAAGTCTACGATTAATCGTCCCAAGAAAATAAAGATATATAGGCGGTATAGGATAATCGGATCAATTAAAAACCCTTTTTCCAATTAAAAACCAAATCGAAACAAGAACTTACCGGAGTTTCAAGAGGGGTATCTTAACCAAAAAGGAACAACCATGTTTCCAAAACTAAAATAAAACCCTTACATCAAGTCCTTTCAAGTTGAGCTTGGAGCTACTTGAATGAGCATTATGAGCCAACACAAGCAACAACTAGTGGTATGTAGTGCCTTGCAGTATAGGCAACCACTAAGGTCATAAATCTAAGGGTAAAAAATAAAGAGAGCAGAAAATAACGGTGAAGCAAGCAGGTTGGGAAACAATGTTTGGGCTATGTGTTTTTTCACCTTACCCAAGCTTCTTTCTTTATATTCTTCTTGTAAGTTTGATTCAGAAAGTTGAGAAGACATGGAAGAGCCCAATGATCAATAATGCACCACAAAATAAAAAGGGATGTGAGAAAGGACCGAAAACACAGAAGGCCCTAAAGAAAGTAGACCCATGCTTCATCTAACTTTCTAAGATATGTTATTGCAAATATGGATACATAAGTGCAGCAATAGAAAGAAAAAAAATCATACCTGAAATGATTCCATCAACTTGATATGGTATTTGCTGCCCAGAACCTGCATAGTTTCAGAAGTGGAACTTGTATTTCCAAATAGGGCCATAACCGCCAGTTTCACCTCATACCGCAATCGGGGTGGGAGACCAAAGGTCTTTCCTTTTCCACCTCTGCACCAATGTATTTCCTTTCAGGGAATGTTATAAGCGGGAATGACAACTATCTTTTCTTAACTCAATGAAGAAAACCAGATTGATCAAACCTAATTACTGAAACAATTTGCATAAAAATCAAAATTAAAACAGCATTAACATTAATCCTAACCCTACCGCATAAATCTCATCTTCACTATGATTCGGCCCAGTAATCTCCTTTATATTCTCGATCGTCTTCTTCAGGCTGCTCGGAATCGAAACCCTACCGCACACTGCAGCTCCCTTAACCCCACTGCTCATCTTCTTCTTCAATTCCCCAAATATACAAATCAACTAGTACAATTATATATATATATATATAGAGAGAGAGAGAGAGAGGTCAATTTAGTATAGGCAAATATACAAATCAACTAGTACAATTATATAACAACCATGATTATTAGACGACTCAAACCGAAAGAAAAGTAGAAAACCCTAACCTCCTAAACCAAAACGCCGCTCGCTTTGCTGGTCGCCGTTATCCTTCAATTTCCACCGCGCGCCTTGTTCTGTGCAGCTAAAAAACCTAGAGATCAATGCTCTAAGATTACATATTTCTCTAAATTGAATAAACCCCAATTTCTCAGTCGCAACTAATAAAGATTGAAGCTCTTGATAATTACCTTGTTGGGTTTAGGATTGTTGGAAGCTAGGTGGAGAATCTCGACCACTGGGAGCACGAAGGCAAGGGTTTTTCCCAAGCTGGTGGAAGCGTTGACGGCAATGCATAGCAATTAGCAACAGGATAGTGGCTGCCTGAACTGGAGTGCAGAACTCGAAGCTGCCTTGGGTGAGGGCTTCGAGCACCGGCTCGGAGAGCGGAGGGTTGAGATTGGAGAATCGAGTGGTACTGAAAATGAGCGGACGAAGAAGGAGGGTTGAGATTGGAAATGAGCGGGCGAAGAAAGGAGGGTTTTTTTGGAGTATGAAACATTTTTGGAGTCCGAAAAATAATTGAGCTCAAGTATATTTAAAAAATTGCGTCAAAAAAAAATCACACTTTTTACTTCAGTAATTATAAAATTAGCGAAGTCTTTGGAATTTAAAATTTCTAACTAGCTCCTGCCTTTTTGTTTGATACCATTTACTGAAGTCTATGTGTGTAGTTTACTTCCCTAAATTGAAAAGCGAAGTTGTTGTTTGTTTTTACTTCGCTAATATACATTACCGAAGTGAGACGTACCGAAGTCTTTGATGTTTTTTCTACTTGTGATAATTTAGAAATATCGCATTACCGATGATGGGAAGCCTAGTAACCGGGGGTATTCACGTGGCCCGTTGTTTACTCTCGCATAAAACGGCAACCTTGACATGCGGGAATAGCTATTCGAGTTGTTTATCCGCTGTGGAGGGGAACTTAGTAACTAGAAGCATCCATGTGCCCCATGAGTATCTTTTACGTCAAACGGTTCCCCAAGACATGAGAATGGAATTCCACCCTAGGACCATCTCGATGAAATATCCCGAGAGCCGAAACCTAGTGGTTAACTCGAATCTATTTTACTGATCATACATAAGGGAATGCTGTCCGAGGAGTAATGTCGATAATGAAACTCTTCAATTTTGCCACTAGACTGTGGGACTGGGCGAATTAGCTTGTTTAATCTAACCCTTCATATTGACGGTCGGTTAAATTCACGCTTGTTAATCTTTGAGCTTGATTTTCTTCATGAACGATTGATTAAGACTGAAATTGGTTACTTAGTGGAATCAGTGTCCTGGATGCGACTCGCTATTACGATACTTGTACTATTCTTTGAGATTTTCAGGGTAGTATTGATTAAGTTGAGCACTATGGACTTGCATGATTATTCACGATGCATTTTATTTAAAATTGATAATTTTTTGCTTGAGGACAAGCAAAAGCTCAAGTTTGGGGGTATTTGTTAGGAGTATTTTTATGCGCTTTTATATCATTAATTAATATCCATCTTGAGCCTAATTCAGCATAAATGAGCTTTTAATGCACTATTCTTATGTGTTTTGTAGGAAATCGGACTCCGGAATCCAAAACGATGAAAAACGGGCGAAAACAGCAGTTTTTGGTCATGAGCCGCGGCACAAATCAAGTGAGCCGCGGCACACGAAGACAACCAACGAACGCTGTGCACACTGTACTGTGTGCCGCGGCACACACCAAGTGAGCCACGGCACAGGAGGAAAAAGGCACCCAGGCAGCAGGCACTGAAGGATAGGGGCCGCGACACAGATTAAGCGAGTCGCGGCCCACCAGGCGGTTGTGCTGAATATTCCGCATTTCTAGGCCGTTTTGGAGCCGGTTCTCGACCTAATCACACGGACGCGTTTTGGAGGCTTAGGATTGCTATAAATAAGCATAAAAGGGCTGAAGAAAAAAAGGAGGAAAAACAAGGAGGAAGATCAATAGCTAGGGCGAAGAACAGAATGAGGAGATTCGTGGGGCGACGACAAGACCACGGATTCCCTACGGTTTTTCTTAGTTTTTCTGCATCTTAGTTTGTAGATCTATTCGAGTAGGATTGTGATTGTAGCCGATTTCATGATGGTTTGATTATTTATTATTATTTCGATTTACTCGTTATTCTATTGAATTTGATTCTGATTACTGTTCTTATTGCTTTTTAATTGTCTGGCCAACAGTTACTTTGTTTTGAATGTCTTTATGGATTCAGGAGATGAAATTTAGGCATAGTTCTTGTGAGACGAATCATAATTTTCATGAGATAGGGATATACTCATGCGGATTATGAAGCCTATTATTGTGGGAATTCTTGAAATGTTTTAACTATTAATTATTTAATTCGAATAGGGATATATCGAGTTAATAATTCGTAGTATTTTCTATCGACCTTGGGAAAGGCTTTAGAATAATTTAGGAACTCCTGGCTTACAATCAATTGAATAAAAGTGAATTGAATTGAATAAATATCATTCCTGATTGTTTGAGGTGAAAATCATAATCCTACATCCGTATTAGTATTATTATTATTAGTACTATTATTTATTTTCAGCAATTAGTTTAGGTATAAATTCCATATAATTGTTCTTCAAATAAAATTGTGAGTCGACTATATTTTGGTACTTAGTGAAATCAGTCATCGATGGAACGATACTTTACTTATCACTTTATTACTTGTTGACACCGTGCACTTGCGGCATATTGTGAGGGATTTTCCCACAACAGACAGTAAGGGCAGTGAGGTCTGGACTTCGGCCAGACCAACAGGTAATGCACGCTAAGACGATCGTTGCGCGCGCTAACTCGTCAGGCGTAGCGCACGCTGTTCGGTCGTAGCGCACGCTACCGGGATGGGCCGAAAGGTTTCTGGACTTGGACTGGGCGCCAGGGAGCGCGCGCTAAGGCGGCAGCTGTGTGCGCTAACTCGGCGGTATAGTGCACGCTAACTCGGCTGAGTAGCGTACGCTGTCGGACCTGGTGCACGCCAGCTCGGCTGGGCAGAAGGGTCTGGACTGCAGGCCTAGGCCGATAGCGCACGCTATCTGGGAAGCGCTAGCGCGTGCTAGGGCGCACCTATATAAATACATGTGTTGCGGTCAACACTTGTCATTTTTCACTTTCTTTCCTCTTCTCCGAGTTTCTATACGACTCCAGGGTTGTGTAGGCGAGGGTTTCGGCGGAGCACGGTTGACACTCAGATCTTTTCAACTTCAAGCAAAGATCCATCAATCCTACATCATTTTCACCAAGGAATTGAGGTAATACTTCCTTAGAACCCTAACTTTGGGGAATTTTGGGGGTTTTGGGGATCTCGTTTCTCCAACCGTTTTAGCTCCAAATTTATGATGAATTATAGTTGAAAATAGTTCCATAAGTATGATTTCATGATTTCCTCAAGGTTTTGTGGATTGATTCCAAATCTTCTTTTGTAAATCGAGCAAAACCCGTTATGCCCCCGTAGTGCTCGATGAAATGTTCCTAAGGGTAGAACTTAGGATGGATTTTAGTGTTTCCAACAAAATTGTAAATGATTGAGCCTCGATGTTTGTTAGGAGCGGGATTTGGAAAATAGTTCGGACCGTAGCCTTGTTCGTTGTTGTTCCTTTGAGAGTTAGAAATCTAGGAAAGTACTTTATTGCATTATTTTATGGCATATATTTTTGTGATGAATTAGTTATTGATGAGAGTTGAAAGGTTGTTATTGTAACACCCCCAGAATCAAACCAGGAATATTACACGCCGCAGACCCTCTCCGTGAGGATCCACCAGGCTAGACATCAAAACTACATAATAAATTACATACCGACATGATAAAATACAAAATCCGTAGACCAACTTGGTCTTTCGTCACTAACATACAAGTCAAAAATACACATTTCCATCTCGACTCATACCCGTACAAGGGTAAAATATACTCACAACCAAAAGTACGACAGAAGAAAGACCATACGCAAACTCGGACTGACTGTATCCAACACTGGCCTTCGTGTGATTAGTATCATTCGCCTTCCATCATCCTTCGCGCCGATCCTGTGTTTTGCTCCCAAACCTGCATGTACCTGGATGCAAAAACAGACATCCACCCCCGAATACTCGGGGGTTAGCAAAACTCCACTGTTTTGCTAGTACAAGTATAAAGTGCAAATACGAGCCATACAAAACACATTCCGAGAATACAACAAAAGTCTTCCCGAGATATTTGATAATTAAAATAGTTCAAGTCTTGAATGTAGAAACCAAAACAAGAAAACACTTTGAAAACATTTTCAAATCTCGGGAGTTTTCGAAAACATTTTCGATAGTAAAGTTCTTAATTCTCCAAAAGCCACTTAGGGTCACCGCCCCAATATTCATTTTCCAAAAATGTAAATCCGATTAACAAAACACGGGGTTCACAACCCAATTCACTCCAGTCACAAAACACAGGGTCCACGACCATTTCGATCATCAATACAGGGTCCGCGACCCGTTCATTCACTTCAATTCACTTTCAAAAATACATTGCACATAACACATTATGCTTATGCCATTTTAGCCAAACACCAAGACTCGATATATAATATCTCTCGACTCCGAGCAACAAGCATTGTGATACTCCGGACATATCACAATTAATCAACAGTACAAACACTCTGGCAATTCTCGCGACCGGTCCGGTCCCGCCGTAAGGCCACCAAGTCCCTGTGTGCCCCGTCGAGCAATCCCCAGGTGAGAACGCCCACTCGAAGTAACTCTCGCGACCCGATCCAGCCGCTAAGCCACCAGGTCCCCGTGTGACCCCATCGAGTCAATCCCCGAGTGAGAGTACCCGAGAAAAACCTTACAACTCTCATCAATTCACGTTTCCAAAAACCACAATCCTCAAGAGTCAATCACAATATATATAGTCAAGGTATTTTGCTAAAATGGCCATATTATTCTAACATATACTCACGACCCAGAATTAATACTATTCACAAAGAAACACACTTATCTCAACAACACCGAACGACACAACCCGTATCACACAACTCATGTAACCACCGATAACCACATGATTCCACGCACAATTCATAACAAAAGGATTTAACCACAAATTACCGACGACATATTCACACATAATGACATCATCCGAAGGTAGGGAGTTCCTATACTCAACACTAACACACATAGTCAAATAATCACATTAAGTCTCGAACGCAAGATTCATCCTTTAAGAAAACCATAATTGTAAATATACCGATTCTTTAGAAAAATGGTTGTAAACAATTCGTTTAGCACGTATCGTCAACTTTCAACCATCATATTCACAAAACACGTAATGTATAGGCAAGATACTTGCCTCAGTAGTTGATACCGGACACTCCGACAAACGTGGATTAACCGGAAAACCTCAAATGCCCAAAACTCTCCGGCGGAAACGACGGTAGAACCACCAATCGTAAAACGGCGAACGGAAGGGTTCCAGCTCGAGTTCTTCGCAAGGAACCTGACCCTAACATAATACCGTCAAAATCAACGATCTTACGAGGAAGAATAATCGTAGAACGCCCAAAACCCCCCTCTAAGGATTTTCACCGGACACCTTCAAGGCACCGATTAGGAACTCAACAAAACGAAGAATCTTTAACAATCGAACCATGGATCAACAAGAAAATTGGTATAAAACAACTTAATAATCATCAATCCCTCACTATTCTAAGATATAACGAATCAAACGGACGAAATCAACAAAATCCCCAATTTTTCCCAAAATTAGGATTATAAGAAAACTAACCTTGATTCGCTGGATTGAAGGATGTTATGGAGTGATTAATCGATGATATAAGCTCCAAAACTTCGTGGATTAGTTGTATAATAACATGCCTTCATGATCTCCAATGACCCAGCCGCGGAAGAGAAAGGGAGAAAATGAAAAATGAGTGCAAACAGGACTGCTCGGTAATATTTATACTGGTGCAGCCTAGCGTGCGCTAGACTGCCAAGCTAGCGTGCGCTAGCGGGCGGTCATGGTCGAGAATGTTCGACCGGGCCCGCCATCATGTGCTGAACACGTGCGCCGCTGACCACATTCCGAGACTTCTGGCTTGGCGAGTAGCGTCTGCACCTTCAGCCGTAGGCGTGCGCTACTGCCGGCCAGAAGGCCGTAGTGTCCGACAGTAGCGTGCGCTACCTGCCGATCCTCCCAGTCCAGAACCTTTCTGCCCTTACTGCCTCGGCCGACTAGCGCGCGCAGCCAACCGGTCGTAGCGTGCGCTGCCTCCCGGCCGTAGCGTGCGCTACCTCCCGGCCATAGCGTGCGCTATGCCGGTTCCTGCCGCACCCGCCCGGCCGATGCCTGCACCCGTCCGGCCAGTGCCTGCAGCCGTCCGGCCACCGTCCCCAACCGTCCGGCTAGTGTCCGACCACCATGATTCGACGACTCGATTTTCCGAAATCACACGGAACGAACACGACAAAATACTCGGGGACAACATCATTGGTCCGAAATGAAAACAACGGATAACAAATCATCACCTACGGTCTTAAACGCCAAAATCAGTTGTCGAGAAAATAATATCGGAACTCGTCAATCGGGAAATATCCGAAAAAAAAGCCAAAATAACCGGAACGAAAATCGTGGGTATTACATTCTACCCTCCTAAAAATAAGTTTCGTCCCGAAACTTAAAACAAAAGCAAGGCGACTCTCGACAACACACCAGAACTTCATGCGGTATAAAGCCACTACGATCCGATTCAATACGCAAGAATGCTTACGAAAAGCAACGAGCATGAATCGTTGCGATTGATAAAACCGAGCAATACAAAAATCAAGTCACGATTCCAACGCTGAAAGGTATGAAATTCCAGTAACTCACAGATTTGGAAGATCAAATATGAAGAAAAATTTTTCAACACTTATGGAAATCGCAAAATGGCCCAGGTGTACAATAACCACGATTTTGAGGTCAAACGATAATGATTGGACAACGACAAACGAATAGCAATGATCGAATAACAACGATAACCTTTGAAGTTCATACCTCAAATCAAGACATCAATAACTTGTAGGAAGCACGAGGTGTTAGTTTCGAACACGGTTCACAAGAAATCGATCCGAACATGGAAAGATCACAACGATATGCACATCAATTTGGGTCAATATCAGAACTCGCTCGAATGACAAATGAGAGAAACAACACAAGGTCAGAAGCATTAACGAACACAATCGCCTCAATACGGTCGAACAAAACGGAAACGAGAAGAAGAAGAAAAATGCGGGCATTACATCATATCACCTTTAAAAGAGGTTTCATCCCCAAAACCTAAACAACGAAATGAAGTGTTTGAATATCAACCTTCCCGGCCATATCCTCTTGGTCCTGCATCTAGTCTCCATAACCAACTGTACCGAGGTCACGGTCGCGTCCGCTGTCCCTCGGCATACTAACCGGATTCTCACTCAATACGATTGCACCACTTCGCAAAAATAAATATGCTAAAGTACCAACTTAGCATGACATATCACATAAGGTAACCAATAACAACTCGTAAGGAAAATCCACGAGGTATCCCTTTAAAGAAAATCCTTTGAAAATCATTGGATTTGTATGTTATTCAAAATAAACTTTAAAAGTACTTTTGGTACCTCGGGTTATTTCATCAAAACTTGTAATCAACATACTCGAACCGCCTCATTTGAAATCATTTGCCAAAATAATAATTCCTTGTAACCGGCGTTATCAAGATCGTCATGCCTTTACTCATCACCTTCACCGTTAACAACCAACAAGTTAACCATGCAAGATCATCAAACCATTCCTACATACTCTAACATTTCAAAATCCGAGTTTGAACTTTACATCGAGTGAGATTTTCCATCTTTCACTATATATTTTTGAAAAAGAAATCATATTGGTTTTTGAAAAAAAATATTTTATGATGTGAAATTTTTTTGAAAATCATGTACTCGAATTATTCGAAAATACAATAGTACGTTAAAGTTATTTCTGAAAATTCTCCCAACACTACACAAGAATCAACGACGGTAACATTTTACAAAATGTTCAAGGTATTTTAAAACAACTCTTTCAATACCGTCGAGGTTTTATTTGAGAATCCTAGACCGGCTCACAATTTCAAACAATTTCCAAAGTTCATACAAAGCCGCCGGCTTAATCGCAACGTCAAATTAGTTTCAGAAATTGATTTCCGCAACTTGCACAAACTTATGAAAGTTTTAGGAAAACATTTCGAACACACACACACATCAGACATAATTTATCAACTCACCGATCAAAATCAATTATCACTTAGCGCGAATGAAAGGTCACAACGCACGTTCACACAAAACGGTTGTCATCACTAGACAACGCACATAGAATACAGTCACAGACGACTGACTGCAGAAAGTTAGACCTAATGGCAGAAATGCGGTTCCACATCCTCTGTCCCAGCTAACTAACGCACGCTACAACCATTATTTAGCGTGCGCTATTCATGCTGCATTAGCGCGCATTACAACAACATTAGCGTGCGCTACTCATGCCACATTAGCGCGCACTAGCCTTGTACTTAGCGTGCGCTAACAGCTCAAATTCAGCACGTGATTACGAACATATATACAACATTACTAAAATCATTGGTCACAAATAAACAACAACACGTTCGAGTCTCAAAGCCATTGATTCGACACTTCATGAGAAACCATCAAAAGACAATTGTTATTCAAAAAACCGAATTCTCACCTCTTATTAAAGAGAGCTATCTCAATGCACACAAATCGAACGACCCAGCATTCACATCATAGTTTTAATTTAAAACTGGCAACACTGCCCGAACAACAAGAACATCATCACGTATTTGTCGACTAACAGTCATAAAACCGATAAGTTGAAAACGAGAGTCACGTCTTGTCTACATTTTGTAAACTTCACTTGGGTTCAAAAAATCGTGTTTTGAAAACTTATAATATCAAATGAAAATAAAATATCTGTAGTTGGATTTTTCCAAAAATGTTGACCTTGAGGCCATCATACGAAAATCAAACAACATAGGCCACATACTCACAAATCACCTTTAACTCCACATCATAACAAAAAATCATACAAGCTCGTATATCACAAGGCACAATATAGTAGGGAGACTTACATCCACAGGTCGCACGAAGATGATGGCTGCACCTCGATACTAATCATGGCCGACATCACAGACGACGCGTCGCGACACGACTTAGATAAACACGATCTGACAGAACAAGACACGACAATACCCAACTGGACCCGACAGCGTAGGTTTCCGCAACCTAAGCTCCGATACCATAAATGTAACACCCCCAGAATCAAACCAGGAATATTACACGCCGCAGACCCTCTCCGTGAGGATCCACCACGCTAGACATCAAAACTACATAATAAATTACATACCGACATAATAAAATACAAAATCCGTAGACCAACTTGGTCTTTCGTCACTAACATACAAGTCAAAAATACACATTTCCATCTCGACTCATACCCGTACAAGGGTAAAATATACTCACAACCAAAAGTACGACAGAAGAAAGACCATACGCAAACTCGGACTGACTGTATCCAACACTGGCCTTCGTGTGATTAGTATCATTCGCCTTCCATCATCCTTCGCGCCGATCCTGTGTTTTGCTCCCAAACCTGCATGTACCTGGATGCAAAAACAGACATCCACCCCCGAATACTCGGGGGTTAGCAAAACTCCACTGTTTTGCTAGTACAAGTATAAAGTGCAAATACGAGCCATACAAAACACATTCCGAGAATACAACAAAAGTCTTCCCGAGATATTTGATAATTAAAATAGTTCAAGTCTTGAATGTAGAAACCAAAACAAGAAAACACTTTGAAAACATTTTCAAATCTCGGGAGTTTTCGAAAACATTTTCGATAGTAAAGTTCTTAATTCTCCAAAAGCCACTTAGGGTCACCGCCCCAATATTCATTTTCCAAAAATGTAAATCCGATTAACAAAACACGTTGTTCACAACCCAATTCACTCCAGTCACAAAACACAGGGTCCACGACCCAACCATTTCGATCATCAATACAGGGTCCGCGACCCGTTCATTCACTTCAATTCACTTTCAAAAATACATTGCACATAACACATTATGTTTATGCCATTTTAGCCAAACACCAAGACTCGATATATAATGTCTCTCGACTCCGAGCAACAAGCATTGTGATACTCCGGACATATCACAATTAATCAACAGTACAAACACTCTGGCAATTCTCGCGACCCGGTCCAGCCCCCGGTCCTGCCGTAAGGCCACCAAGTCCCTGTGTGCCCCGTCGAGCAATCCCCAGGTGAGAACGCCCACTCGAAGTAACTCTCGCGACCCAGTCCAGCCGCTAAGCCACCAGGTCCCCGTGTGACCCCGTCGAGTCAATCCCCGAGTGAGAGTACCCGAGAAAAACCTTACAACTCTCATCAATTCACGTTTTCAAAAACCACAATCCTCAAGAGTCAATCACAATATATATAGTCAAGGTATTTTGCTAAAATGGCCATATTATTCTAACATATACTCACGACCCAGAATTAATACTATCCACAAAGAAACACACTTATCTCAACAACACCGAACGACACAACCCGTATCACACAACTCATGTAACCACCGATAACCACATGATTCCACGCACAATTCATAACAAAAGGATTTAACCACAAATTACCGACGACATATTCACACATAATGACATCATCCGAAGGTAGGGAGTTCCTACACTCAACACTAACACACATAGTCAAATAATCACATTAAGTCTCGAACGCAAGATTCATCCTTTAAGAAAACCATAATTGTAAATATACCGATTCTTTAGAAAAATGGTTGTAAACAATTCGTTTAGCACGTATCGTCAACTTTCAACCATCATATTCACAAAACACGTAATGTATGGGCAAGATACTTGCCTCAGTAGTTGATACCGGACACTCCGACGAACGTGGATTAACCGGAAAACCTCGAATGCCCAAAACTCTCCGGCGGAAACGACGGTAGAACCACCAATTGGAAAACGGCGAACGGAAGGGTTCCAGCTCGAGTTCTTCGCAAGGAACCTGACCCTAACATAATACCGTCAAAATCAACGATCTTACGAGGAAGAATAATCGTAGAACGCCCAAAACCCCCCTCTAAGGATTTTCACCGGACACCTTCAAGGCACCGATTAGGAACTCAACAAAACGAAGAATCTTTAACAATCGAACCATGGATCAACAAGGAAATTGGTATAAAACAACTTAATAATCATCAATCCCTCACTATTCTAAGATATAACGAATCAAACGGACGAAATCAACAAAATCCCCAATTTTTCCCAAAACTAGGATTTTAAGAAAACTAACCTTGATTCGCTGGATTGAAGGATGTTATGGAGTGATTAATCGATGATATAAGCTCCAAAACTTCGTGGATTAGTTGTATAATAACATGCCTTCATGATCTCCAATGACCCAGCCGCGGAAGAGAAAGGGAGAAAATGAAAAATGAGTGCAAACAGGACTGCTCGGTAATATTTATACTGGTGCAGCCTAGCGTGCGCTAGACTGCCGAGCTAGCGTGCGCTAGCGGGCGGTCATGGTCGAGAATGTTCGGCCGGGCCCGCCATCATGTGCTGAACACGTGCGCTGTCGGCCCAGCCACATTCCAGAGACTTCCTGGCTTGGCCAGGTAGCGTGCGCAGCCTTCAGGCCGTAGCGTGCGCTACCTGCCGGCCGTAGCGTGCGTAGTGTCCGACAGTAGCGTGCGCTACCTGCCGATCCTCCCAGTCCAGAACCTTTCTGCCCTTACTGCCTCGGCCGACTAGCGCGCGCAGCCAACCGGTCGTAGCGTGCGCAGCCTCCCGGCCGTAGCGTGCGCTACCTCCCGGCCATAGCGTGCGCTACGCCGGTTCCTGCCGCACCCGCCCGGCCGATGCCTGCAGCCGTCCGGCCACCGTCCCCAACCGTCCGGCCAGTGTCCGACCACCATGATTCGACGACTCGATTTTCCAAAATCGCACGGAACGAACACGACAAAATACTCGGGGACAACATCATCGGTCCGAAATGAAAACAACGGATAACAAATCATCACCTACGGTCTTAAACGCCAAAATCAGTTGTCGAGAAAATAATATCGGAACTCGTCAACCGGGAAATATCCGAAAAAAAATCCAAAATAACCGGAACGAAAATCGTGGGTATTACAGTTATCGGGTACTCTCACTTGGGGATTGACTCAACGTGGTCACACGGGGACTTGGTGGCTTAGCGGCTGGACCGGGTCACGAGAGATACTTTGAGGGGACATTCTCACCTAGGGTTGCTCGACGGGGCACACAGAGACTTGGTGTCTTGAGGTCCGTACCAGGTCGCGAGGATTGTCGTAGTGTTTTTACTGATGATCGATATTGATATTCCAGAATATCGCGACTTGAACTGTTTTGGATTTTGAATTAATTTGGAAATGCGTGTGGATTAAAATATTCTAATACTGTACTTACACTAGCGGTTGTTGCTAACCCCTTATTGGGGTGGGATGTTTTGTACATTTCAGGTACTCTCGAGGGACAGGAGCCCACATGTGGTGCACACGGAGTTGACAAGCACACTGGATGTTAGAGAGCTCGTATCAGTCGTTATATTTGTGATGTCAGAGTCAGTTTTATATTTTATATTATTGTTGGTTTTGAGTTGTACTATGTCGTGTAATGTTTTCGTTTAGTGATTGATGTTTAACTCTACTATTTTGGCCGCGGCCGAGGCCTAACTCATGTTTTGTATCCTGTGTTGGACTGTTATGTCGTGGTGATTATGTATTGGACTGTGGCTTATTCATGTGTGTCGTCAGCCAGGTGGGACCTTTGTGTGTACTGCGGCGTGTAATTACCCAAAGTGAAAATTAGGGTGTTACAAAGGTTGTTTCCGTGAAGACCCCCATCTTAGTGCACAGCAAAATATTGAGTGCCATATACAAAGAAGCATATGATTCGAAAAAGCTCAAAACCATACCTGAGCCCATGGCGTAATTCACATGAGACTTACCTAAGGGGGCTTTGGCTACTACACTCTCGATGAACTCTGCTCTAATAGAAGAGAGGTAGAATCTGCGCATAGCTCCCTGTCAAAAATAAACCACACGCAAAAGCCAATAGGATAAAATATACAATAAAAAAATATAATGCTCTATGTCAAATCTAACCGGGACAACCCAACCCTGAGGCTCTCTACTACAGAACCGCTCTCTAAAAAAGAATCCACAACTCTGATCTGGCGCCTCAAAGAGCACCTATCAACAGTCATGGTCTCGGATAAGTTTAAGGCCTTCAGATCTAATCTCAGCTGCTCCTTCCAAATCTTCTTTTGTAAATCGAGCAAAACCCGTTATGCCCCCATAGTGCTCGATGAAATGTTCCTAAGGGTAGAACTTAGGATGGATTTTAGTGTTTCCAATAAAATTGTAAATGATTGAGCCTCGATGTTTGTTAGGAGCGGGATTTGGAAGATAGTTCGGACTGTAGCCTTGTTCGTTGTTGTTCCTTTGAGAGTTAGAAATCCAGGCAAGTACTTTATTGCATTAGTTTATGGCATGCATTTCTGTGATGAATTAGTTACTGATGAGAGTTGAAAGGTTATTCTCGGGTACTCTCACTCGGGGATTGACTCGACGGGGTTACACGGGGACTTGGTGGTTTAGCGGCTAGACCGGGTCACGAGAGATAATTTGAGTGGACATTCTCACCTGGGGTTTCTCGAAGGGGCACACAGGGACTTGGTGGCTTGAGGGCCGGACCGGGTCGCGAGGATTGTCGGAGTGTTTTTACTGATGATTGATATTGATATTCCGGAATATCGCGACTTGAACTGTTTTGGATTTTAAATTAATTTGGAAATGCCTGTAGATTAAAATATTGTAATACTGTACTTGCACTAGCGATTATTGCTAACCCCTTGTTGGGGTGGGATGTTTTGTACATTTCAGGTACTCTCGAGTGACAGGAGCCCACATGTGGTGCACACGGAGTTGACAAGCACACTGGATGTTAGAGAGCTCGTATCTGTAACACCCCCAATATATTCGGGAATATTACAGCGCCGTAAATCCTTTACGTAAGGATTTACAAGGCTGAAGAATCGAACAAGTATAAAAAGGTACTGACGAATGGAAATAACGGAATTACAGTACATCAGTTCTGACCAAATACAGAAATAGTACAATTGTTCAACAGAACTCAATATTACATCACCAAATTCAAATCATCACAAACGACTTCGTACTCGAGTACTTATTGAAATAACGAATAAACGAAAGATAAATAAACCCGGTCGGGACATCACTCTGCACCCTCGTCGTCATACAGTTCCAGTGGTTGTTTCCCCGCTCTCCTGGATCCTGAACACAAACAAAATGTTCACCCCCGAAGGGGTTAGCACAACGATGCTAGTACAAGTACCACAACATATTATTCATATCTCACGGTGAATAATAATAACGTAAACGACAAAATACCAACGAGTCTTCTCCTACGAAACTCAAACATAACATTCACAATCGATAATCACAACATGATATCAATACATACACATGGTAATTCCATCGATCCAACGTTCACCGCCTAGAACCCACGATGATCCCGCCGACCAACCCGTGGTGGAAAACCCGTCCGATGATCCAAACAGACGCTAGCATAGATCCCCCGATGATCCCGTCGGACCAACACGAGGTGGACACACAATAACGACATACATGCACGACAATATGTATAACAACAATACATAAAACAATTAAGGTACTTGCCTCGATTTGAAGACAATAACAATACTTCCACGAAAATGAACACTCGAAGATCGTCCTCCTCAATCAGTCACGTAACGAGGCCAAACCTTAACAAAAGAGATGATATAGAATTTATCTCATGTCGAATGAATGTTTAACAATTCGATTAACGGTCAAAAGTTCATAAACTGCAATCTGCCCGAATAGCTTAGCGCACGCTAAGTACTCTGTGTAGCGTGCGTTACGTCTGCCCGATAGCGCACGCAAACAACAAAGCCTAGCGCACGCTAACGATGCATGGTCGATTTCACCGACTCCAAGTGACTTCGTCGATGGTCTAGCGACGTTACGTACCAAATGTAGCGCACGCTAACTACGCCGATAAGCGCACGTTAAATTGCATAGCATAGCGTGCGCTATCTATGCATGGATTCTTCTTTGAGCGATGCTTGTTCTTGCCATGATCGAGACCATGAAATCTTGCGTGATAATTCATGTTACTTCCATGAATACCATGTTCATACCCTTATGAATGATTTTACGGATAAAGACAACTTCAGATTCAAGGATATGCATACCAATATAAAACCATATTCCATTCCGACTTCAAATCTTCATACGACAATTTGAAAAGCTAAACGGTTGATATCAACACCTCTATATCAGTCCAAGTTATCATACTGAAGTTGATAAACGTCCTATATATACTAGATAAATCCTTCCATGATCAAACCTTTAGATTTATCTAACAATAAGGATGTTAACGTCTAGTCCAAGATTACTATGAAATCATCTACTAGATTCGGTTTACCAACGATAGAAGCTTCTCTTCACATATTCAGTGTACTAAGATTCGAATCATGATGATTATAATCAGGGTATTTAAGGCTTATTCATCTCACTATCCCAAACATGATATACTTGGATAATTCATCTACGAAATTCCATATCTTGTTAACATGATCATCCAAATCGTTAGAATCCAACTCTAAGTCTGGAGATAGATTGAACATACCTTAAAATGACGAAAATCACTGAACCGTAAGGTAGAATCCCACTCCGGTTGGTTGTATGCCACTCCAAGGTGCTATTCCACTTCCATGAACATTCTCAAGTGATAACCAATGTATAATACCAACAATATGTGTTCTAAGTGTATAGGAGTACTACTACAACTCTCAGAACTCTCAAGATTGAGGAATAGACGAAAGAAATGCAAGCCAACACGGTTGATGTCCCATTTATAATATTCTGCATTATTGACAAGTTAGCGCACGCTACTAAGCATCTCTTAGCGTGCGCTAATAATGGTTGACTTCAGAATTTGTCCGGGTGCGTCAGCGGGAATCTTATCCGGACCCATGTCCCGGCTGGCGCATGTGTTAGCCGTCCCGCTCAATAATTGAGTCTTTAGCGCACGTTACTCTTACCTGCATAGCGTGCGCTAATAGTGGCCCGATAGCGCGCGTTAAGATACATTCTTAGCGTGCGCTATCACAAGGTTGCTTGAGCAATTTTGCATGTTTCTATACTTATGCATAATGATATTAATGCACTAAATATCATACTCCAATAATCAAAATCACCAATCCAAAATAATACATGGTTTGAATACAGATGAAATACACTGTAATAAATCCGGATATTACATACTCTCCTACTAAAAAGGAGTTTCGTCCCGAAACTCAAGACGAAAATAACTCGGGATATCTAGACTTCATATCAGCTTCTGTTTCCCAAGTGGCTTCTTCCATTCCGTGACGTGACCACTGAACTTTGACCAAAACGATTGGCTTGTTCCTCAGTTGCTTAACTCGACTCTCGAGTATCTTGACTGGTCTTTCTTCAAACGTCCCATCCTGCTTGACTTCGATCTCGCCGAAATCAATGACATGACTGGGATCTGGTATATATCTCCGTAACTGGGATACGTGGAACACGTTATGAACATGGCACAATAACGGCGGCAATGCTAATCTGTATGCCAACTCCCCAACTCTCTCGAGGATCTCAAATGGTCCGATATATCTCGGACTCAGCTTTCCTTTCCTTCCGAATCGAAAGATTCCCCGGGTAGGAGAAACCTTCAAAAGTACATGGTCTCCAGTATTGAACTCCAATGGGCGACGACGTACGTCCGCATAGGATTTCTGGCGACTCTGGGCAGTCAACAGCCTTTCACTAATTAAGGCTATCTTCTCTCGAGTCTGCTCGATCAACTCTGGTTCTGTTCCGATCAAGTCCGATGAATCGTCCCAAAGATAGGGCGATCTCGCATCTCCTTCCGTATAATGCCTCAAACGGTGCCATCTTAATAGAAGCATGCCAACTATTGTTGTAGGTAAATTCAATCAACGGTAGATGAACTTCCCAATCGTTTGACCAATCTAAGGCATGTGCCCTTAGCATGTCTTCCACCGTTTGTATAGTTCTCTCGATTGTCCGTCGATCTGCGGGTGATAAGGCATCTTGAAGTTCAATTCGGTCCCCAAGGCCTTATGAACTGCTTTCCAAAAGTGAGACACAAAACGGCCGTCTCGATCAGAAACAATGGTCTTCGGCGTACCATGCAATCGAACTATCTCCGAAATAAAGACTCGTGCCAACCTCTCTGGTCCCCACGTATCCTTAATGCCTAGAAAATGAGCCAATTTGTTAAACGATCAATTATCACCCAAATCATGTTCATTCCTGTCCTGGTTTTCGGCATATTAGTGATGAAGTCCATCGATATGTCCTCCCACTTCCATTCAGGAATCGGGAGCGGCTTTAGCATTCCAGCAGGCCGTTGATGCTCGATCTTAACCTGCTGACAAGTCAAGCATTTCGAAACATAGTCCGCTACGTCTTTCTTCATGTTGCCCCACCAGAAGTTCTGCTTCAAGTCCTTATACATTTTACTGGTGCCTGGGTGGATAGAATAGAGCGAACTATGAGCTTCCTTCATAATCGTCTGCTTCAGAACATCAACATCGGGAACGCAGAGTCGGTTCTGAAATCTCAAAACTCCATCCTCATGAATTATGAATCCGGGGGCCTTTCCTTGGATCACTTCATCACGTAACCGAATCATCAGAGGATCATCTGTCTGTTTAGATTTGATTCCTTCGGTTAATGATGAAGTTATCTCCATCACGCACAGTTGTCCTTGGACTCTTTGTAACCACACCTCAATTCCTTCACGAATCATCTCCCGCTGAAGGCTAAGTTGGGAGGTCAGCGTCTCCAGCATCTGAATAGAGACAGGCTTGCGGCTAAGTGCATCGGCCACTACATTTGCTTTGCCTGGATGATATAAAATCTCCAAGTCATAGTCCTTAATCAGTTCCAACCATCTTCTTTGCCGTATGTTCAACTCTTTCTGACTAAATATGTACTTGAGACTGTTATGATCCGTAAAGATCTGACAGTGGGTCCCGTACAGATAATGCCTCCAAATCTTCAAGGCAAAAACCACTGCTGCTAGTTCCAAATCATGTGTCGGGTAATTCACTTCATAAGGTTTCAGTTGTCGCGACGCATAAGCGATCACCTTATCATTCTGCATCAACACGCACCCAAGTCCTTGGTTAGAAGCATCACTGTAAACTATGAATCCTTCAGTTCCTTGCGGAAGTGATAGAATCGGTGCCGTCGTCAATCTCTTCTTCAATTCATCAAAGCTAATCTGACATAATTCATTCCACTCAAACTTCGAAGTTTTCGCAGAGTCGAGTAAGTGGGCGGGAGATTTTAGAAAACCCTTCCACGAATCGACGATAGTATCCAGCAAGTCCTAAGAAGCTTCGGACCTCTTTCACGTTCTTTGGAGGCTTCCAATCCAATATTGCGTCGATCTTATGAGGATCTACTCGGACTCCTCTAGATGACACCACATGGCCGAGGAACATTACTTCTTTTAGCCAGAATTCACACTTAGAGAGTTTGGCGTACAATTGTTCTTTTCTCAAAAGTCCCAATACAATCCGCAAATGCTGCGCATGTTCTTCCGGACTCTTAGAATACACCAGAATGTCATCAATAAATACGACCACAAATTTATCCAAAAATTCAATGAACACACGGTTCATCAATTGCATAAATACAGCAGGTGCGTTAGTGAGACCAAACAGCATCACTACAAACTCATAATTCCCGTAGCGAGTTCTGAACGCTGATTTCGGAACATCAGACTCCTTAATCCTCAGCTGATGGTATCCTGATCTCAGATCAATTTTAGAAAATATCGTTGCCCCTTGCAGCTGGTCAAACAAATCATCAATCCGTGGCAACGGATACTTGTTCTTAATCGTCATCTTGTTCAGCTCTCGATAGTCAATACACAGTCGGAGCGATCCATCCTTCTTTCGGACAAAAAGAACTGGCACTCCCGGTGAAATGCTTGGTGAATATAGCCCTTGTCCAAGAACTCCTCCACCGCTTCTTCATTCGTACATCTCGGTAGGTGCCATACGATACGGCGCCTTGGAAATTGGCGTAGCTCCGGGTTCCACTCAATGGTAAATTCCACATCCCTTCGTGGAGGTAGTCCAGGTAACTCGTCAGAAACACATCTGGAAATTCGTTCACAACAAGAATGGATGAAAGTTCCACAATTTCGTCTTCTTTCTTCATTGCGTAACACCAGTCTGATGACCTGTTTCAACAATTTGTGACTTTCATCGCCTTGATCAATTTCCCTGAGCTTCCCGGTTTCCATCCTCAAACAGAATCTCGGAACCATCGTCGGCGATCAGCGAGATATTCCTCCTTCGGTAGTTCACAATTGCTCCATATCGATTAAGCTAATCGTCTCCGAGTATCAGTCGTCTCCTTGCATTTCTATCACGATCGGGTTTGAGAGCCACTCTCTGCCTCCAAATGATACAGGAAATTTCTAGTTTCTAAATTTCCGACAATCCTCTCTCCACTCGGTAAACCAACAACATAAGGTTCACAAGCATGAAAACCGGAAATATTCAAACGATTTACACAAGACAAAGATATGAAAGAATGTGGAGCTCCTGTATCGAATAAAACGCTAATCGGGCCGGGAAAGGATCTCGACAAGACTGATGCGACAAAGAAGATCTTGATCGTCTGTCCTCCTCATCTCGCATGCACGTGGAGGAGCAGATCCGGCACTCGATGACCCTTTCGGTCCCATTGTCCTCTGCCTCGCCTCGGCCAAAATTCCGAGGCATCCGAACACTTTGCTGCGTCTCGTGGAATACCGCCTCCTTCTCGACTCGGCCGTGGTGTACGGGCTCAAAGACTTTGCATCCTCTTCACAAAACACCGCCCGATGTCCCTCTCGTCCACAATCAAAACAAATCACGACAGAAGGGGGCAATTCACGATAGTGCCCTGCTGGCGCAGTTAAAGCATTTCCTGGTAACATCAGTAATAGTTGATGTCGCCCCGAAATTCTTTCCGCTCCTAGCTGGGTGCGGAGGTTTCTTGAAAGAATGGAAGGATGACTGGGCCTTACGGGCCCCACTGTTCTTGTGCTCTGTAAAAGTACCAGAGACTTTCTGTTTCTTGGATTCTGAAAATTTCTCCATGGCTGCTTCCTTGATCTCATATGCCAACGCCTTATCCTAGTATTGGCGGAGTGTGGTACATTCGAATCCGGACATGTACCTCTGAACTTCTGGTTTCATTCTCATATCGAAATGAATCATCATTTCTGCATCTGTTCTGACCAGATGTCGAACAAATGCCAGCTGATGGTTAAACATCTTGATCGCCTGGGATACTGACACCTCAGAGGGCTGAGCGGAGAAAAACTCCCGAACTTTGGCTTCCCTCACAGGACGAGGGCAATATTGAGCTTCCATCATTAATCTAAACTCTGTCCAATCGGCATCATGGTCTACAGGCCGGATGGCTTCCCACCATTCGGACGCTTCCCCTATCAGAAAATATTGAGCGATAGAGGCTCTCCGGTCGTCAGGGCAGTTAATTCCGGCAAAGATTTTCTCCAGCTCCTTTAACCAATGATCCCAGGTGGGAGTCTCAGAAATACCGTCGAATTTGGGTGGTTGCATTTTTGCTACCTCCTGTAGCCACCGGTCACCTCGATTTCCCATATCTGGGATCCCTTGCTGTCTCTCTCCCTGCTGTAGTCCCACCGCCACTTGCATTCGGTCCACGACCTGGGCGAACTGAGTCATCTGGTTCACCACTTGACGAAGGATATCTGGTACAGCAGGATCTGGTTCATTATTAATAGACTGTTGCGGCTCGCCTGAGCTATGACTGGCCTGGTTAGAAGGCGACGCTTCCCTTTCGGCATTTCTCCGTCCGCGTCCACGACCGCGACCACGTCCACGTCCGCCTCTCAACATACTGTAAGCATAAATACTCAATATACAGGAAACAACATCGTTCTAATATTCGAGTATAAAGAGATACAGTATGCAAAGAACGAGATAGAGTTTAGGAACTTACAACCACTGTTCGCATGAAGACGTAGGCAGTGCAGTGATGTCATTCACGGCCGGTTATCCCAAAAGACATAAATGACCCCTATTTTAACCCAACGGCCAAGATATCCATAATCTTAGCTCCGATACCATATTCTGTAACACCCCCAATATATTCGGGAATATTACAGCGCCGTAAATCCTTTACGTAAAGATTTACAAGGCTGAAGAATCGAACAAGTATAAAAAGGTACTGACGAATGGAAATAACGGAATTACAAGACATCGCCCGACCAAATACAGAAATAGTACAATTGTTCAACAGAACTCAATATTACATCACCAAATTCAAATCATCACAAACGACTTCGTACTCTAGTACTTATTGAAATAACGAATAAACGAAAGATAAATAAACCCGGACGGGACATCACTCTGCACCCTCGTCGTCATACAGTTCCAGTGGTTGTTTCCCCGCTCTCCTGGATCCTGAACACAAACAAAATGTTCACCCCCGAAGGGGTTAGCACAACGATGCTAGTACAAGTACCACAACATATTATTCATATCTCACGGTGAATAATAATAACGTAAACGACAAAATACCAACGAGTCTTCTCCTACGAGAAACTCAAACATAACATTCACAACTGATAATCACAACATGATATCAATACATACACATGGTAATTCCATCGATCCAGCGTTCACTGCCTAGAACCCACGATGATCCCGTCAGACCAACCCGTGGTGGAAAAACCCGTCCGATGATCCAGCGCACGCTAGCATACATCCCCCGATGATCCCATCGGACCAACACGAGGTGGACACACAATAACGATATACATGCACGACAATATGTATAACAACAATACATAAAACAATTAAGGTACTTGCCTCGATTTGAAGACAATAACAATACTTCCACGAAAATGAACACTCGAAGATCGTCCTCCTCAATCAATCACGTAACGAGGCCAAACCTTAACAAAAGAGATGATATAGAATTTATCTCACGTCGAATGAATGTTTAACAATTCGATTAACGGTCAAAAGTTCATAAACTGCAATCTGCCCGAATAGCTTAGCGCACGCTAAGTACTCTGTGTAGCGTGCGTTACGTCTGCCCGATAGCGCACGCAAACAACAAAGCCTAGCGCACGCTAACGATGCATGGTCAGTACTTCACTGACCAGTCAACTGACTCGTCTGATGGTCTAGCGTACGTTACGTACCAAACGTAGCGCACGCTAACTACTGCTCGATAGCGCACGTTAAATTGCATAGCATAGCGTGCGCTATCTATGCATGGCAGTTTACTGCTGAACAGTAAACTGTTCTTGCCATGATCGAGACCATGAAATCTTGCGTGATAATTCATGTTACTTCCATGAATACCATGTTCATACCCTTATGAATGATTTTACGGATAAAGACAACTTCAGATTCAAGGATATGCATACCAATATAAAACCATATTCCATTCCGACTTCAAATCTTCATACGACAATTCGAAAAGCTAAACGGTTGATATCAACACCTCTATATCAGTCCAAGTTATCATACTGAAGTTGATAAACGTCCTATATATACTAGATAAATCCTTCCATGATCAAACCTTTAGATTTATCTAACAATAAGGATGTTAACGTCTAGTCCAAGATTACTATGAAATCATCTATTAGATTCGGTTTACCAACGATAGAAGCTTCTCTTCACATATTCAGTGTACTAAGATTCGAATCATGATGATTATAATCAGGGTATTTAAGGCTTATTCATCTCACTATCCCAAACATGATATACTTGGATAATTCATCTATGAAAATCCATATCTTGTTAACATGATCATCCAAATCGTTAGAATCCAACTCTAAGTCTGGAGATAGATTGAACATACCTTAAAATGACGAAAATCACTGAACCGTAAGGTAGAATCCCACTCCGGTTGGTTGTATGCCACTCCAAGGTGCTATTCCACTTCCATGAACATTCTCAAGTGATAACCAATGTATAATACCAACAATATGTGTTCTAAGTGTATAGGAGTACTACTACAACTCTCAGAACTCTCAAGATTGAGGAATAGACGAAAGAAATGCAAGCCAACACGGTTGATGTCCCATTTATAATATTCTGCATTATTGACAAGTTAGCGCACGCTACTAAGCATCTCTTAGCGTGCGCTAATAATGGTTGACTTCATAAATTGTCCGGCAAGGCGGAATCTTATCCGGACCCATGTCCCGGCTGGCGCATGTGTTAGCCGTCCCGCTCAATAATTGAGTCTTTAGCGCACGTTACTCTTACCTGCATAGCGTGCGCTAATAATGGCCCGATAGCGCGCGTTAAGATACATTCTTAGCGTGCGCTATCACAAGGTTGCTTGAGCAATTTTTCATGTTTCTATACTTATGCATAATGATATTAATGCACTAAATATCATACTCCAATAATCAAAATCACCAATCCAAAATAATACATGGTTTGAATACAGATGAAATACACTGTAATAAATCCAGATATTACAGTATCAGCCGTTGTATTTGTGATATAAGAGTCGGTTTTATATTTTGTATTACTGTTGGTTTTGAGTTGTACTATGTCGTGTAATGTTTGCGTTCAGTGATTGATGTTTAACTCTACTATTTTGGCCGCGGCCGAGGCCTAACTCATATTTTGTATCCTGTGTTGGACTGTTATGTCGTCGTGATTATGTATTGGATTGTGGCTTAATCCTGTGTGTGGTCAGCCTGGTGGGACCTTTGTGTGTCCTGCGGCGTGTAAGTACCCAAAGTGAAAATTGGGGTGTTACATTTATGGTATCGGAGCCTTAGGTTTCCAAAATACCTAGGCCTTTGGTCATTTGGGTTTTCAAGTCGTAAGATTCGTATAACCTAATCGAGCTTAACACCATGTGTTGCTGTCGAGCCGTGTGACCCGTGGTAGTAAGACTCCTTGAACTCTCTTTGTGCTTTGTCGCTTTCATAATATAGAAGATTTGAAATCCTTGAACTGTGAACTGTTCTGATAATTTTAATCCTTTTATATCTCAGTATGTTGAGAGGCCGTGGCGGACGTGGCGGACGTGGACGCGGCAGAGGCCTGTAACACCCCCAATCCGCTCAGGGATATTACACGTCGTAGAACCTTTCCTCTGTAATATCCGTAATTTCGATTTCCGGTAATTTTATTTTTTCGGCGTAAGTCCGTTTTGACGACTCGCTCATGACCGTTTCGTCATTTCGAGAATGATTAATTCTGCACTTTTTGTCATCCGAGTTCGTTTCGGTATCGTTTTGCTGAGTTCCGAGCTTTTTAGACGCTTTTCCGCACTTGAGTTCGATTCTTGCGAATCTCCTCCGAAACTGTTGTTTCGAGTTTCTCGTAAGTTCATTTAATGTTATTATTCTTGTTGCAAGCTTTGGTTTGGTGTTTCGATCGCGTATCGTGATTTTTGGACGTTTTGGGCCATTTTCGTAATTTCCCAAAGTTTTGGGTAATTACTTCCGTTGTCGGATTCCGAGCCTTCGGGTGGTCAGAATTGTGTGTTCTCTTAGCTCTTAGATTCGTATTTGCGAGTACGTCGTAACCGTATCATCGATTCGTATTCAGGTTCGGGTTTCAGGGTCGTTCGGGCCGTCGGAGTTGGCCCCGGCCGACATGGCCGGGCAATCTTGGCCTCCAGTGCGGCGAGTCACGGCCGGTAGTGATCGGCAGCCTTCGGCCGAGTCACGGCCGTAGTGATCGGCAGCCTTCCGGCCGAAAGCGCATCCGTAGGGCCGCGGCACATCTTTGGCAGGGCTGCACACTCTGTGGCATTTTACGGCCAAACCGACTGTACCGGGTGCCGCGGCACACGCCGTCTGAGCCGCGGCACACTGCCGACCACTGGGAGCCATTTTTGGGCCTGTGCCGCGGCACACTGTGCAGCCTATTTAAGGCCCACCAGACGTTTTTCTCGCCATTTTTATCCTTCTTCCACTTCTCTTCCGCGGCTGGATTTGTTCCTATCATGGAGAGATGTTGTTGGTAAACAAATCCATGAAGTTTTGGAGTTCATATCATCAATCATCCATCCTATAACATCCCTTGATCGAGCGAATCAGGTCAGATTTTCTAGAAATCTAATTTTGGGGATTTTGGGTATTTTGTTCGATTTCGTCCGTTTAATCCGATTTTACTTAATATTGTGATGGATTGATGATTATTTGGATGTATTGTATCATTTCCCTTGTTAACCCATGGTCGGATCGTATCGATTCGTTATTTTGGTCGAGTTCTTGACCGACGCCTTGAAGGTGTCCGGTATAATGTCATAGAGGGGTTTTCGGGCGTTCTACGATTATTCTTCCTCGTATGATCGATGATTTATTGAATTTATGTTGTTAGAGTCGAATTCTTGTGAAGAACTCGAGTCGGAACCCTTCCGTTCATTGTCTTCTTCGGGGTCCGAGCTTCCCGGTCAAACCGTGTTCTTCGGAGCGTTTGGTAGCAGTTATTAAGGCAAGTATCTTATTATACGACTTGTATCCTGCGACTAGTAATTACGTATGATATGTATGACGATTTCGCTTGCCTCCGTAAATATGTTCCGTTTGAGTTGGTTGTGTTTTCCGAAATTTGAAGGCTTTGTGATAATAGTGATATATTGGTATACGTGTTAGGCGTTGTGCCATTTGTGCAGGATTGCGATGTACATATGAGATGGTTGTACACGTGGTTGTTCAATGTATTATGTACCGAATGTGTGTTATGTTGGTTAAGAGTCGTTGTGATGATCATGATATTTGTGTTGTTTTGGTTTACATACTTGATTGTACATTTCAGTGTAATGTTGGCTTGACATTTAATGATTATGAATTATTTCGTGTCGATGTGTGGGTGTTCCAGGTAGGGTTTGACGAGGCCTCTGGAGTTCGGTACATGATGTGTACGAACAAAGTGTGTGATCCAGGTAGGGTCTGACGAGGCCTCTGGAGTCCGGTACATGACGTGTACGGACAAGGTGTGTGATCTAGGTAGGGTCTGACGAGGCCTCTGGAGTTCGGTACATGATGTGTACGAACGATGTTGTGGCCGGGTAGGGTCCGTTGAGGCCTCCGGAGTTCGGTACATGATGTGTACGAACAGTGTGTGTGGTCCGGGTAAGGTCCGTCGAGCCCTCCAGAGTTCGGTACATGATGTGTACGAACAGTATGTATGGTCCGGGTAAGGTCCGTCGAGGCCTCCGGAGTTCGGTACATGATGTGTACGAACAATGATCGTGTAGCAGTGATTGTTAGGGTAACATTTTAAATATGGATCTCGGACTCATAATAATATATTATACAGTATGCTTTGAAACGAGAATCGGGCTAAGGCCCTAATGCTTACGAAAAGGTTTTGTAAATTGGGACTCAAGGTCCAAAAGAATTTCTGCTTTAAAAATCCCCGACATGATGTGTTCCTTTTCAAATATCTCTTACTTGAGTTCGAAATTCTAAAACTTCTCGGGAACATTTTGATAATTGATTTACGTATTAAATTTGTAGTTGCTATTTGCTTGTTACATTTCGTATGGTTTGATACTTGCACTAGTAAAACAGTGGAGTTTTACTAACCCCCGAGCATTCGGGGGGTGGATGTCTGTTCTGCGTCCAGGTACATGCAGGTTCAGGGGAGCAGTCACAGGATTAGCACAAGGGGATGACGAGCTGCGATACTAATCAAGAGTTGAAAGTTGGTAGAGTTTAGTTGTATTGTTTGAGTTGATTCAGTCTTCCGCTGTATTGTATTTCGACCCCTGTGTGGGTAATGTTGTTAGTCAGTCCTCTTGATAGGGTTGTGTGACCTCATCGGTCTGTGTGTTTATGTGTAAGTGACCTTAACGGTCTGTATTATTATATTGTTTGACCCTGGCCGGGCAAGCATTTGGTTGTTTATGGACGCTTAGCCTGGTAGATCCTTGCGGAAAGGGTTTACGGCGTGTAATATGTAATACCCGGTTGTAATTCATTCATTTTCATTCAGTAATTATCAGTCTGTAATTGCCACTCAGTGTATTTTCACTCAATTATAATCATTCATCAATCATGTTCATTCACCGTGTTCACCGTTCGGAAAAACTTCGAGTTGTGTATCGTCATTGTTCATTGTTTCAACTTTCCTCTTATGAGTTCGACTTTGTTAGATCACCATTAATTTTTGGTAACTCCAAAAATTCTAAATCTTTGCATTATTATAGAGCATCGAGTTAGCTTTCCAATGGTTCAAACGGTGAGTCAATCGGAGTCCGGACGAGAGAGTTATGGTCGTTTTAGCTCACCCGCTCATTTTTTCAGCTTTTGGCCGATCACTGCCGACCGGAATCGGTCGTGTCGTCCGACACGGCCCGTGCCGTACTCGTCTGGAAATGCCGAAGTATCTGCCCACAGGACTCGACCGTGTCCTTTGGCACGGCCGAGTCGAACTCTTCCGGATAAGCCAGAACCGACTGCCCAGACGCCCGACCGTGTCGCAGGACACGGTCGAGTCATGTCGAGTCGCTGTCGGACGGGTCACTATCGAAAGGCCCTCCGCGCCGCGACCGTGTCAAGCAGGACACGGTCGAGTCCCTGTCGGCCAGCTGTGCGACACGACCGTGCCGATCGGCACGGGCCGTGTCCGGTAGGGTAGTTAACCCCTATAAATTCGTTTTTTGAGCATTTCAGCTCATTTCTTTCCCTTTTCTTCACCTACAACCGAGAGAGAGAGCTTGAGGGAGGGTTTTTCCTTCACAAATCATTTGAGTGTTTGATTTTCTTCATCTCCTTTCGATCGTGAAGCCCGGATAATCAATCTAACGCGTGTTCTTCGGATTAAAGTACTTGGATCTTCAAAGGTAATATTCTTCAACACCTTGGATTTCGACTTTTGTGTTGAGTTATGATGTTTTGGACGTTATAATCATGTATTATGAAGGGATATGTATATGATTATGAGTTTGTATAAGGATTCATTGGATTATTGAGGAATTATTCAAGAACACCTTGAATATCGAGTTGGAATTGGAGATTTTCGACTAATTGTTGTTATAATCACGTTTTTGGACATTCATAACGGATTATTGATCGTATTGGAGATGTTTTGTGGTTTGAAACACTTCTTGGGGATTTGAGGTTGGTATTGTTGAGGTTTAGTTGTAAACAACCGGAGTTTGGCCACAACGTATTCGATATAATGCCCCAATGAACTTAATTTAATCGTATCGACGTTTTGAGTTCGTTATATTCGTGTTTGATTCGTATACTGAACGAGTTGTTGGATATTGTATAATTCAAGGTTGTTCGAGCGACGGATATCTCAATTAGGACGTTGTTCGTGGAAGGATAATTGTCACCGGTATTGTGTAAGTTGATTCTTACTCAGTTATAAGGATATTCATTTCCTTTTGTTGTTGTTCATTCATAATCGTAAATCATTCATCATTGTGTTAACCGTATTAAAACTTGTCATTGTCAATTAATCACTTCAGTCACAAAGAACGACGGTTCCAATCATTTTGTTGAGCTATCATTCATTTCACTATCATTTTATCTCGGTGAGTCATTATTCGTTTCCGATGTCACTTTTGTTATATCGTGGCATTCCGGTCATCTTGGCGTGCGGTTGGTATGTGTAGGATTTTCATGTCGTGCACAATTATTTCTTGTGTTGGTTGTTGGCCTCACATTGGGTGTGCACGAGTCGATTGCTTCGTGAGACTGATTAGGCACAAGACCACGTGTGTATTCGATTGATACACGTTGGTGGCTTGTGCACGGACACATTTCCATCCCGGGCGTAGTGTGGCGCCACCCTTTGAGTCGTACTGTTAGTTGATTCATACAGCATGTTTGATTGCGTATGTTTTCAACAAGATTGGGTTATAATCTAACCGCTTCATTTTAATCGAACTTGTGGTTTATACTACATATTTATATGATTGTGTTTATTCAACTCGAGGATTGTTGTTCTATAATCGACCCGTTTGGGGATATTTGTTTCTCAGGTCATGGCAAGGCAAAGGCACAGGGAGAGCACGTTGACGGCGAGGAGTCCCAATGATACTAGAAAGGGGCCCCAGTCTGTTCAGTCATTTATTCAGTCATTTATGTTTCCTTTATTTATTCCGCTGCAGACATTCCGTTTGAATACTCATTTCATTCAGTGTTGTGTATTTTATCGTCACATAAAATACACATGTATTCTATTTTATCCTGGGTATGTTGTATGAAACTCCTAATCGGAGTAATTGATGTTGTAATGTGGTTCGGTACTACATTTACCCTGTGTAATTCATCCTTTTTCATTCGCCTGGTGGGTCCCAGTCGGGGGTCCACGGCACTGTAATATCCGCCTAGTTTGGGGTGTTACAGAGTTGATATCGGAGCGTGGTTTTGAATACTACCTTCCGAGTCATGTCTCATTTGAAATCATCGTCATCGGGCTAGTATCATTGGACTTTCGCGTCACGTGCGACCTGTGCGGAATCTTGAGCCAATCGCACCAAAGAAGCGTAAGATTTCTAACGCCATGGTATAATTTACGCAATTATCATTCATTCATAATTTATCAGTTAACAATCCTCAAACATCATTTTCATTTTGATCAGGACGGTCATTTTAACTCATTAATCACTCAATTCATTTCATTACTCGGTTGTTGATCTGGAAGATCATATAATTAATCTTGTTAACTTGTTCAAGATAATCATTTCAATAATTTCATCAGAAATCATGTCACCTCGATTAATCGTTCTTGTAAACACTGTGTTAGAGCGTATGCTCATTTTCATCACCTCATGTCATAGTCATAATGTGATATTCATGCGAGAGATATAATCATCATGTAACTTTCCACTTCAGTATGGAAAGAGCTGGCAGAGGACGAGGAGGACGAGGCCGTGGTGCGGGCCGAATCCCGAGAGCTCGTGTGAACACACGTGCGAATGTGAGAAACAATGCCAATTCATCGAGCAGCGACGCTGCCACTCATTCACATGGGCGTGATCATTCACTATCGGGGAGTCGTACCCAGGACACGGCTCAGTCAGAAGGTGTTCGGGTGGACCCACTTGCTTTTATGCAGGGCATGATGGCCCAAATGACGCAGATGGCACAACTTATGGAGACGATGCACAATTCAGTCAATCAAAATCAACAGGCTCCTCCGCCGCCGCCTCAGAGGCAAGAGAGGGGTGTAAGCAATATCATTAGCGATATCTCTCGCCAGCGACCAGCTACCTTTGAAGGCTCATCTGAGCCGGCGGATATTGTTCATTGGCTCGAACACTTTGAGAAGTTATTTGCTATGGTGGATTGCCCAGAAGGGCATAAAGTTTCAGTCGCGACTTACTATCTTGGTAAGAGCGCTCATTCATGGTGGTTATCGTTGAAGCCCACAGACGGATCATGTACTTGGGATCAGTTCAAAACTCTCATGATGGAGAGGTACTATCCGGCCCCACTCAGAGAGGCCAAGCTGTCAGAGTTACTCACTCCAGACCCTTCATCAGACGCGGATGTTCTCGCCAGTGCCGAGAAATTTCAGGAACTTCTTCCGTTCGCCTCATCTATCATTCGCTCTGAGGCGGACAAGATCAAGTATTTCAGCAAGATACTGAAACCTCTGATGCGGCTACAGCTGCTTAATCATAATTGCACCACGTTGGCCGAATTCATTGAGAAAGCTCTTACTTACGAGCTTACTGTTAAGGAGATTTCTAAGCAACAACCTTCATCTGCTGGCAAGAAGTCTAAGAACCGTAATCAGTCTGACGGAAGTCAGGCCACCTTCAAGAAACCGCGGGCGGGCTCTATCTTTTCTGAGCGACCTCCCCTGGCGTCTAAACCCGCGGAATCTCAGTCTCGAGCGGCCAGTTCGGCCACCACCTGTTTCAATTGTGAAGAAGAGGGTCATTTCAGCACCAAATGTCCGAAGCAGACTGTCACGTGCCATAACTGTGGAATTGCTGGGCATCGGACCCGTTTTTGCCGAAGGGACTCTAAACCTACTCCGGCGTCATCTCAGGCCCCAGGTCATTCAGGCGGTGCAATCAAAGCCACTCGGTCGGCTGCTCAAGACGACAGGAGCTAAAGGCGGAGCCAAGAGCTATCAGACGGGAGCATCCGGCTCTGGGGCCGGAAAGCCCCGAATTTATGAGATGAAGAAGACCGACGATCCAGAGGCCCGGATGATCTCAGGTACACTCGATATTCTATCTCAACCTGTGTGTACCCTTTTTGACACTGGTGCATCGCATTCATTCATTTCCGAGTCATGTTTGCGTAGACTACGTCTGGGTAGTGCTACTAGTTGTGAGCCTTATGTCATTGGCCTACCTGACGGTAGACGAATTATCGGTAATCGTGAGATTCAGAATTGTCCGATTCAGTTTTATGGTCGTGTATGGCCAGCGGACCTAATCGTAGTAGATTTGCCGAGGGACGACGTCATCTTAGGTATTGACTGGATGGATCGTCATGATGCCATCATTAGTGTCCGTAAGCGTATGGTCACTATCATTTCAGACGATGGGGTTGAATGTGTTTTTCAGGGAGGTAATCCCGGCTGTTCTGGTAAAGTCATTAATTTGATGAAAGCAGTGCGATTACTCAGTCAAGGATGTGTCGGTTATTGGTGCTATATGACCAAAACCGAGGAATCATCAGTAATGTTGTCGGATATTCCGGTAGTAAGGGAATATGCCGATGTTTTTCCAGACGAGTTACCAGGTTTGCCTCCACAGAGAGATGTGGAATTCACGATCGAGTTGGAGCCTGGTACGTCTCCGATATCGAAGGCACCGTACCGGATGGCCCCGACCGAAATGCAAGAGTTGAAGAATCAACTTGAAGAATTGTTCGAGAAAGGTTATATCCGACCGAGTGCGTCCCCGTGGGGAGAACCAGTGCTATTTGTCAAGAAGAAGGATGGTTCGTTCCGTTTGTGTATTGATTACCGGGAATTGAACCGGGTGACGATCAAGAATAAGTATCCTTTACCTCGCATTGATGATCTTTTAGATCAACTTCAGGGAGCTTTAGTATTTTCCAAGATCGACTTAAGATCCGGATATCACCAGTTACGGATTCGAGAGTCGGATATCGCGAGGACGGCGTTTCGGACACGCTATGGTCATTATGAGTTCGTAGTTATGCCGTTCGGGCTAACTAATGCACCTGCGGTATTCATGGATTTAATGAATCGGGTTTTCATTAACTTTTTGGATCAGTTTGTTGTTGTCTTCATCGATGACATTTTGATTTATTCTCGTAACCGAGAGGAGAACGAGGTTCATCTTCATCAGGTTCTCGACGTGTTGAGACGAGAGCAACTTTATGGAAAGTTTTCCAAATGCGAGTTCTGGATGTCCGAGGTGACTTTTCTCGGACATGTAATTTCATCAGACGGAGTTCGTGTCGATCCTCAGAAGACGGAGGCTATCCGAGACTGGTTACCTCCGAAGAATGTTAATGAAATCCGAAGTTTTCTCGGATTAGCGGGCTACTATCGGCGATTTGTTGAGGGATTTTCTAAAATCGCTCAACCCTTGACGAACCTTTTGCGGAAGGATAAGAAATACACGTGGTCCGACGCGTGTCAACGGAGTTTTGAGGAACTCAAGAGCCGGTTAATGTCAGCACCTGTACTTTCCTTGCCGCAGGGGACGGAGGGATTTGTAGTTTATAGTGGTGCGTCCAGACAGGGTCTCGGATGTGTGCTCATGAAGAATGGAAAGGTTATTGCCTATGCTTCACGGCAATTGAGACCCTACGAGGTTAATTATCCGACTCACGATCTGGAGCTAGCAGCCGTGGTGTTCGCTTTGAAAATTTGGCGTCATTATCTTTATGGCGTTACCTGTCAGATATTCACCGATCATAAGAGTTTAAAGTATATATTCACTCAGAAGGAGTTAAATATGCGACAGAGGCGGTGGTTAGAACTAATCAAAGATTATGATATCGAGATCCTTTACCACCCGGGCAAGGCGAACGTTGTCGCCGACGCCTTGAGTCGTAAGTCCGTGCAGGAGCAGATGCTTACTCGTTAATACTTCGGAAGGAGCTTCAGAGGAATTCCTTAGACCCGAGATCGAGGTCCGGCTCCAGTATTCGTGGACACTTTGTATGTTGGAGATTTCATCGTCACTTGAGGAGAAAATCGGGAGGATCAAGGTTCGGACCCGGCATTGATGCGCATCCGTGAAGATGTGGCTCAGGGGAAAGCCCCTGGATTCGTGGTCCACGAGGATGGACTTTTGAGGTTTAAGAACCGGTTGTGCGTACCGGCGAATGACGAGTTGAAAAACTCTATTTTGAGAGAAGCTCATGCTACCCCTTATTCTGTTCATCCGGGGTCCAGCAAGATGTACAAGGACTTGAAACAAAATTACTGGTGGAGTAATATGAAGCGAGAAGTCGTAGAATTTGTTTCAAGATGCTTAACCTGTCAACAAGTTAAGATTGAACATCAGCGACTGGCGGGTATGCTGAAACCTCTTCCTATTCCCGAATGGAAGTGGGAAGATATTTCTATGGATTTCATCACGAGCTTGCCGACGAGTCGTCGTGGCATGAATACGATCTGGGTGATTGTGGACCGCTTAACTAAATCAGCTCATTTTCTAGAGATTAAGGATACTTGGGGTCCCGAGAGACTTGCCCAGTTATTCATCAAAGAGATAGTGAGACTGCACGGTACTCCTAAAAGTATCGTTTCCGATCGTGACGGACGGTTTGTGTCACATTTTTGGAAATCAGTTCATCGTGCTATGGGAACTCAGCTTAATCTCAGTACTGCCTTTCATCCTCAGTCCGACGGACAATCAGAGAGGACTATTCAGACATTAGAGGACATGTTGAGAGCTTGCGTCCTCGATTGGAAGGACGATTGGGAATCCCAACTACCGTTGATCGAGTTCACGTATAATAATAGTTGGCATGCTTCCATTAAGATGGCACCTTACGAGGCCTTGTACGGTCGTCATTGTCGATCTCCTTTGTGTTGGGATGACTTGTCAGAATCAATCGGCACCGAGCCCGATATGCTTATAGCCGCCTGGGAGAAGGTAGGTTTGATCAAGAGTCGTATGTTGACAGCTCAGAGTCGACAGAAATCATATGCAGATAATCATCGTCGACCACTAGAGTTCGAGACGGGTGACCACGTTTTGGTCAAGGTATCCCCGAGTCGAGGTATTTTCCGTTTCGGAAAATGGGGGAAGTTGAGTCCGAGATTCATTGGACCATTTGAAATTTTGGATCGAGTAGGCGAGTTAGCTTATCGATTGGCTTTACCTCCGGCTTTGAGCCGAATTCATAATGTGTTTCATGTCTCTCAGTTGCGAAAGTATGAGGAGCATACTGCAGTTCGACGAAATTGAGATCGCCGACGACCATTCATATGAGGAGCGTCCTATACGAGTCTTAGAGCGGCGAATCAAACAGTTGAGAAATAAGTCGATTCCTTTGGTCAAGATTCAGTGGTCCAGACACGGAGTCGAAGAGGCTACTTGGGAAACCGAGGATAGTATGCGGGAGAGTTATCCCGAGTTGTTTGACCCTTAGTTTCGGGGACGAAACTCTTTTAAGGGGGGTGTATGTAATACCCGGTTGTAATTCATTCATTTTCATTCAGTAATTATCAGTCTGTAATTGTCACTCAGTGTATTTTCACTCAATTATAATCATTCATCAATCATGTTCATTCACCGTGTTCACCGTTCGGAAAAACTTCGAGTTGTGTATCGTTATTGTTCATTGTTTCAACTTTCCTCTTATGAGTTCGACTTTGTTAGATCACCATTAATTTTTGGTAACTCCAAAAATTCTAAATCTTTGCAATATTATAGAGCATCGAGTTAGCTTTCCAATGGTTCAAACGGTGAGTCAATCGGAGTCCGTACTAGAGAGTTATAGTCGTTTTAGCTCACCCGCTCATTTTTTTAGCTTTTGGCCGATCACTGCCGACCGGACTCGGTCGTGTCGTCCGACACGGCCCGTGCCGTACTCGTCCGGAAATGCCGAAGTATCTGCCCACAGGACTCGACCGTGTCGTTTGGCACGGCCGAGTCGAACTCTTCCGGATAAGCGAACCGAAGCGCGGGCCGGCCGTGTCGGGACACGGTCGAGTCATCTTGAAGTCATTGTCGGACGGGTCACTATCAGAAGGCCCTCCGCGCCGCGACCGTGTCAAGCAGGACACGGTCGAGTCCCTGTCGGCCAGCTGTGCGACACGACCGTGCCGATCGGCACGGGCCGTGTCCGGCAGGGTAGTTAACCCCTATAAATTCGTTTTTTGAGCATTTCAGCTCATTTTTTTCCCTTTTCTTCACCTACAACCGAGAGAGAGAGCTTGAGGGAGGGTTTTTCCTTCACAAATCATTTGAGTGTTTGATTGTCTTCATCTCCTTTCGATCGTGAAGCCCGGATAATCAATCTAACGCATGTTCTTCGGATTAAAGTACTTGGATCTTCAAAGGTAATATTCTTCAACACCTTGGATTTCGACTTTTGTGTTGAGTTATGATGTTTTGGACGTTATAATCATGTATTATGAAGGGATTTGTATATGATTATGAGTTTGTATAAGGATTCATTGGATTATTGAGGAATTATTCAAGAACACCTTGAATATCGAGTTGGAATTGGGGATTTTCGACTAATTGTTGTTATAATCACGTTTTTGGACATTCATAACGGATTATTGATCGTATTGGAGATTTTTTGTCGTTTGAAACACTTCTTGGGGATTTGAGGTTGGTATTGTTGAGGTTTAGTTGTAAACAACCGGAGTTTGGCCACAACGTATTCGATATAATGCCCCAATGAACTTAATTTAATCGTATCGACGTTTTGAGTTCCTTATATTCGTGTTTGATTCGTATACTGAACGAGTTGTTGGATATTGTATAATTCAAGGTTGTTCGAGCGACCGATATCTCAATTAGGACGTTGTTCGTGGAAGCATAATTGTCACCGGTATTGTGTAAGTTGATTCTTACTCAGTTATAAGGATATTCATTTCCTTTTGTTGTTGTTCATTCATAATCGTAACTCATTCATCATTGTGTTAACCGTATTAAAACTTGTCATTGTCAATTAATCACTTGATCACAAGGAGCAGCGGTTCCAATCATTTTGTTGAGCTATCATTCATTTCACTATCATTTTATCTCGGTGAGTCATTATTCGTTTCGATGTCACTTTTGTTATATCATGGCATTAGGTCATCTTGGCGTGCCGGTTGGTATGTGTAGGATTTTCATGTCAGGCACAATTATGTCGTGTGTTGGTTGTTGGCCTCACATTGGACTGTGCACACGAGTCGATTGCTTCGTGAGACTGATTAGGCACAAGACCACGTGTGTATTCGATTGATACACGTTGGTGGCTTGTGCACGGACACATTTCCATCCCGGGCGTAGTGTGGCGCCACCCTTTGAGCCGTACTGTTAGTTGATTCATACAGCATGTTTGATTGCGTATGTTTTCAACAAGATTGGGTTATAATATAACCGCTTCATTTTAATCGAACTTGTGGTTTATACTACATATTTATATTATTGTGTTTATTCAACTTTGGAGGATTGTTGTTTTGTATAACTGACCCCGTTTGGGGATATTTGTTTCTCAGGTCATGGCAAGGCAAAGGCACAGGGAGAGAACGTTGACGGCGAGGAGTCCCAATGATACTAGAAAGGGGCCCCAGTCTGTTCAGTCATTTATTCAGTCATTTATGTTTCCTTTATTTATTCCGCTGCAGACATTCCGTTTGAATACTCATTTCATTCAGTGTTGTGTATTTTATCGTCACATAAAATACACATGTATTCTATTTTATCCTGGGTATGTTGTATGAAACTCCTAATCGGAGTAATTGATGTTGTAATGTAGTTCGGTACTACATTTACCCTGTGTAATTCATCCTTTTTCATTCGCCTGGTGGGTCCCAGTCGGGGGTCCACGGCACTGTAATATCCGCCTAGTTTGGGGTGTTACATAATATTCCCATACGGTTTTGGGGGTGTTACATTTATGGTATCGGAGCTTAGGTTGCGGAAACCTAGGCTGTTGGGTCGAGTCGAGTCGTGATTTGTCGAGTAATGTGTTGTCTTGTCATTCGAGTCGTCAGGTGACAAGTTGAGTTGTGCGTAGTCACAACGCGTTGGATATGTTGGCGGATGAGATTAGTATCGTCGGCGACTGTCGTCTCCGTGCGGCCTGTGGACGTAAGTCTCCTCTTTTATGCATAATAACTGTGTCCATGATTTCATTTATGTGTGATATTTGTGGTGTATAATTTTATTTACACGGTGTTGTGTAATGAAGTTGTATTCGATGCTTGGATACGCTGTACGTGTATAGAACTGGATGTATTGATGTTTGGCCCTTGAACCACCACGTGGTTGGTATGGTGTGAAAGTTGTGAACCTTGATGGGTTTTACGGTAGAGTTTGTGAGAAACTCCGATGAATGATTTTGCTGTGTGTTTAAACTTGATGCCATGAGATGTATATGATTGAATTGGTGACCTTGTTTGCCATTTGGGCATGTGGTTTTAATATCGACTATTTTGGATTGTTGTAATTATACCCGCTACGGGTAGCTTTGAAAACGTTTTTCCTTAAAGACTACTGATTTGAGCATTTTTGTGGAAATCAAAATTTTTGGAAAAATCTTGTTTTGCAAAACGACCCTAATTTTCGGAATTTAAATGTTATGTGTTTGTGTGTTGGGGGCTACTGTGACAATTCTGCAGTCCTGCAGCTAGATGTTACGGCCGTAAGATATTTTCCATTACGGCCGTAAGCTCAGAGTTGTTATGACCGTAAACTGCATGTTGTTACGGCCGTAAACTTTTGACTGACCCGGTAGAAATTTGTTATTACAGTTGTACCCGTGCCCCATGGTTATTTAATCTCTGTTGATATATCAGTGATGGATGGCGTGGTAACATGTTGTTACCCCGTATAACGCTAGTAAAGGTAATGATATATTGATAAGGTCATTTTGACGACATCGTCTAGCGAAAAGATTGAAGCCTCAATGTGTTGTTTTGCAAATAGCTTCAATCAAAACAGTTTTGATAATGAGATATATGGTTTAATCAAGCGACCGAGGTATTATAAGTGTTTTCAAAAATTTCATTTCACCAATTTTTTTATCAAACTTGAGAATTTTAAAATTTTATCATTTGAATAATACCCCGGAAACATTTTATTTTTGTTGTTAGTGTTTGATCCCTGCGATACGTGTGTGGTTTTGACCGTGTTTGATTTGGAAAAAAAAAATCCAAACCTCTCTGTTGATGTGACTGTGTGGATTATTTTTTTTAATGAAGTTCTAAAATTACAGTGTTAGTTTGTGCACTTGTGTGATGACTTGTAGTTTGATGTTTTAACGTGCTGCTATTTATTGTCTTATCTTGACGTTGTGATACTTGTTTGGATGTGTTATTCTTATTGGTCGTCCGTCCAGTATGCCGAGAGGCCGTGGCCGAGGACGTGGTCGTAGTCATGGTCGTGATCAGCAGCAATCATCCAGAGGTAATGATGATATTGGCGCCGCCACCATCCTTCATCAGGTGACTGACCGGTTGGCGCTTATGAATCAGACCGTACACCGAGACGGGATTCCGGATGAAGATAACGGAGCTGGTAAGTGGTTACGAGATGTGATGAGAATGCACCCGCCCCGTTTTGTAGGTTCTTCGGACTCGTTAGGCTGGGAGAATTGGCTCTTCCAGTTGGACAGGACATTTGATGCTGTAGCTTGCCCCGATGAGAGAAGAGTGCCTATTGCTCAATACCTACTCGACAGGGAATCTGCAGACTGGTGGGAGGCCGTAGCGCCTAGTGATCGTACCGCTACTTGACCGAATTCAAAGCGCCATGGAGGCCGAGTATTGTCCGCCACCGCTAAAGAGCGTAGGATTGTCGAGTTTTTCGGCTATGCCCCGAGACGTGTCGATATCCTGTGCGATAGTCGATTATAATCGGCAATTTGTGTTATGTTCGGATCGGTGAAAAGTGAGGCAGATAAGGTTCGTTATTTCGATATGCGTATGAAACCTCAGATTCGGCAGTGTATGGCCCCTTTTATGTGTACAACCTTGAAGGACTATCAGGATCGAGCCTTGGCGTTTGAGATGGCTATAATGTCTACCGAGTCCGTGTCGGTAGCGAAAAAGTAGAAGATTTCCGATGACGCATCGGGAAGTAAGGGAATTGGGATTCCCACACCTCAACCCTCGTATCAGCCGAGTATGGGACCTTCTCGGTCAATTAGAGAACCCAAAGGACCCAAGTCGGTGTATTTGAGTTCTGGTAATGCTCCTAGGTGTTTCAATTGTAACGTTCTAGGCCATGAACGCGCGCATTGTAAGAAACCGCCAGTGACTTGTTATAATTGTGGACACGAGGGGCATCGAGTTCAGTACTGCGAGATTGTTGCCAAGATGATAAGGGACCAGAATTCTATTCCTACTTCCGGAGGGCCCAGTGATGTCTAGTGATGGTGTTTTTGGTACCCGCTACACGGATTGTTTCGCGTGTAGAGATGTTTCTGTGACGCTTTTACATTTGGAACTTGTTGAATGATATTTTGTTTTATGTAAGTTCCCGTTTAGTTGTTGAACCTACGGAGGCGTGTCAGTGGACCACGAGGTCATGAGCATGGTATTTTATTATGTGTCCTTATATTTTGTTTCGTATCACTGTGATAACCTTAGTTTAAGTTTCGGGGCGAAACTTATTTTTTGTGTGATAGAATGTAATATCCGGTATTCTCATTTTCTGTTATCTTGAAATTATTTGTGTTTTGACGTCGGACATTTTCTTTTTGATGAGTATCGGAGTGATTTCTATCGTGTTATTCTATTTGTTTCTTTCGCATAGCCGTTTTAGTCGGGTGCGGATTGTTGTCGCGTGCGTTTCTTTGATTAAATGTGTGCATGTGATGTGGCGTTAATTGCTCGTTATTGTTTTGAATCTTAGTCGGTGGCATTGTGTTGGTCGTCGTGGAGCGTGTTTTCACGCCGTATGTCTTTTGGCGTTTCTTGCAGCGTTTCGCCGTTGGGCGTGAGTTTTCGGTTTTTATGTATCTCGTCGAGTCTTCCTGACAGTGGATATTGCTCCTCCCTACTTGTTTTAAGTTTCGGGACGAAACTTCTTTTAAGGAGGGTAGAATGTAATATCCGTAATTTCGATTTCTGGTAATTTTCTTTTTTCGGCGTAAGTCCGTTTTGACGACTCGCTCATGACCGTTTCGTCATTTCGAGAATGATTAATTCTGCAATTTTGTTATCCGAGTTCGTTTCGGTATCGTTTTGCTGAGTTCCGAGCTTTTTAGACGCTTTTCCGCACTTGAGTTCGATTCTTGCGAATCTCGTCCGAAACTGTTGTTTCGAGTTTCTCGTAAGTTCATTTAATGTTATTATTCTTGTTGCAAGCTTTGGTTTGGTGTTTCGATCGCGTATCGTGATTTTTGGACGTTTTGGGCCATTTTCGTAATTTCCCAAAGTTTTGGGTAATTACTTCCGTTGTCGGATTCCGAGCCTTCGGGTGGTCGGAATTGTGTGTTCTCTTAGCTCTTAGATTCGTCTTTGCGAGTACGTCGTAACCGTATCATCGATTTGTATTCAGGTTCGGGTTTCGGGGTCGTTCGGGCCGTCGGAGTTGGCCCCGGCCGACATGGCCGGGAAATCTTGGCCCAGGCCGGTACTGGCCGAGTCACGGCCGGTAGTGATCGGCAGCTTCTGGACGAGTCACGGCCGGTAGTGATCGGCAGCTTCCGGCCGAGCAGGCCGTACCGTAGGGCCGCGGCACATGCTGGCAGGGCCGCGGCATACTCTGTGGCATTTTTCGGCCAAACCGACTGTACCGGGTGCCGCGGCACACGCCTGTTGGAATATTTATTCCACACATTATTTAATTTATGTTTTGATGATTAAAGTTGCTAAACAACAAAACAACATCGAGGCGAAGCAAAACGACGAAGCAGACGAAGACGCAAAAAGTTGCAATCTGGACTGCATTAGCGCACGCTAAGGCATGTATGTTAGCGCACGCTAACGAGGAGTAAGCTACATTCCAGCCAAGTTTCGAAGTAAGCTGCAGTGAAGTCAGCTGTTGAGATAGCGCCCGCGACGCGGTAGCATTAACGCACGCTATCGAGCCATGTTACTGTTGTGGAAGAATTCAAACACAGAATAACGTATGCAATGAAGTCATCATTAGCGCACGCTACACAGTATGATTAGCGCACGCTAAGTTGTTTGAATCTAGTCAATCCGAACGTTGGGAAAAGCAAGTCAAAGTCAAGCATCGAACGGATAGTTTGACAAGGAAAGGCAACGGATATATTACGTTAACGCACGTTACTCAATCATGGTTAACGTACGCTAAGTAAGTGAAATAACGTACGTAAGGAAGGAGGCATAACGTACGCTAAAGAAGAAACGAAGCTACTGGACTGAAACTGGAAATATCTAGCGCACGCTACAAAAGAAGGTTAGCGCACGCTAGCAAGTCAAAACAGCCAGCAACGGCTAGTTTATGGGAAATGCCTATAAATACCATCCCTATGGTATTGTTTGAGTACAACAACTTCAAGCAAACGAGATATACATCTGAGAATCATATACTTACATTGTCGTTGTAATATTGAGCTTATATTGTTAGTTTGAGTGTTTATACATTCAACATTATACACGAGAGGTAAAAGAAAAGAATCGATTGGATTCGGTGTTATTAGGATCAAGTATCCGGCATTGTTAGAATCGCAATCGATATCTAAGTGAGGTTTACCTAGTACCCATAGAAAGCTAGAGTGGTTGATTCCTTATCCAATAGAAAAGGAAAAACGGTTTTACTCGGACCGATAGAAGACGAGCTAGTAACGGTAATCCCTCGACCGATAGAAGAGAGGCGTAGAGGTATTGATCTTAAGCCTAAGGAAAAAGATACATCGAGAGAGGACGTAGGCTTCGTTAATAGCCGAATCTCTATAAATCCTTGTGTGATTTATTTCCTGCAATTTTATTTACGCTTCCGCACAAACGGCGCAAATATCCGATTTGGTACCCAACAATTGGTATCGGAGCGGTTCTCCAATACGCGGCTTAACATCCGAGGAGAAGATCAAAAATGGCGTTTCAAATCTCTCCAGCCGAAGGCCTTGCTCTCAACCGACCACCATTCTTTGATGGCGCAAACTTCATGACTTGGAAGAAGAAGATGTCAATATTCATTCGAGCTTACGACATCGAACTTTGGAAAGTGATTTGTCTTGGTCCAAAAATCCCAATGAATTCCAACGGTACGCTTAAAAATTTTGAAGAATATGACGACTCCGATTGGAAAAACGACCATTTCAATTGTAAGGCAACTCAACTTCTTTATTGTGCCTTAAATCCGGAAGAACACAACCGGATATCATCGTGTGATAGTGCCAAAGAAATCTGGAAAATGCTTGAGGTAACACACGAAGGTACGTCTCAAGTCAAAGATACGAAGATAAACATGCTCCTTCACGACTATGAATTATTCCAAATGAAGGACGACGAATCCATCTCGATTATGCTCGACCGATTCTCGGTCATTACTAATGGATTAGCATGTTTTGGAAAACCACTTTCGAGTAGTGAGAAAGTAAAGAAAATTCTCCGATCACTACCTCGAGAATGGGACGGTACGGTTACGGCAATAATGGAATCCAAAGATTTAAATACTCTCGATTTTAGTGCTCTCGTTGGTTCTCTTATCAACTACGAGATTGTTCTAAAATCTCGAAATGCCAAACCGAAACCGAAGGAGAGGTCGATAGCCTTCAAGGCTAAAATGTCGAAAAAGAAAGAAGAAACCCCGGTGGACGAAAGCGACGAAGAAATGGCATATTATGCCAAAAATATTAATAAGTTCCAACACTTATTAAACCGGAGGAAGAAGGACATTCAAGCGGGCGAACCTAAAAAATTCGACAACACTTGTCGATTATGTGGTAAACCAGGCCACTTTGCTAACAATTGTCGAGTAAAGCAAAAGGAGGTTCTAATCGCAACATGGAGCGACGAAGATCCCGATGAAGATTTTCTTGAACAAAATAATCTCGCGCTCATGGCTCGGAGTTCATTCGACGATAGCGACGTCGAAAGTCAAGTAAGTAATTCTTACGATGAACTTTTTGAAGCATTCGAGTTACTACATACGGACTATCAAAATGCTTTAAATGAAATTAAGTCCCTCAAGTCTAAATATAAAACTTTGGAAATTGAAAATTCCAAAATACTTGAAAAAGGGAAATTTGTCGAAATTGATCATTCGAAATGCCTTGAAAATGAAAATATTTTGAAAAATGATCTTCTAAAAGTTCAAGATGAACTAAAAATTTTGACAAAGAAATTTTCGTGCGGCAACGATAAATTTGAACAAATGTTATGTGTTCAAAAATATACTCTAAATAAAGAGGGGTTAGGATTCAAATCACGTTCGAAAAATGAATCCGTTAATTTCAATATACCCCATTGCGAAAAGTGTTTAAAAATCGGGCATCATATTTCCAATTGCAAAAGCCCAAGACGGACGATAAAAACTAAAAGGATTTGGGTTCTTAAAGGAACAAACGTTTCAAACATCGTCTACGTTCCAAAAGAAAAACCAACTATCGATTGGATCCCCACAAATAAATTTTGACAAATGATATTTTACAAAGGGGGAGAAGGAAATAATATTTTCAGGGGGAGTTTTACCCTTATGCATAAATTGATATCATGCATATTTATATTTCTTTTGGTATTCTTTATATTTCTTTTACTTTTTGATGAAGACAAAAAGGGGGAGAAGGAGATGAATTGAGATAAAAATGAGAAGGAGATGAAGAGGAGATAAAAATAAAAAAAAAAAGGGGGGGAGAAGGAGATGAATTGAGATAAAAATGATAAGGGAGATGAAGAAAAAGAAAAGGATTGGAGAAACTAACGAAACGATCAAAGCCGAAAACTTTGATTCGTAGAAATATACATATATTATTTTTTACAGATTATCCAATTCAAGAGTTGTTTTGTAATCATCAAAAAGGGGGAGATTCTTTTACTTTTTGATGAAGACAAAAAGGGGGAGAAGGAGATGAATTGAGATAAAAATGATAAGGAAGATGAAGAAAAAGAAATGGATTGGAGAAACTAACGAAACGATCAAAGCCGAAAACTTTGATTCGTAGAAATATACATATATTATTTTTTACAGATTATCCAATTCAAGAGTTGTTTTGTAATCATCAAAAAGGGGGAGATTGTTGGAATATTTATTCCACACATTATTTAATTTATGTTTTGATGATTAAAGTTGCTAAACAACAAAACAACATCGAGGCGAAGCAAAACGACGAAGCAGACGAAGACGCAAAAAGTTGCAATCTGGACTGCATTAGCGCACGCTAAGGCATGTATGTTAGCGCACGCTAACGAGGAGTAAGCTACATTCCAGCCAAGTTTCGAAGTAAGCTGCAGTGAAGTCAGCTGTTGAGATAGCGCACACTACGCGGTAGCATTAACGCACGCTATCGAGCCATGTTACTGTTGTGGAAGAATTCAAACACAGAATAACGTATGCAATGAAGTCATCATTAGCGCACGCTACACAGTATGATTAGCGCATGCTAAGTTGTTTGAATCTAGTCAATCCGAACGTTGGGAAAAGCAAGTCAAAGTCAAGCATCGAACGGATAGTTTGACAAGGAAAGGCAACGGATATATTACGTTAACGCACGCTACTCAATCATGGTTAACGTACGCTAAGTAAGTGAAATAACGTACGTAAGGAAGGAGGCATAACGTACGCTAAAGAAGAAACGAAGCTACTGGACTAAAACTGGAAATATCTAGCGCACGCTACAAAAGAAGGCTAGCGCACGCTAGCAAGTCAAAACAGCCAGCAACGGCTAGTTTATGGGAAATGCCTATAAATACCATCCCTATGGTATTGTTTGAGTACAACAACTTCAAGCAAACGAGATATACATCTGAGAATCATATACTTACATTGTTGTTGTAATATTGAGCTTATATTGTTAGTTTGAGTGTTTATACATTCAACATTATACACGAGAGGTAAAAGAAAAGAATAGATTGGATTCGGTGTTATTAGGATCAAGTATCCGGCATTGTTAGAATCGCAATCGATATCTAAGTGAGGTTTACCTAGTACCCATAGAAAGCTAGAGTGGTTGATTCCTTATCCAATAGAAAAGGAAAAACGGTTTTACTCGGACCGATAGAAGACGAGCTTGTAACGGTAATCCCTCGACCGATAGAAGAGAGGCGTAGAGGTTTTGATCTTAAGCCTAAGGAAAAAGATACATCGAGAGAGGACGTAGGGTTCGTTAATAGCCGAACCTCTATAAATCCTTGTGTGATTTATATCCTGCAATTTTATTTACGCTTCCGCACAAACGGCGCAAATATCCGATTTGGTACCCAACAACGCCGACTGAGCCACGGCACACTGCCGACCACTGGGAGCCATTTTTGGGCCTGTGCCGCGGCACACTCCCGCTGGGCCGCGGCACCGTGCGGCTATTTAAGGCCCAATGAGGCGTTTTCTCGCCATTTTTCTCCTTCTTCCAGTTCTCTTCCGCGGCTGGAGTTGTTCCTATCATGGAGAGATGTTGTTGGTCAACAAATCCATGAAGTTTTGGAGTTCATATCATCAATCATCCATCCTATAACATCCCTTGATCGAGCGAATCAGGTCAGATTTTCTAGAAATCTAATTTTGGGGATTTTGGGTATTTTGTTCGATTTCGTCCGTTTAATCCGATTTTACTTAAGATTGTGATGGATTGATGATTATTTGGATGTATTGTATCATTTCCCTTGTTAACCCATGGTCGGATCGTATCGATTCGTTATTTTGGTCGAGTTCTTGACCGACGCCTTGAAGGTGTCCGGTATAATGTCATAGAGGGGTTTTCGGGCGTTCTACGATTATTCTTCCTCGTATGATCGATGATTTATTGAATTTATGTTGTTAGGGTCGAATTCTTGTGAAGAACTCGAGTCGGAACCCTTCCGTTCATTGTCTTCTTCGGGGTCCGAGCTTCCCAGTCAAACCGTGTTCTTCGGAGCGTTTGGTAGCGGTTATTAAGGCAAGTATCTTATTATACGACTTGTATCCTGTGACTAGTAATTACGTATGATATGTATGACGATTTCGCTTGCCTCCGTAAATATGTTCCGTTTGAGTTGGTTGTGTTTTCCGAAATTTGAAGGCTTTGTGATAATAGTGATATATTGGTATACGTGTTAGGCGTTGTGCCATTTGTGCAGGATTGCGATGTACATATGAGATCGTTGTACACGTGGTTGTTCAATGTATTGTGTACCGAATGTGTGTTATGTTGGTTAAGAGTCGTTGTGATGATCATGATATTTGTGTTGTTTTGGTTTACATACTTGATTGTACATTTCAGTGTAATGTTGGCTTTGTAACACCCCCAAGTTATTCAGGGTATATTACAGCGCCGCGAGCCCCGCCGTGGGACCCACAAGGCTAAACATACGCGGAACTATAAACTTGACCGAGAAGGTATACATACAATGGAAAGAAAGACGATACAAATGGTATTCAAAACTGTTGTTGCCCAAAATATTTATCCGAAGATTAATACTGCTGGAAGACGGACAACAAACAACAATTGCGGGAGCACTTCCGAGAGAAGATAAATAATACAAGATTTGCCGGGTTTGTTAGGCCCGAGCTTGAATGCTCTCGCGAGATGATATTAATACAAATATTCGTGGATACAAGTATTAATGAGAGAAATCTAAATACAATGAGTGTAAAAAGACTCTGTTAATCCGGCTCTTAAGCGAAGCTCGGTCTTCTTCGTCCCTTCCGATAATCTGCTGGATGAGATAGGCCGGGAGAAGTAAGACCGAATGATAGCTGTTGCCAAGAGTTGGAGATTAGCCAAAGTGCTGTATATTGTTTCTGTATTGTGTGCTTGAATCGCGATATTGCCAGAGAGAGTTTACAAATGCAGGGGGCCTTGTATATATAGGGGTAGCTGGGTCCTGTCCTTTGGCGGGCGATCGCCTTCCGGCCATTATAATAATGTGCCGATCGCCTGCCGGCCAATATTATAATGTGCCGATCTCCTGGGCTGTCGGGCTAAAGTCCAAGGTAGTGACTGGCAGTCCGAATAAAGTCCAATGCAGTGGCTGGCGCCAGCTGGGCGGTCCAATAAGGGGCCAGAACGTGTCCGGAGTCAGTCAACATGTGGCCCTACTGACAGCTTTCGGCGGAATCAATGTCACGTGCGGCCCTACTTGACAGCTTTCGGCGGCTTGTCGGCTGGTGGAGAGATTCTGCCAGGCTGTGGTCAATGGCCCGAGATTCGCGGATCTTGTCTCGGCTCTTGCACGTGGTGCCAGTCTTGAGGCTCGACCTTTGCCGATTGGATGGCCATCGGCCCTGATCGACATGAGGCGATCATCTCTAGCTGGTCATCAGAGGTCGCCATCGGCCAGTTGCTGAGGGTCGGAATTGGTCGGTCACCAAGTGTCGGTCGGCAGATGGTCGGTCACCAAGGGTCGATCGGCAGATGCCGAGAGAGGATCGTCCGCTAGTCGATCGCCAGGAGTCGGTCGCCGAGTACCGAGAGGCGATCGTATCTGAGGTCGATCGCTCGGCACCGGGACTTGTCCTGGGACCTTCGGTTGGCCGATATAGCTTGTCCGCTGGGTTAAGGCTTGGCCGCCTGGTCGATGGTCGGTCGATCTGCCTTGGACGATCGGCAGTGACTCGGTCGCCCGACCTCCGAGGCGATCGCCGGTCGGAAGGTGTTAATTCTTGACACAACAATTGCCCCCCAGCTTGCTCCTATGTTGAGGACATGGGGCGAGGTGGTTCTTGCTGGTGATCGTGTTCGGATGAGGACGGGCGATCTGAGCTGACTTAGGATTCAGACTTGGGCTATCATGGTCGATTGGCTAGCTATCTTTCGGTCTTGTACCTGGAAAAACAACATTGGCCGATCCCCCATGGAAACTTGGGTGGTTTCTCTTTGTTTGAGGAATCGTGCACAGTCGCGGAGATCGATGGACCGACTCCATGACCGTGTCTTGGTGCGCGAAGACATTGAGTGTCCCGTGACTCACTTTATTATGAGGGTCCTCTGTTAGGCTGCGCCTCGCCTCGTATTTAAACGAAGGGCATGCGGTCTCGGTCTAGAGGAGTCCTTGCGCGGGGCAGCGTCGGATGAATCAACTCCACGCCCGCGGATTGTTAGCTCTGCTTCCACCTCGGTCAGCCATGGAGATGGCCGACCTCGACGGTGTACGTTGAGACGGGGGTTGTGGCATGTGTCTACTGATTAATGTTGGAGAGCCCTCAGACTACGCCGGCCTCGTATTTAAACGAAGGGCGGGCGATCTCAGCCCAAAGGGACCTTGCATGGCCGAAGCAGCCGGTTCCATCGACTGCCAGGGCCATGGCTTTATGATGTGCGGTGGAGGCGATCTCATGCCTTAGTCCGTCATGTTATATCTTTGGGATCAGATGGCGATCGTGTCCACCGGGTTGCTGATGATGTAGCGTGATGATCGGCGATCGGGCCGGAAGGCTGGCGATCGCCACTCGGCAGCCGATCGCTTTATTCGTAGGTCGATATCGGCGATCGGCGGGAGTTAGTCCCTTATTTAGAATGTTGGATCAGAGGCGGTGAGCGAGTCCTCCGGCTCTGCGGGATAGTAGTGACCGGGCTGGAAGACCGGAGGTCGTCGCTCGGGCTGGGAGACTGGAGGTCGTCGCTCGGGCGCCGATCGCGGAACTCCTAGGCTAAGAAGAAGCCTTTGCCTGGACAGGAAATCTGCGGCTCTAGCCCGGAAGGCTGCGTAGGTCATCGGTAGGGTCTTCGTGAGATGCCTGAACATAGGCGAGAAGCCCTGAAAACCTCCTAGGACCGCATAGAGGGTGGTCTCATCGCTTACGGGCTCGCCGTTGAGGATGATCACGTCTACCCGGTCGATGTAGTCCGAGTCGGTCTCTTCTTCTCCCTGCTTGATTTGCATCATGCGAAAGCGACCTTTTGGCCGGACGACCCTGGTGGCGAAGTACTCCGTGAAGACGTGCGCCAGCTCGTTAAAGGAGCCAATGGACTGAGGTGGCAATGAGGTGTACCACCGGTGGGCGATGTCGTCCAGCGTCAGAGGGAACATCCGGCACCTGGTCGCATCCGATGCCCCACACACGGTCATGTAGATGTTGAACTTGTGCAGGTGTGTTTGGGGGTCCGATCGCCCCTCGTACACGGGTGTCTGAGGAGGAGCGATCTTGTGCTGCACGGGGGCGAGCTCGATGTCGATCGCGAGCGGCTCGCTCGGCTCGGCGATCGTCTTCATGGCGCCTGCCCCGGATTGCAGGAGCGCCTTCACGTAGTCGAGCTGACGTTGCAAAGCGGCAATCGCCGCGGCTCGGCTGCTTGCGGATCGGCTTTGGGAGCGAGGGCCCAGGCGATCGTGTACCGACCTCCGGACTCCGCTGCTGCCGACCTCGGGAATTTGACGAGCGGGAGCCAGGCGGCTGGATCGTCTTGTGGGAGCCGGGCAGGCCGAGCTCCTGGTGAGGGACTCAAATTCCGTCGTCTCGTAGCTGGGGCCGGGTGCCCGGCCGCGTGTCGGGTCACCGCCTGTGCGATCGAAGACATACGTGCCCCGACCGCCGAGCGCCTCTTCTTGCGGGCGAGAGCCTCCTGGCGCTCGCTCGGCGATGTGCCTTGAGCTTCGCTTGGACTTCGGCGGGAGACCGAGGAGTGATAGCGAGGCGCGTCGAGAGCACTCCGTCGTTCTGAAGGGCGGCTATGGCCTCTTCGATCTGTTCATTGGTTCGAACCGATCGAGCGAGAGGCTCGGCCGCGCCGTCCGGGGCGGATCGAGCGTCTCGACCAGCGGCCGCCTTCCACCATCGGCCGCGGCTCGGGGCCAGGCAGGGGTGCAGCCGGCTGGTCGGTGGCCTTCTTCGACGCGGAGGCGGAAGACATGATTTCTGAAGGATTTCTTTGAAGTGCAGTGAGTGTCACTTCAAGTATCTGCCCCGAGAACAGTGATTGTTCTTCGGGACGGTAGGTATAAAAATTCGAGGGTTGGATCCCCTTCCTCTAGCGCCAATTGTTGTTGCCCAAAATATTTATCCGAAGATTAATACTGCTGGAAGACGGAAAACAAACAACAATTGCGGGAGCACTTCCGAGAGAAGATAAATAATACAAGATTTGCTGGGTTTGTTAGGCCCGGGCTTGAATGCTCTCGCAAGATGATATTAATACAAATATTCGTGGATACAAGTATTAATGAGAGAAATCTAAATACAATGAGTGTAAAAAGACTCTGTTAATCCGGCTCTTGAGCGAAGCTCGGTGTTCTTCGTCCCTTCCGATAATCTGCTGGATGAGATAGGTCGGGAGAAGTAAGACTGAATGATAGCTGTTGCCAAGAGTTGGAGATTAGCCAAAGTGCTGTATATTGTTTCTGTATTGTGTGCTTGAATCGCGATATTGCCAGAGAGAGTATACAAATGCAGGGGGCCTTGTATATATAGGGGTAGCTGGGTCCTGTCCTTTGGCGGCGATCGCCTTCCGGCCATTATAATAATGTGCCGATCGCCTGCCGGCCAATATTATAATGTGCCGATCTCTTGGGCCGTCGGGCTAAAGTCCAAGGTAGTGACTGGCAGTCCGAATAAAGTCCAATGCAGTGGCTGGCGCCAGCTGGGCGGTCCAATAAGGGGCCAGAACGTGTCCGGAGTCAGTCAACATGTGGCCCTACTGACAGCTTTCGGCGGAATCAATGTCACGTGCGGCCCTACTTGACAGCTTTCGGCGGCTTGTCGGCTGGTGGAGAGATTCTGCCAGGCTGTGGTCAATGGCCCGAGATTCGCAGATTTTGTCTCGGCTCTTGCACGTGGTGCCAGTCTTGAGGCTCGACCTTTGCCGATTGGATGGCCATCGGCCCTGATCGACATGAGGCGATCGTCTCTAGCTGGTCATCAGAGGTCGCCATCGGCCAGTTGCTGAGGGTCGGCATTGGTCGGTCACCAAGTGTCGGTCGGCAGATGGTCGGTCACCAAGGGTCGATCGGCAGATGCCGAGAGAGGATCGTCCGCTAGTCGATCGCCAGGAGTCGGTCGCCGAGTACCGAGAGGCGATCGTATCTGAGGTCGATCGCTCGGCACCGGGACTTGTCCTGGGACCTTCGGTTGGCCGATATAGCTTGTCCGCTGGGTTAAGGCTTGGCCGCCTGGTCGCTGGTCGGTCGATCTGCCTTGGACGATCGGCAGTGACTCGGTCGCCCGACCTCCGAGGCGATCGCCGGTCGGAAGGTGTTAATTCTTGACACAACAAAAACCATAACCAATGAAACCATATACATCGCTGCACAAATCAATACCTCGGCAACACAGGCCGGAACATCAAGGAAACTGAAATACAATACTCGAGTATTTAAAAATCCATTCCAGTACAACAACACTGAATGGAGGAATCCAAGAAAATAACCGGAGACAAAACACAGTATCACACTTGCCCATCATCTTCATGCCGACCCGGTACCCACCTGTCCGCTCTCCCTGGAACTCAAATACATGAAACGTATTTCCCCATAAAGGGGTTAGCCGAATAGCTAGTGCAAGTATAAAAATATTAAAAATTATACTACTCGACAATAAAGTAAATTTTATCCGTCAATTCATCAATATCCGGCAATTCATCAATATAAGACTAGTATTCCTAATGACTAAAATCTCAAGACGTATGTGAATGCCGTAGAAACGGTTCGTTCATATCATACGCTGCTACATGTAGGAATGCCGCCAAAATGGTTCGTTCATTACATGCCAACATTATTTCATATGAATGCCGTAGAAACGGTTCGTTCATATCAACCATGGAATCGCACTGCAGGCTACGAAACCCTCGAGGACCATAGGCCGTCCGGAGTGGCTAGAAATAATCATACCATCAATATTTCATACTTTCAAAGTCGAGAACGTACAATCATAAATGTATACTTGCCTTTGAGACATCGAGAAATCGAACGGAGGAAAGGTATGAGTTCGGTAGGTCCGAGAATGCGCTTCCGGCACCTAAACGATTCGCAAGGAATATGATAATTAATTATCCATACTCAAATTACATGAAGAGACTCCCGAAACTCGTCTACGATTCAAGAAAATATACGAGTGGATAACTAAAGGTTGGGAAATCGCCCAAACTCTCACAAGTCCGAAAAAAGCACAATCTAACCCGTAAAATCGGAAGAAAACACTCGTACGGTATAGATATATATCAAAATCTCAAGGTTCTCAAGCTTCAATCGGACAAAACGGACGAATCTACGAAAACCCCCAAAATCCAACACAAAATTCAAAGTGTTCTTGAATAATCTCTCAATAATCCGGTGAATACTCAAACATGTCCATAATCACGCATATATCACACCATACACCATGATTTAATCATCCAAAACGTCAATACCCACACAAAATCGAGAAGTCAAGATGTCGAAGAAATTACCTCTTGAATATCCAAGCTCTATGATCTAAGGAACACGCGTTAGATCGATTATCCGGGCTTCCCGATCGAAAGGAGATGAAGAAAATCAAACACTCAAATGATTTGTGAAGGAAATCCCTCCCTCAAGCTCTCTCTCTCGGTTGTAGGTGAAGAAATGGGGAAGAAATGAGCTGAAATGCTCAAAAAAAACAATTATAGGGGTTGACTACCGTGCCGATCGGCACGGTCGTGGCGCGCAACTGGCCGACAGGGACTCGACCGTGTCCTGCTTGACACAGTCGCGGCGCGGAGGGCCTGCCGATAGTGACCCGTCCGACAGCGACTCGGCATGACTCGACCGTGTCCTGGAACACGGCCGCGTCCGGGCGATCGGTCGCTTATCCGGAAGAGTTCGACTCGGCCGTGCCAGACGACACGGTCGGGTCCTGTGGCAGAAACTTCGGCATTTCCGGACGAGTACGGCACGGCCGTGTCGGACGACACGGCCGAGTTCGGTCGGCAGTGATCGGCCAATGAGCGGGATAGATAAAACGACCATAACTCTCTCGTCCGGACTCCGATTGACTCACCGTTTGAACCATTGGAAAGCTAGCTCGATGATTTATAATATTGCAAAGATTCAGAATTTTTGGAGTTTCCAAGAATTTATGCTGATTTAACAAAGTCGAACTCATACGTGGAAAAGTCGCTAAAGAACACGGAATTCAACAGAACGATACCGAAACGAACTCGGATGACAAAAAGTGTAGAATTAATCATTCTCAGGATGACGAAACGGTCCCAAGAAAGTCGTCAAAATAGACTTCCGCCAAAAATAGAAAATTTCCGGGGATCAAAATTACGGGTATTACATTCTACCCTCCTTAAAAGAAGTTTCGTCCCGAAACTTAAAACAGGTAGGGAGAAGAAATATTTCACCACGAAAAACTCAACGAGATGCACAAGAACCGAAACTTACGCCCAAATGGCGAATCATCAATATAGAACACCACAATACATTACCCGAAGGCAAACCAAACCAATGCCGAAAAAGATACGAATTCACAATGCCCGAAGGCTCCAACGGAAATACCGATACATAACAATGGCCTGAAAGCCGAACAGCCCAAAGCTGTAAATCATCACAATACAGATCTCAAAGAAGCAAACCTGACTGTCGGACATACCCCTCGGCGTATGAACAACCAGTCGCAAATCGTCGGACATATCTAATACAACATGGACTACGAACGATCAATCAATAAAGCTCAAGAGGGACATCACAGTATGCCCGATCCGGAAATGTGTCCGTGCACATGTCCACCCCGTATATGGAATCCAGAATATACGTGTGACAATGTACCTAATTAGCCTCAAGAACTACGTCTCGTGTGCACGGTCCAATGCGGAAATATCCACGCATGACCATCGAGTGCCTGGCTAAAAATCCTACACATAACCAATCGGCACGCAGACATGATTCCGGATATGCCACGATACAACATGACAACGAAACTCAAGGGATAGAACATCCAATATGGATCATACGACTCACCAAGTGAACGATGACACACGAATAATGAAAGATCGACACGACCAACGATATTCAAAACAACCATCCTGGGATCAAAATCCCTAAGGACCGATTAACACGAGCAACGATCACAACACAACAGTTCGGGAAATCCTCAACCTTCAACGATCACAAAATTACCGAGTTCACAAGAATAATAGGATGCTGCCTTGAATCGGTCAACACGACAAAAATAATTCAACGGATGGGAATTATCGTTGATAATCCCAATTCAATACTTCGATTACCGTAGAATGGCCAATCGATAACAATTATACAACAGATGGGAATTATTTTTTTGACAACGGGTGGAAATTATCTTTGATAATCCCAATTCAATATAACGATTACCGTTAGAGCGAACAATCGATAATAATTATACAACGGATGGGAATTATCTTTGATAATCCCAATTCAATATATATCGATAACCTTCAGAACGGTTAACCGATAACAATTGTACAACGGATGTCTCGGAACCTTTAATCGGTTACCGATAACGAAGATGATAATCGAATACGTCGATGCCTTCAATCGGCCAAAACGACATCAATAGAAAAACACTGATATCAATAACGACGATTCACAAAAATATTTTGATGGAACATCAATCAATAACAACAATCGATATGTCGATACCGCGAACCGGCTATCGACAACAATATTACCAACAAGTACCGCAATGCCTTGGATCGGTCATTTACGAACAACAATAATATTTGGCATAATTTGCCGAAGGGTATCGTATCAAACAATCCCCTGATATCAACAAAATCATAAAAAGACCAAGTCTCGAAATGATACACACATTCATACACATACATGATAACATTAATCTCATTGACCAGTACAAGTATAAAACTTGCCTCGATATCAATACAACGTACTGTTACCAATTCAGTTGATTTCGTCTTACGAATTCCCCGCCTCGACCAAGTTAATCTACGAACCCTTCAACCTTAACCGCAACACAACAGTCATAATTCACGATCACACATCATACCTTATTGTAAAACGAAGGATTGATAATCAACCGGTTCGATGACGACCTATATCAATACCACCAAACCACGAACTGAATCGTTTTACCATATCTCGACTAATCACAACGAACAATCCAACTCAGACACTTACAAATCCTGTCCACAATACGAGTCGAAATATGATGATCATATCAGCAACCAATTCGGACCAATAATAAGGGTCTAAATGTTCCAAACTCAATTCTTAAATACGAATTGACAAGGTTCCCTTCTCGTAAATCCATCGTTAAAATTTACTTATGACTGTCATCAATTCGAATCATCCGACTGGTTCAAAACAATAGATAATCATATTGAAAAGGTTATCAAACAATCCAATCATTCGATTTGAATATTTGCTCCATACGTATGGGCTTCCAAATTCAGAGATGAATAATAGTCTCATCAAACTCATAATCACATTCGTATTCCTATACGATATTATTTCCAACACATAGTTTAGCTCTAGATATGAATATTCCATATTCATTTTCAAAACATCAACACTTCTAAAAAAATTTTTTATCACCTTGTATAATTCAAGAGTTCTTCAAGAACATGAAATATCCGAAATCACGTTCAGAACAACATATCCGAGGTATATATCTCCATGTTACCATTTTCTTCATCATGTCATTCATACAATCTCAAGAATCGCAACAAAACCCTTATCACCATATGAAGAAGATCTCAATGATCATATCAACATCCGAAATCTCTTATTACAATTCCAATAAATCTCGTATAACATTTTCACATGATACCATAATTGTAACACCCCAGATCCTCCTAGGAATATTACACGCCGTAAACCCTTCTCACAAGGATTTACCAGGCTAAGCACAATTTCCAAGTCATTCCAAAAATGCCAAAAAGACCGATGATGGTAATATTTTTCAAATACTAAAAAAAATCATTTTCCAAATACCGTCAAAACGATCAATATTAAAATGCCAAAAACTCAGTTTAGGGAATCGGTTTTACAAAATAAAATTTCAGTTGGCAAAATACCAAAATCCATTTCAAAAATACTCACGCAGCGGATAAAAGTACAGTCCCATTTATGCATTTTCATTGAAATAAGACGAACATCAAAATACACGATTCCCAACATACTCCCTCCCAAGTAGTAATCCAAAAAGAAAAAAAATGAGCCACTATCAAAGGGATACGAGGATTACCTTGTATGGACGAACCACGAAGAAAGAATAATTGAACTCCATTCCAAGAATCATTAAATCATCATAGTCATCATATGGCCTCAAGAACATCAAGATCTCTATGATTCCATAATCATAATCAACATATTCAAAGCATATCATTATCTTCCTTCAACATAAACCTCATAGAATATGGATAACACAAGAAATCACTTCAAGAATCAACAATAGTTCCATAACCAAGCTCTAATTCCATGATCCCAAGCTCACAATCATGTTAAAAGTGTTTAGAACACTCTTAAAGGTGAAGAGGGACGAGTTTTGGAGAGAAATATCTCAAAGGATCGTGAGAGAAATGAAAGGCAACACTTCAATATATAAATTGCACTCTCATTACGTACGTAAGTGTCCTTTCTTAACGTACGTAACAACTTTAACGTACGTAATCCAATATCCATAACGTACGTAATCCAATATCCATAACGTACGTAACCAACTCACTGTCTCATTCCGTGCAGTCCATTACGTACGTAACCCATACCATATAACGTACGTAATATACCGCCGACTTGCTACAAGATTACATGGTTGTGTTACGACGTAACACGCCCCGTATAACGACGTAACCATGCCAATCTTACGCATTTAATCTCACCTTATTAACGCATTTAATAATTCCATACTTAGCCAATTTCAACAATTCCTGTCCAAAGTCATGACATACCAAATACGAGCATACGGCAAAATCAATACATATACTCAATTCAATAACATTGTCATACGTTCACAACGTCCTCGAGCATAATTAACCATCCACGATATCCAATATATAAACGAAAAAAAAATATATATATCCGAAAAATCGGGGTATTACACTCTACCCCCCTTAAAAATAAGTTTCGTCCTCGTAACTTACAATCACTCGTACAAACAACATTTCAACGGGAATTCAATTTCACCAAGAATTATCGAATAATTCGAACAACATACTTACAAGTCTGCGAAGTCGAAGATCTCCCGTTATACTAGCATGCGACTCCTAAACAAAGTCTCAACATAATATCGATACACACCATTATCGCCATTAGCAACTTAACAAAATCTCAAGGAAGAGTTCACGTCCGTAACCACGGCCACGATTCTTCTTACTTTCAGCCAACAATTCTGAAAGGCACACACGTGCGTAAGTATAATCCGAATCGCACATTCTCGAAGTGACCAATTCCCAAGAATACCAAGCTATAAACGAAACGATTAAGAAAAATACGAGAAGAGTGAGAGGACTTACAAGTACCGGTCGCACTGTGATGATGGCAGAGTAGTGATACTCAGGCAAATGCCGACTAATCGACTCCAAAAGACCGACACTAGGTATCCATAAACCTAAGCTCCGATACCATATTCGTAACACCCCCAAGTTATTCAGTATATTACAGCCATGAGCCCGTCGTGGGACCCACAAGGCTAAACATACACGGAACTATAAACTTGACCGAGAAGGTCTACATACAATGGAAAGAAAGACGATACAAATGGTATTCAAAACCATAACCAATGAAACCATATACATCGCTGCACAAATCAATACCTCGACAACACAGGCCGGAACATCAAGGAAATCAAATACAATACTCGAGTATTTAAAAATCCATTCCAAGACAACAACACCGAATGGAGGAATCCAAGAAAATAACCGAGACAAAACACAAGATCACACTTGCCCATCATCTTCATGCCGACCCTGCACCCACCGTCCGCTCTCCGGAACTCAAATACATGAAACGTATATCCCCATAAAGGGGTTAGCCGAATAGCTAGTGCAAGTATAACAATATGAAACATAATACTCGACAATAAAGTAAATGTAATCCGTCAATTCATCAATATCCGTCAATTCATCAATATAAGACTAGTATTCCTAATGACTAAAATCTCAAGACGTATGTGAATGCCGTAGAAACGGTTCGCTCATATCATACGCCGTTACATGTAGGAATGCCGTCAAAACGTTCGCTCATTACATGCCAACATTATTTCATATGAATGCCGAGAAACGGTTCGCTCATATCAACCATGGAATCGCACTGCAGGCTACGAAACCCTTAGAGGACCATAGGCCCGTCCCGGAGTGGCTAGAAATAATCATACCATCAATATTTCATACTTTCAAAGTCGAGAACGTATAATCATAAATGTATACTTGCCTTTGAGACATCGAGAAATCGAACGGAGGAAAGGTATGAGTTCGGTAGGTCCGAGAACGCGCTTCCGGCACCTAAACGATTCGCAAGGAATATGACAATTAATTATCCATACTCAAATTACACGAAGAGACTCCCGAAACTCGTCTACGATTCAAGAAAATATACGAGTGGATAACTAAAGGTTGGGAAATCGCCCAAACTCTCACAAGTCCGAAAACGGCACAATCTAACCCGTAAAATCGGAAGAAAACACTCGTACAGTATAGATATATATCAAAATCTCAAGGTTCTCAAGCTTCAATCGGACAAAACGGACGAATCTACGAAAACCCCCAAAATCCAACACAAAATTCAAAGTGTTCTTGAATAATCTCTCAATAATCCGGTGAATACTCAAACATGTCCATAATCACGCATATATCACACCATACACCATGATTTAATCATCCAAAACGTCAATACCCACACAAAATCGAGAAGTCAAGATGTCGAAGAAATTACCTCTTGAATATCCAAGCTCTATGATCCAAGGAACACGCGTTAGATCGATTATTCGGGCTTCCCGATCGAAAGGAGATGAAGAAAATCAAACACTCAAATGATTTGTGAAGGAAATCCCTCCTTCAAGCTCTCTCTCTCGGTTGTAGGTGAAGAAATGGGGAAGAAATGAGCTGAAATGCTCAAAAAAAACAATTATAGGGGTTGACTACCCTGCCGGACACGGCCCGTGCCGATCGGCACGGTCGTGGCACGCAACTGGCCGACAGGGACTCGACCGTGTCCTGCTTGACACGGTCGCGGCGCGGAGGGCCTGCCGATAGTGACCCGTCCGACAGCGACTCAAGATGACTCGACCGTGTCCCGAACACGGCCAAGGCCCGGGCGATGGTTCTGGCTTATCCGGAAGAGTTCGACTCAACCGTGCTAGACGACACGGTCGGGTCCTGTGGCAGAAACTTCGGCATTTCCGGACGAGTACGGCACGGGCCGTGTCGGACGACACGGCTGAGTTCGGTCGGCAGTGATCGGCCAATGAGCGGGGTAGCTAAAACGACCATAACTCTCTCGTCCGGACTCCGATTGACTCACCGTTTGAACCATTTGAAATATAACTCGATGATTTATAATATTGCAGAGATTCAGAATTTTTGGAGTTTCCAAGAATTTATGGTGATTTAACAAAGTCGAACTCATACGTGGAAAAGTCGCTAAAGAACACGGAATTCAACAGAACGATACCGAAACGAACTCGGATGACAAAAAGTGTAGAATTAATCATTCTCAGGATGACGAAACGGTCCCAAGAAAGTTGTCAAAATAGACTTCCGCCAAAAATAGAAAATTTCCGGGGATCAAAATTACGGGTATTACAGGCTTGACATTTAATGATTATGAATTGTTTCGTGTCGATGTGTGGGTGTTCCAGGTAGGGTCTGACGAGGCCTCTGGAGTTTGGTACATGATGTGTACGAACAAAGTGTGTGATCCAGGTAGGGTCTGACGAGGCCTCTGGAGTCCGGTACATGACGTGTACGGACAAGGTGTGTGATCCAGGTAGGGTCTGAAGAGGCCTCTGGAGTTCGGTACATGATGTGTACGAACGATGTTGTGGCTGGGTAGGGTCCGTTGAGGCCTCCGGAGTTCGGTACATGATGTTTACGAACAGTGTGTGTGGTCCGGGTAAGGTCCGTCGAGGCCTCCGGAGTTCGGTACATGATGTGTACGAACAGTATGTGTGGTCCGGGTAAGGTCCGTCGAGGCCTCCAGAGTTCGGTACATGATGTGTACGAACAATGATCGTGTAGCAGTGATTGTTAGGGTAACATTTTAAATATGGATCTCGGACTCATAATAATATATTATACAGTATGCTTTGAAACGAGAATCGGGCTAAGGCCCTAATGTTTACGAAAAGGTTTTGTAAATTGGGACTCGAGGTCCAAAAGAATTTCGCTTTAAAATCCCCGAGATGATGTGTTCCTTTTCAAATATCTCTTACTTGAGTTCAAATTCTAAAACTTCTAGAACATTTTGATAATTGATTTACGTATTAAATTTGTAGTTGCTATTTGCTTGTTACATTTCGTATGGTTTGATACTGCACTAGTAAAACAAAGGAGTTTTACTAACCCCGAGTATTCGGGGTGGATGTCCTGCTCTGGCCCGTGTACATGCAGTTCAGGGAGCAACACAGGATTAGCACAAGGGGATGACGAGTGCGATACTAATCAAGAGTTGAGAGTTGGTAGAGTTTAGTTGTATTGTTAGAGTTGATTCAGTCTTCCGCCGTATTGTATTTCGACCCCGTGTGGGTAATGTTGTTAGTCGACCATGATAGGGTTGTGTGACCTCACCTGGCCTGTGTTTATGTGTAAGTGACCTTAACGGTCTGTATTATTATATTGTTTGACCCTGGCCGGGCAAGCATTTGGTTGTTTATGGACGCTTAGCCTGGTAGATCCTTGCAGAAAGGGTTTACGGCGTGTAATATTCCCATACGGTTTTGGGGGTGTTACATCCTCAAGGATCTACCAGGCTGGTAACAACATATAACAACTCAACCATGCCTTTAAGGCTAAAATAACTCAGTAGACCGATTTGGTCTTTCAATAAATACATACAACTCAAATACAACTCATGCCCACACAGGGGTCAAAACACAACCACACTCGTACAATGGGAAAATATAGCAGCGGAAAATAAAGTACAACTGAACCAATAAACAATGTACGGTTCCTCATGTGATTAGTATCGATCATATTTCATCATCCTTCGTGCCGACCCTGTGTCATGCTCCAAAACCTGAATGCAAAAATAGACATCCACCCCCCGAATATTCGGGGGTTAGCAAAACTCCACTGTATTGCTAGTGCAAGTACAAGTGCAAAAATACGAGTCATACAATTCATATTCCACGAACGATAATAATTCGGAATCCTCAAAGATTCAAATACAACAAGATGAACACTTCCCGAGGCGAGAGTTTGAGTAAAGACTTCCCAAAATTTCAAGATCAAAATATCAAGGGGAATAATTTATAAAATGATTTGAAATACCATCGGGAGTTTTAATAGAAAATGATTTAGTATTCTCAAATCCTACTTCTCAAAACCCAAAATATGAAAGGGGTCACCGCCCCAAAGGTTTACTTTCCGAAAAATGACCTTTACCAAACCGTTGGGATTTTAGCCCCAAATCCGTAAAATGACCTTTACAAAACCATTGGGATTTTAGCCCCAAATCTCATCAACTCACAGTACACAAGAACGACCACAAGGTTCGTCTCCCAACATCAAATCCGCAAATAAAGGATTTAACATAAACGACAAAATAGTCTAGAGCCATCCTAGCCAAGTAGGCCAAACGAACAACTTACCCCTTACACACTTAGTCAATGCATGCAATCATGAAAACCGTTCGAAAGCACTCATTTCCGGAAATGCCATAATCAAATCACATTTTTAAAATGCACCACAATTAACCGTCGATCCACACCTCCGTGGACACCTACCGAGACCTCGTCGGATCTAGCCCGTAGTGGTTAAAAGCAAAGATCGTCGATCCACACCTCCGTGGACCCCTACCGAGACCCCGTCGGATCTAACCCGTAGTGAGCATACACACACACACACACGTTACTCATGCAATACTAATATGCTAAGAATGTAAGTTCATCAAGAATACTTACTAGAGATGGCCACTTACTCAACGCCGTTATCAAACTCTTCAAAACACAATAACAAGATTAAACACGGGATACACAATTCCATAACTTTAAACAATAGGAGTATCATCATCAAGTCCTTCAACGTTCAAAATAATCAAATCATAATCAATTTCCCAAAACACACCGTTCACAAAACACACACGCGTTTTGAAAGAGAGCCTTTAGCGAGGCCAAACCAAAATCTTTTGAAACTTCATTTCAATCAACCAAACAAACACGCCAAGACGATCACTGATCATCATATTCACAAAATAAGAAATATATGAGCAAGGTACTTGCCTCGAATAAGAACAACGCGGAGAATCGACCGAAGTAGGTTGACACGAACCGACTACGAACCCGCCGACTCCACCGATCGCCAACTCGCGATAATAAACTACAAAGGACAATAACAACACTGAAATGAATTCCATAACACGACTCAAAGCCGTTGAATTCAAAGAACGAATGACGAAGGTTCAAGGATTTCCCCCAAAACGGCCAAGAACACGATTCATCCCGTCAAAACACGAAAATGGAATTCCAAGTTGAAATATGGATATATAATCCATAGAATGTGTTTAACAACATCATTTAACCACAATCCATCCATCAAAAACGGATGAAAAACGAGATCGAGAACAAATCCCCCGAAAAGTCGATTCGAAGGAAATCAAGAAATATACTTCGATTCGACGAAGAACAATGGATTAAATGATGTTAAACACAAGAATACTACCAAGATTAATCATACCCATCATGAATTAATCAACAACATGGAACTAATCGGACAAAAATTCAAAAACCCCCAAATTCACGAAATTAGGGTTCTAAGGAAGATTACCTTGATTCGCTGAATCAAAGGATGATAACGGATGATTGATTGATGTTATGAACTCAAGAACTTCGTGGATTTGTTGTTGAACAACATGGATTCGCCACCTCCGGATCGCCAGCCGCGGAAAGAAATGGAAGGAAATGAAAAACGAGAGGAAATGTGAATGCTCTGTCACATTTATTCTGGGCCGGACTAGCGCGCGCTAGGCTGCCGAGCTAGCGTGCGCTATCGGCCTGTGCCACGATCCAAAGGCCCACACCGCCATACCGACTGCCAGTAGCGCGCACCCTTCCGGCTGTAGCGCGCGCTACCTGCCGGTCGTAGCGTGCGCAATTCCCGACAGTAGCGTGCGCTACCTGCCGAGCCTAACCGATTCTAGAACCCCTGGACTCCACTGTCCAGACCCGTAGGGTGTGTTAGGCCAGCCGATAGCGTGCGCTACACCTGCCGGTTAGCGCGCGCAGCCTTCCGGCCGTAGCATGCGCTACGCCGGTTCCTGCCGCACTCATCCGGCCGGTGCCCGCAATCGTCCGGCCGGTACCGCAACCGTCCGGCCAGTACCCGACCACCAGGGCTCGACGACCCGATTTCCGTAAACGCACAGAACGAACACGACGAAAAGTTCGCGGACGACATCAACGACCCGAAATGAAAACATAATACAATAATTAATCATACGCGACCAAGAAACGGGTCGAGACAACAATTACACATACGGATACCCGTAACTTTCAGTAAATTACAAAATGGCCCAAAACGCCCGAAAATCACGATACGTAATCGAATAACCAAACCAAAGTTCACAACACGTCTAACAAAGTTAGACGGACTTACGGGAAACTCGAAACAGCAGTTTTGAACGAGATTCGCAAGAATCGAACTCAAGTGCGGAAAAGTCGCTAAAAAGCACGGAACTCAACAAAACAACACCGAAACGAACTCAGATGGCAAAAAGTGTAGAATTAATCATTCTAAGAATGACGAAACGGTCATGAGAGAGTCGTCAAAACGGACTTCCGCCGAAAAAATAGAAATTACTGGAAATCGAAATTACGGGTTTTACATTCTACCCTCCTTAAAAGAAGTTTCGTCCCGAAACTTAAAATAAGTAGGGAGAAGCAATATCCCATGCCAGGAAAACTCGAAGAGATACACAAAAACTGAAAAATCGCGCCTGACGGCAAAATGCTGCAAGAAACGCAAAGAGACATACGGCGTGAAAACACGATCCACGGCGACCAACACAACGTCGCCGTTAGCAATATAATAAAACCAACAAATGACAAGCGTCATCAAACGGATAATATATCCAAGTCAATTATCCGAACTATCACAAAACACAACGAACGAAAATCAATAAGATTGACTGACCCAACGGTACATCAATCAAAACGCGAGCCAATCGCTGAACAAATACGGAATTCCACCGCCCAAGGGTTGGAAGATAAAAAACGAGACTATTTTCCCGAACTTGAGGGAATTACGAAGGAGCCTGAACGCTCAACAATTACGAAACGAGAACAAAAACCGAACAAACAAACGATCAAGACAACAAAAATCGAACAATTATGTCCGAAACACGAAGGATAGTAAAATTCAAACAACAATCCCCAGGATGATCTGGTGAGAACAACAAGACATGCATTCCCATAAGATTCACAGGAAAGGGAATAGCTGTTGAAAAGTCACAACGACAAACGAGTTATTCCGAAACAACACCACCCTCGTTCGATCAACAAAAGCAAGGGATAGGGAAAGTTCAGAAAATGTTAACGAGCATAAACGAGTCGACAGAGTCGAAAACACAGGAGTTCCAAATCCTATCCACTTCGAACAAAAGAACTAATAGAACCAAATGATGTCACTTCCGAACAAGGTTCACAAGAATCGAACCGAACTCGAAAAAGTCACAGCGATAACCAGATCAACCCACAACAAGATCACAGTTCGTTCGGACGATGAAACCGAAATACAGAACAAGTTCATAAAGTATCAACGAACTTGAGCGAATCGATAGACTGGAGAAAGAGAAAATACCGAAGTCAAAATAGTACGGGTATTACCTTCGACCTCATCCACGAAATTCACAAAAACAGGAGCAAGGTAACAAGACATTAAACAACCGACACATAACGGAATGATCACCGATGTACACGGCCATAGCAAACCAAGCTCTAACAGCTCGCACATGCGCGACAACGCAGAAATCACCACGAGGCGACAATATTCAATACCAACATCCCACCTCTCACAGAGGCCTAACACAACAAATGCGTGGAAAACGACTCAACGCTCACACTGCCAATTCGATCATACTCGGGAGCAAACATCATAATGACAACGCGAACATCATACATACATACCCATCCCTCAAACGGGAATAGATAGGTTTTAAAAACGAAAACCTCATTTCGAAAATAATTTTAGAAGAACACCGGTTGATCTTGAGTATCACTTTTCAAAAAAGTACAAACATGAAACATCGTTATCGAGACTTTGGAGAACCATTTCGCATTTGATAAAAATGAGGACACTTCTTCTTAGTGAAAACCTTCAGAATATTCGACCCTCGGGTCTAAATAAAAATGTTCCTAAAACATTGAAAATATCTCAAAACATTTTGGTCCTCGAGGTAGAAGAATTTGGAAACATATTGTGGCACCTTGGATGTACCACGAGGAAAATAATTCATTTTAAAAGTACGTCTCGAAATTTATTTTCTAAGATACTCAAGGTTCTCAAAAATCTAATAGGCCAGAATGCCCAAAACTCACATATATCGACGTTCACTAAAACAACTCCTAGTACACGCATCAAAACGTTTAAAATCCAGACAATACATGTCTTTAAACGGAAATAAATGATAAAATACCACATTCAGAACAAAACCACTGACCCCATTCGAGGCCTCTAAGGACCCTCCCGCACTGGCTAGTGAACAAGTCGAACGTGTATAAGCACAAAGCCTCCACAAGAGAACTTGTAAAACGTGCAAATTGATTCGAAAATCATCAGCAATGGACAAAAACAACAATAAAAAGATATCACAAGCGACGACACTCCTCGTATAAATCAAATACGAGAGTCGACTAAATACATATCATGAAATCAAAATCCACATAAGGATTCCATCACTTAACAAATAATCATAAAAATAGCTCGTGTCACACGAGGCACAACACAAAGACGGGAGACTTACTTCCACATGTCGCACGAAGATGATGATCGCCCCACGATACTAATCACGACCAACAAACTCAAACGACGCGTCGCGACATGACTCAGCCAGATAAACTCCGACGAAACAAGACTCAAACAACACGACTTGACCCGACAGCCTAGGTTTCCACAACCTAAGCTCTGATACCATTTATGTAACACCCCCAATCCGCTCAGGGATATTACACGCCGTAGAACCTTTCCTCAAGGATCTACCAGGCTGGTAACAACATATAACAACTCAACCATGCCTTTAAGGCTAAAATGACTCAGTAGACCGATTTGGTCTTTCAATAAATACATACAACTCAAATACAACTCATGCCCACACAGGGGTCAAAACACAACCACACCCGTACAATGGAAAAAATATAGCAGCGGAAAATAAAGTACAACTGAACCAATAAACAATGTACGGTTCCTCATGTGATTAGTATCGATCATCTTTCATCATCCTTCGTGCCGACCCTGTGTCATGCTCCAAAACCTGAATGCAAAAATAGACATCCACCCCACGAATATTCGGGGGTTAGCAAAACTCCACTGTTTTGCTAGTGCAAGTACAAGTGCAAAAATACGAGTCATACAATTCACATTCCACGAACGATAATAATTCGGAATCCTCAAAGATTCAAATACAACAAGATGAACACTTCCCGAGGCGAGAGTTTGAGTAAATACTTTCCAAAACTTCAAGATCAAAATATCAAGGGGAACAATTTATAAAATGATTTGAAATACCATCGGGAGTTTTAATAGAAAACGATTTAGGATTATCAAATCCTACTTCTCAAAACCCAAAAGATGAAAGGGGTCACCGCCCCAAAGGTTTACTTTCCGAAAAATGACCTTTATCAAACCGTTGGGATTTTAGCCCCAAATCCGTAAAATGACCTTTACAAAACCATTGGGATTTTAGCCCCAAATCTCATCAACTCACAGTACACAAGAACGACCACAAGGTTCGTCTCCCAACATCAAATCCGCAAATAAAGGATTTAACATAAACGACAAAATACTCTAGAGCCATCCTAGCCAAGTAGGCCAAACGAACAACTTACCTCTTACACACTTAGTCAATGCATGCAATCATGAAAACCATTCGAAAGCACTCATTTCCGGAAATGCCATAATCGAATCACATTTGTAAAATGCACCACAATTAATCGTCGATCCACACCTCCGTGGACCCCTACCGAGACCCCGTCGGATCTAACCCGTAGTGGTTAAAAGCAAAGCTCGTCGATCCACACCTCCGTGGACCCCTACCGAGACCCCGTCGGATCTAACCCGTAGTGAGCATACACACACACATTACTCATGCAATACTAATATGCTAAGAATGTAAGTTCATCAAGAATACTTACTAGAGATGGCCACTTACTCGACGCCGTTATCGAACTCTTCAAAACACAATAACAAGATTAAACACGGGATACACGATTCTATAACTTTAAACAATAGGAGTATCATCATCAAACCCTTCAACGTTCAAAATAATCAAATCATAATCAATTTCCCAAAACACACCGTTCACAAAACACACACGCGTTTTGAAAGAGAGCCTTTAGCGAGGCCAAACCAAAATCTTTTGAAACTTCATTTCAAACAACCAAATAAACACGCCAAGACGATCACCGATCATGATATTCACAAAATAAGAAATGTATGAGCAAGGTACTTGCCTCGAATAAGAACAACGCGGAGAATCGACCGAAGTAGGTTGACACGAACCGACTACGAACCCGCCGACTCCACCGATCGCCAACTCGCGATAATAAACTACGAAGGACAATAACAACAATGAAATGAACTCCATAACACGACTCAAAGCCGTTGAATTCAAACAACGAATGACGAAGATTCGAGGATTTCCCCCAAAACGACCAAGAACACGATTCGTCCCGTCAAAACACGAAAACGGAATTCCAAGTTGAAATATGGATATATAATTCATAGAATGTGTTTAACAACATTTAACCACAATCGATCCATCAAAAACGGATGAAAAATGAGATCGAGAACAAATCCCCCAAAAAGTCGATTCGAAGGAAATCAAGAAATATACTTCGATTCGACGAAGAACAATGGATTAAATGATGTTTAACACAAGAATACTACCAAGATTAATCATACCCATCATGAATTAATCAACAACACGGAACGAATCGGACAAAAATGCAAAAACCCCCAAATTCACGAAATTAGGGTTCTAAGGAAGATTACCTTGAATCGCTGAATCAAAGGATGATAACGGATGATTGATTGATGTTATGAACTCAAGAACTTCGTGGATTTGTTGTTGAACAACATGGCTTCACCTCCTCCGAATCGCCAGCCGCAGAAAGAAAAGGAAGGAAATGAAAAACGAGAGGAAATGTGACTGCTCTGTCACATTTATACTGGGTCGGACTAGCGCGCCAGTCGCCGAAGCTAGCGCTATCGCCCAGCCGCAGCCCGGCCCACACACCATACCGACTCGGCCAGAAGGCGCAGCCTTTTCCGGCCGTAGCGCGCTACCCGGTTGCCAGCGTGCGTAATGCCCGATGGCGTGCTCTACCTGCCGAGCGTAACCGATTCCGTAACCCCCGACTCCACCGCCAAGACCCGAGAAGGCGTTAGTCCAGGGAGAAGGTGCGCTTACACTGCCGAAGGCCGCAGCCTCTTCCGGCCAGAAGGCGCTTACGCCGATTCGCGCACCCGTCCAGCCGGTGCCCGCAATCGTCCGGCGCCTCAGAACTGTCCGGCCAAGATTCGACCACTGGGCTCGACGACCCGATTTCCGAAAACGCACGGAACGAACACGACGAAAAGTTCGCGGACGACATCAACGACCTGAAATGAAAACATAATACAATAATTAATCATACGCGACCAAGAAATGGGTCGAGACAACAATTCCAGATACGGATACCCGTAACTTTCAGTAAATTACAAAATGGCCCAAAACGCCCGAAAATCACGATACGTGATCGAATAACCAAACCGAAGTTCACAACACGTCTAACAAAGTTAGACGGACTTATGGGAAACTCGAAACAGCAGTTTCGAATGAGATTCTCAAGAATCAAACTCAAGTGCGGAAAAGTCGCTAAAAAGCACGGAACTCAACAAAAGAACACGGAAACGAACTCGGATGACAAAAAGTGTAGAATTAATCATTCTAAGAATGACGAAACGGTCATGAGAGAGTCGTCAAAACGGACTTCCGCCGAAAAAAAAGAAATTACCGGAAATCGAAATTACGGGTTTTACATTCTACCCTCCTTAAAAGAAGTTTAGTCCCGAAACTTAAAATAAGTAGGGAGAAGCAATATCCCATGACAGGAAAACTCGAAGAGATACACAAAAACCAAACACTCGCGCCTGACGGCAAAATGCTGCAAGAAACGCAAAGAGACATACGACGTGAAAACACGCTCCACGGCGACCAACACAACGTCGCCGTTAGGAATATAATAAAACCAACAAATGACAAGCGTCATCAAATGGATAATATAGTCAAGTCAATTATCCGAACTATCACAAAACACAATGAACGAAAATCAATAAGATTGACTGACCCAACGGTACATCAATCAAAACGCGAGCCAATCGCTGAACAAATACGGAATTCCACCGCCCAAGGGTTGGAAGATCGAAAACGAGACTAATTTCCCGAACTTAAGGGAATTACGAAGGAGCCTGAACGCTCAACAATCACGAAACGAGAACAAAAACCGAACAAACAAACGATCAAGACAACAAAAATCGAACAATCATGTCCGAAACACGAAGGATAATAAATTTCAAACAACAATCCCCAGGATGATCTGGTGAGAACAACAAGACATGCATTCCCATAAGATTCACAGGAAATGGAATAGTGGTTGAAAAGTCACAACGACAAACGAGTTATTCCGAAACAACACCACCCTCGTTCGATCAACAAAAGCAAGGGATAGGGAAAGTTCAGAAAATGTTAACGAGCATAAACGAGTCGACAGAGTCGAAAATACAGGAGTTCCAAATCCTATCCACTTCGAACAAAAGAACTAATAGAACCAAATGATGTCACTTCCGAACAAGGTTCACAAGAATCGAACCGAACTCGAAAAAGTCACAGCGATAACCAGATCAACCCACAACAAGATCACAGTTCGTTCGGACGATGAAACCGAAATACAGAACAAGTTCATAAAGTATCAACGAACTTGAGCGAATCGATAGACTGGAGAAAGAGAAAATACCGAAGTCAAAATAGTACGGGTATTACCTTCGACCTCATCCACGAAATTCACAAAAACAGGAGCAAGGTAACAAGACATTAAACAACCGACACATAACGGAATGATCACCGATGTACACGGCCATAGCAAACCAAGCTCTAACAGCTCGCACATGCGCGACAACGCAGAAATCACCACGAGGCGACAATATTCAATACCAACATCCCACCTCTCACAGAGGCCTAACACAACAAATGCGTGGAAAACGACTCAACGCTCACACTGCCAATTCGATCATACTCGGGAGCAAACATCATAATGACAACGCGAACATCATACATACATACCCATCCCTCAAACGGGAATAGATAGGTTTTAAAAACGAAAACCTCATTTCGAAAATAATTTTAGAAGAACACCGGTTGATCTTGAGTATCACTTTTCAAAAAAGTACAAACATGAAACATCGTTATCGAGACTTTGGAGAACCATTTCGCATTTGATAAAAATGAGGACACTTCTTCTTAGTGAAAACCTTCAGAATATTCGACCCTCGGGTCTAAATAAAAATGTTCCTAAAACATTGAAAATATCTCAAAACATTTTGGTCCTCGAGGTAGAAGAATTTGGAAACATATTGTGGCACCTTGGATGTACCACGAGGAAAATAATTCATTTTAAAAGTACGTCTCGAAATTTATTTTCTAAGATACTCAAGGTTCTCAAAAATCTAATAGGCCAGAATGCCCAAAACTCACATATATCGACGTTCACTAAAACAACTCCTAGTACACGCATCAAAACGTTTAAAATCCAGACAATACATGTCTTTAAACGGAAATAAATGATAAAATACCACATTCAGAACAAAACCACTGACCCCATTCGAGGCCTCTAAGGACCCTCCCGCACTGGCTAGTGAACAAGTCGAACGTGTATAAGCACAAAGCCTCCACAAGAGAACTTGTAAAACGTGCAAATTGATTCGAAAATCATCAGCAATGGACAAAAACAACAATAAAAAGATATCACAAGCGATTTACACTCCTCGTATAAATCAAATACGAGAGTCGACTAAATACATATCATGAAATCAAAATCCACATAAGGATTCCATCACTTAACAAATAATCATAAAAATAGCTCGTGTCACACGAGGCACAACACAAAGACGGGAGACTTACTTCCACATGTCGCACGAAGATGATGATCGCCCCACGATACTAATCACGACCAACACCCTCAAACGACGCGTCGCGACATGACTCACCGGATAAACTCCGACGAAACAAGACTCAAACAACACGACTTGACCCGACACCTAGGTTTCCACAACCTAAGCTCGATACCATTTATGTAACACCCCAATCCGCTCAGGATATTACACGCCGTAGAACCTTTCCTCAAGGATCTACCAGCCGGTAACAACATATAACAACTCAACCATGCCTTTAAGGCTAAAATGACTCAAGAGACCGATTTGGTCTTTCAATAAATACATACAACTCAAATACAACTCATGCCCACACAGGGTCAAAACACAACCACACCCGTACAATGGAAAAAATATAGCAATGAAAATAAAGTACAACTGAACCAATAAACAATGTACGGTTCCTCATGTGATTAGTATCGATCATCTTTCATCATCCTTCGTGCCGACCCTGTGTCATGCTCCAAAACCTGAATGCAAAAATAGACATCCACCCCACGAATATTCGGGGGTTAGCAAAACTCCACTGTTTTGCTAGTGCAAGTACAAGTGCAAAAATACGAGTCATACAATTCACATTCCACGAACGATAATAATTCGGAATCCTCAAAGATTCAAATACAACAAGATGAACACTTCCCGAGGCGAGAGTTTGAGTAAATACTTTCCAAAACTTCAAGATCAAAATATCAAGGGGAACAATTTATAAAATGATTTGAAATACCATCGGGAGTTTTAATAGAAAACGATTTAGGATTATCAAATCCTACTTCTCAAAACCCAAAAGATGAAAGGGGTCACCGCCCCAAAGGTTTACTTTCCGAAAAATGACCTTTATCAAACCGTTGGGATTTTAGCCCCAAATCCGTAACATGACCTTTACAAAACCATTGGGATTTTAGCCCCAAATCTCATCAACTCACATTACACAAGAACGACCACAAGGTTCGTCTCCCAACATCAAATCCGCAAATAAAGGATTTAACATAAACGACAAAATACTCTAGAGCCATCCTAGCCAAGTAGGCCAAACGAACAACTTACCTCTTACACACTTAGTCAATGCATGCAATCATGAAAACCATTCGAAAGCACTCATTTCCTAAATGCCATAATCGAATCACATTTGTAAAATGCACCACAATTAATCGTCGATCCACACCTCCGTGGACCCCTACCGAGACCCCGTCGGATCTAACCCGTAGTGGTTAAAAGCAAAGCTCGTCGATCCACACCTCCGTGGACCCCTACCGAGACCCCGTCGGATCTAACCCGTAGTGAGCATACACACACACATTACTCATGCAATACTAATATGCTAAGAATGTAAGTTCATCAAGAATACTTACTAGAGATGGCCACTTACTCGACGCCGTTATCGAACTCTTCAAAACACAATAACAAGATTAAACACGGGATACACGATTCTATAACTTTAAACAATAGGAGTATCATCATCAAACCCTTCAACGTTCAAAATAATCAAATCATAATCAATTTCCCAAAACACACCGTTCACAAAACACACACGCGTTTTGAAAGAGAGCCTTTAGCGAGGCCAAACCAAAATCTTTTGAAACTTCATTTCAAACAACCAAATAAACACGCCAAGACGATCACCGATCATGATATTCACAAAATAAGAAATGTATGAGCAAGGTACTTGCCTCGAATAAGAACAACGCGAGAATCGACCAAGTAGGTTGACACGAACCGACTACGAACCCGCCGACTCCACCGATCGCCAACTCGCGATAATAAACTACGAAGGACAATAACAACAATGAAATGAACTCCATAACACGACTCAAAGCCGTTGAATTCAAACAACGAATGACGAAGATTCGAGGATTTCCCAAAACGACCAAGAACACGATTCGTCCCACAAACACGAAACGGAATTCCAAGTTGAAATATGGATATATAATTCATAGAATGTGTTTAACAACATTTAACCACAATCGATCCATCAAAAACGGATGAAAAATGAGATCGAGAACAAATCCCCCAAAAAGTCGATTCGAAGGAAATCAAGAAATATACTTCGATTCGACGAAGAACAATGGATTAAATGATGTTTAACACAAGAATACTACCAAGATTAATCATACCCATCATGAATTAATCAACAACACGGAACGAATCGGACAAAAATGCAAAAACCCCCAAATTCACGAAATTAGGGTTCTAAGGAAGATTACCATGAATCGCTGAATCAAAGGATGATAACGGATGATTGATTGATGTTATGAACTCAAGAACTTCGTGGATTTGTTGTTGAACAACATGGCTTCACCTCCTCCAAATCGCCAGCCGCAGAAAGAAAAGGAAGGAAATGAAAAACGAGAGGAAATGTGACTGCTCTGTCACATTTATACTGGGTCGGACTAGCGCGCGCTAGGCTGCCGAGCTAGCGTGCGCTATCGCCTGTGCCGCGATCCGGCCCACACCATACACTCGACGGCCAGAAGGCGCAGCCTTTCCGGCCAGAAGCGCGCTACCCGCTTGCCAGAAGGCGTAATGCCCGGCGCAGCGTGCTCTACCGCCGAGCGTAACCGATTCCGTAACCCCCGACTCCACTGCCAAGACCCGATAAGGCGTTAGTCCAGCCTGAGACAGGCGCTACACTGCCGGTTAGCGCGCACAGCCTTCCGGCCGAAGCGTGCGCTTACGCCAGCTCGCGCACCTGGCCCGCCTCGGTGCCCGCAATCGTCCGCCTGGGCCTCAGAATCCGTCCTGGCCAAGACTCGACCACTGTGGCTCGACGACCCGATTTCCGAAAACGCACGAACGAACACGATTTAAAAGTTCGCGGACGACATCAACGACCTGAAATGAAAACATAATACAATAATTAATCATACGCGACCAAGAAATGGGTCGAGACAACAATTCCAGATACGGATACCCGTAACTTTCAGTAAATTACAAAATGGCCCAAAACGCCCGAAAATCACGATACGTGATCGAATAACCAAACCGAAGTTCACAACACGTCTAACAAAGTTAGACGGACTTATGGGAAACTCGAAACAGCAGTTTCGAATGAGATTCTCAAGAATCAAACTCAAGTGCGGAAAAGTCGCTAAAAAGCACGGAACTCAACAAAAGAACACGGAAACGAACTCGGATGACAAAAAGTGTAGAATTAATCATTCTAAGAATGACGAAACGGTCATGAGAGAGTCGTCAAAACGGACTTCCGCCGAAAAAAAAGAAATTACCGGAAATCGAAATTACGGGTTTTACATTCTACCCTCCTTAAAAGAAGTTTAGTCCCGAAACTTAAAATAAGTAGGGAGAAGCAATATCCCATGACAGGAAAACTCGAAGAGATACACAAAAACCAAACACTCGCGCCTGACGGCAAAATGCTGCAAGAAACGCAAAGAGACATACGACGTGAAAACACGCTCCACGGCGACCAACACAACGTCGCCGTTAGGAATATAATAAAACCAACAAATGACAAGCGTCATCAAATGGATAATATAGTCAAGTCAATTATCCGAACTATCACAAAACACAATGAACGAAAATCAATAAGATTGACTGACCCAACGGTACATCAATCAAAACGCGAGCCAATCGCTGAACAAATACGGAATTCCACCGCCCAAGGGTTGGAAGATCGAAAACGAGACTAATTTCCCGAACTTAAGGGAATTACGAAGGAGCCTGAACGCTCAACAATCACGAAACGAGAACAAAAACCGAACAAACAAACGATCAAGACAACAAAAATCGAACAATCATGTCCGAAACACGAAGGATAATAAATTTCAAACAACAATCCCCGTGATGATCTGTGAGAACAACAAGACATGCATTCCCATAAGATTCACAGGAAATGGAATAGTGGTTGAAAAGTCACAACGACAAACGAGTTATTCCGAAACAACACCACCCTCGTTCGATCAACAAAAGCAAGGGATAGGGAAAGTTCAGAAAATGTTAACGAGCATAAACGAGTCGACAGAGTCGAAAATACAGGAGTTCCAAATCCGATCCACTTCGAACAAAAGAACTAATAGAACCAAATGATGTCACTTCCGAACAAGGTTCATAAGAATCGAACCGAACTCAAAAAAGTCACAACGATAACCAGATCAACCCACAACAAGATCACAGTTCGTTTGGACGATGAAACCGAAATACAGAACAAGTTCATAAAGTATCAACGAACATGAGCGAATCGATAGACTGGAGAAAGAGAAAATACCGAAGTCAAAATAGTACGGGTATTACCTTCGACCTCATCCACGAAATTCACAAAAACAGGAGCAAGGTAACAAGACATTAAACAACCGATACATAACGGAACGATCACCGATGTACACGGCCATACCAAACCTGTAATACCCAGTTGTAATTCAGTAATTATCACTCAGTAATTATCATTCAGTATTTATCATTCAGTAATTGATACTCAGTAATTTCATTCATCATTGATCATCTGTCACTCATATTCAGTCATGGTATTCATCATTCAGAGTAATTGTATCGTGTATCAATAATCATTCATCACTACTGGACTGCACTGGATTAATTCATAGCGCACGCTATGTATTGTTGTTAGCGTACGCAACCGATATATTAGCGCACGCTAAACAATGGTTGTAGCGCACGCTATCGGGTCGATCGAGGTCGAGCAGTTCTCGACTCCGGCCGGGCATCAATATTTCGTTAGCGCACGCTAATAATGGTCTTAGCGCACGCTAGTAGTATGGGCCGTAGCGCACGCTACAAGAAGGTACGTAGCGCGCTACCGTGTTCGGACAGTGGTACCGGACTACCCAAATTTCTCGTTAGCGCACGCTACGCATGCGGCTAGCGCACGCTAACCCGGACCGACTATAAATCGACGCTTTAGTCGAGTTCGTCATTATTCATCTCATTTCATTCCTTCGGTAGTTTTGGGCGATTTCGAGCGATTCGGAGAGGATTCTTCGAGGTGTAATCGTCAATCATCATATTCAAGCTCATCTTTCGTATTAATCATCATTTCATCATCTTCATCTCATCGAATCAAAGGTATTAATCTCTTGGATCTAGAATTTCGGATTTTTGGGTTTTTCCTTCCGATTTCTTCGTGTAAGCTTGGATTATCATTGGAATATGTTAGTTATGGATTATCTAACTTGGATAAATATATTCCTACGGATTTAATGGTTATTTTCGGAATTATTCCAAGAACCCTTGGGGTTGACTTCGGTTATTTTGGGGATTTCCGATTATCGTTATTATAAACTTGAATTGTGGACTTCTATGAGATTATTGATGTCATTGATAATGTTGTACTGGTTTGAATCAATCATTTTGGAGTTGGTTCGATGATTTGGGTTTGGTTGTAACCAACGGGTATCTCAACGTTTTCGTTAGAGTACATCTACGAGTTCGGATATTGTTGTATCGACGTTTGGGTCGGTTACGATCGTATTTGAGTCGTGTATTGATCGGTTGTTGGTAATTATTGTTGTTCAAGGTTGTTCGAGCGACCGACTTTTCATTTAGGACGTTGTTCGTGGAAGGACATTCTTCATCGGTATTGAGTAAGTTAATTCTTACTCGGTTAAAAGGATATTCATTCCTTTTGTCGTTGTTCATTCATAATCATAACTCATTCATCATTGTATTAACCGTATCAAAACTTGTCATTGTCAATTAATCACTTCAGTCATAAGGAACGACGGTTCCGATCATTTCATTGAGCTATCATTCATTTCACCATCATTTAACCTTGGTGAGTCATTATTCATTTTCGTTGTCACTTTTGTCATATTGTGTCATTCCGGGTCATACTGGCGTGCCGGTTGGAATGTGTAGGATTTTCATTTCGGGCACAATTATGTCGTGTGATGGTTGTTGGCCTCACATTGGACTGTGCACATGAGTCGATTGCTTCGTGAGACTGATTAGGCACAAGACCACGCGTGATGGTGGCTTGTGCACGGACACATTTCCATCCCGGACGTAGTGTGGCGCCATTCCTTTGAGCCGTAATGATAGTCGATTCATATAGCATGTTTGATTGCGTATGTTTCGACAGGATATTCATAATTTCAGATATATCATGATTGTGTATTTTCAACCCTTGAGGATTGTTGTTCAGTAATCGATTTCGCTGGGGGATACTGCTGTGTCATGGCAAGGCTAAGGCACGGGAGAGCACGGTGACGGCGAGGAGTCCTGTGATACTAGTAGGGGCCCTCACTGCTCATCATTTATTCATCATTTATGTTTCCTTTATTTATTCCCGCAGATATTCCGTTTGAATACTCATTTCATTCAAGGTGTTGTGTATTTTATCGTCACATAAAATACACATGTATTCTATTTAATCTCAGGTGTGTTGTATAAAACTCCTCATCGGAGTAATTGATGTTGTAATGTGGTTCGGTACTACATTTACCTCGTAATTCATTCATTTTCATTCGCCCGTGGGTCCCAAATGGGGTCCACGCACCGTAATATCCGCCTAGTTTGGGGGTGTTACAGAGTTGGTATCGGAGCGTGGTTTTGAATACTACCCTCCAAGTCATGTCTCATTTGAAATCATCGTCACTGACTAGTATCATTGGACTTTCGCCACGTGTGACTCGTGCAAATGCCGAGCCAATCGGACAAGAATCAGTAAGATTTCTAATGCCATGGTATAAATTCTGGCATTAATCATTCATTCATAATTCATCAGTTAACAATCCTCAATCATCATTGTCATTTTGACCGGGACGGTCAGGTTAACTCATTAATCAGTCAATTCATTTCATTGTTCAGTTGTTGATCAAGAAGATCGAATCATTAATCTTGTTAACTCATTCAAGATAATCATTTCAATAATTCCATCAGATAATCATGTCACGTCAATTAATCATTCATGTAATCGCTGTATTTGAGCGCGTATGCTCATTTTCATCATTTCATAATATAATCATAATGTGATACTCATGCGAGATATATAATCATCATATGACTTTCCACTTCAGTATGGAAAGGGCTGGCAGAGGACGTGGAGGACGAGGCCGTGGAGCGGGCCGAATCCCGAGAACTCGTGCGAATACATGTGCAAATGCCAGGAATAATGCTAACTCATCCAGCAGTGACGCTGCCACTCACTCACCTGGACGCGATCATTCACTATCGGGGAGTCGTACCCGGGACACGGCTCAGTCAGAGGGTGTCCGGGTTGACCCACTCGCATTTATGCAGGGCATGATGGCCCAAATGACCCAGATGGCTCAGTTGATGGAGACGATGCATAACTCCGTCAATCAAAATCAGCAGGCTCCTCCGCCGCCACCTCAGAGGCAAGAGAGGGGTGTAAGCAATATCATTAGCGATATCTCTCGCCAGCGACCACCTACTTTTGAGGGCTCGTCTGAGCCGGCAGATATTATTCATTGGCTCGAACACTTCGAGAAGTTGTTTGCTATGGTAGAGTGTCCCGAAGGACACAAAGTTTCTGTTGCGGCTTACTACTTGGGCAAGAGCGCGCACTCTTGGTGGTTGTCGTTGAAGCCCACCGAAGGATCATGTACATGGGATCAGTTCAAAACTCTCATGATGGAGAGGTATTATCCGGCCCCACTCAGAGAGGCCAAGCTGTCAGAGTTACTCACTCCCGACCCTTCATCAGACGCGGATGTTCTCGCCAGTGCCGAGAAATTTCAGGAACTTCTTCCGTTCGCCTCATCTATCATTCGCTCTGAAGCGGACAAGATCAAGTATTTCAGAAGAGGTCAAACCCCGTATGAGACTTCAAGCATTTAATCATAATTGCACCACGTTGGCTGAATTCATTGAGAAAGCTCTTACCTACGAGCTATCGCTAAGGAAATTGCTAAGCAAAGAACCTTCGTCGCTAGCAAGAAATCTAAGAATCAGAATCGACCGACGAGTCGACCACTTTCAAGAAACCACGCGGGCTCTACTTTTTCCGAGCGACCTCCCACGACGCCTAAACCCGCGGAATCTCGCCACGAGCGGCGCCTGCCATCACTGCTTTCAACCGTGAGGAACAGTGGTCATTTCAGCACTAAATGTCCGGGTCATTACGTGCCACAATCAGGATTGCCGGGCATAGGGCCCGCTTTTGTCGAAGGGACTCTAAACCCACTCCGGCCATCTCAAGCCCTGTGTCATTCAGGTGCGTAATCAAAGCCACAATGGCTGCTCAAGACGACAGAGCTAAAGGCGGAGCTAAGAGCTATCGACGGAGCGTCTGCCTCGGGGCCTAAGCCCCGAATTTATGAGATGAAGAAGACCGATGATTCCGAGGCCCGAATGATCTCGTACACTCGATATTCTATCTCAACCTGTGTGTACCCTTTTTGATACCGGTGCATCTCATTCATTCATTTCCGAGTCATGTTTGAGTAGACTACGTCTGGGTAGTGCTACTAGTTGTGAGCCTTGTGTCATTGGCCTATCTCGATGGTAGACGAATTATCAGAACCGTGAGATTGTAATTGTCCGATCTGGGCCATGGTCGTATGGCCGGACCTAATCGTAGTAGATTTGCCGAGGGACGACATCATCTTGGGTATTGATTGGATGGATCGTCATGATGCCATCATTAGTGTCCGAAAGCGTTTGGTCACTATCATTTCGCATTTACGGAGTCGAATGTGTGTTTCAGGGAGGTAATACCGGCTGTTCCGGTAAAGTCATTAATTTGATGAAAGCAGTAAGGTTACTCAATCAGGGATGTGTCGGTTATTGGTGCTATATGGCCAAAACCGAGAAATCATCAGTAATGTTAACGGATATTCTGGTGGTGAGGGAATATGCCGATGTTTTTCCAGACGAGTTACCTGGTTTGCCTCCGCAGAGGGATGTGGAATTCACGATCGAGTTGGAGCCTGGTACGTCTCCGATATCGAAGGCACCGTACCGGATGGCCCCGACCGAAATGCAGGAGTTGAAGAATCAACTTGAAGAATTGTTCGAGAAAGGTTATATCCGACCGATTGCGTCCCCGTGGGGAGCACCAGTGTTGTTTGTCAAGAAGAAGGATGGTTCATTCCGCTTATGTATTGATTATCGGGAGTTGAACAGGGTGACGATCAAGAATAAGTATCCCTTACCCCGTATTGATGATCTCTTAGATCAACTTCAGGGAGCTTCAGTATTTTCCAAGATCGACTTAAGATCTGGATATCATCAGTTGCGGATTCGAGAGTCGGATATCGCGAGGACGGCGTTTCGAACACGCTATGGTCATTATGAGTTTGTGGTTATGCCATTCATTTTGTCTTATGCACCTGCGGTATTCATGGTGTTAATGAATCGGGTCTTCATCGACTTTTCGATCGGTTTGTTGTTGTCTTCATCGATGACATTTTGATTTATTCTCGTAACCGAGAGGAGCACGAGGTTCATCTTCATCGTTCTCGACGTGTTGAGACGAGAGCAACTTTATGGGAAGTTTTCCAAATGTGAGTTCTGATGTCCGGTGACTTTTCTGACATGTAATTTCATCGACGGAGTTCGTATCGATCCTCGAAGACGGAGGCTATTCGGGATTGGCTACCTCCGAGGAACGTTAAGGAAATCCAAGTTTTCTGATTAGCGGGTTATTATCGGCGGTTTGTGGAAGGATTTTCTAGAATCGCTCAACCCTTAACGAACCTTTGCGGAAGGATAAGAGATACACGTGGTCCGACGCGTGTCAACAGAGTTTTGAAGAACTCAAGAGCCGTTAATGTCAAAGACTGTACTTTCCTTGCCGCAGGGACTAAGGATTTGTGGTCTATAGTGATGCGTCCTAGTGGTCTCGGATGTGTACTCATGCAGAACGGAAGGTTATTGCCTATGCTTCGCGGCAATTGAGACCTTACGAGGTTAATTATCCGACCCACGACTGAGCTAGCAAATGTGGTGTTCGCTGAAAATTTGGCGTCATTATCTTTATGGCGTTACCGCCGATGTTCACCGATCATAAGAGCTTAAAGTATATATTTACTCAGGAGTTAAATATGCGCGAGACGGTGGTTGGAATTAATCAAAGATTATGATATCGAGATCCTCTACCACTGGCAAGGCGAACGTTGTCGCGACGCCTTGAGTCGTAAGTCCGCTCAGAGCGGATGCTTGCCTGCTTAATGATTCGTATGAGCTTCAGCAGAATTCCTTAGACCCGAGATCGAGGTCCGGATTCAGCGAGTTCAGGGCTTTGTATGTTAGAGATTTCATCGCCACCGGAGGAGGAAATCCGAGAGAATCGTGGTTCGACCTATCATTGTTGCGCATCCGAGAGGATGTGGCTCAGGAAAGCCCTGGATTTGTGGTCCATGAGGATGGACTTTTGAGGTTTAAGAATCGGTTGTGCGTATCGTGAATGACGAGTTGAAAAACTCGATTTTGAAGGAAGCTCATGCTACCCCTTATTCTGTGCATCCGGTCTAGCAAGATGTACAAGGACTTGAAACAAAATTACCGGTGGAGTAATATGAGCGAGAAGTCGCAGAATTTGTTTCGAGATGCTTAACCTGTCAACAAGTTAAGATTGAACATCGGCGGCCGTGGGTATGCTGAAACCCCTTCCTATTCCCGAGTGTAAGTGGGAAGACATTTCTATGGATTTCATCACGAGTTTGCCGACGAGTCGTCGTGGCATGAATACGATCTGGGTGATCGTGGACCGCTTAACCAAATCAGCTCATTTCCTTGAGATCAAGGAGACGTGGGGTCCCGAGAGACTTGCTCAACTGTTCATCAAAGAGATAGTCAGACTTCACGGTACTCCTAAATGTATCGTTTCCGATCGTGACGGACGGTTTGTGTCGCATTTTTGGAAATCAGTTCATCGTGCTATGGGAACTCAGCTTAATCTCAGTACCGCTTTTCATCCTCAGTCCGACGGACAATCAGAGAGGACTATTCAGACCTTAGAGGACATGTTAAGGGCATGTGTCCTCGATTGGAAAGACGATTGGGAAGCCCAACTACCATTGATCGAGTTCACGTATAATAATAGTTGGCATGCTTCGATTAAGATGGCACCTTACGAGGCCTTGTACGGTCGTCGTTGTCGATCTCCTTTGTGTTGGGACGACTTATCAGAATCAATCGGCACCGAGCCCGATATGCTTATAGCCGCCCGTGAGAAGGTAGCTTTGATCGAGTCGCTTGTTGGCACTCGTAGTCGTAAATCATATGCAGATAACCGTCGTCGACCTTTAGAGTTCGAGGCTGGTGACCATGTGTTGGTCAAGTTATCCCCGAGTCGTGGTATCTTCCGTTTTGGGAAGAGGGGAAAGTTGAGTCCGAGATTCATTGGACCGTTCGAGATTTTGGATCGAGTAGGCGAGTTAGCTTATCGATTGGCTTTACCTCCGGCGTTGAGCCGAATTCATAATGTGTTTCATGTCTCTCAGTTGCGGAAGTATGTTGCCGACCCGAGTCACATACTTCAGTTCGACGAAATCGAGATCGCCGACGATCATTCCTTTGAGGAGCGTCCTATACGAGTTTTAGAGCGACGAATCAAACAGTTGAGGAATAAGACGATTCCTTTGGTTAAAATTCAGTGGTCTAGACACGGAGTCGAAGAGGCTACTTGGGAAACCGAGGATAGTATGCGGGAGAGTTATCCCGAGTTGTTTGACCCTTAGTTTCGGGGACGAAACTCTTTTAAGGGGGGGTGTATGTAATACCCAGTTGTAATTCAGTAATTATCACTCAGTAATTATCATTCAGTATTTATCATTCAGTAATTGATACTCAGTAATTTCATTCATCATTGATCATTTGTCACTCATATTCAGTCATGGTATTCATCATTCAGAGTAATTGTATCGTGTATCAATCGTCATTAATCACTAATCTGATTGGAGTTTCGTGCCGTGTTTATCATCATTGTCATTTTCATTGCGAGCTGTGCGTGAGGAGTAGCGCACGCTACATACTCCTTTTAGCGTACGCTAATTGGGTATAGGTAGCGCACTCTACCACTCAGCTTTAGCGCACGCTAAGGTTACCTTGGCTGCAGTCCAGAAGGTACTGGACTGCAGGTGAGTTATAAGTAGCGCACGCTACGATTGGTAAGTAACGCGCGCTAGTGGGTTGTAGTAGCGCACGCTAATATGAGGTGTAGCGCGCGCTAAGGACGGATCAGGTTGAGTCCAGTGACTACTGGACTGCACTGGATTAATTCATAGCGCACGCTATGTATTGTTGTTAGCGTACGCAACCGATATATTAGCGCACGCTAAACAATGGTTGTAGCGCACGCTATCGGGGTCAGATCAGAGGTCAGACAGTTTTCTGGACTCCAGTGGTGGGCATCAATATTTCGTTAGCGCATGCTAATAATGGGTCTTAGCTCACGCTAGTAGTATGGCCGTAGCGCACGCTACAAGAAGGTACGTAGTGCGCGCTACCGTGTTCGGACAGTGGGTACTGGACTACCCAAATTTCTCGTTAGCGCACGCTACGCACAAGGGCTAGCGCACGCTAACCTGGACTGACTATAAATTGGACAGTTTAGTCAGAGTTCGTCGTTATTCATCTCATTTCATTCCTTCGGTAGTTTTGGGCAATTTCGAGCGATTCGGAGAGGATTCTTCGAGGTGTAATCGTCAATCATCATCTTCAAGCTCATCTTTCGGATTAATCATCATTTCATCATCTTCATCTCATCGAATCAAAGGTATTAATCTCTTGGATCTAGAATTTCGGATTTTTGGGTTTTTCCTTCCGATTTCTTCGTGTAATGGATTATCTCTTGGAATATGTTAGTTATGGATTATCTAACTTGGATAAATATATTCCTACGGATTTAATGGTTATTTTCGGAATTATTCCAAGAACCCTTGGGGTTGACTTCGGTTATTTTGGGGATTTCCGATTGTCGTTATTATAAACTTGAATTGTGGACTTCTATGAGATTATTGATGTCATTGATAATGTTGTACTGGTTTGAATCAATCATTTTGGAGTTGGTTCGATGATTTGGGTTTGGTTGTAACCAACGGGTATCTCAACGTTTTCGTTAGAGTACATCTACGAGTTCGGATATTGTTGTATCGACGTTTGGGTCGGTTACGATCGTATTTGAGTCGTGTATTGATCGGTTGTTGGTAATTATTGTTGTTCAAGGTTGTTCGAGCGACCGACTTTTCATTTAGGACGTTGTTCGTGGAAGGACATTCTTCATCGGTATTGAGTAAGTTAATTCTTACTCGGTTAAAAGGATATTCATTCCTTTTGTCGTTGTTCATTCATAATCATAACTCATTCATCATTGTATTAACCGTATCAAAACTTGTCATTGTCAATTAATCACTTCAGTCATAAGGAACGACGGTTCCGATCATTTCATTGAGCTATCATTCATTTCACCATCATTTAACCTTAGTGAGTCATTATTCATTTTCGTTGTCACTTTTGTCATATTGTGACATTCCGGGTCATACTGGCGTGCCGGTTGGAATGTGTAGGATTTTCATGTCGGGCACAATTATGTCGTGTGATGGTTGTTGGCCTCACATTGAACTGTGCACACGAGTCGATTGCTTCGTGAGACTGATTAGGCACAAGACCACGCGTGATGGTGGCTTGTGCACGGACACATTTCCATCCTGCATTTAGTGTGGCGCCATTCCTTTGAGTGCATCGATAGTCGATTCATATAGCATGTTTGATTGCGTATGTTTCACAGGATATTCATAATTTCGGATATATCATGATTGTGTATTTTCAACCCTTGAGGATTGTTGTTCTGTAATCGATTTCCGCTGGGGATACTGCTTCGTGTCATGGCAAGGCTAAGGCACGGGAGAGCACGGTGACGGCGAGGAGTCCCAGTGATACTAGTAGGGGCCCCACTGCTCACCATTTATTCAGTCATTTATGTTTCCTTTATTTATTCCGCTGCAGATATTCCGTTTGAATACTCATTTCATTCAGTGTTGTGTATTTTATCGTCACATAAAATACACATGTATTCTATTTAATCCTGGGTGTGTTGTATAAAACTCCTCATCGGAGTAATTGATGTTGTAATGTGGTTCGGTACTACATTTACCTGTGTAATTCATTCATTTTTATTCGCCTGGTGGGTCCCAGTCGGGGGTCCACGGCACTGTAATATCCGCCTAGTTTGGGGGTGTTACAAAACCAAGGTCTAACAACTCGCACATGCGCGACAATGCAAAAATCACCACGAGGCGACAATATTCAATACCAACATCCCACCTCTCACAGAGGCCTAACACAACAAATGCGTGGAAAACGACTCAACGCTCACACTGCCAATTCGATCATACTCGGGAGCAAACATCATAATGACAATGCGAACACCATACATACATACCCAGCCCTCAAACGGGAATAGATAGGTTTTAAAAACGAAAACCTCATTTCGAAAATAATTTTAGAAGAACACCGGTTGATCTTGAGTATCACTTTCCAAAAAAGTACAAACATGAAACATCGTTATCGAGACTTTGGAGAACCATTTCGCATTTGATAAAAATGAGGACACTTCCTCTTAGTGAAAACCTTCAGAATATTCGACCCTCAGGTCTAAATAAAAATGTTCCTAAAACATTGAAAATATCTCAAAACATTTTGGTCCTCGAGGTAGAAGAATTTGGAAACATATTGTGGCACCTTGGATGTACCACGAGGAAAATAATTCATTTTAAAAGTACGTCTCGAAATTTATTTTCTAAGATACTCAAGGTTCTCAAAAATATAATAGGCCAGAATGCCCAAAACTCACATATATCGACGTTCACTAAAACAACTCCTAGTACACGCATCAAAACGTTTAAAATCAAGACAATACATGTCTTTAAACGGAAATAAACGATAAAATACCACATTCAGAACAAAACCACTGACCCCATTCGAGGCCTCTAAGGACCCTCCCGCACTGGCTAGTGAACAAGTCGAACGCGTATAAGCACAAAGCCTCCACAAGAGAACTTGTAAAACGTGCAAATTGATTCGAAAATCATCAGCAATGGACAAAAACAACAATAAAAAGACATCACAAGCGACGACACTCCTCGTATAAATCAAATACGAGAGTCGACTAAATACATATCGTGAAATCAAAATCCACATAAGGATTCCATCACTTAACAAATAATCATAAAAATAGCTCGTGTCACACGAGGCACAACACAAAGACGGGAGACTTACTTCCACAGGTCGCACGAAGATGATGATCGCCCCACGATACTAATCACGACCAACAAACTCAAACGACGCGTCGCGACACGACTCAGCCAGATAAAATCCGACGAAACAAGACTCAAACAACACGACTTGACCCGACAGCCTAGGTTTCCACAACCTAAGCTCTGATACCATTTATGTAACACCCCCAATCCGCTCGGGGATATTACACGCCGTAGAACCTTTCCTCAAGGATCTACCAGGCTGGTAACAACATATAACAACTCAACCATGCCTTTAAGGCTAAAATGACTCAGTAGACCGATTTGGTCTTTCAATAAATACATACAACTCAAATACAACTCATGCCCACACAGGGGTCAAAACACAACCACACCCGTACAATGGAAAAAATATAGCAGCGGAAAATAAAGTACAACTGAACCAATAAACAATGTACGGTTCCTCATGTGATTAGTATCGATCATCTTTCATCATCCTTCGTGCCGACCCTGTGTCATGCTCCAAAACCTGAATGCAAAAATAGACATCCACCCCACGAATATTCGGGGGTTAGCAAAACTCCACTGTTTTGCTAGTGCAAGTACAAGTGCAAAAATACGAGTCATACAATTCACATTCCACGAACGATAATAATTCGGAATCCTCAAAGATTCAAATACAACAAGATGAACACTTCCCGAGGCGAGAGTTTGAGTAAAGACTTCCCAAAACTTCAAGATCAAAATATCAAGGGGAACAATTTATAAAATGATTTGAAATACCATCGGGAGTTTTAATAGAAAACGATTTAGGATTATCAAATCCTACTTCTCAAAACCCAAAACATGAAAGGGGTCACCGCCCCAAAGGTTTACTTTCCGAAAAATGACCTTTACCAAACCGTTGGGATTTTAGCCCCAAATCCGTAAAATGACCTTTACAAAACTATTGGGATTTTAGCCCCAAATCTCATCAACTCACAGTACACAAGAACGACCACAAGGTTCGTCTCCCAACATTAAATCCGCAAATAAAGGATTTAACATAAACGACAAAATACTCTAGAGCCATCCTAGCCAAGTAGGCCAAACGAACAACTTACCTCTTACACACTTAGTCAATGCATGCAATCATGAAAACCATTCGAAAGCACTCATTTCCGGAAATGCCATAATCGAATCACATTTGTAAAATGCACCACAATTAACCATCGATCCACACCTCCGTGGACCCCTACCGAGACCCCGTCGGATCTAACCCGTAGTGGTTAAAAGCAAAGCTCGTCGATCCACACCTCCGTGGACCCCTACCGAGACCCCGTCGGATCTAACCCATAGTGAGCATACACACACACACGTTACTCATGCAATACTAATATGCTAAGAATGTAAGTTCATCAAGAATACTTACTAGAGATGGCCACTTACTCGACGCCGTTATCAAACTCTTCAAAACACAATAACAAGATTAAACACGGGATACACGATTCTATAACTTTAAACAATAGGAGTATCATCATCAAACCCTTCAACATTCAAAATAATCAAATCATAATCAATTTCCCAAAACACACCGTTCACAAAACACACACGCGTTTTGAAAGAGAGCCTTTAGCGAGGCCAAACCAAAATCTTTTGAAACTTCATTTCAAACAACCAAACAAACACGCAAAGACGATCACCGATCATCATATTCACAAAATAAGAAATGTATGAGCAAGGTACTTGCCTCGAATAAGAACAACGCGGAGAATGGACCGAAGTAGGTTGACACGAACCGACTACGAACCCGCCGACTCCACCGATCCCCAACTCGCGATAATAAACTACGAAGGACAATAACAACAATGAAATGAATTCCATAACACGACTCAAAGCCGTTGGATTCAAAGAACGAATGACGAAGGTTCAAGGATTTCCCCCAAAATGGCCAAGAACACGATTCATCCCGTCAAAACACGAAAACGGAATTCCAAGTTGAAATATGGATATATAATTCATAGAATGTGTTTAACAACATCATTTAACCATAATCGATCCATCAAAAACGGATGAAAAATGAGATCGAGAACAAATCCCCCAAAAAGTCGATTCGAAGGAAATCAAGAAATATACTTCGATTCGACGAAGAACAATGGATTAAATGATGTTAAACACAAGAATACTTCCAAGATTAATCATACACATCATGAATTAATCAACAACACGGAACGAATCGGACAAAAATGCAAAAAACCCCAAATTCACGAAATTAGGGTTCTAAGGTAGATTACCTTGAATCGCTGAATCAAATGATGATAACGGATGATTGATTGATGTTATGAACTCAAGAACTTCATGGATTTGTTGTTGAACAACATGGCTTCGCCACCTCCGAATCACAAGCCGCGGAAATAAAAGGAAGGAAATGAAAAACGAGAGGAAATGTGACTGCTCTGTCACATTTATACTGGGTCGGACTAGCGCGCGCTAGGCTGCCGAGCTAGCGTGCGCTATCGGCCCAGGCCGCAGTCCAGTGCCCACACTGCCATACTGACTCGGACAGGTAGCGTGTGTAGCCTTCTGTCCGTAGCACGCGCTACCTACCGGTCGTAGCGTGCGCAATGCCCGACAGTAGCGTGCGCTACCTGCCGAGCCTAACCGATTCCAGAACCCCTGGACTCCACTGTCCAGACTCGATAGCGTGCGTTAGGCCAGCCGATAGCGTGCGCTACACCTGCCGGTTAGCACGCGCAGCCTTCCGGCCGTAGCGTGCGCTACGCCGGTTCCTGCCTCACCAGTCCGGCCGGTGCCTGTAATATCCGGTATTCTCGTTTTCCGTTATCTTGAATTGTTTGTGTTTTGACGTCAGACATTTTCTTGTTGATGAGAATCGGAATGATTTCTATCGTAATACTTTATTTGTTTCTGTCGCATAGCCGTTTTAGTCGGGTGCGACTTGTTGTCGCGTACGTTTCTTTGATTAAATGTGTGCATATGATGTGGTATGTGATGCGTCGTTAATTGATTGTTATTGTTTTGAATCATTGCCGGTGGCTTTGTTATGGTCGTCGTGGGGCGTGTTTTCACGCTGTATATTCTTTCGCATTGCTTGTAACGTTTCGCCAATCGGCGAAAGTTATGCGTTTCTTGTGTATCTCGTTGAGGTTTCCTGTTGGGATATTGCTTCTCCCTACTTATTTTAAGTTTCGGGACGAAACTTCTTTTAAGGAGGGTAGAATGTAATATCCGCAATTTCGGATTTCGGGCAATTTTCATTTTTCGGCGGAGGTCCGTTTCGAAAACTCACTTTTGACCGTTTCGTCATTCGGAGAATATTTAATTCTGCACTTTTTGTCATCCGAGTTCGTTTCGGTATCGTTTTGTTGAATTCCGTGTTCTTAAACGACTTTTCCGCACTTGAGTTCGATTCTCGCAAATCTCGTCCGAAACTGTTGTTTCGAGTTTCTCGGAAGTTCATTTAATGTTATTATTCATGTTGTAAGCTTCGGTTTGGTGTTTCGATCGTGTATCAGGTATTTCGGACGTTTTGGGCCATTTTCGTAATTTCCCAAAGTTTGGGGTAATTACTTCCGTTGTCGAATTTCGAGCCCTCGGGTGGTCGGAATCGGGTGTTCTCTTAGTATTCGGATTCATCTTTGCGAGTACTTCATAATCGTGTTTTCGGTTTACGTTCAGGTCGGAGTTTCGGATTTTTCGACCGTCGGATCGACCGAGGCCTGGCCGAGTAACGGCCGTAATGGCCCGGCAGAACGGCCGTAATGCCGGTTACGCACGTAATGCCTTCCATTCGCACGTAACATGTCCGTAATCGATCCAGGAGTTCGGCCGCCGACATTACGTAGGCCTCGCCGACACGCACGTAAGCGCCGCCGTGGTCGGCTATTTAAGGGCCTGGACCGAGTCATCCGGCCATTTTCACCCTTTTTCTTCGTTTCTTCGCGTTTCTTCGTCAATAATGGATGGATTTGTATGGATATGACATAGAGCAACATGTTTTGGAAGTTGGAATCATAGATTAACATCATCTTCCACCCGGATCGAAGGTAAGAACACCTAAACTTTTGGTTTTTGGGTGTTCTTGAGATTTCTTGGTGTTTTGGCCGATTTGCTTCGTTTTGATTCATATTATTGTTAGAACTTGATTGTAAACTCGTAATCATTCAATACCCTTGAAGTTTTTTGGAACGAATTTGAGTATTTCTTTGAATAATCGATTAAATTGGCCTATGCCCTCAAAGTGTCCGATAAAATGCTTCAATGGGTAGAACTTGTGAAGTTCCATACGTTTTCGTAGAATTGTGATTGAATTGATATCGTAGTGACTTAGGAGCGAATTCTTGTGAAGAACTCGAGTCGGAACCCTTCCGTTCGTTGCCTTCTTTGGGGTTCGAGCTTCTCGGTCGAACCGTGTTCTTCGGAGCGTTCGGTAGCGGTTATTAAGGCAAGTATCTTACTATACGACTTGTATCTTGCAACTAGTAATTACGTATGAGATGTATGATGACTTTGCTTGCCTTCGTAAATATGTTCCGTTTGAGTTGGTTGTGTTTTCCGCAATTTGAAGGCTTTGTGATAATAGTGTTATATCAGTATACGTGTTAGGCGTTGTGCCATTTGTGTAGGAATGCGACGTACATATGGGATGATTGTACACTTGGTTGTGCAATGTATTGTGTACCGAATGTGTGTTATGTTGGTTAAATGTCGTTGATTGATGATAGTTGTTGCGAGTGTCGAGGTTATGTTATGTGCGTGCAATGTACGATTTTGTGGTGATCAAGGTGATTGATTAATTGTGCTCATTGTTGTATGTAATGTGAATGAGAATATGTGTGTGACCGCTAAGTTCACTCGTGTTGGTTCGACGGGACCTACGAGGATTCGTGGCAGTGGACTACGGGATCAGAACTTAGTGAGGTACTGAGGTCCAATCGTGCTGGTCTGACGAGGCCTACGATAACGCATGGCAGTGGACCATGAGTTTCGGACACAGTGTGTCCAACCGGGTGAGCTCGACGGGGCTTACGGTGACACGTGGCAGTGGACTACGGTGTCAGGACTGTGTGTGTGATTGTTGTGATTGATATAGTCCATGCGGGTTGTTATGCCTACGGAGACACGTGACAATGGATCACGGTGTCGGAATTGGTTATGTTTGGTTAATAGTCCGTGCGGGTTGTTGAACCTACGGAGACACGTGACAGTGGATCACGGTGTCGGAGTTGATTATGTTTGTTTAATTGTGCGTGATGTAGTCCGTGCGGGTTGTTGAACCTACAGAGACACGTGACAGTGGATCACGGTGTCATGAGCATGATACTTTTCAAATCAAAGTTTTTAAAGGAAAAGTTTTAAGAAAGAATGTTGGGCCGAGCCCCACGAGATTTATGGAAATGTTTCCGGTATTGTAAACTGTTGAATTATGAAACAAGTTTTGGGTTAAGGCCCTTAAGTTTTTCGAAAGGTTTTGTGAATCAGGACTTGAGGTCTTAAGGTTTTGAAATTCTAAAAATTCCCGAGATGATAATCTTATTTTCGAATGTTTCATAGCTTATCTTCCCTTGTGAAAACCTCCCGGGAATATTTGATACTTGATTATTATATTTGATCACGATTATTAATTGCTTGTTACATTTCGTATGATTTGATACTTGCACTAGTAAAACAGTGGAGTTTTACTAACCCCCGAGTAATCGGGGGGTAGATGTCTGTTTTGCGTCCAGGTACATGCAGATTCAGGGGAGCAGTCATAGGATTGGCACAAGAGGATGACGAGCTACGATACTAATCATAAGTCGAGAGTTGTTCTGATTTTTGTTGTGTTTTCAGAGTTGATTTCAGTCTTCCGCTGTATTGTATTTCGACCCCTGTGTGGGTAATGTCGTTTAAGTAAGTTTTGTTGATTGAGTTGTGTGACTTCATCGGTCTGTGTATTCACGTATAAGTGACCATACGGTCTGTATTATTATATTGTTTGACCCTGGCCGGGCAAGCATTTGGTTATTTATGGATGTTTAGCCTGGTAGATCCTTGTGGAAAGGGTCTACGGCGTGTAATATTCCCATACGGCTTTGGGGATGTTACAATTATGGTATCGGAGGTTAGGTTGGGGAAACCTAGGCTGTCGGGTCGAGTCAAGTCGTGATTTATCGAGTAATGTGTTGTCATGTCGTTCGAGTCATCAGGTGACAAGTTGAGTTGTGCGTAGTCACAACGTGTCGGTTATGTTGTCGGACGAGATTAGTATCGTGGGCGACTGTCACCTCCGTGCGACCTGTGGATGTAAGTCTCCTCTTTTATGCGAAGTACCTGTGTATCTCGATTTTATCTTAGTGAGTTAATTGCGGTGCATGATTTTATTTACACAGTATTGTGTAATATAGTTGTGTTTAATACTTGTGGCACATAGTATGTGTATAGAACTGGGCACGTTATTATTTTATCTTTGAACCACCGGGTGGGGTGGTATGTTGTGAAGGTTGTAAACCTCGATGGGTTTCGAAAAGGTACCAACGGTAGAGTTTGTGAGAAACTCCGATGAATGATTTTGATGTGTGTTTAAACTTGATACCACGAGATGCATTTGATTGAATTGGCGACCCTGGTTGCCATTTGAGTATGTGGTTTTAAATTTGACTGTTTTTGGAATGTTGTAATTTTTGTCCGCTATGGGTAAGTTTGTGAATGTTTCCTGAAGGACTTTACAGTTTGAGAATTTTGTAGAAATCGATTTTTGGAAAATATTTTGGTGGTGCGGTCAAACCATGGTTTATATGGATTTTTTTAAAATTTGTTAAATTTTGACAAATGGGCCGTGTATTTTCAAATGACACAATCAGACGGTATTTGAAAATGTGTTTTGAAATACTTCGGACATTGTAAAATATTACCGTCGTTTTGGTTATGAACTAAAGGATTTTGGAAAATTTCTGTTTTACAAAACAACTTTGGCTTCCGTAAATTAGAACGTTATGTGTTTATGTATTGAGGTTAAGTCGTGCAGTGAGTTGCTATATTATTATTCTCGTCAGAAAATCTGGGTTGTATGCCCAAGTGGCGGGATACGTTGTTAGGTATCGTTCCCCACTTCAATGACCGAGGTATTAAACAAAGTGTTTTCAAAATTTCATCCCAGCAAAATCTTTCGAACTCGCGAATTTTTTTTATATTATCATTCGAACAAATACCTCGATAAACTTGTTTTTTTAATATATTACCGGTGTTGGACCACAATGGTATGCTTAATGTTTTAACCGTGTATGCTGAGGTATAGGTCGTTCATCTTTGTCAATGTAAACGTGTTAATATTGCATTGTGCTGCTGATTGTGGGATTATGTCGATTATGTGAGGTTTGTTTTATCTTGTTATTCTGATTGGTTGTCCGTTCAGTATGCTAAGGGGTCGAGGTCGAGGCCGTGGCCGTGGTCGTGGTCGCGGTCGTAATCGGGAGCAGGAGAGGGCGACTCCCTCCTTGCCGAGTACCAATCAGCTCAGTACAGATCAGGGACGTTCGACTAGCGTTAATGTTTACGTTGGCGCCTCCACCATCCTTCGTCAGGTTGATTACAAGTAAGTTCATATGAATCAGTTCGTACGTAAGTATTAGAACCCAAATAGGGATAAAGTAAATAGTAAGTGGTTAAGATATGTGATGAAGATGCACCGCCCGTTTTGTGGGTTCGTCGACTTATTAGGTTGGGAAAACGGCTCTTCCAGTTGGACAGAATATTTGATGTTGTAGCTTGTCCGGATGATAGAAGGGTACCCATTGCTCAGTACCTGCTCGACAAAGAAGCTGCAGACTGGTGGCACGCTGTAGTGCCTGCAGATCGTACGCCTACATGGGCTGAGTTAAGACGCCATGGAGGCGAGTATTGCCGTTGCTCGTTCGTGAACGCAGAATCGTTGAGTTTATCTCGGCTACGCCTGTGATGTGTCAATATCCCGGGCGATAGTCGATTATAATCGGCTAGTTGGCTTATGTTCGTGATCAAGTGAGAAGTGAAGGACAAGGTCCGATACTTCAATATGCGCATGAAACCCCATATCCGTGAGAGTATGGCTCCGATCATGTGTACCACCGAAGGAATATCAGACCGAGCTTTAGCCATTGAGATGGCCGTTTCTCGTGACGGAATGCCTCAGAGAGTAAGAGACAAGACCTCGAGAAATTTTTCAAGAGGCCGAGGAGTGAGATCCGTGAGCCCGTTGCTTCAGCTTTCCTTCGGGAGCACTCCTCGTCCGGTTGACTACCTAAGAACCTTACCCCGAGGCGAGTAAGACGATCGGTGTGAAGACTCGCTTTAATCGCAGTGTAGGCCATGCGAGATGCATTGTCGTTCGCCACCGGTTAATTGTTTTAAGTGCGGCCAACTGGGGCACCAAGCGGTGCATTGTGAGACCGTTGCCAGGATGTTCGGGAATCGGGTTTTCGTTCCTACTCGGGGAGGGCCCGGCGGTGTCCAGTGATGTAGTTGTGTATCATACTTTGTGCTGTAATTCGTGTAGAGATTGATATTTGTTGCGTGAACTTTTTGGTTTTGTTTCTATTCTATCATGATGTTTTATTTTAAGTTTCTGGACGAAACTTAATTTTTATAGGATAGAATGTAATATCCGGTATTCTCGTTTTCCGTTATCTTGAATTGTTTGTGTTTTGACGTCAGACATTTTCTTGTTGATGAGAATCGGAATGATTTCTATCGTAATACTCTATTTGTTTCTGTCGCATAGCCGTTTTAGTCGGGTGCAACTTGTTGTCGCGTACGTTTCTTTGATTAAATGTGTGCATATGATGTGGTATGTGATGCGTCGTTAATTGATTGTTATTGTTTTGAATCATTGCCGGTGGCTTTGTTATGGTCGTCGTGGGGCGTGTTTTCACGCTGTATATTCTTTCGCATTGCTTGTAATGTTTCGCCAATCGGCGAAAGTTATGCATTTCTTGTGTATCTCGTTGAGGTTTCCTGTTGGGATATTGCTTCTCTCTACTTATTTTAAGTTTCGGGACGAAACTTCTTTTAAGGAGGGTAGAATGTAATATCCACAATTTCGGATTTCCGGTAATTTTCATTTTTCGGCGGAGGTCCGTTTCGAAAACTCACTTTTGACCGTTTCGTCATTCGGAGAATATTTAATTCTGCACTTTTTGTCATCCGAGTTCGTTTCGGTATCGTTTTGTTGAATTCCGTGTTCTTAAACGACTTTTCCGCACTTGAGTTCGATTCTCGCAAATCTCGTCCGAAACTGTTGTTTCGAGTTTCTCGGAAGTTCATTTAATGTTATTATTCATGTTGTAAGCTTCGGTTTGGTGTTTCGATCGTGTATCAGGTATTTCGGACGTTTTGGGCCATTTTCGTAATTTCCCAAAGTTTGGGGTAATTGCTTCCGTTGTCGAATTTCGAGCCCTCGGGTGGTCGGAATCGGGTGTTCTCTTAGTATTCGGATTCGTCTTTGCGAGTACTTCATAATCGTGTTTTCGGTTTACGTTCAGGTCGGAGTTTCGGGATTTTTCGGACCGTCGGATCGACCGAGGCCTGGCCGCTGTGCCCGCCGAGTAACGGCCGTAATGGCCCAGCGAACGGCCGTAATGCGATTCGTACGTAACAGCCTTCCGGTTACGTACGTAACATGTCCGGCAGAATCAGTCCAGGGAGTTCGGCCTTGGCCGATTACGTACGTAAGCGGCCGGCCAGGGTCGGCTATTTAAGGGCCTGGACCGAGTCATCCGGCCATTTTCACCCTTTTTCTTCGTTTCTTCGCGTTTCTTCGTCAATAATGGATGGATTTGGATGGATATGACATAGAGCAACATGTTTTGGAAGTTGGAATCATAGATTAACATCATCTTCCACCCGGATCGAAGGTAAGAACACCTAAACTTTTGGTTTTTGGGTGTTCTTGATATTTCTTGGTGTTTTGGCCGATTTGCTTCGTTTTGATTCATATTATTGTTAGAACTTGATTGTAAACTCGTAATCATTCAATACCCTTGAAGTTTTGTGGAACGAATTTGAGTATTTCTTTGAATAATCGATTAAATTGGCCTATGCCCTCAAAGTGTCCGATAAAATGCTTCAATGGGTAGAACTTGTGAAGTTCTATACGTTTTCGTAGAATTGTGATTGAATTGATATCGTTGTGACTTAGGAGCGAATTCTTGTGAAGAACTCGAGTCGGAACCCTTCCGTTCGTTGCCTTCTTTGGGGTTCGAGCTTCCCGGTCGAACCGTGTTCTTCGGAGCGTTCGGTAGCGGTTATTAAGGCAAGTATCTTACTATACGACTTGTATCTTGCGACTAGTAATTACGTATGAGATGTATGATGACTTTGCTTGCCTTCGTAAATATGTTCCGTTTGAGTTGGTTGTGTTTTCCGCAATTTGAAGGCTTTGTGATAATAGTGTTATATCAGTATACGTGTTAGGCGTTGTGCCATTTGTGCAGGAATGCGACGTACATATGGGATGATTGTACACTTGGTTGTGCAATGTATTGTGTACCGAATGTGTGTTATGTTGGTTAAATGTCGTTGATTGATGATAGTTGTTGCGAGTGTCGAGGTTGTGTTATGTGCGTGCAATGTACGATTTTGTGGTGATCAAGGTGATTGATTAATTGTGCTCATTGTTGTATGTAATGTGAATGTGAATATGTGTGTGACCGCTAAGTTCACTCGTGTTGGTTCGACGGGACCTACGAGGATTCGTGGCAGTGGACTACGGGATCAGAACTTAGTGAGGTACTGAGGTCCAATCGTGCTGGTCTGACGAGGCCTATGATAACGTATGGCAGTGGACCATGAGTTTCGGACACAGTGCGTCCAACCGGGTGAGCTCGACGGGGCTTACGGTGACACGTGGCAGTGGACTACGGTGTCAGGACTGTGTGTGTGATTGTTGTGATTGATATAGTCCGTGCGGGTTGTTATGCCTACGGAGACACGTGACAGTGGATCACGGTGTCGGAATTGGTTATGTTTGGTTAATAGTCCGTGCGGGTTGTTGAACCTACGGAGACACGTGACAGTGGATCACGGTGTCAGAGTTGATTATGTTTGTTTAATTGTGCGTGATGTAGTCCGTGCGGGTTGTTGAACCTACGGAGACACGTGACAGTGGATCACAGTGTCATGAGCATGATACTTTTCAAATCAAAGTTTTTAAAGGAAAAGTTTTAAGAAAGAATGTTGGGCCGAGCCCCACGAGATTTATGGAAATGTTTCCGGTATTGTAAACTATTGAATTATGAAACAAGTTTTGGGTTAAGGCCCTTAAGTTTTTCGAAAGGTTTTGTGAATCAGGACTTGAGGTCTTAAGGTTTTGAAATTCTAAAAATTCCCGAGATGATAATCTTATTTTCGAATGTTTCATAGCTTATCTTCCCTTGTGAAAACCTCCCGGGAATATTTGATACTTGATTATTATATTTGATCACGATTATTAATTGCTTGTTACATTTCGTATGATTTGATACTTGCACTAGTAAAACAGTGGAGTTTTACTAACCCCCGAGTAATCGGGGGGTGGATGTCTGTTTTGCGTCAGTACATGCAGATTCGGGGAGCAACATGTGATTGGCACAAGAGGATGACGAGCTACGATACTAATCATGAGTCGAGAGTTGTTCTGATTTTTGTTGTGTTGTCAGAGTTGATTCCAGTCTTCCGCTGTATTGTATTACGACCCCTGTGTGGGTAATGTCGTTTAAGTAAGTTTTGTTGATTGAGTTGTGTGACTTCATCGGTCTGTGTATTCACGTATAAGTGACCATACGGTCTGTATTATTATATTGTTTGACCCTGGACGGGCAAGCATTTGGTTATTTATGGATGTTTAGCCTGGTAGATCCTTGTGGAAAGGGTCTACGGCGTGTAATATTCCCATACGGCTTTGGGGATGTTACAGTGCCCGCAATCGTCCGGCCAGTCCCGTAACCGTCCGGCCAGTACCCGACCACCAGGGCTCGACGACCCGATTTCCGAAAACGCACGGAACGAACACGACGAAAAGTTCGCAGACGACATCAACGACCCGAAATGAAAACATAATACAATAATTAATCATATGCGACCAAGAAATGGGTCGAGACAACAATTCCAGATACGGATACCCGTAACTTTCAGTAAATTACAAAATGGCCCAAAACGCCCGAAAATCACGTTACGTAATTGAATAACCAAACCAAAGTTCACAACACGTCTAACAAAGTTAGACGGACTTACGGGAAACTCGAAACAGCAGTTTCGAACGAGATTCGCAAGAATCGAACTCAAGTGCGGAAAAGTCGCTAAAAAGCACGGAACTCAACAAAACAACACCAAAACGAACTCGGATGACAAAAAGTGTAGAATTAATCATTCTCAGAATGATAAAACGGTCATGAGCGAGTCGTCAAAATGGACTTCCGCCGGAAAAAAAAGAAATTGCCGGAAATCGAAATTACGGGTTTTACAAGGCCGTGGTCGTGGTACTGCTAACGAATCTGGCACACCTTCTAATGAGGCATCTGATTCGGCATCCCATACGGAGCCGAACACTGCTTCTATGAACCCGAGCGGTCAGCCTGATCCTACTATAAGTCAAGAACCGTCGGCTTACTCTAATGTGAATGCCGGCATAGTTGCTATACTCCAGCAGGTAGTAGCACAGTTAGTTAAGTTGAATGAGTCCGGGCATCATGACCAACCGACAAATGAGAGTAAATGGCTTCAGGGAGGGGGTGCGGCTGATACGTTGGGTTGGGAAGGGTGGTTGTTCCAGTTTGGCAGGATTTTTGACGCCATTGCGTGCCCCGAAGAGAGACGGGTCCCTATTGTGCAGTATTTCCTTGACAAGGAGGCTACGGATTGGTGGGAAGCTGCGAAACCTACGGATCGTGTGGCCACTTGGGCCGAGTTTAAAGCTGTGATAGAGGAAGAGTATTGTCCTTGGCCTTTTAAAGAAAAACGTATTACAGTTTTCTTTACGGCAACACCTCAAGATGTACCTGTTACCGAGGCCATTGTCACATATAATCAGCAACTGAACCATGTTCGTGAGCTAGTAAAGACTGAAACGGATAAAATCCATTATTTTGATTTTAGAATGAATCCCAGAATTCGTGAGGCTATGACGGGTTTCAGATGTGTTACTTTGAAGGAGTATCAGGATCGTACTTTGGCTATCGAGATGGTCATTTCTGCGTCAAGGTCGGGTACCGAGATCAAGAAGCGTAAAAAGACTGGTGGCTTTTCGGGAAGTAAGAATGGTGGATTTCATAAATCTCAAGCTTCTCACTCTACTATCAGGAAGTCTGTTTAGCAAGCCAGTAGTGCTCCGAGTTTGCGACCAGGCCAGTCTTCTGCCTTTGTAGACGACAATGTTTCAATTGAAATCAAACAGGCCATCAGTATCGAGAGTGTCCACTTCCTCCCGTTATTTGTTTCATATGCGGTCAGGCCGGTCATCCGGCGGCTCATTGCGAGGCTGCCACTAGATTTGTTAAGCAGCAGAGTTCGGCACCAACTCCGAGTGTGAACCCGTGGACTACATCTAATCATCCGTAATAGCCTTTGGGACGTGGAAGAGGTCGAGGCCAGTTGGATCGTCAAGCTGCATCGAGTGTGGGTTCGGTACAGCCAAGAGTGTACCAGATAAGACGCGCGAATGACACATAGGCTCCGGTAGCTGCAGGTATCACACAAATACTTTCTCAACCTGTATCAGTATTATTTGATTCGGGAGCTACCCATTCGTTTATTGCTCTTGATTGTGTGAAACGTTTGGGTCTTGGGTGGTTTATTGAGTGCGAACCATTCGTAGTAAGTACTCCTAGTAGAGAGCGTTTGATTGGGAACCAAGAAATTAAAAATTGTCTCGTGCATATCGGGAGTCGAGATTAGCCTTCAGACCTCATTGTGGTAGATCTGAAAGCAGAGGACGTAATTCTGGAAGATGATTGGTTGAATCATCATGGTGCTATCATGAACTACCGAACATGAACTATTTCTATAATAGCGGAAGATGGTATCGAGCACACTTTCTTGGGTCGTAAACCGGGTAGTTCAGGTGGGGTGATTTCCGCTGTTAAGGCGATAAAATTGTTGAAACAAGACTGTATTGGTTATTGGTGTTACGCCATGAGCACAAATGACGGTGAAGCCGATTTATTGTCGATTCCAGTTGTAAATGAATATCCTGATGTATTTCCAGATGATCTGCCGGGATTACCTCCGCCTAGAGAGGTAGAGTTTCCAATTGATCTTGTGCCAAACGCAGCACCTGTTTCCCGAGCGTTGTATCGTATGACACCCTCCGAGATGTTAGAATTGAAGAAACAATTGGGCGAGCTCCTGGACAAAGGGTATATTCGACCTAGTGCATCACCTTGGGGTGCACCGGTTCTCTTCGTTAAGAAGAAGGACGGATCGTTCCGTCTATGCATTGATTATGGGGAACTGAATAAGGTAAACATTAAGAACAAATATCCTTTGCCTCGGATAGATGACTTGTTCGATCAACTTCAGGGTGCGACAATTTTATCTAAAATTGCCTTGCGATTAGGATATTACCAGTTGAGGATTTAGGATTCTGATATTCCGAAGACTGCCTTCCGTACTCGGTACGGCCATTATGAATTTGTGGTTATGCCATTTGGTCTAACCAACGCTCCTGCCGTGTTTATGCAGTTGATGAACAAAGTTTTCATTGACTATCTTGAAAAGTTCGTGGTCGTCTTCATTGATGATATTCTTGTCTACTCCCGAAACGAGGAAGATCACGCTGAACATCTTCGAGTAGTGTTGAACACTTTGACAATGGATAAACTTTACGCTAAATTCTCAAAGTGCGAATTCTGGCTTAAAGAAGTGACATTTCTTGGTCATGTAATTTCGGCTAATGGGGTTCGATTAGATCCCCAAAAGATAGCGGCTATTGTTGAGTGGGAACCACCTAGGAGTGTGAATGAGACCTGGAGTTTTCTAGGGCTTGCCGGATACTATCGTAGATTTGTCGAGGTGTTTTCAAAAATCGCTCGACCACTTACCCAGTTACTCCAGAAATCGCAGAAGTTCAATTGGACTAATGAGAGACAAAACAATTTTGATGAGCTTAAATGACGGTTAACTTCGGCACCCGTGTTATCGTTACCTCAGGGCACCGATGATTTCGAAGTGTATAGTGATGCTTCCGGACATGAATGGGGTTGTGTTTTAATTCAGAGAGGTAGAGTAATTTCATATGCGTCCCGACAATTGAAACCATATGAAATAAATTACCCTACACATGATTTAGAGTTATCGGTGGTTGTATTCACGCTAAAGATTTGAAGGCATTATCTTTATGGCTCTTCGTGTAAAATATACACGGTTCACAAAAGCCTAAAATATATATTTAGCCAAAAGGAGATAAATATGAGACAACGTCGATGGTTAGAGCTGATTAAGGATTACGATCTTGAAATATTATATCATCCAGGAAAAGCTAATGTGGTAGCGGACGCATTGAGTCGGAAACCCGTAGCCCTCCAAATGCTGAGTATGCTTACATCTCAACACGAGATCCGTCGAGACATAATTAGGCAATATATAGAGATTTGGCTTCAAAAAGTTCAAGGCCAATTATGTACTTTGGAAATCACGTCGTCTTTGGTCAATGAAATCAAATCGAAGGAATTGGAGGATCCGTTACTAGTCCAACTAAGAAAGGACGTGATTGGAGGAAAAGCTCCCGGATTTATGATTCAAGATGATGGCGTTTTAAGGTTTAGAGGTAGAATTTGTATACCCGCAGACGTCGAGCTTAAACAGACCATATTGAGGGAAGTGCACACTACACCGTATTCTCTTCATCCCGTTACAAGAAAAATGTATAAGGACGTGAAGAATAATTATTGGTGGAGCAACATGAAGAATGATGTTGAAGAATTCGTGTCGAAATGCTTGACGTGACAGTAGGTCAAGATTGAACATCAACGACCAACAGGGTTGCTTAAATTGCTACCAATTCCAGAATAGAAATGGGAGGATATAACAATAGATTTTGTCACCAATATGCCGAGGAAGCGTATGGGGATAAAAATTATTTGGGTTATTCTCGACTAACCAAGTCAGCTCACTTTTTGGGAATTAAGGATAGTTGGGGGGCTGAGAAACTAGCTCGTATATTCATTGCAGAAATTGTGAGGTTACACGGGACTCCTAAGAGCATTATTTCCGATCGAGATGGTAGATTTGTCTCGCACTTTTGGCAATCCGTTCACCGAGCCTTAGGGACGGAATTGAGACTCAGTACAGCGTACCATCCTCAGACTGATGGGCAATCTGAACGGACAATTAAAACCCTTGAGGACATGCTGCGAGCATGTGCTTTAGATTGGAAGGATGATTGGGAATCGCACTTGCCACTAATCGAATTTGCCTATAATAATAGCTGGCATGCGTCGATTAAGATGGCACCGTTTGAGGCTCTATATGGAAGGAAATGTAAGTCACCATTGTGTAGGGACGATTCTCCTGAACTGATTGGGACGGAGCCGGATATGTTAGTAGAGACCCGGGAAAAGATTTCTTTGATTCGCGAGAGGCTTTTGGCCGCCCAAAGCCGACAGAAGTCATATGCTGACAATCGATGTCGACCGCTAGAGTTCGAAGTCGGCTATCATGTGTTGATAAAAGTATCCCAAAACCGTGGAGTTTATCGCTTCGGGAAGAAGGGTAAACTTAGTCTGAGATATGTTGGGTCATTCGAGATTATAGAGCGAATTGGTGAACTTGCTTATCGTTTGGGCCTTCCGCCTTCACTGAGTCATGTGCATAATGTATTTCATGTTTCCCAATTAAGGAAATACATACCGGACCCTAAGCATATCATCGATTTTGGAGAGATTGAATTGAATCTCGATGTCACTTTTGAGGAAAAACCAATCTAGATTTTGGAGCATCGGGTAAAACAACTTAGGCACAAAATTATCCCTTTGGTTAAAGTACAATGGTCAAGACGCAGATCGGAAGAAGCCACGTGGGAGACAGAAGATCATGTGAAGTCTAGATACCCCGAATTATTCACTTTGTAAGTTTCGGGACGAAACTTATTCTTAAGGGGAGAGAATGTAATATCCTTACTTTTTTTGGCTATACTTATTAATTCATGAACCTCGTGGGTTGGTTTGTAATTTTTCGAATATTGGTATCGTGTGTTTGATTCGAGATTGAGCTTGTATGTTGTGTCTCTTACCAATATTTCGCTAGTATTCAATAACAGTTGGTCGTACTGTTTGTATCGCTTCCGCAACCTAGGGCTAACGTGCGCTAAGTTATCCGAGTAACGTACGCAATGGAGGTCGTAGGCCAGCGCACGCTACTGCCGGAAGGATAGCGCATGCTAACCGGCAGCATGGGACAGTCCAGAGGGCACTGGACTGGGACAAGGATCGAGCTAGCGCACGCTAAGGCAACTTAGCAGTGCATGCTAGGGGAGCAGGTAGCGCACGCCACTGTCGAGTGATAACACGCGCTAAGCGGCCTGGATAGTAAGGGCAGTGAGGTCTGGACTTCGGCCAGACCAACAGGTAACGCACGCTAAGACGATCGTTGCACGCGCTAACTCATCAGGTGTAGCGCACGCTGTTCGGTCGTAGCGCACGCTACCGGGATGGGCCGAAAGGTTTCTGGACAGGGCAAAAAGGTTTCTGGACTTGGATTGGGCGCCAGGGAGCACACGCTAAGGCGGCAGCTGTGTGCGCTAAATCGGCGGTATAGCGCACGCTAACTCGGCTGAGTAGCGTACGCTGTCGGACGTGGTGCATGCCAGCTCGGCTGGGCAGAAGGGTCTGGACTGCAGGCCTAGGCCGATAGCGCACGCTATCCGGGAAGCGCTAGCGCGTGCTAGGGCGCACCTATATAAATACATGTGTTGCGGTCAACACTTGTCATTTTTCACCTTCTTTCCTCTTCTTCGAGTTTCTATACGACTCCAGGGTTGTGTAGGCGAGGGTTTCGGCGGAGCACGGTTTAAACTCAGATCTTTTCAACTTCAAGCAAAGATCCATCAATCCTACATCATTTTCACCAAGGAATTGAGTTAATACTTCCTTAGAACCCTAACTTTGGGGAAGTTTGGGGGTTTTGGGGATCTCGTTTCTCCAACCGTTTTAGCTCCAAATTTATGATGAATTATAGTTGAAAATAGTTCCATAAGTATGATTTCATGATTTCCTCAAGGTTTTGTGGATTGATTCCAAATCTTCTTTTGTAAATCGAGCAAAACCCGTTATGCCCCCGTAGTGCCCGATGAAATGTTCCTAAGGGTAGAACTTAGGATGGATTTTAGTGTTTCCAGCAAAATTGTAAATGATTGAGCCTCGATGTTTGTTAGGAGCGGGATTTGGAAGATAGTTCGGACCGTAGCCTTGTTCGTTGTTGTTCCTTTGAGAGTTAGAAATCCACGCAAGTACTTTATTGCATTATTTTATGGCATGTATTTCTGTGATGAATTAGTTACTGATGAGAGTTGAAAGGTTGTTCTCGGGTACTCTCACTCGGGGATGGACTCAACGTGGTCACACGGGGACTTGGTGGCTTAGCGGCTGGACTGGGTCATGAGAGATACTTTGAGTGGACATTCTCACCTAGGGTTGCTCGACGGGGCACACAGAGACTTGGTGGCTTGAGGGCCGGACCGGGTCACGAGGATTGTCGTAGTGTTTTTACTGATGATCGATATTGATATTCCAGAATATCGCGACTTGAATTGTTTTGGATTTTGAATTAATTTGGAAATGCGTGTGGATTAAAATATTCTAATACTGTACTTACACTAGCGGTTGTTGCTAACCCCTTATTGGGGTGGAATGTTTTGTACATTTCAGGTACTCTCGAGGGACAGGAGCCCACATGTGGTGCACATGGAGATGACAAGCACACTGGATGTTAGAGTGCTCGTATCAGTCGTTATATTTGTGATGTCAGAGTCGGTTTTATATTTTGTATTATTGTTGGTTTTGAGTTGTACTATGTCGTGTAATGTTTGCGTTTAGTGATTGATGTTTAACTCTACTATTTTGGCCGCGGCCGAGGCCTAAATCATGTTTTGTATCCTGTGTTGGACTGTTATGTCATGGTGATTATGTGTTGGACTGTGGCTTATTCTTGTGTGTCGTCAGCCTGGTGGGACCTTTGTGTGTCCTGCGGCGTGTAATTATCCAAAGTGAAAATTGGGGTGTTACAGAAGTTGTTTCCGTGAAGACCCCCAGCTTAGTGCACAGCAAAATATTGAGTGCCATATACAAAGAAGCATATGATTCGAAAAAGCTCAAAATCATACCTGAGCCCATGGCATAATTCACATGAGACTTACCTAAGGGGGCTTTGGCTACTACACTCTAAATGAACGCTGCTCTAATATAAGAGAGGTAGACTCTGCGCACAGCTCCCTGTCAAAAATAAACCACACGCAAAATCCAATAGGATAAAATATACAATAAAAAAATGCAATGCTCTAGGTCAAATCTAACCGGGACAACCCAATCCTGAGGCTCTCTACTACAGAACCGCTCTCTAAAAAAGAATTCACAACTCTGATCTGGCGCCTCCAAGAGCACCTATCAACAGTCATGGTCTCGGATAAGTTTAAGGCCTTCAAATCTAATCTCAGTTGCTCCTCCCACGTCCTCCTCGGTCTGCCTCTCCTCCCCCCTACAACCCAATAGACTCTCGACCCTCCTCATCGGAGCAGAGGCCTGCCTCCTGTGGACGTAGCCAAACCATCTCAATCTCCCTTCCCTAACTTCCGCTGAAATGGGCGCCACTTCAATTAACATAAAACTACTAAATAAGATATTTGTGAGATTCAAATTTTAGATAAATAGAATTATTGTAAATTTAATAATTAACCAAATTAAATTTTCACTGAAAATTAAACTATTTATTTGTCCAACTTAATAATAGATCAAATTAAACATAATAAAAATAAAATTCTTAAGATCGTGTGTCAAACAACTATGAGGTTGAAAAATACACATTGAATTCTAAGTATTTATCTATGTACTTGGAGTTCTATTTTAAATCAATGTGGGATTCAAGACATTGGATTCTATTTATTTAGGTTACCCATCGGTTAAGTACTATTTTAAATCGATGTGAGATTCAAATTTTAGACAAATAAGAATTCAAAATAAGGAGAATGCCATGAGGAGAGATAATTAATATGCTGCTTCAAATCCGTAATGCTATTATATATATAGATACGCGTGTACTCTTTCAACATAAGGTTTAACATAATATAAACATTTGTATTCCTACATATTAGAAGATGATAAACACAGTTTTACATAAAATTAGGTCTGTTTATTTCATAAAACGTAATTAAGTAGGTTTAAACTTTACATTCTATGCTTGAATTGGGGTTTCTCGCAGTTTACTCCGTCTGCGTTTTACAAAATGGGCTTCTTACTTACTATGTAAATTAAATAATTATATTACCGTACGTCCCCCATACTTTTAAAATAATAGGCCGATTACTCCACTATGTAAGTCTAATAGGCACATTACCCCATGTGTTTAAGAAATTTTCATTTTTCCCCCTGTCATCTTGTGCGTAATGAGATGATTAACACCTTTTGGATAAAGTATATGGAGTTGATCTGCAACTTTTTGAGAATACAGGGGATAATATGCCTATTTAATTTACAGAAAGGGGTAATCGGTGTATTTTTAAAAATAATGATCATTTAATCTATACGGGGAGGGGGAATAGCTAGCCCATTTTGTAAAACATGTGCAGGTAATCCGCCATTCACCCGTTTGAATTGTTTTATATTGCAATATGGCACATGTTTGCTCGTTTTGAAGTAAGTAGGCGATATTTATGCATAATTGAGATTAATGAGCATAGAATGAGAGGAATAGTCAAGCTTAAATTACGGTCAGATCGAAGAACGAGGAAAATGGATCAGACAGACCAAGATCGCGGAGGTTGTGCACTAAAATGCTCGTAACATTTTTAATTCCTGAAGTATGAGAAAAAAAAATTATATGGTTGGAAACAATTCGAGTTCGCAACGACATTAATGTTTGTAAATTCGAGTTTTATAGCAAAAGTTTTGACAAAAACAGCTGAAGCGCGCAACGTAGTCCTGCCGCGCGCTTAAGTATATAGTACACTACGCCATAAGTGCTCATAGGCAATGCTTTTAGCTAGTGTTGCCGCCAAAGCGTTTCAATAGATTGCTGATTTTTGATCTTTTGAAACACTACTGAAATAGTATTGCACTAGATATACATTTGGTGTTGCAAGATAAAAATGGTGTTGCGTGACGTGCAACACCTGTGATGGTGTTGCATTATATCTAATTTTTTAATAATTTTTTCAAGTTATTGTAAAAAACAAGCACAATGAAATAAAATTTAAATTTTGATAATTTCTTACTCTTAAAGTTTGATATATAACATATAATAAATTTGATTTAAATTATTTATATTTAATATAAATACTTATTATATTTTTTAATATTGTAACTAAAAAATATAAATATTTTTATAATTTTAAAGTTTAATATATTATTAATATATATAATGAAATTTAAATTATGATATATGTTTTATTTACAAACTTTGATATATAATATAATATAAATTATAAATTATATATATTTAAATTATTTAATATAAATACATATTAAAAGTTCTAATAATAAAATTTCAAAATTTTAAACTATAAAAAATAATACAATCCTTTTTTAAAAATACTTACATAGAGTTTAATTAGGAAGCACTATGTAACAGTACACTTACATAGCGTTTTTAGAAAATGCTGTGGTAGATTCCGTATTTTAAGTAATATTTCTTTAATTCTCGATCCGTCAATTAAAAAGGTATTTTGAACTTTTTATTTTGGATTTGATTTGAAGGATTAAATTCTTTTTTTGTTTACATCTGAATGATTTCTCAAGGATTTCCTAATTTTTTCCCCTATTTGATTGATTGCTAAGTGTATTTTACTGGTGTGGTTATATTATGTTAAAGCCCGAACCCGTGTCAAAGCCATGGCAGCTCTTTTTAATGGGAGTCGTCCGATTGAGATTATTAATCTCTCCTTCATCAGGACCGTCCGATTCTCCCTTATACCCCCTAACCCTACTCCCTCTTCTCACTGCCTCCCTCATTCTCTTCTCGCAATCTCTCACAAAGTCGTCGTCGGCGGCCTCTTTCTTCTCAATCACCACCGGCGATGGCTACAACTCCGTGAGCCCGAGACCTTTTAGCCATCTCGAAGGCCAAGCTCTGTGTCTGCCAGGGGGTTTGCAACTTACATAGCTGAGACTCGAGAGCCCGACACCTCTAATCTCCAGCCTCTAGGTAATTTCAGATTATTTTTTCGATACCCTTTGCAAAAACCGTGTTGTAATTTGTTATTTATGGTTGCGTATTCTGATTTTATGAATTTGATTCTAATTTTTTTCTAGGATTTGCTTGAAATTTTCTTTCCTTCATCTTGCTTGAAATTCTCTCTCCTCAAAGCTACCTGCCTACCTCTCTCTTGGAATTTTGAAGCTGCTGAGAGCCTCACTGGGTAATGGCTTCCTTTTAAACTTAAGATTTGTTGTGTCTCACTGGGTTTATTTTTTCCAAACCTATTTTTACTTTGTTTGTGGAGATAGTTAGGAATTCCCTCATGTGAGGAATTCCCTCATGTTTATATGAAATTGCATGCGACCCCCCTGTATTTTCTAAATGGCACGAAATCACCCCCTCTATGTTTATTTAAACTCTGCACATAATCTCTATTAATGTACTTCAAGTTGAAAACCCTCGAAGGAGTAATCTACTACAGAGACGTTCGAAAAACAATCAAATTTTGAGAGACGTGGTTCGTTGAGTATTGTGGCTGATGAACACCTTATTATTTTATCGAACCTATTTTTTCGATCCAATTTCTATTTTATTTTTTTCTTGTTGTGGGAGAGAGGGGGGTGCCAGGCTGCCAGCATTGCTTGTACTATTTTAAGAATATCAATAGGAAAATTACTTGATGGCATATATTAAGATTTTAGATAATTACATGATCATGATCGTCTTATGCAGTTAAGGTGTAGATGTCCGTAACTTTTCGGTTGTTTTGGGTATATTCTCTGCTCTAGTAGCATCTGATTTTCCTTTAACATTTCTGGAAAAGAAGATTTGCAATGCTTAACAATTTCTTTTCTTTTTTCAATAACGAAGCAGGTGCAGCAATAGGTAATGGAAAAGAAGTTTTGTTGCAGGTGACTTGATAATATCATCATGTTAATTTTAGTTATTCTAAGAAACTATAGCATGGAGATGTTGATTAATTAATACAACCATTTAGATTTAGTCAAAACAATTATCAGTTTCATTTCGTATTTTGGACGACAGAACGAACTGTTTCGTGATAAGTTTGCTCCACAGTGTAATACCCGAGATTTCTATGTAATTGGAACTTGTGATATTGTAATAATTGTACTTTTGTCTGAGTACTATTCTCCGTATTTCATAGTCCGATGTTGTCGAGCATTTAATTTCATGGTTGTGATTTAAAGATTGTAAATCTGCGCATGTAGCGCACGCTATCGGATGTGTTTAGCGTGCGCTAACGTAGATTCATAGCGCACGCTACAGAGGGTCATTAGCGCACGCTATGCATGGTCAATTTGATTGAGACGTGCGGTAGGTGAGAGATCGGCCGGGACCCCGCCGGATCGTGTCGGATGTACTGGACGGCTTTCGGAAAAGCCGAGTCAACGCCTTAGCGCACGCCATGTATATGCGTAGCGCACGCTAAGTGCCGAGTACGCTTAGATCGGTGAGCCGTTAGCGCACGCTACGAGCAGGACTAGCGCGCGCTAATAGCCATTTATTATAAATAGACAAGATCCTATTCGTGATTTCGATTCTTCTCCTCCCATAACCCGAACTCTTACACTTAGAACATAACTCCCTTCATCCTAAACACTTCGTATCAACCTCCTAGTTCGAGATTGAAGATCGTATATCATTGGAGATTGGTGTTCAAGCCTTCGGTGTTGGATTGCTTCACTTTCCTCCGTGTTTTTCACTACTTTGAGGTAGGTGATTCTTCACCAATGATTAGTAATGTTCCTAAGGAAGTTTGAATCATGTTTGGATAGCTAGTATTTCGTTTATAATCGGTCATCACATGTTAGAAGGATACTTTTGACGTGTCGGCACTATATATCGTATGAACCTTTGAACCATCTTATTATAAGGACTCCTAAGCATGTTCAAATCGATTTATGATCAGTAATCGGATTTTACCCAGTTGCTACGTTGTATACGTTGGAATCAGGTGTTTTGGAACGTAAGACGATCGGAACTTAGATTATTTCTTGAAGATCATAGATGGATTATGATATTGAGATGACTATCCGTATATTTGTATTTCAAAACTTCCACAACCTTTTTAGCATGATATGCCCGAGGATAACTTGTATTATCACGGTAGAATTCATGAGTTCTTCACTATTCAACCCGATTTTCGGTTTGCGGATTCGCCATGCAACGTTAGCGCACGCTAACATATGTGAGTTAACGTGCGCTATCGGGGTTGATTAACGTATAAAACGTACGTAGCGTCGTTATGTATCGGCAGTTGAATCGATTCATAACTAGCGCACGCTAGTCTTACACGATAGCGTCGCTAACGAGCTGCCTTAGCGCCGCGTTACGTAGAGTACGTAGCGCACGCTAAGCATCGAGCATTGGTTATTTTGAGCTTTTCGGCCGTAGGCGAATTGTTAGGCCATCGTTCGACTTGAGATGATTTGTATATCGTTCCTTTTGTTAAGGTTCGAGCTTGTTACGTTGATCGAAGGAGGCGGCATTCGAGTGTGTCGAGATTTTTGAAGTGTTTCGTCCTTGCCATTTTCGAGGCAAGTATCATATGTCGAGTTTGATTTATCATGCCTGTGGTTTTGTTCATATTGTTGTATATGAGATGTATTTCTGGAAATTCGCGTGATATTCGTTGTTGTTTGTTCGTATTGACGAACATATTGCAATGCATATGTGTATGCATAATTGATTGATTATGGTATAAATGATCCGAGGGGGGTCATGAGGATCTATGCTGAGGGCGCTGGATCGAATGTCCACCATGCGTTGGTCCGACGGGATCATCATGGGGATCTATCTTTGAGGGCGCCGATCGGCTGGACGGGTTTTCCACCATGCGTTGGTCCGACGGGATCATCATGGGGATCTATGCTGAGGGCGCTGGATCGCTGGATTACCATGTATTGTGTAGATGGAATCGTGAGGATTCGCATCGTTGGATTCCGGTGGCGGAAGTCCGTTTTGCATGTTTTATGATGCATTAATGATTTATTGTATGACGATACTTGTACTAGCATTGTTTTGCTAACCCCTTCGGGGGTGGACATTGTTTTGATGTTCAGGTAGTCGAGGAGCGGGGAGGCAGCCACAGTACCGACAGGACGATGAGATGGCTCAGTGATGTGATTGATGTTATTGTTATTGTGATTTGTCTTCTTGGTTCGTTTAGTACTCGAGTACGTCTGTTTTAATAAAGTCAATTCGATATGGTTGTATAAGTTAACTCATTTGATCGGTTGAATCAAATATGTATTTGAACTTCAGTTGTTCGATTGGTTTATTTTTATACTTCTTTAAAAATTAGCCTTGTAAATCCTTATCTAAAGGGTTTACGGCGCTGTAATTATTCCGAATATCTTGGGGTGTTACAGAATATGGTATCGGAGCTAAGATTTATGGATATCTTGGGAGTCGGGTTAGTTGGGTCTGTTTACGTTATTTGATTATTGGTCGTTCGTAACATCACTGCTGAGCCAGCATCGTCGTGTGGACTGTGGTTGTAAGTTCCTAATCTCGAATACTACTGTTTTATTTAATTCACGTCTTGTAAACATTAATGGATGTACTTTGAGAAAGTTTGTCCTGGATATTGAGTATTTATGTTTACAGTATGTTGAGAGGAGGTCGTGGACGCGGACGCGGTCGTGGATGCGGACGTGGAAATGCGAGGCAAGAAGAGTCGGTATCTACCCCAGAGATAGCCGCTAGTCAAACGGATTCACATTCCGGGGGACAGCAGGGATCGGCAAATAATAATGCAGATCCTAACGTGCCGGGAGTGCTTCACAGTGGTTGCCTAGATAAACTAGTTTGCTCAAGTTGTGGATCGCATGCGACGGCAATGGGACAGCAGAATAACGTGGATAATCGGGAGATAAATGGCTTACCGAGGTGGTCAAATTGCATCCTCCGAAATTTGACGGTTCCACCGAGACGCTTTCGTGGGATCATTGGTCAAGGAATTAGAGAAGATTTTTGCCGGATTAACTGTCCCAACGATAGGAAGGTTCCGTCGCCTGCATCTTTTGACCGGGAGGCTTTCGATGGTGGGAGGCCATTCGACCGAGGAGCATAATGTTGACTGGACAGAATTCAAGTTGATGATGGAGGCACAGATTGTCCTCGCCCGATTAGAGAGGCCCGAGTTCGGGAGTTTTTCTCACCACAAAATTCGGAAGCATCTGTGACGGAAGTGATTAAGACTTTTAATCACCAATGACTTATGTGCGCCACAGTCGGGACCGAGGCGGAAAGGATTTTCAATTTTGACATGCGAATGAAGCCGGAAATTCAGAAGATATGTCCGGATTTGAATGTACCACCTTGCGACAGATCGTGACAAGGCGTTGGCCTATGATATGAAGGAAGCGGCAGAGAGAAATCGACGGAAGCAAAGAAACAGAAGGTGTCTGGCAACTTCACGGAGAATAAGAATAGCGGGCCCCGCCGGGGTCAGTCCTCTTTTCACTCATCCAGGAGACCTCCGCATCCTAGTCGAGGAGGAAAGAAGTTCCGGGCAGCACCGACTGTTTCTGACGCAGGGAAGAAGTGTTACAACTGTGGCAAGGTGGGACATGTTCGATGTGATTGTTTTGCGCCTGCTGTGACCTGTTTCGAGTGTGGACAGGAAGGACATCGCGCAACATTTTGTGGGAATGCGACCCGATCTTTTGGTACTCGCACTCCAGCTCCAGTCCCGAAGGAGACGAGTGTGAGCCAGACGCAGCAAAGTGGATTTCAGCAGCAGAACACTGGGAAGAGAGAGGCATCCAATCTTTGGGTCCGTTCATCCACGCATGTATGAAATGAGGTAATCTGATTATCTGCACACAGCTGTTGCATCAGGTACGATTCAGATCCTTTTGCAACCAGTTAGTGTCTTGTTCGATTCAGGAGCTACGCATTCTTTTATATCTTTGAACTGTGTTAATCGTTTGAACATCTCGTGCTTGTATAATTGTGAACCTTATGTTGTGGGATTACCAAGCGGAGAGAAAATTGTGGGAACACTAAAAGCTAGGGATTTCCCAGTATCTATAGAAGGAAGAGAGTGGCCATCGAATCTCATTGTAGTTGACATCTACGGTGACGATTTAATTCTCGGAGATGATTGGCTCAACCGTTATGGAGCTGTGCTGAATTACCGAGAGAGAGTCATTTCCATCATTGCTGATGACGGATATGAACACTTATTCCGAGGATGGAGACCGGGAAGCTCGGGAAAATTGATCAAGGCGATGAAAGCTGTGAAATTACTGAAGCAGGGATGTCACGGACTTTGGTGCTATGCCATGAGGAAAGAGGAAGGAGTAGAGCTCTCGTCTATTTCAGTTGTGAATGAGTTCTCAGACGTATTTCCTGACAAACTACCTGGGTTACCTCCGCAGAGGGGAGTGGAATTCACTATCGAATTAGAGACTGGAGCAGCTCCTATTTCCAGAGCACCATACCGCAAGGCGCCAACCGAGATGTATGAACTCAAGAAGCAACTGGAGGAATTGTTGTAGAATGGTTATATTCAACCGAGCGTTTCTCCTTGGGGAGCGCCCGTTCTCTTTGTCCGGAAGAAAGACGGATCCCTCCGACTGTGTATTGATTACAGGGAGCTCAACAAGATGACAATCAAGAACAAGTATCCTATACCTCGGATCGATGACTTGTTTGATCAACTGCAAGGGGCAAGGGTATTCTCGAAGATTGACTTGCGATCAGGATACCACCAGTTGAGAATTAAGGAATCGGATATACCGAAATCTGCTTTTAGATCCGATGCACGGCATTATGAATTTGTAGTAATGCCATTTGGACTTACCAATGCTCCTGCGGTATTCATGCAATTGATGAATCCGGTATTCTTGGAATACTTGGATAAATTTGTGGTCGTCTTCATTGACGACATCCTGATATATTCGAGGGACGCAGAGGAACATGCTGAACATTTACGTGTGGTTTTAAGCACCTTGAGGAAGGAACAGCTGTATGCAAAATTTTCAAAATGCGAGTTTTGGCTTAAGGAAGTAACTTTCCTTGGGCATGTGATATCAGCCGACGGAGTTCAGGTGGACCCGAAGAAAGTCGAAGCAATCTTGGATTGGGAAGCTCCTAAAAACGTGAAAGAGGTCCGAAGCTTCTTAGTACTTGCCGGATACTATCGCCGCTTTGTAGAGGGGTTTTCCAAAATTGCTCGTCCGCTCACCCAGCTATTACAGAAAACTCAAAAATTCATGTGGAATGAGAAGTGCCAGGCTGGTTTTGACGAACTTAAGAGGAGACTGACGACAGCACCTATATTAGCGCTGCCAGAGGGAATTGACGGGTTTATGGTATACAGCGACGCTTCAAATCAGGGTCTGGGTTGTGTATTGATGCAGTAGGATAAAGTGATTGCTTATGCTTCTCGGCAATTAAAACCGTATGAGGTTAATTACCCGACTCACGATCTGGAGCTAGCAGCTGTGGTCTTTGCCTTGAAAATTTGGCGACATTATTTGTATGGCACTCATTGTCAGATCTTTACAGATCATAAGAGCCTCAAGTACATTTTCAGTCAGAAAGAGTTAAACATGAGGCAGAGAAGGTGGCTGGAATTGATCAAGGATTACGACTTGGAGATTCTCTATCATCCGGGGAAAGCAAACGTAGTAGCTGATGCTTTGAGCCGTAAACCTGTTTCTCTTCGAGTATTGGAAGCACTTACGTCCCAAACCAGTATTCAGCGAGAACTGATCCGCGAGGGGATTGAAGTATGGGCACCAAGAATCAAGGGCAACTTTATGTGATGGAACCGACTTCATCACTAGTCGAGGAGATCAAGTCTAAACAACGAACGATTCTCGATTCTTCGATTATATGACGAAGTAAAGAAAGGAAAAGCCCCGTGATTCGTGATACAAGACGATGGAGTTACGAGATTTGAGTCGACTTTGCGTTCCCGAGGACGATGATTTGAGACGGACAATTTTGAAGGAAGCTCATAGCGCGCCCTATTCTATTCACCCAGCGGTAGTAAGATGTATAAAGATTTAAAGCAAAACTTCCGTGGGGAATATGAAGAAGGACGTAGCGGAGTACGTTTCGAAGTGTTTGACTTGTCAGCAGGTTAAGATTGAACATCAACGACCTGCCGGAATGTTAAGACCGCTTCCGATCCCTGAGTGGAAGTGGGAGGATATCTCGATGGACTTCATTACTAGTATGCCAAGGACTAGAACGGGAATGAACATGATTTGGGTTGTAGTTGATCGACTAACCAAGTCGGCTCATTTCCTGGGAATTAAAGATACATGGGGACCCGAGAGATTGGCACGAATATTTATTGCGGAGATAGTCAGATTGCACGGGACGCCGAAGACCATTATTTCGGATCGAGATGGTCGTTTCGTGTCACACTTCTGGAAGGCAGTTCATAAGGCTTTTGGGACTGAGCTCAATTTTAGTACAGGTTATCATCCCCAAACGGACGGTCAGTCCGAAAGGACTATTCAAACTGTAGAAGACATGCTCAGAGCTTGTGCCTTGGATTGGTCAACTAATTGGGAGGTCCATTTGCCATTAGTTGAATTCACCTACAATAACAGTTGGCATGCTTCAATTAAGATGGCACCATTTGAAGCTTTATACGGGAGAAGATGCCGATCACCCCTGTGCTGGGATGATTCTTCGGATCTGATCGGGACGGAACCAGAATTAATTATTCAGACTCAAGAGAAGATAGCTCTGATTCGAGAGAGACTGTTGACTGCCCAGAGTCGACAGAAGTCTTATGCAGATGTACGTCGTCGCCCTCTAGAGTTCGACGCTGGGGACCATGTACTATTGAAGGTATCTCCTACACGAGGGATTTTCCGTTTTGGGAGGAGAGGCAAGCTTAGTCCGAGATATATCAGACCATTCGAGATCCTCGAGAGGGTGGGAGATTTAGCATACAGGTTAGCCTTACCGCCATCGCTGAGTCACGTTCACAATGTATTTCACGTATCCCAATTGCGGAAGTATGTACCGGACCCCAGTCACGTAATTGATTTCGACGAGATCGAGATAGCTAATGATGGCACCTTCGAAGAGAGAGCAATCAAGATACTTGAGAGCCGGATCAAACAATTTAGGAATAAACCAATACATTTGGTTAAAGTACAATGGTCACGACATGGAGTCGAAGAGGCCACTTGGGAAACGGAGGACGGTATGAAGGCTAAATATCCGGAGTTGTTTTCATTCTAAGTTTCGGGACGAAACTTCTTTTTAGGGAGGAAGGATGTAATACCCGAGATTTCTATGTAATTGGAACTTGTGATATTGTAATAATTGTACTTTTGTCTGAGTACTATTCTCTGTATTTCATAGTCCGATGTTGTCGAGCGTTTAATTTCATGGTTGTGATTTAAAGATTGTAAATCTGCGCATGTAGCGCACGCTATCGGATGTGTTTAGCGTGCGCTAACGTAGATTCATAGCGCACGCTACAGAGGGTCATTAGCGCACGCTATGCATGGTCAATTTGATTGAGACGTGCGGTAGGTGAGATCTGGCCGGGGGACCCCTGTCGGATCGTGTCGGATGTACCTGGACGGCTTTGAAAAGCCGAGTCAACGCCTTAGCGCACGCTACATGTATATGCGTAGCGCACGCTAAGTGCCGAGTACGATTTAGGCGTGAGCCGTTAGCGCACGCTACGAAAGGACTAGCGCGCTAATAGCCATTTATTATAAATAGACAAGACATCTCATTCGTGATTTCATTCTTCTCCTCCCATAACCCGAACTCTTACACTTAGAACATAACTCCCTTCATCCTAAACACTTCGTATCAACCTCCTAGTTCGAGATTGAAGATCGTATATCATTGGAGATTGGTGTTCAAGCCTTTGGTGTTGGATTGCTTCACTTTCCTCCGTGTTCTTCACTACTTTGAGGTAGGTGATTCTTCACCAATGATTAGTAATGTTCCTAAGGAAGTTTGAATCATGTTTGGATAGCTAGTATTTCGTTTATGATCGGTCATCACATGTTAGAAGGATACTTTTGACGTGTCGGCACTATATATCGTATGAACCTTTGAACCATCTTATTATAAGGACTCCTAAGCATGTTCAAATCGATTTATGATCAGTAATCGGATTTTACCCAGTTGCTACGTTGTATACGTTGGAATCAGGTGTTTTGGAACGTAAGACGATCGAAACTTAGATTATTTCTTGAAGATCATAGATGGATTATGATATTGAGATGACTATCCGTATATTTGTATTTCAAAACTTCCACAACCTTTTTAGCATGATATGCCCGAGGATAACTTGTATTATCACGGTAGAATTCATGAGTTCTTCACTATTCAACCCAGTTTTCGGTTTGCAGTATTCTGCCATGCAACGTTAGCGCACGCTAACATACGTGAGTTAACGTGCGCTATCGGGTTCGATTAACGTATAAAAGCGTCGTAGCGTCGTTATGTATCGGCCGTTCGAATCGCCGATTCATAACTAGCGCACGCTAGTCTTACGATAGCGTCGCTTAACGAGCTGCTTAGCGCACGTTACGTAAATACGAGCGCACGCGATCGAGCATTGGTTATTTTGAGCTTTTCGGCCGTAGACTGAATTGTTAGGCCATCGTTCGACTTGAGATGATTTGTATATCGTTCCTTTTGTTAAGGTTCGAGCTTGTTACGTTGATCGAAGGAGGCGGCATTCGAGTGTGTCGAGATTTTTGAAGTGTTTCGTCCTTGCCATTTTCGAGGCAAGTATCATATGTCGAGTTTGATTTATCATGCTTGTGGTTTTGTTCATATTGTTGTATATGAGATGTATTTCTGGAAATTCGCGTGATATTCGTTGTTGTTTGTTCGTATTGACGAACATATTGCAATGCATATGTGTATGCATAATTGATTGATTATGGTATAAATGATCCGAGGGGGGTCATGAGGATCTATGCTGAGGGCGCTGGATCGAATGTCCACCATGCGTTGGTCCGACGGGATCATCATGGGGATCTATGCTGAGGGCGCTGGATCGCTGGACGGGTTTTCCACCATGCGTTGGTCCGACGGGATCATCATGGGGATCTATGCTGAGGGCGCTGGATCGCTGGATTACCATGTATTGTGTAGATGGAATCATGAGGATTCGCATCGTTGGATTCCGGTGGCAGAAGTCTGTTTTGCATGTTTTATGATGCATTAATGATTTATTGTATGACGATACTTGTACTAGCATTGTTTTGCTAACCCCTTCGGGGGTGGACATTGTTTTGATGTTCAGGTAGTCGAGGAGCGGGGAGGCAGCCACAGTACCGACAGGACGATGAGATGGCTCAGTGATGTGATTGATGTTATTGTTATTGTGATTTGTCCTCTTGGTTCGTTTAGTACTCGAGTACGTCTGTTTTAATAAAGTCAATTCGATATGGTTGTATAAGTTAACTCATTTGATCGGTTGAATCAAATCTGTATTTGAACTTTAGTTGTTCGATTGGTTTATTTTTATACTTCTTTAAAAATTAGCCTTGTAAATCCTTATCTAAAGGGTTTACGGCGCTAAAATTATTCCGAATATCTCGGGGTGTTACACACAGGCCTTCAATTGGGAGACTCAAAAGCACGATTGGTGGATGACATTGGAGAAAAAGATTATCGATATTGCAAAATCAGGTTTCACATCAGCTTGGTTGCCCCCACCAACACATTCATTTTCACAGAAGGTTGGAAGAAAAAAAAAAAAGCAAATTCCTGATAATTGTATATTTGTATTTCTCTTCTATTATTTCCGTTCTTCACCTTAAAAAGATGGTCAAAACCGACTGAACCGAACCAAAGAATTCTCTGCTCAGTTAGGTTTGGTTATATTAGCAATTCAGTTAGTTCGGTTCAATAATTTCATTCGGTTTGAGTCTGTTTGGCCAATTCTCAGACCGAACCGACCAAACTGACCGTTTGATCACCCCAACTCCGGGAGATTTCCTTGCCTGTCGATCTTGCCTTGCTATAGCCTATAGCTGTTAAACACAGCTTTTGTTAAATACTGATATTGGGGAATGTTTTAACACTGTGAAATACTGTTGTAGTTTTCTGGTTATTAATGTTTCCTTCTGCCCGTTTCCTGGGACATTTCTTCAGCATTTGAAGCTTTGTGATGAATACATAAATGTCCTAGTTGGGTTGTTTACTTGTAGTAAAGTTAAAACGTCAGATAATTAAATTTTAAACACGCCATGAATCTCAATTTCTTTTTTTTCAACTTTTACAAACGACTCGAGATTTAAATAAAGTTTTTATTTTTTCATTCAGGGATGATCCTGATATGAATAGTTAAACAGAAAAGTGGAGAAGCTAATCTCGGCCTCAACTGGGATGTTGGAGAATTTTGGGCAATGATATCAAGTGATCAAGATGATAATGCTACTCCTATGACTCAAGTCGGCACCACTTATCAGTTATTTCAATATGTAACTTTCGATCACTTGTATTTAGACTTAGTAATTTTGTACTTTTTAAGTTAGATTGGTGGTTTGTTGCTTTGTATGAATTTAGGACTTTGTATTTTGTATTGGCATCCTTGTTGGTTTTTGGATGCCTTGGTTTATTTTGGATGGTTTGATGTAAAAATATTTCAAAATATTTGTATGAAGTCTTGCCTTTTACTTTAGCTGTTGTATTTTATAAAAGTAGTATTATAAAAAAACTGCCGATGTGGCATAGATGTGGGGCCCATTGCTGACCTGGCATAAATGTAGAGCCCATTGCTAACATGGCATCAAGATGGGACCCACTGATGGCATGGCGTAAAGGTGGGGCCCACTGATGATGTGGTGCATGTGGACCCCATGCTCTATTTTTTTTTAAATCTTAGGCAACATCGTTTGTTGTTGCCTTACTTGGTTATGTTGTTGCATTAGAGGCGTAATGCAATACTTTTCCGTTATAGCAGTAGAGACTAAAAGTGTTGCTTTAGGTGTCAAAGGCAACGGCCGTATTGGCAACAAGAGTTTGGTGTTGCATTTGGCCTAAGGCAACACTTTTTGTGTCTTCTGCAACAAAAACAGGCATTGCCTATGAACACTTATGGCGTAGTGGTACCACGTGATTCGCGCGCAAGAGGCGGTGTTTTGCTTCCGAAAGTGTTTTTGAGTCCTTCTCGAGTCAATTTCCCGCATACACACACACCCACACCCATATATATACACATACGACCCTATGGAATAAAAATCACATCAACTTTCGCCCCACGAAGAGAAAAAACACCCAGAAGAGTCCGCAAGTGACGATCAAGGCAATAAAATTAAAGATCGAAGACTCGACATAAATTTATATTTGCCAATCTTTCTTTCTTATTTGTTTTGTTGGTAACAATATATTCAAGAGTTATCTAGGCGGGGGGTAAAACATTATATTAAATTTTTCAAATTTAAGCACAATTGACGACTTTAAGTCTTGATGTAGGTGTGGAAAGACAAAGGTATAGCAAGTAAAATGCAGTTATGTATGCTTGGTGTCAAGCCACTTTGCTTCATGAAGATTTTCAAAGTAAGTATATTAATTAAACAAGTTATTCACGCAGATCGATATCCCAACATTACACACCGTTCACACAGATTGATGTTCAACTAGATTTGAATCTTCTATCCTTCCCACACAGGTCTAAAGCTCGATTATTCAAAGCACCTTCATCCCAAAAAAGTCCAAAGGTTGCTAGATTGTATGATCTACACAATATTAAACCTTCTAAATTATAGGTGTTGTAATATCGGGTCGGAACATCAATTTGATCTTTTAGTATACCGTTGTAGGCTTGTTGTTCTCAAATTGGAGACTTAGGAGCTCTTTAGATTGCTGTAGGATAGAAATTTGTATGCAAGTATACTTGATGTTTTTAGCTCGTTTGATTCATTTTTGCTCAAGTCCTCTTGATGGCTATTTATATATGTAAAAAATTTAGCCGTTCATAAATGTGCCTGTTGCTGCTAGGTGAGATGTTATAGCGCTGATTGATCTTTAGGGAGTTTGAACTACAATTGTCCCTTTGTCTCATCATTAGTTTTTCTCTAAAACCTTAACCATCATTAAAGTTCTATCCACCCTCCAGCGTACGTCGTAATAAGTGCGGTCATACTTTGCATTAAATGCTTCCGTAGTGCCCAATACTTTAGGAATAAATAATTCATTAAGTCACAATGGTAACAACTTGGAACTTTATTCTGTAAGATTTACTTAAATAATCCTTATGTGTGTAACACCCCAAAAAGGCGGCTATTACAGTGCCGTGAATCCCACACTGGGACCCACCAGGCGATATCCAAAACAAGTTAAATAAATATTATTTGTGATACCAAACCACAATGAATAGTCATTACTCCGATTAGGAGTTTATTAAAATATGGCCAACGGCCTTATAATACACAGGATCCGAAAAAAAACAAGTATAAACCATGTGGGGATGGAAAATACTTCAATTGTCAAATACAACCAGAAAACAATTTAAATGAAACAGGAAATAACATGACATGGTTTAACATAACCGGACAACAAAAGATGTGGGGCCCCCGAACTAGTATCCTTCGAACCCTTCGCCGTCGACATGCTCTTCCCGTGCCTTGCCTTTGCCTCGACCTAAAATACAATACAAGTATTTCGCCCAACACAGGGTCAGATATACATGATAATCAATTCTTCCGTCATTATACAATTCACATATATAGATCTCAAGAAAAACATTCCGACTATTAATCATACCCCTCGGGCGTATGAAATAATTAGTCACCAATCGTCGAACACATCCAATACTATGGACGATTAATAATATGGCTCAAGATGGACATCACAGTACGCCCGATCCGGAAATGTGTCCGTGTACACGTCCGCCCCGTATACGGAATCCAGAATATACGTGGGACAATGTACCTAATTAGCCTCACGAAACTACGTCTCGTGTGCACAGTCCAATGCGGAATAATATCCACGCATGACTATATAACTGCATGGATAATAATCATACACAATGACCAATCGGAACGCAGATATGATTCCGGATATGTCACGATACAACATGACAACGAATTCAATAAATCACATATCCGATTAAGGATCAAGAAAAACTTACCGAAGTGAAAATAAGACCAACGAGATCAACGATTCAAAACGACGTACTTGGGAATGCAACCCCATGAAGAAAACGGAATAACGTCAAGGACAATGTCAAATCACGACAAACATTTCATGAACAATTCATACATATGAAAGGTATAAACATCACAAGAATCTAATCATCATTATAATCAAGCAAGATAACTTGCCTCAATTCCGTAAGCGAAAGATAGTCGTTCTCCAAATGATCAAACGGACGGTATCCTCAGTTAAACGCTCAATCGAACAAGCAACCTTGAATGAAACGTAATTCATTCAATAACATATTCACATAATATAAATCTCAATTCGTAGGAAACGACGCCCGCAACCTAATCGAATAATTCATTCCACCCTAATGAATACCTTAACGATTAATGAAAGGTTTCAATACATCTAATTCATCTTCCAAAATCGGATTACCATACCAAAAGTGTCCTTTAATTTTCTTGTTATTCTATGAACAAAACATCTTCAATTCGCCAATAAAATTGGTTTAATCAAATTCTTATGTTCTACAACATCTACTATTATAAAAGGATAGTCATAATGAATTTGATACTCAATCTACCATGACAGTATCATTCACAAACAGCATCACCTTCTTAAGAACACTATCTATTTAGCATGATGATGAACCACATTCTAAGTTATCAACACATTAGATTAATGAAAAGTTATTGCTGTAATTATCAAGATCCTTATCATTCTTCAAAGACTTGTGAAGCTGAACCATAATGATTGTTAAAGCTTCTAAGATTTCTGAACAAGATCATCTAATCCTATCTTTAACATTATCAAGTTCTTCCCAAGGTAATTAAATACCTAAAATGGTGTTTAAACACTCTATGATATCAAGTTCTTGATTAAATCTAGCTATGATGAAACTAACCGATCCAACAATGTTCTACTGAGCTAAATTCGTCCAGTAAGATGAGTAATGATAACTACAAACATGGTTACCATCACTACAACATCAAGAACTCATCTAATCTAAACCCTCATTTATCATATTCATCAAGAAGTGTTTAAAAAGTTTAATTATAACCATGTTTTACTTGCTTAATCTAACTCTAGGTGAAGTATAATTCGTCATTAATCATCAACATAAGAAAATAATGCAGAGAGGAAAGTACACCTACCTCCAGAAATGAAGAACAACTTCAATGCTATGAGAAAATATACTCCAAGCTCAAGAACAACTCCTAATCTCCAAGGAAATGAGCTCCACTCCAAGATTTAAGGCTTAGAAACAAGTTGGTGAAGGTTGATATCGTTTTGGGAGTGCAGAGGGACGACAAATGGAGAGAGAATCGGTTTAGAGTCGTGAAGAAATGAAAAACAGGCTGGTCCTATAAATAGACTGGACATACTTAGCGCACGCTATCGGAACAGTTTAGCGTACGCTAATGCACTCACGTACGCTAACCGGCCGATATTACGTACGTAAGCGGCTTACAGAGGCTACTGTCTTGAATTTTCGCAGGTCGTTAGCGCACGCTAATGAGAAATGGGTTACGCACGCTAATAAAAGTTGATTCTAGCCGACATGACAGCTCAGACCTTGTTCACATGCATGCTAACGGCTAAGGAGTTCATGTGCTGAAGTCAACTGATGCCAGATTCCCTCTTAGCGTACGCAATAGAGGAAACCTTACGCACGCTAAGGCACAGGATTAGCGTACGTTAATCGTACTGTGTAGCGTACGCTACATCAACAGAAAAATTCGAAAATGCAACTCTCTAATTAACATCGAATCATCACATATGAAATGAAATAACAACGATATGAAATTCAAATCTATAATACCTCAACATAATACTACATGCAACGATTTATGATACTTAGATTATCCGAATAATACAACGACAGGTAAAAATGAAAAGTTACAGTCGGATATTACATACTCCCCCCCTTAAAAGGAGTTTCGTCCTCGAAACTAAGGGGTAAATAACTCGGGGTATCTCGCTCACATACTATCCTCGGTCTCCTACGTAGCCTCCTCGACTCCGTGTCGTGACCACTGAACTTTCAGTAGGGGAATCGTCTTATTCCGCAACTGCTTGATCCTCCTCTCGAGTATCCGTACTGGACGCTCCTCGCATTTAATGATCTTCTCGCTAATTCAATCTCTTCGAATCAAGTACATGGCTCGGATCGAACATATTTCCGCAATCGGGAGACATGAAACACATTGTGAATCTTACTCAAAGTCGGTGGCAAAGCTAGTCGATAGGCCAGATCACCTACACGCTCCAAAACCTCAAACGGCCCAATGTATCTTGGGCTCAGCTTGCCCCTCTTCCCGAAACGAAAAACACCTCGGGTAGGAGACACATTCATTAACACATGGTCACCAACCTCGAACTCAAGCAGTCGTCGGCGGTGGTCAGCATAAGACTTCTGTCGACTTTGAGCCGTTAACAACCGACTCCTAATCAAAGTGATCTTTTCAAGGGCTGCTAACAACATATCGGGTTCCGTACCCAGAGATTCTGACAGTTCGTCCCAGCACAAAGGGGACCTACAGCGGCGGCCATACAATGCCTCATACGGTGCCATCTGAATCGAAGCGTGCCAACTATTATTATTAGTGACTTCTACCAAAGGCAGCTGGGCTTCCCAATCGTTCTTCCAATCAAGAGCACATGCTCTCAACATATCCTCTAGAGTCTGGATGGTTCTCTCCGACTGACCATCGGTCTGTGGATGAAAAGCCGTACTGAAATTCAACTGCGTGCCCATCGCATGATGAACTGCCTTCCAGAAGTGTGACACGAATCGCCCGTCACGGTCTGATACAATACTCTTGGGGGTACCGTGTAATCTCACAATTTCCTTAATAAACAGCTAGGCCAATCTCTCGGGACCCCACGTGTCCTTAATCTCCAAGAAGTGGGCTGATTTGGTCAGACGGTCCACAATCACCCAAATCGTATTCATTCCTCGACGACTCGTCGGCAAGCTAGTGATAAAATCCATAGATATGTCCTCCCATTTCCACTCGGGAATCGGGAGCGGTTTCAGCATTCCTGCGGGTCGCTGGTGCTCAATCTTAACCTACTGACAGGTTAAGCACCTCGAAACGAATTCGGCAACCTCACGTTTCATATTACCCCACCAATAATTCTGCTTCAAATCCTTATACATCTTGCTAGAGCCCGGGTGAATAGAGTACGGGGTAGCATGGGCTTCTCTCATGATAGAGTTCCTCAACTCTTCGTCAGCGGGTACACAAACTCGATTTCTAAAACGTATCAATCCATCCTCATGGATCACGAATCCAGGGCTTTTCCACAGGTTACTTCATCCCGAACTCGAGATAAGAATGGGTCCGTAATTTGCTTCGATTTGATCATATCATCAAGAGACGAGGAAATCTCAAGGGTGCAAAGTTGTCCCTGAATACGCTGTAACCAAACTTCAATTTCTGGCCTCATAAGGTCCAACTGCAACTCCCTCTGTGCTGTTAAACGGCTCAGCATCTGCTCCTGCACTGTCTTACGGCTCAATGCGTCGGCAACCACATTTGCTTTACCCGGATGATAAAGGATCTCGATATCATAGTCCTTGATTAATTCTAGCCACCTTCTCTGCCTCATGTTCAACTCCTTCTGAGTAAAAATGTACTTTAGGCTCTCGTGGTCTGTAAAGATCTAGCAGGTAACTCCATAAAGATAGTGACGCCAGATTTTCAAAGCAAACACCACGGCTGCTAACTCCAAGTCATGGGTCGGATAGTTAACTTCATAGGGTCGCAGTTGTCTCGATTCATAGGCAATTACTTTCCCTTCCTGCATTAGTACACATCCCAGACCCTGTCTCGACGCGTCACTATACACCACAAATCCCTCCGTTCCCTTTGGTAAGACCAAAACAGGTGCCGAAATCAATCGACTCTTGAGCTCTTCAAAACTTTGCTGGCATGTTTCTGACCACAAATACTTCTTGTCCTTTCGCAGTAAGTTAGTCATTGGTTGCGCAATTTTAGAGAATCCTTCTACGAATCGTCGGTAGTAACCTGCTAGGCCGAGGAAACTACGAACTTCCTTTATGTTCTTCGGTGGTAGCCAATCTCGAATAGCTTCCGTCTTTTGTGGGTCCACTCTCACCCCTTCGGCTGATATCACATGCCCGAGAAAGACAACCTCCGGCATCCAGAATTCACACTTATAAAATTTCCCATAAAGCTGTTCCCGCCTCAATGTATCGAGAACTTGGTGGAGGTGAAGCTCGTGCTCTTCGTGGTCGCGAGAGTAAATCAGAATGTCGTCAATAAAAACGACTACAAAGTGATCCAGATAGTTAATAAAAACTCGATTCATCAACTCCATGAACACTGCTGGTGCATTAGTCAGTCCAAAAGGCATCACCACAAACTCATAATGCCCATAGCGAGTACGGAATGCTGTCTTCGAAATGTCAGACTCTTGAATCCTCAACTGATGATAACCAGATCTCAAGTCGATCTTAGAAAACACGGCAGCTCCCTGAAGTTGGTCCAATAAATCATCAATACGAGGCAAGGGATACTTGTTCTTGATGGTTACCACTGCTCACTCACAAGAATCAATACATAAGCGTAGAGATCCATCTTTCTTCCGTACAAATAACACCGGTGCTCCCCAAGGGGACGCACTAGGTCGAATATAGCCTTTGTCACCAAATCCTCAAGCCGGGTTCTTCAATTCTTGCATCTCGTCGGAGCCATACGGCATGCTGCTTTTGAGAGCGGGACGCACTGGTTCTAACTCAATAATAAACTCCACGTCACGATGAGGAGGTAAGCCCTGCAACTCGTTTGGAAACACATCTAGGTAGTCTCGGACTACCGGAATGTCGGCCAATTCAATCGTCGATCTGCTTTGGTCATGTAGCACCAATAACCAATACACCCTTGATTAAGCGGTTTCACTGCTTTCATAGCGCTGATGACTCTCCCGAGCGACCGGGATTATCACCTCGAAAAATACACTCGAAACCATCATCGGTGACGGTTACCATCCGCTATGACACCGAGTATTGCATCATGACGATCCATCCAATCGATACCCAAGATTATATCATCCTTAGGTAGATCGACTACAATCAGATTTGACAACCACTCACGGTCGTTCAAACGAATCGGACGATCCGACTTCACGATTTCCAATAATTCTTCTACCATCGTGTAGGCCAATCACGTAGGGCTCACAATCGATAACATGGTCTAGAGGCAAACGACTTAAACAAGAAGAAGATATAAAGGAGTGTGAAGCACCGGTATCAAAAAGAACACATACAGGCTGGGAGTGGATCTCGAGTATACCTGAAATCATGCTGGCCTTGGGATCGTCAGCTTTCTTCATCTCGTAAATCCTGGGTTTCGCAGCTCCGCACTGTGTACCACTTTGATTCCCACGGCCCATTCCCCTATTCGCCCCGGTGGTCTGATAGGAAGCGGACGGAGGCGTCCTGTTCTGGACAGAGGATTGAACTAGAGCATGAGACGCTACTGGATCATGTCCGGGCCCACTCCTAAAAAAACGAGCACGGTGCCCATTCTTACCACAAGTATGGCATGTGATGGCAGGCTTTGGGCATTTGAAGTTGATATGCCCCTGGCCCCCACAGTTATGACACTCCACGGAAGAGGGAACCACTCGAGAGTGCGATCCGGCGGGCTTTGACGCCATGGGTGGTTGATCAGAAGGGTTTGGCAATGACTGGGGCTTCCTGAATGTCCCCCGATTACTCTCAGTCTGGTTCTGGTTCTTGGACCTTTTGTTGTTGGACTGTGGTTGTTTCTTGGAAATCTCCTTCGCGGTGAGTTCGTACTCCAGAGCCTTCTCGATGAACTCTGGTAAAGTAGTACAGTGGTGATTCAACAGCTGCATTCTCATTCGGGGTTTAAGCCTCTTGAGAAAGTATTTGATATTATCGGCCTCTGTTCGGATAATTGTCGTGGCAAAAGGAAGGAGTGCCTGGAATTTCTCAGCAACAGATAATACATCATCGTCTTCAGACGGGTCGGGGTTCAAAAGTTCCGACAGTTTGGCCTCACGGAGTGGCCCTGGATAGTAACGGTCTAGCATGAGGTTTTTAAATTCCTCCCAAGTGTAAACACCATCAGCTGGCCTTACTGAAAGCCACCAGGTATGAGCGCCTTTGCTAAGATAATACGCGGCTACCGAAAGGCGATTCTCTTCCGGGCAGTCCACCATCTGGAAAAGTTTCTCAAAATGCTCGATCCAATGCACAATGTCAGCAGGCTCAGAGGAACCTTCAAAAGTCGGTGGTCGCTGGCGAGAGATGTGGCTGATAATCCGACTCACGGGTCCGCCAATCACAGGAGGAGGATGAGCCCCCTGCTGCTGGCCAGTAGCGGCCCTCTGCCTAACCTCCATTAGTTGACCCATCTGGGTCATCTGTGTCATCATGACCTGCATTACGACGTAAGGATCGACACGCGCATCCCCGCGCCCACTGTGGTGCGATTGTTCCCTAGAAGGTGAACCACTGTCTGCGGAACTCTGATCCGCATTCGCGCGTCTGTTGGCTCGAGGTATCGGGATTCGGCCCCTTCCGCGGCCTCGTCCCCTTCTGCCACGACCTCTCAGATTTCTTTCCATACTGAAAGAATCAATCATAACGATAACCATAAGTACAGTTCAAGATACTAAATTCATGCTAAGTTAATAGCAACAAGGAATCACATATTCAAGGAAAACGGTTATCGATACCACAAATGTCGCACCGAATATCATATCGGTGTCAAGTCGAACAATTTCAATTGTATAATCAATTCAGCATTTACCTCGGATTATCAATCAGATAAATCCTGTCACAATTCCTCGAAATAACATGATCAACAAGGATACCCATACTGATATCAATATCATGCCAGTAATTAAATCATGGCTCATAAAGTACATACCGTATTTGGCTCGTAGGGTCAGGCGCTTGCACAGGTCACACGTGACACGAAGGTATCTTGATACTAGTTCATTTCTCAATGACTCATAAAAAAAGAAACAACTCTCTGATACCATCTTCTGTAACACCCCAAAAAGGCGGCTATTACAGTGCCGTGAATCCCACACTGGGACCCACCAGGCGATATCCAAAACAGGTTAAATAAATATTATTTATGATACCGAACCACAATGAATAGTCATTACTCCGATTAGGAGTTTATTAAAATATGGCCAACGGCCTTATAATACACAGGATCCGAAAAAAAACAAGTATAAACCATGTGGGGATGGAAAATACTTCAATTGTCAAATACAACCAGAAAACAATTTAAATGAAACAGGAAATAACATGACATGGTTTAACATAACCGGACAACAAAAGATGTGGGGCCCCCGAACTAGTATCCTTCGAACCCTTCGCCGTCGACATGCTCTTCCCGTGCCTTGCCTTTGCCTCGACCTAAAATACAATACAAGTATTTCGCCCAACACAGGGTCAGATATACATGATAATCAATTCTTCCATCATTATACAATTCACATATATAGATCTCAAGAAAAACATTCCGACTATTAATCATACCCCTCGGGCGTATGAAATAATTAGTCACCAATCGTCGAACACATCCAATACTATGGACGATTAATAATATGGCTCAAGATGGACATCACAGTACGCCCGATCCGGAAATGTGTCCGTGTACACGTCCGCCCCGTATACGGAATCCAGAATATACGTGGGACAATGTACCTAATTAGCCTCACGAAACTACGTCTCGTGTGCACAGTCCAATGCGGAATAATATCCACGCATGACTATATAACTGCCTGGCTAAAAATCCTACACAATGACCAATCGGAACGCAGATATGATTCCGGATATGTCACGATACAACATGACAACGAATTCAATAAATCACATATCCGATTAAGGATCAAGAAAAACTTACCGAAGTGAAAATAAGACCAACGAGATCAACGATTCAAAACGACGTACTTGGGAATGCAACCCCATGAAGAAAACGGAATAACGTCAAGGACAATGTCAAATCACGACAAACATTTCATGAACAATTCATACATATGAAAGGTATAAACATCACAAGAATCTAATCATCATTATAATCAAGCAAGATAACTTGCCTCAATTCCGTAAGCGAAAGATAGTCGTTCTCCAAATGATCAAACGGACGGTATCCTCAGTTAAACGCTCAATCGAACAAGCAACCTTGAATGAAACGTAATTCATTCAATAACATATTCACATAATATAAATCTCAATTCGTAGGAAACGACGCCCGCAACCTAATCGAATAATTCATTCCACCCTAATGAATACCTTAACGATTAATGAAAGGTTTCAATACATCTAATTCATCTTCCAAAATCGGATTACCATACCAAAAGTGTCCTTTAATTTTCTTGTTATTCTATGAACAAAACATCTTCAATTCGCCAATAAAATTGGTTTAATCAAATTCTTATGTTCTACAACATCTACTATTATAAAAGGATAGTCATAATGAATTTGATACTCAATCTACCATGACAGATCATTCACAAACAAGATCACCTTCTTAAGAACACTATCTATTTAGCATGATGATGAACCACATTCTAAGTTATCAACACATTAGATTAATGAAAAGTTATTCTTTGTAATTATCAAGATCCTTATCATTCTTCAAAGACTTGTGAAGCTGAACCATAATGATTGTTAAAGCTTCTAAGATTTCTGAACAAGATCATCTAATCCTATCTTTAACATTATCAAGTTCTTCCCAAGGTAATTAAATACCTAAAATGGTGTTTAAACACTCTATGATATCAAGTTCTTGATTAAATCTAGCTATGATGAAACTAACCGATCCAACAATGTTCTACTGAGCTAAATTCGTCCAGTAAGATGAGTAATGATAACTACAAACATGGTTACCATCACTACAACATCAAGAACTCATCTAATCTAAACCCTCATTTATCATATTCATCAAGAAGTGTTTAAAAAGTTTAATTATAACCATGTTTTACTTGCTTAATCTAACTCTAGGTGAAGTATAATTCGTCATTAATCATCAACATAAGAAAATAATGCAGAGAGGAAAGTACACCTACCTCCAGAAATGAAGAACAACTTCAATGCTATGAGAAAATATACTCCAAGCTCAAGAACAACTCCTAATCTCCAAGGAAATGAGCTCCACTCCAAGATTTAAGGCTTAGAAACAAGTTGGTGAAGGTTGATATCGTTTTGGGAGTGCAGAGGGACGACAAATGGAGAGAGAATCGGTTTAGAGTCGTGAAGAAATGAAAAACAGGCTGGTCCTATAAATAGACTGGACATACTTAGCGCACGCTATCGGAACAGTTTAGCGTACGCTAATGCACTCACGTACGCTAACCGGCCGATATTACGTACGTAAGCGGCTTACAGAGGCTACTGTCTTGAATTTTCGCAGGTCGTTAGCGCACGCTAATGAGAAATGGGTTACGCACGCTAATAAAAGTTGATTCTAGCCGACATGACAGCTCAGACCTTGTTCACATGCATGCTAACGGCTAAGGAGTTCATGTGCTGAAGTCAACTGATGCCAGATTCCCTCTTAGCGTACGCAATAGAGGAAACCTTACGCACGCTAAGGCACAGGATTAGCGTACGTTAATCGTACTGTGTAGCGTACGCTACATCAACAGAAAAATTCGAAAATGCAACTCTCTAATTAACATCGAATCATCACATATGAAATGAAATAACAACGATATGAAATTCAAATCTATAATACCTCAACATAATACTACATGCAACGATTTATGATACTTAGATTATCCGAATAATACAACGACAGGTAAAAATGAAAAGTTACAGTCGGATATTACATACTCCCCCGCTTAAAAGGAGTTTCGTCCTCGAAACTAAGGGGTAAATAACTCGGGGTATCTCGCTCACATACTATCCTCGGTCTCCTACGTAGCCTCCTCGACTCCGTGTCGTGACCACTGAACTTTCAGTAGGGGAATCGTCTTATTCCGCAACTGCTTGATCCTCCTCTCGAGTATCCGTACTGGACGCTCCTCGTACGAATGATCTTCTGCTAATTCAATCTCTTCGAACTGAAGTACATGGCTCGGATCAGCAACATATTTCCGCAACTGGGAGACATGAAACACATTGTGAATCTTACTCAAAGTCGGTGGCAAAGCTAGTCGATAGGCCAGATCACCTACACGCTCCAAAACCTCAAACGGCCCAATGTATCTTGGGCTCAGCTTGCCCCTCTTCCCGAAACGAAAAACACCTCGGGTAGGAGACACATTCATTAACACATGGTCACCAACCTCGAACTCAAGCAGTCGTCGGCGGTGGTCAGCATAAGACTTCTGTCGACTTTGAGCCGTTAACAACCGACTCCTAATCAAAGTGATCTTTTCAAGGGCTGCTAACAACATATCGGGTTCCGTACCCAGAGATTCTGACAGTTCGTCCCAGCACAAAGGGGACCTACAGCGGCGGCCATACAATGCCTCATACGGTGCCATCTGAATCGAAGCGTGCCAACTATTATTATTAGTGACTTCTACCAAAGGCAGCTGGGCTTCCCAATCGTTCTTCCAATCAAGAGCACATGCTCTCAACATATCCTCTAGAGTCTGGATGGTTCTCTCCGACTGACCATCGGTCTGTGGATGAAAAGCCGTACTGAAATTCAACTGCGTGCCCATCGCACGATGAACTGCCTTCCAGAAGTGTGACACGAATCGCCCGTCACGATGCCTGATACAATACTCTTGGGGGTACCGTGTAATCTCACAATTTCCTTAATAAACAGCTAGGCCAATCTCTCGGGACCCCACGTGTCCTTAATCTCCAAGAAGTGGGCTGATTTGGTCAGACGGTCCACAATCACCCAAATCGTATTCATTCCTCGACGACTCGTCGGCAAGCTAGTGATAAAATCCATAGATATGTCCTCCCATTTCCACTCGGGAATCGGGAGCGGTTTCAGCATTCCTGCGGGTCGCTGGTGCTCAATCTTAACCTACTGACAGGTTAAGCACCTCGAAACGAATTCGGCAACCTCACGTTTCATATTACCCCACCAATAATTCTGCTTCAAATCCTTATACATCTTGCTAGAGCCCGGGTGAATAGAGTACGGGGTAGCATGGGCTTCTCTCATGATAGAGTTCCTCAACTCTTCGTCAGCGGGTACACAAACTCGATTTCTAAAACGTATCAATCCATCCTCATGGATCACGAATCCAGGGGCTTTTCCCCTGGGTTACTTCATCCCGAACTCGAGATAAGAATGGGTCCGTAATTTGCTTCGATTTGATCATATCATCAAGAGACGAGGAAATCTCAAGGGTGCAAAGTTGTCCCTGAATACGCTGTAACCAAACTTCAATTTCTGGCCTCATAAGACAACATCTACTATTATAAAAGGATAGTCATAATGAATTTGATACTCAATCTACCATGACAGTATCATTCACAAACAGCATCACCTTCTTAAGAACACTATCTATTTAGCATGATGATGAACCATATTCTAAGTTATCAACACATTAGATTAATGAAAAGTTATTGTTGTATTATCATTCTTCAAAGACTTGTGAAGCTGAACCATAATGATTGTTAAAGCTTCTAAGATTTCTGAACAAGATAATCTAATCCTATCTTTAACATTATCAAGTTCTTCCCAAGGTAATTAAATACCTAAAATGGTGTTTAAACACTCTATGATATCAAGTTCTTGATTAAATCTAGCTATGATGAAACTAACCGATCCAACAATGTTCTACTGAGCTAAAGTCGTCCAGTAAGATGAGTAATGATAACTACAAACATGGTTACCATCACTACAACATCAAGAACTCATCTAATCTAAACCCTCATTTATCATATTCATCAAGAAGTGTTTAAAAAGTTTAATTATAACCATGTTTTACTTGATTAATCTAACTCTAGGTGAAGTATAATTCGTCATTAATCATCAACATAAGAAAATAATGCAGAGAGGAAAGTACACCTACCTCCAGAAATGAAGAACAACTTCAATGCTATGAGAAAATATACTCCAAGCTCAAGAACAACTCCTAATCTCCAAGGAAATGAGCTCCACTCCAAGATTTAAGGCTTAGAAACAAGTTGGTGAAGGTTGATATCGTTTTGGGAGTGCAGAGGGACGACAAATGGAGAGAGAATCGGTTTAGAGTTGTGAAGAAATGAAAATGATCGGTCCTATAAATAGATCGGACATACTTAGCGCACGCTATCGAACAGCTTTAGCGTACGCTAATGCACTCACGTACGCTAACCGGTCGATATTACGACGTAAGCGGCTTACGAGGCTACTGTCTTGAATTTTCGCAGGTCGTTAGCGCACGCTAATGAGAAATGGGTTACGCACGCTAATAAAAGTTGATTCTAGCCGACATGACAGCTCAGACCTTGTTCACATGCATGCTAACGGCTAAGGAGTTCACGTGCTGAAGTCAACTGATGCCAGATTCCCTCTTAGCGTACGCAACAGAGGAAACCTTACGCACGCTAAGGCACAGGATTAGCGTCGTTAATCAGACCGTAGCGTACGCTACATCAACAGAAAAATTCGAAAATGAAACTCTCTAATTAACATCGAATCATCACATATGAAATTAAATAACAACGATATGAAATTCAAATCTATAATACCTCAACATAATACTACATGCAACGATTTATGATACTTAGATTATCCGAATAATACAACGACAGGTAAAAATGAAAAGTTACAGTCAGATATTACAATGTGGAGCTGACAACTAACCATTGTATCCTTGAAGGATCGTCTGATGTACACTCTATCTTCATCTGATGTGGCTTCAGGCCGTTGTATCTTTGCATTGTAGGATCTTTTACATTTTGCATTTATCAAACACCAAGAGACTATTCCCAATAATTTCTATTTTTTGATAATGCCAAAATCCAATTACTTAAATAGAATAGTCTATCTTATACTAGAGAAAATGAGCAGCTCGCATGCATGTTCGAAAGTATAAGTATACAGCACATCTCAGTAAATTTCACAACTTAAGCTATGATCGACTGGCATGCACTATCTTAAATAAATTCTTACAGCTCATATCTAATATATGAACTGCACACAGGGAAGTTCATTCAACTAGTTCCAATACATATACTTGAAGATAATTCAAGAAATTCAGAGCAAATTATTATGCGGAACATAAGAGAATAGATTGCAATCTCTAATCTTATGAGACGCAAAACATGTAACTTTTATTAGTATGAAAATCAAAGCATACAATTACATTATTTTGCACAGGAAATAAAAACAAAAACATGAAGCAAATACAACTAACAGGGTTGAATGATAGCAATATTAAAAGATAATCGATTTAGCACATGTATTGCTGACTTGATTCTTGTCAGATCTTCTTCTGTTGGGATCATAATGGGTGTCCTTCCACCAGCTGACAATCTTGCTGTAACACCCCAAACTAGGCGGATATTACAGTGCCGTAGATCCCCAACTGGGACCCACCAGGCAAATGAAAATGAATGAATTACACAAGATAAATGTAGTACCGAACTACATTACAACAATAATTACTCCGATGAGGAGTTTAGTTACAACACACCAGGACAATACCGAATACTAGTGTATTTTATATGAAGATAAAATACACAACACTGAATGAAACGGAGTATTCAAATGAAAGTCTGCAGCGGAAAATAAAGGACAATAACATGAATAACTGAAAGATCGGGGCCCCCTACTAGTATCACTGGGACTCCTCGACATCAACATGCTATTCCCGTGCGTTTGCCTTGCCATGACCTAAAAACAAAATCCCAGACGGGCCAAGCCATAAAGAACAACAATCCTCAAGGGTTGAAAATACACAATCATGATTATATCTCGGTTATGAAATATTCAGCCGAAACATACGCAATCAAACATGCTATATGCATCAACCAACAAGACGGCTCAAAGGGTGGCGCCACACTACGCCCGGATGGAAATGTGTCCGTGCACAAGCCACCAACGATCGAATACACGCGTGGTCTTGTACCTAATCGCCTCACGAGACACATTGACTCGTGCACACCCAATGTGAGGCCAACAACCAACACACGACATAAATGTGCCCGACATGAAAATCCTACACATACCAACCGGCACGCCAAGATGACCGGAATGCCACGATATAACAAAAGTGACATCGAAAATGAATAATGACTCACCGAGGTGGAATGGTAATGAAATAAATGACAAATCAATGAATGATTGGAACCGCTGCTCTTATGATCAAATGATTAATTGATAACAACAAGTTTTGATACGGTTAATATAATGATGAATGAGTTATGATTATGAATGAACAACAACAAAAGGGATGAATGTCCTTTTAACCGAGTAAGAATTAACTTACTCAATACCGATGAAGAAAGTCCTTCCACGAACAAAAGTCCTAAATGAAGTGTCGGTCGCACGAACAACCTTAATTTAATACAATTACCAACAATCCGATCAATACACGAATTAAACACGAATATAACAAACTCAAAACGTCGATACGATTAAACTAAGTCCAATGAGGCATTAAAACAAACACGTTGCGTCCAAACTCCGATTGTTTACAATCAAACTTCAATATACCAATATCAAATCCCCCAAGAAGTGTTTCAAACCAACAAAACATCTCCAATACGATCAATAATCCATTATGAATATCCAAAATCGTGATTATAACGACAATTAATCGAAAACCCCCAACTTCAACTCGATATACAAAGTGTTCTTGAATAATCCCTCAATAATCCAATGAATCCTTATACAAACTCATAATCATATACATATCCCTTCACATAACATGATTATAACGTCCAAAATATCATATCTCAACACAAAATCGAAGTCCAAGGTGTCGAAGAAATTACCTCTTGAATATCCAATCACTTCGATCCGAAGAACACGAGTTTAATCGAGTATCCAAGCTTCCCAAATGATTGAAGGTGATGAAAAATACACACTCAAATGATAATTGATGAAGAAAACTCTACCTCAAGCTTATCTCTCTCGTAAGAAGGTGGAAAAGATGGAAAAAATGAGCTGAAATGCTCAAAACCAATTTATAGGGTTGACTATCTGCCGACACGCCCGTGCCGATCGGCACGGCCGTGTCGCATACCGCCGACAGGACTCGACCGTGTCTCGCTTGACACGGTCGCGGCGCCGAGGGCCTTCCGAAGTGACCCGTCCGACAAATGACTTCGGCATGACTCGACCGTGTCCACGGGACACGGCCGGCGTGTCGGCGATCGGCTCGCTTATCCGGAAGAGTTCGACTGCCGCGCTGCACGACACGGCCGGGTCCTGAGACGAAACTTCGCATTTCCGACGAGTACGGCACGGGCCGTGTCGACGACACGGCCGAGTTCGGCCGGCAAAGGATCGCCATTAATCGAAAAAATGAGCGGGTGAGCTAAAACGACCATAACTCTCTCGTCCGGACTCCGATTGACTCACCGTTTGAACCATTAGAAAGCTAACTCGATGCTCTATAATATTGCAAAGATTTAGAATTTTTGGAGTTACCAAAAATTAATGGTGATCTAACAAATTCGAACTCATATGAGGAAAGTTGAAACAATGAACAATAATGATACACAATTCGAAGTTTTTCCGAACGGTGAACACGGTGAACGAACATGATTGATGAATGATTATAATTGAGTGAAAATACACTGAGTGACAATTACAGACTGATAATTACTGAATGAAAATGAATGAATTACAACCGGGTATTACATACTCCCCCCTTAAAAGAGTTTTGTCCCCGAAACTAAGGGTCAAACAACTCGGGATAACTCTCCCGCATACTATCCTCGGTTTCCCAAGTAGCCTCTTCGACTCCATGTCTGGACCACTGAATCTTGACTAAAGGAATCGACTTATTTCTCAACTGTTTGATTCGCCGCGCTAAGACTCGTATAGGACGCTCCTCATATGAATGGTCGTCGGCGATCTCGATTTCGTCGAACTCCAGTATGTGACTCGGGTCGGCAACATACTTTCGCAACTGAGAGACATGAAACATATTATGAATTCAGCTCAAAGCCGGAGGTAAAGCCAATCGATAAGCTAACTCGCCTACTCGATCCAAAATTTCAAACGGTCCAATGAATCTCGGACTCAACTTCCCCCGTTTTCCGAAACGGAAAATACCTCGACTTGGGGATACCTTGACCAAAACGTGGTCACCCGTCTCGAACTCTAGTGGTCGACGACGATTATCTGCATATGATTTCGCCGACTCGAGTCACAACATACGACTCTTGATCAAAGCTACCTTCTCTCGGGCGGCTATAAGCATATCGGGTTCGGTGCCGATTGATTCTGACAAGTCATCCCAACACAAATGAGATCGACAACGACGACCGTACAAGGCCTCATAAGGTGCCATCTTAATGGAGGCATGCGAACTATTATTATACGTGAACTTGATCAGTGGTAGTTGGGCTTCCCAATCGTCCTTCCAATCGAGGACACATGCCCTCAACATGTCCTCTAATGTCTGTATAGTCCTCTCTGATTGTCCGTCGGACTGAGGATGAAAGGCGGTACTGAGATTGAGCTGAGTTCCCATAGCACGATGAACTGATTTCCAAAAATGAGACACAAATCGTCCGTCACGATCGGAAACGATACTCTTAGGAGTACCGTGCAGTCTCACTATCTCCTTGATGAACAACTGGGCCAGTCTCTTGGGACTCCACATATCCTTGATTTCAAGGAAATGAGCTAAATTAGTAAAGCAGTCCGCGATCACTCAGATCGTATTTATGCCACGACGACTCGTCGGCAATTCGTGATGAATTCCATAGAAATGTCTTCCCACTTCCATTCTGGAATAGGGAGCGGTATCAGCATACTCACGGCTGATGTTCCATGTTGACTTGTTGACAGGTTAAGCATCTCGAAACAAATTCTGCGACTTCTCGCTTCATATTACTCCACCAGTAATTTTGTTTCAAGTCCTTGTACATCTTGCTGGACCCCGGATGAACAGAATAAGGGGTAGCATGAGCTTCTCTCAAAATCGAGTTTTTCAACTCATCATTCGCCGGTACACACATCGGATTCTTAAATCTCAAAAGTCCATCCTCGTGGATCACGAATCCAGAGGCTTTCTCCTGAGCCACATCTTCACGGATGCGCAACAATGAAGGGTCTGAACTCTGATTCTCTCTGATTACCTCCTCAAGTGACGATGAAATCTCTAACATACAAAGTTGTCCCCGAACTCGAAGCGGACCTCGATCTCGGTCTAAGGAATTCCCGCCAAGCTCCTTCGAATCGTTAAACGAGCAAGCATCTGCTCTTGAACGGACTTACGACTCAAGGCGCCGGCGACAACGTCGCCTTGCCCGGTGGTAAAGGATCTCGATATCAAAATCTTTGATTAGTTCCAACCACCGCCTGCCGCATATTTAACTCCTTGTGAGTTAATATATCCTTCAACTCTTGTGATTGGTGAATAATCAAAGGTGACGCCATAAAGGTAACGACGCCAAATCCCCAACGCGAAAACCACTACGCTAGCTCCAGGTCGTGGGTTGGATAATTGACCAACTAATCCGAGGAAACATCGGATTTACTTAATATCTTTCGGAGGTTGCCAATCTCGGATAGTCTCCATCTTCTGAGGGTCGACACGAACTCTGGCAGATGAAATTACGTGCCCGAGAAAGTCACTTCGGACCTCCAGAACTCACATTAAGAAAACTTTCCATAAAGTTGTTCTCGTCTCAACACGTCGAGAACCTGATGAAGACGTACCTCGTGTTCCTCTTGATCACGAGACTAAATCAAAATGTCATCGATGGAGACAACAACAAACTGATCCAAAAAGTCGATGAAAACCCGATTCATTAACTCCATGAATACCGCAGGTGTAATAGTTAGTCCGAACGGCATAACTACGAACTCATAATGACCATAGCATGTACGAAAAGCTGTCCTCGCGATATCCGACTCTCGAATCCGCAACTGGTGATATCCAGATCTTAAGTCGATCTTGGAAAATACTGAAGCTCCCTGAAGTTAATCTAAAAGATCATCAATACGAGGTAAAGGATACTACTCTTGATCATCACTCCTGCTCAACTCCCAGTAATTAATACACACACAAGACGAGCCATCCTTCTCCTTGACAGATCACACCGGTGCTCCTCACGGACGCAATCGGTCGAAGATAACCTTCCTCGAACTATTCCTCAAGTTGAATCTTCAACTCCCGCATTCTCAGTCGGGCCATCCGATACGGTGCCTTCGATAAAGGGGACGACTGCTCTAACTCACTCCCGAATTCCCTACTCTAGGTGAAAGCAACCAGATAACTCGCTCGAAATACATCGTCAATCGATGACAATGATACCACGAATGATTGAACATTTCGATTGCCCTAGAATGGTCAATCGATAAAAAGAGATACCAATAATGATTGAACAACTCGATTGCCTTAGAAAGGCCAATCGATGAAGATGATACAATGAATGTTTGAATAACTCGATTGCCCTAGAAAGGCCAATCGATGAAAATGATACAATGAATGATTGAATAACTCGATTGCCTTAGAAAGACCAATCGATGGAAATGATACAAGGAATGATTGAATAACTCGATTGCCTTAGAAAGGCCAATCGATGAAAATGATATAATGAATGATTGAATAGTTCGATTGCGGAATTTCTCTGCTTCCGCCATAATAAAATTTCTACTGGAATAACGGGGATTACTTCCTTGAAGCACACATTCGACAACCAACGACGGAAAGATAGCGACCAAACGCTAACAAACACTGAGGATAGTATCAAGACGATCAAACCAACTAATACCGAAAATTACATCGTCCTAAGATAAGTTCACCACGATTAGATCCATCAACCAATCGCGGTCATTAAGCTTAATTCGGTATGATTCCGAAAATTCTTCCATCGTCAGGTAGACCGATGGTATGAGGTCCACAAGCAATAGAACTATCCCGAAATAAGTCTATTCAAGCATGATTCGAAAATGAATGAATGCGGTGTACCAGCATCAAAAGGTACACACAAGTTGAAATAAAATTACGAGTATACGAAATCATTCGACCACCGGATCGTCGATCCTCCTCATCATATGAATCAGGACTTGCCGGTCCCCGAACCGGACGCTCCTGTCGATAAATACGAGTTCCAACTCTATTTGCTTCCATTGTCTTAAACGACGATGACAAAGCAACCGATTTCAAACGCTGGTTGCTTGGGCTCGAGATGCCGCGAGCCGACTTGGAGTCCTTTCGCAAAACGGGCCTTATGCCCAAAATTCCCACAATTATAGCACGTGATAGACGGTTTGACACTCGCTGAAATGACCCGCTGCCCACAATTGAAACAGTGATGGCCGAATCGCCGCTCGGGAATGAGATCCCGCACGATTATGCGCCGTAGAAGGTCGCCGAAACGATAGGGCTCACACGAGGCTTCTTGAAGGTTGATCGACCGTCTTTGGGTTGATTACGCTGTTGATTTCTTGCCGAAAGATGAAGGTTGTTGTTCAAAGACTTTCCTTAGCGTACTGTCTCATACGGAGAGTTCTCTCGATTAATCCGGTCGAGTGGCGCAATGATGATTGAGCAATCGCACATGGGTCATCATGGCTCGCATAAAAGTGAGTGGATCAACCCGAACATCTTCTCGATCGAGCCGAGTCCCGGCACGATTTCCGGCGAGTGATTATTTCTGCTCGGTCCGCACCGCGCCTCTCCCGTGCATCCTCGACAGCCTCTCTCCATACTCAAGTAGGAAGGTCGCATAATGATTATATTTCCCGCATGATTAGCACGTTATGATTATGTCATGAGATGATGAAAATGAGTATACATGCTCTAACTTAGTGATTATATGAATGATTTACTGAAGTTACATGATTATCTGATGAAATTCTTGAAATGATTATCTTGACTAACTTAACAAGATTGATAATATGATCATCCGTTGACAACTGAGTAATGAAACGATTTGAGTAATTAATGAGTTAACATGATCGTCCTGATTATTAACTGAGTAATGAAATGAATTAAGTGATTGATGAGTTAACATGATCGTCCTAATCACAATGAATGATGATGTTTGAGGATTGTAAATTGATGAATGATAAATGAATGACTATTGCCAGAAATTATACCATGGCGTTAGAAATCTTACAGCTTTTCTTGGCCTGATTGGCTCGGCATTTGCACAGTCACACGTGACGCGAAAGTCCAATGATACTAGTCCGATGACGATGATTTCAAATGAAACATGACTCGGAAGGTAGTATTCAAAACCACGCTCCGATACCAACTCGTAACACCCCAAACTAGGCGGATATTACGGCCGTAGATCCCCAACCGGGACCCACCGTGCAAATGAAAATGAATGAATTACACAAGATAAATGTAGTACCGAACTACATTACAACAATAATTACTCCGATGAGGAGTTTAGTTACAACACACCAGGACAATACCGAATACTAGTGTATTTTATATGAAGATAAAATACACAACACTGAATGAAACGGAGTATTCAAATAAAAGTCTGCAGCGGAAAATAAAGGACAATAACATGAATAACTGAAAGATCGGGGCCCCCTACTAGTATCACTGGGACTCCTCGACATCAACATGCTATTCCCGTGCGTTTGCCTTGCCATGACCTGAAAAACAAAATCCCCAGACGGGGTCAGTTACAAAGAACAACAATCCTCAAGGGTTGAAAATACACAATCATGATTATATGTGAAGTTATGAAATATCCTGTCGAAACATACGCAATCAAACATGCTATATGCATCAACCAACAGTACGGCTCAAAGGGTGGCGCCACACTACGCCCGGGATGGAAATGTGTCCGTGCACAAGCCACCAACGATCGAATACACGCGTGGTCTTGTACCTAATCAGTCTCACAAGACACATTGACTCGTGTGCACAGTCCAATGTGAGGCCAACAACCAACACACGACATAAATGTGCCCGACATGAAAATCCTACAAATACCAACCGGCACGCCAGTATGACCCGGAATGCCACGATATAACAAAAGTGACATCGAAAATGAATAATGACTCACCGAGGTGGAATGGTAATGAAATAAATGACAGCTCAATGAACAGATTGGAACCGTCGTTCCTTATGACTGAAATGATTAATTGATAACAACAAGTTTTGATACGGTTAATATAATGATGAATGAGTTATGATTATGAATGAACAACAACAAAAGGGATGAATATCCTTTTAACCGAGTAAGAATTAACTTACTCAATACCGATGAAGAAAGTCCTTCCACGAACAAAAGTCCTAAATGAAGTGTCGGTCGCACGAACAACCTTAATTCAATACAATTACCAACAATCCGATCAATACACAAATTAAACACGAATATAACGAACTCAAAACGTCTATACGATTAAACTAAGTCCAATGAGGCATTAAAACAAACACGTTGCGTCCAAACTCCGATTGTTCACAATCAAACTTCAATATACCAATATCAAATCCCCCAAGAAGTGTTTCAAACCAACAAAACATCTCCAATACGATCAATAATCCATTATGAATATCCAAAATCGTGATTATAACGACAATTAATCGAAAACCCCCAACTTCAACTCGATATACAAAGTGTTCTTGAATAATCCCTCAATAATCCAATGAATCCTTATACAAACTCATAATCATATACACATCCCTTCACATAACATGATTATAACGTCCAAAATATCATATCTCAACACAAAATCGAAGTCCAAGGTGTCGAAGAAATTACCTCTTGAATATCCAATCACTTCGATCCGAAGAACACGAGTTTAATCGAGTATCCAAGCTTCCCAAATGATTGAAGGTGATGAAAAATACACAGTCAAATGATAATTGATCAAGAAAACTCTCCCTCAAGCTTATCTCTCTCGTAAGAAGGTGGAAAAGATGGAAAAAATGAGCTGAAATGCTCAAAAAACCAATTTATAGGGGTTGACTATCCTGCCGGACACGGCCCGTGCCGATCGGCACGGTCGTGTCGCACAGCTGGCCGACAGGGACTCGACCGTGTCCTGCTTGACACGGTCGCGGCACGGAGGGCCTTCTGAAAGTGACCCGTCCGACAGCGACTCGGCATGACTCAACCGTGTCCTGGGACACGGTCGGGCGTGTCGGCAGTCGGTTCTGGCTTATCCGGAAGAGTTCGACTCGGCCGTGCCAGACGACACGGTCGGGTCCTGAGACAGAAACTTCGGCATTTCCGGACGAGTACGGCACGGGCCGTGTCGGACGACACGGCCGAGTTCGGTCGGCAGTGATCGGCCATTAACTGGAAAAAATGAGCGGGTGAGCTAAAACGACCATAACTCTCTCGTCCGGACTCCGATTGACTCACCGTTTGAACCATTGGAAAGCTAACTCGATGCTCTATAATATTGCAAAGATTTAGAATTTTTGGAGTTACCAAAAATTAATGGTGATCTAACAAAGTCGAACTCATATGAGGAAAGTTGAAACAATGAACAATAATGATACACAATTCGAAGTTTTTCCGAACGGTGAACACGGTGAACGAATATGATTGATGAATGATTATAATTGAGTGAAAATACACTGAGTGACAATTACAGACTGATAATTACTGAATGAAAATGAATGAATTACAACCGGGTATTACACTTGCCACCCAGTACATCCTTATAGTGGCTTCTTCCATCTGAAGTTTTGTCGTATCCAAGCATCCAAACCTCTATCTAGGTTATATAATCTCTCTTTATATATTTGCCTTTGACAGTAATCTGCGAGGGGAGCTTGCCCTAGGCTAGAATTTTTGAGAACTACAGTGTAGCCTCATCGAGGGTCTTGAATTTAGCAAACATATGAGACTCTTTAGAGAGAGTATACAAGTACATATTAAGCTTCATTTATAAATTCCGTAATCTTTTTAGCTGTAGACTGTCTGTTTGCAGGCATCCTAATTGCAGGGGCATCTTTGGTGACATTCCTCTAGTTGGTATTGCCAAACTCCAGCTTGTAGGTTCCCGTGACACCCCAAATTAGGCTGGTATTACAGTATCTTGGACTCCCAACTTGGACATATAGGCAAATAACAGTATCAACAATCATCAGTAATTGAACTAACATAACTAGTGAACCACATTATGTTATGCTCGGATGATGATTTTATACCCTACTCTAGATAACAAATGTTAATCAATCCGAGATCATAAAAACACAAGTATAATCCATATAAAAATGAATAACCAAAATGGAACATAATAAATGGAAGTACTATGGAGTGGAATAAATATATGAATGACATCACGAGTACAACTCAAATCAAGAAAACCTGGTCTACTGACTAATATCATTGAGATAATTAGCCATCAACATGCTCTACATGTGGTTGTGCTTTTCCTCGACTTAAAATACGATAAAAATATATTTTGCCCAAAACCACAAGATTAGTCACACAAGATAATAAATCTCAAGTTGTTGAACATACGTGATCACACATGTTGTATGAACCAATAAAATCAAATATTGAGTCGTTGAACAAGAGAAATCACACATGTTGTATGAATCAAATACAATAAAGTCAAACCATCAAATATATGCAATCAAACATGTTGTGCGAATCGAAAAATCATAAGACTCATAGGACATATGTCACACTGTGCCCAAGATGAAAATGTATTCGTGCACATATCACCAACATGTGTAGAATCCTGATAACACAAGTATGATCATGTACATAATTAGTGTCATGGAATGTCCCCTCCCATGTGTAAAATCCAGTGTAAACTACACACATAATATATGCCCGATTGGAAATCCTATACTATCGACGTGTCAGTATAACTTCAGGATGCCACGATAATAGAAATGACCACAAAACTAAATAAGAACAAATGAATACAACACGGATCAAAACAACTCACTGAAGTAAAATACAAATCTAACAAGGATCAAAACATCTCAACAAAGTGAAACATGAATCCAACAAAGATTAAAATAACTCCGCGAAGTGAAAGGAATGCGAGGCAAAGGAGGAACCACTGTTCTTCAAGAAACAAACAATCGACATGATCAACAATATCATCTCAATATTAATTAAATTCATAACGCATAACAAAGTACGTCATACGTACACTATATAAAATAATTATTATCCTCATAACCAGGCAAGAATCAACTTGCCTCAGGATCAAAGAGGAAATGCCCAACCATGAACAATGTCCTCCAACGAAAAAACAAATGAACAAACAAATTACATGATTATACGATCAACCATGAAGGAAATATAAATAATTCAATATCAACAATTCCACAATGCCGATATGAAAATCAACCAGATAGGTATCCTTGATTCCACACGAATCAATCAATACACTTACATGAATAGCTCTAAGTTATGAATCCCAGCATCACCAATCTATCTTAATGACTATATCAACATGGTATCAACATCCTTATTACTTGTACAATATAGTTCTTCAAGAGAATCAAGAACAACAATTGTTCTAACATCAAACAAATGATAAATCATTATTCATTATCATAATAATCTCAAGAATGTAATATCCGTGTTTTCTATTTTCGGTAATTTTTATTTTTGGTGTATGTTCGTTTCGGACAGCTCGCTTAGCACCATTTTGGGATTCTGAATCTATTTTGTTCTTGGAGTTTTTCCGTCTGGTCGAGTTGCGAGGATGTTTTTGCATAATTTCATCTTGAATTATATCTTGCCGCATGTACGTTCGACTCTCGTAAAACTTGTTCGTTTTCGTTGTTTCTCGATTTGTATAAGTTTGTATGGTTGAGTTGGTCGTGTTGAAACTTTTGGTTTGTTAATCCGACGTTGTATCGCGATTTTTCGGGCACTTGGGCCGTTCTTGTAATTTTCATAAGTTTGGGGAATTTCGCTTTATTTGCTTCGTTTCAGACTCTCTAGTGATCGAGATTATATTCTCTCTCAACGCTCAACTTTGTCATCTTGATCATTACGTGATTATGTTTCCGGATTCTGGTCTTGCTTCGTATTTCGGCACTTTTGCGCTGTTGGCAGCGGTAATCGCGGCAAGATCAATCCGCCGCCGAGTAGCGCACACTACTCCGGATTTACTTGCGTGCGCTATCACTGTGTGGTTAGCGTACGCTAACGATTTCAGCGGGCTGGACAGTAGGCTCAGTGTTTCTGTACTGGACCAGGTAGCGCACGCTAATTCAGAGTTAACGCGCGCTAATTCCTAATATTAGCGCACGCTAACCATGTCAGCTTGCGCACGCTAACTGGAGGACAGTATGCAGACTGTTCTCCCACGCCCCGTTAGCGCACGCTAATTCTTGTGCGTAGCGTGCGCTAAGACTGTTTTATATAAGTTGGACAGCAGCAGTCAACTTCGTCATTTTTCCTTCATTTCTTATCCTTCTCGGCTTTGAGCGATTCCAGGCGAGGGTTAGGGCCGATTCCGACTGTAGATCATCATTCACTACCACCGTGCATTCCTTGCGTGAATTCTTCAAGTTCCTAATCACTTTCCACCATCCGAATCAAGGTAAAAATTCCCAAAACCCTTGTTTTGTGATTTTGGGGAATTTTGGGGCTTTCTTGGGATTTGACTCTTTTAGTCCGAATTATTACTGGGTTATCACTAGACTTTGATCGTGTACTTGTAATCCTTCATTTTATTGATGATTTGTGGTTTTAAACTCCAAGATCTCCATTGTTCGTCACTTATAGTCGACGATACCCAAGTTATGTTCGACTAAGGGTTGCAGCGGGTAGAACTAGGATGTATTCCATCATTTTCGTAGTTTTAAGATTTTTTGTTCATCGTTATTGTATTAGGATCGGATTTGTGAAGGTTATTCGGGCCAAAACCTTTCCGTTTGCCGTTTTCCTTCACGTCGTATTAATCAGGCAAGTACATGTATTATACTTCGTTATGTGTGTACGGATTAATGTGAGTGATGTAAACTGTATTATTGAATAAATGTGATGGTTACTCTTCCACCGGGGGATGGCATGTGGCCTCCGGGGCCGATACTAATGGGTACGGCCACTAAGTGGTCTTGGGTGCGTGTGTTGATGTTCTTCCACTGGGACGGTTCGACGGGACCTGGGGCCGATACTAATGGGTACGGCCGCGAAGTGGTTTCTCACTGGGACGGTCCGACGGGACCTCTGGGGACCGATACTAATGGGTACGGTCGCGAGTTACCAAGCGTGGATAATTGTGATGTGGAAAACTTGTTGATATACTGTTTTGGTGTTAATGTGATATTCCGGAATATTGATTTTCAAAAAAAAAAATGATTTTCCTAATGATTTGTTTACGTCGAATCGTGTGTATATATAATGCTGTGTAATTGTGTACTTGCACTAGCTATTCGAATGCTAACCCCTTAAATGGGGGAAATGCGTCTTATGCATTTCAGGTACTGGTCGAGCTGAGGAGCTGTCACGGGATGCGCATACAAAGAATGGGTTGGCATGATGATGTGGCTCTAGTCTGTATTTTTATGTTTTGTCATTGCATTTGTCGAGTACCGGGGTTAGACTGTTTACTTTGAAACTTGGTTTAAGTCCCCTGCGTGGGCAATGAATTGGATTTATCTTATGTTCGTGTACTCCGTTAAAATGTTTTGGCCGAGGCCACGGCCTTACTTATTTTTTTGTGTGCATCATTTGGGATTATATTGTGGTTTATGTGTTATGTGTTAGCCTGGTAGACCTCACGAGGGTTCTACGGCGTGTAATGTGCCATTTGTGAATTGGGGTGTTACATTTATGGTATCAGAGCCTCGGTTTTGAATGCCTAGGCTGTCGGTTAATTTTGGGTCTGTCAGTTGTGTCGTTAGAGTCAGTTGTTGAGCCTAGTATCATCATGCTACCGTCTTTTCATGCGACCCGTGGCTGTAAGTATCCTCGAACTCTTATATTTCTGTAATTTGTTTTCTTTCGTTGTTCGGAATTGTGACTTGTGTTACCAACCTTGTGAATTGTGAATCTTCTGATCTTGATCTTTTCTTTTTCTCCTTCAGTATGTTGAGAGGTCGGGGTAGACTGGCTAGGGGACGCGGCCGAGGCCGTGGTCGTGGTGCTGATAATGAGGAGGGCTCACTTTCTCGCCTCTCGGACTCGCCTCTCACCAAGGCCGTCGGGTAATAATGCCGACGCCGGCTATCCAGATTTCAGCAGTTGGTAGCCCAACTTACTCAGATAGCTCAGGGCGGACGCCAGAATCCGCCCCCGACACCGGAAGAGGAAGCTAGTAAGTGGCTTCAGACGGTGACTAAGATGCATCCACCTCATTTCTCCGGATCTTCGGACCCTCTCGGTTGAGAGAATTGGCTCTTTCAGTTGTCCAGAACCTTCGATGCCGTAGCTTGTCCCGAAGACAGGAGGGTACATATTGCCCAGTACCTCCTGGATAAGGAAGCTGCGGAGTGGTGGGAGGCCGTTACGCCCAGAGACCGTCGAGCTACTTGGGAGGAATTCAGGGCTGCTATGGAAGCAGAATATTGTCCACCGCCAGTTAAGGAGCGCAGAATTGTAGAGTTCTTCACCGCTACACCTCAGGATGTGCCTATTTCTCAGGCCATCATTACTTACAATCAGCAGTTGAGTTTCGTGAGAGATCAAGTGAGAACGGAGGCTGATAAAATCCGTTACTTCAATATGCGCATGAAGCCGCATATTAGGCAGAGTATGGCGCCGCTCATGTGTGCCACTTTGAAGGAATACTGTGATCGCGCCCGGCGATCGAGATGGTCATCCGGAATCGTAGTCGGTTTCGGAAGCTAAGAAGCGTAAGACTACTAGCGGGTTCTCGGCGGAAAAGGTGGTCGGTTTTCGAGGTCTCGTCGCTCCTACACTGGAAGAGGCCGTTTCATCAGCCGGTGGATCTCGTGGTAACCGTCACCGATCTGTTGCACTCAAGTGAGAGTTTGTTTTAATTGCAGTCAGCCCGAGCACGTTGTGAAGGATTGCCCATTTTCGTTAGTTGCTTGCTTTACATGCGGACAGACCGGGCATCGGGCAGCTCATTGTGAGAGGGCCACCAGGGCCGCTAGATTTACGACTACCATTGCCGATCAGAGGGATTACAGCTCTCCAGCTACTCATGTTCCGCAGGGTTCGAGTCGTGGTAGAGGACGGAGTCAGCCGGATCGCCGCGCAGCGTCGAGTTCGGGTTCAGTCCATCCCCGATTGTATCATATGAGGCGCACAGATGAGGCAGACGTTCCGGTGGCGTCAGGTACCACTCAGATCCTTTCTCATCCGGTTTCAGTGCTTTTTGATTCGGGTGCGACCCATTCCTTTATTGCTTCGGATTGTGTGAGTCGTATTGGCTTTGACTGCTTGTTTGAGTGTGAGCCGTTTGTAGTGGGTACGCCCAGCGGGGATCGTATGGTTGGGGACCGGGAAGTTACGGATTGCCCAGTGAGAATCGGGAGCCGAGATTGGCCCTCGAATCTCATTGTTATAGACCTTAAGGGTGAGGATTTGATCCTCGGGGACGATTGGTTGGATCGTCATGGTGCTATCATGAACTATCGGACTCGTACCATCTCGATAGTTGCCGAGGACGGCACCGAGCATACTCTCGTCGGCTGTAAGCCGGGTAGATCGGGAAGTGTGATTAGCGCCTTGAAGGCGATGAAACTTCTGAACCAGGGCTGTGTCGGCTACTGGTGTTTCGCTCTGCATGCGGAAGATGGTGGGGTTGACATATCGTCGATTCCAGTTGTTAGCGAGTATCCCGATGTATTTCCGGATGACTTGCCGGGATTACCACCACATCGAGAGGTGGAGTTTCCTATTGATCTTGAGCCGAATGCGGCCCCTATTTCTCGAGCACCGTACCGTATGGCACCATCGGAGATGCTTGAGTTGAAGAATCAGTTGGGAGAGTTGTTAGATAAAGGGTATATTCGACCAAGCGCATCGCCTTGGGGTGCGCCTATACTTTTTGTTAAGAAGAAGGATGGATCGCTTCGTTTATGCATCGATTATCGAGAATTAAACAAGTTGACCATCAAAAATAAATACCCTTTGCCTCGGATTGACGACTTGTTTGATTAGCTTCAAGGGGCGACAGTCTTTTCGAAGATTGACTTGCGATCGGGTTACTATCAGTTGAGGATTCAGGACGACGATATACTGAAAGCTGCCTTTCGGACGAGATATGGCCATTACGAGTTTGTGGTTATGCCTTTCGGGCTAACCAATGCCCCAGCAGTGTTCATGCAGTTGATGAACAAAGTTTTTATTGAGTATCTGGACAAATTCGTAGTCGTTTTTATCGACGACATTCTTATCTATTCACGGAGTCGGGAGGAGCACGCCTTACATCTCCGGATTGTATTAGACACTTTGAGGGCTGAGCAGTTGTACGCGAAGTTCTCTAAGTGTGAGTTTTGGCTCGAGGAAGTGATGTTCCTCGGGCATGTGATTTCAGCAGAGGGAGTTCGGGTAGATCCACAGAAGATAGAGGCAGTGATGGCTTGGGAGCCGCCTAAGAGTGTGAAGGAAGTGAGGAGTTTTCTGGGTCTTGCCGGCTATTACCGTAGATTCATTGAGGGATTTTCTAAGATCGCTAGACCACTCACTCAGTTGCTCCAGAAAACTCAGAAGTTCGAGTGGACTGCAGACAGGCAGGACAGTTTTGACGAGTTAAAGAGACGTTTGACCACCGCACCCGTTTTAGCATTACCTCAGGGGAACGAGGATTTCGTAGTGTATAGTGATGCTTCGGGCCTTGGTCTAGGATGTGTTTTGATGCAGAGAGACAGAGTGATTTCTTATGCGTCCCTCCAATTGAAACCTTATGAGGTAAATTATCCCACGCACGATTTGGAGTTAGCTGCGGTCGTTTTCGCCTTAAAAATCTGGAGGCATTATCTCTATGGGTCATCGTGTAAGATTTTTACGGATCACAAGAGTCTGAAGTACATCTTTAGCCAGAAAGAGTTGAATATGAGGCAGCGTAGGTGGTTAGAGCTAATTAAAGATTACGACCTCGAGATACTTTACCATCCGGGTAAGGCCAACATAGTAGCTGATGCGTTGAGCCGAAAACCGATGGCTTTACAGATGTTAGAGGTACTTACACCGTAGAGTAGGATCCAGCGAGATTTCATCTGTCAGAATATTGAGGTTTGGGTTCAGAGAGTTCAGGGCCAGTTATGTGCGTTAGAGATCACTTCGTCCTTGACTGATGATATTAAGGCGAAGCAGTATGACGATCCTTTTTGGTCCAGTTGAGGGAGGATGTGAGGAAGGGGAAAGCCCCTGGATTCGTGGTTCAGGATGATGGCGTTCTGAGATTTCGCGGCAGATTATGTGTACCGAATATTAATGAGCTGAGACAGAAGATCTTGAGCGAAGCTCATACCACGCCTTACTCCATACATCCTGGTACGAGTAAAATGTACAAGGACGCGAGGAGTAACTACTAGTGGAGTAATTTGAAGACAGACGTTAGCGAGTTTGTGTCGAGATGTTTGACCTGTCAGCAGGTTAAGATCGAGCATCAGCGACCCGCGGGGTTTTTGCGACCACTTCCTATCCCGGAGTGGAAATGGGATGATATTTCTATGGATTTCATTACCAGTATGCCTAGGACTCGGACTGGAATGAACATGATTTGGGTTATTGTCGATCGACTGACCAAATCAGCTCATTTCCTGGGTATTAAGGACACTTGGGGTCCAGAGAGACTGTCACGAGTGTTTGTTGCAGAGATCGTGAGATTGCATGGGACTCCTAAGAGTATTGTTTCGGATCGTGATGGCCGGTTCGTGTCACATTTTTGGCAGGCTGTTCATAGGACTTTGGGGACTGAGTTGAGACTCAGTACATCTTATCACCCTCAGACTGACGGGCAGTCAGAGCGGCCGATCCAGACGTTGGAGGATATGTTGAGAGCCTGTGCCCTAGATTGGAAGGATGATTGGGAGTCGCACTTGCCGTTGATCGAGTTCACGTACAACAATAGTTGGCACGCCTCGATCAAAATGGCACCATTTGAGGCATTGTATGGGAGGAGGTGCAGATCGCCGTTGTGTTGGGACGATGCGTCCGAACTCATTGGTACCGAGCCCGATATGGTAGTTCAGACGAGAGAGAAGATTACTCTGATTCGTGATAGATTGTTGACGGCCCAGAGTCGGCAGAAGTCTTATGCTGACACGCGTCGCCGACCGTTAGAGTTTGAGGTGGGAGATCATGTTTTGCTTAAGGTGTCGCCGACACGGGGAGTTTACCGCTTCGGCCGGAAGGGTAAACTTAGTCCGAGGATTATTGGGCCATTTGAGATTTTAGAGAGAGTGGGAGAGCTTGCCTATCGGTTAGGCTTGCCGCCGTCTTTGAGTCACGTTCATAACGTATTTCATGTTTCCCAGCTTAGGAGGTACGTATCGGACCCTAGCCATATTATCGATTTTGGAGAGATCGAAATGGGACCCGACATTACCCTCGAGGAGAGACCGATTCAGATTTTAGAGCGTCGGGTGAAGCAACTTCGTCATAAAACCATTCCTCTGGTTAAAGTTCAATGGTCGAGACATGGGTCCGAGGAAGCCACATGGGAGACGGAAGAGAGTATGCGGTCGAGATACCCCGAGTTGTTCGCGTTGTAAGTTTCGGGACGAAACTTATTTTTAGGGGGAGATAATGTAATATCCATGTTTTCTATTTTCGGTAATTTCTATTTTTGGTGTATGTTCGTTTCGGACAGCTCGCTTAGCACCATTTTGGGATTCTGAATCTATTTTGTTCTTGGAGTTTTTCCGTCTGGTCGAGTTGCGAGGATGTTTTTGCATAATTTCATCTTGAATTATATCTTGCCGCATGTGCGTTCGACTCTCGTAAAACTTGTTCGTTTTCGTTGTTTCTAGATTTGTATAAGTTTGTATGGTTGAGTTGGTCGTGTTGAAACTTTCGGTTTGTTAATCCGACGTTGTATCGCGATTTTTCGGGCACTTGGGCCGTTCTTGTAATTTTCATAAGTTTGGGGAATTTCGCTTTATTTGCTTCGTTTCAGACTCTCTAGTGATCGAGATTATATTCTCTCTCAACGCTCAAATTTGTCATCTTGATCATTACGTGATTATGTTTCCGGATTCTGGTCTTGCTTCGTATTTCGGCACTTTTGCGCTGTTGGCAGCAGTGTACTGTGCAGTACTGAACTGCTGCCTGAGTAGCGCACGCTACTCCGGATTTACTTGCGTGCGCTATCACTGTGTGGTTAGCGTACGCTAACCTGGAGTTCGTAGGGCACGCTAACGATTTCAGGGGCCGACAAAGAGTTCGAGCCAGATCGACCTGTAGCGCACGCTAATTCAGAGTTAACGCGCGCTAATTCCTAATATTAGCGCACGCTAACCATGTCAGCTTGTGCATGCTAACTGGAGGACAGTATGCAGACTGTTCTCCCACTCCCCGTTAGCGCACGCTAATGCTTGTGCGTAGCGTGCGCTAAGACTGTTTTATATAAGTAGGACAGCAGCAGTCAACTTCGTCATTTTTCCTTCATTTCTTATCCTTCTCGGCTTTGAGCGATTCCAGGCGAGGGTTAGGGCCGATTCCGACTGTAGATCATCATTCACTACCACCGTGCATTCCTTGCGTGAATTCTTCAAGTTCCTAATCACTTTCCACCATCCGAATCAAGGTAAAAATTCCCAAAACCCTTGTTTTGTGATTTTGGGGAATTTTGGGGCTTTCTTGGGATTTGACTCTTTTAGTCCGAATTATTACTGGGTTATCGCTAGACTTCGATCGTGTCCTTGTAATCCTTCATTTTATTGATGATTTGTGGTTTTAAACTCCAAGATCTCCATTGTTCGTCACTTATAGTCGACGATACCCAAGTTATGTTCGACTAAGGGTTGCAGCGGGTAGAACTAGGATGTATTCCATCATTTTCGTAGTTTTAAGATTTGTTGTTCATCGTTATTGTATTAGGATCGGATTTGTGAAGGTTATTCGGGCCAAAACCTTTCCGTTCGCCGTTTTCCTTCACATCGTATTAATCAGGCAAGTACATGTATTATACTTCGTTATGTGTGTACGGATTAATGTGAGTGATGTAAACTGTATTATTGAATAAATGTGATGGTTACTCTTCCACCTGGGGATGGCATGTGGCCTCTGGGGGCCGATACTAATGGGTACGGCCACGGAAGTGGTCTTGGGTGCGTGTGTTGATGTTCTTCCACCTGGGGACGGTTCGACGGGACCTCTGGGGGCCGATACTAATGGGTACGGCCGCGGAAGTGGTTTCTCACCTGGGGACGGTCCGACGGGACCTATGGGGACCGATACTAATGGGTACGGTCGCGAGTTACCAAGCGTGGATAATTGTGATGTGGAAAACTTGTTGATATACTGTTTTGGTGTTAATGTGATATTCCGGAATATTGATTTTAAAAAAAAAATGATTTTCCTAATGATTTGTTTACGCCGAATCGTGTGTATATATAATGCTGTGTAATTGTGTACTTGCACTAGCTATTCGAATGCTAACCCCTTAAATGGGGGAAATGCGTCTTATGCATTTCAGGTACTGGTCGAGCTGAGGAGCTGGCACGGGATGCGCATACAAAGAATGGGTTGGCATGATGATGTGGCTCGAGTCTGTATTTTTATGTTTTGTCATTGCATTTGTCGAGTACCGGGGTTAGACTGTTTACTTTGAAACTTGGTTTAAGTCCCCTGCGTGGGCAATGAATTGGATTTATCTTATGTTCGTGTACTCCGTTAAAATGTTTTGGCTGAGGCCACGGCCTTACTTATTTTTTTGTGTGCATCATTTGGGATTATATTGTGGTTTATGTGTTATGTGTTTGCCTGGTAGACCTCACGAGGGTTCTACGGCGTGTAATGTCCCATTTGTGAATTGGGGTGTTACAAAGAACAGCATAATCTTCATGTTATTTATATTCATTCCAATTATCTGTGTTTTTTCTATAATAATTTCCAAAATTAAGAAATAATCATACTCAAGTCATAATCGTACATATAAGCCCATATGTATCATGTATTACAAATCCAAGAATATCATATTCAATTCTAAAATAAAACTCAAGTTGAAGAACAGTTACCTATTTGAATTTACCTATTTGAAGAATCGGATGATTTCCAATGGTTCAGTCCGCTTTTAATCACTTTACAATATCTACAATCATGGTAGATGTTCCTCAAACAATTAAGTGTTTGGGATGATAGAACTCACTTAATGAGCTCTCTATCAGAAAAATGAAGAAGGGAGTGAAGAAATGAGTAAACTTATGCATGTAGTCTTATATACAGCTCTAATTTACGATTGTATCTCTACCTCATACGACCATAACTACCACACCATACAGCTGTAACACCACATCATACACCACTCAACTTGAAGGTCAATTACATGGCCATACCTTGCTCAATATATGACTAGAACTCCCATAATATGGCCGTATAATACCATATATATGGATGTATCAACCTTACGTCAAAAATGTCGTAGCCAAACTATGCTCACATAAGGCTATAGATTCAACACCTTATTCCCGTACCTTACACACACATAGCCGTATCAGCCAGATATACGGACGTACCATGCGCTCGTCGAACAAGATCCATAGCTTCTAGTACACAAATTACGGGCATATTTAGTCCTACATATGGCCTTATTTTTCATATAAAAGGCCTCCACCGTATACGGTCATACAATCCTTTCATCAAAAACATCATCATACGAACATCCCTTAGATCACATGTGGTCATATCACAACATACATACGGCTGTATCCTATCAATTACGACCATGTTGTCCAACATTTATAGCCATAACTAGCCTGAAATGCAACAATCAGAAATACAACTATCGAGCTCTAATACGAATACGAGAATGAATAAACATCAATCTAATATAACATTAATGTATATTCCATAATGAATACTTATAGTACAGCAGTACAGAAACAAAATATTACATCTGAATATTACACACTCCCCACTAAAAGAAGTATCGTCATGGAACTAAGAGGAAAACAACTCGGGATATTTCTCCTACATACTCCTGATCTCTCACATAGCCTCTTCGACTCCATGCTTCAACCATTGGATATTCTAAGGGAATCAGCTTGTTCCAAGACTGTTTGATTCGCATCTTGTGAATTTATATGGGATGCTCCACATACGAATGATAACCAACAATCTCTATGTCATAAAATTGAAGTAAGTAAATCAGGTCGGCAACTTTCTTCCTCGGCAGTGAAACATGAAACATGTTATGCACTTGATTCAAATCCAGAGGTAGCTAAATGATAGTCCAGATCGCCCACTCAATCTAAAATCTTGAACGGCCTAGTATGTCTCAAGCAACTTCCCTCTCTTCCCAAAATGGAAAAATCCTTGAGTCGAAAACACCCTAACTAACACATGGTCACCAACCTAAAACTCCAACAATCGCCGGCGATTATCCCCATAAGATTTATTTTGACACTGAGCTATTAAAAAATGACTCGTGATCAATGCAATCTTCTCACACATTGTTACCAACGTATCGGGTTTAGTACCTAATGCCTTAGATACGTCATCCCAACATAGCAGAGACCTACAACGACGACCATAAAAATCCTCATAAGGTTCTATGTTAAACACGCCAACTATTGTTATAAGTGAACTCAGTCAACCGAACCTGGGCTTCCCAATAATATTTTCAATCAAGAGCATAGGACCTCAACATATCCTCCAATGTCTGAATGGCTCTCTCTAACTGGCAATCGGACTGAGGATGAAATGTTATACTGAAATTCAAATATGCACCCATAGGTTCATGCACAAACTTCAATAAATGTGACATAAAACATCAGTCATAACCAGATACAATAATCTTGGAAGTACCATGTGTTGGAATAGGAAACGACCCTAACACTTGTAACCTCAAGATCTCTCGAATAAATTATATGGGCCAATCTTTCTGGACACCATATATCTGATTAGGTCAAACGATCCACAATCACCCATATCATGTCATATCACAATGACTCATCGGCAAACTCATAATAAAGTCCATGAATATATCTTCTCACTTTTGCTCTGAAATAGAGAACGGTTACAACATACTTGTCGGTCGCTAATGCTTAATCTCAACCTACTTGTAACACCCCCAAAACTGCATGGGAATATTACACGCCTTAGATCCATCCCACAAGGATCTACCAGACTAAACATCACAAAACGTCCAAGTGTTTGCCCGATCAGGGCAAATAATACAATGATACGGACCGTTAAGGTCAATTATAAACATCTACATGGACCAGTGAGGTCGTACGACTGACGTAAACAGAAAAATACAACTCTATACAAAGAATGCCCACGCAGGGGTAAAGATACAAAATAGCGGAAGGCGGAATACGACCCTGACGATACAACACAACTCGACTAAACTCCCAACTCTCGATTAGTATCGTAGCTCGCCACTTCCTGTGTCGATCCTGTGACTGCTACCTGAACCCGCAAGCACCTTGACACAAAACAGACATCCACCCCCGATTACTCGGGGGTTAGCAAAATTCCACTATTTTGCTAGTGCAAGTATAATATGATACGAAATGCAACAAGTAAATAGCAACCGCGAATTTGATACGAAAATCAACTATCAAAATGTTTCCGAGAAGTTTTAGCAATTCGAACTCAAGCAAGGAACTATTTGAAAAGAAACTCGTCATCTCGAGTATTTTTAAAATAGAAATTCTTTTGGAACTCAAGTCCCAATTAACAAAACCTTTTCGGAAGCATTAGGGCCTCAGCCCGATTTTTGTTTCAAAATACACTAGTTAAGATATCATCATGGGTCCGTGACCCAACTTTAAAACACTAGCCAATCAATCACTGTTACACGATCACTGTTCGTACACATCATGTACCGAACTCCAGAGGGCCTCGACGGACCCTACCCGGACCACACGCATTGTTCGTACACATCATGTACTGAACTCCAGAGGACTCGACGGACCCTACCCGAACCACACGCATTGTTCGTACACATCATGTACCAAACTTCAGAGGCCTCGTCAGACCCTACCCGGATCACATGCATTGTTCGTACACATCATGTACCGAACTCCAGAGGCCTCGTCAGACCCTACTTGGATCACAGACCTTGTTCGTACACATCATGTACCTAACTCCAGAGGCCTGGTCAGACCTTACCTAGAACACACACATTATCACGACACAACTCATTTTGATCAACTCAACACATCACCACGAGCCACACATATTATTATCAATATGTCAAACCATTCAACAATACACCGTAATGCATATTCAAGTATGTAAATCAAAACGACACAATTATCATAATCATCACGACAACTCAACCATGACCAACCACGCCCAGCACAAACCAAATGATTAACACAACCAACACAATTCCACGGCGTTAGCCAAGTGAGGATATTATCACTACCATCAATCGTTCACGATAATCAATTCACACGAAGCATATTCGTGAAAGTAAATCAATTCATCATAACCCTAACACGATGTCCCTATTCACAAGACACAAATCGTATAGCAAGATACTTGCCTCGATAACCGATACCGAACACTCCGACGAACAAGGCTCAACCGAGAAACCTCGAACACCTACAATCCTCCGGCAAAAACAACGAAGATATGATTACAATGAGAATTAAGGCCAAAAACAACGAAAATCCCACCAAACTATCGAAGGAAAACTCATTGGGACATTTATTCGAACATTAAATGTTCAACAACTCCCAAGAACACTCGAATCACCAATCGATTTAAACAAACTCGAAATATGGATATACAACCCATATAACACGATTAATAATGCTCAATAACATCAACTGATTCATAAAAATCAGACGAACAACGAAGATCAAGAAGGAATCCCGAAAAACAATCCTAGGAGATTTCAAAAATTTACCTCGATCCAACGAAGAACAAGGATTAGATGATGATATAATCGACAAGAGCCTGCCAAAACGCCTTGGAATTGATTAGAACCGACCTGGAACTCAAGTTCCTGAACCTCCAATCCAACAGCCGCAAGAAAAGGTGAATAGAGGGTGAAATAAGGTCTGGCCGACGCCCAGGCCTATATATGGCCGAGCGCGTTACGGACGTAACCGGCAGGGCATTCCGACCGTAACTCAGCCAATCACCTTACGTACGTGCCAGTCACGCATTACGTACGCAACGGGCACCACCTTACGGCTGTACTTGGTACATCCTTACGGCCGTAACCGATTTCCCAGGGCTACTGCTCGAAACCTGCTGGTGCATTACGGCCGTAACTAGCCCATTCCTTGCGTCCGTAATGCAACATTACAGCCTATACATCTTGCTAGACCCGGGTGAACAAGATATGGGGTAGCATGAGCTTCTCCGAAAATTTAGTTTTTCAACTCCTCATCTCTCGGTACAAACATTCAGTTATTGAAACGCAAAAGTACATCTTCGTGGACAATAAATCCAAGAGCATTCCACTGAGTCACATCGTCATGAATACGCAACCAAAAGGGTCTACACCCTACGTCGCTATGATGGTCTCATCTAACGATGATGAAATCTCAAGTGTACAAAGTTTCCCTTATACCTATTGTAGCTAGACCTAAATCCCCAGCCTCAATAACTCCTACTGGAGTACTTTCTGGACCGTCGAGCAAGCATTTGCTCATGAACTATCTCACGACTCAAAACATCGGCAACAATATTGTCTTACTTGGGTGGTATGATATCTCTATATCATAATCTTTAGCCAACTCCAATCTCTTTCTATGTTGCATATTTAACTTCTTTTGAGTAAATATTTGATTCACACTGTTATGATCGGTGAAAATATGTAAAGAAACCTCCATGCAAGTAATGGCGCTAGATCTTTAAAGCAAACCCCATGGTTGACAGGTCGAAGTCGTGGGTCGGATAATTAACCTCATAACGTCTCAACCGTCTGGATGCATATGCAACAACCTTCCCATTCTGGATCAAAACATATTCAATGTTTTGCCTCGGTAAATCACTATATACCACGAACCCTCCTTGTGGCAATACCTAAATAGGTGCCGAAATCAATTAATTCTCGAGCTCATCAAAACTCTATTGACACACATCTGACTATATGTACTTCTTATCTTCCGTCAAAAGACTTCATCGACTGAGCATCTTGGAAAAACACTCCATAAATCGTCTGCAGTAGCCTGCTAAACTAAGAGAACTCTGAACTTTCTTCATGTTTCTCAGATAGCCTCCGTCTTCTATGGTTCAACATGAACCTTTAACTATAATCACATGTCCGACAGACGTAACCTCATATATACGGAACTTATATTTGGAGAAGTTTCCATAAAGCAGTTTCCATCCCAACAAATTGAACACCTGATGGAGATAATGTTCATGCTCCTCAGAGTCACGAGAATATACCAAAATATGATCGATGAAAATGACCATGAAACTATCCAGATAATTAATGTAGACTTGGTTCCTTATATCCATAAATATTGTTGGTGAATTCCTCAACCCAAATGGCGTCACCACAAACTCGTAATGCCGATAACGAGTACGAAAGGCCATCTTAGATATATATGACTCGAATAATCCCCAACTGATGATAGCCAGATCTCAGTTTGATCTTGGAAAGTATGGAAGCACCCTGCAGCTGATCCAACAGATCATCTATATGGGGTAAATGGTACTTGTTCTTGATCGTTACCCTGTTCAGCTCACGATAAATAATGCAAAAATAGAGCAATTCGTCCTTCTTCCTCACATATAATACTGATGCTCCACACGAGGGTGCAGTCAGTCAGATGTAATCCTTCTTGAATAACTCCTCTTGCTGATTCTTCAGCTCTTACATCTCTATTGGGGTCATAGTACGGTGCTTCATAAAGAGGCGACGTATATAGATCCAACTTAATCATAAACTCTACCTCTCGCAGCGGAGGCATACCCGACAACTCATTTGGTAAAACATTTAGGTAGTCTTGCAGTACCTGAATATCGACCAACTCAACTGGTCGATCTTCGATTTTTGTTATGTAGCACCAATAACCAACACATCCCTCATTAAGAAATCTCATTGCCTTCATCGTTGTTGGCCATAAAGTATACAGTAAAAAGCTTAGAAGGTAAAAATACTATAAGCTATATGATTTTCGAAGCTAATTGCATAGCGGGAGTCTGTTAGAGAGTTGCTGTAAATACAACATCTAGGTGTCCTCCTGTTTGCTTGGTGTGTACAGGGTTTTAACAATATATACTTATAAATCACAGTTTAAATGAAAATAGTAAAGACTGAAAGTAAATAACACACATAACTTAGTCGTTCGAGGTAAACCCCTCTACATCCATTTGTCCTCCACACAGGAGTAAAGAGTTTATTAAAATCACTACGTACTCAACCACATGACTTTAACTAAACCTGTCTCTATATCGTTCACACAGATTGATACAGGGACTGTAGCTTTGGCCGTTCACATATATTAGCTTCAAGCTCTTTCAACTCGCTTCCTCTCACATAGATCGAAGCTTCATCTTCAATGCTACTCTTCCCACACAGGTCGGATTACGCAAGGATCTTTAGTCCACACATGTATAATCATAATATCAACGGTAAGGGTAGAACGATTGCAAACAACAGCTATATCTTTGATGAACGTTTGTTGTATGTTGTGCTGTTTGCGTTGAGGACTTGGTGTATTTCTTTGCTTGGATACTGCTATATGCTCACGAAATATACTGCTCTTTAATCGCTAAATTGTCAGAGTAATCTGTCAGAGTTTGCTCGAGAATGAATGACACTAAGTGAGCAATGTCCTATTGCTTGGGGCTATTTATAACCTTGGAAATATATCCATTATAAATGTAGCCATTGTTGGTTGGTGATATGTTGACGTCTCTGATTGGTGGTGGCTGATTGTTTGAATTAAAGCAGATCGCATTTAATGCTTCAGACATCATTTTTGTCTTTGCATTAAATACTCTTCAGAGCGTTCAGACTTGTCTCTATCCGGCTGCATTAAATGATATCCTATCAACAATAAATGTCGCTTTAACCGTGAATACTTTATGAATAAAAATATTTATCTCACAATGGATTAAATCTTTTTTCCTTCAGTCCTGTTAGATGTGCTTTACTTTTCCTAAGTAAAACACCTATAGTCTGACAGTTGTATCAAACGTATTATCTCTTCTGCTGTATGATGCAAGAGCTTGTAGGATGGACTTTGTAGAAGATCTATTTGCTGTATGGATGGGCTGTTTGGAGATTCCTAACGGCTCCCTTACTTAGCGATATTTTGGCTTCTTAAGACTTCTTTGCTGTATGTTGGTGATTATCAAAACATGAATATTTATCCTAACAATTTCCCCCCTTTTGATAATGCCAAGACTTCCTTTAGATACCTTCTTATGGAAGCAGATAGGCTGTCTTCAAGTCTTCTAACGATTGATCTGATATTCATTACTTAGTCTAGAAATTTGAACTGCTCGCACGCAAGTTCTAAAATTGAAAATACTACATGACTAAGTGTATTACAACTGATCTTCTGATTGGCGCATAGGCACAGTCTAACAGAGTGAAATATAAATTGCATATAACTTAATCTATAAACTCTACGCAGACAAGTTTTTACAGAAAAAGGGTGTACTTGTTGGAATATAACAAAACTTCATAATCCATACAGTAAAAATAGTAAACGTATATTACGAGCTGTAATCTTTTAAGAAATCAAATTTTATTGATGATAGAATTCATATAAGTCTTGAAAGAAAGAAATTACAATGATAAGTACTGCATCGGTAAGCATATAGTGAAAAGAAATACATCGAAAAGGCTAATAGGTTAACTCCTATACTGAGAATGCCTCCAAGGACTCCGGTCTGGATAATTTACCGTTCCTTTCCACCAATTGACTAGGGAGTCATTGCCTCGATCCCAATAAATACTTCTTCCTTCAGGGGATTGATCGTAGGCAAGGATATAATCTTCCGGATGGGTGAGCTGTTTGCCTTTCTGGTGCTTGGTTTTCATCAGCATCTGTAGGGGGAGCATTCCTTCTGCTAACAGCCTTGAGAATTTGTTAGCGGCATCCTCCAGAATCTTAAATCTATTGAAAAGGGTAGACTCCCTGATGAGAGTACAGAAGCAGTTCATTTTTCTTCCAACTCTTCAGATCATCGGCTGAAGGCTGTCGGTCAGTTGGCAGCAAAATCTCATATGGATTTCGCATAATATTCTTCCACGAGAAGTTAGGATCCTGGAACTCAGGTCGAGAGCTAGACACCCTATATCCCTTTGCAACTTGACTAGGCCCGGGAGCGGCCAATCGTCCAATGGCAGTAGCAACACTTTCTTCCAGCGCTGCATCTATCTCTCTCTCTCTCTCTCTCTCCAGCCTCCATCTCCGGGCAGCCTCTCTGGATTCTTCCCCTTTTTTTCCATCACCAAGATCTCATACCTTGGTATGCATTTCCTGTAGGATCTTTATGGACTAGTCTTGTTTGGTCTTCAGATCATTGACGCTTTGGACCAGTGCACGAACCACTAAACACAGATCATCGATCTTATGATCGTGCTCAGTGATCGATCAAAACTTATTCGAAAAATAGGAGTTTTTGAGTCGCTCGCAAATATATACGAGGTAGAAGTAGTTGTGGTAAGTTCTACCAAGGTCTTTTTTCTCTCGAGGATTGCTTAACAGGGCTTAATATAATATTTTGTTTAGGTTGCGAGAAATAAATAATAAAACATTCTAAAACATATTTTTCGGTTTTTATGTTAACTAAATTAAATGAACTATTTTTAAACTAGACTATTTTTAATAAGACTATTTTTAACTAGACTATTTTTATACTAGTAAAAATAATGAATAGAACTAGAATGAGTTAGAACTTGATTTAATGAAATCTAGGGGATTATGTGTTCATTTAATTAGGTTTTTAATAGAGTAGATAAATTGACTTACACGGATATAAAAGAAAAATAAGTGTTTATTGAGTAATAAACTTTTCACCTCATAACTTTCGTATTCAAATGCTTCTTAATCACTGCGTGACCTTAAGATGTTGTTAACAAGATGAGCACTTAATGATTGAAAAAATATGTTTCCAATTCACTTAATAATTAATCAAAAAGGTTTTATTAGTAGAAACAGGATATAACTTTCGTATCCCTATGTTTCCCTAGGACGAAAGATTAGCAACTCATCGGTTTATACATACTAAAAATTAAAATAGAATTGATTAATATACATAATGTATAAAAACTTTTAATAATTAGAACCTAATAACAATAGATGAAAACTTAATTGAATATGATGTATCAAAGTGCAAGAAACAATCTCTGAAATACAAATTCAAACTTGGTTCCAAAAGTTACAAACTATGAAATATGGAAGTAAGATACTAATTACTTATTCATCAAGCACTTTTCAATTACAAATTAAATAGTAGAACAACTTCAAACTATCAAAAATAAAATGGATACAAAACTATAGTACAAAGTTCTTTTCTAGGGAGAGATGTCTTGCTAAAGAAAGGATATTTCTTGGTAAGAAGAGGGGAGATTTTTTTCATGGATGAAGGTGTCCTTTTATAGGTGATTTTCAAGAATACTATGGATTATTTTATGTGCTGTAGTATCTTGATTTTTCTTTAGTATTTGATTCTCACTTGATCTTCCATGCATGTCTTGATTTACAGATCATTGATCTCCAAATAAAATACATGGTTGTTAAGCTCACAAGATGGTCAAAAGTGTAATTTTCAGCAAAGGATCTGCTTGAAAACAATGCTGGAAAACGGCCCAGTTTGCGCCATGTGAGAAACGGCTGAGAGGAACGGCCCTGTTTTGCGCAGTGTTTATCACCCTTTTGTAGAATTTGTCCTTGAAAGATTTGTGATTTTGGATTTGATTTTGCTTTTCGTCCTTTTTGATGTTTCATGTCAGTAATCTGTAAGATAAATATTGTTAGCTCATATTTTGACATATATTTAAAACACTTATTTTTTTATCACAAATCAGTATGATTATGCCAGAAAAAGGGATATTTTGTGTATAAATTGTTAGATCAATTATGCACTAATCAAATACCCCACACTTGAATATTTGCTTGTCCTCAAGTAAACATCAGATATGGTACAAATTAGGAGTGGCATTTCGGAACCGAAAATTGAAACCAAACCGAAAAAATTCGAAAAAGGAACCGAAGAACCGAAACCATAGAAGACCAAACCGAAAAATAGAAAAACAGAACCGAACCGAATTGGTTTGGTTCGGTTCTCGGTTCGGGATCGGACAGAACCAAACCGAACCGAAATGGACCGAAGTCAAAGTCACATACTAAAACGACATCTTTTTGTGAGTTTTATGTGTTTTAGATTTTAGTGTAATTTGTTTTTCTTTTTTAAGACCCTCATGGATCCAAGGAGGACCGATAATATGCTTGTGTAATTCGTGATTCAACTAATTTTGATTTAGAGAATGAGCTATTGTGATTTGTGATTGTTATATCTTTTGAGATATTTGTAAATTGCTATGCAAGTCTACCTCTTATTTGAGCATATATATAACTTTTGTTGGATTGTTGTTATATATAATTTATTCTATTGAATATAATATTTGAATTTATATTGCGAAGAACCGAAAAAACATCAAACCAAACCAAAACCGAACCGAATATTTATAAAACCGAATTTAACCGAATCGATCTTCAAAAAGAACCGAACCAAACCGAAACCGAATATTTGGTTAGGTTATTGGTTTCGGTCAAAAACCGAACCGAATGGAACCGAGTCCACCCCTAGTACAAATGAACATACCAATAAAAACATATTTTTTTTACCACACCTCAAGGGATAAATTAGACCAAGTTTTTCATAGTTTGTCAAATCTCGAGAAAGTTTCCTTTTAATTAAAAGCATGAATTCATAAAACTCGTCGGATAAGTGTATCGCTCACTCTCAAGTGTATAGGGGACATGTTTTTTGCTCAAGCTTATTCAGTGAGGTGAAAACTTCCATAGGCATGCAAATCATCTTTTATCTCTACCACTTGTTGTGTGTGCAACGTCGTGAATCAAAAAGGACTTTTATTAGGTTGTAATATTGGCTCTTTGGTTAGGGTGGGAAAAGTATAGATAGAGTGACTTGACTTGAGCAATGTAGAACTACAATAAGCGACAATCACTTACTCGCCTATTTGTGTATCATATACCATTCGTCTTTCTTTAGAACAATCATAAGAGCACTTTATTATACTTTATGAAAAAAAATCGTAATAATTTCTTTCCTTTTTTTTGTGTTGATGTCTAATTATTCGGGCAGACCCTTCATGTAATAAACAACACCATACATTTATTTTTTTACAACCCAATTTTTTTATTTATGACTACTTATTTTGATGACCCAACCCAAGCTTCAAATTGAAACAAACTTCCTCAATTGCCACCACACCTTCTTAATTTTATCCCTCTTCCAATGCCCAAGTGTAGGGAAAAAGGATATAATAGAATGGAAAGCTCATTATGTGGCTAAAAAGGAATATTCGGCTTAAAGGCACAAATGGTAACTAGGGAATTAATAATTTTTGGGTAGGCCGAAAGGATTGAAAGGCTAAATCAAAAATCACCTAAAATCACTAGTTTACACACACTTTGTAGTTTCGAGTAAGATACCAATGCACGTTCTAGAGTTTCACAACACAAGTAGCACACTCAAACAATGGAAACTTTGCATGATAGTAAGCAAATAACGGCTCAAAAGCTCACAAGTTCTTAATTTATTTTTCATGAATTCACACCAAAAAAATTTTTTAGAAACAATTGAGTTGACAATTCATTAATAATTCAAGTTCATTCCATGGTCATTTTACTTAAAATTTTTATAGACAAATCTGCCGAGGTGAGTAGCAAGACATATTCAAATTGACTATTGGAGGTACTTTTTTTTGCATGTTAAAATTCATATTTTTCCGAAATATCACCCCACACTTTAGAAATAAGCATTATCCCCAATGTACTGAAAATATAGAAGAAAAAGAAAAAGGACTCCCTTGTCGTGTGATACAGACGATTCAATCACCAGAGCAATACCTAAAAAGAACTTGAACAAAAACAAAAGTAGAATACCATGTTTAAACTGTAACACCCCCAAAACCATCCGGGATATTACAGCGCTGTGGGCCCCCCGCGTCGAAACCCACCAGGCTAAAACCGTTTAAAAAACCATTTCCAAAACGCCAAAAGGCTGATGACGGTAATATTTTGCAAATACTCAAATATTTTCAAAAACAAAATTCTGAAATACCGTCATAGAATACCATTTGAAAATACAAGGCGAAGTGCCAAATCTCGATAGTTCAAAATGTACGTTAAGACGCCGCTTAAACGTACCGATAAAATAGTTTAGAAAAAGGTTTAACGAAATAACCCAAGTTCGCAAAGTGCCAAAAAGCCCTTTTAAAATACACACACGCAGCGGATAAAGACACAGTTCAAAATACACATTTGCAGCGGAAATGAATAACCAGAAAATAAATACTCAATACTCCAAAACATGCCACCGCCAGTATCACATCGGGAAGCTCATCCCTTCACGACCGCTACTAGCTCGATCTCCGAGTACCTAAAAATAAAGCCCACGACGGGGTCAACCACAATACTCAATAATGATACCGATCACATCATCATAAATAATTACATACCGATGTAATAATACTGTAAGAATACTACCAACGTAACCTTACTGTCATACCTTACCAATCCATAACAATCCAATCCTTACCATAATCCACATTTTGCATTCTCAAATGACGAGATAAACTTAACAACTATTATCTGTACTGTATTCCAAAAATACCAACAATCCTCAAAACATCATCATAACTCATAAGTGTGGAAATAATCCAATCTGTGCCAAATCCTGTCCATCGGATTACACAATCAAATCTCAACATGGATAAACCAATAATACACAACATTTCTGTAGATCAACTATCACATGACAATGAATACAAATCCCGAAAACATCGACGTACAGTCCGAATGCTCATACGATCAATAACAATGATCAACCAATACATCAACTAAGAATATCATCGACATGATAACTCCAATACGACCAAAAAAGGATCAACGATAACCGAGAGTACCATCAACATGATAACTCCGACACGATCAACAAAGGATCAATAATAACCGAGAATACCATCAACATGATAACTCCGACACGATCAACAAAGGATCAATAATAACCGAGAATACCATCAATAAGGTAAACTCCAAATGATCAACAAAGGAACAAAAATAACTGAGAATACCATAAACAAGGTAAACTCCAAATGATCAACAATAATGGATCTCAAAGAAATAACTCCGACTGTCGAACATACCCCTCGGACGTATGAACAACCAGTCACAAATCGTCGAACATACCCAACCATAAATGGAGGATGAATGACCAAACAATGTGGCTCAAAGATGGAAATCATAGTACGCCCAATCCGGAAATGTGTCCGTGCACAAGCCACCCCGGGTATTGATCACATACACGTGTGGTCTTGTACCTAATTAGCCTCACGAACTACGTCTCGTGTGCACGGTTCAATGTGAAAATATCAACACATAACCATCATGTGCCCGGCTAAAAATCATACACAGTAACCAATCGGCACGCAGATATGACTCTAGATATGTCACGATGCAACATGACAACGAAACTCAAAGAAACACATATCCAATAAGGATCAAAAGACTCACCGAAGTGAACAACAACAGACTGACAATGAAAAGTCGACACGACTAATAAATATCCAAAACATAAATCCTGGGATCATCATCCTCAAATGAATGACCAACACGATCTACGATCTCAATACAACAGTCCTGGGATCAACATCCCTCAACGAATAACAGATACGAAACTCATTACACGAAACCTCAACATATACAACAACTCAACATACTAATTATCCACATGACTGAACAAATGCTTAGATTACCTCAAAGCCGAGGACCATATCCATCAACATCCCCCAATGAGACGATCAACACAACCATTAATACCAACAATAGTCCTGGGATCAACATCCCTCAACGAACAACAAGTACGAATCTCAATATACGAAGCCTCAACACACAACATATACAATAACTCAACATAATAATTATCTCATAACTGAACAATACATAAATTACCTCAAAGTCGAAGACAACATCCTTTCCACGAACAACATCCCTGAACGAATACACAGTTATAAAATAATCTCAAATAAAGTACCATCCATTCAATACCAAAAACCTTTATCCCGATACTTATGTCATCACGATAACTATCCTCGATATCTGATATTCTATATCCTTGACCAAAGATAACTCACATTTTCCTTGAACACAATTAAATCATATACCTTATGATTTAATACAACCAGAACATGATATACAAACCATTATCCCGACGACTTACATTTCTAACAACATTGCTATACGACTTATAAATGAAATGTAAACGAAACCATTCATCAAATATTATAAACTGAAGAAGTAGAAACTTGCCTTGATACCGATACCACGAAGACGTTACCGAAATCCATTGCGTTCGTCCACAAGCTCCTCAGCCCCGACCAAGAGCAATCTACAAACTCTTTAGCCTGAACCGCAACTCAACGGTCATAAACCACGATCAAAACATATCAACCTATTGCAATAACCGATTAACACACATTCGATAAAATCAATAACCGACATACTCAACCAATAAACTCAACGGTTCAACGATATCCCGATTAAACACATATCCAAACAACCCGAACCAATCAAACATGAATTCAAAACCACAATACGATTCCATAATCCGAAGATCATATCCATAATCAATTTTATCAAGTGTCTAAGCATTATCGATTCCAAATTTCAATCTTAAATATGAATACAGGTTTCCTCCTTGTAAATTCATAATAAAAATCAACTACCGATTATCATCATCAATCCGGACAATCCGATTAATTCAACATTATAGATAACCATATTCCAAAGGTTTCAAATAATTCCATTATCCGAATTGAACACTTATTCAATAAGTATGAATTTCCAAATTCAAACATGAATAATAATTCTCATCAAACTCGAAATCATATTCGTATTCCTATACGAATATTGTATCAAGATACATAAATTAGTTCTAAATGTGAATATTCCATATTCATATCCAAAACACCAACACTTTAAAACGTATTCATCAAATCAATGATCAATTCATCTCGACATTAAGGATTTTATAACATATTCAATTCCAACTTCAACTCCAAATACGAAGACAGAACTCCTTCTTGTTCATACTTGTAAATTCGTAGAAAATAATTTACCGATTATTATCGTGAATAATCACATTCCAAAATTATCCGAAATCCTTCCAAAATCATAACATGTAACTCAAGGGTTCTTCAAGAACACGAATTATCCAAATTCACGTTCATAATCCATAAAACAACATAACCCGATGTTTTCTAACATCTAAACAACCCTTAATCGTAATTTAAGGTGTATATAATCATGTTCTTCAACATATATACTTCTCATAACATCATGAATCACAACAAACCACCAAGAACATCGAGAATACTACGATTCCATAATCATAACGACATAATCAAGGCATTTGATCATCAATTCATTATCTTCCCTTAACAAAATTCCCATAATTAGCAAGAATCATCACAACAATATCAATTCAACCATCATTCATACGAAAACATGTAGAATTTTCCAAGTTCTACTCATTGAGACATTTCATCGAACACTTTGAAGGCATAGTCCAATTCAATCGATTATTCGAAGAAATACTCGAATTCGTTCCACAAAACTTCAAGAGTATTGAATCATAACGAGTATACAATCAAGTACAATCAACAATCTGAATCCAAACGAAGCAAATCGGCCAAAACACCAAGAAACCTCAAGAACATCCAAAAACCAAAAGTTTAGGTGTTCTTACCTTCGATCCGGGTGGAAGATGATGTTAATCCATGATTCCAACTTCCAAAACATGTTGCTACATGATGATCTTACTCAAATCCATCCACTTTTGCTGAAGGAATAGCGAAAAAACGAAGAAAAATGAAAAATGCCCAAGATGACTCGGTCCAGGCCTTATATAGGCCGAGACCTGTCGGACCATTACGTACGTAACCGGCGGGTCCTTACGTACGTAGCCGGCCGCGGCCGACCCTACTGCCCAGTTCGTTCGGCATCCTTACGTACGTAACCGGCAGCTGGCTTACGTACGTAACTGGCCCTTACGGCCGTAACCGGCCAGAGCCTTACGTACGTTATCGGCCTGTCCTAGCCATCCCTGCAAGTCACTGCCGACCGTGATCGGCCACCCCCATGAGTCACTGCCGACCATGCTCGGCCATCCAGGTCATCTCGGCCACTACTCGGCCAGCCGCCCCGTAACGTACGTAACACTTATTCTGTTGCGTACGTAATACGTACGTTGACTTTCTATAGTATAATACTTGTATTACGTACGTAATACACCCTGTATAACGTACGTAACTCCATCCGTTGAGTCACCTGTCCACATCCGCGCCGAAAGCTGCCGACACCGGGCCCCACTATCCGATCACAAGTCTGATTCCTCTTGTTACGTACGTTATGTACACTATATAACGTACGTAAGCTAACAAATTTTACGTACGTAAGCTCCAAGGCTTAACGTACGTAATGGCTTTTATACTTGGTCAAAAATCCAACTGTTCCTGTCCGACGTCTCGACGTACAAAATACAAACATACGGCATACTGAATACACATACTGAATCCAAAAATATTCTCATACGGTATACCTGATATCCAAATCAGTTCAACCTGATACAACATATCCTGAATATATCTGTCAATCAAAAATGATAATCACACCAGTATGACTGTCTCGGTTCTCAATTTATTTTATCCATACTGTATAGATACCAAACTATACAGTATATCTCAGATAAAATAACGCGAAAAATTTATACTAAAAATCCGGGTATTACATACTACCCCCTTAAAATAAGTTTCGTCCTTGAAACTTGCGACCTGTCACCAACAACAGATAAATCCAAAACTTCCAACTCATCATAAAAATAATCACGTGTCGCCACAAGTGAAATAACCAAACCAATATATTTACAGGTGCGTGAAGCCGATGATCTCTCGTGATACTAGCACACGACTCCCACACGAACTCTCAATACAACCAACACACACCAATATCACAAATAGCAATTTGAAAAGAATCTCAAAAATTTTGGAAACTCCAAAAAATGATTCGACTCAAAAGTCAGAAAAGCTCATTTTCAAAAGCCACGCTACTACCGTACTGGTAGAGCCACATAACACACACGCCTGGGTCTCACAAAACCCAAGCTCCGATACCATCCTCTGTAACACCCCCAAAACCATCCGGGATATTACAGCGCCGTGGGCCCCCCGCGTCGGAACCCACCAGGCTAAAACTGTTTACAAAACCATTTCAAAAACGCCAAAAGGCTGGTGACGGTAATATTTTGCAAATACTCAAATATTTTCAAAAACAAAATTCTGAAATACCGTCATAGAATACCATTTGAAAATACAAGGCGAAGTGCCAAATCTCGATAGTTAAAAATGTACGTTAAGACGCCGCATAAACGTACCGATAAAATAGTTTGGAAAAAGGTTTAACGAAATAACCCAAGTTCGCAAAGTGCCAAAAAGCCCTTTTAAAATACACACACGCAGCGGATAAAGACACAGTTCAAAATACACATTTGCAGCGGAAATGAATAACCAGAAAATAAATACTCGGTACTCTAAAACATGCCACCGCCAGTATTACATCGGGAAGATCATCCCTTCACGACCGCTACTAGCTCGATCACCGAGTACCTAAAAATAAAGCCCACGACGGGGTCAGCCACAATACTCAATAATGATACCGATCACATCATCATAAATAATTACATACCGATGTAATAATACTGTAAGAATACTACCAAAGTAATCTTACTGTCATACCTTACCAATCCATCCAATCCTTACCATAATCCACATTTCGCATTCTCAAATGACGAGATAAACTTAACAACTATTATCTGTACTGTATTCCGAAAATACCAACAGTCCTCAAAACATAATCATAACTCATAAGTGTGGAAATAATCCAATCTGTGCCAAATCCTGTCCATCGGATTACACAATCAAATCTCAACCTGGATAAACCAATAATACACAACATTTCTGTAGATCAACTATCACATGACAATGAATACAAATCCTGAAAACATCGACGTACAGTCCGAATGCTCATATGATCAATAATAATGATCAACCAATACATCAACTAAGAATATCATCGACATGATAACTCCAATACGACCAACAAAGGATCAACGATAACCGAGAGTACCATCAACATGAGAACTCCGACACGATCAACAAAGGATCAACAATAACCGAGAATACCATCAACATGATAACTCCGACACGATCAACAAAGGATCAATAATAACCGAGAATACCATCAATAAGGTAAACTCCAAATGATCAACAAAGGAACAACAATAACCGAGAATACCATCAACAAGGTAAACTCCAGATGATCAACAATAATGGATCTCAAAGAAATAACTCCGACTGTCGAACATACCCCTCGGACGTATGAACAACCAGTCACAAATCGTCGAACATACCCAACCATAAATGGAGGATGAACGACCAAACAATGTGGCTCAAAGATGGAAATCATAGTACGCCCAATCCGGAAATGTGTCCGTGCACAAGCCACCCCGGGTATTGATCACATACACGTGTAGTCTTGTACCTAATTAGCCTCACGAACTACGTCTCGTGTGCACGGTTCAATGTGGAAATATCAACACATAACCATCATGTGCCCGGCTAAAAATCATACACAATAACCAATCGGCACGCAGATATGACTCTAGATATGTCACGATGCAACATGACAACGAAACTCAAAGAAACACATATCCAATATGGATCAAAAGACTCACCGAAGTGAACAACAATAGACTGACAATGAAAAGTCGACACGACTAATCAATATCCAAAACATCAATCCTGGGATCATCATCCTCAAATGAATGACCAACACGATCTACGATCTCAATACAACAGTCCTGGGATCAACATCCCTCAACGAATAACAGATACGAAACTCATTACACGAAACCTCAACATATACAACAACTCAACATACTAATTATCCACATGACTGAACAAATGCTTAGATTACCTCAAAGCCGAGGACCATATCCATCAACATCCCCCAATGAGACGATCAACACAACCATTAATACCAACAATAGTCCGGGGATCAACATCCCTCAACGAACAACCAGTACGAATCTCAATATACGAAGCCTCAACACACAACATATACAACAACTCAACATAATAATTATCTCATAACTGAACAATACATAAATTACCTCAAAGTCGAAGACAACATCCTTTCCACGAACAACATCCCTGAACGAATACACAGTTATACAAATAATTTCAAATAAAGTACCATCCATTCAATACCAAAAACCTTTATCCCGATATTTATGTCATCACGATAACTATCCTCGATATCCGATATTCTATATCCTTGACCAAAGATAACTCACGTCTTCCTTGAACACAATTAAATCATATACCTTATGATTTAATACAACCAGAACATGATATACAAACCATTATCCCGACGAATTACATTTCTAACAACATTGCTATACGAATTATAAATGAAATGTAAACGAAACCATTCATCAAATATTATAAACTGAAGAAGTAGAAACTTGCCTCGATCCCGATACCACGAAGACGTTACCAAAATCCATTGCCTTCGTCCACAAGCTCCTCAGCCCCGATCAAGAGCAATCTACGAACTCTTTAGCCTCAACCGCAACTCAACGATCATAAACCACGATCAAAACATATCAACCTCTTGCAATAACCGATTAACACACATTCGATAAAATCAATAACCGACATACTCAACCAACAAACTCAACGGTTCAACGATATCCCGATTAAACACATATCCAAACAACCCAAACCAATCAAACATGAATTCAAAACAACAATACGATTCCACAATCCGAAGATCATATCCATAATCAATTTAATCAAGTGTCTAAGCATTAACGATTCCAAATTTCAATCTTAAATACGAATACAAGTTTCCTCCTTGTAAATTCATAATAAAAATCAACTACCGATTATCATCATCAATCCGGACAATCCGATTAATTCAACATTATAGATAACCATATTCCAAAGGTTTCAAATAATTCCATTATCCGAATTGAACACTTATTCAATAAGTATGAATTTCCAAATTCAAACATGAATAATAATTCTCATCAAACTCGAAATCATATTCGTATTCCCATACGAATATTGTACCAAGATACATAACTTAGTTCTAAATGTGAATATTCCATATTCATATCCAAAACACCAACACTTTAAAACGTATTCATCAAATCAATGATCAATTCATCTCGACATTAAGGATTTTATAACATATTCGATTCCAACTTCAACTCCAAATACGAAGACAAACCTCCTTCTTGTTCATACTTGTAAATTCGTAGAAAATAATTTACCGATTATTATCGTGAATAATGACATTCCAAAATTATCCGAAATCCTTCCAAAATCATAACATGTAACTCAAGGGTTCTTCAAGAACACGAATTATCCAAATTCACGTTCATAATCCATAAAACAACATAACCCGATGTTTTCTAACATCTAAACAACCCTTAATCATAATTCAAGGTGTATATAATCATGTTCTTCAACATATATACTTCTCATAACATCATGAATCGCAACAAACCACCAAGAACATCGAGAATACTACGATTCCATAATCATAACGACATAATCAAGGCATTTGATCATCAATTCATTATCTTCCCTTAACAAAATTCCCATAATTACCAAGAATCATCACAACAATATCAATTCAACCATCATTCATACGAAAACATGTAGAATTTTCCAAGTTCTACTCATTGAGACATTTCATCGAACACTTTGAAGGCATAGTCCAATTCAATCGATTATTCGAAGAAATACTCGAATTCGTTCCACAAAACTTCAAGAGTATTGAATCATTACGAGTATACAATCAAGTACAATCAACAATCTGAATCCAAACGAAGCAAATCGGCCAAAACACCAAGAAACCTCAAGAACATCCAAAAACCAAAAGTTTAGGTGTTCTTACCTTCGATCCGGATGGAAGATGATGTTAATCCATGATTCCAACTTCCAAAACATGTTTCCACATGATGATCTTACTCAAATCCATCCACTTTTGCTGAAGGAATTGCGAAAAAACGAAGAAAAATGAAAAATGCCCAAGATGACTCGGTCCAGGCCTTATATAGGCCGAGACCTGCCGGACCATTACGTACGTAACCGGCGGGTCCTTACGTACGTAGCCGGCCGCGGCCAACCCTACTGCCCAGTTCGTTCGGCATCCTTACATACGTAACCGGCAGCTGGCTTACGTACGTAACTGGCCCTTACGGCCAGAATCGCCGAGCCTTACGACGTTATCTACCGGCCCTAGCCATCCTCGCGAGTCATCTGCGACCATGATCGGCCACCCCACGATTCACTGCCGACCATGCTCAGCCATTCCAACGATACACGACCGGCAATCCTCGGCCATCCAGTGCATCTCGGCCACGACTCGGCCAGCCGCCCCGTAACGTACGTAACACTTATTCCGTTGCGTACGTAATACGTACGTTGACTTGCTACAGTATAATACTTGTATTACGTACGTAATACACCCTGTATAACGTACGTAACTCCATCCGTTGACTCACCTGTCCACATCCACGCCGAAAGCTGCCGACACCGGGCCCCACTATCCGATCACAAGTCTGATTCCTCTTGTTACGTACGTTATGTACACTATATAACGTACGTAAGCTAACACATTTTACGTACATAAGCTCCAAGGCTTAACGTACGTAATGGCTTTTATACTTGGCCAAAAATCCAACTGTTCGTGTCCGACGTCTCGACATACAAAATACAAACATACGGCATACTGAATACACAAATATTCTCATACGGTATACTTGATATCCAAATCAGTTCAACCTGATACAACATATCCTGAATATATCTGTCAATCAAAAACGATAATCACACTAGTATGACTGTCTTGGTTCTCAATTTATTTTATCCATACTGTATAGATACCAAACTATACAGTATATCTCAGATAAAATAACGCGAAAAATTTATACTGAAAATCCGGGTATTACATACTACCCCCCTTAAAATAAGTTTCGTCCTCGAAACTTGCGACCTGTCACCAACAACAGATAAATCCAAAACTTCCAACTCATCACAAAAACAATCACGTGTCGCCACAAGCGAAATAACCAAACCAATATACTTACAGGTGCGTGAAGCCGATGATCTCCCGTGATACTAGCACAAGACTCCCACACGAAGTCTCAATACAACCAACACACACCAATATCACAAATAGCAATTTGAAAAGAATCTCAAAAATTTTGGAAACTCCAAAAATTGATTCGACTCAAAAGTCAGAAAAGCTCATTTTCAAAAGCCACGCTACTACCGTGCTGGTAGAGCCACATAACACACACGCCTGGGTCTCACAAAACCCAAGCTCCGATACCATCTTCTGTAACACCCCCAAAACCATCCGGGATATTACAGCGCCGTGGGCCCCCCGCGTCGGAACCCACCAGGCTAAAACCGTTTACAAAACCATTTCAAAAACGCCAAAAGGCTGATGACGGTAATATTTTGCAAATACTCAAATATTTTCAAAAGCATCCCTTGCAAATGTGGCGGGAAAGAATACGGATGGTGGATGGAGTCTGATTCTTTTTTTTCCTAGTTTCTTTTATTTCATATTATCTTTTAATTTATTTTTCAGGATTTTTTTTTAACATTCCTTCTCTTTTTTTATTTGCTTTTTTCTCTACTTTTTCCCTCTTTTTTCCTTTTATGTTATTTATGTAACGATTATTGACGGTTTCAAAGTTTGATTCATGTTAGCCGACCCCAAATCATTTTGGGACTAAGGCTTAGATGTTGTTGTTGTTGTACTCAAATATTTTCAAAAACAAATTTCTGAAATACCGTCATAGAATACCATTTGAAAATACAAGGCGAAGTGCCAAATCTCGATAGTTCAAAATGTACGTTAAGACGCCGCTTAAACGTACCGATAAAATAGTTTAGAAAAAGGTTTAACGAAATAACCCAAGTTCGCAAAAGTGCCAAAAAGCCCTTTTAAAATACACAAACGCAGCGGATAAAGACACAATTCAAAATACACATTTGCAGCGGAAATGAATAACCAGAAAATAAATACTTGGTACTCCAAAACATGCCACCGCCAGTATCACATCGGGAAGCTCATCCCTTCACGACCGCTATGTTGTGTCAAGAATTAACACTTTCCGACCGGCGATCGCCTCGGAGGTCGGGCGACCGAATCACTGCCGAGCGGCCAAGGCAGAACTGCCGACCAGCGACCAGGCGACCGAGCCTTTACCCAGCGGACAAGCTAGACTGGCCAACCGAAGGTCCCAGGATGAATCCCGGTGCCGAGCGATCGACATCAAGACGATCGGCTCTCGGTACTCGGCGACCGACTCCTGGCGACCGACTGGAGACGATCGGCTCTCGGTACTCGGCGACCGACCCTTGGTGACCGACTGGAGACGATCATCTCTCGGCACTTGCCGACCGACCCTTGGTGACCGACTGGAGACGATCATCTCTCGGCACTTGCCGACCGACCCTTGGTGCCCGACCAATGCCGACCCTCAGCAACTGGCCGATGGCGACCTCTGATGACCAGCTAGGGACGACCGCCTCATGACGATCAGGGCCGATGGCCATCCAGTCGGCAAAGGCCGAGCCTCAAGACTGGCACCACGTGCAAGGGCCGAGACAAGATCCGCGAATCACGGGTCATGGACCACAGCCTGGCAGAATCTTTCCACTAGCCGACAAGCCGCCGAAAGCTGTCAGTAGGGCCGCATGTGGCCCGACTCGGACGCGTCTTGGCCCCTCATTGGACCGCCACTGGCCTACCGCTGACCTTTGGACTTTAAGTGCATCCAGCCTCTTCTCGACTTTGGACTTTAGCCCAATGGGTGATCGCCCCATTATAATATTGGCCGGCAGACGATCGCCACATTATTATAATGGCCGGAAGGCGATCGCCCGCCAGAGGACAGGACCCGGCTGCCACTATAAATACAAGGCATCCTGCACTTGTCCAGGGGACCGAACTTTTACCGCATAAAAAAGGCTCCAGAACTTCAACTCCCCTCGGATTTCACGCAAGACAGAAGCAAAACATCAAGCACTTGGCTATCTCCAACTCTTGGCAACAGCTTTCATTCGGTCTTACTTCTCCCGGCCTCTCTCATCAGGCAGACGATCGGCGGGGACGAAGAACACCGAGCTTCGCTCAAGAGCCGGATTAACAGAGTCTTTTTACACTCATTGTATTTAGATTTCTCTCATTAATACTTGTATCCACGAATATTTGTATTAATATCATCTCGCGAGAGCATTCAAGCCCGGGCCTAACAAACCCGGCAAATCTTGTATTATTTATCTTCTCTCGGAAGTGCTCCCGCAACTGTTGTTTGTTGTCCGTCTACCAGCAGTATTAATCTTCGGATAAATATTTTGGGCAACAACAATTGGCGCTAGAAGGAGGGGATCCAACCCTCGAATTTTTATACCTACTGTCCCGAAGAACACTCACTGTTCTCGGGCGGATACTTGAAGTGACACTTACCGCACTTCAAAGAAATCCTTCGAAATCATGTCTTAGCCTCCGTCGAAGAAAGCCGCCGATCAGCCTGGCCGACTCTGCCTGCCCCGGTCCGAGCCGCAGCCGATGGTGGAAGGTAGCCGCCGCGGTCAGAGACCCTCGATCCCGTCCCGGGACGGCGGCCCGAGCCTCTCGCTCGATCAGTTCCGAACTAATGAACAGATCGAAGAGGCCATAGCCGCCCTTCAGGAACGACGGAGTGCTCTCAACGCGCCTCCCTCTATCACCCCCTCGGCCTCCGCCGAAGTCAGCGGAAGCTCAAGGCGCATCGCCGAGCGATCGCTGAGGCTCTCGTCCGCAAGAAGAGGCGCTCGGCGGCAGGGCACCTCTCGTCTTCGATCGCCAGGCGGTGACCCGACACAGCGACCGGGCGCCCGGCCTCTACGAGACGACGGAGTTCGAGTCCGTCACCGTGAGCTCGGCCTACCCGGCTCCTGCAGGCGGCCACTGCCCGCTCCCCCTCGCCAAATTGCCGAGGTCGGCAGCAGCGGAGTCCGGAGATCGGTACACGATCGCCTCGGCTCCCACCCCCAAAGCCGATCGGCAAGCGACCGAGCCACGGCGATAGCTGCGATGCAACGTCAGCTCGACGACATGAAGGTGCTCCTGCAATCCGGGGCAGGTGCCATGAAGACGATCGCCGAGCCGAGCGAGCCGCTCGCGATCGACATCGAGCTCGCCCCCGTGCAGCACAGGATCGCTCCCCCGCAAACACCTATGTACGAGGGGCGATCGGACCCCCAGACGCACCTAAGGAAGTTCAACATCTACATGACCGGGTGTGAGGCATCGGACGCGACCCAGTGCTGAATGTTCCCTCTGACACTAGACGACCTCGCCCACCGGTGGTACACCTCATTGCCACCTCGGTCCATTGGCTCCTTTAACGAGCTGGCGCACATCTTCACGGAACACTTCGCCACCAGAGTCGTCCGGCCTGAAGGTCGCCTTCGCATGATGCGAATCAAGCAGGGAGAAGAAGAGTCCGACTCGGACTACATCGACCGGGTAGACGGGATCATCCTCAACGGCGAGCCCGTAAGCGATGAGACCGCCCTCTACGCAGTCCTAGGAGGATTTCAGGGTTTTTCGCCTATGTTCAGGCATCTCACGAAGAACCAACCTACAACCTACGCAGCCTTCCGGGCTAGAGCCGCTGATTTTCTGGCCAGGCAAAGGTTCCTTCTTAGCCTGTGAGCAGCGCGATCGGCGCCCGGACGACGATCTCCCGCCCAATCGCCGATATCGACCTACGAATAAAGCGATCGGCAGCCGAGCGATGATCGACAAGTCTTCCGGACCGATCGCCGATCATCACGCTACATCATCAGCAATCCGGAGGACACGATCGCCATCTACAGTCCAGCATTTAACATGAGGAACTAAGGCTCGCGATCGCCTCCACCGCACATCATAAAGCCATGGCCCTGGCAGTCGATGGAACCGGCTGCTTCGGCCATGCAAGGTCCCTTTCGGCCGAGATCGCCCGCCCTTCGTTTAAATACGAGGCCGGCGTAGTCTGAGGGCTCTCCAAACATTAATCAGTGGACCCATGCCACAACCCCCGTCTCAACGTACACCGTCGAGGTCGGCCATCTCCATGGCTGGCCGAGGTGGAAGCAGAGCTAACAAGCCGCGGAGGTGGAGTTGATTCATCCGACGCTGCCCCGCGCAAGGACTCCTCTAGACCGAGACCGCACGCCCTTCGTTTAAATACGAGGCGAGGCGCAGCCTAACAGAGGACCCTCATAATAAAGTGAGTCACGAGACACTCAATGTCTTCGCGCACCAAGACACGGTCATGGAGTCGGTCCATCGATCTCCGCGACTGTGCACGATTCCTCAAACAAGCGAAACCACCAAGTTTCCGTGGGGGATCGGCCAATATTGCTTTTGCAGGTACAAGACCGAAAGATAGCTAGCCAATCGACCATGATAGCCCAAGTCCGAATCCTAAGTCAGCTCAGGAAGATCGCCCGTCCTCATCCATACACGATCGCCAGCAAGAACCACCTCGCCCCATGTCTTCAACATAGGAGCAAGCTGGGGGGCAATTGTTGTGTCAAGAATTAACACTTTCCGACCGGCGATCGCCTCGGAGGTCGGGCGACCAAATCACTGCCGAGCGGCCAAGGCAGAACTGCCGACCAGCGACCAGGCGACCGAGCCTTTATCCAGCGGACAAGCTAGACTGGCCAACCGAAGGTCCCAGGACGAATCCCGGTGCCGAGCGATCGACATCAAGACGATCGGCTCTCGGTGCTCGGCGACCGTCTCCTGGCGACCGACTGGAGATGATCGGCTCTCGGTACTCGGCGACAGACCCTTGGTGACCGACTTGAGACGATCATCTCTCGGCACTTGCCGACCGACCCTTGGTGACCGACTGGAGACGATCATCTCTCAGCACTTGCCGACCGACCCTTGGTGCCCGACCAATGCCGACCCTCAGCAACTGGCCGATGGCGACCTCTGATGACCAGCTAGGGACGACCGCCTCATGACGATCAGGGCCGATGGCCATCCAGTCGGCAAAGGCCGAGCCTCAAGACTGGCACCACGTGCAAGGGCCGAGACAAGATCCGCGAATCACGGGTCATTGTCCACAGCCTGGCAGAATCTTTCCACCAGCCGACAAGCCGCCGAAAGCTGTCAGTAGGGCCGCATGTGACTGACTCCGGACGCGTGCTGGCCCCTCATTGGACCGCCACCGGCCGCCACTGCTGAGCTTTGGACTTTAGGCATCGCCTCTTCCTTGGACTTTAGCCCGACAATGGGTGATCGCCCCATTATAATATTGGCCGGCACGATCGCCACATTATTATAATGGCCGGAAGGCGATCGCCCGCCGAGGACAGACCCGCCGCCACTATAAATACAAGGCATCCTGCACTTGTCCAGGGGACCGAACTTTTACCGCATCAAAAAGGCTCCAGAACTTCAACTCCCCTCGGATTTCACGCAAGACAGAAGCAAAACATCAAGCACTTGGCTATCTCCAACTCTTGGCAACAGCTTTCATTCGGTCTTACTTCTCCCGGCCTCTCTCATCAGGCAGACGATCGGCGGGGACGAAGAACACCGAGCTTCGCTCAAGAGCCGGATTAACAGAGTCTTTTTACACTCATTGTATTTAGATTTCTCTCATTAATACTTGTATCCACGAATATTTATATTAATATCATCTCGCGAGAGCATTCAAGCCCGGGCCTAACAAACCCGGCAAATCTTGTATTATTTATCTTCTCTCGGAAGTGCTCCCGCAATTGTTGTTTGTTGTCCGTCTTCCAGCAGTATTAATCTTCGGATAAATATTTTGGGCAACAACACGCTACTAGCTCGATCTCCGAATACCTAAAAATAAAGCCCACGACGGGGTCATCCACAATACTCAATAATGATACCGATCACATCATCATAAATAACTACATACCGATGTAATAATACTGTAAGAATACTACCAAAGTAATCTTACTGTCATACCTTACCAATCCATAACAATCCAATCCTTACCATAATCCACATTTCGCATTCTCAAATGACGAGATAAACTTAACAACTATTATCTGTACTGTATTCCAAAAATACCAACAATCCTCAAAACATCATCATAACTCATAAGTGTGGAAATAATCCAATCTGTGCCAAATCCTGTCCATCGGATTACACAATCAAATCTCAACCTGGATAAACCAATAATACACCACATTTTTGTAGATCAACTATCACATGACAATGAATACAAATCCCGAAAAACATCGACGTACAGTTCGAATGCTCATACGATCAATAACAATGATCAACCAATACATCAACTAAGAATATCATCGACATGATAACTCCAATACGACCAACAAAGGATCAACGATAACCGAGAGTACCATCAACATGATAACTCCGACACGGTCAACAAAGGATCAACAATAACCGAGAATACCATCAACATGATAACTCCGACACGATCAACAAAGGATCAATAATAACCGAGAATACCATCTGTTGTTGCCCAAAATATTTATCCGAAGATTAAATACTGCTGGAATGAACGGACAACAAACAACAATTTGCGGGAGCACTTCCGAGAGAAAATGAATAAACACAAGATTTGCCGGGTTTGTTAGGCCCGGGCTTGAATGCTCTCGCAAGATGTTATTAATACAAATATTCGTGGATACAAGTATTAATGAGAGAATCTAAGTATAATGAGTGTAAAAAGACTCTGTTAATCCGGCTCTTGAGCGAAGCTTGGTGTTCTTCGTCCCTGCCGATCGTCTTCAGTATGAGAGAGGCCGGGAGAAGAAAGAACCGAGAGATAGCTGTTGCCAAGAGTTGGAGAAAGCCAAGTGTTGTGTATTGATTCTGTAATGTGTGTTGAAATCACGATAATGCAGAGAGTTTAGAGAGTTAGAATCTCGGTCCTTGGACAAGTGCAAGCTGCCTTCTATATATAGGGGCTGAGGCGCCTTGTCTTCTGGCGGGCGATCGCCTTCCGGCCATTATAATAATGGGGCGATCGTCTGCCGGCCAATATTATAATGGGGCGATCACACGGGATGTCGGCCTAAAGTCCAAGGTAGATGCTGGCAGCCAGCTGTGCGGTCCAATGAGGAGCCAGCACGCGTCCGGGGTTACTGTCACATGTGGTCCTACTGACAACTTTCGGCGGGCTTGTCGGCTGGTGGACGGATGCTGACAGGCTGTGGTCAATGATCCGTGAATTGCGGATCTTGTCTCGGCTCTGCACGTGGGCTCAGTCCAGAGGCTCGGCCTTTGCCGACTGGATGACTATCGGCATGAAGCGGTCGTCTCTAGCTGGTCACCGAGGTCGGCATCGGCCAGTCGCTGAGGGTCGGCATCGGTCGGTCACCAAGGGTCGGTCGCCAGGCGCCGAGAGATGGTCGTCCTTAGGCGGTCGCCAGGAGTCGATCGCCAAGTACCGAGAGACGATCGTCTTTAGATGTCGATCGCTCGGCACCGGGACTTGTCCTGGGACCTTCGGTTGGCCGATTTGTCTTGTCTACTGGGCTAAGGCTAGGTCGCCTGGTCGCTGGTCGGCAGTTCTGCCTAGGCTGCTCGGCAGTGGCTAGGTCGCCCGATCTCCGAGGCCATCGCCGGTCGAGGAGTATAATTCTCGACACAACAATTCCCCCCAGCTTGCTCCGATGTTGAAGACATGGGGCGGGGTGGTTCTTGCTGGCGATCATGTAAGATGAGGATGGGCGATCTTGTGAGCTGACTTTGGATTTGGACTTGGGCTATCATGTCGATTGGCTAGCTATCTTTCGGTCTTGTACCTGCAAAAAACAACATTGGCCGATCCCCCTCAGAAACTTGATGGTTTCGTTTGTTTGAGGAATCGTGCACAGTCGCGGAATTCGATGGACCGACTCCATGACCGTGTCTTGGTGCGCGAAGACATTGAGTGTCTCGTGACTCATTTTATTGTGAGGGTCCTCTGTTAGGCTGCACCTCGCCTCGTATTTAAACGAAGGGCGTGCGGTCTTGGTCTAGAGGAGTCCTTGCGCGGGGCAGCGTCGGATGAATCAACTCCACGCCTGCGGCTTGTTAGCTCTGCTTCCACCTCGGCCTGCCATGGAGATGGTGAACCTCGACGGTGTACGTTGAGACGGGGGTAGTGGCACGTGTCGCATTGTCCGGGTCTATCATGTTAGATGGTGAACCTTGAGGGCGGGCGATCGTGTCCACTGATGAATTTTGGAGGGCCCTCAGAATACGCCGGCCTCGTATTTAAACGAAGGGCGGGCGATCTTGGTCCAAAGGGACCTTGCATGGCCGAAGCAGCTGGTTCCATCGAATGCCAGGACCATGGCTTTATGATGCGCGGTGGAGGCGATCTCATGCCTTAGTCCGTCATGTTAGATGCTGAACTGTAGATGGCGATCGAGTCCTCCGGTTTCGGTGATGATGCTTGGTGATGGCGATCGGGCTGGAAGACTGTGATCGTCGCTCGGCTGCCGATCGCATTATTCATAAGTTGATATCGGCGATCGGGCGGGAGATCGTCGTCCGGGCGCCTATTGCGCTGCTCAAAGGTTCAGAAGAATCTTTTGCCTGGCCAGAAAGTCTGCGGCTTTAGCTCGGAAGGTCGCGTAGGTCGAGGGTTGGCTCTTCGTAAGATGCCTGAACATAGGCGAAAGGCCATGAAATCCTCCTAGGACCGCGTAGAGGGCGATATCATTGCTTACGGGATCGCCGTTGAAGATGATCTCGTCTACTCGGTCGATGTAGTCCGAGTCGGACTCTTCTTCTCCCTGCTTGATTTGCATCATGCGAAGGGGACCTTCCGTCCGAGCGACCCTGGAGGCGAAGTACACTGTGAAGACGTTCGCCAGTTCGTTAAAGGAGCCAATTGCAACACCCCCAAGTTATTCAGGGTATATTACAGCGCCGTGGGACCCACAAGGCTATTCATGCGTGGAACTATAAACTTGACCGAGAAGGTCTAGATATAATGAAAAGAAGGACAATACAAATGGAATTCAAAACCATAACCAATGAAACCATATACATCACCACACAATTCAATACCTCGGCAACACAGGCCGGAACACCAAGGAAACTCAAATACAATACTCGAGTATTTAAAATCTATTCCAGTACAACAACACTGAATGGAGGAATCCAAAAGTATAACCAGAGACAAGACACAGTATCACACTGGCCCATCATCTTCATGCCGACCCGATACCCGCCTATCCGTTCTCCTGGAACCTGAAATACAAAAAAAGTATTTCCCCCATAAAGGGGTTAGCCGTCGAATAGCTAGTGCAAGTATATCAAGTATGAAACACAATACTCCTCGACAATAATGTAACCGTCAATTCATCAATTCAAGACTAGTATTCCGGAATAACTAAATCTCATAGCATCACATCAATACATATATGAATACCGTGGAACCGCACCAGAGGCTACGGAACCCTCAGAGGACCCGTCGGTCCGTCCCGGAGTGGTTAATTCATATTATCCATGGAATCGCACCAGAGGCTACGAAACCCTCAGAGGACCCGTCGGTCCGTCCCGGAGTGGATATACATAATCATGCCATTAATATTCTTACTTTCAAAGTCGAGAACGCACATTCATAAATATATACTTGCCTTAATAACCGCTACCGAATACTCCGAAAAACACGGTTCGACCGGGAAGCTTCGAAACGCCCGATGCTATCGAAAGGAAAGATGACTGTTGTTACCTAAAATATTATCCGGAGATAGTATTGCTGGAATGAACGAGTAACAAACAAAATGCGAGAACACTTCCGTGAGAAAATAAATAACACAAGATTTGCCGGGGTTGTTAATCCCGGGCTTTAATGCTCTCGCGAGATGTTATTAATAAATATACTGTCGAGTACAAATATTAATGTTAGAATTTATTACAAGGAGTGTAAAGACTTCTAGTTATCTATGCTTTAGAGTGCGTAGATTGCCGGAAGAACCAGATAGATAAATCTGTGAGTTCTTGCTTGGGATATATGAAGAATGTGTATGAATATCACTATGAATGTATAAGTGGTTGCCAAAAGAGTCTTTGATTCTCTCTTTTGTGTGTATTTTGCACTGAATTCGTAGTAAATTCGCGTCCCTCTGGCCATTGCAGTGAGTTCTCTATTTATAGGGGACAAGGTAGTTGGGACTCCTCAAGCGATCGCGGGCGACCGCCGTTTTCTATATTAAAATAAGATGGCCGATCGTCCCGTCACGTGGGCCTGTTCCCTTGAGGTCCGAGGTCGCTGCTGGTGGCCAGCTGGGCGAACCAATGGGAACCCAGCACGCTTCTTGAGTCGCTGTCCGGGGAGGACCCACTTTGTACCTTTCGGCGGCCTTATCGGTAGGTGTGGTAGGTGACAGGCTGGGGTCAAAGGTCCTATCTGTCGGTACCCTGTGAAGATCCGCATGTGGGCCACCGTCCAAGATTCGGTCTTCGACGACTTTGACGGATGTTGGATCCATACGTGGCACGAGATGATCGTCTCTAGGTTGGACATCAAAGACGATCGCCAGTCAACAAGAGACGATCGCTGGGTATCAAAAGACGATCGCCGGTCAACGAGAGACGATCACTGGGTATAAAAAGACGATCGCCGTGTGCACCGGTTTCCGGGAGTTTGCCCCGAGTATGTCTTCAATGATTGGTTTCTTCGATCGTGATGCCGATCGCCTATCGAGGTGTTTTAATCGCCGCACAACAATTGCCCCCCAGCTCGCCTTGATGTTGAAAACTTGGGGTGAGGTGGCACTGTTGGCGATCTCCGATATTTAGCCGATCAGCCGATCTGGATTCAAATCTGGACAATCTCCTTTGTGCTGGGAGCAGCGGGAAATGGAGGCGGTCTTTCGAAAAGCTGTAGGGACACGTGTCGTGCTTTTGTTTGGGGAGTCCGACGGTTTGTCAGACCTGTCGGCTGGCGTGCCCTCGAAAAGACGCGTACGCTGGATTCGAGGGCCGTATTTAATGCGTCCCCACTCTGATGGTTGCGATCCAGCCCTCGAAACTCCACCTATTTGCATTTAGACCCCCGTCTCCATCTATGAAAGGGCTAGGGCTTCTTCTCTTTCATCCTTTACGCGTCCTTTTCTCCATAGCCGAAACTCTGCAAAAATTTCCGGAGCTTCCTGTGCCGATCTTCTTCTTTTCTCTAGGTAAGAAAAAATCAATCTTCTTTCTCCCTTTACTTTCTAATATGTCGGGAGGATCCAAAACCTTCGAGACCAGAAGTTCTTCCGTCGCCGCAGCGTCGCCTGAACGAGAGGAGATTCCTGTTGGAGTGGATTTGGAGACGGCCGTTGAAGCCATTCGTGCGGGGATTGCTCCCGCAGAAATCGAAAAGCTTTTCAACGAGGCCGAAGTGGCGAGCACGGCGGCGACGGCGGAGCAGGAGGGCTCGCCGGTGGATGAGGATGAGTTGGTGCGGGTGTCCTGGGAACGAGAGAGTATATTCGGCTCTATCTATGTGGCTTTCGCTCAGATGGTGGAGGCGATCGCCGGACCCTGTCCGGAATTCGACTTCGAAGCCTACTCCGCCGCTCACCCTTACAAACATGTGAAGCGGACGGTATTTCGGGCCGCCGTCCCATATCCGTGGACCTTCGAAAAGATCCGGAGTACGGCGACCAAGAAAGATCTGAGCTGCTGGAGGGCAAAATATCACGTCCCCTCAAATGTTTCCCTCCATGTGCCTTCAGAGAATGAACGTGCCGATCAACCGCCAGAGGGTATGGTCGCCGTTAGTGAGATGATCATGGAGGCCGATTTGCGATTCCCTCTGGAGTTCGCCGTCTCCTATTTGTTGATCTCCTGGAATTTAGCACCGCTCCAACTGACGCCGAACGCTTGGCTACTGGTCATCTGCACGTTGACACTGTTTGGTGGTCACCGGTTGTTCCGCCTCCTTACTGCGCTGGAGATGAATTATCTGTTTAAACTGGCCGCGCATAAAGGGTCGATCGGCGGCAATCATATCCAAGGCCGAATGGGGAGAGTGGTCCTCGGTGTGCCGGATAAGACCAGGGGTGACCTGGCTAAATGGTGCTGGGTCGGCGGGGCGTGGCGATCGGCATCGAGCGACAGGCCGAATGAGGAGTTGGAGATCCCTACCACTTTTCGGGAGAGGAATCCGAGTAAGGATTTTAACTCTCCCCTTGATTGAGCTTGTCTTGGACTGATCTAATTTTATTTTCTTTTTGCAGGACCTCTAGTTCCAGCGATCGGCGATCTTCCTTTCGATTTCTTGATCGTCTCGGAGCGGATTCGCGCCTTGCCGGATTCCTTCAAAGACGTTCGCTCGCTCGGTAAGGAAATTCATCGGTTGGGGGCTCGTTTGTTTTGCTTCCCCCGTCACTTGAAAGTTCCAGGTATAAGCCTAAGTGGTGCTTCCTTGCTTGACGATCGCCTCCAGGAGGTCGTATCGTTTAAGTTTTTTGTATAACTTGTTTGTACCTCTTCTTTGACAGAGGTTCATTTTCCCCGATTTGCCGAGCCATCGCCAGAGATCGCCATGTCAAACCCGAGACTCATCAGTCGCCTTCACTTAGGTAAGCAGACTGGTCGCGTTCCTGCGACGACGTCTCGCCCTGCTCTGGTGACGAGGCCTGTTGAGGTGCCGATCGCCGAACCGGAAGTTCAAGATGAGGAACAGCTTCAGCGCCGCAAGAGGCGGAGGTCGGAGGAGTCCCTGCCGACCACTGAGGCGGATATTTCCATTCTGGAGCCTCCGGTTGCTTCGGATCCTATCTCTGCCATCCCGATGATGGAGGGATCAGGCCCTAGTCCCTCGGCGTCCGGTTCTCGGTCATCGGGTGGCCCCATGAAGAAGGTGGTGATCGCAGAGGCGGAAACCTCTCGGGGCAAGCCTTATTTTGGCCGCGATCCTGAGCTGGTCAACAGGTAAGAAAGGATCAAAATTTCCGAGTTAGGCATTCTGAGTAGGGTGTGGGCTAACTCCTTGGTTTCTTTGGTTTGTGCTGCAGGGTTCGTCTCGCCGGTCCGGATGTCGCTCCTATGGTGCTGGACTTTTTGTCGAGCAAGGCTCCGAAAACAACTCTCGACGTCCCTTCCTACGTCCAGCAGGCCATCTCTTCTCTTCCCAAGGCCTGGAAGACCGATCTTGATGCGATCGCTCGTCGGCGATCTGGAGATGCCATGCAGGTGACCGTTGCCCTGGCTCTCCAGACGGCGACGATGGCCGTCCAAGCTGCTAGGGATTTTGAGGGGAGACCCTCCACTGCTCGTCTCCATAGCGACCTAGAGGCCGCCCGGAATAATCGAATTTGCCCACCGGATCCAGTCTATGGAGAAGGAGTATCTAGAGACGGCCAAAAGGGCTAAACAGAACGTCGACCGATTGAAGCAGGAGATGAGCCGCTCTAAGGAGGCTGCCGACCGGTCCCGTGACCAGGAGAAGGAAATCCGCCGGAAGTATGCGGCCTCGCAGGAGGAGGTGGCCGGGCTGAAGGTGACGGTGGATCGGCTCAGCGGTGAGCTGGAGGCGGCGAAGAAGGAGCTGGAGAAGGCCAAGGGTGAGAATGCCGCCAAGGTGGTCGAGATGGCGGAGGCTGAGAAGACGGCCGTGGAGTTGAAGGGGCAGCTGAAGGCGATCGAGGCCGATCCCTACCTCAACGTTGCACTCGTCGGCGAGTTCGCTTATCAGTTGTCCTATGCTGACGCTGTTCGAGCCGCTAAAAAGGCAGGAATTGAGATTGGTCCCTTGATGGAGAGCTTCAAATCCTATGCCCTCGAGCATCCTCTGCACCCGGAGTTCTCCTTGCCGATCCTTGACTTTGTCGACTTCGGGATCGACTTGAGTTGGTATACTGGCAAACTCATTCATCCCGAGGCCGATGGGGGGGCCCAAGCCGATCCGCATCCTAAGGGCGATGACCAGTCGGCGGGGCCTTGAGAGACATTTTTTATTTCCTCTGTAACTTGTACTTTTTTGTTTTCCTTTTGTAATGCCTTCGGGCCCCGTAATGTATGAAACTTGCGTTATGAATAAAATGTTCCTCTTTTCATACTGTCTCTTTACATACGATCGCCTTTGAATGTTCGCGTGCAATTTTTACAAGTACGTGTATGATTGCTTTTGATGTTTTGTTCATCCGACCGATTGTCTGAGTGTTGAAAGCATTGATATGTTTTGAATCGGAATTCTTACTTGTAATTTTTGTTGGATAATGGCGATCGTCCTGCGTATGTTTGAGCTAAGCCGATCTGGCGTGGTTCTTTGCTGTTCGATCGTATTCGGGATTAGCTCGACCCATCTATCGTCCTGCGTATGTTTGAGCTAAGCCGATCTGGCGTGGTTCTTTGCTGTTCGATCGTATTCGGGATTAGCTTGACCCATCTCTGCCCCCTTGTTTTTGTTTTGCTTATTGTGAGTAAGGAAACGAAAACTAGTTTGTCTGGCGAGCTATTTTCAGTTTTGCCGATTCTGAGGAATCATGTACGGTTGGGGTGTTCGATGGACCGACCTCCCCAATCGTGTCTTGTGTGCGAGGGATACTGTGTATCCCGCGACTCACTTTTTGTGAGGGTCCTCCGTTAGTCTACGCCCGCCTTTTGTTAAAACGAAAGGCGGGCGATCTTGGTCTGGAGGAGTCCTTGCGCGGGGCGTCGTCGGCTTATTCGACTCCACGTCCGCGGCTTGTCAGCTTTGCTTCCACCTCGGCCCGCCATGAAGATGGCGACCCTCGACGGCGTACGTTGAGACGGGGTTAGTGGCACGTCGCATTGTCCGGGATCATCATGTTAGATGATGTTCCCTGAGGACGTGCGATCGTGTCTACTAATTATTTTGGAGGGTCCTTCGGCTACGCCGGCCTCGTATTTAAACGAAGGGCGGGTGATTTCAGCCCAAAGGAACCTTGCATGGGCGAAGCTGTCGGTTCCATCGACCTCCAGGACCATGGATGTATTGATTTTACTCCGGATCGTCAAGATCAACGATTCGTCGGCGGTATGCGATATGCCTGGGGGGGCGATCGCCAGAATAGATGGGATAGAAAAAATCTCATTATATTCCTTGTACATCATTGAAATTGAATACAAAATTGTCATTGGTAGTATTTTTTCAGATGCACGGCGTTCCAGGGGTATTGATCCGGAGTACCGTCAGGATGTTCCAGTTCGTAGGCTCCTTTAGTTAGCCATCTGGATACTCTGAAAGGTCCCTCCCAGTTCGGACTGAAAACGCCTGTGTGGGTTTGGATTTTCTTGAGGACGAGATCGCCCACTTGAAACCTTCTTTCTTTGACCTTTGAATTGAAGAACTTCTCGGCTCTCCTTTTATGGATTGTGTTCTTCATTTCTGAGGTCATCCGTCATTCTTCGAGCATGTCTAGGTCGATTCGTCGGGCCACATCGTTGTCGGTCATCATCTCCTGTTCGGTTCGATGGCTGAGGACGGCGATCTCCGAAGGAATCACTGCTTCTGTTCCGAAGGCGAGGGCGAATGGGGTTTCGCCGGTTGAATTACGGGTCATCGTTCGGTATGACCATAAAACATCTGGGAGCTCGTTCGCCCATTGTCCTTTCCTGGATTCGAGTCGCGCTTTAATTGTGTGTTTAAGGATCTTGTTCACTGCTTCTACCTGCCCGTTCGTCTGAGGGTGATAGGGTGCTGAGAACAACCTTCTGATTCCCCACTTCTCACAGAATTGCATGACTTCTAAGCCGTCGAATTGCTTTCCATTGTCGGAGATGATGGCCTGGGACCGACCGAATTGGCATATGATGTTTTTCCAGATAAACTTGATCACTTGTTCCTGGCCGATCTTGTTTAGTGGCTCGGCCTCTGCCCACTTGGTGAAATAGTCGACCCCTACGATAGCAAACTTACAGCCCCCTAGAGCCGTTGGCAGGGGGCCAATAAGGTCGATGCCCCATTGTGCGAATGGCCAAGGGCTGTACATGGAGGTGAGCTGTTCGGGGGAGAGTTTGATGTTTGGGCCCATTATCTGACACCTGTGACACGATCTGGCATAGGTGATCGCATCCTTCTGAAGTGATGGCCAGAAAAAACCTTGCCTGGTTGTCTTATGGATGAGAGCTCGCCCGCCCGCATGGTTTCCGCAAATCCCGTCATGGATCTCGGCTAAAACGAGCCGACCTTCCTCCGGTGTAATACACTTGAGGAGGGGAAGGTTGAAGGCTCGTTTGTAAAGCTGGTCGTCCAATAGGGTATATCTGGTCGCACGGAGCTGGAGTTGGCGAGCTTTAACACGGTCGTCAGGGACCGTTCCGTCCTTTAAGTATTTGATGAATGGAGTCATCCAGTTCTCCTTGGCGATGGCAACGGTGGTAACCAGGCTTCTGTCGATCGCCGACCTTGCTGACTTTGTGATTTGGATATTGGAGAAGTCGGCTGCCCCATCCGATGATGCTAGTTTGGAAAAGGCATCGGCCTGGGAGTTGTGCTCTCTCGGGACTTGTTCGATTAGTACTTCTTCAAATTTTGTGCACATTTCGGCGACCAGCTCTTGGTATTTGACCATTTGTTCGCCGCGCGCCTCATATTCTCCCTTGACTTGGTTCACGACCAAAAGGGAGTCCATGAAGATATGGAGGCGACGAACATCTAGGGCGAGGGCTAGATCGAGCCCGCCTACCAAAGCTTCATATTCGGCTTCATTGTTGGTCGCACGAAAACCGAAACGCACATCATTTGTGAAACTTTGTCCGTTGGGGCTGATGAGGACAATCCCTGCCCCTGCCCACGAATTGGTCGCCGAGCCATCCACATATAATTTCCAGGCAGGTCGGCCGATCTGGGTCGGACTGTGAGGGAAAATTAATTCCACCACGAAGTCCGCCAGAGCTTGGCCCTTGATCGCTGTGCGAGGAGCGTATGTGATACCGTATTGGGCGATCTCCAACGACCACTTGAGGAGTCGCCCGTTAGTGTCCGGCCAGTGTAGGACTTGCCTTAGAGGTAGAGTTGTTAGGACTTCCACTTGGTGATCGAAGAAGTAAGCCCTCAGCTTCCGAACACTCATGACAAGGGCATAGGCGATCTTCTCCAATGGTGTATAGCGTGTCTCAGCGTCGTGGAGCGCCTGGCTAACATAGTAGATCGGCAAGTGGGCTTGTCCCTCTGCTCGCACCAGAAAGGCACTCAGCGCGACCTCCGAGGCTGCTAGGTAAAGGAATAATTTTTCACCGGGGATCGGCTTTGCCAGGATCTGGGGGTTAGACAGATATTCCTTTATCTTGGCGAATGCTATCTGGCTTTCCTTCGTCCATGCGAACTTCTTGTTCTTGATGGTTGCGAATAAAGGCTTGCTTTTATCGCCGAGCCGTGATATGAAACGGTTGAGGGCGGCTAGACAACCTGTGAGGCGTTGCACCTGCTTGATGTTTCGCGGTTCCTGTATGTCAAGGATCGCCTGTATTTTGTTGGGGTTCGCCTCGATCCCCCTCTGGCTTACGATGTGCCCCAGGAATTTTTCGAAGCCCACTCCGAAGTTGCATTTCTTGGGGTTCAGTTTCATGTTAAACTTCTCAATGACGGCGAACGTCTCGGCGAGATCGTTGAGGTGATCTTCCTTCTTGAGGCTTTTAACCACGATGTCGTCAATGTAGACCTCCATGGTTTTGCCGATCTGATTGGCGAACATTCTGTTGACTAGTCGCTGGTAGGTCGCCCCTGCATTTTTCAAGCCGAACGGCATTCGGATCCAATAGTATATGTCTTTTTCCGTGTGGAAAGATGTGTGTTTTATGTCTTCCTCCGCCATTGGGATTTGATGGTATCCGGAGAAGGCATCCATAAATGACATCATTTCGCAACCTGCCGTACTATCGACCAAGTGATCAATATGAGGCATCGGAAAGTGATCTTTTGGACATGCCGCGTTGAGGTCGGTGAAGTCAATGTATAACCTCCAGGAGCCAGTTGGCTTTTTGACGAGCACCGCGTTGGCGACCCATTGTGGTTCGTCTGTGGCTACTCCGATTAATTTGTTGTTTAGTAACTTCTGGACTTCTACGTCGAGCACCGCGTATTTCTCGGGACCGAACTTCCTACACTTCTGGTGTACAGGCTTCATTGCCCGGTCGATCTTCAGATAATGGCAAGCGTGTTCGGGACTTATGCCAACCATATCTTGATGCGAGCAGGCAAAGACCCCGATGTTCCTTCATAGCAAGTTGATCAGATCCCCCTTTAATTCGTGGTCGATGCTTGCGCCGATCTGTACTTCCCATTCTGGATGAACCGGATCCATCGTAATGCTTTCCAACTCTTCGACAGGGACAGCCGCCTCTCGTTTGGTGCGATCTCCGGATTCGGTCCTTGGATCGATGTCAAGACTTGGCTCGAATCCGATCCTTGGCTCGATGTCGTCCGTCAATTGATGAGAGATGGCATTTTCTGAGTTGGGTTGGTACGATGTGCTCGGCTCGTCGATCTCCATGGGTTGATCGTCGATTGCTTCAGTGTTACATATAGTATGGGAAGTATTGAAAGAACTAACAACATAGGAGTAATTCAAACATCTTTTTGCCATTAGCTGATCTCCTTTTACAGTACCGACCGTCCCATCGGCAGTGGGGAATTTGATACAGTAAAAGAAAGATGAGGCGACCGCCTCAAAGGTTTCTAAAAAGGGGTGACCTAGGAACCCATTATAGATGCTGGGCCTATCTATGATTACAAAACTTAGGTTCCTAGTAATCCTAACCTTAGGATCATAAAAGCATATTAGCTCGACGGAGAGCTTGATCCTCCTGTAGGCTCGGACTGTGTTGTCGCCAAACCCTTGGAGCACGGTGTCGAAAGGCTTGATGAATTTGATTAAGTTGCTGAGTTGGTCCAGGGTGGATTTGAATATGATGTTGCAGAAACTCCCATTGTCGACCAGTATGCAATCGACCGTCTTCCCAAGGATATAGGCGGAGATCACCAGTGCATCCTCTTTGGGGCATTGCACTCCCTCCCTGTCTTTGTTGGAGAAGGTGATGAGTGCGTCTTTAGAAATGGTCGGCTCCGGAGGTACTACGACATGGACCCCGGCGAACGGCCTCAGCTCAGCCTTTCGCTTCCTGTTTGACATGGTGGAAACCGGGGAAAGACCCCCGAGGTTTCCATCTCCTGCTTGAAGCATGTTGATCCGACCGCCAGGGTTGATCGAAGGGACCGACTCATCAGAGTACTCCGGCTCATGCTCGATTCTGGCGACCGGATTGGGAGGAGTTCTTTCGTTTGGTCGGCGCTCGCGCCCTCCGGCTCTCTCCGTCCTGGGCTCCGGCATGGTGATCAAATTGTCCAGTTTGCCTTCCTCAAACAGTCGCCAGAGCTGTCTGAGGAGGTCGCGGCATTGGCTGGTGTTGTGGCCGGGACTCTTATGGTAGGCACATAATTTGCTACGGTCTAGATGACCGTGGTCCCTTATCGGCTTTGGTTTGGAAATCCACTCGCGACCCTTGATTGCGTTGAAGATATGGGCTGGAGATAAGTTGAGGTTGTGGAGGAGGTGGACCTCTACGTCCTCGAAGGCTTTGAACTCGCCAGGCGGCTTGGCGACCGCCTTTCTGGGATTTGCGACCGCCTTCTTCTGGACATGGGATGGTGCTTTTCCTTCTTCGGACGGTCCCTCGCCTAATCGGAGGGAGAGCATCCTCTGTCTAGCCATATAATCAGCGGCTCTGCCGCGGAAGACCGAGTAGGTCGGGGGGATATCCTTTGTGAGGTGCCTGAACATGGGTGAGCGTCCTTGGAATCCGCTCATAACTGAGTGGAGAGCTAGCTCATCGCTGATGGGCTCGCCGGTGAGGACTATCTCATCTACCCGGTCGATGTAATCTTCATCTGATTCGTCCTTCTCCTGCCTGATTTTCATCACGCGGTGGGGACCTTCTGGCCGAACAACTTTGGCGGCGAAGTACGTCGTGAAGTCGTTCGCCAGCTTTTCAAAGCAATTGATTGAGCGGGGCGGCAGTGATATGTACCATCTGTGGGCGAGGTCGCCCAGGGTTAATGGGAATATCCGACACTTGGTCGCATCTGACGCTCCGCATCCGGTCATGTAGATCCGGAACTTGCTCAAATGGGTTTCCGGATCCGATCTCCCCTCGTATAGAGGTGTTTGTGGGGGATTGATCGTTGGTTGGACCGGGGCGAGCTCGATCTGAGCCGTGAGTGGTTCGCTTGGCCCAACGATCGATCTCCTGACGCCTGCCCCATTTTCCAAGAGCGCCTTCATCTCGTCGAGATGGCGTTGCATGGCGGCCATCGCCGTCGCCTAACTGCTCTCCGATTGACTCTCAGAGCGCGAACAAAGGCGATCGTGTACTGATCCCCTTGCCCCGTGGTGAATGACGATCTCCCTGCCAGTGGGTTCCTTCCTTGGGCTAGCAGGGGCTCGCTGACCGACTTGTCTCCTGGGAGTCGGATATGCCGAACTCCTGGTAAAGGATTCGGATACCGAAGTCTCCCGGCTGGGGCCTGAGTGCCCGGGTCGCCATGAGGGATCGCTCCCCAGGCGGCTGAAGACGGAATCGTCCCGCCTTACTAGAGCCTTCTCCTGTGGCTTGGGGCTCTATGTCGATTTCTCAACATAGATCCCCTTGAGCTTTCGTTTGCTCGCCCGGCGGTTAGCTGATGGAGTGATGGTGGGCGAATCGCGGGCCCTCTGTCGTTCCCTGAGGATGGCTATAGCCTCCTCAATCTGTTCCGATGTCTGGAACTGATCGAGTGAGAGGCTAGAACCGTCCCTCGGGGGCAGGATTGAGAGCCTAGCGTCGCCACGGTCGCCTTCCGCCGTGGGTTGGGATTCGGTCCGGGCCGGAACGAGATTTCCGGTGGATCTCAGGGTGGCTCTCTTGGAGGTCGTTGCAGATGTCATTTTCTGAAGGTTTTTCTATTGAAGAACAGTGAGTGTTTCTTCAAGTATATGCCCCGGGAACAGTGAGTGTTCTTCGGGACGGTAGGAATGAAAATTTGAGGTTTACATGCCCTTCCTCTAGCGCCAATTGTTGTTACCCAAAATATTATCCGGAGATAGTATTGCTGGAATGAACCAGTAACAAACAAAATGCGAGAACACTTCCGTGAGAAAATAAATAACACAAGATTTGCCGGGGTTGTTAATCCCGGGCTTGAATGCTCTCACGAGATGTTATTAATAAATATACTGTCGAGTACAAATATTAATGTTAGAATCTATTACAAGGAGTGTAAAGACTTCTAGTTATCTAGGCTTTAGAGCGCGTAGATTGCCGGAAGAACCAGATAGATAAATATGTGAGTTCTTGCTTGGGATATATGATGAATGTGTATGAATATCACTATGAATGTATAAGTGGTTGCCAAAGGAGTCTTTGATTCTCTCTTTTGTGTGTATTTTGCACTGAATTCGTAGTAAATTCGCGTCCCTCTGGCCATTGCAGTGAGTTCTCTATTTATAGGGGACAAGGTAGTTGGGACTCCTCAGGCGATCGCGGGCGACCGCCGTTTTCTATATTAAAATAAGATGGACGATCGTCCCGTCACGTGGGCCTGTTCCCTTGAGGTCCGAGGTCGCTGCTGGTGGCCAGCTGGGCGAACCAATGGGAAGCCAGCACCCGTCTTGAGTCGCTGTTCGGGGAGGACCCACTTTGTACCTTTCGGCGGCCTTGTCGGTAGGTGTGGTAGGTGACAGGCTGGGGTCAAAGGTCCTATCTGTCGGTACCCTGTGAAGATCCGCACGTGGGCCACCGTCCAAGATTCGGTCTTCGACTACTTTGACGGATGTTGGATCCATACGTGGCACGAGATGATCGTCTCTGGGTTGGACATCAAAGACGATCGCCAGTCAACAAGAGACGATCGCTGGGTATCAAAAGACGATCGCCGGTCAACGAGAGACGATCGCTGGGTATAAAAAGACGATCTCCGTGTGCGCCGGTTTCCGGGAGTTTGCCCCGAGTATGTCTTCAATGATTGGTTTCTTCGATCGTGATGCCGATCGCCTATCGAGGTGTTTTAATCGCCACACAACAATGACAACGAACGGAAGGGTTTAACTTGGTTTATTCACAAGAAACTCGTCCCTAACAACATATAATCAATAAATCATCGATCATACGAGGAAGAATAATCGTAGAACGCCCGAAAACCCCTCTATGACATTTTACCGGACACCTTCAAGGCGTCGATCCAGAACTCGACCAAAACAACGAATCGATACGATCCAACCATGGAAAAATAAAGGAAATGAGATAATACATCTAAATAATCATCAACCCATCATAATCCTAAGTTAAATCGGATAAAACGGATGAAATCAACCAAAATACCCAAATTCCCCAAAACTAGATTTCTAGGAAATCTGACCTGATTCGGTAGATCGGAGGATGTTATAGGATGGACGATTGATGATATGAACTCCAAAACTTCATGGATTGATTGTCCAACAACATCTCTCCATGATTAACCAAGCTCCAGCCGCGGAAGAGAAGGAGAAGAAGGAGAAAATGGCCAAAAACCCGACTGCAGGGCCTTAAATAGGCTGACTGCATAGTGTGCCGCGGCCCCGCCGAAGTGTGCCGCGGCACTGGGCCGCCGACCGCCTCTGATCGGCAATGTGCTGCGGTTCGCTGCATGTGCCGCGGCACATGGTACGATCGCCGCCAACTGGAAAATGAGAGTGACTTAGCTATTTCGACCATATCTCCCTCGTCTGGACTCCGATTGACTCACCGTTTGAACCATTGGAAAGCTAACTCGATGCTTTATAATATTGAAAAGATTCAGAATTTTTGGCATTTCCAAAAATTAATGGTGATCCAACAAAGTCGAACTCAGACTTGGAAAAGTCGTTAAGAAACACGGAACTCAACAAAAGAATACCGAAACGAACTCGGATGTCAAAAAGTGTAGAATTAATCATTCTCAGGATGACGAAACGGTCCCAAGCGAGTCGTAAAAACGGACTTCTGCCAAAAATAGAAAATTACTGGAAATCAAAATTTCGGGTATTACATTCTACCCTCCTTAAAAGAAGTTTCGTCCCGAACCTTAAAACAAGTAGGGAGAAGAAACATCCCGCCAGGAAAACTCAACGAGATACACAAGAACCGAAAACTTATGCCCAACGGCGAAACGTTACAAGCAACACAACAATACGTTACCCGAAGGTAATCCAAACCAATGCCGAAATAGATACGAATCATAATACCCGAAGGCCCCAACGAAAAATACCGATACATCACAATGGCCTGAAAGCCCCTCAGCCGAAGCTGTAAATCATCACAATACAGATCTCAAAGAAACAAACCTGAATGTCGGACATACCCCTCGGCATATGAACAACCAGTCGCAAATCGTCGGACATATCCAATATAACATGGACTACGAACGACCAAACAATGAGGCTCAAGAGGGACATCACAGTACGCCCGATCCGGAAATGTGTCCGTGCACATGTCCACCCCGTATACGGAATCCAAAATATACGTGTGACAATGTACCTAATTAGCCTCACGAACTACGTCTCGTGTGCACGGTCCAATGCGGAAACATCCACGCATGACCATCGTGTGCCGGGCTAAAAATCCTACACATACCCAATCGGCATGCAGACATGATTCCAGATATGCCATGATACAATATGACCATGAAACTCAAAGGATAACATACCCAATACGGATCATACGACTCACCAAGTGAACGATGACACACGAATAATGAAAGATTGACACGACCAACGATATTCAAAATAACCATCCTGGGATCAGAATCCCTAAGGACCGATTAACACGGGCAATAATCACAACACAACAATTCGGGAAATCCTCAACCCTCAACGATCACAAAATTACCGAGTTCACAAGAATAATAGTGTGCTGCCTTGAGTCGGCCAACACGACAATAATAATTCAACGGATGGGAACTATCCTCGACAGTCCCAATTCAATACTTCGATTACCGTAGAATGGCCAATCGATAAAAACGATACAACGGATGAGAATATTTTTGACAACGGATGGGAATTATCTTTGATAATCCCAATTCAATATATCGATTACCTTTAGAGCGGACAATCGATAACAATTATACAACGGATGTCTCGGCACCTTTAATCGGTTACCGATAACGAAGATGATAATCGAATACGTCAATGCCTTCAATCGGCCAAAACGACATCAATAGAAAAACACTGATATCAATAACGACGATTCACAAGAAAATATCTTGATGGAACATCAATCAATAATAATAATCGATACGTCGATGCCGCGAACCGGCTATCAACAACAATATCTCAAAGGAACATCAATCAACAATAACAATCGATACGTCGATACCGCGAACCGGCTATTAACAGGAACTTTACCAACAAGTATCGCAATGCCTTGAACCGGCCATTTACGAACAACAGTAACATTTGGCATAATTTGCCGACGGGTGTCGTATCAAACAATCCCTTGATGCCAACAAAATCATAAAGAGACCAAGTCTCGAAATGATACACACATTCATACACATATGATAACATTAATCTCATTGACTAGTACAAGTATAAAACTTGCCTCGATATCAATACAACGAACTGTTACCAATTCAGTTAATTTCGTCTTACGAGTTCCTCAGTCCCGACCAAGGTAAGCTACGAACTCTTCAACCTCAACCGCAACACAACAGTCATAATCCATGATCAAACACAATATCTTATTGTAAAACGAAGGATTAATAATCAACAGGTTCGATGACGACCAATATCAACACCACCAAACCACAAACTCAACCGTTTCACCATATCTCGACTAATCACAGTCTGAACAATCCAACTTAGACACTTACAAATCCTGTCTACAATACGAGTCGAAATATGATGATCATATGAGCAACCAATTCGGACCAATAATAAGGGTCTAAATGTTCCAAACTCAATTCTTAAATACGAATTGACAAGGTTCCCTTCTCGTAAATTCATTGTTAAAATTTACTTATGACCGTCATCAATTCGAATCATCCGACTGGTTCAAAACAATAGATAATCATATTAAAAAGGTTATCAAACAATCCAATCATTCGACTAGAATATTCGCTCCATACGTATGGGCTTCCAAATTCAGAGATGAATAATAGTCTCATCAAACTCATAACCACATTCGTATTCCTATACGAATATTATTTCAAACACATAGTTTAGCTCTAGATATGAATATTCCATATTCATTTTCAAAACATCAACACTTCTTAAAAATTTTCATCACCTCGTATAATTCAAGAGTTCTTCAAGAACATGAAATATCCGAAATCACGTTCAGAACAACATATCCGAGGTATATATCTCTATGTTACCATTTTCTTCATCATGCCATTCATACAACCTCAAGAATCGCAACAAAACCATTAGCATCATATGAAGAAGATCTCAATAATCATATCAACATCCGAAATCTCTTATTACAATTCCAATAAATCTCGTATAACATTATCACATGATACCATAATTGTAACACCCCAGATCCTCCTGGGAATATTACACGCCGTAAACCCTTCTCACAAGGATTTACCAGGCTAAGCACAATTTTCCACGTCATTTCAAAAATGCCAAAAAGACCGATGACAGTAATATTTTTCAAATACGAAAAAAAAAAAAAATTTCCAAATACCGTCAAAACGATCAAGGCCAAAATGCCAAAAATTCAGTTTAGGGAATCGGTTTTATAAGAATAAAATTTAGTTGGTAAAGTACTAAAAGCTATTTTAAAATATTTACGCAGCGGATAAAAGTACTGTCCAATTTATGTATTTATATTGAAATAAGACGAACATCAAAATACACGATTCCCAACATACTCCTTCCCAAGTAGTAATCCTTAAAAAAATGAACCACTAAGAAGAATAATTGAACTCCATTCCAAGAATCATCAAAAACTTCAAGAACAATACTTAAATCCGAGCTCTCCATCTTAATCTTGTTTAAGAGAATCATCTCTCAATGTTTAGGAACTTCGAGTACTTCCCAAGGCTCTCTCTATTGACTGAAGGAAGGAGAATGGACAAAATGCCTCTCAGCACTCGTCTATCCTCTCTATAAAACACATCACTAGCGCGCGCTAGACCTTATATTTAGTGTGCGCTACAGGACTAGCGTGCGCTATCCTTCCTTGATAGCGTGCACTATCGGGCAGTCCAGATGCTACTACATTGCTTCGAAATTCATCTAACATACGTAATGCCCATGCATTAGCGTACGCAAACAGGCGTTGACTTGCTACAGTGAAATGCTCAGTAGCGTGCGCTATTCCCCGACCTTAGCACGCGCTAATCGTCGTTGACTTGCTACAGTATCGTGCCCCCACATGCTGAAAGCATCCGCGATTACCGGGATTCCTTTGACCGATATGGAATTAGCGTGCGTTAATCATACGGTTTTAGCGTGCGCTAGCTCTACACAACAACCACTCGCTGACCTTATCTGGACACGCGTCGAATATGGCCGGGTCCACCCGCCGAAAGCTAAGATTCCATTATTGGGGATCTGATGTTAGCGTGCGCTAACCAACATGCGTTAGCGTGCGCTAACTGAATATAAAAATCAACCTAGGCCTACCTGTCGGCCACCTTCCGGAACTAACCCAGCAAGTCGTTACGTACGTTAGGGGTCCTCCTTAGCGTACGTAACCGAACCTCTTAGCGTGCGCTAAGTATGCACCGTAGCGTACGCTAAGTATATATCCTAGCGCGCGCTAGGCATACCCTGTAGCGTGCGCTAACGTAGCTGTATTTAGCCATTTTCCGCTATTCTCGACCAACATCTCGACATACCAAACGATCATACGGCACAATGAATACATATACGCATTCAACAACATTGTCATACGTTCACATCATCCTCAAGCACAATTATCCATCAACGACATCCAAAATATAAACGAAAAAAAATATATCCGAAAAATCGGGGTATTACACTCTACCCCCCTTAAAAAATAAGTTTCGTCCTCGAAACTTGAAATCACTCGCACAAACAACATTTCAACGGAAATTCAAATTCATCAAGAATTATCGAATAATCCGAACAACATACTTACAAGTCTGTGAAGTCGAAGATCTCCCGTGATACTAGCATGCGACTCCTAAACAAAGTCTCAATATAATACTGATACACACCAATATCGCAATTAGCAACTTAACAAAATCTCAAGGAAGAGTTCACGTCCGTGACCACGGCCACGATTCTTCCTACTTTCAGCCAACATTCTGAAGGGCACACACATGCGTAAATATAATCCAAATTGCACATTCTCGAAGTGACCAATTCCCAAGAATACCAAGCTATAAATGAAAAGATTAAGAAAAATACAAGAAGAGTGAGAGGACTTACAAGTACCGGTCGCACTGTGATGATGGCAGAGTAGTGATACTGTGGGCAAATGCCGACTCAATCGACCCAAAAGACCGACAACCTAGGTATCCATAAACCTAAGCTCTGATACCATATTCTGTAACACCCAAAAGTTATTCAGGGTATATTACAGCGCCGTGAGCCCCGCCGTGGGACCCACAAGGCTATTCATGCGCGGAACTGTAAACTTGACCGAGAAGGTCTAGATACAATGAAAAGAAGGACAATACAAATGGAATTCAAAACCATAACCAATGAAACCATATACATCACCACACAAATCAATACCTCGGCAACACAGGCCGGAACATCAAGGAAACTGAAATACAATACTCGAGTATTTAAAATCCATTCCAGTACAACAACACTGAATGGAGGAATCCAAAAGTATAACCAGAGACAAGACACAGTATCACACTTGCCCATCATCTTCATGCCGACCCGATACCCGCCTGTCCGTTCTCCTGGAACCTGAAATACATAAAAAGTATTTCCCCCATAAAGGGGTTAGCTGTCGAATAGCTAGTGCAAGTATATCAAGTATGAAACACAATACTCCTCAACAATAAAGTAAATGTAACCGTCAATTCATCAATTCAAGACTAGTATTCCGGAATAACTAAATCTCATAGCATCACATCAATACATATATGAATACCGTGGAACCGCACCAGAGGCTACGGAACCCTCAGAGGACCCGTCGGTCCATCCCGGAGTGGTTAATTCATATTATCCATGGAATCGCACTAGTGGCTACGAAACCCTCAGAGGACCCGTCGGTCCGTCCCGGAGTGGATATACATAATCATTCCATTAATATTCTTACTTTCAAAGTCGAGAACGCACATTCATAAATATATACTTGCCTTAATAACCGCTACCGAATACTCCGAAAAACACGGTTCTTGTTGGCGATCGTGTAAGATGAGGACGGGCGATCTTGTGAGCTGACTTTGGATTTGGACTTGGGCTATCATGTCGATTGGCTAGCTATCTTTCGGTCTTGTACCTGCAAAAAACAACATTAGCCGATCCTCCTCATAAACTTGATGGTTTCGTTTGTTTGAGGAATCGTGCACAGTCACGGCATTCGATGGACCGACTCCATGACCGTGTCTTGGTGCGCGAAGACATTGAGTGTCTCGTGACTCATTTTATTGTGAGGGTCCTCTGTTAGGCTGCGCCTCGCCTCGTATTTAAACGAAGGGCGTCCGGTCTTGGTCTAGAGGAGTCCTTGCGCGGGGCAGCGTCGGATGAATCAACTCCACGCCCGCGGCTTGTTAGCTCTGCTTCCACCTCGGCTTGCCATGGAGATGGCGAACCTCGACGGTGTACGTTGAGATGGGGGTAGTGGCACGTGTCGCATTGTCCGGGTCTATCATGTTAGATGGTGAACCTTGAGGGCGGGCGATCGTGTCCACTGATGAATTTTGGAGGGCCCTCAGACTACGCCGGCCTCGTATTTAAACGAAGGGCGGGCGATCTTGGTCTAAAGGGACCTTGCATGGCCGAAGCAGCCAGTTCCATCGACTGCCAGGACCATGGCTTTATGATGCGCGGTGGAGGCGATCTCATGCCTTAGTCCGTCATGTTAGATGCTGAACTGTAGATGGCGATCGAGTCCTCCGGTTTCGGTGATGATGCTTGGTGATGGCGATCGGGCTGGAAGACTGTGATCATCGCTCGGCTGCCGATCGCATTATTCATAAGTTGATATCGGCGATCGGGCGGGAGATCGTCGTCCGGGCGCCGATCGCGCTGCTCAAAGGTTGAGAAGAATCTTTTGCCTGGCCAGAAAGTCTGCGGCTTTAGCTCGGAAGGTCGCGTAGGTCGAGGGTTGGCTCTTCGTAAGATGCCTGAACATAGGCGAAAGGCCATGAAATCCTCCTAGGACCGCGTAGAGGGCGATCTCATCGATTACGGGCTCGCCGTTGAGGATGATCTCGTCTACTCGGTCGATGTAGTCCGAGTCGGACTCTTCTTCTCCCTGCTTGATTTGCATCATGCGAAGGGGACCTTCCGGCCGAGCGACCCTGGAGGCGAAGTACGCTGTGAAGACGTTCGCCAGTTCGTTAAAGGAGCCAATTGTAACACCCCCAAGTTATTCAGGGTATATTACAGCGCCGTGGGACCCACAAGGCTATTCATGCGCGGAACTATAAACTTGACCGAGAAGGTCTAGATATAATGAAAAGAAGGACAATACAAATGGAATTCAAAACCATAACCAATGAAACCATATACATCACCACACAAATCAATACGTCGGCAACACAGGCCGGAACACCAAGGAAACTGAAATACAATACTCGAGTATTTAAAATCCATTCCAGTACAACAACACTGAATGGAGGAATCCAAAAGTATAACCAGAGACAAGACACAGTATCACACTTGCCCATCATCTTCATGCCGACCCGATACCCGCCTGTCCGTTCTCCTGGAACCTGAAATACATAAAAAGTATTTCCCCCATAAAGGGGTTAGCCGTCGAATAGCTAGTGCAAGTATATCAAGTATGAAACACAATACTCCTCGACAATAATGTAACCGTCAATTCATCAATTCAAGACTAGTATTCCGGAATAACTAAATCTCATAGCATCACATCAATACATATATGAATACTGTGGAACCGCACCAGAGGCTACGGAACCTTCAGAGGACCCGTCGGTCCGTCCCGGAGTGGTTAATTCATATTATCCATGGAATCGCACCAGAGGCTACGAAACCCTCAGAGGACCCGTCGGTCCGTCGTGGAGTGGATATACATAATCATTACATTAATATTCTTACTTTCAAAGTCGAGAACGCACATTCATAAATATATACTTGCCTTAATAACCGCTACCGAATACCCCGAAAAACACGGTTCGACCGGGAAGCTTCGAAACGCCCGATGCTATCGAAAGGAAAGATGACAACGAACGGAAGGGTTCAACTTGGTTTCTTCACAAGAAACTCGTCCCTAACAACATATAATCAATAAATCATCGATCATACGAGGAAGAATAATCGTAGAACGCCCGAAAACCCCTCTATGACATTTTACCGGACACCTTCAAGGCGTCGATCCAGAACTCGACCAAAACAACGAATCGATACGATCCAACCATGGAATAATAAATGAAATGATATAATACATCTAAATAATCATAAATCCATCATAATCCTAAGTTAAATCGGATAAAACGGATGAAATCAACCAAAATACCCAAATTCCCCCAAAACTAGATTTCTAAGAAATCTGACCTGATTCGGTAGATCGGAGGATGTTATAGGATGGACGATTGATGATATGAACTCCAAAACTTCATGGATTGATTGTCCAACAACATCTCTCCATGATTAACCAAGCTCCAGCCGCGGAAGACAAGGAGAAGAAGGAGAAAAATGGACAAAAACCCGACTGCAGGGCCTTAAATAGGCTGACTGCACAGTGTGCCGCGGCCCAGCCGAAGTGTGCCGCGGCACTGGGCCTAATCTGCCCCCAGTGATCGGAAGTGTGCCGCGGCCCTGCCGGCATGTGCCGTGGCACATGGTACAGACTGCTCGGCCAAATCTGGAAAATGAGAGTGACTTAGCTATTTCGACCATAACTCCCTCGTATGGACTCCGATTGACTCACTGTTCGAACCATTGGAAAGCTAACTCAATGCTTTATAATATTGCAAAGACTCAGAATTTTTGGAGTTTCCAAAAATTAATGGTGATCTAACAAAGTCGAACTCAGACTTGGAAAGGTCGTTAAGAAACACGGAACTCAACAAAAGAATACCGAAACGAACTCGGATGTCAAAAAGTGTAGAATTAATCATTCTCAGGATGACGAAATGGTCCCAAGAGAGTCATCAAAACGGACTTTTGCCAAAAATAGAAAATTACCGGAAATCAAAATTACGGGTATTACACCAATGGACCGAGGTGGCAATGAGGTGTACCACCTGTAGGCGAGGTCGTCCAGCGTCATTGGGAACATTCGGCAACTGGTCGCGTCAGATGCCCCACACCCGGTCATGTAGATGTTGAACTTGTTCAGGTGCATTTCGGGGTCCGATCTCCCCTCGTACAAAGGTGTTTGCGGAGGAGCGATCTTGTGCTGCACAGGGGCGAGCTCGATGTCGATCGCGAGCCGCTCGCTCGGCTCGGAGATTGTCTTCTTGGTGCCTGCCCCGGTTTCCAGGAGCGCCTTCATGTCGTCGAGCTGACGTTGCATCGCGGCCATCGTCGTGGCTCGGTCGCTCGCTGATCGGCTTTGGGAGCGGGAGCCGAGGCGATCGTGTACCAATCTCCGGACTCCGCTGCTGCCGACCTCGGCTATTTGGCGAGGGGGAGCCGACTGGCCGCCTCGGGAGTCGGGTAGGCCGAGCTCCTGTGACGGACTCAAACTCCGTCGTCTCGTAGCTGGGGCCGGACTGCCCCGGTCGCCAAGACGGGTCACTGCCCAGGCGATCGAAGACAGAGGCGCCTTGGCTGGCGAGCGCCTCTCCTCGCGGATGAGATTCTCCTGGCGATCGCTCGGCCAGTAACGCCTTGAGCTTCCGCTTGGACTTCCGGCGGACGGCCGAGGGGGTGATAGCGGGATACGCGTCGAGAGCACTCCGTCGCTCCTGTAGGACGGCCATGGCCTCGTCGATCTGTTCCTTGGTTCGGAGCTGATCGAGCGAGAGGCTTGGGCCTGACCTCAGGGGCGGGATCGAGCGTCTTGGACCGCGGCGGCTACCCTCCGCCATCGGCTGTGGTTCGGACTAAGACGGAACGAGGCATCTGGCGGGTTGGCCGGCGGCTTTCTTCGACGCGGAGGCGGAAGACATGATTTCTGAAAGATTTCTTTGAAGCGCAGTGAGTGTCACTTCAAGTATATGCCCCGAGAACAGTGAGTGTTCTTCGAGACGGTAGGAATGAAAAATTGAGGGTTAGATGCCCTCCTTCTAGCGCCAATTGTTGTTCCCCAAAATATTTATCCGATGATTAAATACTGCTGGAATGAACGGACAACAAACAACAATTTGCGGGAGCACTTCCGAGAGAAAATAAATAAACACAAGATTTGCCGAGTTTGTTAGGCCCGGGCTTGAATGCTCTCGCGAGATGTTATTAATACAAATATTCGTGGATACAAGTATTAATGAGAGAGTCTAAGTACAATGAGTGTAAAAAGACTCTGTTCATCCGTCTCTTGAGCGAAGCTTGGTGTTCTTCATCCCTGCCGATCGTCTTCAGTATGAGAGAGGCCGGGAGAAGAAAGAACCGAGAGATAGCTGTTGCCAAGAGTTGGAGAAAGCCAAGTGCTGTGTATTGATTCTGTAATGTGTGTTGAAATCACGATAATGCAGAGAGTTTAGAGAGTTAGAATCTCGGTCCTTGTCTTCTGGGGGGCGATCGCCTTCCGGCCATTATAATAATGGGGCAATCGTCTGCCGGCCAATATTATAATGGGGCGATCACACGGGCTGTCGGCCTAAAGTCCAAGGTAGATGCTGGCATCCAGCTGTGCGGTCCAATGAGGAGCCAGCACGCGTCCGGGGTCACTGTCACATGCGGTCCTACTGACAACTTTCGGTGGGCTTGTCGGCTGGTGGACGGATGCTGACAGACTGTGGTCAATGATCCGTGAATTGCGGATCTTGTCTCGGCTCTGCACGTGGGCTCAGTCCAGAGGCTCGGCCTTTGCCGACTGGATGACTATCGGCATGAAGCGGTCGTCTCTAGCTGGTCACCGAGGTCGGCATCGACCAGTCGCTGAGGGTCGGCATCGGTCGGTCACCAAGGGTCGGTCACCAGGCGCCGAGAGATGGTCGTCCTTAGGCAGTCGCCAGGAGTCGATCGCCAAGTACCGAGAGACGATCGTCTTTAGATGTCGATCGCTCGGCACCGGGACTTGTCCTGGGACCTTCGGTTGGCCGATTTGTCTTGTCTGCTGGGCTAAGGCTAGGTCGCCCAGTCAGCCGGGCTCAGCTCGCCAGCCGCTCAGCTGGCTAGGTCGCCCGATCTCCGAGGCGATCGCCGGTCGAGGAGTATAATTCTCGACACAACACCATCAATAAGGTAAACTCCAAATGATCAACAAAGGAACAACAATAACCGATAATACCATCAACAAGGTAAACTCCAAATGATCAACAATAATGGATCTCAAAGAAATAACTCCGACTGTCGAACATACCCCTCGGACGTATGAACAACCAGTCACAAATCGTCGAACATACCCAACCATAAATGGAGGATGAACGACCAAACAATAAGGCTCAAAGATGGAAATCATAGTACGCCCAATCCGGAAATGTGTCCGTGCACAAGCCACCCCGGGTATTGATCACATACACATGTGGTCTTGTACCTAATTAGCCTCACGAACTACGTCTCGTGTGCACGGTTCAATGTGGAAATATAAACACATAACCATCATGTGCCCGGCTAAAAATCATACACAATAACCAATCGGCACGCAGATATGACTCCAGATATGTCACGATGCAACATGACAACGAAACTCAAAGAAACACATATCCAATAAGGATCAAAAGACTCACCGAAGTGAACAACAATAGACTGACAATGAAAAGTTGACACGACTAATCAATATCCAAAACATCAATCCTGGGATCATCATCCCCAACTGAATGACCAACACGAACTATGATCTCAATAAAACAGTCCTGGGATCAACATCCCTCAACGAATAACAGATACGAAACTCATTACACGAAACCTCAACATATACAACGACTCAACATACTAATTATCCACATGACTGAACAAATGCTTAGATTACCTCAAAGCCGAGGACCATATCCATCAACATCCCCCAATGAGACGATCAACACAACCATTAATACCAACAATAGTCCTGGGATCAACATCCCTCAACGAACAACCAGTACGAATCTCAATATACGAAGCCTCAACACACAACATATACAACAACTCAACATAATAATTATCTCATAACTAAACAATACATAAATTACCTCAAAGTCGAAGACAACATCCTTTCCACGAACAACATCCCTGAACGAATACACAGTTATACAATAATCTCAAATAAAGTACCATCCATTCAATACCAAAAACCTTATCCCGATACTTATGTCATCACGATAACTATCCTCGATATCCGATATTCTATATCCTTGACCAAAGATAACTCACGTCTTCCTTGAACAAAATTAAATCATATACCTTATGATTTAATACAACCAGAACATGATATACAAACCATTATCCCGACGAATTACATTTCGAACAACATTGCTATACGAATTATAAATGAAATGTAAACGAAACCATTCATCAAATATTATAAACTGAAGAAGTAGAAACTTGCCTCGATACCGATACCACGAAGACGTTACCAAAATCCATTGCCTTCGTCCACAAGCTCTCAGCCCCGACCAAGAGCAATCTACGAACTCTTTAGCCTCAACCGCAACTCAACGATCATAAACCACGATCAAAATATATCAACCTATTGCAATAACCGATTAACACACATTCGATAAAATCAATAACCGACATACTCAACCAACAAACTCAACGGTTCAACGATATCCCGATTAAACACATATCCAAACAACCCGAACCAATCAAATGTAATATCCGCAATTTCTGATTTTTCGGTAAATTTCTTTTTCAGCCGGAGTCCGTTTTGACGACTCGCTCATGACCGTTTCGTCATTTCGAGAATGATTAATTCTGGACTTTTTGTCATCCGTGTAATACCCGGTTGTAATTCATTCATTTTCATTCAGTAATTATCAGTCTGTAATTGTCACTCAGTGTATTTTCACTCAATTATAATCATTCATCAATCATGTTCATTCACCGTGTTCACCGTTCGGAAAAACTTCGAGTTGTGTATCATTATTGTTCATTGTTTCAACTTTCCTCTTATGAGTTCGACTTTGTTAGATCACCATTAATTTTTGGTAACTCCAAAAATTCTAAATCTTTGCAATATTATATAGCATCGAATTAGCTTTCCAATGGTTCAAACGGTGAGTCAATCGGAGTCCGGACGAGAGAGTTATAATCGTTTTAGCTCACCCGCTCATTTTTTTCAGTTATTGGCCGATCACTGCCGACCGAACTCGGCCGTGTCGTCCGACACGGCCCGTGCCGTACTCGTCCGGAAATGCCGAAGTCTCTGCCTCAGGACCCGACCGTGTCGTCTGGCACGGCCGAGTCGAACTCTTCCGGATAAGCCGAACCGACGCCAGACGCCCGACCGTGTTCCAGACACGGCCGAGTCATGCCGAAGTCAGCCGGACGGGTCACTATCGGAAGGCCCCTCGCGCCGCGACCGTGTCTAGCAGACACGGTCGAGTCCTCGCTGCCAACAGGCAGCGCCGCGACCGTGTCAGGCGGACACGGTCGAGTCTGTCAGACGAGTCAACCCCTATAAATTCGTTTTTTGAGCATTTCAGCTCATTTCTTTCCCTTTTCTTCACCTACAACCGAGAGAGAGAGAGCTTGAGGGAGGGTTTTTCCTTCACAAATCATTTGAGTGTTTGATTTTCTTCATCCTCCTTCGATCGTGTAGCTCGGATTGTGGATCTAGCACGTGTTCTTCGGATTATAGGGCTTGAATCTTCAAGAGGTAAGAACTCCTTCAACCCTAGTATGATTTTGGGGAGGGTTTGGTGGTGATCTTGTGTTTTAATTCGAATTAACCGATGTTGTTATTAGATTTTGATAGTATTCACGCGACCCATGGTTTTCTTGTTTTTGATTGGGATGAAATCCCGTTCTTATACCATTGACCGATTTCATTTCCTTATGCACTCTTGGTGTCCGATGAATTGTCCCAACGGGTAGAATTAGGATTAATTCTTACCTTTCCGCATTATTGAGACTTGTTGTATACCGTTGTTGTGTTAGGAGCGGATTTGGGAGGATTGTTCGGACCAAAACCTATTCCTTCGTTGTTTCCCTTGTTTCATCGTGTTCAAGGCAAGTATCTTGCCCATACATTATGTGTTTTGTGGATATTACGGTTGTTAATCGTCGATATGTGCTAAATAAATATTAATAACCATTTTTCAAAAGAATCGGAATATTTATCATCATGGTTTTTGTAAAGGTGACCCGTGTGTGTTGGGAATTAATGTGCTTAGTTGAATATGTGTGCTAGTGCCGAGTATAGATTCACCTTACTTTCTTGTGATGTCATTGCGTATGATTATGTCGTTGGTAAATGTAAAGTGTAATTCTTTTGTCAAATTATGTGCTTCGAGTCACGTGTTTATGGATGAATATGTGAGTTTGTGTGATATTAGTTGTGTCGTTCGGTGCTGTTGAAATCTTGTGCTTCCTTGTGAATCGTATCATTACTTGGTCGTGAGTATATGTTGGATGAACTGGCCATTCTAGTAAGGTACCTCGACTATATATACTGTGATTGACCTTCGAGGCTTGTGGTTTGTAACTGTGATTTTGGAACGTGTGTGTGTGTTGTTCCTTCCACCCGGAGTGTCCGACGGGATGTCTGGGGGTCGATACTAAGGGGTACGGCCACGGAAGTGGACTTGGGTGCGTGTGTGGATGAACTTCCACCCGGAGTGTCCGACGGGATGTCTGGGGGTCGATACTAAGGGGTACGGCCGCGGAAGTGGTTTCCCACCCGGAGTGTCCGACGGGATGTCTGGGGGTCGATACTAAGGGGTACGGCCGCGGGTTACCAATTGTGGTTTTTCATCTTGAGGATGACGATGTTTTCGTTAATTGTGATATTGTCCGGAGTATCACAATGCTTTGTGCTCGGGGTTGAGAGACATTGTATATCGAGTCTTGGTGCTTGGCTAGAATGGCATAGGATTAATGTGTTATGTGTAATGTGTCCTTGTAAGTGAATTGAAGTGGATGATCGGGTCGTGGACCCTGTGTTTTGTGACCGGAATGGTTGGGTCGTGGACCCCGTGTTTTGTTAAACGGATTTGTATTTTGAAAAATGAACTTTGGGGCTGTGACCCTAAATGGCTTTCGAGGAATTAAGAACATTTCAATTGTTGAGGTTTTCAAAACTCCCGAGATTTGGAAATGTTTTCAAAATGCTTACTTGCTTCGTTTATGCTTTCAAGACTTGAACTATTTTTAACTAAATATATCTCGGGAAGTCTTTCGTTATATTCTCAGAATGTGTTGTGTATGGCTCGTATTTGCACTTTATACTTGCACTAGCGAAACAGTGGAGTTTTGCTAACCCCCGAGTAATAGGGGGTGGATATCTGTATTGTGTCCAGGTACATGCAGGTTTTCGGGAGCAAGACACAAGATCGGCACGAGGGATGATGAAAGACGAATGTTACTAATCACACGAAGGCCAGTTTTGGGTTCAGTTAGTCGGAGTCCATTGTATTGTCTTTTCCGCTGTCTTATTGTTTGTGGTGGTAATTATCTTACCCTTGCGTGGGTATGAGTCTGGATGAGTGTCGAAAGACCAAATCGGTCTATTGATTCGTTATTTTAATTTGTCAGTATGTAATGTAATGTGTTGTGTTGATGTCTAGCCTGGTGGATCCTCACGGAGAGGGTCTGCGGCGTGTAATATTCCCGGTTTGATCTGGGGGTGTTACATTTATGGTATCGGAGCTTAGGTTGCGGAAACCTAGGCTGTCGGGTCCAGTCGTGTATTGTTGGGTCTTGTCTTGTCAGATTGAGTCTGACTGATGTCGTGTCGCGACGCGTCGTTTGGAATGTCGGCCGTGATTAGTATCAGGGTGCAGCCATCATCTTCGGGCGATCTGTGGATGTAAGAATCCCTACTACAGGTTGTACCACGAGCTATACGAGCCTGTGTGATTTTGTGTTATGTAGTTAATATTTGAAGGTGCATCGTGAGTAAGTGACATATATTTGTTGATTCCCGTCTTGCGCTAAAATGTAGAATGATATTGCTGAATGTATCCTTGTATAAATCATTTTTCTTACAAGAGTATAAACATTGGAATTTTAAGTTTTCGAATCCTTTCGGGAAGTCACGTAAAATTTTTAAAATGCCCTCCAAGGGAGGAAAAAGTTGATTTTCGTATGTTGACCACAAGGCTGAAAGTTCTGAAAACTCAAATTATTGATAATTCTTTTCCACCGTGTACTATAAGTTTTCAAAACACGAGTTTTGAACTCAAATGAGTTCTACAAAATATACTCAAGACGTGATCCTTGCTTTTAACTTTTAGTTTTGAATGACAATTGCCTTTTGATGGTTGCTCATGATGTGTTGTAATTATGTGAATCGATGGCTTTGAGATTCGAATATTGTTGTTGTTTAATTGTGACCTTCGATTCCAGTGATGTCGTATATATGTTCGCAATCATGTTGCTAAAATAGAACCGTTAGCGCACGCTAAGTGTAAGGCTAACGCGCGCTAATGCAGCATGGGTAGCGCACGCTAAATATGTGTTGTAACGAGCGTTAGTCAGTCTGGGCAGAGGCTATGGAACCGCATTATAGCCGTTAGGTCTAACTTTTGCGGCCAATCACCTGTAGTTGTATTCTCTACGTGGTGTCTAGTGATAACAACTGTTGTGCATGAATGTGTGTTAAGACTTTTCATATTGCTAGGTGATATTTGATTGTGTTTGATGAATTGATAAATTATGTCTGCGAGTGTGTTCGAACACGCTTTTCTAAAACTTTCATAAGTTTGTGCAAGTGCGATTAGCCGGCGGCTTCGTATGAACTTTGGAAATTGTTTGAAATTTGCGAGCCGGCCTAAGATTCTCAAATAAAACCTCGACGGTATTTGAAAGAGTTGTTTTAAAGTACCTTGAACATTTTGTAAAATTTTACCGTCGTTGATGTTTGTGAAGTGTTGGGAGAATTTTCGAAAATGATTTTAACATATTGTTGCATTTTCAAATAATTCGAGTGAATGATTTTCAAAATCTTTCACACCATAAAAATATTTTATTTCAAAATCCAATGCGATTTTTATTTTCAAAAATATATAGTGAAAGATGAGAAATCTCACTCGATGTAAAGTTCAAACTCGGATTCGGAAATGTTAGAGTATGTAAGAATGATTTGATGATCTTGCATGGTTAACTTGTTAGTTGTTAACGGCGATGATGATACGTAGAGGCATGATGACTTCAAATGATTTCAAATGAGACGGTTAAAGTATGTTGTTTGCAAGTTTTGATGAAACAACCCGAGGTACCAAAAGTACTTTTAAAGTTTATTTCAAATAGATATACAAATCCAAGGATTTTCAAAAGATTTCCTTTAAAAGGATACCTCGTGGATTTTCTTTTCGAGTTGTTATTGGTTACCCCATGTGATATGTCGTGCTGAGTTGGTACCTTAGTATAATATTTTGCGAAGTTGTGCAATCGTATTGAGTGGGAATCCGCTTAGTATGCCGATGGGCAGGACGCAGTCGTGACCACGATGCTAATGGCCATGAAGATCGGATGTGGACCAAGAGGATATGGTCGGGAAGGTTGCTATTCCAAAGACTTCGTTCTCGTTGTTTAGGTTTCGGACGAAACCTCTTTTAAAGGTGATATGATGTAATACCCGCATTTTTCTTTCTTTCTCTTCTGCTTCGCCCAATCGTATCGACTCATTGTGTTCGTTGATGCTTCGACTGGTGTTGTTTCTCACCTTTGTCATTCGAGCGAGTTCTGATATTGTCCCAAATTGATCTATATATCGTTGTGACCTTTTCAAGTTCGGAAAATTAGTCTCGTTTTCGATCTTCCAACCCTTGGGCGGTGGAATTCAGTATTTGTTCAGCGATTGGCTCGCGTTTTGATTGATGTACCGTTGGGTTGGTCAATCGTATTGATTTTCGTCCGTTGTGTTTTGTGTTTGTTCGGATAATTGACTTGATTGTATTATCCAGTTGATGACGCTTGTCACTTGTTGGTTTTATTATATCCCTAACGACGGCGTTGTGTTGGTTGTCGTGGAGCGTGTTTTCACGCCGTATATTCCTTTGCGTTGCTTGTAACGTTTCGCCGATGGGCATAAGTTACGCGTTTCCTTGCGTATCTCGTTGAGTTTTCCTGGCGGGATATTGCTTCTCCCTACTTGTTTTAAGTTTCGGGACGAAACTTCTTTTAAGGAGGGTAGAATGTAATATCCGCAATTTCCGATTTTTCGGTAAATTTCTTTTTCAGCCGGAGTCCGTTTTGACGACTCGCTCATGACCGTTTCGTCATTTCGAGAATGATTAATTCTGGACTTTTTGTCATTCGTGTAATACCCGGTTGTAATTCATTCATTTTCATTCAGTAATTATCAGTCTGTAATTGTCACTCAGTGTATTTTCACTCAATTATAATCATTCATCAATCATGTTCATTCACCGTGTTCACCGTTCGGAAAAACTTCGAGTTGTGTATCATTATTGTTCATTGTTTCAACTTTCCTCTTATGAGTTCGACTTTGTTAGATCACTATTAATTTTTGGTAACTCCAAAAATTCTAAATCTTTGCAATATTTTAGAGCATCGAATTAGCTTTCCAATGGTTCAAACGGTGAGTCAATCGGAGTCCGGACGAGAGAGTTATGGTCGTTTTAGCTCACCCGCTCATTTTTTTCAGTTATTGGCCGATCACTGCCGACCGAACTCAGCCGTGTCGTCCGACACGGCCCGTGCCGTACTCGTCCGGAAATGCCGAAGTCTCTGCCTCAGGACCCGACCGTGTCGCAGCACGGCCGAGTCGAACTCTTCCGGATAAGCCGTAACCGACCGCTTGACGCCCGGCCGTGTTCCAGACACGATCGAGTCATGCCGAAGTCGCCGCTTGACGGGTCACTATCGGAAGGCCCCTCCGCGCGCGACCGTGTCTAGCAGACACGGCCGAGTCCCTCGCCGGCAAGGCGCCGCGACCGTGTCAGGCGGACACGGTCGAGTCTGTCAGACGAGTCAACCCCTATAAATTCGTTTTTTTGAGCATTTCAGCTCATTTCTTTCCCTTTTCTTCACCTACAACCGAGAGAGAGAGCTTGAGGGAGGGTTTTTCCTTCACAAATCATTTGAGTGTTTGATTTTCTTCATCCTCCTTCGATCGTGTAGCTCGGATTGTGGATCTAGCACGTGTTCTTCGGATTATAGGGCTTGAATCTTCAAGAGGTAAGAACTCCTTCAACCCTAGTATGATTTTGGGGAGGGTTTGGTGGTGATCTTGTGTTTTAGTTCGAATTAACCGATGTTGTTATTAGATTTTGATAGTATTCACGCGACCCATGGTTTTCTTGTTTTTGATTGGGATGAAATCCCGTTGTTATACCATTGACCGATTTCATTTCCTTATGCACTCTTGGTGTCCGATGAATTGTCCCAACGGGTAGAATTAGGATTAATTCTTACCTTTCCGCATTATTGAGACATGTTGTATACCGTTGTTGTGTTAGGAGCGGATTTGGGAGGATTGTTCGGACCAAAACCTATTCCTTCGTTGTTTCCCTTGTTTCATCGTGTTCAAGGCAAGTATCTTGCCCATACATTATGTGTTTTGTGGATATTACGGTTGTTAATCGTCGATATGTGCTAAATAAATATTAATAACCATTTTTCAAAAGAATCGGAATATTTATCATCATGGTTTTTGTAAAGGTGACCCGTGTGTGTTGGGAATTAATGTGCTTAGTTGAATATGTGTGCTAGTGCCGAGTATAGATTCACCTTACTTTCTTGTGATGTCATTGCGTATGATTATGTCGTTGGTAAATGTAAAGTGTAATTCTTTTGTCAAATTATGTGCTTGGAGTCACGTGTTTATGGATGAATATGTGAGTTTGTGTGATATTAGTTGTGTCGTTCGGTGCTGTTGAAATCTTGTGCTTCCTTGTGAACCGTATCATTACTTGGTCGTGAGTATATGTTGGATGAACTGGCCATTCTAGTAAGGTACCTCGACTATATATACTGTGATTGACCTTCGAGGCTTGTGGTTTGCAACTGTGATTTTGGAATGTGTGTGTGTGTTGTTCCTTCCACCCGGAGTGTCCGACGGGATGTCTGGGGATCGATACTAAGGGGTACGGCCACGGAAGTGGACTTGGGTGCGTGTGTGGATGAACTTCCACCCGGAGTGTCCGACGGGACGTCTGGGGGTCGATACTAAGGGGTACGGCCGCGGAAGTGGTTTCCCACCCGGAGTGTCCTACGGGATTTCTGGGGGTCGATACTAAGGGGTACGGCCGCGGGTTACCAGTTGTGGTTTTTCATCTTGAGGATGACGATGTTTTCGTTAATTGTGATATTGTCCGGAGTATCACAATGCTTTGTGCTCGGGGTTGAGAGACATTGTATATCGAGTCTTGGTGCTTGGCTAGAATGGCATAGGATTAATGTGTTATGTGTAATGTGTCCTTGTAAGTGAATTGAAGTGGATGATCGGGTCGTGGACCCTGTGTTTTGTGACCGGAATGGTTGGGTCGTGGACCCCGTGTTTTGTTAAACGGATTTGTATTTTGAAAAATGAACTTTGGGGCTGTGACCCTAAATGGCTTTCGAGGAATTAAGAACATTTTCAATTGTTGAGGTTTTCAAAACTCCCGAGATTTGGAAATGTTTTCAAAATGCTTACTTGCTTCGTTTCTGCTTTCAAGACTTGAACTATTTTTAACTAAATATATCTCGGGAAGTCTTTCGTTATATTCTCGGAATGTGTTGTGTATGGCTCGTATTTGCACTTTATACTTGCACTAGCGAAACAGTGGAGTTTTGCTAACCCCCGAGTAATCGGGGGGTGGATATCTGTATTGTGTCCAGGTACATGCAGGTTTTCGGGAGCAAGACACAAGATCGGCACGAGGGATGATGAAAGACGAATGATACTAATCACACGAAGGCCAGTTTTGGGTTCAGTTAGTCGGAGTCCATTGTATTGTCTTTTCCGCTGTCTTATTGTTTGTGGTGGTAATTATCTTACCCTTGCGTGGGTATGAGTCTGGATGAATTTATGTACTTTTATTTGTAAGTCAGTGTCGAAAGACCAAATCGGTCTATTGATTCGTTCTTTTAATTCGTCAGTATGTAATGTAATGTGTTGTGTTGATGTCTAGCCTGGTGGATCCTCACGGAGAGGGTCTGCGGCGTGTAATATTCCCGGTTTGATCTGGGGGTGTTACATCAAACATGAATTCAAAACCACAATATGATTCCACAATCCGAAGATCATATCCATAATCAATTTAATCAAGTGTCTAAGCATTAATGATTCCAAATTTCAATCTTAAATACGAATACAAGTTTCCTCCTTGTAAATTCATAATAAAATCAACTACCGATTCTCATCATCAATCCGGACAATCCGATTAATTCAACATTATAGATAACCATATTCCAAAGGTTTCAAATAGTTCCATTATCCTAATTGAACACTTATTCAATAAGTATGAATTTCCAAATTCAAACATGAATAATAATTATCATCAAACTCGAAATCATATTCGTATTCCTATACGAATATTGTACCAAGATACATAACTTAGTTCTAAATGTGAATATTCCATATTCATATCCAAAACACCAACACTTTAAAATGTATTCATCAAATCAATGATCAATTCATCTCGACATTAAGGATTTTATAACATATTCGATTCCAACTTCAACTCCAAATACGAAGACAAAACTCCTTCTTGTTCATACTTGTAAATTCGTAGAAAATAATTTACCGATTATTATCGTGAATAATCACATTCCAAAATTATCCGAAATCCTTCCAAAATCATAACATGTAACTCAAGGGTTCTTCAAGAACACGAATTATCCAAATTCACGTTCATAATCCATAAAACAACATAACCCGATGTTTTCTAACATCTAAACAACCCTTAATCATAATTCAAGGTGTATATAATCATGTTCTTCAACATATATACTTCTCATAACATCATGAATCGCAACAAACCACCAAGAACATCGAGAATACTACGATTCCATAATCATAACGACATAATCAAGGCATTTGATCATCAATTCATTTTCTTCCCTTAACAAAATTCCCATAATTACCAAGAATCATCACAACAATATCAATTCAACCATCATTCATACGAAAACATGTAGAATTTTCCAAGTTCTACTCATTGATACATTTCATCGAACACTTTGAAGGCATAGTCCAATTCAATCGATTATTCGAAGAAATACTCGAATTCGTTCCACAAAACTTCAAGAGTATTGAATCAATACGAGTATACAATCAAGTACAATCAACAATCTGAATCCAAATGAAGCAAATCGGCCAAAACACCAAGAAACCTCAAGAACATCCAAAAACCAAAAGTTTAGGTGTTCTTACCTTCGATCCGGGTGGAAGATGATCTTAATCCATGATTCCAACTTCCAAAACATGTTTATACATGATGATCTTACTCAAATTCATTCATTTTTGGTGAAGGAATCGCGAAAAAACGAAGAAAAATGAAAAATGCCCAAGATGACTCGGTCAAGGCCTTATATAGGCCGAGACCCGCCGGACCATTACGTACGTAACCGGCGGGTCCTTATGTACGTATCCGGCCGCGGCCGACCCTACTGCCCAGTTCGTTCGGCATCCTTACGTACGTAACCGGCAGCTGGCTTACGTACGTAACTGGCCCTTACGGCCGTAACCGGCCAGAGCCTTACATACGTTATCGGCAAGTCCTAGCCATCCCTGCGAGTCACTGCCGACCGTGATCGGACACCCCCATGAGTCACTTCCGACCATGCTCGGCCATTCCAACGAGTCACGACCGGCCATGCTCGGCCATCTAGGTCATCTCGGCCATGACTCGGCCAGCCGTCTCGTAACGTACGTAACACTTATTCCGTTGCGTACGTAATACGTACGTTGACTTGCTACAGTATAATACTTGTATTACGTACGTAATACACCCTGTATAACATACGTAACTCCATCCGTTGACTCACCTGTCCACATCCGTGCCGAAAGCTGCCGACAACGGGCCCCACTATCCGATCACAAGTCTGATTCCTCTTGTTACGTACGTTATGTACACTATATAACGTACGTAAGCTAATACATTTTACGTACGTAATCTCCAAGGCTTAACGTACGTAATGGCTTTTATATTTGGCCAAAAATCCAAATGTTCCTGTCCGACGTCTCGACGTACAAAATACAAACATACGGCATACTGAATACACATACTGAATCCAAAAATATTCTCATATGGTATACCTGATATCCAAATCAGTTCAACCTGATACAACATATCTTGAATATATCTGTCAGTCAAAAACGATAATCACACCAGTATGACTGTCTCGGTTCTCAATTTATTTTATCCATACTGTATAGATACCAAACTATACAGTATATCTCAGATAAAATAACGCGAAAATTTATACTGAAAATCCGGGTATTACATACTACCCCCCTTAAAATAAGTTTCATCCTCGAAACTTGCGACCTGTCACCAACAACAGATAAATCCAAAACTTCCAACTCATCACAAAAACAATCACGTGTCGCCACAAGCGAAATAACCAAACCAATATACTTACAGGTGCGTGAAGCCGATGATCTCCCGTGATACTAGCACACGACTCCCACACGAAGTCTCAATACAACCAACACACACCAATATCACAAATAGCAATTTGAAAAGAATCTCAAAAATTTTGGAAACTCCAAAAATTGATTCGACTCAAAAGTCAGAAAAGCTCATTTTCAAAAGCCACGCTACTACCGTACTGGTAGAGCCACATAACACACATGCCTGGGTCTCACAAAACCCAAGCTCCGATACCATCTTCTGTAACACCCTCAAAACCATCCGGGATATTACAGCGCCGTGGGCCCCCGCGTCGGAACCCACCAGGCTAAAACCGTTTACAAAACCATTTCAAAAATGCCAAAAGGCTGATGACGGTAATATTTTGCAAATACTCAAATATTTTCAAAAACAAAATTCTGAAACACCGTCATAGAATACCATTTGAAAATACAAGGCCAAGTGCCAAATCTCGATAGTTCAAAATGTACGTTAAGACGCCGCTTAAACGTACCGATAAAATAGTTTAGAAAAAGGTTTAACGAAATAACCCAAGTTCGCAAAGTGCCAAAAAGCCCTTTTAAAATACACACACGCAACGGATAAAGACACAGTTCAAAATACACATTTGCAGCGGAAATGATTAACCAGAAAATAAATACTCGATACTCCAAAACATGCTACCGCCAGTATCACATCGGGAAGCTCATCCCTTCACGACTGCTACTAGCTCGATCTCCGAGTACCTAAAAATAAAGCCCACGACGGGGTCAGCCACAATACTCAATAATGATACCGATCACATCATCATAAATAATTACATACCAATGTAATAATACTGTAAGAATACTACCAAAGTAATCTTACTGTCATACCTTACCAATCCATAACAATCCAATCCTTACCATAATCCACATTTCGCATTCTCAAATGACGAGATAAACTTAACAGCTATTATCTGTACTGTATTCCAAAAATACCAACAATCCTCAAAACATCATCATAACTCATAAGTGTGGAAATAATCCAATCTGTGCCAAATCCTGTCCATCGAATTACACAATCAAATCTCAACCTGGATAAATCAATAATACACAACATTTCTGTAGATCAACTATCACATGACAATGAATACAAATCCCGAAAACATCGGCATATAGTCCTAATGCTCATACGATCAATAACAATGATCAACCAATACATCAACTAAGAATATCATTGACATGATAACTTCAATACAACCAACAAAGGATCAACGATAACTGAGAGTACCATCAACATGATAACTCCGACACGATCAACAAAGGATCAACAATAACCGAGAATACCATCAACATGATAACTCCGACACGATCAACAAAGGATCAATGATAACCGAGAATACCATCAATAAGGTAAACTCCAAATGATCAACAAAGGAACAACAATAACCGAGAATACCATCAACAAGGTAAACTCCAAATGATCAACAATAATGGATCTCAAAGAAATAACTCCGACTGTCGAACATACCCCTCAGACGTATGAACAACCAGTCACAAATCGTTGAACATACCCAACCATAAATGGAGGATGAACGACCAAACAATATGGCTCAAAGATGAAAATCATAGTACACCCCATACGGAAATGTGTCCGTGCACAAGCCACCCCGGGTATTGATCACATACACGTGTGGTCTTGTACCTAATTAGCCTCACGAACTACGTCTCGTGTGCACGGTTCAATGTGGAAATATCAACACATAACCATCATGTGCCCGGCTAAAAATCATACACAATAACCAATCGGCACGCAGATATGACTCCAGATATGTCACGATGCAACATGACAACGGAACTCAAAGAAACACATATCCAATAAGGATCAAAAGACTCACCGAAGTGAACAACAACAGACTGACAATGAAAAGTCGACACGACTAATCAATATCCAAAACATCAATCCTGGGATCATCATCCCCAAATGAATGACCAACACGAACTATGATCTCAATAAAACAGTCCTGGGATCAACATCCCTCAATGAATAACAGATACGAAACTCATTACACGAAACCTCAACATATACAAGGACTCAACATACTAATTATCCACATGACTGAACAAATGCTTAGATTACCTCAAAGCCGAGGACCATATCCATCAACATCCCCCAATGAGACGATCAACACAACCATTAATACCAACAATAGTCCTGGGATCAACATCCCTCAACGAACAACCAGTACGAATCTCAATATACGAAGCCTCAACACACAACATATACAACAACTCAACATAATAATTATCTCATAACTGAACAATACATAAATTACCTTAAAGTCGAAGACAACATCCTTTCCACGAACAACATCCCTGAACGAATACACAGTTATACAAATAATCTCAAATAAAGTACCATCCATTCAATACCAAAAACCTTTATCCCGATACTTATGTCATCACGATAACTATCCTCGCTATCCGATATTCTATATCCTTGACCAAAGATAACTCACGTTTTCCTTGAACACAATTAAATCATATACCTTATGATTTAATACAACCAGAACATGATATACAAACCATTATCCCGACGACTTACATTTCTAACAACATTGCTATACGAATTATAAATGAAATGTAAACGAAACCATTCATCAAATATTATAAACTGAACAAGTAGAAACTTGCCTCGATACCGATACCACGAAGACGTTACCAAAATCCATTGCCTTCGTCCACAAGCTCCTCAGCCCCGACCAAGAGCAATCTACGGACTCTTTAGCCTCAACCGCAACTCAACGATCATAAACCACGATCAAAACATATCAACCTATTGCAATAACAGATTAACACACATTCGATAAAATCAATAACCGACATACTCAACCAAAAAACTCAACGGTTCAACGATATCCCGATTAAACACATATCCAAATAACCCGAACCAATCAAACATGAATTCAAAACCACAATACGATTCCACAATCCGAAGATCATATCCATAATCAATTTAATCAAGTGTCTAAGCATTAACGATTCCAAATTTCAATCTTAAATACGAATACAAGTTTACTCCTTGTAAATTCATAATAAAAATCAACTACCGATTATCATCATCAATGCGGACAATCCGATTAATTTAACATTATAGATAACCATATTCCAAAGGTTTCAAATAATTCCATTATCCGAATTGAACACTTATTCAATAAGTATGAATTTCCAAATTCAAACATGAATAATAATTCTTATCAAACTCGAAATCATATTCGTATTCCTATACGAATATTGTACCAAGATACATAACTTAGTTCTAAATGTGAATTTTCCATATTCATATCCAAAACACCAAGACTTTAAAACGTATTCATCAAATGAATGATCAATTCATCTCGACATTAAGGATTTTATAACATATTCGATTCCAACTTCAACTCCAAATACGAAGACAAAACTCCTTCTTGTTCATACTTGTAAATTCGTAGAAAATAATTTACCGATTATTATCGCGAATAATCACATTCCAAAATTATCCGAAATCCTTCCAAAATCATAACATGTAACTCAAGGGTTCTTCAAGAACACGAATTATCCAAATTCACGTTCATAATCCATAAAACAACATAACCCGATGTTTTCTAAAATCTAAACAACCCTTAATCATAATTCAAGGTGTATATAATCATGTTCTTCAACATATATACTTCTCATAACATCATGAATCGCAACAAACCACCAAGAACATCGAGAATACTACGATTCCATAATCATAACGACATAATCAAGGCATTTGATCATCAATTCATTATCTTCCCTTAACAAAATTCCCATAATTACCAAGAATCATCACAACAATATCAATTCAGCCATCATTCATACGAAAACATGTAGAATTTTCCAAGTTCTACTCATTGAGACATTTCATCGAACACTTTGAAGGCATAGTCCAATTCAATCGATTATTCGAAGAAATACTCGAATTCGTTCCACAAAACTTCAAGAGTATTGAATCATTACGAGTATACAATCAAGTACAATCAACAATCTGAATCCAAACGAAGCAAATTGGCCAAAACACCAAGAAACCTCAAGAACATCCAAAAACCAAAAGTTTAGGTGTTCTTACCTTCGATCCGGGTGGAAGATGATGTTAATCCATGATTCCAACTTCCAAAACATGTTGCTACATGATGATCTTACTCAAATCCATCCACTTTTGCTGAAGGAATCGCGAAAAAATGACGAAAAATGAAAAATTCCCAAGATGACTCGGTCCAGGCCTTATATAGGCCGAGACCTGCCGGACCATTACGTACGTAACTGGCGGGTCCTTACGTACGTAGCCGGACGCGGCCGACCCTACTGCCTGTAATATCCGCAATTTTCGATTTTCGGTAAATTTCTTTTTTCGGTCGGAGTCCATTTTGATGACTCTCTAATGACCGTTTCGTCATTCTGAGAATGATTAATTCTACACTTTTTGATATCCGAGTTCGTTTCGGTGTCGTTTTGTTGAATTCCGTGTTCTTTAGCGACTTTTCCACGTATGAGTTCGACTTGGTTAAATCACCATTAATTCTTGAAAACTCCAAAGATTCTTAATCTTTGCAATATTATAGAGCATCAAGTTAGCTTCCCAATGGTTCAAACGGTGAGTTAATCGGAGTCCGTACGAAGGAGTTATGGTCGAAATAGCTAAGACTGCACGATGTGCCTTTTTGGTGTTGGAGTGGACTATACCGTGTGTCGCGGCACACTTCGGCTGGGCCGCGGCACTAAGCCAGTGCTGGGCAGTATTTTTTGGCCATGTGCCGCGGCACACTTGTCCTGTGCCGCGGCACACAGGGCAGATTAGCCTATTTACGCTGATTTTGTGAGATGAATGCTCATTTCATCTCTACCTTCATTCCCCCTCCTCTTGGGCGATCTTGTGGGCGATTTTTGGGCGTTTTTGCATCATCAATCCCAGAGAACTTCATATTCTTCAAGTTCTTGGTGTGGATTAATAACACCAACAATTGTTCTTCATCATTAATCCAAGGTAAATTCTTGAAACCTTACTTTTGGGTGCATTGGGGGTTTTTGTTCGTTTTGTCTGATTTAACCGTAATAACTTAGATTTGTGATGGATTGATGATTAGTTAGATGTATTATATCATTTCCCTTGTTATTCCATGGTTGGATCGTATCGATTCGTTGTTTGGATCAAGTTCTTGATCGACGCCTTGAAAGTGTCCGGTAAAATGTCATAGAGGGGTTTTCGGGCATTCTACGATTATTCATCATCGTATGATCATTGATTTATTAATTGTATGATGATAGGGTTGTGTTTCTTGCAAAGAAACCGTGTTGAACCCTTCCGTTCGTCGTCTTCTTCAAGCTTTCCGATCGTGGGTGTATTCTTTGTCTTCGCCGGAGAATTGTAGGTGTTCGAAGCTTCCCGGTTGAGCCGTGTTCGTCGGAATACTTGCGTGCCTATTTTTGAGGCAAGTATCTTGCCCATACATTACGTGTTTTGTGGATATATTAGTTGGTAATTTACGATACGTGATTCATGAATGTCTATAATTAACTTTCAAAGGAATCGATATGCTTTTCAATACTTCCTTAAAAGATGACTCGTATGATTTCGTTGTTAAATGTGCTTGTCTAAGTATGTGTAGGGTATCGTTTTGTGTGATTATGAAGTTGTAGATTTATAGTTTAACCTTTCCTTGAGGTATGTGTGGAACATATACCTATTGATGATATGTGACATTGTGTCGTTCGGCGTGGTTGGATAGGTATTTTCCCTCGTTGCTATGTTATTGGTACTAGCTGCATCATTGAATTCTAGCATGAATCGTATCGTTACTTGGTCGTGAGTATATGTTGGATGAACTGGCCATTCTAGTAAGGTACCTCGACTATATATACTGTGATTGACCTTCGAGGCTTGTGGTTTGCAACTGTAATTTTGGAACGTGTGTGTGTGTTGTTCCTTCCACCCGGAGCATTCGACGGGACGTCTGGGGGTCGATACTAAGGGGTACGGCCACGGAAGTGGACTTGGGTGCGTGTGTGGTTGAACTTCCACCCGGAGTTTCCGACGGGATGTCTGGGGGTCGATACTAAGGGGTACGTCCGCGGAAGTGGTTTCCCACCCGAAGCGTTCGACGGGGCGTCTGGGGGCCGATACTAAGGGGTACGGTCGCGGGTTACCAGGTGTAGTTTTCATCTTGAGGATGATGTTGATGTTTTCGTTAATTGTGATATCGTCCGGAGTATCACAATGCTTTGTGCTTGGGGTCGAGAGACATTATATATCGGGTCTTGGTGCTTGACTAGAATGGCATAAGAATAATGTGTCCTTGTAAGTGAATTACAGTGGATGATCGGGTCGTAGGCCCTGTGTTTTGTGATCGAAATGGTTGGGTTGTGGACCCCGTGTTTTGTTAACGGATTTGCATTTTGGAAAATGAACTTTGGGGATGTGACCCTAAATGACTTTCGAGGAATTAAGAACTTTTCAATTTCAAATGTTTTCAAAAATCCTGAGATTTGGAAGCGTTTTCAAAGTGCTTACTTGCTTCGTTTCTACTTTCAAGACTTGAACTATTTTTTAACTAAATATCTCGGGAAGTCTTTCGTTGTATTCTCGGAATGTGTTGTGTATGGCTCGTTTTTGCACTTTATACTTGCACTAGCGAAACAGTGGAGTTTTGCTAACCCCCGAGTAATCGGGGGGTGGATATCTGTATTGTGTCCAGGTACATGTAGGTTTTCGGGAGCAAGACACAGGATCCGTACGAGGAATGATGATAGACGAACGATACTAATCACATGAAGGCCAGTTTTGGGTCCAGTTAGTTGGAGTCCATTGTATTGTCTTTTCCGCTGTCTTATCGTTCGTTGTTGCGAGTATTTTACCCTTGCGTGGGTATGAGTCTGGATGAGTTTATGTATTTTGATTTGTAAGTCAGTGACGAAAGACCAAATCGGTCTATTGGTTCGTTATTTTGATTCGTCGGTATGTAATGTAATGTGTTGTTTTGATGTCTAGCCTGGTGGATCCTCACGGAGAGGGTCTGCGGCGTGTAATATTCCCGGTTTGATCTGGGGGTGTTACACTGCCCAGTTCGTTCGGCATCCTTACGTACGTAACCGGCAGCTGGCTTACGTACGTAACTGGCCCTTACGGCCGTAACTGGCCAGAGCCTTACGTATGTTATCGGCCAGTCCTAGCCATCCCTGCGAGTCACTGCCGACCGTGATCGGACACCCCCACGAGTCACTTCCGACCATGCTCGGCCATTCCAACGAGTCACGACCGGCCATGCTCGGACATCCAGGTCATCTCGGCCACGACTCGGCCAGCCGCCCCGTAACGTACGTAACACTTATTCCGTTGCGTACGTAATATGTATGTTGACTTGCTATAGTATAATACTTGTATTATGTACGTAACACACCCTGTATAACGTACGTAACTCCATCCGTTGACTCACCTGTCCACATCCGCGCCGAAAGCTGCCGACACCGGGCCCCACTATCCGATCACAAGTCCGATTCCTCTTGTTACGTACGTTATGTACACTATATAACGTACGTAAGCTAACACATTTTACGTACGTAAGCTCCAAGGCTTAACGTACGTAATGGCTTTTATACTTGGCCAAAAATCCAAATGTTCCTGTCCGACGTCTCGACGTACAAAATACAAACATATAGCATACTGAATACACATACTGAATCCAAAAATATTCTCATACGGTATACCTGATATCCAAATCAGTTCAACCTGATACAACATATCCTGAATATATCTGTCAATCAAAAACGATAATCACACCAGTATGACTGTCTCGGTTCTCAATTTATTTTATCCATACCGTATAGATACCAAACTATACAGTATATCTCAGATAAAATAACGCGAAAAATTTATACTGAAAATACGGGTATTACATAAACAAGTTAAATAAAAAAAATCCATAATTTCAAAGAAAAAAAATATGCAAACAGCAAAATATAGTCTAAACAAGCCAAAAAGCGAATTCCGGAAAATGACACAAATCATAAAACTAAGCCGATGGCCTTGGTGGAGGTGATGGTTGTATTATGCCGAAATGTTGCTGAATACGTGCCATCTGTGCGTCTGTTCGATCTAGGCGATCATTCACCTTTTTCATCTTGGTTTTAGTGACCTCTTGGTCTTCTTTAATGCAGCTAATTGCCTCTCATATGCGATGGAGAATAGACTGGGACTGGTGATCACGGCTCGGATAGTGGGATGTGGTGGGCTCTCATGAAGGGCTCTCGCCTTCAGCTCTGTTTGTTGAAGAATGTGTCTCGTGCTCGCGCTGCAGATCTTCTTCGATTTCAATACCCATTCATCTACATGTGGTACACCTCAGTTTGTCCTAGTCTTTTATTTCAATGCGGTTGGCATATGAGAAGCCAATGTCCGCCTGCTCGAGTATCAACGTGATCAACCGAGGATATGGAATGGAGTGCTTGGGGCTTTTATTTCGGAGGAAATCGCGCATGTAATTGTATATGACACTCCTGTAGTTCAACCCTTGTATAGCACCTAGACCATTTACCATTTCATATAAAAGTACAAATCACCAACTCGCACCTCGTTCTTACCACTTGAACGAGGAAAAAAATTCGTGCCATGAAGGTATAAAATGAGGCAGTGCTGGGCGGAGAAAGATAAGATCCAGATCTTCATTCTGTCTTTCCGAGAAGGGGTGTACTGAATGCCAAAATGCTCCATGGCACTACTAATGGTCCAATCATGTCCTTCTGGGGCATTGAAAGCTTTTCTAAAATTTACTTTTCCGCCCTCATCCGGAATGTGAAGCGAGCGATTGATCAAGCTCTCAGTGACCACAACTGATGTCCCCCTAACCGTGCTTCGAATAGTGCAGTCATGTTTACCTTTTGCCTCTACACTGGCATAGAATTCACGCACAAGTTCCTCATAGTAATGATCATGGAGTTTCAAGGCATTTTCCCAATGCAACTGACTAAAAAATTCGGATAGGTTGAATTTATCTTCAATCTCCAGTGCGATATCTCTCTCGACTAGAAGTTTCGAATGAGCACGTTGCTCAAACCATTATGCGTTTGCGGCTCTTGTGAAGCGTATAGCGTCAAAAGCACATGTTGTGTGATCGATTTGAGAATTATCAATCTCAGTGGCGGAGGAAGATGGTAACGAGCTGGCAGCACGTCGCTTGCGCGTCCTAGTCATCCTAGAGAAATATTACAAGAGAATTTCATATAAGCATTTTATCGGTCACCTTGTAAGCATGGTTTATAAGCTTCTAAATTCAACAATCTTTAGAAAAATTCTAATCCCCGTGGCACATGAATGATTTTAAAACATACAAATAGTAAATGAACAATACTAATCTAAGCACAACACCATGAAATTACAAACTTCCATCATGTAAAATATCATACTCCAAAACTATCAAATTCTTGACATAATTTAATATCAACCTATCAAACGTATCAAATTGTTACACATAATCGAGCAAATGTGTTTAGATGATGTGAAAAACATAGATACATGCCCATAGACACAACATAAATCGAATCCACAACAAGTATTTGAAGAAATTCAAAAACACTTACATTGTTGCTTTGATGGTGATTTTCTGCAAAAAAATCCTAATTAATATGAAGAAAGGAGGTTGATTGTGGTGTTTTTTACTAATATAAAGAAAAAATTGAAAGATTTGGATTTGTACTGGAAGGAGTCGGAGATAGGGTGAAGAGAGAATGAGGAGGAGGAAGGGCCGAATTGTTTTAAAAAGCTCTCTGCCAAGACACGGCACTGAAAAATGGCCCAATTTGCGCTGTGTCTAACGCCGTGTTGTAATGTAAGTTTTTTCGAAAATTTACACGGCGCTAGAGAATGATCCAGTTTGGGCCGTGTCTATCGCCGTGTTGTACAGTGATTTTTTTGTAAGTAAACCGATTATAAACATGGGTCAGTTTTCGGTCGTCTTTCCTCGCCGTTTTTTTAGTTTTTTTATTTAATTTTTTTTATTTTTTTGATTTTTAGAAAAGAAATACAGAAATTGGGTTCCCTCCCAACAAGGGCTCATTTAATGTCATTAGCTTGACAACTTCCTATTTTAGTCATGCGAGGGCTCTCCAAGAGTCGTGCTCTCTCCGTGAGGAATTTGCTGATTTTCAAAATAAGGCTTCACTTGTGTCCATTCACGTGAAATGAATCTTTGGTGCGTGGATTTCTCAATCTAATTACTATATATGGATATAATTCCTCAACCTCAAAGGGTCTCGTCCAGCATGATTTTAGCTTACCTGGAAACAATCGCAAGCGAGAATTAAATAAAAGTACTTTCGTACCTGGTTCAAGGTGCTTGAGGTTAGGTTTCCGGTCATGAAGTCTCTTGACTTTGTCTTTTTAGATCCGAGAGTTCTCGTACACTTCGTTTCTTAACTCGTCTAGTTCAGACATTTGGAGTAGTGTTTCCTATCCAGCTTCTTTCAATTCCATTGAAACAACCTTAATTGCCCAATAAGCTTTATGTTCAATTTCAACTAGAAGATGACAAGCTTTTCCAAAGGATAGACGGTAGGGACTCATTCCCAATGGACTCTTTTATGCTGTTCGGTATGCCCAAAGTGCATCGACCAATTTATCAGCCTAGTCTTTTCGAGTTGGGCACACAATTTTTTACAGGATCCCTTTTATCGGTCAGTTGCTTGTTCAGCCTGACCCGACCTTTTTGTATGATAAGGGGTTGCAACTTTATTATTTATGCCATTTTTGGCCATGAGATTGTCAAATATCTTGTTGCAGGAGTGGGATCCCCCATCACTGGTTATTGCCTTGAGGAATCCGAAACGGCTGATTATGTATTCCTATACAAATTACTTAACAACAATATTAGCATCATTAGTTCTTGTGGGGATTGCCTCAACCCACTTGGACACGTAATCGATTGCTAAAAGAATATACTCGAAATTTCCATATTTAGTGAATGGTCCCATAAAATCAATCCCCATATATCAAAAATTTCTACGACCAAATTGATCGTGAGGGACATCTCATTTTTTTTCCGATATTACCAGTTCGTTGACACCAATCGCCCTGAACATAAAAATAATGTGCATCTTTAAATAAGGATGGCCAATACAAATTAGATTGGAGAATTTTGTTACGGGTCTTTTATCCGCCAAAATGTCCTCCGCAATGAAGTTCATGGCAAAAGATTAGTACACTTTGTTGCTCATCTTCTGGGACACATCGCCTTATGATTTCATCTTTGCATAACCAAAAACGACATGGTTCGTCCCAGAAGTAGTTTTTGCATGATGATAAAAACCTTTCCTTTTCTTGGTAAGAAACGTTATGTGGGAGCATTTTACAAGCCAAATAATTCACAATATCAACAAACCAAGGTAACGAAGATATTTTAAACAAATTTTCATGTGGAAAAGAGTCCACAATTTGTTCATGCTTGTTAATTGTTTCTTCCGTTATTTTTAAACAAGACAGATGGTCTGCGACCACATTTTCACTTCCATTTTGGTCCTTTATATTCACATCAAATTCTTGAAGCATTAAAGTCTACTGAATCAACCAAGGTTTCGCCTGTTGCTTTGTCAACGGATGTCGTAAAGCTGCATGATCTGAATATAAAATTACTTCAGATCCTGCAATATAATATCTAAATTTATCCAGTGATAAAACCACAACTAATAATTCTTTCTCGGTTGTTGTATAATTAACATGTGCATCATTCACTGTTAGACTAGCGTAATAAATCACACGAAGCATTTTATCAATTCATTAGTCTAAAACTGCACCAACATCTCAGTTAGATACATCACACATAATTTGAAAAGCTAAGGACCAATCAGGGGCAATACGATTGGTGCCGTGTGTAGTTTCTCTTTCAAAATTTGAAAAGCGTCGACATAAATGTCATCGAAAATGAAGGAAACATCTTTGGTAAGCAAAGTGCGGAGAGGTTTACTTATTTTTGAAAAATGTTTAATAAACCTTCTATAAAAACAGGCATGTCCTAAAAAAACTCCTAATTGCCTTTACATTTCTTGGTGGTGGTAATTTTTGAATAACATCACTTTTTGCTTTGCCAACCTCAATTCCACGATTTGACACCACGTGACCTAGCACAATGCCTGTCATAAAATGAATTTTTTCCCAGCTGAGAGTTATATGACATCCAATACAACGTTCAAGTACTTTGGTCAATTTATTTAAGAAATCATCAAAAGATGATCCAAATACTGAAAAGTGATCCATAAATACCTCTATAAATTCGCCAATCATATACGAGAAAATTGACAGCATGCACCTTTGAAAAGTTCCTGGTGCATTACATAATCCAAATGGCATTCTTCGACAAGCGAAAATTCTAAAATGGCATGTGAATGTGGTCTTCGATTGGTACTTGGGTGCAATTTCCACTTGGTAATACCCTGATAGTCCATCAAGAAAATAATAGAATTTGTGTCCTGCAAGTTTATAAAGCATTTGGTCAATAAAAGGAAGAGGAAAGTAATCCTTTTTTGTGGCGGCATTTAATTTTTGATAATCACTGCACATTCGCCACCGAGTTGTTACCCTTGTTGGTACTAGCTCTCCCTTCTCATTTTCAATCAGTGTTATGCCACTTCTCTTTGGCACCACATGTATCGGGCTTACCCATTCACTATCTGCAATTGGGTAAATAATTCCCTCAGCTAGCAATTTTAAAATTTTCTTTTTTACCACCTCTAGCATATTGGGATTTAATCTCCGTTGTGGTTCTCTTCTTGGTATTTCTCCCACTTCTAAGATTAGTGTATGCATACATCTTGAAGGGCTAATCCCATTAATATCACTCAAAGCTCATCTTATTGCTTCTTTGAATTTTTCAAAACTTCTAAAAAAGAAATTCTTCATCTTTGCTCAACTCTGCATTAATAATTACGGGTTTTTCATTTTCCTCTTCAAGAAAAACATATTTTAAATGCTTAGGTAATTCTTTAAGCCCTGGTATTTCTTTTTCTTTGCTTTCCCTTAACGACTCCAGACTATATATCTTACCCCCCTATAAGAGATTTTCGCACATTTCTCCTTCAACTTCTGGGTTAAGATCCGAACATTCCATTACTTATTACTGTATAATGAGAGTTTCTACAGAATTGTCAATAATATCAACAAAAGCGTATTCCTCATATAAATCATAACTGGTAACAGGGGCCGAATCAAACACATAAAATGTTACGATTTCACCTAACACACTCATAGTTAATTTTCATCTTTTAACATCAATTAGTTTTTAGCGGTAGTCATGAAAGGTTTTCCTAATAAAATAGAATGATCTTTTCCATTATCTAGACATGGTCCCATTTCTTAACGTTTCCCATAGCAGTATTCATTATGAAGCTACCTGGATTACTTTGCTTGGGAGGTAATCGTTGTTGGAGCAATGCAGACATAACATCCGACACAATAATTTTCTCGCTATATCCAAACTTCTTTTTATCTGTGAGTAATTCTTTGATAAATTTTCCGTATGCTGGGACAGTTCTTATTACTTCCAATATAGGAAGGTCTACATTTACGTTGGAGAGCATATCTAAAAAAATGAGAAACTACTTATCAAGTTTTTCATTTTTTTGTCAGCTTGGAAAAGGTATTAGGGGTTTGTATGGATTTGTAGTTTCGTGGAGTGTTGAAGCGGGAACTTCTTCTTTAGAATTTTCATTTGATTCCTTGTCTTCGTCCTCATTTCCTGCAATATTTGAAACATCATCATTATAAGGGGGATCAACTCGATTGTTATAAATCTTACCAGTTCTAAGAGTGGTGATAGCTTTATCTTGTTCAGGTTGACTTGGTAATCTCCCCTTCTGGTTGTTTTGCAGTTGATTTGGTAGTTGCCAGAATTGAGTTTCGACTCATTTTACTGATGCTTCTGGTGCTTCAAATCTTCGATCCAAGTTTTGGATGAATGATTGAAGTGTTTTTTCTAATGAGGGTTTTCGTGGTTGGTTTGAGGATGACCCTTGAAATTGGTTTGGTCTTTGATATGTTTTTGTAAATTTTGATGTTGAGGAGGTGGTGGTTGTTGGTGATGATTTCCACACCAAGAGAAGTTAGGGTGGTTTCACCAAGTGGGATTATAGGTTTCAGAAAAGGGTCATTTCTGGGGCGTTGGTAAAAATTATTTAAAGCATTTACTTCTTCAGGGTTCGTCGGGGGGGTTTATGCTGGGTGCATGACTATACTCACCACCGGTGAAAAATACTTCTTGAGTCGACATGATTGTAGGTGGTGGATTAATTCCTTGAGTTGTAAGTCGTTGGACTTGCTTGGTTAGCTCCGCAATTTATGCAGTTAGGTCGCTGGTGGAATTTACTTCATTATCTCCCACTCTCCTGCCTCGTGCACTCTTTTGCTGGGAGGATATAGCAAGATTCTCAAATAAGTCACAAAAGCGGCTTGCACCGTTAGTGTTCCTATATCTCCCCCAGCTGCATTATCAATAGAGAATTGGCAATTATGAGTTAGCCCATCATAAAAAGTTTGACTCAGGCAGTGTAAAGGATAATGATGATGGGGGCATGCTTGTAAAAGATCTTTGAAATGATCCCATGCTCAAAAAGTTGTTCACCCTCCGATTGCGTAAAAGCCGCAATTTTGGTCCTTAGATCTGTTGTTTTATGATGGGGACAAAATTTAGACATGAATTTGTTGCACACGTCATCCCAAGTAGCCAATGAATTTGGTGGCAATGTTATAACCCATGTTTTCGCTTGATCCTTTAAAGTGTAAGGAAAACACCTCATTTTTAATTGTTCTTCGGTCAGCCCTTCTAATGGAAAGGTATTGACAACCGGGTAAAAATCTCGAATAAAACTTCAAGGATCCTTGTTTGGCATACCATAAAAAGATGGGAGTTGGTTGAAATTATAATACCCGGATTTTCAGTATAAATTTTTCGTGTTATTTTATCTGAGATATACTAGATAGCTTGGTGATGCGATTACGACATCTCCAAACGAAGTAAGCGAAGTGAGAATTGACGTAGGTGACGATACCACATTGCATGCACATGCACCTACGTACTTCGGTGAGAAAACATCCGCGGAAATGGGAACGATCTTAATAATCGGAACCAGGATAACTTAGACGTATCAAAACATGCATACGTATGCATGTTCATGCATACAAAATCGGCCATTTGGGGAAGATTTCGGCCGATTGTGACATGCATCCTTGAAGGATCTTTTGCCCCCACTACTTTAATACTTGCTTTCATTTTCAAGTCCACCATATCAAGATCAAGGATAGAGATTTGATTCACTCCACTCCTTTGGAATGATTTCGGCCGAACAACATGGAAAGAAGATGCCAAGATGTTACTTTCATGATCAAGTCATTGTCAAGCCTTACAAAGTATATCACATGAGGAGGATCTTGTCCACTCCCTCTTTGAACCCCACGGCCGATTTGTACAAGGAAGGATCCAAAATGTTGTTGTTTTCTTTTCCTTATCAAAAGTCTTGATAGTTAGTTTAATAATTATTTGTATTTTAGCTTGATCTTGTGTGATCTTGTTTGGCTTTGTTAGGAGTTGTATTGGCTATATAATAGCCTCATCCTCAACCTTTGATAATCAACTTTTGAAGCTTGATAAACGAAATACACTTGTGTATGTTCATTGTTGAATGATTTTCAGCACAACTTGATTATAATTCGACGTGTTTTCGAGTTGTAATTTTAATCGATTCTCAATAGGTCTTGAGTAGATATTGCTTTATCAAACTATAGGTCTAGTTTGATAATTTACTTTCATTTTATCTTGTTTACGTAAACCGAATTGCCCTACTTTCGGTTGAACCTTACGAGTGTTACACAAATACGAGTGTTGTGAGGTAACAAATATAACTGCTGCATTTTCCGGCGAATTTACGTTCACTTCATACGTTAATTCGTATCATAAGTGGCATCGGAGCCCAAGGTTACTTCCTTGGCGAATTTCTCTTGGCGATTTTCTTGTCAAAACTATCTTATCATGGATTTTTCCGACAATTTCATGGATAAACTACGTGAGGCACTACAAAACATGCAAGAACCACGTTTTCAAGCAAGAAGAGGAGGATATGATGCACATTCACCGCGTCATGTGGATGAATTTAAAGTTAATGAACTTCCGGAATTTGTCGGAGGTACTAATCCCGAAGTTTACTTGGAGTGGGAGAGGAAGATTGAATGTATGTTTGACTTCAAGCACCTTAACGATGAGAAACATTGCAAATATGCGATTCTCAAGTTAGGGAAGGGCGCTTCCTTATGGTTCGAGGGTATGAAAACACAAAGAGCTCGTGCGGGAAAAGAGATAATCCGTTCTTGGGATTCTTTGAAGAAAAAACTACGTAAAAGGTATGTCCCGACATCACATCGGTTAACCTTATACCAAAAAATTGTGGAGTTCGTACAAGGGAAACTAAGTGTGGAAGAATATATCGAAGAATTTGAAGGCTTGGCCTTAATGGGAGAACTTGAAGAAAATGAAGAACAAACAATGTCACGTTTCTTACGTGGTCTAAACCGAAACATTGCAAATACGGTGGAATTATACCCATACGGAGATTTTGACACTTTATGCGGACTATGTATAAAAATTGAAGCTCAAAACAAGTTGAAGCTTACCAAACCCTAATTCCCATACAAATTCGGAAATGCAAGTGCCGGATCAAGTTCGACTACGAAACCTACCGTACCTTTTCAAGTCCCTACCCCGGCCCCGAAGGTTCCTCACGTTTCCAAGGAAACGAGCTTGGCTAAAGTACGATGTTTTAAATGTCAAGGCTTTGGTCAATATCAAAATGCATGTCCAAATAAACGGGTGGTCACTTTAAGAGAAGCTCTTGCGGTCCGAGACGAACTTTTAGTCGAGGACGAGAAGGAAGGCCTTGGTGATGTATTTAACATGGAGGCCGAGGAAGAGAATGAGGATTGCGAGACTTATGACGCTCCGGAATATGATACTACTTTAGTGCTTCGAGCACTACATACCAAAATCGTTCCAAGTGATACGGAGCAAAGAGACCAAATCTTTCATTCCAAATGCAAAGTCGGAGAAAAGTGGTGTAGCTTGATAATAGACGGAGCGAGTTGCACGAATGTAGCTTCAAACGAGATGGTCACCAAACTCGAGCTGACTACTATGGCTCACCCGAGACCGTATGGTTTACATTGGCTCGATGATGGAAGCAAAGTGAAGGTGTCTAGACAAGTACGGGTCAACTTAACCATGGGATCATACGGGGATGATGTGTTGTGTGACGTACTCCCGATGGACGCATGCCATGCACTTTTAGGACGACCATGGATGTTCGACCGAGATGTTTTACATCGAGGTCGGAGTAATGAATATGAATTACAAGACAAAGGAAAGAAGATTGTACTCAGACCAATGTCTCCACAAGCTGTCGTTCGATGAATTCTAGTCGAGTGGAGAAACCGAAACTTACCATGCTTGCTAGCGAAAGAGAAATGGAACATGCCATTAATGACGGGGAGCGAGTATATTTGGTGATGTTTAAAGAGACACGGGACGAGAACATGGGAGTACAAAACGGAGGAGAGTTAGATGTGTTGTTACACGAATTTGAGGATGTTTTTCCCGAATAATTACTGTCGGGTTTACCACCTATTCGCGGTATCGAACACCAAATCGATCTTATATCGGGAGCACCACTTCCTAATAAAGCCGCTTATAGATGTAATCCCTAGGAGACGAAGGAGTTACAATGACAACTCGAAGAGCTTTTGGACCACGGGTATGTCCGGGAGAGTTTGAGTCCGTGTGCGGTTCCGGTCTTACTTGTCCCTAACAAAGATGGTTCTTGGCGGATGTGTGTGGATAGTCGGGCCGTGAACAATATCACCGTCAAGTATCAGTTCCCTATCCCGATACTTGCTGACATGTTAGACGAACTACATGGTTCGGTAATCTTTTCAAAGGTGGATTTGCGAAGCGGATATCATCAAATCCGAATGCGAGAAGGTGACGAGTGGAAGACGGCCTTCAAAACAAAAAATGGATTATATGAATGGACCGTTATGCCTTTCGATCCTACAAATGCACCTAGTACCTTCATGAGGTTGATGAACGAGGTACTTAAACCATTTCTGGGGAAGTTCGTGGTTGTATATCTGGATAACATTCTAATCTATAGTCAATCACTACAAGAACATTTCGGGCACTTAAGGCTAATCTTCGAAACCTTGAGGGACCGACAATTGTATGGAAAAAAAGAGAAGTGTTCGTTCCTAGTCGAAAGTATAGTCTTTCTTGGATATGTCGTTTCGAAGGACGGAGTGGCGGTTGATCAAACAAAAATCGAAGCAATTAAATCTTGGCCGACCCCTACAACCGTGATGGAAGTGAGATCATTTCACGAACTTGCTTCTTTTTACCGGAGGTTTATTCGATACTTCAGCACCATTTCAAGTCCGATAACGGAGTGTTTAAAAAAAGGACCATTTGTATGGAACGGGGCTGCACAAGGAGCTTTCGAGAAGTTAATGGCCAAATTATGCGAAGCACCGATTCTAACACTACCCGATTTTACTCAACCATTCGAAGTTGAATGTGATGCTAGCGGAGTTGGAATTGGAGCGGTTCTTATTCAAGGTAAACGACCTATCGATTACTTTTCGGAGAAGTTGAACGCAGCTCGGTTGAACTATTGTACTTACGATAAAGAATTCTATGCTATCGTACGGGCCCTTGATCATTAGAGTCATTACTTACGGATGAAGCAGTTTATTCTACACTCGGACCACGAATCATTGAATTACATTAACGGACAACATAAACTGAGTCCGAGGCATGCCAAGTGGGTGGAATTCCTACAATCATTTCACTTTTCATCCAAGTACAAAGACGGTAAAAGCAATGTCGTTGTGGATGCGTTATCTAGGAGGTATACTTTACTTTCTACGCTGGAGGTTCGGTTACTTGGTTTCGAAATGTTGAAAGAGTGTTATGAAAATGATACGGATTTTGGAGAAATTTTTACAAGTTGCAAATCTGGTCCGTTCGGGGAGTTCATGTTACAAGATGATTTCCTATTTAAAGGGAATAGATTATGTGTTCCAAAACAGGCGGTTCGGGAGTTATTGGTCCGGGAGGCTCACGGAGGAGGTTTAGCAGGACATTTTGGCACGACTAAAACATTGGAAGTACTAAAAGAACATTTCTTTTGGCCTAAAATTCTAAAAGACGTTTACAATGTTTTAAGCAAATGCGTAACATGTCACATCTCAAAGAGTTCATTCAAACCAGGATCGTATATACCTCTACCGGTTCCAGAAAGACCGTGGGAAGATGTATCCATGGATTTTATCGTCGCTTTACCCCGTACTCAATGAGGTAAAGATGCTATTATGGTGGTTGTTGATCGATTCTCAAAAATGGCTCATTTCGTGGCTTGCCACAAAACCGACGACGCAAGCAACGTGGCCGATTTATACTTCCGAGAGGTGGTTCGTTTACATGGCGTTCCGAAGACTATTGTGTCGGATCGGGATTTGAAATTTCTTAGCTATTTTTGGAATACTTTATGGAGGAAAGAGGGAACGAAGCTCTTATTTAGCACTTCGCACCATCCTCAAACCGATGGTCAAACCGAGGTCACAAATCGAACGTTAGGAACGTTGTTGCGAGGACTTGTGAATAAAATGCAAAAGGATTGGGGCGTGAAACTTGCTCATGCGGAATTTGCCTATAACCGATCCCCTACTCGTGCTACGGCACATTCTCCTTTTGAAGTCGTTTACGGGTTAAATCCTTATACACCCTTAGACTTGATTCCATTTCCGAAGGACGAATTGGTACACAAAGATGCTGAATCGAAACTTAAATCGATGATCAAGTTGCATGGACAAATACATGATCGAATCAAAGAGTTGAATGACGCATACAAACGGAAATCCAACAATCACAGAAAACCGAGACTATTCGAAGTAGGCGACTTGGTTTGGGTACACTTAAGAAAAGAGAGATTTCCTAGCAAACGCAAGAACAAACTTATGCCGAGGGCCGAGGGACCTTACAAAATCGTGGGAAAGGTGAACGACAATGCGTATAAAGTAGCACTTCCGGGCGATTATGGGGTACACGCCACTTTTAACGTGGGCGATCTATCTTCTTACCTTGACGACGAGGGAATCACTGAATTGAGGTCAATTCCTTTCAAAGGGGGAGGGGATGATGCGATTACGACGTCTCCAAACGAAGTAAGCGAAGTGAGAATTGATGTAGGTGACGATACCACGTTGCATGCACATGCACCTACGTACTTTGGTGAGAAAACATCCGCGGAAATGGGAACGATCTTAATAATCGGAACCAGGATAACTTAGACGTATCAAAACATGCATACGTATGCATGTTCATGCATACATAATCGGCCATTTGGGGAAGATTTCGTCCGATTGTGACATGCATCCTTGAAGGATCTTTTGCCCCCACTACTTTAATACTTGCTTTCATTTTCAAGTCCACCATATCAAGATCAAGGATAGAGATTTGATTCACTCCACTCCTTTGGAATGATTTCGGCCGAACCACATGGAAAGAAGATGCCAAGATGTTACTTTCATGATCAAGTCATTGTAAAGCCTTACAAAATATATCACATAAGGAGGATCTTGTCCACTCCCTCTTTGAACCCCACGGCCGATTTGTAGAAGGAAGGAGCCAAAATGTTGTTGTTTTCTTTTCCTTATCAAAAGTCTAGATAGTTAGTTTAATAATTGTTTGTATTTTAGCTTGATCTTGTGTGATCTTGTTTGGCTTTTTTAGGAGTTGTAATGGCTATATAATAGCCTCATCCTCAACCTTTGATAATCAACTTTTGAAGCTTGAAAAACGAAATACACTTGTGTATGTTCATTGTTGAATGATTTTCAGCACAACTTGATTATAATTCGACGCGTTTTCGAGTTGTAATTTTAATCGATTCTCAATAGGTCTTGAGGAGAGATTGCTTTATCAAACTATAGGTCTAGTTTGATAATTTACTTTCATTTTATCTTGTTTACGTAAACCGAATTGCCCTACTTTCGGTTGAACCTTACGAGTGTTACACAAATACGAGTGTTGTGAGGTAACAAATATAGCCGCTGCATTTTCCGGCAAATTTACGTTCACTTCATACGTTAATTCGTATCACTTGGTGTCTATACATTATGGATAAAATAAATTGAGAACCGAGACAGTTATACTTGTGTAATTGACGGGTTTGATTGACAGTTATATTGAGGATATGGTGTATCAGATTGAACTGATTTGGACATAAGGTGTATCGTATGAGAATATTTTTGGGATGAGTATATGTATTCAGTATGTGAGTATACGTATCCAGTATGTCAAGACAGACAGGAACAGTTGGATTTTGGCCAAGTATAGAAGGACATTACGTACGCTAAGGTTAAGGACTAACGTACATTAAATTATATGTTTTACGTATGTTATGCATAAGGCATTACGTACGTAACAGAGGGAATTGGACAAGACCGAGCTATGGTCGGCAGGTGGGGCCCTATGTCGGCCGCTTTCGGTGCGGATGTGGACAGGCGAGTCAACCTCGCGCATTACGTACGCTATCCATGGTGTGTTACTTACGTAATACGAGTATGTTACTGTAGCAAGTCAACGTACATATTACGTGCGCTACGGAGAAAGAATAACGTACATAAGGCTTTATACGAAATGAGTCAGTTGCCTCTGGGTCGGCATTACATACGCTATCAAGGATAGATAACGTACGTAAAGCCTGTTACGTACGTTAACTTTGGCATGTTACGTACGTAACGAGTTGAAAGTTTATAAAAGTGGATGCCCGCCATTTCATTTTCTTCAGAACTCTACTTCGTTTTCGCCCTCAAACACTCAGAGATGGAGTTTTCTGTCCTTATAAGTCGATTATGAGCTTGGAAACATGGTATTGGAGCTTGAGATATGGAGATATTAATGATTCTTGAAGTGTTTGATTGTATTATTCATCTTCAAGAGGTATGTTGGATAATCCCTCTCTTTACTTTCGGATTTTGATATTATTGTTGATGTCTTCCTCGTATGATGATGAGTATGGTATTATTGTTGTACTTCTTGATGATATATGAGGTGTATATTGAAGAAGATGATGATTATGATGAGTATATGTTTCAAGTGTTTATGTTTTAGATATGGACATGGAATGTTGATATTTAGGACAAGTGATGATGATTATGGATGTTAAGGGACAAGTTATTTGAATGGTGATTTGATCTTTCATATGGTCTTGATGATATACGACTCGTGATTATGAATTTGACAAGAATATTATCTTTCTTTGAGGAGATGTGTTCATATGAGTCGAATGATCCTAAGTGTAGTTTGGCATGAGACTGATATATATGAACAAGGGATAATCATATCATGTTGAATTTAAGTTTGAATTCAGAATTGAATATGTTGATTAAAATTTTTTCGTGCTCGAATCAACTGTTATTGAGATCACCAGATTATGAGATTGAATTGAAGGTATGAATTCATATTTGTTTGGCATAAGAACATTTGATCCGTACATAATTGGAATACTATCGAGTCGTATGAGGTGTACGGATAATTATAATGTTTGCGGTTAATTTTAGAATACGTTTATTCACGAAAATAACCGGTATTTGTTTCTATGAATTTACGAATATGAACAAGAAGGAGTCTTGTTGATTCATGTTTGGAATTGAAGTTGGAATCGATTATGTTATGATATTCTTAATATCGAGATGAATTGAGCATTGATATGATGAATATGTTTAAGAAGTGTTGGTGTTTTGGATATGAATATGGAATATTCATATCTAAACCTAAGTTATGTGTTTTGATATAATATTTGTATAGGAATATGAATATGATTCCGAGTTTGATGAGATTATTATTCATCTTTAACTTTGGAAATTCATACGTATTGAACAAGTGTTCAAATCGAATGATTGAGTTATTTGAAACCCTTGGAATATGATTATCTATAATGTTGAACTAATTAGAGGGACCGGATTGATGATGATAATCGGTAATTTTTTTTTTATTATTAATTTACAAGGAGGAAACTTATATTCATATTTAAGATTGAATTTGGAATTGGTAACATTTAGACCCTTGTTATTGATTTGATTTGATTATCGGATTATGAATCATGTAGTGGTTTTGAGTTCATGATTGATAGTTTGGGTTGTTCGGAATTGTGTTTGTTGGCCACTAAGTATACAAAATACAGTTTGGAGAATGTTTTAAACAACAAACTGTACGATATTCAAATCTGAGTGCGTAGCGGAAGTCTTGTCAAAGTAAGTTGATGTAAATACAACAACTCGATATGAAGTGTATACTTAAAGATAATAACAAATATTAAAACAGTAAATACAGAAGGTAAAAGACATGGTAATTAAAGTGGTTTGAGGTAAACCCCTCTATGTCCACTGGTCCTCCACACAGGAGTGAAAATGTTTATTATAAATACTACGTACACAACTACGTATTTATAATCAAACCTAATCAGTATATCGTTCACACAGAGTGATATAATGATCTTAGCCTTTAATCGTTCACACAGATTGGTTTAAGCTTCACTTGACTGGCTTCTTCACACACAGTTCCGAAGCTTGGTCTCTTCAATGCAAGTCTGTCACACACAGTTCGGGAATAGCAAGGTTTCTCAATCCACACAGGGCTGATGGGTTTTGTTCAAGGGTAGAACAATGATTGAACAACAGCTTTTGACTTTCTGAGCTTATAGCTGATGATGTGTTATTCAAGGTTTGAGCACTTGTATATCTCTTCTTTCAAAATAGCAGTATGCTTTGGGAGATATGTTTGCTCCGATGTATATGATGATGATTTCATTGTTTCATGCGTATATCAGTTATTCGTTCATGACCAGATCTTCAAAGGCTGGGGATATATATAGATTTCTTGAATATATCCGTTGATATAAATCCATTGAGCAAGATTCCGTTCCAACGGGATGATGTGTTTTAATAAAACACGATCCGGATTTTGCGCTAGATTGAAGATCTCTGACGACTTGATATTTAAACACTTTATCCTTTAGTATTTAACTATATCTTCTCAAACGGGACTTTGACTTTAGCGAATAACAAAGATTACTTCTTGTCCTGTTTGGATACTATATTGAATGATAGGTGTATTGTCGATTCGAGACAGCTTCCATACTTAGTCTTATGAGACTCCTTTGTTGTATGATAGATTCACTGTATGCTGGGACTATGAGAAGTCTTCGATACTGGTTGATACCTTTTGATTAGCTTTTCGATACAGCTGCTTGTTGTATGCTGGATTGGCATATTGTCAAACCATTCTGTCATGATCTTTCGATATAGGGATTGTTTATCCCGACAATTTCGATACAGGGATTGTTATCCCAATAATTTCCCCCGTTTTGATAATTTGCCAACTCCTTCCAAGTCTTCATTTTTAAAAACCTTATGATTTTATCCAAACATCCTTGATGATGCCAAAACTTTGACACTTAGCATCTTGAAGGAGGGCAGACTTCTTGGTCTTTTGTTCGAATGTTCTAGCCTTCAGCAATTAGCCTAATACTAAGAACTGCTCGCAGGCTAGTTCAGCTTTTATCAAAAGAGTATAACATCTTTAAACTTATGATTGGCACGCAGGCACAATCTTACATAGTATTCTAGATACATACAACTTAAACTATGAACTGTTCGCAGACACGTTCTTACAGTTTATGTATTAAAATAAGTTTTATACTTGTATACAGCAAAAATAAATTTAAGTATTTGTAAACATTCAATAACACAATAGATTACGAGTTGTAATCTTTCAAGACAGGCAAATATTTTTATTGATATAGAAACAAGGAGTACAATATTTTGCTATTTTGAAAATAAAATTACAAACAAAAACAATACAAGGATTTTAACTCCTATAATCTGAGTGTCTCCATGGCCTTTTAGGGTCATTCTTGGTATTCTTACACCAGTTGTGATGAGCGTCCTTGTCTCGATTAAGATATAAGGCTCGTCCTTCATATGACTTATCGAAGATTAGGATCCAATCTTCTGGATGGGTAACCAAGTCACCTTTTCTATACCTTAACTTCATCTGTAGCTGTAGCAGGAGCGTTCCTTCTTCCAGCTTGTTTTTAAATTTCTCAGCTGCTTCCTGCACCGTCCTGCATCTGTTGAAAAGTACAACAAAGTATCTTAGCAGTTCATTTCTCCTCCAGTTCTTGATCTCTGCTGCAGTAGGCTGACAGTCGGCCGGAAGGTTCATAGCTTGAGGCTTTTGGACTAGGCTCTTCCAAGGATACCTAGGATCCTAGAATTCTGGTCGATCTCCCTGTATTCTAATGTTCGGCGTTGAAATACGGGCTATATCAGCAGTGATGGAGTCTTCAAAAGGAGCTAACATTTCCTTCTCTTGCTCCAGCCCTGTTCTCCTAACAGCTTCCCTCGATTCTTCCCCCTTTTTGGCATCAGCAAGGTATGACACCTTCTCATTGTTGTGTCGAGATTTATACGTCTCAACAGGCGATCGCCACAGAGTCCGGGCGACCGAGCCAGAGCCCAGCAGCCAAGGCGGGTTGACCGACCGAAGGTCCCAGGACAAGTCCCAGTGCCGAGCGATCGACATCTAAGGCGATCGTCTCTCGGTACTTGGCGATCGACTCCTGGTGACCAATCAATTGACGAACACCTCATGCCACGCGAAGCCATCGCCCGTCCAGTCGGAAAGGGCCAAAGTTCACAACAGAGACCCACGTGCAGATCCGGAAAAGGCGCCGCAAGACATGGATCGTTGACCACAGCCTGTCAACATATTCTCACCAACCGACAGACCCGCCGAAAGTTGTACAGTGGGACCGCCCGTGACAGCAACTCAGAACGCGTACCGGCTCCTCATTGGACCGCACAGCTGGCTGCCAGCAGCAGCCGCGGACTTTAAGGCAGACAGCCCATGTGACATAAAGACAATTGCCCCTTATTATATACAAGAAAGGCGATCGCCCGTCAGAAACAGAGCATCTCAGCTCCTATAAATAGAAGGGACCCTGCACTTGGAAATCTCTCGGGTTTTTCTCGGCTTTCCAGCAGAAACTACTCTCTGTCTCTCTATGATTCAGCTCATAACTTGGCTTTCTTACTCTTGGAAACAGCTATCTCTCGGTTTAACAAAAACACGCAAAGCTTCTCTCAAGAGCTAGATAACTAGGATCTTTTACACTCATTGTATTTGCATCATTACATTGATATTTGTACTCAAACGTATTCTTATTAATAACATCTCGCGAGAGTATTCAAGCCCGGGCCTAACAAACCCAGCAAATCTTGTGTTATTTCCATTCCCTCGGACGTGCCCTCGCAATTTGTTTGTTGCTCGACCATTCTAGCAATATTCATCTTCGGATAATATTTTGGGCAACAACAATTAGCGCTAGAGGAAGGGCATCTACCCTCAATTTTTATTCCTACCATCTCGAAGAACACTCACTGTTCTCCGGGGCATATACCTGAAGAAACACTCACTGTTCTTCAGAGAAAAGCTTTCAGAATCATGACTTCTTCCTCTGCATCGAAAGAAGAGGCGCTCGCCAGCCGGGGCACCTCCGTTTTCAGCCGCCTAGGCAGCGACCCATCATGGAAGCCAGGGCAGTCCGACCCCAGCCGCGAGACGACGGAGCCCGAGTCCGTCACCAGGAGTTCGGCGTACCCAGCTCCGAGGAGGCAGGCCAACCATCTGGTTCCTCCTCGCCTAAGAACCGAGATCGGCGACCGCGGAGTCAGGAGATTGGTACACGATCGCCTCGGCTCCCGCTCCGGAAGCCGAACCACGAGCGACCATGCTACAACAATGGCCTCAATGCAACGCCAGCTCGACGACATGAAGGCGCTCCTAGAAACTGGGGCAGGCACCAATAACAAGATTGCCGGGCCGAGCGAGCCACTCGCGGTCCACATCGAGCTCGCCCCCATGCAGCGTAGGATCGCTCCTCCCAAAACACCTCTATACGAGGGGAGGTCGGATCCCGAGACTCACCTGAGCAAGTTCCAGATCTATATGACCGGATGTGGGGCATCAGACGCGACCAGATGCCGAATGTTCCCGCTGACGCTGGGCGACCTGGCCCATAGGTGGTACGTCTCGCTGCCACCAAGATCCATCAATTCCTTTGATCAACTGGCGAACAACTTCACAGCATACTTCGCCACCAAGGTCGCTCGACCAGAAGGTCCCCATCGCATGATGCAGATCAAGCAAGGGGAATAAGAGTCCGACGCAGACTACATCGACTGGGTAGACGAGATCATCCTCAACGGTGAGCCCGTAAGCGATGAGATTGCCCTCTACTCGGTCCTAGGGGGATTCCATGGTCTTTCGTCTATGTTCAGGCATCTTACGAAGGACCTCCCCCCGACCTACGAGATCTTCCGCGCCAAGGCCGCAGACTTTCTGGCCAGACAAAGGTTACTTTTCAACCTATGAATAACGCGATCGGCAGCCAAACAACGATCACCAGTTTTCCAGCCCGATCGCCACTATCAAGCAGCATCATCAAAACCGGAGGACTCGTTCGCCATCCACAGTTCATCATCTAATATGGTGGACTACGGCACGAGATCGCCTCCCCCGCACAACGTATACCGTCGAAGGTCGGCATCTACATGACGATCCGAGGTAGAAGAGTGTAGCCATGGTCCTGGTAGTCGATGGAACCGACTGCTTCGGCCATGCAAGGTCCCTTTGGGCCAAGATCGCCCGCCCTTCGTTTAAATACGAGGCCGGCGTAGTCTGAGGGCCCTCCAAAACTATTCAGTGGACACGCTCGCCCGCCCTCAAAGGTTCATCATCTAACTTGGTGAGCCCGGACAATGCAACGTGTCCCTACCTCCGTCTCAACGCACACCGTCGAGGGTCGCCATCTTCATGGCGGGCCGAGGTGGAAGCAGAGCTAACAAGCCTCGTAAGTGGAGTTGATTAATCCGACGACGCCCTGCGCAAGGACTCCTCTAGACCAAGACCGCACGCCCTTCGTTTAAATACGAGGCGAGGCACAGACTAACAGAGGACCCTCACAATAAAATGAGTCACGAGACAGACAATGTCGCTCGCGCATAAGACACGGTCATGGAGTCGGTCCATCGAACTCCGCGACTGTGCACGGTTCCTCAGCGACGAAACAATCAGCTTTCTACGAGGGATCGGCCAAAATTTGTTTATTGCAGGTACAAGACCGAAGATAGCTCGCCAATCGAACAGATTGCCCAAGTCCGAAGCCAAAGTCCACTCAATGGATCGCCCGTCTTCATCCTACGCGATCGCCAGCAAGAACCACCTCACCCCATGTCTTCAACATCGGAGCAAGCTGGGGGGCAATTGTTGTGTCGAGATTTATACGTCTCAACAGGCGATCGCCACAGAGTCCGGGCGACCGAGCCAGATCCCAGCAGCCAAGGCGGGTTGACCGACCAAAGGTCCCAGGACAAGTTCCGGTGCCGAGCGATTGACATCTAAGGAGATCGTCTCTCGGTACTTGGCGATCGACTCCTGGTGACCGATCAATTGACGACGACCTCATGCCACGCGAAGCTATCGCCCGTCCAGTTGGCAAGGGCCAAAGTTCACGACAGAGACCCACGTGCAGATCCGGAAAAGGCGCCGCAAGACATGGATCATTGACCACAGCCTGTCAACATCTTCTCACCAACCGACAGACCCGCCGAAAGTTGTACAGTGGGACCGCCCGTGACAGCAACTCAGGACGCGTGCCAGCTCCTCATTGGACCGCACAGCTGGCTTCCAGCAGCAGCTGCGGACTTTAAGGCAGACAGCCCATGTGACATAAAGACGATCGCCCCTTCTTATATTACAAGAAAGGTGATCGCCTGTCAGAAACAGAGCATCTCAGCTCCTATAAATAGAAGGGACCCTGCACTTGGAAATCTCTTGGGTTTTTCTCGGCTTTCCAGCAGAAACTACTCTATGTCTCTCTCTGATTCAGCTCATAACTTAGCTTTCTTACTCTTGGCAAAATCTATCTCTCAGTTTAACAACAACACGCAAAGCTTCGCTCAAGAGAAAGATAACTACGATCTTTTACACTCATTGTATTTGCATCCTTACATTGATATTTGTACTCAAAGGTATTCTTATTAATAACATCTCGCGAGAGCATTCAAGCCCGGGCCTAACAAACCCGGCAAATCTTGTGTTATTTCCATTCCCTCGGACGTGCTCTCGCAATTTGTTTGTTGCTCGACCATTCTAGCATTATTCATCTTCGGATAATATTTTGGGCAACAACACTCATCAAGGCGTTCTAGGATTTGCATAGCAGCATCTTGTTTCGTCTCAATATTTGTCATTTTCTCAACCAGGGAGGAAAGCACCTGTGACATATCTTGAATTTTCTTGTCGTGGGCTCGAAGCTGGGAACCGGTTTCGATCATAGCTGATGTTGTCTTGGCCTTGGACATGCGTAGCTTTGATTACTCGTCTCTCAGGATCTGCTCCTATTTTTCTTGCAATTGGCTCAGGGCCTGTTTGAAGACGTGCGGCAGGATAGTGAAGGCTTCTTCCACTCGGGAGACTTCGTGCCTTAGGCCTGTCATCTCTTCAACGGCTGATGTGTGTAGCCAGTCAAAAGCTTTTTCAACAGAGTATAGAGCGTTGTCAGTGTCCTGGATGAAAACAGTTTGGAGGCCAAGAGCATGTAATCGCTCTTTCCTTGTGGCAGTCCTAGGAGAATCTGGTTGGGCGAAATTTTCAACTCCATTCAACCGTCTCAAGTTCACATTGGGACGTGAAGTTAGTTAGACATCCTTAGGTATGGTACCGTCGTCGGATTCAAGGCAGTTGAGGGTCCGGGAGCTTCAGATTCGGGCTCGGCAATAGGGGGTGCTGCATCCTCCTGTGCTGAAGTGGTTTCTGAAGACATGGATACAGGGGGGACTGATTCCTCCTGCTGTTTCTCAGCTTCCACCTGCTCCGGCAGAGGGACTCATTCCTCATGCGGGATGGCGCTGGATTCTTCTTCGGCTTTGGCGGCAACAGGCTTGTGTGCCTGTTGCGATACAGATTGTTCCTCCGCGACATGAGGGACTGAATGCTCGTGGTCAGGAACAGTGTCTTGTTGATGGGGAGGTAATTGATGTTGACTGGAAGTTCCTGCACCCATATGAAATTCAGATTCTTCGCGACTCTTTCTTAGACCAGCCTGAAGGGCGTTGTCATCATCGTCCGAGTCGGGATCTGATTTTGGACTTTTGGGGGCTTCCACGGACTTAGATTTTCCTTTCTTTCGTGCTTCGGCTTTTTCAAACAGATGGCTCTAAATAAGCTCTTTAACGCATAGGTTGTCCCACTGGATCAGGACAGCAACATCTTGAGCGTCCGTCACTTCCAAAACAAATCTTTCTTCATTGCTCCATTCGCTCTAGTTGTACAGGGTGTCGTACAGAGCAAGTCTGTTATTCTTCCATTGGACAAACCGTTCATAAGCCTATTCAATTTGCACAGAAAGTAGAGTTTTGGTAATGATTGTGTCCGGGAAGGGGCTGCGTATAGCGCCTGAGTCCGCTGTAGGCATGGGTTCCTCTATAGGTGTGGAATCCTGTATCGGAGAGGGATCCCTTACAGGGGTTGGTACCCTGATGGGAGATGGATCCTTAATGGGTGTGGAATCCCGTATAGGAGAAGTAGCTTTAGGATCCAAAGTGGCAGCCGAATCGCCAGAGTCTTGTATGTTGGCAGATGTCTGAGCATCCGTCATAGCCACCAAGGTCTCGGGATCTACTGTATTGACAGTAGTAGGCATCTCTTCCACAGGGGTTGGGCCCTGGGGGATTTGTTCAGTGGGTTGAGCCACGGAAGAAGCATCCTTGGAGGTTTCTGTAGCCTTAACTTTTGAAAGCCTCCTTAGCTTCCTTTTCGGCTTCTCAACAGCAACTGGAGTTTTGCTGTGAGATCTTTTTCTCTTACTTGAAGATTCTTCGCCATGGGACTTCGAAGATACGTCCCTTGGGCCGGTAGAAAGGGGCAATTTGTGAACGTAAGTCCTGTTTGCAATAAGGGGTCCTTTATTGAAGACGGTGGGCCTGATGCTTCCCATATAAATGCGAGAAGTGATCTTCTTTGCTTTATCGTCTTGCGGAACACCACATTTGGTTAGAATATAATTTAAAAGCAAACCAAAGGATTTCTTCTGCGAGGCAGGCTTAGAAACTTCTTCCTGCAACCGTTTGAGAATGATTTGACACCAGTTGACCTTCTCACAGGTCATTATTGCAACCATCATCCTGAACCTAAGATTGGTGCACATCTCAAAAGCACCTGTTTTGTTTTCAATAATACGGCAACAGAAATCGTGTAATTAGACAAAAGGTAAACAAAAGTTTTTCTTATGGCAAGAGGTATGAACCGCTTCCACTGATGCTGAGCCGGTGAACAAGCCATAGTAAGCGGTTAACAGTTCTTGGGACCCAAAGGTCTCAAGATCTTCCATTGTCAGGCCATCAGCAGGTAGCATGTAGATGTTCTGGAGTAGCTCTTGGTCAACGCGGATCTCGACTCTGTGAATGACAGCTGTGATGTCAGCAACATGTCCTCCCTGAGCCAGTGAAAGGAAACGAACAACAGCATTGAGGTAGAACTCCTCAACCAGATGAACATAAAATTGTTCAGCAGTGTGGCTGCCAAGGCGATAGAGGCCTTGTTGACGAATCCTAGTGATGACGTACTCCATCGATTCGACGTCAACCACTTCAGCATGGACACGTTCAAGCACGACAGATCTAGAGAAGATCCGTCCGTCGATGATGTTGGATATTTTCTTCAGAGAGATGGAAGAGGTCTGAGAAGATGCCATTGATGATTCTCGAAGAAAAGTTAAAAGGATTCAAGGAAAAATGCAGTAAGCACAAAAATCTTGTAGGCTGTATGCTCAAGAAATCTAAACAATATGCAGAAAACGTAAAGAGTCTCAAATGGCATTTTCAGTCCTTTTATAGTGGGCGACGAAGAAGAGTTTTCAGAGAATGGACGGTCAGATTTAAGGGATGGGAACCGTTGTTTGAAATGAACGATCACGATGGACTGAGTGTAACCGGTACAACTTATCCCTCTAATTTAAAATAGGAGCGGGTCCCACTTCTGACTTATCAAATTACCCTTATTGCCCGAAAAGGCGGTGTACAATTAATAAAAAATTTGAAACATCGCGGCTTTGAAGATACCAATGTCCAGATGTAGTGTAAAGCATTTAATGCAAACGACTTGTAATAATAACAGGGCATCTGGACATAAAATATTGTTTAAAATAAATAACATAATAATTGATTTCCCATTGTAGGTGCTGTATCCGCAGAAATACAGCGTTACCCCTTAAAAGGTACATACGGGTTTCAATTCAATACAGTAGCTTTCGGATTAATGCTGTATTATTGGATCGTACTGTATTCCCCCTTAATTATTGCACACGTCAGCTGTAGGATAATTCATATCGCTTGGTTCCTATAGTATTGTTTTGATAGACTGAGTGTACAGATAACTAACGGTGGATACTGTATTCTTGGGTCTTACATCATTTCCCTCAATTTGTTGAGTAAAAGCATTAAAAACTTACAGGGAGTTAGGCTGTAGCAATCCCAATTCATGTCGAAGCATGCGGAATCTTGCTGTGTTGAGAGGCTTGGTAAATATGTCGGCTAACTGGATATCTGTATCAACCTTTTCGAGCCAGACATCCTTATTCTCAACATGATTCCGAATGAAGTGATGCTTCATGTTGATATGCTTGGTGCACGAGTGCAATACAGGATTGTGAGTGATAGCAATTGCACTCGTTCTATCTCACATAATTGGCATTTCTTTGGCTTCAATTCCATAATCTGACAGCTGTTGTTGTATCCAAAGGATCTGCATACAGCAACTACCAGCAGCACAGTATTCTGATTCAGCCGTGGAAAGCAAGTTTGCCAATTGTTTCTTGCTAAACCAAGACACAAGTCTAGGTCCAAGAAAGTGACAAGTACCGCTTGTACTCTTCCTATATAGCTTGCGACCTCCGAGATCCGAGTCGCTGTAGCCAACTAAATCGAATCTGCCATCTTTAGGATACCACAGTCCTACATCGACTGTTCCTTTGATGTATTTCAGGATTCGTTTAGCTTTTGAGAAGTGTGATTCTTTAGGTGATACTTGATATCGCGCACACACTCCTACAGCAAACTGGATATCGGGCTTGCTAGCCGTTAGGTACAGGAGTGAGCCAATAAGCTTCCTGTAGAGTGATTGATCAACTGGCTTTCCAGCTTCATCAGCACAAATTTGCATGGAAGTGCTCATGGGGGTTGACGATGATTTGGAAGTGTTCATTCCAAATTTGTTGAGAAGCTCCTTGCTGTATTTTTCCTGGTTGATGAAAATTCATATAGGCAACTACTTTACCTGCAGACTTAGGAAATAACTAAGTTCTCCCATCATACTCAATTCAAATTTACTTTGCATGAGATGAGAGAACCTTTGACACAAAGCAAGGTTAGTTGAACCAAATATTATATCATCGACATAGATTTGAACCATCAGGAGGTCATCACCTTCTTGTATTTTGAACAAGGTCTTATCTACAGCACCTTTCTCGAATCCATTATCGGTTAGATACTGGGACAGAGTCTCATACCATGCTCTAGGGGCTTGCTTAAGGCCATACAGTGCTTTCCTTAGCCTGTATACTAGGTCTTCGCCTTCTGTATTGACAAACTCTGGTGGTTGTTCAACATATACTTCTTCTGCAAGGTCTCCATTTAGGAATGCACTTTTGATGTCCATTTGGTATACAATGAAGCTCTTATGGGCGGCAAAGGCTAAAAATATCCTAATGGCTTTTAGTCTGGCTACAGGAGCAAATGTCTCATCGTAGTCTATGCCTTCTTCCTGTATGTAGCCTTGGGCGACTAGTCTGGATTTATTCCTGATAATGAGTCCATTTCTATCCTTCTTGTTTCGAAATACCCATTTGGTTCCAATTACTGATTGATGTGTAGGTCTAGGTATAAGATACCATACTATGTTTCTTTCGAAACCGTTAAGCTCTTCTTCCATAGATGTGATCCAATGAGAATTGTTGAGAGCTTCTTTAGTAGAAACAGGTTCAGATTGGGCTAAGAATACAGCAATAGTGCACATATTAAGTCTTCTAATCTTGGATTTAGATTTCTATTCAGGTAATGGATATATCTCTAACTCGGGGTCTTCTTGCACACATAGTACATTTCATTGTGTACTCTGTATTCTCCTACGGGTAGAAACACCAGCATCAATGTTTCCAATGATCAGCTCTTGCGGGTGATCTCTCAACCATCTTCTGTCGGGTTCTAATTCGGGGTCCCGTACTGTATCTTGAGTTGATGTAGTTTCGGCTTGACATGCGGCATTGCTTCATCTACATCGGTTATTCTGACTACGGGGTTGATTTCTAGGTCAACGACAGGTTCGATAGGAGTTGGTGGATCTATGATGGAAATTTGTTGGATGTTCTCAGAAAGGTTTTCTACTCTTGTAGGATCATGGTGAGGTTCATCGAACACTACATGAACTGATTCCTCAATTGTTAGCTTCCTTTTATTGAAGATCCTGTAAGCTTTGCTAACAGAGGAATATCCTTTGAATATCCCTTCATCCGATTTCTCATCGAAGGTTATAAGTTGATCTTTACCGTTGTTCAAACTGTAACACCTGCATCCAAAAATGTGAAAGTATGAAACTAGCGGAGTTTTGTTGTTCCATACCTCGTATGCTGTTTTGTTGTGATGCTTGTTGATGATACAGCGGTTTTGTGTATATCACGCTGTATTGGTGGCTTTGCTCCAGAAACAATGTGGCAATTTGCTTGCGGCAATCATTGTCCTTGTTGCTTCCTTCAGCGTCCTGTTCTTTCGCTCGGCAACACCATTTTGTTGAGGTGTTTGGGCAGCTGAGTATTCATGTTGTATCCAATTTTCCAAACAGTACTGCTCACTAAAGCGGTTAGTAAATTTTTTACCTTTGTCGGAACGAATGGACACGATACTCGACCCTTTTTTCATTTTGAAGCTTTCTCAGGTGCTCGGGCAGCTTTGAGGTTGTTCCCTTCTTCTTGCTTAAGAAAATTGTCCAAGCATACTTGGAATAATCATCAACAATAACGAGATAGTATTTCTTACCTCCCAAACTTACCGGGTCAACAGGACCATAGAGATCCATATGTAGCATTTCCAACACTCTATGGGCTGAAAGGTAGGATTTGCTTTTCCGGGTGGTCTTGATTTGCTTGCCTTTCTGACAGGGTCCACATACGCTGTATTTTTGGAATGAAACATTTGGCAATCCTCTAACCATTCCCTGTCTGGAGGGCTTGTTGATAGTCTTGAAGTTTACGTGTGACATCCTCTTGTGCCATAGCCAGCTTATATCTGCAATGCCTTTGGCAACGAAACAAGGAATTGTGGAGATCGTAGGCTTCCAGTCAGCAATATAAATATTACCTGCTATGCTTCCTGTGAGCACAACCTCTTTGGTTAGGATATTCTTGACTCTACAGTGATCAATATAGAACTTCACTGAGAACTGTTTGTCACAGAAATGGCTAATACTAAGTAGATTGTACTGTAAGCCTTCAACATAAGATATATCGGTGACTTTAAATTTTTCGACAAGTAAGGTTCCCTTCCCTCTTGTTCTTCCTTTAGATTTATCACCAAAGCGCACTTTTGGACCGCGACCTTCTACGAAATCTGATAACTTGCTTTTATCTCATGTCATGTGCTGGGAACATCTACTGTCGAAGTACCAGATGTCCTGTAGCAAACAAATTAGGTATATTTAGGTCCCCTTTGATTGTTGGGTCCATGAATGTTAGTGCCTTTAGGTACCCAGATTTTCCTGACAGTAATAGGATTACTGTAGGATGGTTTAGGTCCGTAATTGCGATTTCTACGTGGGGCATATACGTAGTTGCTATAACCATGATAGTTATTATGCATATAAAATTCAGGGTTATTATTAGTCCAGTACAAATGCCGTCTTGGAGGTGGAGCCATTTTCTTTGGCCTAACAGCTTGCCTTTTGGGTCCCCAGTTAGATTCCTAACGTTGTTGTAGATGCTGTGCGGAAACTTGCTGTCACGAGAAATGATGGGGCTCCTTTATCCAATACCTAGGCGTGCTGTACTGAAAGTACTGCCGTGCGGGCCTTTGATATTTGGATACTGCCTTCCTTCTGAATGACTGTTGGCACTATTGATATGCTCAAGGAGCATCCTGTTGAATATGCCTTACAGGTCTGAATGGCTGGTGATTCCGCTGTCAGGAATATGACTGAGGTGGCGGAATTGCAGCTTTTGCTGTTTGTGGTGCAACGGGTTCATTCACATGACCTGAAACTTCTTCCGATATAGGAATGGGTTCCACACCCCTGACGAACACAGTACTAGTTTTCCCTTTATTGGAAAATGAGTTGTATTCTAAGCCACTTTTATCATGAGCATGTTGCCCAGTGCTTAGAATTTCTTCCATTCTTTTGGATGATTTCTCGAAAGATTTCAGAATGGTCTCAAGTTCTCCTTCTCATTTTTCGAGAGTCTATACTTTGGCTTGAAGCAGAACAAAATCATTTGTATTGCTTTCACTATGAGATTTAGTCTCACTTAGTTCATGATCAAGTTGATGATTGCTCTCCATGAGTTTTTCAAACTCGACTTTGCTGTTTTCACAATCAACAGACATATTTTCGTAATTTACTTTCAGCAAGTCGTTTTCTTCTTTCAGCTCTAAGTTAGAAATTTGGAGCTGTATATTTTCATTTTTCAATGTCTCATGGGCCGTTTGAATGTTCTTAAACTCATTCATCATGTTTGCAAAAGTATGAGATGCATTAGTAGGAATAGCTGAGGTTGAGCTTACCTCGTTATCGCTATCTTCATCTTCCGGAATGTCCTTGGCCATAAAGCATATATAGGCTTTATCTTTGAAATCATCATCAGATGAATCACTGTCAGTGACTACCTGAAGACATTCTTCGGATTTGGATGGTGCGGGGGAGGCTTCTGATTCACCAACTTGTTTTTCCAAGCACGTCTTCTTTCATCTTTTTCTTGTTGCTCGGCTTCCGGCAACCTTTGAACTTTGGGATGAGGAATTTATTTGCATTATGTCCAGGTTTCCTACAATTATAACATAGGTTAGCATCACCAGAGGAAGTTTCAGTACTTACCTTGTGTACAGGCTTGGGACTGTATGGAGTCTTTCCCGACTACTTGATAAACTTCTTGAACTTATGCATGAGGAGTGCCATTTCGTCTTGCGACAGGATGTCATCGTCGCTGTCAGCATTCTTATGAGTGGGCTTTGATGAGCTCGACATGCTGTGTCTTCGGTTCGATACAGCGGCTAAGGCTGTAGTCTTGGTAGGATATTCTTCAACTTTTTCTCTCCTGTGTATATCGTACTCAAATGCTTTAAGATCAGAAAAGAGATCAAAAGTAGATATTTCACTAAGATTGCACGACACACGCATAGATGTGGTCTTGATGTCCCATCGGGCAGGGAGAGATCTGAAAATCTTTAGGTTTTTCTACCTTTGGGTATAAATCTTGCCTAATGCTTCAATTTCACCAACAATGCCAGTGAATCTGAGGTCAAGTTCCTCAAGTGTTTCAGTTGGTTTCATTTCAAAAGATTCAAATTGCTGAGTTAATTTTGAAATTTTGTTTTCTTTTCAGAGCTCAGTTCCCTCACAAATTAACTTGAGTTTATCCCAGATATCCTTGGCTATTTTTCAGCTCTTTACCTTAGAGAATGTGCCTTTGTCAAGAGTGACAAATAGCGCATTCTTCGCAACATTGTCAAGGTTGGCGCGCTTTCTTTCGTCAGAAGTCCATTGTTCGTGCTCTTTCTCGATCATCTCTGCATGAGTCTGGCCTTCGATCCTTGGGGCCGGATTTACCTTCATAATCTTTATGGGGCCATCCTGTATGATAAAAATCATCTCTTCGTGCATTGCTGCAAGATGAGCCTCCATCCTAATTCTCCAATCATCAAATTTGTTAATAGGAACCTTAATGAATCCATATGAGAATATAAGGAAGAAAAAAAAAGATTATTTTTCAAAAATAAGTGATTTAAGGATCTGATTCAATCAAAAATACGACTGATTCTTTTTAGAATCAACCGCTCTGATGCCACTTGTTGGCCACTAAGTATACAAAATACAGTTTGGAGAATGTTTTAAACAACAAACTGTATGATATTCAAATCTGAGTGCGTAGCGGAAGTCTTGTCAAAGTAAGTTGCTGTAAATACAGCAACTCGATATGAAGTGTATACTTAAAGATAATCACAAATATTAAAACAGTAAATGCAGAATGTAAAAGACACGATAATTAAAGTGGTTCAAGGTAAACCCGTCTACGTCCAGTGGTCCTCCACACAGGAGTGAAAATGTTTATTATAAATACTACTTACACAACTAGGTATTTATAATCAAACCTAATTAGTATATTGTTCACACAGATTGATATAATAATCTTAGCCTTCAACCGTTCACACAGATTGGTTTAAGCTTCACTTGACTGGCTTCTTCACAAACAGTTCTGAATCTTGGTCTATTCAATGCAAGTCCATCACACACAGTTCGGGAATAGCAAGGTTTCTCAGTCCACACAGGGCTGATGGGTTTTGTTCAAGGGTAGAACAATGATTGAACAACAGCTTTTGACTTTTTGAGCTTATAGCTGATGATGTGTTGTTCACGGTTTGAGCACCTGTATATCTCTTCTTTCAGAATAGCAGTATGCTTTGGGAGATATGTTTGCTCAGATGTATATGATGATAACTTCGTTGTTTCAAGCGTATATCAGTTATTCGTTCGTGACCAGATCTTCAAAGGCTGTGGATATATATAGCTTTCTTGAATATATCTGTTGATATTTTGTGGCGGCATTTAATTTTTGATAATCACTGCACATTCGCCACCGAGTTGTTACCCTTGTTGGTACTAGCTCTCCCTTCTCATTTTCAATCAGTGTTATGCCACTTCTCTTTGGCACCACATGTATCGGGCTTACCCATTCACTATCTGCAATTGGGTAAATAATTCCCTCACCTAGAAATTTTAAAATTTCCTTTTTTACCACCTCTAGCATATTGGGATTTAATCTCCGTTGTGGTTCTCTTCTTGGTATTTCTCCCACTTCTAAGATTAGTGTATGCATACATGTTGAAGGGCTAATCCCATTAATATCACTCAAAGCCCATCCTATTGCTTCTTTGAATTTTTCAAAACTTCTAAAAAAGAAATTCTTCATCTTTGCTCAACTCTGCATTAATTATTTCGGGTTTTTCATTTTCCTCTTCAAGAAAAACATATTTTAAATGCTTAGGCAATTCTTTAAGCCCTGGTATTTCTTTTTCTTTGCTTTCCCTTAACGACTCCAGACTATATATCTTACCCCCTATAAGAGATTTTCGCACATTTCTCCTTCAACTTCTGGGTTAAGATCCGAACATTCCATTACTTATTACTGTATAATGAGAGTTTCTACAGAATTGTCAATAATATCAACAAAAGTGTATTCCTCATATAAATCATAACTGGTAACAGGGGCCGAATCAAACACATAAAATGTTACGATTTCACCTAACACACTCATAGTTAATTTTCATCTTTTAACAACAATTAGTTTTTAGCGGTAGCCATGAAAGGTTTTCCTAATAAAATAGAATGATCTTTTCCATTATCTAGACATGGTCCCATTTCTTAACGTTTCCCATAGCAGTATTCATTATGAATCTACCTGGATTACTTTGCTTGGGAGGTAATCGTTGTTGGAGCAATGCAGACATAACATCCGACACAATAATTTTTTCGCTATATCCAAACTTCTTTTTATCTGTGAGTAATTCTTTGATAAATTTTCCGTATGCTGGGACAGTTCTTATTACTTCCAATAAAGGAAGGTCTGCATTTACGTTGGACAGCATATCTAAAAAAATGAGAAACTACTTATCAAGTTTTTCATTTTTTGTCAGCTTGGAAAAGGTATTAGGGGTTTGTATGGATTTGTAGTTTCGTGGAGTGTTGAAGCGGGAACTTCTTTAGAATTTTCATTTGATTCCTTGTCTTCGTCCTCATTTCCTGCAATATTTGAAACATCATCATTATAAGGGGGATCAACTCGATTGTTATAAATCTTACCAGTTCTAAGAGTGGTGATAGCTTTATCTTGTTCAGGTTGACTTGGTAATCTCCCCTTCTGGTTGTTTTGCAGTTGATTTGGTAGTTGCCCGAATTGAGTTTCGACTCATTTTACTGATGCTTCTGGTGCTTCAAATCTTCGATCCAAGTTTTGGATGAATGATTGAAGTGTTTTTTCTAATGAGGGTTTTCGTGGTTGGTTTGAGGATGACACTTGAAATTGGTTTGGTCTTTGATATGTTTTTGTAAATTTTGATGTTGAGGAGGTGGTGGTTGTTGGTGATGATTTCCACACCAAGAGAAGTTAGGGTGGTTTCACCAAGTGGGATTATAGGTTTCAGAAAAAAGGGTCATTTCTGGGGCGTTGGTAAAAATTATTTAAAGCATTTACCTCTTCAGGGTTCGTCGGGGGGGTTTATGCTGGGTGCATGACTATACTCACCACCGGTGAAAAATACTTCTTGAGTCGGCATGACTGTAGGTGGTGGAGAAATTCCTTGAGTTGTAAGTCGTTGGACTTGCTTGGTTAGCTCCGCAATTTATGCAGTTAGGTCGCTGGTGGAATTTACTTCATTATCTCCCACTTTCCTGCCTCGTGCACTCTTTTGCTGGGAGGATATAGCAAGATTCTCAAATAAGTCAGAAAAGCGGCTTGCACCGTCAGTGTTCCTATATCTCCCCCAGCTGCATTATCAATAGAGAATTGGCAATTATGAGTTAGCCCATCATAAAAAGTTTGACTCAGGCAGTGTAAAGGATAATGATGCTGGGGGCATGCTAGTAAAAGATCTTTGAAATGATCCCATGCTTCAAAAAGTTGTTCACCCTCCGATTGCGTAAAAGCCGCAATTTTGGTCCTTAGATCTGTTGTTTTATGATGGGGACAAAATTTAGACATGAATTTGTTGCACACGTCATCCCAAGTAGCCAATGAATTTGGTGGCAATGTTATAACCCATGTTTTCGCTTGATCCTTTAAAGTGTAAGGAAAACACCTCATTTTTAATTGATCTTCGGTCAGCCCTTCTAATGGAAAGGTATTGACAACCGGGTAAAAATCTCGAATAAAACTTCAAGGATACTTGTTTGGCATACCATAAAAAGATGGGAGTTGGTTGAAATTATAATACCCGGATTTTCAGTATAAATTTTTCGTGTTATTTTATCTGAGATATACTAGATAGCTTGGTGATGCGATTACGACATCTACAAACGAAGTAAGCGAAGTGAGAATTGACGTAGGTGACGATACCACGTTGCATGCACATGCACCTACGTACTTCGGTGAGAAAACATCCGCGGAAATGGGAACGATCTTAATAATCGGAACCAGGATAACTTAGACGTATCAAAACATGCATACGTATGCATGTTCATGCATACAAAATCGGCCATTTGGGGAAGATTTCGGCCGATTGTGACATGCATCCTTGAAGGATCTTTTGCCCCCACTACTTTAATACTTGCTTTCATTTTCAAGTCCACCATATCAAGATCAAGGATAGAGATTTGATTCACTCCACTCCTTTGGAATGATTTCGGCCGAACAACATGGAAAGAAGATGCCAAGATGTTACTTTCATGATCAAGTCATTGTCAAGCCTTACAAAGTATATCACATGAGGAGGATCTTGTCCACTCCCTCTTTGAACCCCACGGCCGATTTGTACAAGGAAGGATCCAAAATGTTGTTGTTTTCTTTTCCTTATCAAAAGTCTTGATAGTTAGTTTAATAATTATTTGTATTTTAGCTTGATCTTGTGTGATCTTGTTTGGCTTTGTTAGGAGTTGTAATGGCTATATAATAGCCTCATCCTCAACCTTTGATAATCAACTTTTGAAGCTTGATAAACGAAATACACTTGTGTATGTTCATTGTTGAATGATTTTCAGCACAACTTGATTATAATTCGACGTGTTTTCGAGTTGTAATTTTAATCGATTCTCAATAGGTCTTGAGGAGAGATTGCTTTATCAAACTCTAGGTCTAGTTTGATAATTTACTTTCATTATATCTTGTTTACGTAAACTGAATTGCCCTACTTTCGGTTGAACCTTACGAGTGTTACACAAATACGAGTGTTGTGAGGTAACAAATATAACTGCTGCATTTTCCGGCGAATTTACGTTCACTTCATGCGTTAATTCGTATCATAAGTGGCATCGGAGCCCAAGGTTACTTCCTTGGCGAATTTCTCTTGGCGATTTTCTTGTCAAAACTATCTTATCATGGATTTTTCCGACAATTTCATGGAGAAACTACGTGAGGCACTACAAAACAGGCAAGAACCACGTTTTCAAGCAAGAAGAGGAGGATATGATGCACATTCACCGCGTCATGTGGATGAATTTAAAGTTAATGAACTTCCGGAATTTGTCGGAGGTACTAATCCCGAAGTTTACTTGGAGTGGGAGAGGAAGATTGAATGTATGTTTGACTTCAAGCACCTTAACGATGAGAAACGTTGCAAATATGCGATTCTCAAGTTAGGGAAGGGCGCTTCCTTATGGTTCGAGGGTATGAAAACACAAAGAGCTCGTGCGGGAAAAGAGATAATCCGTTCTTGGGATTCTTTGAAGAAAAAACTACGTAAAAGGTATGTCCCGACATCACATCGGTTAACCTTATACCAAAAAATTGCGGAGTTCGTACAAGGGAAACTAAGTGTGGAAGAATATATCGAAGAATTTGAAGGCTTGGCCTTAATGGGAGAACTTGAAGAAAATGAAGAACAAAGAATGTCACGTTTCTTACGTGGTCTAAACCGAAACATTGCAAATACGGTGGAATTATACCCATACGGAGATTTTGACACTTTATGCGGACTATGCATAAAAATTGAAGCTCAAAACAAGTTGAAGCTTACCAAACCCGAATTCCCATACAAATTCGGAAATGCTAGTGCCGGCTCAAGTTCGACTACGAAACCTACCGTACCTTTTCAAGTCCCTACCCCGGCCCCGAAGGTTCCTCACGTTTCCAAGGAAACGAGTTTGGCTAAAGTAGGATGTTTTAAATGTCAAGGCTTTGGTCAATATCAAAATGCATGTCCAAATAAACGGGTGGTCACTTTAAGAGAAGCTCTTGCGGTCCGAGACGAACTTTTAGTCGAGGACGAGAAGGAAGGCCTTGGTGATGTATTTAACATGGAGGCCTAGGAAGAGAATGAGGATTGCGAGACTTATGATGCTCCGGAATATGATACTACTTTAGTGCTTCGAGCACTACATACCAAAATCGTTCCAAGTGATACGGAGCAAAGAGACCAAATCTTTCATTCCAAATGCAAAGTCGGAGAAAAGTGGTGTAGCTTGATAATAGACGGAGGGAGTTGCACGAATGTAGCTTCAAACGAGATGGTCACCAAACTCGAGCTGACTACTATGGCTCACCCGAGACCGTATGCTTTACATTGGCTCGATGATGGAAGCAAAGTGAAGGTGTCTAGACAAGTACGGGTCAACTTAACCATGGGATCATACGGGGATGATGTGTTGTGTGACATACTCCCGATGGATGCATGCCATGCACTTTTAGGACGACCATGGATGTTCGACCGAGATGTTTTACATCGAGGTCGAAGTAATGAATATGAATTACAAGACAAAGGAAAGAAGATTGTACTCAAACCAATGTCGCCACAAGATGTCCGTTCGATGAATTATAGTCGAGTGGAGAAACCGAAACTTACCATGCTTGCTAGCGAAAGAGAAATGGAACATGCCATTAATGACGGGGAGCGAGTATATTTGGTGATGTTTAAAGAGACACGGGACGAGAACATGGGAGTACAAAACGGAGGAGAGTTAGATGTGTTGTTACACGAATTTGAGGATGTTTTTCCCGAAGAATTACCGTCGGGTTTACCACCTATTCGCGGTATCGAACACCAAATCGATCTTATACCGGGAGCACCACTTCCTAATAAAGCCACTTATAGATGTAATCCCTAGGAGACGAAGGAGTTACAATGACAAGTCGAAGAGCTTTTGGACCACGGGTATGTCCGGGAGAGTTTGAGTCCGTGTGCGGTTCCGGTCTTACTTGTCCCTAAAAAAGATGGTTCTTGGCGGATGTGTGTGGATAGTCGGGCCGTGAACAATATCACCGTCAAGTATCGGTTCCCTATCCCGATACTTGATGACATGTTAGACGAACTACATGGTTCGGTAATCTTTTCAAAGGTGGATTTGCGAAGCGGATATCATCAAATCCGAATGCGAGAAGGTGACGAGTGGAAGACGGCCTTCAAAACAAAAAATGGATTATATGAATGGACCGTTATGCCTTTCGATCCTACAAATGCGCCTAGTACCTTCATGAGGTTGATGAACGAGGTACTTAAACCATTTCTGGGGAAGTTCGTGGTTGTATATCTGGATGACATTCTAATCTATAGTCAATCACTACAAGAACATTTCGGGCACTTAAGGCTAATCTTCGAAACCTTGAGGGACCGACAATTGTATGGAAAAAAAGAGAAGTGTTCGTTCCTAGTCGAAAGTATAGTATTTCTTGGATATGTCGTTTCGAAGGATGGAGTGGCGGTTGATCAAACAAAAATCGAAGCAATTAAATCTTGGCCGACCCCTACAACCGTGACGAAAGTGAGATCATTTCACGAACTTGCTTCTTTTTACCGGAGGTTTATTCGATACTTCAGCACCATTTCAAGTCCGATAACGGAGTGTTTAAAAAAAGGACCATTTGTATGGAACGGGGCTGCCCAAGGAGCTTTCGAGAAGTTAAAGGCCAAATTATGCGAAGCACCGATTCTAACACTACCCGATTTTACTCAACCATTCGAAGTTGAATGTGATGCTAGCGGAGTTGGAATTGGTGCGGTTCTTATTCAAGGTAAACGACCTATCGACTACTTTTCGGAGAAGTTGAACGCAGCTCGGTTGAACTATTGTACTTACGATAAAGAATTCTATGCTATCGCACGGGCCCTTGATCATTAGAGTCATTACTTACGGATGAAGCATTTTATTCTACACTCGGACCACGAATCATTGAATTACATTAACGGACAACATAAACTGAGTCCGAGGCATGCCAAGTAGGTGGAATTCCTACAATCATTTCACTTTTCATCCAAGTACAAAGACGGTAAAAGCAATGTCGTTGCGGATGCGTTATCTAGGAGGTATACTTTACTTTCTACGCTGGAGGTTTGGTTACTTGGTTTCGAAATGTTGAAAGAGTGTTATGAAAATGATACGGATTTTGGAGAAATTTTTACAAGTTGCAAATCTGGTCCGTTCGGGGAGTTCATGTTACAAGATGATTTCCTATTTAAAGGGAATAGACAATGTGTTCCAAAACAGGCGGTTCGGGAGTTATTGGTCCGGGAGGCTCACGGAGGAGGTTTAGCAGGACATTTTGGCACGGCTAAAACATTGGAAGTACTAAACGAACATTTCTTTTGGCCTAAAATTCTAAAAGACGTTTACAATGTTTTAAGCAAATGCGTAACATGTCACATCTCAAAGAGTTCATTCAAACCAGGATCGTATATACCTCTACCGGTTCCAGAAAGACCGTGGGAAGATGTATCCATAGATTTTATCGTCGCTTTACCCCGTACTCAACGAGGTAAAGATGCTATTATGGTGGTTGTTGATCAATTCTCAAAAATGGCTCATTTCGTGGCTTGCCACAAAACCGACGACGCAAGCAACGTGGCCGATTTATACTTCCGAGAGGTGGTTCGTTTACATGGCATTCCGAAGACTATTGTGTCGGATCGGGATTTGAAATTTCTTAGCTATTTTTGGAATACTTTATGTAGGAAAGAGGGAGCGAAGCTCTTATTTAGCACTTCGCACCATCCTCAAACCGATGGTCAAACCGAGGTTACAAATCGAACGTTAGGAACGTTGTTGCGAGGACTTGTGAATAAAACGCAAAAGGATTGGGGCGTGAAACTTGCTCATGCGGAATTTGCCTATAACCGATCCCCTACTCGTGCTACAGCACATTCTCCTTTTGAAGTCTTTTACGGGTTAAATCCTTATATACCCTTAGACTTGATTCCATTTCCGAAGGACGAATTGGTACACAAAGATGCTGAATCGAAACTTAAATCGATGATCAAGTTGCATGGACAAATACATGATTGAATCAAAGAGGTGAATGACGCATACAAATGGAAATCCAACAATCACAGAAAACCGAGACTATTCGAAGTAGGCGACTTGGTTTGGGTACACTTAAGAAAAGAGAGATTTCCTAGCAAACGCAAGAACAAACTTATGCCGAGGGCCGAGGGACCTTACAAAATCGTGGGAAAGGTGAACGACAATGAGTATAAAGTAGAACTTCCGGGCGATTATGGGGTACACGCCACTTTTAACGTGGGCGATCTATCTTCTTACCTTGACGACGAGGGAATCACTGAATTGAGGTCAATTCCTTTCAAAGGGGAAGGGGATGATGCGATTACGACGTCTCCAAACGAAGTAAGCGAAGTGAGAATTGACGTAGGTGACGATACCACGTTGCATGCACATGCACCTACGTACTTCGGTGAGAAAACATCCGCGGAAATGGGAACGATCTTAATAATCGGAACCAGGATAACTTAGACGTATCAAAACATGCATACGTATGCATGTTCATGCATACAAAATCGGCCATTTGGGGAAGATTTCGGCCGATTGTGACATGCATCCTTGAAGGATCTTTTGCCCCCACTACTTTAATAGTTGCATTCATTTTCAAGTCCACCATATCAAGATCAAGGATAGAGATTTGATTCACTCCACTCCTTTGGAATGATTTCGGCCGAACCACATGGAAAGAAGATGCCAAGATGTTACTTTCATGATCAAGTCATTGTCAAGCCTTACAAAATATATCACATGAGGAGGATCTTGTCCACTCCCTCTTTGAACCCCACGGCCGATTTGTACAAGGAAGGAGCCAAAATGTTGTTGTTTTCTTTTCCTTATCAAAAGTCTAGATAGTTAGTTTAATAATTGTTTGTATTTTAGCTTGATCTTGTGTGATCTTGTTTGGCTTTTTAGGAGTTGTAATGGCTATATAATAGCCTCATCCTCAACCTTTGATAATCAACTTTTGAAGCTTGAAAAACGAAATACACTTGTGTATGTTCATTGTTGAATGATTTTCAGCACAACTTGATTATAATTCGACGCGTTTTCGAGTTGTAATTTTAATCGATTCTCAATAGGTCTTGAGGAGAGATTGCTTTATCAAACTATAGGTCTAGTTTGATAATTTACTTTCATTTTATCTTGTTTACGTAAACCGAATTGCCCTACTTTCGGTTGAACCTTACGAGTGTTACACAAATACGAGTGTTGTGAGGTAACAAATATAACCGCTGCATTTTCCGGCAAATTTATGTTCACTTCATACGTTAATTAGTATCACTTGGTGTCTATACATTATGGATAAAATAAATTGAGAACCGAGACAGTTATACTTGTGTAATTGACGGGTTTGATTGACAGTTATATTGAGGATATGGTGTATCAGATTGAACTGATTTGGACATAAGGTGTATCGTATGAGAATATTTTTGGGATGAGTATATGTATTCAGTATGTGAGTATAGGTATCCAGTATGTCAAGACAGACAGGAACAGTTGGATTTTGGCCAAGTATAGAAGGACATTACGTACGCTAAGGTTAAGGACTAACGTACGTTAAATTATATGTTTTACGTATGTTATGCATAAGGCATTACGTACGTAACAGAGGGAATCGGACAGGACCGAGCTATGGTCGGAAGGTGGGGCCCTGTGTCGGCAGCTTTCGGTGCGGATGTGGACAGGCGAGTCAACCTCGCGCATTACGTACGCTATCCATGGTGTGTTACGTACGTAATACGAGTATGTTACTGTAGCAAGTCAACGTACGTATTACGTGCGCTACGGAGAAAGGATAACGTACATAAGGCTTTATACGAAATGAGTCAGTTGCCTCTGGGTTGGCATTACATACTCTATCAAGGATAGATAATGTACGTAAATCCTGTTACGTACGTTAACTTTGGCATGTTACGTACGTAACGAGTTGAAAGTTTATAAAAGTGGATGCCCGCCATTTCATTTTCTTCAGAACTCTACTTCGTTTTCGCCCTCAAACACTCAGAGATGGAGTTTTCAGTCCTTATAAGTCGATTATGAGCTTGGAAACATGGTATTGGAGCTTGAGATATGGAGATATTAATGATTCTTGAAGTGTTTGATTGTATTATTCATCTTCAAGAGGTATGTTGGATAATCCCTCTCTTTACTTTCGGATTTTGATATTATTGTTGATGTCTTCCTCGTATGATGATGAGTATGGTATTATTGTTGTACTTCTTGATGATATATGAGGTGTATATTGAAGAAGATGATGATTATGATGAGTATATGTTTCAAGTGTTTATGTTTTAGATATGAACATGGAATGTTGATATTTAGGACAAGTGATGATGATTATGGATGTTAAGGGACAAGTTATGTGAATGGTGATTTGATCTTTCATATGGTCTTGATGATATACGAATCGTGATTATGAATTTGACAAGAATATTATCTTTCTTTGAGGATATGTGTTCATATGAGTCGAATGATCCTAAGTGTAGTTTGGCATGAGACTGATATATATGAACAAGGGATAATCATATCATGTTGAATTTAAGTTTGAATTCAGAATTGAATATGTTGATTAAAATTTTTTCGTGCTCGAATCAACTGTTATTGAGATCACCAGATTATGAGATTGAATTGAAGGTATGAATTCAGATTTGTTTGGCATAAGAACATTTGATCCGTACATAATTGGAATACTATCGAGTCGTATGAGGTGTACGGATAATTATAATGTTTGCGGTTAATTTTAGAATACGTTTATTCGCGAAAATAACCGGTATTTGTTTCTATGAATTTACGAATATTAACAAGAAAGAGTCTTGTTGATTCATGTTTGGAATTGAAGTTGGAATCGATTATGTTATGATATTCTTAATATCGAGATGAATTGAGCATTGATATGATGAATATGTTTAAGAAGTGTTGGTGTTTTGGATATGAATATGGAATATTCATATCTAAACCTAAGTTATGTGTTTTGATATAATATTTGTATAGGAATATGAATATGATTCCGAGTTTGATGAGATTATTATTCATCTTTAACTTTGGAAATTCATACGTATTGAACAAGTGTTCAAATCGAATGATTGAGTTATTTGAAACCCTTGGAATATGATTATCTATAATGTTGAACTAATTAGAGGGACCGGATTGATGATGATAATCGATAATTATTTTTTTATTATGAATTTACAAGGAGGAAACTTATATTCATATTTAAGATTGAATTTGGAATTGGTAACATTTAGACCCTTGTTATTGATTTGATTTGATTATCGGATTATGAATCATGTAGTGGTTTTGAGTTCATGATTGATAGTTTGGGTTGTTCGGAATTGTGTTTGTTGGCCACTAAGTATACAAAATACAGTTTGGAGAATGTTTTAAACAACAAACTATACGATATTCAAATCTGAGTGCGTAGCGGAAGTCTTGTCAAAGTAAGTTGATGTAAATACAACAACTCGATATGAAGTGTATACTTAAATATAATAACAAATATTAAAACAGTAAATGCAGAAGGTAAAAGACACGGTAATTAAAGTGGTTTGAGGTAAACCCCTCTATGTCCACTGGTCCTCCACACAGGAGTGAAAATGTTTATTATAAATATTACGTACACAACTACGTATTTATAATCAAACCTAATCAGTATATCGTTCACACAGATTGGTTTAAGCTTCACTTGACTGGCTTCTTCACACACAGTTCCGAAGCTTGGTCTCTTCAATGCAAGTCTGTCACACACAGTTCGGGAATAGCAAGGTTTCTCAATCCACACAGGGCTGATGGGTTTTGTTCAAGGGTAGAACAATGATTGAACAACAGCTTTTGACTTTCTGAGCTTATAGCTGATGATGTGTTATTCAAGGTTTGAGCACTTGTATATCTCTTCTTTCAAAATAGCAGTATGCTTTGGGAGATATGTTTGCTCCGATGTATATGATGATAACTTCATTCTTTCATGCGTATATCAGTTATTCGTTCATGACCAGATCTTCAAAGGCTGGGGATATATATAGATTTCTTGAATATATCCGTTGATATAAATCCATTGAGCAAGATTCCGTTCCAACGGGATGATGTGTTTTAATAAAACACGATCCGCATTTTATGCTAGATTGAAGATCTCTGACGACTTGATATTTAAATACTTTATCCTTTAGTATTTAAATATATCTTCTCAAACGGGACTTTGACTTTAGCGAATAACAAAGATTCCTTCATGTCCTGTTTGGATACTGTATGGAATGATAGTTGTATTGTCGATTCGAGATAGCTTCCATACTTAGTCTTATGAGACTCCTTTGTTGTATGATAGATTCACAGTATGCTGGGACTACGAAAAATCTTCGATACAGGTTGATACCTTTTGATCAGCTTTTCGATACATCTGCTAGTTGTATGCTGGATTGGCATATTGTCAAAACATTCTATCATGATCTTTCGATATAGGGATTGTTTATCCCGACAATTTCGATACAGGGATTGTTATCCCAACAGTGTTTAATCGAGATTTTGAGGAACTGTTGGGTTTGTTATCGGCTGTATTGATTGCTAATTTTGATTATCGGATTTCGGCTTGTATTGTGGATATGACTTCGTATTTGTTTGAATTGTATTATTCGGTTTTATGTATGATCGAGGTATCATCGAACCATTGAGTTTGATTTGGTTGGTTATGTCGGTTGTTGATTTTTACCAAATGTGTGTTAATAGATTATTGCAATAGGTTGTGATAATTGATCGTTGATTATGACCGTTGTGTTGCAGTTGAGGTTGAAGAGTTCGTAGATTGCTTTTGGTCGGGGCTAAGAAGCTTGTAGACGAAGGCAATGTATTTTGGTAACGGCTTCGTGGTATCGGTATCGAGGCAAGTTTATACTTGTTCAGTTTATAATATTTAATGAATGGTTTCGCTTTCATTTCATTTATAATTCATATAGCAATGACACTATAAAGGTAATTGTCGGGATGATGGTTTGTTCATGGAAAGGATATTGTCTTCGGCTTTGAGGTAATTTAAGTATTGTTCAGCCATGAGCATAATTATATGTTGAGTTATTGAATATGTTGTACGTTGAGGTTTCGTATATTGAGATTCGTATTGGTTGCTCGTTAAGAGATGTGGATCCCAGGACTATTATTTGGTATTAATGGTTGTGTTGATCGATCGTTGAGGGATGATGATCCCAGGACTATTGTTTGAGATTCTTGATCGTGTTCATTATCCTTTGGGGATTGTGATCCCAGGATGTTTGTTTTGGATATTGTCGGTCGTGTTGATCTTTCATTATCCGTGTGTTATTATTCACTTCGGTGGGTCTTTTGATCCTTATTGGATATGTCATTCTTTGAGTTTCGTTGTCATGTTGCACCATGACATATCTGGAACCATATCTACGTTCCAATTGGTCATTGTGTCGTATTTTTAGCTGGGCACAGTATGGTTATGTGTTGATATTTCCACATTGAACCGTGCACATGAGACATAGTTCGTGAGGCTAATTAGGTACACTGTCCCACGTTGTTGGCCCCAAAGTATGCAGGATACAGCTTGGAAAGAGTTTTAAGCAACAAGTTGTACGTTTTTCAACTCGGAGTGCGTAGCGGAAGTCTTACAATAGTAAGTTGCTGTCAATACAGCAACTCGGTCTAATCTCCTGTTAGATTGGTGCGTACAGGGTTTTGCAGTGTATACTTGTATAAATCACAGTTTATGAAAACAGTAATGGCGAAAGGTAAATAACACAGTATTTAAGTGGTTCGAGGTAAACCCCTCTACGTCCACTGGTCCTCCACACAGGAGTAAAACGTTTATTATAAATACTGCGTACACAACTATGTATTTATAATCAAACCTATCCTTGTATCGTTCACACAGATAGATACAAAGACTGTCGATTTCAACCGTTCACACAGATTGGTTAAAGCTTCCACTTGACTTGCTTCTTCACACACAGTTCCAAAGCTTCATCTCTTCAATGCAGATCCATCACACACAGTTCAGGAAAAGCAAGGCTTTCTCAGTCCACACAGGGCTGATGGGTTTGTTCAATCATAGAACGATGGTTTGAACAACAGATTGACTTTCTTGATCTTTAGCTAATGGTGTGTTGTTCAAGATTTGAGCACTTGGATATTTCTTCTCTCAGAATATGCAGTATACTTGAAGAAATATGTTTACTCTGAATACTCGTTTAAGCACTTAGTGGTTGTTGTTTCACGGGGATATTCTTGATGATGATCTTCAAACTCTGGAGATATATATATTGCCTTCTGAATCTATCCGTTGTGAAAGATCCGTTGAGCAAGATTCTGTGACAACTAGATAGTTGACTTGAATAGACTGAGATCCGGATATTGCGGGATTTGAAGATCTGTGACGGATTCAGTATTTAAATACTTTATCCTTTCAGTATTTAAATACTTATTTATCAAACGGGACTTTGACTTTAGCGAATACTAAAGATTCCTTCCCAAACGGTCTTTAGTCCTGTTTCGATGGGTATTGAAGGTCTCAGTACTTTGCAGCTTGAATGCTGTATCCATTTGTGCTGTAGGCTATAAAGGAGTAGTCGCTACTGTATGGAAAGATGTTGTATTCAGGACAGCTTCCATACTTGGCGTTATTTAGACTTTGTTGATGTATCTTGGCAACACGAAGGCTCGTTGTATGCTGGCGCTATGAAAAAGTCTTCAATACAGAGTCAACAAATTTGATCGACTTTCGATACAGCAGCTTGCTGTATGCTAGGCATTTATCATCTTGATGTATGCTATCTTGCTGTATGAACCTTTGTTGTTTGGTAATTATCAAAACAACATTGTTTTTCCCAACAATTTCCCCCTTTTTGATAATTTTCAAAACTTCTTGATGATCCCAAAACTTTGATGCCAAAACCTCTTTAAGCTAAACCAATTTCCCCTTCTTTTTCGATAACCACTTGTTGGTAATTTGAGAAGACTTCGATACAGGATTTGATTATCCCAACAGTTTCCCTCTCTTTTTGATAATGTCAAGAACAATTTTCCCCTTTTTTCGATAACATCTTGAGCAGAATTCTTGATCTTCTGTCAAATGATCTGGTCTTCAGCACTTAGTCTAAAAGAAATATGAACTGCTTGCAGGCAAGTTCTAAAATGATAGCATCTAATAGGTAAGTGTATTACATCTTAAACTTATGATTGGCGCGCAGGCACAATTTTACAATGTGATCTAGTCGAGTACAACTGAACCTATGAACTGTTCGCAGACCAGTTTTTACAGTTTGATACTTAAACTTGTTGAATTGCAACAATAAAAATTGAGTTGAGTTTAAAATTCACGTCGTTGAGATAGTGAAGTCCATATGTCATGCAAAGCATTTAAAAAATGTATGAATATAAAAACAGGGCATGTGGACTTAAAACTGTTTGCAGTACACAGTAGAATTAAACTATCAAGTATAATTGATGTCCTGTAGTGTAAGTACTGTATCCGCGAATAATACAGCGTTCCCCCTTAAAATATACATATAGGATTCAATTCTTACATTAATGTTCATATTAACACTGTATTCATGGGTCGTACTGTATTCTCCCTTAATTAATGCACACATCAGCTGTAGGAAGGTTTCATGCCTTCTCTGTCCTACAGTGTTGTCTTGACTGTTCTAAGTGTACAATTAATTAATGGTAGATACTGTATTCTTGGATCTTACAGCGTGCCCCCTCAATCAATGAGTAAAAGCATAAAAACATACCGGAAGTCTGGCTGTAGCATTCCCAATTCTCGTCGAAGCATAGAAATCAAGTTAATTTGGGTCCTGGTGTGATAGTGCCTTTCGGTACCCAAATTTTCCGGACAACAATTGGTTTGTTGTAGGCTACTTTTGGTCTATTATTTCGATATCAACGTGGGGCAGGCACGTAGTTGTTGTAATCATGATAATTATAATGCATGAAAAATTGAGAATTATAGTTGTTATTCCAGTACGATTGTCGTCTCGGGGGTGGAGCCATTTTCATAGATCTTACAGATTGCCTCCTGGGTCTCCAGTTGGATTCCCAAATCTGTTGTTGATACTGCGCTGAGACCTGTTTTCTTGATGGATAATGGGGATCCTGTATCCAATATCTAGGCGAGCTGTACTGAAAGTACTGCCGTTCGGGCCTTTGATATTTGGATACAACCTTCTTTCTGAACGGCTATAGGCGCTGTTGATATGCTCTGGGAGCATGCTGTTGTTTACGCCTTACAGGTCTGAATAGCTGAGGATTCTGCTGTCTGGAATATGACTGTGGTGGCGGAATGGCAGCCTTTGCTGTTTGCGGTGCAACTGGTTCCTTCACAAGACTAGGAGTTTCTTCCGATACAGGAATGTGTTCCACACTCCTGATGAATACCGTACTAGATTTTTCTTTGTTGGAGAACGAGTTGTATCATAAGCCACGTTTATCATGAGCATGTTGCCCAGTGCTTAGGATCTCTTCCATTCTATTAGAGGATTTCTCGAAAGAATTCAAGATTGTCTCTAATTTTCCTTCATGTTTCTCGAGAGATTTTACTTTGGCTTCGAGTAGAGCCAAATCATTTGTCTTGCTTTTAGATGAGACTTAGTCTCATTTAGATCGTGAGCAAGTTGATGATTGCTCTCCATGAGTTTTTCTAAATTGACTTTGCTGTTTTCACAGTCGACAGACATATTTTCGTAATTATCCTTCAGCAAGTCGTTTTCTTCCTTAGGCTCTAGGTTAGAAATTTGGATCTGTATGTTTTCTCTTTTCAATATCTCATGGGCCTTTTGAATGTTATTAAATTCATTCAACATGTTTTCAAAGGTATGAGATGTATTTACAGGAATATTCGAGGTAAAGCTTACCTCATCATCATCGTTGTCTTCATTTTACTCGTTAACTTTGGCCATAGAGCACATATAGGCTCTATCTTCTAGATCATCATCAGACGAGTCACTATCAGTGACCACCTGAAGACATTCAGTCCTTGTTGATGCGGGTGAAGCTTTTGATTCTCCAATGAAGTTCTTGAGTTTGTTCTTCATCCTGTTTCTCCAGTCATCAAACTCATTAATATGAAACATAGATATCTTATTTAACATAAAGGTATCCATATTAGAAGATGGGAAATACAAAGTCTGTTTTCGAAAATAAGTGATTTTAAGGATCTGATTCAGTTAAAAATACGACTGATTCTTTTTATAATCAACCGCTCTGATACCACTTGTTGGCCCCAAAGTATGCAGGATACAGCTTGGAAAGAGTTTTAAGCAACAAGCTGTACGTTTTTCAACTCGGAGTGCGTAGCGGAAGTCTTGAAATAGTAAATTGATGCTGATATAGGAACTCGGTCTAATCTCCTGTTAGATTGGTGCGAACAGGGTTTTGCAGTGCATACTTGTATAAATCACAGTTTATGAAAACAGTAACGGCAAAAGGTAAATAACACAGTATTTAAGTGGTTCGAGGTAAACCCCTCTACGTCCACTGGTCCTCCACACAGGAGTAAAACGTATATTATAAATACTGCGTACACAACTATGTATTTATAACCAAACCTATCCTTGTATCGTTCACACGGATAGATACAAAGACTGTCGCTTTCAACCGTTCGCACAGATTGGTTAAAGCTTCCACTTGACTTGCTTCTTCACACACAGTTCCAAAGCTTCGTCTCTTCAATGCAGATCCGTCACACACAGTTCAGGAAAAGCAAGGCTTTCTCAGTCCACACATGGCTGATGGGTTTGTTCAATGATATAACGATGGTTTGAACAACAGGTAGACTTTCTTGATCTTTAGCTAATGGTGTGTTGTTCAATATTTGAGCACTTGGATATTTCTTCTTTCAGAATATGCAGTATACTTGAAGAAATATGTTAGCTCTGAATATTCGTGTAAGCACTTAGTGGTTGTTGTTTCACGGGGATATTCTTGATGATGATCTTCAAACTCTGGAGATATATATATATATATATAGCCTTCTGAAATCTATCCGGTGTGAAAGATCTGTTGAGCAAGATTCTGTGACAACTAGATAGTTGACTTGAATAGACTGAGATCCGGATATTGCGGGATTTGAAGATCTCTGACGGATTCAGTATTTAAATACTTTAGCCTTTCAGTATTTAAATACTTCTTTATCAAATGGGACTTTGACTTTAGCGAATACTAAAGATTCCTTCCCAAACGGTCTTTAGTCCAGTTTTGATGGGTATTGAAGGTCTCAGTGCTTTACAGATTGAATGTTGTATCCATTTGTGTTCTAGGCTATAAAGGAGTAGTCGCTACTGTATGGAAAGATGTTGTATTCAGGACAGCTTCCATACTTGATGTTATTTAGACTTTGTTGCTGTATCTTGGCAACACGAAGGCTCGCTGTATGCTGGCGCTATGAAAAAGTCTTCGATACAAAGTCAACAACTTTGATCGACTTTCGATACAGCAGCTTGCTGTATGTTGGGCATTTATCATCTTGTTGTATGCTAGCTCGCTGTATAAAGCTTTGTTGTTTGGTAATTATCAAAACAACATTGTTTTTTCCAACTGACGTATATTCTGGATTCCGTATATGGGGTGGACATGTGTACTGACACATTTCCGGATCGGGCGTACTGTGATGTCTATCTTTGAGCCATAATTGATTGGTCGTTCATCCTCCATTTATGGTTGGGTATGTTCGACGGTTTTCGACTGGTTGTTCATACGCCCGAGAGGTATGTTCGACAGTCGGGGTTATTTCTTTGAGATCCATTATTGTTGATCGTTTGGAGTTTACCTTGTTGATGGTACCATCGGTCGTTGTTGATCTTTTGTTGATCGTTTGGAGTTTACCTCGTGGATGGTATTCTCGATCCTTTGTTGATCGTGTCAGAGTTTATCATGTTGATGATATTCTCGGTTATCATTGATCCTTTGTTGGTCGTATTGGAATTATCATGTCGATGATTTTCCCGGTCGATGTTTTGGTTGATCTAGTTATTGATCGTATGAGCATTCGGACTGTACGTCGATGTTTCGAGACTTGTTATATTTATCTTGTGGTGGTTGATCCACATATATCTTGTGTTATATTGGTTTTATCCAGATTGAGATTTGACAGTGTAAAATCTGACGGATAGGATTTGGCACGGATGAATCAGTCCATGCTTATGAGTTATGATGATGTTTTGAGGATACTTGGTATCGTTTGAATACAGTACAGATGATTGTTGTTGAATTCATTTCGTCATTTGAGAATTCGAAATGTTTATTATGGTAAGGATTGATTCATTATGAATTGCATAGATTGGTAAGGTTATGACGGTAAGATTACATTGGTAGTATTCTTACTTTGCTATTACATTGGTATGTAATTATTTATGATGTGATTGATATCATTGTTAAGTATTATGGCTGACCCCGTCGTGGGCTTTATTTTAGGTACTCGGAGATCGAGCTAGTAGCAGTCGTGAAGGGGTGAGCTTCCCGGGTGATACTGAATGTGGCACATTTCGGAGAACCAAGTATTTTTGACTGGTTGTTTTATTCCGCTGCAATTGTGTATTTTTGAACTGTATTTTATCCGCTACGTGAGTTCTTTCAAAATGGCATTTTTGAGTATTTCGTAAACTTGGGTTACTTCGTTAAACCCTTTTTCCTAAACTATTTTGTCGGTACGTTTAAGTGGTTGCTTAGCGTACATTTTGAAACTGTCGAGATTTGGCATTTTGCCTTGTATATTCAAATAGTGTTTGATTATGGTATTTGAGAACCATATTTTGGTAAATGTTTTGAGTATTTGCAAAATATTACCGTCATCGGCCTTTTGGCATTTTTAAACGTTTTTGAAATGGTTTTTAGCCTGGTGGGTTCTGGCGCTGGATCCACGGCGCTGTAATATCCCGGATGGTTTTTGGGGTGTTACAGAATATGGTATCGGAGCTTGGGTTTTGTGAAACCCGGGCGTATGTGTTATGTGGCTCTACCAGTACGGTAGTATCGTGGCTTTGAAAATGATTTTCTGACTTTTGAATCAAACCGATTTTTGGAGGTTCCAAAATTTTTGAGATCTTTTCAAATTGCTATTTGTGATATTGGTGTATGTTGGTATTGTGTTGAGACTTCGTATGGGAGTCGTCTGCTAGTATCACGGGAGATAATCAGCTTCACGGACCTGTAATTATATTGGTTTGGTTATTCACTTATGGCGACGCTTGATTATTTTTGTGATGAGTTGGAAATTTTGGGTTGATCTGTTGTTTGTGGCAGGATTGCAAGTTTCGAGGACGAAACTTATTTTAAGGGGGCTAGTATGTAATACCCGGATTTTCAGTATAATTTTTTCGCTTTATTTTATCTGAGATATACTGGATAGCTTGGTGTCTATACTGTATGGATAAAATAAATTGAGAACCGAGACAATTATACTTGTGTAATTGACGGGTTTGATGGACAGTTATATTGAGGATATGGTGTATCAGGTTGAACTGATTTGGACATAAGGTGTATCATATGAGAATATTTTTGGGATGAGTATATGTATTCAGTATGTGAGTATACGTATCCAGTATGTCGATGTAATATCCGCAATTTCGGTTTCCAGTAATTTCTTTTTTTTCGGCAGAAGTCCGTTTTGACGACTCGCTCATGACCGTATCGTCATTCTAAGAATGATTAATTCTGCACTTTTTGTCATTCAAGTTCGTTTCGGTGTCATTTTGTTGAGTTCCGCGTTCTTAAGCGACTTTTCCGCACTTGAGTTTGATTCTTGCGAATCTCGTCCGAAACTATTGTTTCGAGTTTCTCGTAAGTTCATTTAATGTTATTATTCATGTTTCGAGCTTTGGTTTGGTGTTTCGATTGTGTATCGTGTATTTCGGACGTTTTGGGCCGTTTTCGTAATTTCTCAAAGTTTGGGGTAATTACTTACGTTGTCGAATTCTGTCACTTTGGGTGGTCGGAATCGTGTGTTCTCTTAGCTCTTAGATTCGTCTTTGCGAGTACTTCGTAACCGTATCTTCGATTCGTATTCAGGTTCGGGTTTCGGGGTCGTTCGGATCGTCGTTGTGGTCCTGTCGTAATTTTCGGTTTGTGTCGGAATCATTTTGGAACTGGAGGTTGCTGGCCGGACCTGTGCGAAACGGCGCTGCCGAGCGCCGTGTCTTGCGCCGGGTCGGCCAGGACCAGCAAGTCTGCCGAGACACGGCCGAGAACCCGCGCAAGATTTGCGCCGGGTGATGCGCCGTGTCGGATACGGCCGAGTCATACGCGCGGGCACCTTGCACCGGGTGTTGCGCCGTGTCGGTCAGGTCGCGCACTGACCCGCAACCCGGCGGTAGACACGGCGCTGGTGTGGGCCGTTTGATGCTCCATGTTCGGCAGGAGTATATATATGGCAGGACAGTCGGGTTTACACCCATTTTTCCCATTTCTTCACTTCCTTTCCGCGGCCGGGACTTGGGGGGCACGAGGAGATGTTGTTCCACTGTAAATCCATGATGTTACCGAGTCCATAACATAGATTAATCATTCCATAACTTGCTCCAATCTGTCGAATCAGGGTAAGTTTTCTTAAAATCTAGTTTTGGGGATTTTGTTCGATTTGTCCGTTTAATCCGTTTTAACTCAGAATAGTGATGGATTGATGACTGTTAAGCTATATTATATCGAATTCCTTGTTATTCCACGGTTGGATTGTATTGATTCGTCGTTTTGGTTGAGTTCTTAGTCAACCCCTTGAAAGTGTCTGACAAAAGGTCTTAGAGGGGGGATTTGGTGTTGTGCGATTATTATTCATAGTACGATTGTTGTTTTATCATTGATATGACTTAGGGACGAAATCCTTGTGAAGAACTCGAGTCGGAACCCTTCCGTTCGTTGTCTTCTTCATGGTACAATCTTCCCGGTCGAACCGTGTTCTTCATGGTATTCAGTAACGGTTGTTAAGGCAAGTATCTTACTTATACGTTCTGTACCTTGTGAATATGACTACGCGTTGAAATGAATGAATTGTGGTTATTTTTGATAAACTTGGAATTGTGTCTATATTGGTCGATTGTACACTTGGATGTGTACCGTGTTATAGGTATTGATTGTGAGTTATGTGACATCGATTCATCGAGGATTTTGATGATAATGTTGGGTTATATGTGTCTGATTGTGTAAAGCTTGTATTGGTTGTAATGTCGGCTTCAGTCTAAGTATACTAGTTGTGTGAAATTGTAATGAACAGGATGATTGTTTGATTGTGTGCGTGTTTGTGTAATGTGAATGTGAATGTTGTGTGCTGGAATGCTAAGTTCACTCGTGTGGGTTCGACGGGGCCTACGAGGATTCATGGCACAGGTCCATGGGATCAGAACTTAGTGTGTGGAGCTGAGGTCCAATTGTGCGGGTCTGACGAGGCCTACGATGATTCATGGCATGGGTCCATCGAATCAGGACACAATACGTCCAACCGTGCGGGTTCGACGGAACCTACGGTGACACATGACACAGGTTCACGGGGTCAGGACTAGCTATTGTGATTGATGTGTTTGTTTCTTTCCGTGTGGTTTGTTGAACCTACGGAAACACGTGACAGTGGATCACGGTGTCGGAATTGGTTATGTTTGTTAATAGTCCGTGTGGGTCGTTGAACCTACGGAGACACGTGACAGTGGATCACGGTGTTGGAACTGATTATGTTTGTTTAATTGTGCGTGGTGTAGTCCGTGCGGGTTGTTGAACCTACGGAGACACGTGACAGTGGATCACGGTGTCATGAACATGATTATTTTCAAATCAAAGTTTTGCAAGGAAAGTTTCATGAAAATGAATGTTGGACCGAGTCCTAAGCTTTGAGTAAATGTTTTCCATATTGTGAACTGTTGATTTATGAAACAAGATTTGGGTTAAAGCCCTCAAGTTTTCTTTTGAAAGGTTTGGTGAACCAGGATTTAGAGTTTTAAGGATTTTGAAATTCCAAAATTCCCGAGGTGATGAACTTATTTTCGAAATGCTTCATAGCTTAAATACCTTTATTAAAACCCCCGGAATAATTTGATACTTGAATATTGTGTTTGATTCTTGCTTAATGTTTGCTCGTTACTTTTCGTATGATTTGATACTTACACTAGTAAAATAGTGGAGTTTTACTAACCCCCGAGTAATTGGGGGGTAGATGTCTGTTCTGCGTCCAGGTACATGCAGGTTCAGGGGAGCAGTCATAGGATCGACACAAGTGGATGACGAGCTGCGATACTAATCAAGAGTCGAGAGTTGTTTAGATTTTTGTTGTGTTGTCAGAGTTGATTTCAGTCTTCCGCTGTATTGTATTTCGACCCCTGTGTGGGTAATGTTGTTTAAGTCAGTTTGTTGATTGAGTTGTGTGACCTCATCGGTCAGTGTATTCACGTGTAAGTTACCTTAACAGTCTGTATTATTATATTGTTTGACCCTAGTCGGGCAAGCATTTGGTTGTTTATGGATGTTTAGCCTGGTAGATCCTTGTGGAGAGGGTCTACGGCGTGTAATATTACCATATGGTTTTGGGGGTGTTACATTTATGGTATCGGAGCTTAGGTTGCGGAAACCTAGGCTGTCGGGTCGAGTCAAGTCGGGATTTGTCGAGTAATATGTTGTCTTGTCGTTCGAGTCGTCAGGTGACAAGTTGAGTTGTGCGTAGTCACAACGTGTCGGTTATGTTGTCGGACGAGATTAGTATCGTGGGCGACCGTCACCTTCGTGTGACCTGTGGATGTAAGTATCCCTTCTTGGTGTTTGTGCCTCATCTGATGTGAGTGACAGGTATGATTATGAGTTAATTGACGGAATCCTCCTATGGATTTTGATTTCGTGATATGTGGTTATTTGACTCTCATATTTCGTTCATATGAGGAGTAGTGTTGCTGGATTGTGCATGTTGGACTGTATTTCTTTTATCCGCTCTGTGAGTTCTTTTGTAATTGCTTTCGGTATTTTACCGACTGAGTTTTATTTCGAAAACCGATTCCCTTAACCGAGTTTTTGGCATTGTGGCCTTGATCGTTTTGGCGAAATTCTTATGACGGTATTTAGTATTTCGTAAATGGCTTTTGTGAGTTTTTGAAATATTACCTTCATCGGCCTTTTTGGCGTTTTTGTAAATGGTTTTTAGCCTGGTGGATTCCGGTGCGGGACCCACGGCTCTATAATGTTCCGTGTAATTACCTAAAATTCTTGGGCGTTCTAGCCCATTGAATTATGTTTGAAAATCTTGAGTATCATGGAAAATAAATTTCGAGACGTACTTTTAAAATGAATTATTTTCTCGTGGTACATCCAAGGTGCCACAATATGTTTCAAAATTCTTCTACCTCGAGGACCAAAATGTTTTGAGATATTTTCAATGTTTTAGAAACACTTTTACTTAGACCCGAGGGTCGAATGTTTCTGCAAGTTTTTCACTAAAGAAAAGTGTCCTCATTTTTGTTCCAACATAAGGTGGTTTTCAAAGTCTCGACAATGATGATTGCTCAACTTTTTGTAAAGTGATACTCAAGATCAATTGGTGTTTCCAAACTGTTTTCAAAATGTGGTTTTCGTTTTTAAAACCCATCATTTCCTGCTTGTGGTCGAAGAAGGTGTGTATGATGTTGGTATTGTCGTTAGGGTGTTAGCCCTCCGAATTGTGATTGAATTAGTGGCGTGAGGGTTGAGTCGTTGCCACGCATTTGTTACGTTAGCCCTCTGTGATAGGTGTGATGTTGATCTTTAATGTTGTCGTTTCGTGGTGATTTTCGTGCTATCGCACCTGTGCGAGCTGTTAGAGCTTGGGTTTATATGATTGTATACATCTGTGATTGTTTCATGATGTTTTGTGTTTGTGTGCTGGTTATCATTCGGGCCGTTGTAATCGTCGACGATGCCGTGGTTGTTGTGATATTAGAATGTGTTGATATGTTATGCCAAATTGGCATCTCTGGTTGGTGCTTTGTGATGTTATGTCCCATTGTATCTAGAATTTGTATATTCGGTATGTCGAGCCGAGGTGTTTCAACCGTGGTGTGCCAAGGGCATGCACGTACCAATTGTCCTTCTCGTCAGTAATGCATTTCAAGTGTGGACTCGAGAGACACAAGATCCAGTTTTGCGAGTTGGGTTCCGAGTCTTTCGGGCACGAACTTCAGTACACATATCAGGATCGGCTCTAAGAGGCCCATGGGAAATGTTTCCATCTATTGCTCTTGTGTTGTTGCCTTGTTTCCGTTATTGTGAGTTGCGGGGACGACCTTCTTTTATAAGAGGTCGAATGTAATACCCGTATTATTTTTGGACTTCTGCATTTCCTCTTTCTCAGATCTATCGACTCGGTCGTGTTCGTTGATACTTTCTGAACTTGTTCTGTATTTCAGTTTCAGCGTTCGAACGAGTTGTGATCTTGTTTTGGGTCGATCTGGTTATCGCTGTGACTTTTCCGAGTTCGGTTTGATTCTTGTGAACCTTGTTCGGAAGTAACATATTTTGGTTCTACTAGTTCCTTCATTCGAAGTGGATCGGATTTTGAACTTATGTATTTTCGACTCTATCGACTCGTTTATGTTCGTTGACATTTTTTGAGCTTGTCGTGCCCCTTGCTTTTGTTGATCGAACGAGTGTGGTATTGTTTCGGAATAACTTGTTTGTCGTTGTGACTTTTCAATTGCTCTTCCCTTTCCTGTGGATCTTATGTGAACGCACAACTGGTTGTTTTCACCGGATCATATATTGTCTCGAGTCGAAATGTGAACCTTGGAGTTGTTGTTTGAATTTTATTGTTCTTCGTGACTCGAACATGATTGTTCGATTTTTGTTGTCTCGATCGTTGTGGTTCGATCGTTTGATTGTTCGGTTTTTGTTGATCTCATTTCGTGATTGTTAAACATTCAGACTCCTTCGCAATTCCCTTAGGTTCGGGAAATTAGTCTCCTTTTCGATCTTCCAACCCTTTGGTGTGGAATTCCGTACTCGTTCAGTGATTGGCTCGTGTTTTGATTGATGTACCGTTGGGTTGGTCAATCGTATTGATTTTCGTTCGTTGTGTTTTGTGATTGTTCGGATAATCGACTTGATTGTATTATCTGTTTGATGACACTTGTCACTTGTTGGTTTTATTATGTCTCTACCGGTGGCGTTGTGTTGGTCGTCGTGAAGCGTGTTTTCACACCGTATATCCCTTTGCGTTGCTTGTAACGTTTCGCCGTTGGGCATAAGTTACACGTTTCTTGTGTATCTCGTTGAGTTTTCCTGGTGGGATATTGCATCTCCCTACTTATTTTAAGTTTCGGGACGAAACTTCTTTTAAGGAGGGTAGTATGTAATATCCGCAATTTCGATTTCCGGTAATTTCTTTTTTCGGCGGAAGTCCGTTTTGACGACTCGCTCATGACCGTATCGTCATTCTGAGAATGATTAATTCTGCACTTTTTGTCATTCGAGTTCGTTTCGGTGTCGTTTTGTTGAGTTCCGCATTCTTAAGCGGCTTTTCCGCACTTGAGTTTGATTCTTGCGAATCTCGTCCGAAACTGTTGTTTCGAGTTTCTCGTAAGTTCATTTAATGTTATTATTCATGTTGCGAGCTTTGGTTTTGTGTTTCGATCGTGTATCGTGTATTTCGGACGTTTTGGGCCATTTTCGTAATTCCCAAAGTTTGGGGTAATTACTTCCGTTGTCGAATTCCGACACTTCGGGTGGTCGGAATCGTGTGTTCTCGTAGCTCTTAGATTCGTCTTTGCGAGTACTTCGTAACCGTATCTTCGATTCGTATTCAGGTTTGGGTTTCGGGGTCGTTCGGATCGTTGTTGTGGTCCTATCGTAATTTTCGGTTTGTGTCGAAATCATTTTGCAACTGGAGGTTGCTGGCCGGACCTGTGCGAAACGGCACTGAAAACGGCGCTGCCGAGCGCCGTGTCTTACGCCGGGTCGGCCAGGACCAGCAAGTTTGCCGAGACACGTCCGAGAACCCGCGCAAGATTTGCGACGGGTGTTGCGCCATGTCAGTCAGGTCGCGCACTGACCCTCAACCCGGCGGTAGACACGGCACTGGTGTGGTCCGTATGCTGCGCCGTGTTCGGCATGAGTGGCAGGACAGTCGGGTTTACACCCATTTTTCCCATTTCTTCACTTCCTTTCCGCGGCTGGGACTTGGGGGGCACGAGGAGATGTTGTTCCACTGTAAAACCATGAAGTTCCTGAGTCCATAACATCGATTAATCATTCCATAACTTGCTCCGATCGGCCGAATAAGGGTAAGTTTTCTTAAAATCTAGTTTTGGGGATTTTGTTTGATTTGTCCGTTTAATCCGTTTTAACTCAGAATAGTGATGGATTGATGATTGTTAAGCTATGCTATATCGAATTCCTTGTTATTCCACGGTTGGATTGTATTGATTCGTCGTTTTGGTTGAGTTCTTAGTCGACGCCTTGAAAGTGTCCGACAAAAGGTCTTAGGGGGGATTGGGCGTTGTGCGATTATTATTCATAGTACGATTGTTGATTTATCATTGATATGACTTAGGGACAAAATCCTTGTGAATAAATCGAGTCGGAACCCTTCCGTTCGTTGTCTTCTTCGTGGTACAAGCTTCCCGGTCGAACCGTGTTCTTCGGGGTATTCGGTAACGGTTGTTAAGGCAAGTATCTTACTTATACGTTCTGTACCTTGTGAATATGACTACGTATTGAAATGAATGAATTGTGGTAATTTGTGATAAACTTGGAATTGTGTCTATATTGGTCGATTGTATACTTGGATGTGTACCGTATTATAGGTATTGATTGTGAGTTATGTGACATCGATTCATCGAGGATTTGGATGATAATGTTGGGTTATATGTGTCTGATTGTGTAAAGCTTGTATTGGTTGTAATGTAGGCTTCGGGCTAAGTATACTAGTTGTGTGAAATTGTAATGAACAAGATGATTGTTTGATTGTGTGCGTGTTGGTGTAATGTGAATGTGAATGTTGTGTGCTGGAATGCTAAGTTCACTCGTGTGGGTTCGACGGGGCCTACGAGGATTCATGGCACAGGTCCATGGGATCAGAACTTAATGTGTGGTGCTGACGTCCAATCGTGTGGGTCTGACGAGGCCTACGATGATTCATGGCACGGGTCCATCGAATCAAGACACAGTATGTCCAACCGTGCGGGTTCGACGGAACCTATGGTGACACGTGACACAGGTTCACGGGGTCAGGACTAGTTGTTGTGATTGATGTGTTTGTTTCTTTCCGTGTGGGTTGTTGAACCTACGGAGACACGTGACAGTGGATCACGGTGTCGGAATTGGTTATGTTTGGTTAATAGTACGTGTGGGTTGTTGAACCTATGGAGACACGTGACAGTAGATCACGGTGTCGGAATTGATTATGTTTGTTTAATTGTGCGTGGTGTAGTCCATGCGGGTTGTTGACCCTACGGAGACACGTGACAGTGGATCACGGTGTCATGAACATGATTATTTTCAAATCAAAGTTTTGCAAGAAAAGTTTTATGAAAAATGAATGTTGGACCGAGTCCTAAGCTTTGAGTAAATGTTTTCCATACTGTGAACTGTTGATTTATGAAACGAGATTTGGGTTAAAGCCCTCAACTTTTCTTTTGAAAGGTTTGGTGAACCGGATTCAGAGTTTTAAAGAGTTTGAAATTCCAAAATTCCCGAGGTGATGAACTTATTTTCGAAATGCTTCATAGCTTAAATACCTTTATTAAAACCCCCGGGAATAAAATGATACTTGAATATTGTGTTTGATTCTTGCTTAATGTTTGCTCGTTACTTTTCGTATGATTTGATACTTGCACTAGTAAAACAGTGGAGTTTTACTAACCCCCGAGTAATCGGGGGGTGGATGTTGTAACTCCCCGATATATTCGGAATAATTACAGCGCCGTAAATCCTTTGTATAAGAATTTACAAGGCTAAATTGGAAACATACAGAAAATAACATCAAAGTGTCAATAAGGTTACAATACGAAACCAGTTTCATAGATTCGAAAAGTCCAATAATACAAACATATCCAAAACACCATCGACATACGCGTACTCGAGTACTAAGAAAACGAGACAACAACAACATTTAACATCACTGAGCCACTTCATCGTCATGGCGGTACTGTGGCTGCTTCCCCGCTCCTCGGCTACCTGAACATCAAAGCAAATGTCCACCCCCGAAGGGGTTAGCAAAACAATGCTAGTACAAGTATCAGAACACATAAATATGCAACAATAATGCATAATAACATACACAATATGGACTTCCGCTACCGGAATCCAACGATACGAATCCACAAGATTCAATCAACACAACATGGGTATTCCAACGATCCAGCCCCCTCAGCATAGATCCCAAGATGATCCCGTCGGATCAAACACGAGGTGGAAAAACCCGTCCAATGATCCAGCGCCCTCAGCCTAGATCCCAACATGATCCCGTCAGACCAAAACGAGGTGGACATCCGATCCAGTGCCCTCAGCATAGATCGCTTGATCCCTTCGGATCATCACAACTTATACATAACACAACTATGCATATACATATGCAAGAAAATCGATATGTTCATCAACATGAACGTACATCAAATCGATAGCAAATGTCATGACAATTTAATGAAATAATCTCATGTCAACAACACGAATGAACCATATGCATGATCAAATTCATCAATTATTCACAAACTTTCAAAATACAATACTTGCCTCAACAAATGGCGACAAGAATTTCTACGATCAATAGTCTTCAATCCTCTTGGAGAATTCTCACTTGATCGGCTCACCAGAATGCAAACCTTCATCGAACAATAATGTCGGTATAACTAACGGTTCCGGATAATCGTTCAAATCATCAAATGAATCATCAAAAGGCATGATGCCCCTTATAATGGCGATGGACTATTCTGCCCTAACACAATTTGGTTGGACCGATATTACGCTATTCGTCCTTGCAATAGCTCAATAGAATACTTTTCTAAGTTCCAGCACAATTCCTTCGATTGATTGGTACAACATAACATGGAATTCATCCTAGGAGGATTCTAATCATGTTCTAATATAACAAGATATCCGAACTTTGATGAATCATCATAAAGACTTGTTCACTAGTAACAATATCATCTCCTTCTACGAATTAATCCTTAAGTTCAATCTATTAAGTCTTCATCGAAATGTTCGATCATAACATTCTCATGAACTAAGATAATCTTCGAAAACTAGATTTGATTGGGTTTACAATCTCAAGATGCACTAATCAATAGTCTAAACACTAGAAGGTTTGCTCAACGATTTCAACAACCAAGAGGAATCGAAAATAATTGAATTTAAATCTCCTAAACCATGATGAAAGGCTCCTCAAGAAGATAACTGGTTCGGTCTACTCAAAACAGGTCCAAAACGTTACTAAGATCATGCTAAATTAGTTAGTGAAGGATCACATACCTCAATAAATTGATGAACAACGAAGAACTTGAATAAACTCAAACACCGGAAGCTTGAACACCAATCTACAAGGCCTAAGCTTCCCAAGAATCGTCCCAGAAGATGATATGAAGGATAAGAGGTGATGAAAGATCTCCAGAACATGAAATATCGGCCAAAGGAAAGGTGAGAAATGAAATAGGGTCGAGGTCTATAAATAGAATTCTCGGCATTATGTACGTTATGCAAATAACCTTACGTACGTAACAAACTTAACGTACGTTATACCCTAACCTTAGCGTACGTAGTCGCCTGACCAGAACTCACTGGCCTGATTTTGCCATTTCCTTACGTACGTAATCACAATGGTTTTACGTAGGTAATATCCATGTCCTTAGCGTACGTAAAACATGCACCATAGCGTACGTAACACCTATGTCTAGGTTCACGCGGAATATCACACGAATCTTCCCCGGCCCCTTCCTTGGCCCCTACACGCCGACCCTTATCCGATCGTAAGTTGACTTAGCTTACGTACGTTAAGCACATCAGATAACGTACGTAATACTGCAGTCTTAGCGTAAGTTATGGACGCCTGATAGCGTACGTTAACACGTGCAGAACCATGCATGCAGAATGCTGGAGATACCAAAACGTAAGGATACGAAATACGGGAAACCAACCTTCGAATAATAACATCACAAAGTTGAATCTTACAAGATAAATACACAATAATTATCCGGGCATTACATACTACCCCTCTAAAAAGAAGTTTCGTCCCGAAACTTAAAACGAAAACAATTCTGGGTATCTCGACTTCATACTGTCCTCCGTCTCCCAAATTGCTTCTTCGACTCCATGTCGAGACCACTGAACTTTTACCAAGGAGATCGATTTATTCCTCAATTACTTGACTCGACTCTCAAGTATCTTGATTGGCTTTTCTTCGAACGAGCCATCATTAGCCATTTCAATCTCGCCAAAGTCAATGACATGACTGGGATCCGGTATATACTTCCGCAGTTGGGATACGTGGAAAACATTATGAACATGACTTAATGATGGCGGTAAGGCCAATTTGTACGCCAACTCTCCAACTCTTTCAAGAATTTCAAATGGTCCAATATATCTCGGACTCAGCTTTCCTTTCCTCCCAAAACAGAAGATTCCCTGGGTAGGAGAAACCTTCAATAGCACATGATCCCCGGTCTCAAATTCCAGCGGGCGATGGCGCACATCTGCATAAGACTTCTGTCGACTCTGGGCAGTCAACAGTCTTTCCCGAATCAAAGCTATCTTCTATTGAGTCTGAACTATCAATTCCGGTTCCATCCCGATCAAGTCCGAAGGATCATCCCAGCACAGGGGTGATCGGCATCTTCTCCCGTACAAAGCTTCAAATCGTACCATCTTAATAGAAGCATGCCAACTATTGTTATATGTGAATTCAATCAACGACAAGTAAACTTCCTAATCAGTTGACCAATCCAAGGCACAAGCTCTAAGCATGTCTTCTACTATTTGTATAGTCCTTTCGGACTGACCGTCCGTTTGAGGATGATAAGCCGTGCTAAAGTTCAGATCGGTCCCCAAAGCCCTGTGAACTGCCTTCCAGAAGTGCGACACGAAGTGACCATCTCGATCTGAAATAATGGTCTTCGGCGTCCCATGCAATCTGACTATCTCTGCAATAAATACTCGTGCCAATTTCTCGGGTCCCCACGTATCTTTAATTCCTAGGAAATGAGCCGACTTGGTTAGTCGATCAACTACCACCCAAATCATGTTCATTCCCGTCTTGGTCCTTGGCATATTGGTGATGAAATCCATCGAGATACCCTCCCACTTCCACTCAGGGATCGGAAGTGGCTTCAACATTCCGGCAGGTCGTTGATGTTCAATATTAACCTGCTGAAAAGTCAAACACTTCGAAACATATTCTGCTACGTCCTTCTTCATATTTCCCCACCAGAAGTTTTGTTTTAGATCCTTATACATCTTACTGCTGCCTGGATGAATAGAATAGGGTGCGTTGTGAGCTTCCTTCATAATTGTCTGTCTCAAAACATCATCATCGGGAATGCAGAGTCGACTCTGAAATCTCAGAACTCCATCATCTTGTATCAAGAATCCTGGGGCCCTTCCTTTCTTTCCTTCGTCACATAACCGAAGAGTCAGAGAATCATTCAACTGCTTAGATCTAATTTCCTCGACTAGCAACGAAGTTAGTTCCATCACATATAGTTGCCCTTGTATTCCTGGTGACCATACTTCGATTCCATCGTGGATCAGTTCTTGTCGAATGCTGGTTTGGGACGTAAGTGCTTCCAACACTCGAAGAGAAATAGGTTTACGGCTCAGTGCATCAGCTACTACGTTTGCTTTACCCGGATGGTAGAGGATTTCCAAGTCGTAATCCTTGATCAATTCCAAACACCTTCTATGCCTCATATTTAATTCCTTCTGACTGAAAATATACTTGAGGCTCTTATGATCTGTAAAGATCTGACAACGAGTGCCGTATAAATAATGTCGCCAAATTTTCAAAGCAAAAACCACAACTGCTAACTCCAGATCATGAGTCGGGTAATTAACTTCGTATGGTTTCAACTGTCGAGAGGCATAGGCAATCACCCTATCTTTTTGCATCAAAACACATTCCAGACCCTGATTTGAAGCATCGCTGTATACCATGAATCCATCAGTTCCATCTGGTAATGCTAGTATAGGCGCTGTCGTCAGTCTCTTCCTAAGATCATCAAAACTAGCCGGGCATTTCTCATTCCACGCGAACTTTTGAGTTTTCTGTAACAGCTGAGTGAGCGGACGAGCAATTTTGGAAAATCCCTCTACGAAACGGCGATAATATCCAGCAAGTCCTAAGAAACTCCGGACTTCTTTCACATTATTGGGAGATTCCCACTCCAATATTGCCTCGACTTTCTTCGGGTCTACTTAAACTCCGCAGCTGATATCACATGTCCAAGGAAGGTCACTTCCTTAAGCCAGAACTCACATTTAGAAAGTTTTGCATACAGCTGTTTATTCCTTAAGGTGCTCAGAACAATACACAAATGATCAGCATGTTCCTAGGGGTCTTTCGAATAGATCAATATGTCATCAATGAAAACGACCACGAACTTTATCCAAGTATTCTAAGAATACCCGATTCATCAATTGCATAAATACCGCAGGAGCATTGGTAAGTCCGAATGGCATCACTACAAATACATAATGCCCGTACCGGGATCTGAAAGCAGATTTCGGTATATCAAATTCCTTAATCCTCACCTGATGATATCCTGATCGCAAGTCAATCTTAGAGAATACTCTATCCCCCTGTAGTTGCTCAAACAAGTCATTGATCCGTGGTATAGGATACTTGTTCTTGATTTTCACCTTATTTAGCTCCCTATAATCGATACACAATCGAAGGGATCCATCTTTCTGCCGGACAAAGAGAACGGGTGCTCCCCAAGGTGAAACGCTAGGTTGAATGTAACCCTTCTGCAATAATTCCTCCAGCTGCTTCTTTAGTTCACACATCTCGGTTGGCGCCATACGGTATGGTGCTCTGGAAATAGGAGTGGCTCCAGGCTCTAATTCGATGTTAAACTCTACTTCTCTCCGCGGAGGTAACCCGGGGAGTTCGTCAGGGAATACATCTGAGAATTCGCTCATAACTAGAGTAGATGAGAGCTCTACTCCTTCTTCTTTCTTCATGGCATAGCACCACAATCCGTGACAACCCTGCTTCAGTAATTTCACTGCCTTCATAGCTTTGATCAATTTTCCCGAGCTTCTTGGTCTCCATCCTTTGAATAAATTTTCAGATCCGTCATCGGCAATGATAGAAATGAATCTCTTTCGGTAATTCAAAATAGCTCCATAACGGTTGAGCCAATCGTCTCCGAGAATTAAATCGTCACCATGGATGTCGACTACAATAAGATTCGATGGCCAATCTCTCCCTCCTATAGACACTGGAAAATCTCTAGTTTCTAGGGTTCCCACAATTCTCTCTCCGCTCTGCAAACCCACGACATAAGGCTCACAATCAAATAAACACGAGATTTTCAAACGATTAACACAGTTCAATGATATGAAAGAATGTGTAGCTCCTGAATCGAATAAGACACTAACTGGTTGCAAAAGGATCTGAATCGTACCTGACGCAATAGCAGTGTTCTGATCGTCAGATTGCCTCATCTCGTACAGGCGTGGAGGAACGGACCCAGCACTGGATGCCTCTCTTTTCCCAACATGCTGCTGCTGGAAACCACTTTGCTGTGTCTGATTCATACTCATCTCCTTTTAAACTGATACTGGAGTGCGAGTAACAACAGATCTAGTTGCAACTCCGCAAAAAGCCGCACGGTGCCCTTCCTGCCCACAATCGAAGCAAGTCACAGCAGATGCAGGGCAATCACGTCGAATATGCCCTGCTCGACCACAGTTATAACACTTCTTTGATGCGTCTGAGACCGTTGATGCTGTCCGGAACTTCTTGCCACCTCGAGAAGGATGCGGAGGTTTCTTAGATGAATAAAATGAGGACTAGCCCTTGCGGGTCCCACTACTCTTGTTCTCCATAAAGTTGCCGGATACTTTCTGCTTCTTTGCCTCCATCGATTTCTCCACCGCCGCCTCCTTCATGTCGTAGGCCAGCGCTTTGTCCTGATACTGCCGCAAGGTAGTACACTCGAATCCGGACATGTAGTGCTGAATCTCCGGCTTCATCCGCATATCGAAATGAAAAATCTTTTCTGCCTCGGTTCTGACCAAATGCCGCGCACAGGTTAGCTGGTGATTAAAAGTCTTGATTATGTCTGTTACAGATGCTTCCGAACTCTGCGGCGAGAAAAACTCTCGGATTTTAGCCTCTCTAACTGGACGAGGACAATATTGTGCTTCCATCATTAGTTTGAATTCCGTCCAGTCAGCATTATGATTCTCTGGTCGAATAGCTTCCCACCAGTCAAAAGCCTCCCCAGTCAGAAAATACTGGGCAATAGGAACTTTTCGGTCCTCGGGACAGTTAATCCCCGAAATTATCTTCTCTAACTCCTTCAGTCAATGATCCCAAGTAAGTGCCTCAGCAGAACCGTCAAATTTTGGCAGGTGCAATTTGACCACCTCGGTAAGCCATATGTCTCCCCGGTTATCCTCGTTATGATGTTGTACCATTGCCGTCTGCATGCGGTCAACTACCTAAGTGAACTGGTTTATCTGGGAAACCACCTGTTGAAGCACTCCCGGCATGTTAGGATTTGTGTTGTCATTTGCTGATCCTTGTTGTCCTCCAGAATGGGAGTCGGTCCGACTAGACGATAATTCTGGAGTAGTCGTTGAATCCTCTTGTCTCACATTACCACGTCTGCGTTTGTGTCCACGTCCTCCCCTCAACATACTGTAAACACAATTACTCAATATCCAGGCAAAGTTTCAAACAAATAAAGCCCGTCAATATTCACAAAACAGAAATTAAGTACAACGGTAGTATAAGAGATTAGGAGACTTACAACCACGGTCCACATGACGACGCTGGCTGAACAGTGATGTTACGACTGACTTGTAAATCAAATAACGTAAACAGACCCAAAAAACCCGACTGCCAAGATATCCATGAATCTTAGCTCCGATACCATATTCTGTAACACCCCGATATATTCGGAATAATTACAGCGCCGTAAATACTTTTGTATAAGAATTTATAAGGCAAAATTGGAAACATACAGAAAATAACATCAAAGTGTCAATAAGGTTACAATACGAAACCAATTTCATAGATTCGAAAAGTCCAATAACACAAACATATCCAAAACATCATCGACATACGCGTACTCGAGTACTAAGAAAACGAAACAACAACAACATTTAACATCACTGGGCCACTTCATCGTCATGGCGGTACTGTGGCTGCTTCCCTGCTCTTCGGCTACCTGAACATCAAAGCAAATGTCCACCCCCGAAGGGGTTAGCAAAACAATGCTAGTACAAGTATCGGAACACATAAATATGCAACAACAATGCATAATAACATACACAATACGGACTTCCGCTACCGGAATCCAACGATACGAATCCACAAGATTCAATCAACACAACATGGGTATTCCAACGATCCAGCGCCCTCAGCATAGATCCCAAGATGATCCCGTCGGATCAACACGAGGTGGAAAAACCCGTCCAATGATCCAGCGTCCTCAGCCTAGATCCCAAGATGATCCCGTCGGACCAACACGAGGTGGACATCCGATCCAGCGCCCTCAGCATAGATCGCTTGATCCCTTCGGATCATCACAACTTATACATAACACAACTATGCATATGCATATGCAAGAAAATCGATATGTTCATCAACATGAACGTACATCAAATCGATAGCAAATGTCATGACAATTTAATGAAATAATCTCATGTCAACAACACGAATGAACCATATGCATGATCAAATTCATCAATTATTCACAAACTTTCAAAATACGATACTTGCTTCAACAAATGGCGACAAGAATTTCTATGACCAATAGACTTCAATCCTCTTGGAGAATTCTCACTTGATCAGCTCACCGGAATGCAAACCTTCATCGAACAATAATGTCGGTATAACTAACGGTTCCGTATAATCGTTCAAATCATCAAATGAATCATCAAAAGGCATGATGCCCCTTATAATGGCGATGGACTATTCTGCCCTAACACAATTTGGTTGGATCGATATTACGCTATTCGTCCTTGCAATAGCTCAATAGAATACTTTTATAAGTTCCAACACAATTCCTTCGGTTGATTGGTACAACATAACATGGAATTCATCCTAGGAGGATTCTAATCATGTTCTAATATAACAAGATATCCGAACTTCGATGAATCATCATAAGGACTTGTTCATTAGTCACAATATCATCTCCTTCTACGAATTAATCCTTAAGTTCAAACTATTACTTCTTCACCTAAATGTTCGATCATACCATTCTCATGAACTAAGATAATCTTCGAAAACTAGATATGATAGGGTTTATAATCTCAAGATGTACTAATCAATAGTCTAAATACTAGAAGGTTTGCTCAATGATTTCAACAACCAAGAGGAATCGAAAATAATTGAATTTAAATCTCCTAAACCATGATGAAAGGCTCCTCAAGAAGATAACTAGTTCGGTCTACTCAAAACAGGTCCAAAACGTTACTAAGATCATGCTAAATTAGTTGGTGAAGGATCACATACCTCAATAAACTGATGAACAACGAAGAACTTGAATAAACTCAACCACCGGAAGCTTGAACACCAATCTACAAGGCCTAAGCTTCCCAAGAATCGTCCCAGAAGATGATATGAAGGATAAGAGGTGATGAAAGATCTCCAGAACAGGAAAAATCGGCCAAAGGAAAGGTGAGAAATGAAATAGGGTAGAGGTCTATAAATAGAATTCTGGGCATTACGTACGTTATGCAAATAACCTTATGTGTGTAACAAACTTAACGTACGTTATACCCTAACCTTAGCGTACGTAGTCGCCTGACCAGAACTCACTGGCCTGATTTTGCCATTTCCTTACGTACGTAATCACAATGGTTTTACGTACGTAATATCCATGTCCTTAGCGTAGGTAAAATATGCACCATAGCGTACGTAACACCTATGTCCAGGTTCATGCGGAATATCACACGAATCTTCCCCGGCCCCTTCCTTGGCCCCTACACGCCAACCCTTATCCAATCGTAAGTTGACTTAGCTTACGTACGTTAAGCACATCAGATAACGTCGTATCTGCGATCTTAGTGTATGCGTTATGGGCCTTTGATAGCGTACGTTAACACGTGCAGAACCATGCATGCAGAATGCTGGAGATACCAAAACATAAGGATAAGAAATACGGGAAACCAGCCTTCGAATAATAACATCACAAAGTTGAATCTTACAAGATAAATACATAATAATTATTCGGGCATTACAGATGTCTGTTCTCGTCCAGGTACATGCAGGTTCAGGGGAGCAGTCACAGGATCGGCACAAGTGGATAACGAGCTGCGATACTAATCAAGAGTCGAGAGTTGTTTAGATTTTTGTTGTGTTGTCAGAGTTGATTTCAGTCTTCCGCTGTATTGTATTTCGACCCCTGTGTGGGTAATGTTGTTTAAGTCAGTTTGTTGATTGAGTTGTGTGACCTCATCGGTCTGTGTATTCACGTGTAAGTGACCTTAACGGTCTGTATTATTATATTGTTTGAGCCTGGCCGGGCAAGCATTTGGTTGTTTATGGATGTTTAGCCTGGTAGATCCTTGTGGAGAGGGTCTACGGCGTGTAAGATTCCCATATGGTTTTGGGGGTGTTATAGTCGAGACATACAGGAATAGTTGGATTTTGGCCAAGTATAGATGTCCATTACGTACGCTAAGGTTAAGGACTAACGTACGTTAAATTCTATGTTTTACGTACATTATGCATAAGGCATTACGTACGTAACAGAGGGAATCGGACAGGACCGAGCTATGGTCGGCAGGTGGGGCCCTGTGTCGGCAGCTTTCGGTGCGGATGTGGATAGGCGAGTCAACCTCGCGCATTACGTACGCTATCCATGGTGTGTTACGTACGTAATACGAGTATGTTACTGTAGCAAGTCAACGTACGTATTACGTGCACTACGGAGAAATGATAACGTACATAAGGCTTTATACGAAATGAGTCAGTTGCCTCTGGGTCGGCATTACATACGCTATCAAGGATAGATAACGTACGTAAAGCCTGTTACGTACGTTAACTTTGTCATGTTACGTACATAACGAGTTGAAAGTTTATAAAAGTGGATGCCCGTCATTTAATTTTCTTCAGAAGTCCACTTCGTTTTCACCCTCAAACACTCAGAGATGGAGTTTTCAGTCCTTCTAAGTCGATTATGAGCATGGAAACATGGGATTGGAGCTTGAGATATGGAGATATTAATGATTCTTGAAGTGTTTGGTTGTATTATTCATCTTCAAAAGGTATGTTGGATAATCCCTTTCTTTACTTTCGGATTATTATTTTGTTGTTGATGTCTTCCTCGTATGATGATGATTATGGTATTATTGTTGTACTTCTTGATGATATATGAGGTGTATATTGAAGAAGATGATGATTATGATGAGTATATGTTTCAAGTGTTTATGTTTTAGATATGAACATGGAATGTTGATATTTAGGACAAGTGATGATGATTATGGATGTTAAGGGACAATGTGAATGGTGATTTGATCTTTCATATGGTCTTGATGATATACGAATCGTGATTATGAATTTGACAAGAATATTATCTTTCTTTGAGGATATGTGTTCATATGAGTCGAATGATCCTAAGTGTAGTTTGGCATGAGACTGATATATATATATATGAACAAGGGATAATCATATCATGTTGAATTTAAGTTTGAATTCATAATTGAATATGTTGATTAAAAATTTTTCGTGCTCGAATCAACTGTTATTGAGATCACCAGATTATGAGATTGAATTGAAGGTATGAATTCAGATTTGTTTGGCATAAGAACATTTGATCCGTACATAATTAGAATACAATCGAGTCGTACGAGGTGGACGGATAATTATAAAGTTTGCGGTTAATTTTGGAATACGTTTATTCACAATAATAACCGGTATTTGTTTCTATGAATTTACGAATATGAACAAGAAGAAGTCTTGTTGATTCATGTTTGAAATTGAAGTTGGAATCGAGTATGTTATGATATTCTTAATATCGAGATGAATTGATCATTGATATGATGAATATGTTTAGAAAGTGTTGGTGTTTTGGATATGAATATGAAATATTCATATCTAGAACTAAGTTATGTGTTTTGATATAATATTCATATAGGAATACAAATATGATTCCGAGTTTGATGAGATTATTATTCATCTTTAAGTTTGGAAATTCATACGTATTGAACAAGTGTTCAAATCGAATGATTGAGTTATTTGAAACCCTTAGAATATGATTATCTATAATGTTGAACTAATTAGAGGGACCAGATTGATGATGATAATCGGTCATTGTGTTTTATTATGAATTTACAAGGAGGAAACTTGTATTCATATTTAAGATTGAATTTGGAATTGGTAACATTTAGACCCTAGTTATTGATTTGATTTGATTATCGATATGATTATTGGATTATGAATCGTGTAGTGAGTTCATGATTGATAGTTTGGGTTGTTCAGAATTGTGTTTAATCGGGATTTTGAGGAACCGTTGGGTTTGTTATCGGCTATATTGATTGCTAATTTTGATTATCGGATTTCGGCTTGTATTGTGGATATGAGTTCGTATTTGTTTGAGTTGTATTATTCGGTTTTGTGTATGATCTAGGTATCGTTGAACCATTGAGTTTGATTTGGTTGGTTATGTCGGTTGTTGATTTTTACCGAATGTGTGTTAATCGATTATTGCAATAGGTTGTGATAATTGATCGTTGATTATGACCGTTGTGTTGCGGTTGAGGTTGTATAGTTTGTAGATTGCTTTTGGTTGGGGCTGAGGAGCTCGTAGAGGAAGGCAATAGATTTTGGTAACGGCTTCGTGGTATCGGTATTGAAGCAAGTTTATACTTGTTCAGTTTATAATATTTAATGGATGGTTTCGCTTTCATTTCATTTATAATTCATATAGTAATGACACTATAAATGTAATTGTCGGGATGATGGTTTGTTGGTGGAAAGGATATTGTCTTCGGCTTTGAGGTAATTTAAGTATTGTTCAGTAATGAGGATAATTATTATGTTGAGTTATTGTATATGTTGTACATTGAGGTTTCGTATATTGAGATTCGTATTGGTTGCTCGTTAAGGGATGTGGATCCCAGGACTATTGTTTGGTATTAATGGTTGTGTTGATCGATCGTTGAGGGATGATGATCCCAGGACTGTTGTTTGAGATTGTTGATCGTGTTGATTATCCTTTGGGGATTGTGATCCTAGGATGTTTGTTTTGGATATTGAAGAGATAAATTTACCACTAGAAGGGGGGTTGAATAGTGGTAAAGCGGAATAACGAAATTTCTTGCGAATAAATAGAAAATAGAGCGGAATTTAAAGACTCAAAGATTTATAGAGGTTCGGCAACTTGCCTACGTCCTCTCTCCGACTTTCTTTTTCTATTGGCTCAAGAACAACCACAATCTTGACTCGTCTTCTATCGGTCCGAGTTCACAACCGTTACAATCGCTTGTCTTCTATCGGTCCAAGCTCAACCTTTCTCTCAATATAAATGTTTGTTTATCTAGTGTTCTATAGGAACTAGATAATCCTCACTATACGAATATGGGAGTATAATCCTAACAATGCCGGATCAAAGATCCTAATAACACCGGATTAGTGACTCTTGATTCGTTTCTTTTACGCTCAAGTGTAAGTGATGCAACACTTACAATCAAATGAAAGAATACAAAGAATAGTAGATATTAAAATGAAAATCACTCTTGTATCTTTCTTTTCTCACAACTTGAAATGCAACAAAAGATATAAAACTGAGCTCAAGTATGCTTTGATTGCTTGTATGCTTGTATGCTTGAATGCTTTAAGTTGTGTATTTGATACCCAGGTCCTTTGGGTATTTATAGGTGAGAGCCATCCTTTAAACGCTGAAAAACATATTATTAGCGTGCGCTAATAATGTCCTCTAGCGCGCGCTATCGATCTTTGACTTGGCTTCTCTGAACGGTCACAAAGACTGTTGCAACGGTAAAAATAGTACGGCTAGCGTGCGCTAGTCATGTATCAGTAGCGTGCGTTAACGTCTGGTCAACAAATCTTCGATCTTGACTTTGAAAATGTCCGTTTGTCTCTCCAACGACTTTTTATCCAACGGCTAAATTTGAGATTAGCGTGCTCTAGCAAGTATGCATAGCGTGCGCTAGCATTAATTAAATCCAACTTTTCCAGAGTTTCCGGATCTTCATTGACTCTTGCCTTCCAACGGTAGAAAATCAAACGGTAATATGCTGACTCCTTTTTGCGTGCGCTAATGCCTATATCTTAGCGTGCGCTACTAATTTCTTTCATTAACGTACGTTACCTTGTGTAGCGTACGTAAAGACCTTAACGAATTGAGTCCAGTATCTACTGTACTACTGACCGTAATATCGGTAGCGTGCGCAATAGCTGAGCAGTAACGTGCGCTACATCTTTGCTTTAGCGTACGTAAGTTTATATGTGTAGCGTGCGCAAAATCCATTTCTGATTTCCTTCCAAACTTCACTGTCCTCTGGAATAATACGATAGCGTGCGTTAAAATGGATTGTATAGCGTGCGCTAACTTTAGATGCTTAGCGTGCGCTAACATTGAATAACTTGCGTGCGCTATCCATCAGGCGACTTCACTTGCTGCGGTATTTATGCAGTGTACATATATATCTCGATAGCGTGCGCTACTATAAGATGAGTAGCGTGCGCTAATAATGTTTAGCTCCTTCAAAATACTATCGATCTGAGAATGATCTAATTAAATGTTTTGAATGGAATAATCATCAAAATCCATTTTGAGTCAACAATCTCTCCCTTTTTGACGATGTCAAAACATTTAATTAATACCTGCAAAAACATTTTAAATGATTCGAATCAAGGCAACTTGTTCGATATATTAGTATATTTCGGTTTTTGGAGTATTCTCCCCCTTTTTGACATAAACAAAAAGGTACTCCCCCTGAACTGTTGCATTATAACGAATATCAACGAAAATGCCATTATTCAAAGCGAAATTACGTAAATAACAATACTCGTAAACAACAAATACCAAATGAAGTGAAATGCGAATATTATTAAGATGGAATTTCAAGCAATACATAGAGTTTTCATGACATGAGACATAAAGATTATTCGAACAGTAAGATTCTACAACCAAACATCAAAAATCCTCAAATCTAAGGGTCGGAAGAAGACGAGGGGAAAAGAAACGAAGGGTGTGTGAAACGGATGAAATCGGATATCAACCCGCGCATTTCCCGGACTTCCGAACGTAGAGCCCGAACATCCTCTCGAATTTCAACCTGAGATGTCTCGATGCTCCGCATCCGAGCGCAAAGGTCGCTTTCTTCTTCCTCTGTGACAACATCTCTCATCGGGCGCTTCCCTTTCGAAGTGGGCTTCCTCACGAACTCCCCAGTTTGCATTTCTCGAAGAGTATGAGGTCCCCGACGGGTGATTTTCTCCTCTGCAGTAGGCATGCGCGATCCTTTTTCCACTTGGTCGTCGTCACGAAGATACGGGAATAGGATCCAGCCTCGGTTGGACGGCCGGACATAGTGCATAGCCTTAAGCGAAGAGTCCGAAATCTCATGACCGAGAGAGACGGGGACAGCCTTGTCTTTCTACAAGTCGACGTGGTGAAAACTGAATATGGCCATGAGAACGGAGCCATAAGGCATTCCAGCCTTGCGGGAGCGAGATGCGTAGTTTTTCGACCGAAAAAGGTCGCCCTTCACCTTCATCCAGCTGATGATGATATCGGAAAAATTCACTTTATCATCATTAAGAACTCGATACACCACATGCTTGTCGACTCCCACTAATTTGTGCTGGGTGATTAGACGAAAATAGTGTGCTAAAATCATTGTTAATTATAAGGTTTTGATGAATTTTATGTTGGCACACTTGGTTATTTTCCATATATTTATATTTTGGATGCAATTTATTTCACTTGGCAATTTGTTGTTTAATTTAGGTGTTTGATGGAGTTTTTAAGCTTAAGGAATAATTTGGATCATCAAACGGACCAAGCCAAGGTGATTTGGGCTTAAATGAAGAAAATATCGCGAGACACTGGGTGGTCCAGTGTCAGTTCGCTGGCCCAGTGCCAGTCCTGTTACGAAATAACCTTACTTGGGGCCCAAAAAACGACTCAAAAATCGCCCAATCAGTTCCACAAGGCAATAAATCGGTCCATATGCTGGGAAAAGGAATTGGAATAGATTTGGGAAGAAAGACTCCAAGGAAATTAAAACTCAAGAAGGAAAGAGTCCTAATTAAAGAAGGAAACTATGAGATGAGGAATAATTATAAAAGGGAGGAGGGCTGGAATAAAAATCAACCTTGGAGCAGCAGATTCACGGCTGGAGGGAAGAATTCACGGCTGGAGCAGAAGAATTCATAAGGGACGGCCGAACTGATTTTCACCGGAGCAACCGAGCCGATTCCGACGTGCGAAGAAGAAGACTATACCGTTTGAATTTCTTTCTTCTCATGTCTTTTATTTATTTGCTGTTTTCAAAAGCCAACATGTCCGTCTAATTTTCTATTCTAGTTCTTAGTGAAGTTTGAAACCGTATTTGAATTATTCATGTTTTAATCCCGCATCGTATTCTCAACTCGAATTCTCTTGAATTACTTTTGTGTTATTGAATTCACGACTATGCCATTTAATTTCTTGATTTGGTTTGGCCAACTAGATTAGGAGTTTTATGTCTTGTGCTAGAAATTGAGTTGTAATCCGTAATTGTTGCAATTTTAATTTCACAAGTAGCAAACAATTGATTTTTCCCAATTGAGTAACACAAAATCGAGATCCCTTAAGTCGAGCTTATGAACTTAATATCTTGCCTATTCCATTATTTTGGTTTTTAATGCATCTAGCGAGCGAGATTTGAAGAGCTTGTTTTGAATCCACTGTATAGATAGGTTCGATTAAAGAGCTTGTTTTAATTGAATAAACTTAAGAAATAATTGGGGTCAACAGAGCTTGTTGTTGGCTTCGGAATAGGAGTTCATGAGATTAGAGAAGAGATAAGCGCTGCATTGAGACTTGAATTAATTTGAAACGGTGGATAACGGAGCTAAGGACTAGATTATTCCTCAATTGATATTTTCAACTTTTTATTTCCTTTGTTTATTTTATTTTATCTTACGCACTTTATTTTAATTAAGATCAGAAATCGAAACCCCCCCCCTTTCGTTTTATTTTATTTTTAATTGCTAAAAGTATTTAATCCTTAATTTGTCTAATTGATTTACTGTTCTCCGTGGGATCGACCCTTACTTGCCGATACTACTAGTTAGTAGAAGTAAGCCAAGGAAAAATATAAATAACTAATTTTGGCGCGTCACGACAGCGCGGTCAAAATTTTGGCGCCGTTGCCGGGGAGCGGTGTTAAATTAATTTTACTTATTTTGGATTAAAAACTTTCTGCAATTTCGACACTGGGTGACCCAGTGTCAGTTCTGGAAATTCATTTTAATTGTCAGTTGTGCACTAATCCGTTTGTTTTAAGTTTTGCATGAATACAAGGTCACGTGGAGATAAGAATTTACAATATTTTCCAGAAATCACCAAGCGAGATCGTGTTTTCAGCGAAAGCAAAAGAAGCCAAAGAAGCACTCGTGCACTTACCATTTTATTTCGAAACATCGTCGAGCGAGTCGGAGGACGAAATTGGAGTCATGGCAAATAAAGTGAAAAGACGCTCAAGCAATTAGCCAACCCAGAGCTACCTCAACAACCACCGTGCATCACGATCCGCGATTGACAACAACAACACCTTTGAACCGAAGTCGGGTTGATTCACTTGTTACCCGCATTTCATGGTCTATCAGAGAGGATCCGCACAAACATCTCAAGGAATTTCATGTCGTTTGTTCAAGCATGAAGCCGAATGGTGTCACCAAGAACAAATCAAGCTTAGAGCGTTTCCATTCTCATTGAAAGATTCGCCAAGGATTGGTTATTTTATTTACCGTCTGCCACCATCACAACGTGGAACGAGATGGAGATCTTATTTCTACAAAAATATTTTCCACCTCTCGAGCGGCTAACCTAAGGAAAGAAATATGTGGTGCAAGGCAAATGACCGGAGAAACGTTGCATGAATATTGGGAGCGATTCAAACAGCTTAGTATCTCGATGCCCACAACATCAAATTAGCGAGCAACTCGATTCGGTATTTTTACGAAGGACTTAATCCGATGGAGCGAAACATGATAGATGCAGCAAGTGGAGGAGCTATAGTGGACAAAACTCCCACGGCCGCAAGGGCTCTCATATCCAACATGGCGGCTAATTCACAACAATTTGGATGTCGCGATTCACCGATCAGGATGGTGAAGGAGATCCATGACTCGTCCCTTGAGGAAAAATTGAATGAGCTAACTACTTTTGTTAGAAAACTTGCTGTAGGTAATAGCACGCCAGTCGTACCCTGTCGTATTTGCAAAACCACGGAGCATACAACGGAGAATTGTCGGATTTTGCTTGATGAAATCGAGGCACACGCCAATGCAATTGGAACCGAAAATTCCTATGGGCGAAAGAACGATCCGTACTCAAACACATACAACCCAGGATGGAGGGATCTCCTAACTTTCGATGGAAGAACCAGCAAGAGGTGCCTCCACAAAATAGGGACAATTCTACAAGCACCCACCGAAAATTCGACACAATCTTTGGAGGATATGATGAAGACCCTCATGGCAAACACGATGAATCGGGCCCAACAAGGCATGAACCAGATCCAACAGGCATGAATCAATTCCAAAGATGACACTAAATCAAGTATCAAAATTCTCGAAAATCAAATGAGTCAACTAGCCACCACGGTGAGCCGCTTGGAAAACCAAAATAGTGTGAAATTGCCATCCCAACCTGAGCCGAACCTAAGGAACGTGAGTGCTGTAACTCTAAGGAGTGGGAAGCAGCTTAAGAAGCCTAAGGAGGTGGAGGAAGCTGAAAACGAGGAGAAAAAATCCACTGAATGTATCAACACTGGGACACCTAAGGCGTAATCAACACTCAGCGTAATCACGGACAAAGAAGGTAAATTCGTCCAAAACTGCTCCTTTTGAGACTAACGAGTTACCTTTTCCATCCAGGGTCAAAAAGGCAGCGATCGTGAGTAAAGAGAAGCAAATCCTCGACGTATTCCGAAAGGTTGAGATCAATATTCCCTTACTCGACGCAGTTCAACAAATTCCAAAATACGCAAAGTTCCTTAAAGACTTATGCACCAGCAAACGGAGGCTAAAAGGGAACGAGAAGGTGGTAATGGGAGAAAATGTGTCCGCTGTATTCCAAAAGAACTTGCCACCAAAACGGGAAGATCCAGAGCTTCAAAGAGAATTACAGCCAATATATGAGGAATTATATGGAAAAAGTGAACCAGAGTTGGCCTTCGATGAGCATCGCAAGGGAGGAAAGTTTTCAATAAACACCCCGAGAAAGTTTGGTGTGGTTCAAGAAGATGAGTCATCAGTCGTACATTTATTGAGACCCATACCAAAACCTCCTTGGTGTGTTCACTAAAAAGGGAAGTTCTTCGTCGAGCCAACGACGTAAAAAAAAAGCGCTTGTTGGGAGGCAACCCAATTTTTTTTACTTCTTTTATTTTTTTCCAATTTTCTTTTTATTATTTATTTTTTCTGCTAATTATATTTTAGGTAGCGGTAATCTATTTCTTGCATTTCGTATTTTATTTCTACCTTTCTTTATTTTTTTATTTTATGCTGCCCCCTTTTATTTTTTTTCTATTCTATTACTTCCCTTATTTTTATTTTTATTCCCTTCCTTCTCTCTTTTTCTTTTTCTCTCTCTCTCCGTTTCTTTCTTTATCGGTATCTTCTTTTTACTCTGCAACCCCTAACTTCTCCATCTCTCTTTTCAGTCGATATCAGCCCCAAGCGCCGCCCGTTCAAGATCGCCGTCAAGATATTGAAGCTAATGCGACGGAGGTGCACAAGAAACATGGGATGGAGGACCGAACCGAGCAGCTGGAAGCTCTTCTCCCTCATTAGCCCGGTGATTCCTACTCTAGTCTTTTACTATCTTTAATTTTTATTTTTCTCTTTCTTCCCTTCTTTAGAGTCGTGTGCTGAATTTTAAGTTTGGGGAAATTGGAGTCGGAATGATTAATTAAATTGAGAATTGTGATGAATTTAAATTTGCGTCCTTAGCTAAATTTGTGTGATTGAATCAAGTTCGTGTATTGGGGATTTAAGTATGGCCTGACATGGGAAATGAATATGATTGACTAGTTTGATTTTAATTAGGGTAGTTCACTTTCTTGATTTTGAATTTGGATAAAAGTGTGAGGGATTCATGGCACAAGCCCTTTTTATTCGTGAGTTTTGAGCCGTAGAGCAAAATATATATATACACATATATAAATAATTATACATATACATGCTCACTACTTCTTCTTGTGGGGTCAAACGTGTTGTGTTCATGCTAAAACTTAATCAATTATACATGTCAAGACTATGTTAGTGTTCTCATGCAGTAAAGTGATAAAGGCAAATTAGGAATAACCCACTTGGCTTATATTTTCCCACCTCGACATAATCGCCATTAGAAGCCCATTTGGACCTAAGCCTTATTCTTTGATCCAAAGACATTTTATTAGCCATTATCTAATTTTTGGTGAAAATTCATCCGTTTGAACCCTTGGTCAAGATTTGGTTGTGAATTAGGTGTATAACAAGTCGAGGGAAGGACGAGGAATTATCAAAATCGGGTGGTGAAGTGAAAAGAAAAAAGTGCTGAAATTAAGATGAAAAAATAAAGGCCGAAACAAAAAAAATATATATATAAAAAAAAAAGTAGGGGGGCGGCCGTAAAAATACCCCCCTCGAATGTTGTTAAAGCCACTGACCTCAATTGATCTTTCGTGGCTATCCGATTACATGTGCCAAAAAGGGTGCTCAAGGAAAGGAGGGTGCTTCATTATTTGTAGGATTTGTTATGCACTTAACTTCATGATTAGTTTTGACCAACGAATCCTTTATTTATCCTTTTATCCCGCCCTACCTAAAGCCCCGTTACAACCATAAAAGCCCTTTTGATTATATGCATGAGTTCATCTAAGTAGTGGAGATTTGATTTTTGTGCGAGTATATGGTAAGGAAACACCATGTTTTGACGTGAGTGATTGCTTAATAATCCCTATATCTACTTGAGCGAGAGTGACCCCTTGTGAGGCCATTGAATTTTCTCTCACTTGATGCCAATGAAGATGTTGAGATTGGTTGAGGTACTTTAATTTTCCTCTTACTTGTTCATGATTATTTATTCTCCCTTAAATATGGCTATCATCTTGGATTTTTCAATACATGCTTCTTGAAATTCTTTCACTCGAATTATGCTTGAGGACAAGCATTGGTTTAAGTTTGGGGAGATTTGATTAGACGAAAATAGTGTGCTAAAATCATTGTTAATTATAAGGTTTTGATGAATTTTATGTTGGCACACTTGGTTATTTTTCATATATTTATATTTTGGATGCAATTTATTTCACTTGGCAATTTGTTGTTTAATTTAGGTGTTTGATGGAGTTTTTAAGCTTAAGGAATAATTTGGATCATCAAACAGACCAAGCCAAGGTGATTTGGGCTTAAATGAAGAAAATATCGCGAGACACTGGGTGGTCCAAGGTCGATCACGCCCAAAGCCGATCTGTTACGAAATAACCTTACTGGGGCCCAAAACGACTCAAAATCGCCCAATCATTTCCACAAGGCAATAAATCGGTCCATATGCTGTGAAAAGGAATTGGAATAGATTTGGGAAGAAAGACTCCAAGGAAATTAAAACTCAAGAAGGAAAGAGTCCTAATTAAAGAAGGAAACTATGAGATGAGGAATAATTATAAAAGGGAGGAGGTGGAATAAAAATCAACCTTGGAGCAGCAGATTCACGGTGGAGGGAAGAATTCACTACCGGAGCAGAAGAATTCATAAGGGACGGCCGAATCGATTTTCACCGAGCAACCGAGCCGATTCCGACGTGCGAAGAAGAAGACTATACCGTTTGAATTTCTTTCTTCTCATGTCTTTTATTTATTTGTCGTTTCAAAAGCCAACATGTCCGGCTAATTTTCTATTCTAGTTCTTAGTGAAGTTTGAAACCGTATTTGAATTATTCATGTTTTAATCCCGCATCGTATTCTCAACTCGAATTCTCTTGAATTACTTTTGTGTTATTGAATTCACGACTATGCCATTTAATTTCTTGATTTGGTTTGGCCAACTAGATTAGGAGTTTTATGTCTTATGCTAGAAATTGAGTTGTAATCCGTAATTGTTGCAATTTTAATTTCACAAGTAGCAAACAATTGATTTTTCCCAATTGAGTAACACAAAATCGAGATCCCTTAAGTCGAGCTTATGAACATAATATCTTGCCTATTCCATTATTTTGGTTTTTAATGCATCTAGCGAGCGAGATTTGAAGAGCTTGTTTTGAATCCACCGTATAGATAGGTTCGATTAAAGAGCTTGTTTTAATTGAATAAACTTAAGAAATAATTGGGGTCAACAGAGCTTGTTGTTGGCTTCGGAATAGGAGTTCATGAGATTAGAGAAGAGATAAGCGCTGCATTGAGACTTGAATTAATTTGAAACGGTGGATAACGGAGCTAAGGACTAGATTATTCCTCAATTGATATTTTCAACTTTTTATTTCCTTTGTTTATTTTATTTTATCTTACGCACTTTATTTTAATTAAGATCAGAAATCGAAACCCCCCCCCCTTTCGTTTTATTTTATTTTTAATTGCTAAAAGTATTTAATCCTTAATTTGTCTAATTGATTTACTATTCTCCGTGGGATCGACCCTTACTTGCCGATACTACTAGTTAGTAGAAGTAAGCCAAGGAAAAATATAAATAACTAATTTTGGCGCGTCACGACAGCGCGGTCACTGGGTATTCACCTTCGGCATTAAGCACTTTGTGAGAGCTACCAGGAGTAGACGAATGTTGATCCCAAAATCATTGTTTTCGAAGAAATCGTCCGTTATGTCAATAACAGCCTTTGAGCTAAGGAATTCTTTGACATCGATTTCCCCGACTTCATTATCATCGGCAATAGTTTTTCCAGTACACACAAATCCGTCAGATGATAAACCAAAAATTTGCGACAAAATATCCGAGGAAACTTTCACTCGTGTTCCTCCGACAAAAATTTCTAAAACAAGGGATGAAGACCCTTCACTGTCGGCCACATGGAGATTGGCGTAGAATTCTCGGACAAGTTCAGGAAAAATGGGGTTTTACATTCTACAAAATGGGTAATTCCAAGCGAAGAGAAGAAATTAGAGATATCGACTTTTACCCGTTCCAGACTCGAAAGATTGAAGAAATAACAGTCCGTTATGTGTTCTTGTAGGAGGATTTCAAAGAATACCCTCGAGGCGGTGGATGAAATGAAGCGAGTCGCATCAAATTGGGCGCTGAGAGGACGTTTGAGGTTATTGTATTGTTTTGTCATGGCTGTTCGGTTCTTGCTCGACATCAATCGGAGAAGAAATGAAGATCTAAGGAAGTTTGAAGAATCCGATTAGCGGCTAGGGTTTCTTGCAAGAAGGGAATTTTTAGTTAGCGTATGCTAGGAACCAAGAGTTAGCGTACGTTAGGTATAAAATGAAAAGCTTACTGGACTGTCCAGTAGCGAATAAGGAATTTGAAGAGATTTTAATTAGCGTACGCAATGGAGTGAAATTAGCGTACGCTATTGAAAGCAAGTTTTTGCGCGCCTTAAGAAAGTGAAGCTAGCACGCGCTAGCGAGTGAACCGAATCAGGGATTTTGATATTTTGAGTAGTAAACTTATTTCAAAAGTTGTCTACATGTCCAATGCCAAGTTGTAAACGAATGGAATTAAATGATTCTTCGGGAAGAGGTTTTGTAAAAATGTCAGCAAGTTGGTCCTTCGTCCCGACAAAAATTAAACAGATATCTTTTTTTTGAACATGATCACGTAGAAAGTGATGTCTAATATCTATATGTTTGGTTCTACTATGCAACACAGGATTTTTGCTCAAATTAATTGCACTAGTGTTATCACATAGGATAGGGGTATTTTCAAAATGTATGCCGTAGTCGCGGAGTTGATTTTTAATCCATAACACTTGAGCGCAGGCGCTCCCTGCAGCGACATATTCGGCCTCAGCTGTAGACAATGCTACACTGGTTTGCTTTTTACTTCCCCAAGATATTAAACATGATCCAACAAAATGACATGTACCACTAGTACTTTTCTTGTCAATTTTACATCCGCCGAAATTGGCGTCACTATATGCAATTAAATTAAAATCTAAGCAAGAAGGATACCATAGACCTAGTCCAATAGTTCCTTTCAAGTAGCGAAAAATGCGTTTACAAGCAATTAAATGTGATTCCATGGGATTAGCTTGGAATCGAGCACATAGACATGTAGCAAATATTATATATGGCCTAGATGCAGTCAAATATAACAAAGATCCGATCATACCTCGATATAATTTTTGATCTACGGATTTGCCATTTTCATCTTTCTCAAGCTTTAGTGATGAAGACATTGGTGTAGATATCACCTTGCTACTTTCCATATTGAATTTCTTGAGGAGGTCGTTTGAGTACTTTGTTTGATGGATAAAACTTCCATCTTCGCATTGCTTGATTTGAAGCCCGAGGAAGAACATTAATTCTCCCATCATACTCATTTCGAACTCTCCTTTCATAAGAATAGAAAAATCTTGGCACAAAGATTCATTAGTAGCTCCAAATACAATGTCATCAACGTAGATTTGGCATACAAGTATATCATCATTCAATATTTTAACAAACAAGGTATTATCGACTTTACCTCTTTTATAATCATTTGTAATTAAAAATTGACTTAAACGATCATACCATGCTCGGGGTGCTTGCTTCAACCCGTAGAGTGCCTTGTTGAGCTTGTAGACATGATCCGAAAAATGATGATCTTCAAAACCGGGAGGTTGCTTGACGTAGACTTCTTCTTGAATGAACCCATTCAAGAATGCGCTCTTCACATCCATTTGAAATAGTTTGATCTTCTTATGGGCGGAAAATGCACATAGCAAGCGAATGGCTTTGAGTCGAGCCATGGGAGCAAAACTTTCTTCGTAATCAAGACCTTCCTCTTGATTATGTCCTTGAGCGACCAAACGAGATTTATTTCGAATTGGATAGCCGTCTTCGTCACTCTTGATTTTATGCACCCATTTAGTTCCGATAATTGTTTTATCTTTAGGAGCGGGAACTAAATTCCATACATTATTGTGCTTGAATTGCACAAGCTCCTCTTGCATTGCCATCACCCAACTTTCATCATCGAGAGCTTCGGATATATTCTTGGGAACTATTTCGGATACAAAAGCACAATGAGCCATAAATTCGGTGGTTCTCCTTCGGGTTTGAACACCGTATTCAATGTTTCCAATCACGAGATCCTTTGGATGGTCTTTGATGTGCCTCCAATCTTTCGGTAAATCAACGATTGTGTTCGTTTCGATTTCCGAAATTTTCTTCACTTCGGGTGAGGGGTCCGGAAAAGTACCTGCATCATCAAAGTATTCTACCTTTCTCGGGGGTGAGATCATATCATTGAATTTAACATGTATGGACTCTTCGACTTTATTCGTTCTAATGTTATAAACACGATATGCTTTGCTATTAGTACAATACCCAAGAAATATTCCGGAGTCGGATTTGGCATCAAACTTGCCTAAGTTATCCTTGCCATTGTTCAAAATGAATACGTTGCAACCAAAAGGATGAAAATAAGCAATATTGGGCTTTTTTCCCTTCCATAATTCATACGGGATTTTAAGATGAGTTCTACGAACGTGAACTCGGTTAATTACATAGCATGCCGTAAAAATTGCTTCGGCCCAAAAGTATCGTGGAAGAGAGTATTCATTAAGCATTGTCCTCGACATTTCTTCTAAAGATCGGTTTTTCCTTTCAACAACTCCATTTTGTTGAGGCGTTCTAGGAGCCGAAAAATTATGATTAATACCGTATTTATCACATAAAAGTTCAAACGGGGTGCAATCAAATTCACCTCCGTGATCGGTGCGGATAGAAATTATGGAGAGATTTTTCTCATTTGATACCAAACGACACCATTTAGAAAATTCGGAAAATGCATCATCCTTATGTGCTAAAAATCTAACCCAAGTAAATCGAGAGAAATCATCAACAATAACCAAAGTGTAAAGTTTACCGTTTAGACTAACATGTCTAGATGGTCCAATCAAATCCATATGCACGAGTTCAAGAACACGACTAGTGGAAACCTCGAATTTTGGTTTGAAAGATTCTCGAGTGTGTTTCCCTTTTATGCATGATTCACACAAATGCTTTCTATCAAACTTGAGTTTGGGCAATCCACGAACAAGGTCATGTCTAGATAAAATAGAGATAATAGGTAAAGAAGTATGCCCCAATTTTCGATGCCATAAATATGCATTGTCATCCAAGGTAATAAGACATTTTTCATTGAATGAACTTTTATCGTTAAGATCAACAATATAGATGTTTCCACATCTCAAACCAATGAATGCAATTTTATTATTTCTAAATGCCGTGCAATGCGTTTGCTCGAATAGAATTTTAAAACCTTCATCACAAAGTTGCGAGACGCTAAGGAGATTATGATGCAAACCTTCAACAAATAGTACTTTGTTGATAGAAGGAGAAGGTTCCTTACCGAATTCGCCGATGCCTTTGATTTTTCCCTTTTGATTATCTCCAAAGGTCACATGTCCTTGATCTTGATATTCGAGGTCTTCAAATAAGTCCTCGGAGCCACACATGTGCCTTGAGCATCCGCTATCAATGTACCACTTGTTTTTCCTTGGTGCCGGTACCTACGATATTACTTTCGGAGTCGAGTGCCATGAACACTAGGTTTGCGTCTAGAGATCTTTCAATCTCCTCCTCGTCATCACTCCAAGAAGCGATTAGGACCTCCTTCTTTTTGAACCTTTCCATTTGAGGTTTTGACGAGGATCCTCGGCATTCTTTGGCATAATGACCGGCTTGACCACATTTCCGACAATTATTGTCTAATTTCTTTATGGGAGTATAACCATTCTTCTTTTGCTCCAGTTTGCCATCCCGACCAAGAAAACTTCGCCTCTTTTGAATTAGGTTTTTATACCTTCTAAAGTTTTTGGCATAGAGAGCGAGTTCCTCGTCGTCTTCATCTTCGGGAACATCTTCCTCAACGTCGCTATCAACATTGAATGCGACTACTCTTTCCCGAGGCTTTGGTTTTGTGCCTCTAGACTTGAGAACGATCTCATAATTGATGAGTGACCCGATGTGGGCACTAAATTCGAGCTTGTTGAGATCTTTGGACTCCATGATCGCGGTGACCGTGGCATCCCATTCTCGTGGCAACGATCGTAGAATTTTCTTAGCTTTGTCGCTGCTCGATATAGGCTTTCCGAAAGATGCAAGACCATTTGTTATAACCGAAAATCGATCCAACATATTTGTGATCGTTTCCTCGTCTTTCATGGAGAAAAGTTCTTAGTCATGGAGTAGCATATTAATTTTGGTCTCCTTGACTTGAGTGGTTCCCTCATGAGTGACTTCGAGAATTTCCCAAATTTCTTTTGCGCTTTCATAGGACGATATCCTATTGAGTTCTTCGGGATTAAGAGCACAATAGAGAAGTTGAGTAGCTCGTGAGTTGACGTGTGTGTTTCTCCAATCCTCGTCGTTGAATTCCTAGATCTTTTTTAACGATCCATCCTCTTTCTTAGAAAGTTTAGGACCAAGAGCAATAACTTTCCAGATTTCAATATCATAGGCTTGAACGAAGATCGCCATTTTCTTTTTCCACGTCATGAAGTTGGAACCATCGAAGAAAGGAGGCCGGTTGAGAGCATTTCCTTCAATTTGACCAAGAAGTGCCATTTGCGGATCTTTTTCTCTTAGGTGGTTAAACCTTTAAAAAGAGACCCGCTCCGATACCAACTGAAGAGATAAATTTACCACTAGAAGGGGGGTTGAATAGTGGTAAAGCGGAATAACGAAATTTCTTGCGAATAAATAGAAAATAGAGCGGAATTTAAAGACTCAAAGATTTATAGAGGTTTGGCAACTTGCCTACGTCCTCTCTCCGACTTTCTTTTTCTATTGGATCAAGAACAACCACAATCTTGACTCGTCTTCTATCGGTCCGAGTTCATAACCGTTACAATCACTTGTCTTCTATCGGTCCAAGCTCAACCTTTCTCTCAATATAAATGTTTGTTTATCTAGTGTTCTATAGGAACTAGATAATCCTCACTATACGAATATGGGAGTATAATCCTAACAATGCCGGATCAAAGATCCTAATAACACTGGATTAGTGACTCTTGATTCGTTTCTTTTACGCTCAAGTGTAAGTGATGCAACACTTACAATCAAATGAAAGAATACAAAGAATAGTAGATATTAAAATGAAAATCACTCTTGTATCTTTCTTTTCTCACAACTTGAAATGCAACAAAAGATATAAAACTGAGCTCAAGTATGCTTTGATTGCTTGTATGCTTGTATGCTTGAATGCTTTAAGTTGTGTATTTGATACCCCGGTCCTTTGGGTATTTATAGGTGAGAGCCATCCTTTAAACGCTGAAAAACATATTATTAGCGTGCGCTAATAATGTCCTCTAGCGCGCTCTATCGATCTTTGACTTGGCTTCTCTGAACGGTCACAAAGACTGTTGCAACAGTAAAAATAGTATGGCTAGCGTGCGCTAGTCATGTATCAGTAGCGTGCGTTAACGTCTGGTCAACAAGTCTTCGATCTTGACTTTGAAAATGTCCGTTTGTCTCTCCAACGACTTTTTATCCAACGGCTAAGTTTGAGATTAGCGTGCGCTAGCAAGTATGCATAGCGTGCGCTAGCATTAATTAAATCCAACTTTTCCAGATTTTCCGGATCTTCATTGACTCTTGCCTTCCAACGGTAGAAAATCAAACGGTAATATGCTGACTCCTTTTAGCATGCGCTAATGCCTATATCTTAGCGTGCGCTACTAATTTCTTTCATTAACGTACGTTACCTTGTGTAGCGTACGTAAAGACCTTAACGAATTGAGTCCAGTAGCTACTGGACTACTGACTGTAATATCGGTAGCGTGCGCAATAGCTGAGCAGTAACGTGCGCTACATCTTTACTTTAGCGTACGTAAGTTTATATGTGTAGCGTGCGCAAAATCCATTTCTGATTTCCTTCCAAACTTCACTGTCCTCTGGAATAATACGATAGCGTGCGTTAATATGGATTGTATAGTGTGCGCTAACTTTAGATGCTTAGCGTGCGCTAACATTGAATAACTTGCGTGCGCTATCCATCAGGCGACTTCACTTGGCTGCAGCTGACTGTCTGGGCTGTACATATATATCTCGATAGCGTGCGCTACTATAAGATGAGTAGCGTGCGCTAACAATGTTTAGCTCCTTCAAAATACTATCGATCTGAGAATGATCTAATTAAATGTTTTGAATGGAATAATCATCAAAATCCATTTTGAGTCAACAGATATTGTCGGTCGTGTCGATCTTTCATTATCCGTGTGTCATTATTCACTTCGGTGAGTCTTTTGATCCTTATTGGATATGTGATTATTTGAGTTTCGTTGTCATGTTGCATCGTGACATATCTGGAATCATATCTGCGTTCCGATTGGTCATTATGTAGGATTTTTAGCTAGGCACTATGGTTATGTGTTAATATTTCCACATTGAACCGTGCATATGAGACGTAGTTTGTGAGGCTAATTAGGTACATTGTCCCACATATATTCTGGATTCCGTATACGGGGTGGACATATGCACTAACACATTTCCGGATCGAGCATACTGTGATGTCCATCTTTGAGCCATAATTGATTGGTCGTTCATCCTCTATTTATGGTTGGGTATGGTCGACGGTTTGCGACTGGTTGTTCATACGCCCGAGGGGTATGTTCGATAGTCGGGGTTATTTCTCTGAGATCCATTATTGTTGATCGTTTGGAGTTTACCTTGTTGATGGTACCCTCGGTCGTTGTTGATCGTTTGGAGTTTACCTTGTGATGGTATTCTCGGTCCTTTGTTGATTGTGTCGGAGTTTATCATGTTGATGATATTCCCAGTTATCATTGATCCTTTGTTGGTCATATTGGAATTATCATGTCGATGATTTTCCTGGTCGATGTTTTGGTTGATCTGGTTATTGATCGTGTGAGCATTCGGACTGTACGTCGATGTTTCAGAACTTGTTATATTTATCTTGTGGTAGTTGATCCACAGATATTTTGTGTTATATTAGTTTTATCCAGATTGAGATTTGACGGTGCAAAATCCGACGGATAGGATTTGGCACGGATGAATCAGTCCATGTTTATGAGTTATGATGATGTTTTGAGGATACTTGGTATCGTTTGAATACAGTACAGATGATTGTTGTTGAATTCATTTTGTCATTTTAGAATGCGAAATGTGGATTATGGTAAGGATTGATTCCTTATGAATTGCCATCGATTGGTAAGGTTATGACGGTAAGATTACATTGGTAGTATTCTTACTTTGCTATTACATTGGTATGTAATTATTTATGATGATGTGATCGATATCATTGTTAAGTATTGTGGCTGACCCCGTCATGGGCTTTATTTTAGGTACTCGGAGATCGAGCTAGTAGCGGTCGTGAAGGGGTGAGCTTCCCGGGCGATACTGGATGTGGCACATTTCGTAGAACCGAGTATTTTTTACTGGTTGTTTTATTCCGCTGCAATTGTGTATTTTTGAACTGTATTTTATCCGCTGTGTGAGTTCTTTAAAATGGCATTTTTGAGTATTTCGTAAACTTGGGTTACTTCGTTAAACCCTTTTTCCTAAACTATTGTGTCGGTACGTTTAAGTGGTGGCTTAGCGTACATTTTGAAACTGTCGAGATTTGGCATTTCGCCTTGTATTTTCAAATAGTGTTTGATTATGGTATTTGAGAACTATGTTTTGGTAAATGTTTTGAGTATTTGCAAAATATTACCGTCATCGGCCTTTTGGCATTTTTAAACGTTTTTTAAATGGTTTTTAGCCTGGTGGGTTCTGGCGCGGGACCCACGGCGTTGTAATATCCCGGATGGTTTTTGGGGTGTTACAAAAATGAATGGATTTCAATTCATAATTTTGTGCTGTTTGGCCAAGTTGTATGCATGACGTTGTTGTAGCGGTAACCGGTCTAGCAAAATTTTTCAAAGTTTGTTGGTCCGCCATATGTTCTTCGTTTCTATAGGTTGACTTTTCTTCTTGATTGAAAGATTCAGTACTTTCTTATTTAAAAAATTGTCCTTCACTGCTAATATCTTCTAGGCTATCTCCAACTCGATATTCGGGATGAATGTTTTCGTTGTATGGTACGAAAGTTCTTACAAGGGACCTACGGCCCTGCATAGACTAAAACACCGTTAAGCGCACCTTATTTGAATAAAAATAAGAACAAGAAGAATAAAAAATGTAAAATAAAGAAAGATATAATCATAAGGTATAAACAAAAGTATACAAAAATTATATTTGGCCTAAAACAATCCCCGACAATGGTGCCAAATTTGATCGGTCAAAACTTATCCTAAAAAATAGGAGTATTTGAGTCGCTCGCAAATATATACGAGGTATAAGTAGTTGTGGTAAGTTATACCAAGGTATTTCCTCTCGATGATTGCTTAACAAGGCTTCGTATAATATTTTGTTTAGGTTGTGAGAAATAAATACTAAAACATTCTAAAACGGATTTTTGGGTTTTTATGTTAACTAAATTAAATGCATTATTTTTAAACTAGACTATTTTTATTAAGACTATTTTTAATAAGACTATTTTTAACTAGACTATTTTTATACTAGTAAAAATAATGAATAGAACTAGAATGGGTTGGAACTTGATTTAATGAGGGGATTATGGGTCCATTAAATTAGGTTTTTAATAAAGTATATGAATTGACTTACACAGATATATAAAAAAAATGAGTGTTTATCAAGTAATCAACTTTTCACCTCATAACTTTCGTATTCAAATGCTTCTTAATCACTGCGTGGCCTTAATATGTTGTTAACAAGATACACACTTGATGATTGAAAAGATATATTTCCAATTCACTTAAAAATCAATCAAAAGGTTTTATTAGTAGAAATAGGATATGGTCAATCACTATTTAAACCAAGTAGTCCCTTTTAATCGAGATAGTGTAAATCGATCAAATACTTTATACATAATCTTATAGAAATTCTCTTCCCCTAGGAAGAAAGATTAGCTACTCATCGGTTTATACATACTATAATTAAAATAGAATTGATAATATACATAATGTATAAAAACTTTTAAAAATTAGAACTTAATGACAATATCTGAAAACTTACTTGAATCTGATGTATCAAAGTGCAAGAAACAATCTCTGAAACACAACTTCGGACTTGGTTCCAAAAGTTACAAACTATGGAATATGGAAGTAAGACACTAAGTACTTATTGATCAAGCACTTTTCAATTACAAATTAAATAGTAGAACAACTTCAAACTATCAAAAATAAAATGGACACAAAACTATAGTATAGAGTTCCTTTCTAGGGAGAGATATCTTGCTAAAGAAAGGATATTTCTTGGCAAGAAGAGTATTTTTTTTTCATGGATGAAGGTGTCCTTTTATAGGTGATTTTGAAGAATACTATAGATTATTTAATTCAAAAGATGTGTTGTAGTATCTTGATTTTTCTTTGTTATTTGATTCACACTTGATCTTCCATGTATGTCTTGATTTTTAGAGCTTTGACCTCCAAATACAATACATGGTTGTTGAGCTCACAAGATGGTAAAAAGTGGAATTTTCAGCAAAGTATCTGCTTGAAAACGGCGTTGGAAGACGGCCCAATTTGCATCGTGTTGTATCTCCATTTGTAGGGTGACTCGGTCTATCTGCAACACGTGTACGCAAAATGCCCACCGTGTGAAAAATGGCGCAACACACAGCCTAGTTTTGTGCCGTGTGAGAAATGGTTGAGAGAAATGGCCCAGTTTTGCGGCGTGTTTTATCACCGTTTTGTAGACTTTGTCCTTGAAAAATGTCTGATTTTGGATTTGATTTTGATTTTTGTCATTTTTGACGTTTCATGTCAGTAATCTGTAAAATAAACATTGTTAGAGAATATCTTGACATATCTTTAAAGCACTTATTTTTTTATCACAAATCTGTATTTTTATGCCAGAAAAAGGGATATTTTGTATATGAATTTTTAGATCAATTATGCACTAATCACTCAGTCATTCTGAGGCCGGTATGTTGAAGGGAGGAAACCGTTTTGGCCTCGACAACTCTCAGCTTCTCTTGTTCCTGTCGCATGATCCGCTCCTGATGCTGTTTGAGTTGGTTGAGCGCCTGCCATAATGCTGTAGGCATCAGGCGAAACACGTCTTCCACATCATTAATAGTAGATTTAAGCTTAGGGAGCTTGTCCTGTGCAGTCTCACACATCCGGTCGAGTTATTTACCAACATCTTACAGGGCCTTTGTAACACCCCCAAGTTATTCAGGGTATATTACAGCGCCGTGAGCCCCGCCGTGGGACACACAAGGCTAAACATACGCGGAACTATAAACTTGACCGAGAAGGTCTACATACTATGGAAAGAAAGACGATACAAATGGTATTCAAAACCATAACCAATGAAACCATATACATCACTGCACAAATCAATACCTCGGCAACACAGGCCGGAACATCAAGGAAACTGAAATACAATACTCGAGTATTTAAAAATCCATTCCAGTACAACAACACTGAATGGAGGAATCCAAGAAAATAACCGGAGACAAGACACAGTATCACACTTGCCCATCATCTTCATGCCGACCCGATACCCACCTGTCCGCTCTCCTGGAACCTGAAATACATGAAACGTATTTTCCCCATAAAGGGGTTAGCCGTCGAATAGCTAGTGCAAGTATAACAATATGAAACATAATACTCCTCGACAATAAAGTAAATGTAATCCGTCAATTCATCAATATCCGTCAATTCATCAATTTAAGACTAGTATTCCGGAATAACTAAAATCTCAAGACGTATGTGAATGCCGTAGAAACGGTTCGTTCATATCATACGCCGTTACATGTAGGAATGCCGTCAAAACGGTTCGTTCATTACATGCCAACATTATTTCATATGAATGCCGTAGAAACGGTTCGTTCATATCAACCATGGAATCGCACCAGAGGCTACGAAACCCTCAGAGGACCATAGGCCCGTCCCGGAGTGGCTAGAAATAATCATACCATCAATATTTCATACTTTCAAAGTCGAGAACGTACAATCATAAATGTATACTTGCCTTAATAATCGTTACCGAAGATCCCGAAGAACACGGTTCGACCGGGAAGCTTGAACCACGAAGAAGACAACGAACGGAAGGGTTCCGACTTGAGTTCTTCACAAGGATTCCGTCCCTAAGTCATATCAACGATAAATCAACAATCGTACGATGAATAATAATCGTACAACGCACAAAACCCCCCTCTTAGACCTTTTGTCGGACACCTTCAAGGCGTCGACTAATAACTCAACCGAAACGACGAATCAATACACTCCAACCGTGGAATAACGATGGAAATGATAGAATACACCTAAATCATCATCAATCCATCACTAATCTAAATTACTACGGATTAAAAGGATGAAGTCAAACAAAATCCCCAATTTCCAACATAAAATTCGAAGTGTTCTTGAATAATCTTTCAATAATCCGATGAATACTCAAACATGTCCATAATCATGCGTATATCACTTCATACCCCATGATTTTAACATCCAAAACATCATTACCCAATACAAAATCGAAATCCAAGATGTTGAAGAAATTACCTCTTGAAGATCCAAGCACTATGATTCGAAGAGCACGCGATAGAACGATGATCCGGGCTTCACAATCGAAAATAGATGAAGGAAGTCACCCACTCAAGTGATAGATGAAGAAACTTCCCTCTCTCAAGCCTTCTCTCCCGTGTGAAGGTGAAGAAATGAAAAAGTATCGGTTGAATCGCACAAAAAAAACGCAGATATAGGGCTGACTGACAGGTGTGCCGCGGCTCAGGCCGAGTGTGCCGCGGCACAGGCCCGAAAATATCTCCCAGGGCTCGGCAGTGTGCCGCGGCTCAGCCCAGGTGTGCCGCGGCACCGGGTACAGGCGGTTTTGGCCGAATCTGGAAAATGAGAGTGACTTAGCTATTTCGACCATAACTCCCTCGTCTGGACTCCGATTGACTCACCGTTTGAACCATTGGAAAGCTAACTCGATGCTTTATAATATTGCCAAGATTAAGAATTTTTGGAATTTCCAAGAATTTATGGTGATTTAACAAAGTCGAACTCATACGTGGAAATGTCGCTAAAGAACACGGAATTCAACAGAACGATACCGAAACGAACTCGGATGACAAAAAGTGTAGAATTAATCATTCTCAGGATGACGAAACGGTCCCAAGAAAGTCGTCAAAATAGACTTCCGCCAAAAATAGAAAATTTCCGGGGAACAAAATTATGGGTATTACACTCTACCCTCCTTAAAAGAAGTTTCGTCCCGAAACATAAAATAGGTAGGGAGAAGAAATATTTCTCCAGGAAAAGCTCAACGAGATGCACAAGAACCGAAACTTACGCCCAAACGGCGAATCATCAATATAGAACACAATAATACATTACCCGAAGGTAAACCAAACCAATGCCGAAAAAGATACGAATTCACAATGCCCGAAGGCTCCAACGGAAATACCGATACATCACAATGGCCTGAAAGCCGAACAGCCCAAAGCTGTAAATCATCACAAAATAGATCTCAAAGAAACCAACCTGACTGTCGGACATACCCCTCGGCGTATGAACAACCAGTCGCAAATCGTCGGACATATCCAATACAACATGGACTACGAACGATCAATCAATAAAGCTCAAGAGGGACATCACAGTACGCTCGATCCGGAAATGTGTCCGTGCACATGTCCACCCCGTATACGGAATCCAGAATATACGTGTGACAATGTACCTAATTAGCCTCAAGAACTACGTCTCGTGTGCACGGTCCAATGCGGAAATATCCACGCATGACCATCGAGTGCCTGGCTAAAAATCCTACACATAACCAATCGGCACGCAGACGTGATTCCAGATATGCCACGATACAACATGACAACGAAACTCAAGGGATAAAACATCCAATACGGATCATATGACTCACCAAGTGAACGATGACACACGAATAATGAAAGATCGACACGACCAACGATATTGAAAACAACCATCCTGGGATCAGAATTCCCTAAGGACCGATTAACACGGCAATAATCACAACACCACAATTCGGGAAATCCTCAACCCTCAACGATCACAAAATTATCGAGTTCACAAGAATAATAGTGTGCTGCCTTGAGTCGGCCAACACAGCAATAATAATTCAACGGATGGAACTATCCTCGACAGTTCCAATTCAATGCTTCGATTACCGTAGAATGGCCAATCGATAACAACGATACAACGGATGGGAATTATCTTCGATAATCCCAATTCAATACCTCGACTACCTTAGAACGGTCAATCGATAATCAATGATACAATAGAATAGATGTCCCGGTGTCTTAAACCGACCACCGAAACGGAGATGACAAAAGGATATATCAAACTTCCCCAATCGGTTAACGCAACATCATAGCAATAGTTCCAATTCGACGACAAAGATTCAACGATGTCTCAGAACGACATTAATCGCGAACAATAATAATCGATACATCGATACCGTGAACCGGCTATCGATAGCAACTTTACCAACAAGTATCGCAATGCCTCGAATCGGCCTTTAACAAACAACAGTAACATTTGGCATAATTTTCCGACGGGCGTCGTGTCAACCAATCCCCTGATATCAATACAACGTACTGTTACCAATTCAGTTGATTTCGTCTTACGAATTCCCTCAGTCTCGATCAAGTTAATCTACAAACCCTTCGACCTTAACCGCAACACAACAGTCATAATCTATGATCAAACATCATATCTTATTGTAAAACAAAGGATTGATAATCAACCGGTTCGATGACGACCAATATCATTACCACCAAACCACAAATCAATCGTTTCACCATATCTCGACCAATCACAGTCTGAACTGTCCAACTCAGACCCTCACGAATCCATGTCCACAATACGAGCCGCAATCCGATGATCATATCAGCAACCAATTCGGACCAATAATAAGGGTCTAAATATTATCGGTTCCAAACTCAATTCTTAAATACGAATTGACAAGGTTCCCTTCTTGTAAATCCGTAGTTAAAATTTTCCGATGATCATCGTTAATTCTAACCATCCAATTAGTTCAACATTATAGATAATCATATTTTAAGGTTATCAAACAATCCAATCATTCGATTTGAATATTTGCTCCGTACGTATGGGCTTCCAAATTCAGAGATGAATAATAGTCTCATCAAGCTCATAATCACATTCATATTTCCTATACGAATATTATTTCCAACACATAGTTTAGCTCTAGATATGAATATTCCATATTCATTTTCAAAACATCAACACTTCTTAAAAATTTTCATCACCTCGTATAATTCAAGAGTTCTTCAGGAACATGAAATATCCGAAATCACGTTCAGAACAACATATCCGAGCTATATATATCTCCATGTTACCATTTTCTTCATCATGTCATTCATACAACCTCAAGAATCGCAACAAAGCCATTATCATCATATGAAGAAGATCTCAATAATCATATCAACATCCGAAATCTCTTATTACAATTCCAATAAATCTCGTATAACATTATCACATGATACCATAACTGTAACACCCTGCATCCTCCCGAAATATTACACGCTGCAAACCCTTCTCACAAGGATTTACCAGGTTAAGCACAATTTTCCACGTCATTTCAAAAATGCCAAAAAGACCGATGACGGTAATATTTTTCAAATACTAAAAAAAAATCATTTTCCAAATACCGTCAAAACGATCAAGGCTAAAATGCCAAAAACTCAGTTTAGGAAATCGGTTTTACAAAATAAAATTCAGTTGGCAAAATATCAAAAGCCATTTTAAAATACTCACGCAGCGGATAAAAGTACAGTCCAATTTATGCATTTACATTGAAATAAGACGAACATCAAAATACACGATTCCCAACATACTCCCTCCCAAGTAGTAATCCTAAAAAAAAATGAACCACTATCAAAGGGATACGAGGGTTACCTTGTATGGACGAACCACGAAAAAAGAATAATTGAACTCCATTCCAAGAATCATCAAATCATCATAGTCATCATATGGCCTCAAGAACATCAAGAACTCTATGATTCCTTAATCATAATCAACATATTCAAAGCATATCATTATCTCCCTTCAACATAAACCTCATAGAATATGGATAACACAAGAAATCACTTCAAGAATCAACAATAGTTCCATAACCAAGCTCTAATTCCATGATTCCAAGCTTACAATCATGTTAGAAGTGTTTAGAACACTCTTAGAAGTGAAGAGGGACGTGTTTTGGAGAGAATATCTCAAAGGATCATGAGAGAAATGAAAGGCAACACTTCAATATATAAACTGCACTCTCATTACGTACGTAAGTGTCCTTTCTTAACGTACGTAACAACTTTAACGTACGTAATCCAAAATCCATAACGTACGTAACCAACTCACTGTCTCATTCCGTGCAGTCCATTACGTACGTAACCCATACCATATAACGTACGTAATATACCAGTTGACTTGCTACAGTACAATGGTTGTGTTACGTACGTAACACGTCCTGTATAACGTACGTAACACGTACGTTGACTCACCTGTCAACATCCTCCGCCGAAAGTTGTCGAAACAGGGTCCCACCTGCCGACCAGGACTCGATCCTGTCCGATGCCTTCGTTACGTACGTAATACCTTAGCCTTAACGTACGTAACCATGCCAATCTTACGTACGTAATCTCACCTTATTAACATACGTAATAATTCCATACTTAGCCAATTTCAACAATTCTTGTCCAAAGTCACGACATACCAAATACGAGCATACGGCAAAATCAATACATATACTCAATTCAATAACATTATCAAATGTTCACAACGTCCTCGAGCATAATTAACCATCCACGATATCCAATATATAAACGAAAAATATATATCCGAAAAATCGGGGTATTACACTCTACCCCCCTTAAAAATAAGTTTCGTCCTCGAAACTTGCAATCACTCGTACAAACAACATTTCAACGGAAAATCCAAAATCACCAAGATAATCAAGAATTATCGAATAATCCGAACAACATACTTACAGGTCAGTGAAGTCGAAGATCTCCCGTGATACTAGCATGCGACTCCTAAACAAAGTCTCAACATAATACCGATACACACCATTATCGCAATTAGTAACTTAACAGAATCTCAAGGACGAGTTCACGTCCGTGACCACGGCCACGATTCTTCCTACTTTCGGCCAACATTCTGAAGGGCACACACGTGCATAAGTATAATCCAAATCGCACATTCTCGAAGTGACCAATTCCCAAGAATACCAAGTTATAAACGAAATGATTAAGAAAAATACAAGAAGAGTGAGAGGACTTACAAGTACCGGTCGCACTGTGATGATGGCAGAGTAGTGATACTGTGGGCAAATGACGACTCAATCGACCCAAAAGACCGACAGCCTAGGTATCCATAAACCTAATCTCCGATACCATATTCTGTAACACCCCCAAGTTATTCAGGGTATATTACAGCGCCGTGAGCCCCGCCGTGGGACCCACAAGGCTAAACATACGCGGAACTATAAACTTGACCGAGAAGGTCTACATACTATGGAAAGAAAGACGATACAAATGGTATTCAAAACCATAACCAATGAAACCATATACATCACTGCACAAATCAATACCTCGGCAACACAGGCCGGAACATCAAGGAAACTGAAATACAATACTCGAGTATTTAAAAATCCACTCCAGTACAACAACACTGAATGGAGGAATCCAAGAAAATAACCGGAGACAAGACACAGTATCACACTTGCCCATCATCTTCATGCCGACCCGATACCCACCTGTCCACTCTCCTGGAACCTGAAATACATGAAACGTATTTCCCCCATAAAGGGGTTAGCCATTGAATAGCTAGTGCAAGTATAACAATATGAAACATAATACTCCTCGACAATAAAGTAAATGTAATCCGTCAATTCATCAATATCCGTCAATTCATCAATTTAAGACTAGTATTCCGGAATAACTAAAATCTCAAGACGTATGTGAATGCCGTAGAAACGGTTCGTTCATATCATACGCCGTTACATGTAGGAATGCCATCAAAACGGTTCGTTCATTACATGCCAACATTATTTCATATGAATGCCGTAGAAACGGTTCGTTCATATCAACCATGGAATCGCACCAGAGGCTACGAAACCCTCAGAGGACCATAGGCCCGTCCCGGAGTGGCTAGAAATAATCATACCATCAATATTTCATACTTTCAAAGTCGAGAACGTACAATCATAAATGTATACTTGCCTTAATAATCGTTCAAGATCCGAAGAACACGGTTCGACCGAAGCTTGAACCACGAAGAAGACAACGAACGGAAGGGTTCCGACTTGAGTTCTTCACAAGGATTTCGTCCTAAGTCATATCAATGATAAATCAACAATCGTACGATGAATAATAATCGTACAACGCACAAAACCCCCTCTTAGACCTTTTGTCGGACACCTTCAAGGCGTCGACTAATAACTCAACCGAAGCACGAATCAATACACTCCAACCGTGGAATAACGATGGAAATGATAGAATACACCTAAATCATCATCAATCCATCACTAATCTAAATTACTACGGATTAAAAGGATGAAGTCAAACAAAATCCCCAATTTCCAACATAAAATTCGAAGTGTTCTTGAATAATCTTTCAATAATCCAATGAATACTCAAACATGTCCATAATCATGCGTATATCACTTCATACCCCATGATTTTAACATCCAAAACATCATTACCCAATACAAAATCGAAATCCAAGATGTTGAAGAAATTACCTCTTGAAGATCCAAGCACTATGATTCGAAGAGCACGCGATAGAACGATGATCCGGGCTTCACAATCGAAAATAGATGAAGGAAGTCACCCACTCAAGTGATAGATGAAGAAACTTCCCTCTCTCAAGCCTTCTCTCCCGTGTGAAGGTGAAGAAATGAAAAAGTATCGGTTGAATCGCACAAAAAAACGCAGATATAGGGCTGACTGACAGGTGTGCTGCGGCTCAGGCCGAGTGTGCCGCGGAACAGGCCCGAAAATATCTCCCAGGGCTCGGCAGTGTGCCGCGGCTCAGCCCAGGTGTGCCGCGGCACCGGGTACAGGCGGTTTTGACCGAATCTGGAAAATGAGAGTGACTTAGCTATTTCGACCATAACTCCCTCGTCTGGACTCCGATTGACTCACCGTTTGAACCATTGGAAAGGTAACTCGATGCTTTATAATATTACCAAGATTCATAATTTTTGGAGTTTCCAAGAATTTATGGTGATTTAACAAAGTCGAACTCATACGTGGAAATGTCGCTAAAGAACACGGAATTCAACAGAACGATACCGAAACGAACTCGGATGACAAAAAGTGTAGAATTAATCATTCTCAGGATGACGAAACGGTCCCAAGCAAGTCGTCAAAATAGACTTCCGCCAAAAATAGAAAATTTCCGGGGAACAAAATTACGGGTATTACAGCCTTGACGGCGTCCTGCAGAAACACTATTTGGCGACCGATGGCTTGGAGTTTCTCTATGCGAGCTTCGGTGAGCGGGGAGCCTGGGTGCACAATTTTTAAATCCTCAGGTTCTCCAAGTTTACGAACAACCACATGACGATGGGGTCTTTGTGGTCTGTCCTCGGGCAGAAAACAATCACCAGAATCTGATTTTGAGCTAATAGAGATATGATATGTAGGGGCATCTGGGGCAGGAGCTTCAGAAGCAGGGGCTTCAGAAGGTGGTGCTGTGGGTTCAGTCTTGGAGACAAAAGGGACTTATTCCTCCTGTCTGGGTTGCTCGTCTGTAGTCGGTTTGGGTTGCTCGTCTATAGTCAGAAGTACAGGAGGGACTGAATTCTCTGGCCGACTCTCAACTTCCGCCTGATTCGAAAGAAGGACTGAATCCTCTTGGCAGATGGCGCGGGTGGCGTCTTCAGATTGGTGGACAGTCTGGCGTCCTGTTCGGAAGCAGCTTGCTCTTCAGATATGACAGGAGGGATTGGTTCCTCCTGTTTTTGTTCTTGAGTAGCTTCCTATTGCAGGGGAGGGGACTGTTGTCTATCAGAAGTCCCCTGACCCTGCTGGTTTTGGAGTTTGGCCATTTCTCTTTCCGTGGCCTCTTCGCGGCTGATCCGTAGACCGGCCTGTAGGACATCGTCGTCGTCGTATGAGTCAGGGTTGGAGTGGTGGCTGGGGGATGGAGCTTTGTCACTGTACTGTGACTTCCTTTGAGTCTAGCCTTCTCTTCTGTCGTGTAGTAGTCAGAAATGAGATCGCAACAAAAGTGATCCTCCCAGTGGATCAAGACTTCAACGTTTTGGGTGTCCGTGACCTCCAGAGTAAATAATTGCTCTTACTTCCAGTCGGTCCAGTGATACAGGGTGTCGTAAGGTGCGACCCTGCACGACTTCCAGATTTTGAATCATTTAAAAGCTTCCTCGATTTGAACCTGGAGAAGAGTATTATTTATAATGGCTGTAGGGGAGGGATATAGTAGTGGGATCTACTGTTCGGATTAGATCCTCAATAGGTCTGGGGGCCTATTTTGGAGAGGGATCCCGAATAGAGGATGGTACCCTGTGGGGAGAGGGACTCCGTATAGGGGTGGGTACCCTATTTAGAATAATGGTTTTTAGTTCTGAAGGGGAAGCCGACTCGCCTGAATCATCTAACTTGGCAAACAGTTGTTCATCCGTAACAGCCGCCACAAGCTCAGGATCTGCAGTTTTAGCAGCAACTGTCTCTTCCAAAAGGGTTGCGCCCTGTGGGGTTGGTTCAACTACAGGAACAGAAGGAACATCTATAGTGACCGCTGCAGTCACTGTAGGCTCAGTTGTTGTTGGTTTGATTCTTTAGTCTTATACTCGCAAGCGCACGATTTGTTCGATGTAGATATGCGGTGCAAGGTCGATTCCACAGGGAGGACTATGATAGTGAAGTCAAATTATTCCTATCGTTTTGAACCAAATTATATTAAATTCTAACCTAGTCCCAAATAATTTGATTTTTTAATGGTTATAATAATTGCAACAAATAACAGTAATTTTAAGTAGATTTTAGGTAAATTGATTTTAAATAATTTACTAGGGTTTAGAGTCCACCAATGTCTATTTATTATTTATTTTATATTTTAATTCCAAGAAATTAACGGAATAGATTCTGAAAACAATCTCACTATTTCCCTATATAATTGACAATAATTACAAAAATATAATACAAATATAGATTTTCCTTCGCTTAAAAAATGTAATTTCTAAGCATTATATGTATCCAATTTAATGGAAAACAAATAATCAAAGAAATTAACTTATATCAATAATCACAAAGCAAGGGGGAATTTATAACTATCAAAAATACGTGATATAATTGATGAAATAATATTCCCCTGTTGAAGCGAAAATCATAATCTTTAAAAACATTTATTTGGAATTATTATATAAATATTAATAATAATATAGACATGGTTTCATCATAACCCCAGTAAAAGAAAATTACTCACTCATAATAACAACACAAATAAATAAATATTCCATAATATTATTACACAAATATAATTTTATTACACAATATTTTTTCTCTCCCTTACAATAATATCTCTCTATTTTTTCTCCTTTTTTCTCCTCTCCAAACACTACACAATCATCCCCTATTTATACTACTTCAAAATCAATAAAATAATCATTTTTACACTTAAAAATTCCACCCCCAACAATAATACACGGCTGCCATGAGTGCTGATGTCATGGATGACATCAGCACAGAGTTGAAATTCCGGCCCAATCAGGTGTTGACACGTGGCACAATATGGTCCGTCTATTTAATTGTCCTTCGAACGGTCATAACTTCTTCATACGAACTCGGATTTGGATGAATTTTTTTTTAAAACGATCGTCTCGACGAGACGAATAAAGTGAGACCAGTCGTGACTATATTTGAGTTTTGTAAAAATATCGCCCTTGAACCAATTGATCTGTCTTGTACCGGTTGGTTAACCTGCAGATATAATTTAATTCCAATTAATTATCCAAAAATGACATAAAATTATAGAAAATTCTAAGAAAATGAAATAATATAAATATATTGTAAAACGAATAAATTATCACACAAAACACACAATTATATACATAAAATACTAATAAAAATATTACTCAAAATATACTAAACAAATACCCCCACACTTATCTTTTGCACGTCCTCGGGCAAATCTTATACCCGAGTTATAATACTCATATGCTGAAAAAATCATGACAAAACCAATATCAAGAGAGAACAAGTGATCATGACCCAAGTGAGATCAGAGAAAAATAGGATGCCGCACCAAATTCTAACAACTTCATTGAGAATCGAATGCCAAAAGATTCAATACCCTCACAGTGGATATCACTCTTCACTCAAGTGTATATACGGGATATTCGAGAAGAGTTCACTCATATCAAAGCATAATGTGTCATTACCATATGCTTGGTCAAAAATCAAATCTCCACTACTTAAAAATAAACTCATGCATAAATCAAAAGGTCTTTCATTTGGTTGTAACGTGGCTTTGGGAATGGGTAGGATAAAGGGAAAATTATGAGGTTTGCTAGCCAAGATCAATTGTGAATTTAGATGCATAACAAATCCTACAAATAACAATCAACACCCCCCCTTCTGTAATGAAAACTCTCAACCCATCATCCCCAAGTTATTCTGTACATGGTATTTGAATATTCATCTGGTAAGATCATACTCTTGTGTAAGGAAAAGTATGCAATGGATCTTCTGGAAGGATTTATGTATCACTTAAAGGATAGTTCAAGTGCTATTTTATGTATATATAGTGATGATTTTCGCACTTGACCTCCCGTTTTTTTTTTTTTTTTTTTTAGGCCGTTTTTTTTTTTTTAGATTTTTTTTTGGCCTTTATTTATATTTTTTTTTGGTTCAATACTCCAATGTACTTCACACCCTTTCACTTTCAACAAAAGCTCTAAATCTCCACAATACTCTTATGAACATCGGCCCCTATTTGTCACACATCTAGTTCACAATTAAATCTTTGACTAGAGGGTGCAAATGGATGAGTCATCAACAAGAATGGATAATGGCTAAAGTAATGTGCTTGATCAAAGAAATAGGCTCAGGCTCAATGGGGCTTCTAAGGATAAAATGTAATGGGTGGGAAAAATATAAGCCAACAAGGGTTAATCCTAATTGCCTTTATCATCTTAATGCAAGAGTTTATGAATGTAGTCTCGAAATGTATAATTGAGCAAGTTCTAGAATGAACACAATATGTTTGACCACACAACAAAAAATATAGAGCGTATATATAAGGATTGCTCTAAGGCTCAAAACTCACAAAAAGGGTGTTGTGTACTGAATCTCATACACCTTCATCCAAATCCATTATCAAAACCAGTGAAATATCCCAAAAATGTTTTTTTCACTAACGTTTTCTCAAGAAAATGGTGCCGTGATTTTCAGCCCATTTTTTTTTTATTTAATATTGCATATATATATATATATATATAGATATAGATATAGATATACACCTTCCCCCACACTTAATGATAAACAATATCCTTATTGTGTAAAAAGAACAATGGAGTAAGGGTTTAAATAAGACTTCCCTGTTTATGAAAGACGACGCTTTGCTCAAGCCTTTTTTTTTTTTTGGACCTGCAAGAAATAAGTGTGGCAAAACAACAAAAGAAAATATATACCCGGAAGTATAACACAAACAACCTAGATGCGCTTCAAGAGAGTCCGAAGAGTCGCCTTACGCTGCCATCAATGCTTTTATTAAAAACAAACAGAAAAAGTACAGTAATAGAAATAACAATACATAAATCGTGGATAGATGCGCGTCAAGAGATCGAAAAGAAAACTCCTTAAGCTGCCATCATTTTCACGATTTTTACACTCGCTAAAAAGTAAAAACAACAAGAGGGATGAAGTGGGATATCAGAGGGAAAGGAATGTATCAATTTTGCGTTTCCGCACAGTGAAATCTTCCATCCAAACAATATTAGCTAGAGCTGGGTCTGGTTCAGGAACAAATGCAATAAGTTTTTTGATCAGCTCTTCTGGTGTTGTTGCAACAACTATTATTCGTTTAGCACGCTCGAAATAAAACCTTTTTCAAGAGTAGTTGATGAAAGATAGTAAACCATCGAAGAAACCATTGACATTTAGCAGACCTATTGGTTTCGTATGAACATTTAGTCGGGCTCGTAACCACATGAAAAAGTTCCTCAAGAGTGCCAAAACCACCGGAAGGGTGATAAAGGCATCGCATTATTTATCATGTGAGTTATGCGGTCTTGCATATTCACACTCTGAACTCATCTCCAATAGTTGCTCCAGTGATTTTACTTTCACCGGAGGTTTTGGAATGATTCCCAACACTCTTACTCCTTCCAGATAGGCGAAGCGGCAGACGTCCCATTAATCCTAGACTTCCTCCTCCGTAAACTACATGAATGCATTTTTTTCCTAAGGTACGACCCAAGTTGTGGGCCGCTTGATAAAGCAAGCCTCTTTCCCATGACTAGCTCCACCAAAAATGCAGATGGAGTTAAATCTTTTTGCGGAAGATGATGATTCCATTTTTTTTTTTTTGAAAAGAAAATTACTTAGAGAGATAATGAAAAGAATACAAGTTTGAGGGATGCAGAAAAGAAACAACTGCAACGTTTATTTATAGATGCAAAATAAAGTAAAAAGATTTATCAAATCTGTGACCGCGTTAATTGCGCTTCAACTACTCAATAGAATAATGAATGCATTTATTGCGTATCACGTTTTTATTCGTAAAATCTAAAAAACGACAAAAATAAAGATACTCACGTGTATGTACGGTAGTTGTGATTGTGGCTCACATCTTCCTCTCGATTTTACGTTCGAAACGGCTTAAACGCCTTCTATGAGTCTGGGAGAAGCTTCCCATCCAATTTTCTTACAAATTGGCAAACAGGTCTTTTAACGCCGATTCCCAAGACGTTGTTCATATTCGGTTTGAATTTATTCCACAAACATCGAATCCCGTAATGTACGAGTCCACTAGGATGCGTGTCAAGAGAAATTTCGATATCATCTAAATTCTCCTTATTCGACCATCCTTGATGAATCGAATTTTATCTTCTCTGTTTGTGGAAGGAATTCCTAAAGATCGACATCTTGAATCACAGTTCCACCTAGCACATTTGTAGCAAACGGCGATTTTCTTTGCTCGTCGTTTCTTGGCATATGAACTTTTTCCAAGCCCTGGTAAAAATCTAGTTGGTGTTTCCGTGAACTCACCCGCTATTCTCACTTTGGCTTCAATAATGAATCGAATATCAAAAGGTATGCCGTTATTCATAAGCAACCTCATTCTTTCAACTCTGGCTTGGTAAAGTTTCAAAATGACTTTTTTGCTAAGAAAGGGAAATCTTTTTTCAATTGTTTTCAAAGTTTCTTCCATAATTAAAAATAAAATAAAAATATCTACAAAATCAGTTATTGTGGGAAACTGAAAAATCGACTTTACTAGCCACGAGTACCGTTATCCGCCACTTGACCGGCAAACACAATGGAGTATTAATCCACAATATCGGGGTCCTTAAGAAGAATCTCTTCTACCTCAAAAGATTTTAATTCCAAATATGGTTTTAACCGTTGACCATTTACTTTGAAAATATTACCATTTTTGGATTTTCAATTTCTACACTCCGTGAGGATAGACCGTATGAATAATAAATGGACCAGACCACCGTGAACGTAACTTGCCTGGAAATAATAACAAACGAGAGTTAAAAAGAAGGACTTTTGACCGGGAGAAAAAGTTTTTCTCAAAATGTGTTTATCATGAAAAAATTTCATTTTGTCCTTATATTTCCTTGCACAATCGTACGCATCATTTCGATTTCTTCCAATTCATTTAGTTGAAGTTTCCTATGAATTCCACCATGTCTAATGAAAAATTTAATCGCTTTATGGCCCAAGATGCTCTATGTTCCAATTCAACAGCAAATGACATGGTTTTCCAAAGACAAGCCTAAATGGAGACATTCCGATGGGAGTTTTAAAAGCGATACGGTAAGCCCACAATGCATCATTCAATCGCAAAGACCAATCTTTCCTTGTAGGATTAACAGTTTTTCAAGAATATGTTTGATTTCTGTTTGAAATTTCAACTTGGCCACTTGTTTGAGGGTGATAAGGAGTAGCAACTTTATGTTTAACACCATATTTTTAAATAAATGATTCAAAAATTTATTACAAAAATGTTTTCCTCCATCACTTATAATTGCTCGTGGTGTTCCAAATCTGAAAATATTTTCTTTCAAAAATTTTACCACGACTTTGTGGTCATTCGTTTTGCAAGCAATTGCTTCTACCCATTTTGAAACATAATCGACGGCCACAAGGATGTAAAGATTGCCAAAAGAAATTGGAAAAGGTCCCATAAAATCTATGCCCCAAACATCAAATATTTCAATAATTAAAATTGGGTTTAAAGGCATCATATTTCGTTTAGAAATTCGACCTAATCTTTGACATCTATCACATGTGCTGCAATATGAATGTGTATCTTTGAAAAGTGTTGGCCAATAAAAACCACATTGCAGAATTTTAGTAGTTGTTTTCTTTGAACTAAAATGACCTCCACATGCATGATCATGACAAAAGGAAATGATATTTTGTTGTTCATGTTCTGGCACACATCTCCTAATAATTTGATCAGGACAATATTTGAACAAATATGGATCATCCCAAAAGAATTTTTACTTCGTTTAAAAATTTTGTTTTATCTTGATTATTCCAATGAGATGGCATGTTACCGAATAAGGTAATTGACAATGTCTCGCATACCAAGGTATTTGAGAAATGTACATGAGTTGTTCATCGGGAAAGTTTCATTAATGGGAGGTTCTTTATCAAAAATTCACGATTAGCCTAGACAAATGATCGGAACAACATTTTCAACACCTTTTTATCTCGAATTTCTAAGTCAAACTCTTGTAACAATAGAATCCAACGGATCAAGCGAGGTTTAGCATCTTTCTTAGAAAGAAGATATTTTAATGCGGCATGATCGGAGTAAATTATGACTTTTGAACCAATCAAGTAAGGTCGAAATTTGTCTAAAGCAAAAACGATCGCAAGCAATTCTTTTCATTGTAGAATAATTTAATTGGGCATCATTTAGAGTTCTACTTGCATAATATATTACTTGGCAATTTATTTTCTCTTTGACCCAATACTACACCGACGGCATAGTCGGATGCATCGCACATTATTTCAAAAGGAAGATTCCAGTTTGGAGATTTGATGATAGGTGCAGAGCTCAACATAGATTTGAGTGTCTTAAAAGCTTTTAGACAATGATCATCAAATACGAAAGGTGTGTCTTTTGAAAGTAAATTACATAATGGCCTTGAGATTTTACTAAAATCTTTGATGAATCGACGGTAAAAACCAAAGATGGCCTAAGAATGACCGAATTTCTTTAATCGTTCGTGGGGGTGGAAGACTGGATATTAAATCAACTTTAGATTTGTCCACCTCAATTCCTTTTTCAGAAATCACATGTCCTAAGACAATTCCTTTTTTAACCATAAAATGACATTTTTCCCAGTTTAGGACAAGATTCTTCTCCTTACACCTAACCAACACTTGGGTTAAGTTGTGTAAACATTCATCAAAGCTAGACCCGAATACAGAAAAATCATCCATAAAAATTTCCAAAAAACGCTCAACCATGTCGAAAAATGCTCATCATACACCGAAAAGTAGCGGGTGCATTACATGCACCAAATGGCATTCGTCGGTAAGCAAAAGTTCCGAAAGGACAGTAAAAGTGGTTTTTTCTTGATCTTCGGGAGCAATGGGAATTTGGTTATAGCCGGAATATCCATCAAGAAAACAATAATAAGCATGACCGGCTAACCTTTCTAGCATTTGATCAATAAAAGGAAGTGGAAAGTGATCTTTTCTTGTAACAGAGTTCAATTTTCTGTAATCAATACAGACTCTCCATCCAGTTTGAATTCTGGTTGGAACAAGTTCATTTTCTTCATTCGTGATTACGGTTATGCGATTTCTTTGGAACCATATGAACAGGATCGACCCAAGAGCTATCGAAATAGGGTAGATGATCCCTACATCTAAGAGTTTGATTATTTCAGCTCTTACAACTTCTTTCAAATTAGGATTTAGTCTTCTTTGAAATTCTCGGGAAGTTTTCGCATTTTCTTCAAGGTGAATTCGATGCATGCATATAGAAGGATTAATACCTTTAATATCGGAGATGGTCCAAATTTATTGCTTCTTTATGTTCTTTAAGAACATTGATTAACTTATCTTCTCGTTCTTCATCTAAATCGATGCTATGATGACAGTGTGGTTTCGATGGCCCTAAAAATGCATATTTTAGAGATTCGTAATGGATTGAGCTCTATCTTTGAATCCTCAATAGTTACTTCATTATTCATTTGGCTCTCAAGTGGTTCGGTTTTAGCTTTCCATTTATCATTATCCAATAATGGTGTAGACTCTAGTAAAGAATTTACTTCATTAATTGAATTGTCGATGTCAAAATCGAGCCAAAATGAGCAAGACAGCTTTCAAAAAGATCATCATCATCCATTTTTGGAAAGAAATAAGGACCCATACTCTCTATCATATTTACCTCACAGACATCATCAAGATCATCATGTTGTTGAGAAATGTTAAACATATTTAGTTCAACAGTCATATTTCCAAAAGAAAATTTTATGATGCCATTTCTACGCTTAATTAATGCATTTGAAGTAGCTAAAAATGGCCTTCCTAAAATAACAGGATTTGATCTTTGGTATTCTCAACAGTTCGGTCTATGACTATAAAATCAACAGAAAGTAGAATTTATCTACTTGAATCGAACATCCTCTACGATTCCTCGAGGTATTTTTATAGATCTATCAGCTAGTTGAAGTATCACGGATGTTGATTTTAGCTCCCCTAATCCAAGTTGTGTATAAACAGAATATGGTAATAAATTCACACTGGCTCCTAAATCAAGCAAGGCTCGTTTAATGATGTGATCTCCAATGACACAAGATATTGTAGGACTACCAGATCTTTATACTTAACGGAGTTTTATTTTGGATTATTGAGCTAACATGTTCACTAAAAATGCCTTTCTTGGAACATTTGTTCTTCTTTTACGGGCAAAGATCTTTCAAGAACTTAGAATAAGCAGCACTTGTTTAATAGCATCAAGGAATGGAATATTTATTAGAAATTGTATAAATATATACATTATATCTTTTTATTGCACACTTTTATCTTTTGGAATAAGTCTTTCAGAAATGGAGCTTTTGGAACGTAAGGCTTTTCTTTTTCCTTAGAATCTTTTGGTTTTGAAACTTGTGGTTCATTTGATTTTTCTTCCGGATCATATTCAGGCTTTTGTATTTCTTTTCCACTTCTAAGGGTAGTTATGGACTGAACTTCTGCGTTAGAAGAGTTTACTTCATATTGTCCTTTAGGATTAGGGATGGACTGACTCGGAAATTTTCCCTTTTCTCTTTCAGCTAAAGTTGTTGCAAGTTGACCAATTTGTGTTTCAAGCTTAGAAATAGCCTGTGAGTTTGACTGTACAGCTTGCTGAGTTGATTGGAACATTTGTTGAGTAGATTGCATGAATTGTTGCAACGTATCTTCCAAAGATGGTTTCTTTGGCACTATAGAAGGATACTGATAAGTATTTGGAGGATATTGATTAGGACGGACATTTTGTTGATTTGGCATATTCATTTGATGTCCTCCTTGATTCATTGGAGGCATATTTTGCTTCCAGGAAAAATTTGGATGATTCCTCCAATTTGGATTATAAGTTGGAGCAAATGGATTGTCCGAATATTTTCCATATGAATGTAACACATTGACTTCTTCATTAAAAATTTCTTGATTTTGTGGACCAGAGGGACAAGATTGAGATGAATGAAATGATTCCGCACATGAAATGCAAAATTCATTTTTTGAGTTTGACGAGGGGATGGATTGCTTCAAGACTAACGCATCCACTTTTCGTACTAAATCATCTATAGTAGATTTTATTTCAACATCTTGTTTAACCTCGTAAATTCCACATTTTTTTGGGGTCGTATGCATCGATTTGGCTCTAGAGTCGAGTGAATTCCATTGTTGTGAATTAATTGACATATTTTCAAGTGCATTCCAAGCTTCGTCTCCAATAAGGTGAAGAAATTTTCCACCATGCATTGATTGGATTAATTGGCGATTGTTTGGAGTTAAACCGTCATAAAAATATTTTACCAAACGCCATATTTCAAAACCATGATGGGGACACTTAAGGATTAAATCATTAAATCTTTCCCAACACTCGTAAAATTCTTCATTTTCTTTTTGGAAAAATTCGGATATTTCTCTTCTAAGACTATCAGTTTTGGACATTGGAAAAAATTTTGCGAGAAATTTATTCACTAGTTGGTCCCAACTAGTAATTGTTCTTGCTTGAAGAGAATTTAGCAATTTTGCTTTATCTTTGAGAGAAAATGGAAATAATCTAAGTTTGTGATTCATCGAGAAATTTTGGAATCGGAAAGTAGAACAAATATCGAGAAATTCCTTGACATGCATATACGGATCTTCTCTTTCCAAACCGTGAAAAGATGGAAGAAGTTGAATTATTGATGGTTTAAGTTCGAAATGAGTTGCATTAGTCGTAGGCAACACTATGCAAGAGGGAGAATTAGCACTCACTGGAGAAAAATATTCTATTAAAGTTTATTAATTAGCAACTTGATTATTCCGATTTTCGATTTCGTCCATTTTTGGTATCGGTTTTATTTGTTGAACTTCAATTTTAGTTAAGGACAATCTTCTTCTCGTTAATCGACCTTTATTATTTCGTTGCCAAACTTGCATTCACCGATATTACAATTTTTTTAACTTTGCATACAAACCAAATTATGATAGTCGATCGAACTTCCAGATCGTTGGAGGCGTCACAACGGTCGCACTTAAAATCCAACTTTCTTCGGCATGTACAACAGAGGCCTTTTTGCCAAAATTCAATCGATTTTCAAAATCAGTTTGTACGAGATTGATATTTAGCTTTTCTCTATTCAAATCGAATAAAGTAGTGAGTGAAAAATATCAATCCCTTGTTGAATCTTTTAAAGGATTTTATTGTTTAATTATTTTTTTTTTGAGTTTTTATATTTTTATTATTATTAATAATAATGATAATTATTATAATTATTACTAAAATTATAGGATGTAATAGATTGCAAAGGAATAAATTTACTAATTGATCTACGGAAGCAATATCTATTGATAAACTAAATTATACGACGAGAAATATTACAACTAAACTAAATGTCTAAGAATAATGTAAGTAGAAAATAACAACTAAAAACACAATCTAAATTTACCACTAGAAGATTCTATTAGAACTAAAGACAAGATATAAAAATTAAAAAAAAATTCTGATTTTTTTATTATTTTATATTTATTTTATATTTTTATATTTATTATAATTTTATTATATTTTTAGACTAATAATATTGAGCTAATATATATATATATATATCAAGATATATTATTTATTTTTTATAAAAATCAGATTTTTTAAAACAGCTTTTATGCAAACAGCTTTTAAAACAATTTTTATAAAAGTTTTTATAAAAGGTAAAGCTTTTACCTTTTAAAAAAGGTAATTAAAAAATTAAAATTACAAACTTTTATTTTATGCAAACAATAGAAATAGTTTTTTTTTTTACAAATTATCGTTTCTGTTTTTTTTTTTTAAATTTTCGTGCTTTTAATTTTTTTTTAGTATTTTCCCTTTTTATTAAAATATTGTAATTTATTTTAAAAAAATAAATTCTGTTTTTATTAAAAAAATTCAAAGTTCAGAAAGTTTATTTTATTATATATATTCCAGATTGTTTAAATTATTAATTCTTAATTGATTTTTTTAGATTTTTATGAAAATTAAATTTTTAATAAAACTAGCAGTTTTACTTTTAAAAATAAAATAAAATAATTCAGATTTTTATTTATTACGGAAAATAATATTCCAGATTATTTTTAATTTATTTTTATTATTTTTTATTTTTTCGAATTTAAATTAAAAATTTTGATTTTTAAATATTAATATTCCAAAATTACAAAAATATTACCTTAAATTTTTAAACTTTTTTGTATTTTCCAGATCTCTTTTTTTAAAATAAAAATAAATAAGTTCTGAATTTTTAAACTTTTTCAGATTTTTATATTTTTATATATTTTTGGACTTTTTAATTTTTTATTATTTTATTATTATTTTTACGAAAATGAACAGTAGATTTTATTATTATTACTTATATTTATTACTAAAAGTTTTTATTATTTTTCAGATTTTTCTTTATGAATAAAATAAATTCTACAACTAATGATATTAAAAAGATGTATAATAATAAAGAAAAGCGGAAAATAAATAACTAGTAGAAGAATTCAACTAACTTGGTGACGACGGTCTTCTTGTACTTCGTTTGCGCCTCCCGGCAACGGCGCCAAAAACTTGTTGTTGGTTTGATTCTTTAGTCTTATACTGCAAGCGCACACGATTTGTTCGATGTAGATATGCGGTGCCGATTCCACAGGGAGGACTATGATAGTGAAGTCAAATTATTCCTATCGTTTTGAACCAAATTATATTAAATTCTAACCTAGTCCCAAATAATTTGATTTTTTAATGGTTATAATAATTGCAACAAATAACAGTAATTTTAAGTAGATTTTAGGTAAATTGATTTTAAATAATTTACTAGGGTTTAGAGTCCACCAATGTCTATTTATTATTTATTTTATATTTTAATTCCAAGAAATTCGGGAATAGATTCTAAATCAATCTCACTATTTCCTATAGATTTGACAATAAGTACAAAATTATAATACAAATATAGATTTTCCTTCGCTTAAAAATGTAATTTCTAAGCATTATATGTATCCAATTTAATGGAAAACAAATAATCAAAGAAATTAACTTATATCAATAATCACAAAGCAAGGGGGAATTTATAACTATCAAAAATACGTGATATAATTGATGAAATAATATTCCCCTGTTGAAGCGAAAATCATAATCTTTAAAAATATTTATTTGGAATTATTATATAAATATTAATAATAATATAGACATGGTTTCATCATAACCCCAAAGTAAAGAAAATTACTCACTCATAATAACAACACAAATAAATAAATATTCCATAATATTATTACACAAATATAATTTTATTACACAATATTTTTTCTCTCCTTACAATAATATCTCTCTATTTTTTCTCCTTTTTCTCCTCTCCAAACACTACACAATCCTCCCCTATTTATACTACTTCAAAATCAATAAAATAATCATTTTTACACTTAAAAATTCCACCCCCAACAAGAATACACGGCTGCCATGAGTGCTGATGTCATGGATGACATCAGCACAGAGTTGAAATTCCGCCCAATCGGTGTTGACACGGCACAATATGGTCCCGTCTATTTAATTGTCCTTCGAACGGCCATAACTTCTTCATACGAACTCGGATTTGGATGAATTTTTTTAAAACGATCGTCTCGACGAGACGAATAAAGTGAGACCAGTCGTGACTATATTTGAGTTTTGTAAAAATATCGCCCTTGAACCAATTGATCTCAGACTTAGGTTGGTTAACTGCAGATATAATTTAATTCCAATTAATTATCCAAAAATGACATAAAATTATAGAAAATTCTAAGAAAATGAAATAATATAAATATATTGTAAAACGAATAAATTATCACACAAAACACACAATTATATACATAAAATACTAATAAAAATATTACTCAAAATATACTAAACATCAGTCTTAGAAGAATTCTTGGTCTTCTTCTTCTGCAGTCATAGATCTTACAGATTGCCTCCTGGGTCTCAAGTTGGATTCCCAAATCTGTTGTTGATACTGCGCTGCGACCTGTTTTCTTGTTGGATAATGGGGCGCTTATATCCAATATCTAGGCGAGCTGTACTGAAAGTACTGCCGTGTGGGCCTTTGATATTTGGATAGAGCCTTCTTTCTGAACGGCTATTGGCGCTGTTGATATGCTCTGGGAGCATGCTATTGGTTATGCCTTACAGGTCTGAATAGCTGAGGATTCCGCTGTCTGGAATATGACTGTGGTGGCGGAATGGCAGCCTTTGCTGTTCGCGGTGCAACTGGTTCCTTCACAGGACTAGGAGTTTCTTCCGATACAGGAATGTGTTCCACACTCCTGACGAATACCGTACTAGATTTTTCTTTGTTGGAGAATGAGTTGTATCCTAAGCCAAGTTTATCATGAGCATGTTGCCCAGTGCTTAGGATCTCTTTCATTCTATTAGAGGATTTCTCGAAAGAATTCAAGATTGTCTCTAATTCTCCTTCACGTTTCTCGAGAGATTTTACTTTGGCTTCGAGTAGAGCCAAATCATTTGTCTTTCTTTCAAGATGAGATTTAGTCTCATTTAGATCGTGAGCAAGTTGATGATTGCTCTCCATTAGTTTTTCTAAATTGGCTTTGCTGTTTTCACAGTCGACAGGCATATTTTCGTAATTATCCTTCAGCAAGTCGTTTTCTTCCTTCAGCTCACTACGCTATAGATGGCCTATGGCAACTCCTACAAAATGTTGCAAGAAGCAAAAAAACGTTGCTGCAGACAAGAAAATCAAAACGGCAACACTTTTTTGGTGTTGCACTTTTCACCGCTGCTGTAGGTCCCTACAGCAACACTTCTGTCACCTACTGCAACACCACACCTTTTGTTACCATAAGACTGCAAGGCATCGTTAAATATAGTCTATAGCAACATTAAACAAGTGTTGCAGCAGAGGTCAATTTTCTGTAAAAGTAGGGGGCCATATGTGAGTCCCACATATGGGGTCCGATTTGGGCCCACATGTGGGGGCCAATGTGGGCCCCATACCTGTTAGGGAACCCTGTTGCAACACTTTTTCGCAACACTCTTTAAGTTTCTGCAATACCTTTTTCGTAAGTAACTGCAACACTATGTACCATCTACTGCAACACTTTCACAAAAAAAAATTAACAGGAAATATTTATTTATATTAATTATTAATCCATTACAATTCAGAATCCATCAATTCAAAATACAACCCATATCATCCATCCATCCATCCAAAATATCTAACCAAATAAAACCCCTCCACAACATATAATTATAAGTCTAACCACCAAAACAAAGACCCTCCACACCATCCATCCACCATAATATCTAACGAAGCACATAGAGTTATAAGTCTTAAAGTACGTAATGAAACTAGTTAAACAGCTTAAATACAACAACCAAGAGCCACGAAATACAGTACTTAAAAAGCAGAAAATCTAAGATGTAGCATCTCCTCCGATAATAGGAGTGTCGTCATTATCACTTGATATTGTGGGACAAAGTTCCACCAAATTGATATCCATGCTTGGGTTCTCCTGCACCTTCTTATTCACTTGTGCATCTACTTATTTTTGGACCTTCTTCTCTAGCTTTTCTTCCATTTCGTCAACAACTTCTTGCCTAATTTTGGTCGTCAAGTCTGCGAGTTTGTCGCGCGAGAAGTGGAGCATTTGTCAGACTTTACACATCTTCCTATAAGCCATTAATAACCATGTGCTTTTCCATCCAATAGAAGTTCAGTGACACCTTCAGTTGGTCCTGATAAATCAGGACCAATAACCTTTTCAGTTTTGTCCTACAAAATAAAGCCACGGCCATGTCAAATTAAATAGACTTGAATGGAAGAATACACCTGGCATGTGATCAACTAAATAATAGAACACTTAAAATTATGAACTTAGTTACTTTTCCATCAGTCATGTACTCGCCACCCTCTTTTCGCTTACGAGTCTTAACAAAAAAAATGTTGTGTTTCAAAATTATACTATATTAGAGACCATCTAAAAGTTTATATGCTAATTCAAGAGAAACAAAATTGATGGCAAATCACCAAGAACAGAGAGCAGCAATATATAGACATATCACTAACAATAGAGATTAATATGATTAAAATTGATCCAGCATTTCTGTAGTAATCACTAATTAGGACTTTGCCTCCAGGCTTTAGCCACTTGTAAAACGATCTGAATAGTGCAGGTTTGTCCTGAAAAAATTAGACCAATAATATGAATATTAGAAAATGTAAAGAACAAGGAAAGTGAGACGACGCTTCTCTTAGTATAGTGGTAATAGAAGAAACTTAACTATAAAATCCAAACACTGTCTAAAGTTATGGAGCATACTTATCACAAACTACACTTAGAAAAATATCTGGTGTTTGGAAAAGAGGTCTAGCTTCTCCAGTTTCAATGTCAGCTACCCATACTCTCAGCTTGCTACTGCTGCCATCCTCCTGTTAAGAGATTGGTTGTAAGAAAAGTAGCATTCGTATAGAGAATATATATCATAAGACAGAACGCAAGCAGAAGGACGAGCAAATCTATTCCTTGGAATAAATAGATAACATTTCAGCAAACATTTAGTCTATAGAATAACTATATGGCTAGAAAAGCAAGAATTCCAACAGCAAGATGGACAACACACAATGTGATCACAGACTATGATGAAAGACTAAAATGGGAGACATATACCTCATCGACTCTAACACTGAAGGCAAGATGCCTACCATCATGTTCAAAAATTTACAGAAAGATAACTATACTTGATTGTCGTGATTCCTCTATTACATGAAATAGGTAAGAAAGAATGGGGAGTAAAGAAAATTTTCATACATCAGACATGAAAAAATGTTACAATTTAGTGTGTTGTGTGAATTGATTTGGTGTGCTGCATCAAAAATAAGCATCAAAGTGCATATAGCACATTTCTTAGAGAAATTTGGCTTACCATTGGATGAAGTTAATCTTAGCGCCACTTGGAAGACAAATACATAATCTAATTTCCAACTTGATATCCAAGTCTCTGGAAACAGATTTATTAGTGAACTAAGAACCATATATTCACTTCAGCATTCCTTCAAGAAGCAGGATTCATTGAAAACATCAAGAATGTGGGTGGACAAACAAAGAGAAGACTTGGGAGTTTCTACAATTGTAAGAACAAACCTGATGCTCTGTAAAACCGCAGCCTATTAACACTCTGCAATATAGCAGACATATTTGCTAACAGGTAAATATTCAAGCGCCTGAAAATGAAAAATTAGCCTTAGAGTTGTAGGGATTAAGTTCGAAAACAGCAATAAATAGGTACCTTAAGGATAACAAGCAGAACACTTGTGTGCTCTTCTTTAACGGCTTCACTTAAACATGTTGCCAATATCATCAGTCCACCTTTGACTAAAAACCTGTAAATACATAAGGATCAGATAATGAGGGGAATTGATGATGTAAATCATCATTCAAACCCATGAATAGAAACAAAGTACCAGTTTAGCACTGAAGGAGTTGTTATTTGAAAAATCCACCGTATCAATTTAACCTGTCTAGAGAATGATTCTTGTTTCCTCATTAAGCCAAATACATTTTCAACAAAATGCTTGTCTGAATCGTCCATGCCAGATAACTCATCATGCCTCTTTGAACTAGAAGGCTCTTCATGAACACTTATTGGAACGACAGGGGCTAAAGTGGTGGGTTCAGCAAGTATATCTGAACTTGAAGTGGATGTAATACCATCATGCATCAAATTGCAGACAGATTTATTAGCTTTCTCTCTAGAAAATCTAACAAACTTTCTCACTCTAGTTCACTGCCCAGCAAAAGAATCCCGAACGTACAAATAATATCATTTGAACATCAATGAGTTAGTTCTAGGCTAGTAGGATCAGTGGCACCAGTTCTATGCAGAAATTTCTTCGTAAATAGACAATGTACAGAGAGCAATATTTCACCCAGCAATCTAAACACATTAAAATGTCAACAGCGGCAAAGCTTACTGCCATCTCATAAAGTAACCCAGACTAGGAGAAATAACCAGAGCTTAAGGCAGCACTTTGTTTTACCAACCATGGAAACGAGAAGGAACGAAGATTACAACCTGAGAACTAGTAACTCCAAACTGAGCACTTACTTCCCGAGTCTCCCTCTTGCTAATTGCATCTTTCATGGAGAACACGGGTGCATATACTTTACATCCTTGGGATTAAGCAAGTCTCTAGGCCTCTTTCCTGCAAAAACTAACGAATACAACCAAGGGTATGCACAAACATATTCAGAGATATATACAATATAGACATGACATCCAGACAAATATTATGATAACTCTATCTTAATTACTGACATTTGGGAAATGTACAATAAGCACGAGGGAAACTAATTCCAATCACGCGAAACCCATACGGAAAAGGATCTAACAAAGAAGGGGTAAAACTCACCAATTTTAATGGACAGAGCACTAGCGGCCAGCATTATGATTCCAGATAATCAGAAATCAACCAACCAAATAAAGTAAAACGCACGAAACTAAACAGAATTTAATAGAAACAATACCATTTGATTCATGCTTGGTTATTTCCTTAAAAATGTAAATAAGTGTTTAAGGAGAAATAACAGCATACTTACTTATTTACGTTAATAAAAGCTACGAAAATACCGCAAATCTCAGCTTAGTAAAGGAAGCTGATATTTTTCTAGTTTTATCTGCTCGAAGTCAGGGTCGTCGAGGAAAGTGGAGACGGCGGCGTCGAGATCGAAGTTGTGAGACTCCAGGAAGAAGAGGGCTTCGGATTTGGAGGCGCAGGCGGTGATCTCGCAGAAGGTGTTGACGAGAGCAATCTGGGGGTGGGTGTTGAAGCGAGCTTCGTCCGTGAATCTCAGCGACTGATTCTCCATTGTTTGAGCTTTTTCTTTTCTTTATTTTCTTTAGGAATTGATTTTGAAGCGACTGATATATTGTGCGGACTGTGGTAGTAGAGTAATACTCACTTTACCGCTCAAAGCATGATACAAAGGTCTATTTTTTATTTTTTATTTATATTCTAGGTAATTATTGATGTAAGTAAAAATGATAAATATATGGTGGAGATTGAAAAATAAAAAATATTGATGGAATCGAACCATCACAAATATGACCAAAATCACCAAAATCCCAAACACGAATAGCAAAAGTGGAGTCGAACCATCACAAATTTCTTTTCAAAATTTCAGTAAGACCATCTCTAACTAAAAACCATCTATAAAACTAGAAATCCCATGGGACTCCTTTTAACATTGCACCTCAAGAACTGAAATTCAATCGAGATAAAAAAAACCACCTCCCCAATCGGCTTTAATTAGCAAATTGAAAAGTGAAGTTGTTTTTTCGATTTTTACTTCACTAATATACATAACTGAAGTAAATTGTACTGAAATCTTTGATGTTTATTCTACTAGTGAAATAAAATAAATCAGTAAAAAAATTAATACCATCAAAATTTCAATTTAAAAATTTCTGGATATTACACATAATTATTGGCACCTTTTATTCTATCCAAATAATTATTTTAAATTATTATTTTTAATTTCCAATTTTATAAATATTATAGTTTTTTTAATTTGTTCATATCAAATCTGATTAAAAAGTATTACTTCTGAATAAATGTCATACTCCACTTCAATCAAAATCAATTAGTTCTCAAGTAAAAGATTATTTAATTGTAATTTTACATAAAAAAATATGAATTTTTTTTAAATAGTACATCTACGGCAACACTGCATCATAAAATGTTATAGCATGTAACACTTTGCTACTAAGGCAACACTTTGTAAACATATACAGCAACATCAAAAAAGCAATGTTGCAGCAGGTAAAATTTTTAGAGCTACTATAACATTTTTGAGCGCAACACTAACAAAATCTGTTGCCATAGGTCATCTATGGCGTAGTGGCTCTAGGTTAGAAATTTGGATCTGTATGTTTTCTCTTTTCGATATCTCATGGGCCTTTTGAATGTTATTAAATTCATTCAACATGTTTTCAAAGGTATGATATGTATTTACAGGAATATTCGAGGTAGAGATTACCTCATCATCATCGTCGTCTTCATTTTCCTCGTTAACTTTGGCCATAGAGCACATATAGGCTCTATCTTCTAGCTCATCATCAGACGAGTCACTATCAGTGACCACCTGAAGACATTCAGTCCTTGTTGATGCGGGTGAAGCTTTTGATTCTCCAATGAAGTTCTTGAGTTTGTTCTTCATCCTGTTTCTCCAGTCATCAAACTCATTAATATGAAACATAGATATCTTATTTGACATAAAGGTATCCATATTAGAAGATGGGAAATACAAAGTCTGTTTTCGAAAATAAGTGATTTTAAGGATCTGATTCAGTTAAAAATATGACTGATTCTTTTTAGAATCAACCGCTCTGATACCACTTGTTGGCCCCAAAGTATGCAGGATACAGCGTTGAAAGAGTTTTAAGCAACAAGCAGTACGTTTTTCAACTCGGAGTGCGTAGCGGAAGTCTTGCAACAGTAAGTTGCTGTCGATACAGGAACTCGGTCTAATCTCCTATTAGCTTGGTGCGAACAGGGTTTTGCAGTGCATACTTCTATAAATCACAGTTTATGAAAATAGTAACGGCGAAAGGTAAATAACACAGTATTTAAGTGGTTCGAGGTAAACCCCTCTACGTCCACTGGTCCTCTACACAGGAGTAAAACGTTTATTATAAATACTGCGTACACAACTATGTATTTATAATCAAACCTATCCTTGTATCTGTAACACCCCCAGGATATCCGAGGTATATTACAGCGCCGTGAATCCCTATATGGGACCCACCAGGCTGGACAACATCATACACAACGACTCACAGGAACACTAAAATAACACCACGTCATAAATACGCAAAACAGAATGATCCACCCGGTTCAACCGGTCAAACACAACATCATCAATCAACACAGACATAATAGGCAACAATACAATCCGGACGAACAAGAATTCTTAGGTACTCGAGTACAACTATTAGTTCATAAACCACAAAAGGTGAAAAGACAAAAAGACATTAAGACGACACTTATGCACAATCATCACGCATGGCCATCATCCGTAATCGTCCAGCCCGCTCGTCCGATGAACGACTGAAATTCATAAAATGAATTTCCCAAAACGGGTCCCCAGAGGGGTTAGCAATTACGATAGTACAAGTAACCATATGAACGACTTACATCTTACACATATATTAATGCATGCAATTCAAGAAAAACATAGTTCCAAAACACTCATTTCCTAAATGCCAATAATCAAAACCACATTTGTAAAATGCACCACAATTAACCGCGGACCCACAGCTTCGTGGATCCCTGCCGAGACCCCGTCGGATCTAACCCACAGTGGTTAAAAGCAAGCTCGCGGTCCCACAGCTTCGTGGAACCCTACCGAGACCCCGTCGAGTCTAACGCGCAGTGAGCATACACACACACACAATTTCTCATACAAAACTACTATGTCAAGATTGTAAGTTCATAAGGATACTTGCCTCGATTAAATAGACGATGACACGAACGGAACGGAGGGATCAAGCACAACCACGAGGAACCGGCGAAATGAACCTAACGATTCGAATAACACAATCACAACCAACTCTAGGCGATTACGGAAACGGAATACACCCGGAAACCCGCCTACGATTCATGTATATTCGTACCAAAATAACAACGAGGGCGGACCACAACCAAACCCTCCCGATTCCGTAAAAATCCACAAAATATCCATGAATCCGTAGGAAAACTAAAGATACTAACAATATTAATCGTATACATCATGAATCCACCAACAAAACGGAACGAATCGGAAGAAAAACCCAAAACCCCCAAATTAATCGAAAATAGGGTTTTAGAATATTACCTTAGGAGATTCAAGTACCAAGATCCGTAGAACACGTGTTAGATTGATTGCCCAAGCTTCACTACCAAGAAAAATGGTGAAAATCAACCCCCAATGGATGAAGATGAAGAACTCTTCCCTCTCTCTCACTCTCTCGCGATGCGGTGAAAATGAAGAAGAAATGGTCGATTTCGTCTAATAAAGACGAAGTTGCACGGTTGACCGCTTCGTGTGCCGCGGCACAGCTTAGGTGTGCCGCGGCACAGCCAAAAATTTACTCCTGTGTTTCGGCATTGTGCCGCAAGATACTGCGTGCCGCGGCACACGGTCCATTGGGTTTTGGTCGCAGATGACACACGAGTGTGCCGCGGCACCGACAGTGCGTGCACTGCTCGCACCGTGCCGGCACTGATGGGTGTGCCGTGGCACATGCATGCTTTGTCCGACCAACAATCGAAGGGATTTGTGTGCCGCGGCGCACACACCTTGTGCCGCGGCCCACACCCCCTTTGGGTTCCAAAATGATAAAAATGATCCGGAAGAGAATAAAACGATAGGAATCAATATTTGGGAACCAACAACACGAAATGGATCCACGGCAACCCCGAAACGGCGGTTCCGCACAACAATAACGAGAATACAGTTCAACAGTTTGACAGGAAGGACACGCTGAGAAGTACACGAGGGTCACTACGATCGAGAAATACACCAAAAACGAAAATACAAGGGAAGGAAAAATACGGATATTACATTCTACCCCTCTAAAAATAAGTTTCGTCCCGAAACTTAAGAAACAAACAACTCCGGGTACCTAGCACGCATGCTATCCTCGGTTTCCCAAGTTGCCTCCTCGACACCGTGTCTCGACCACTGCACTTTGACCAAAGGGATGGTTTTATGCCTCAGTCGTTTCTCACGATGCTCCAAAATCTTCAAAGGACGCTCCTCAAAAGTAATATCTTCAGCAATATCAATCTCGCCATAATCGATAACGTGACTAGGATCCGGAACATATTTCCTCAGCTGGGAAACATGGAAAACGCTATGAACATGACTCAAGGCCGGAGGTAACGCCAAATGGTATGCCAACCCACCTACTCGCTCGAGGATCTCAAAGGGTCCAATAAATCTCGGACTCAGCTTCCCTTTCTTCCCGAAACGAAAAACTCCCTTCGTCGGCGACACCTTTAGCAAAACGTGGTCTCCCACCTCGAATTCCAAAGGTCGACGACGGACGTCGGCATACGACTTCTGTCGACTCTGGGCAGTCAACATCCGTTCCCGAATTAATTCTATCTTCCGCCTCGTCTCTAAAACAACATCCGGCTCGGTCCCGACCAAATCGGATGCCTCATTCCAACAAATAGGTGATCGACATCGCCGCCCATAAAGTGCCTCATACGGTGCCATCCGAATCGACGCGTGCCAACTGTTGTTGTACGTGAATTCGATCAGCGGCAAATGTTCCTCCCAGTCACTACTCCAATCGAGAGCACAGGCACGCAACAAGTCCTCGAACGTCTGGATAGTGCGTTCCTACTGTCCATCTGACTGGGGATGAAAAGAGGTACTCAAACGCAACCGGGTACCCAACGCCTTATGCACCGCCTGCCAGAAGTGCGATACAAAACGGCCATCACGATCCGAAACAATAGATTTCGGGGTACCATGAAGTCTCACGATCTGCGCGATAAACACACGAGCTAACTTCTCCGGGCCCCAAGTGTCCTTGATGCCCAGAAAATGTGCCGACTTGGTCAGGCGATCAACAATCACCCATACCATATTCATGCCCGACCTCGATCTCGGCAAACTCGTAACGAAATCCATCGAAATATCTTCCAATTTCCATTCCGAACGGAAGTGATCGCAATAACCCAAATGGCTGATGTTCGATCTTGACCTGCTGACAAGTCAAACATCTCGCTACAAACTGTGCGACCTCATCCTTCATATCATTCCACCAGAAGTTCCTCCTCAGGTCCTTGTACATCTTACTCGAACCAGGATGAACGGAATAGGGTGTGGAATGGGCCTCACGCAAAATACTCTGTCGCAACTCTGGATCATTCGGCACACAAAGCCGACTCTGGAATCTCAAAACACCATCCTCGTGAATCACAAACCCAGGAGACTTTCCTTTAAGAACGTTCTCTCGGATTTGAGTAATCATCGGATCCTCTAACTGCTTCAGCTTAATTTCATCGATCAAAGACGACCAAATCTCTAAAGCACGAAGTTGCCCGACGGCTCCAGGCAACAAAACTTCAACATCTAACTCGATCAAAGCCCGCCGAAGCTCAGACTGAGACGTAAGGATCTCAAGCATTCGTAACGCAACCGGTTTCCGACTCAAGGCGTCGGCCACGACGTTCGCCTTGCCCGGATGATAAAGGATTTCGAGGTCATAATCCTTAATCAACTCTAACCACATCCTCTGCCTCATATTCAGCTCTCGCTGAGTAAATATGTATTTCAGGCTTTTATGATCGGTAAAAATCTGACATGCAGAGCCGAAAAGATAGTGACGCCAAATCTTGAGCGCAAAAACGACTGCCGCTAACTCCAAATCATGAGTAGGGTAGTTCAACTCATACGGCCTCAACTGTCTCGATGCATAGGCAATGGTCTTGCTGTGCTGCATCAATACGCACCCAAGACCCTGACCCGAAGCATCGCTATAAACGGCAAAACCCTCGTTGCCACATGGCAACGCCAAAACCGGGGCTGAAGTCAAACGCTTCTTGATTCCTCAAAACTCGATCGCCTCTCGTCATTCCGCACGAACTTCGGATTTCTGAGCAATCGCGTAAGTGGCCGAGCCGCCGAGAAACCCTCGACGAACCTACGGTAGTAGCCAGCCAAACCCAAGAAACTACGGAGCTCCTTCACATTCTTGGGTGGTGCCCAATCCAACACGGCCTCGATCTTCTGCAGATCCACACGAACCCCCTCGGCTGAAATCACGTGACCTAAAAACATCACTTCCTTCAGCCAGAACTCACATTTCGAGAACTTCGCATAGAGTTGCTCGGCCCTCAAAATGTCTAACACTATCCGCAAATGATGGGCATGCTCTTCCTCGTTCCTCGAATAAATAAGAATATCGTCAATGAAGATGACGACACACTTATCCAAATACTCGATAAAGACTTTGTTCATCAATTGCATGAACACCGCCGGCGCATTAGTTAACCCGAAAGGCATGACTACGAACTCATAATGTTCGTACCTCGTCCGAAAGGTCGCTGCACATCGGACTCTCTCACCCGGAGCTGATAGTACCCCGATTTCAAATCAATTTTCCAGAATACTGCAGCTCCCTGCAACTGATCGAACAAGTCATCAATTCTCGGCAAAGGATACTTGTTCTTGATGGTCACCTTGTTTAGTTCGCGATAGTCGATACACAAACGTAGTGAACCATCCTTCTTCCGCACAAACAGGACCGGTGCGCCCCAAGGCGAGGCGCTCGGTCGAACATACCCCGACTCAAGAAGCTCACTCAACTGCTTCTTCAACTCGGACATCTCTGAAGGTGCCATGCGATAGGGTGCCTTCGAAATAGGAGCCGCACCCGGCTCTAACTCTATAGCGAACTCGACCTCACGATCCGGTGGCAATCTCGGTAACTCGTCAGGAAAAACATCAGGAAATTCATTAATGATTGGAATCGACGAAAGCTCGACTCCACCATCCTCCGCCTTCAAGGCATAGCACCAATAGCCGGTACACCCCTTTCGCAGGAGTTTCATCACCTTCAAGGCGTTAATAACGAGTTTCTGGTTCCCCCTCTTTCGCCCGGCGAAAGAGTGCTCGGTGCCATCATCGGCTAACATGGTGATGATTCTCGTGCGGTAGTTCATAATTGCACCATGCCGCTCGAGCCAATCATCCCCGAGAATTAAGTCCTCACCCTCAATACCCACAACAATAAGATTAGAGGGCCAAGCCCTCTCGCAAATAAACACAGAACAGTCTCGAACCTCCTGATCACCAACGATCCTATCACCGCTAGGAAGCTTAACGATGAAGGGCTCACAAGGCGTCAAACGGTCGAGACTCGAACGGCGCACACAATCCAGAGATATGAACGAATGCGTAGCACCTAATCGAAAAGCACACCGACAGGATGAGAAAGAATATAAACGGTACTGCCGCCACGTGAGTCACTGGTCTTCGGCTCTCCGCATCTCATAGACACGCGGGTGGGCGGAGCCGACACTGGAAGCTCCCCCCTTAGAGGGCTGACCCCGACCTCTCCCCTGACTAGCACTTGGCGGGGATTGAGGAGCAAACGATCCCTGATTCACACTTGGTTCCCTAGGCGCTGGGATGGAAGCCCGGGCACCAAGGAGTTTCTCCCTCTCAGCACAGAAAGCAGCCTTGTGACCCGACTGGCCACACTGATTACACGTCAGCAAGGGGTTCGGACAAATACGACTGATGTGGCCCTGCTGGCCACAGTTAAAGCATTTCACCTCTCGAGAAGGGGCACTGGCAGCCCTACGGGGAAACCCAGTAGATCGAGTTGGGCCACCACCAGCGGAAAAATTAGCAGACTGAAATTTCTGCTGACCCCCACCTTTGTGGCCCGAAAAATTCACGACGGACTTCTGCTTTTTACTCTCGCGGGCCGCCTCACTCGCCGTCACAGACATATCGTAAGCAAGAGCCCTGCTCTGGTAATCTTTCAAGGTAGTGCATACAAGTCCCGACATATAGTCCCGAATCGGGAACTTCATCCGTCTGGAGAAATGGAAAATTTTGTCGCTCTCCTCGACAAATTGGGTCTTCACATAACCCAACTCCTTATTAAAATCAGCAATAGCTTGAGATACGGGGATATCCCGCGGTTGAGCATCATAAAAAGCATGTACCCGAGCCTGTCTGACTGGCCACGGGCAATACTCAGTCTCCATCAACTCTTGAAACTCAGCCCACGAAGCAGCATGATCTTTGGGCCCAACGGCCTCCCACCAGTCCGTGGCGTCCCCTGTGAGAAAGTATTGAGCAATAGGGACTCTACGTTCCTCGGGACAGTTAGTGGCAACGAAGACCTTAGATATCTCCTTGATCCACCCTTCCCAGCCAATCGGGTCTGAAGCTCCCGAAAACTGAGGAGGGTGCATCTTGATAACATCTTGGAGCCAACGATCTGCTCCGCCCCGATTAGCGTGGGCCTGATCCGGGTTCTGAACCGCCTGAGCTATCGCCGCCATTTGGTTCACCATTTGCTGCATAACGGCCGCAATACCAATATCGGCACGCTCCTGAGAAGAAGCATGGCTATGACGGCCGCGATCTGCCGGCCTCAAGATCGTGACGTGGCCGCCCCACCGGCTGCCCCACGTCCCCGGCCGCGTACACGACCACGACCACGACCACGACCTCTTCCAGCATCCATACTGGAGTTAAATAAGTAGCAGAAGCCATACGAGGATCAGTACGAGAAAAGAACAATCACAAGTCGAGAATCAAAGGTACGATACAAGGAAATAATGAACAGAAGAAGGAGAAACTTACGGACACTGGTAGTACCGGAATCATGGCAGCGTGACGATGATGTGTAAAACAAAAAACCACAAGACCCAATAAACCGACAAGCCTAGGTATCCATAAACCTAGGGCTCCGATACCATTTTCTATAACACCCCCAGGATATCCGAGGTATATTACAGCGCCGTGAATCCCTATATGGGACCCACCAGGCTGGACAGCATCATACACAACGACTCACAGGAACACTAAAATAACACCACGTCATAAATACGCAAAACAGAATGATCCACCCGGTTCAACCGGTCAAACACAACATCATCAATCAACACAGACATAATAGGCAACAATACAATCCGGACGAACAAGAATTCTTAGGTACTCGAGTACAACTATTAGTTCAAAAACCACAAAAGGTGAAAAGACAAAAAGACATTAAGACGACACTTATGCACAATCATCACGCATGGCCATCATCCGTGTACTGGTCCAGCGCCCGCTCGTCCCGATGAACCTGACCTGAAATTCATAAAATGAATTTCCCCAAAATGGGTCCCCAGAGGGGTTAGCAATTACGCTAGTACAAGTAACCATATGAACGACTTACATCTTACACATATAGTAATGCATGCAATTCAAGAAAAACATAGTTCCAAAACACTCATTTCCGGAAATGCCAATAATCAAAACCACATTTGTAAAATGCACCACAATTAACCGCGGACCCACAGCTTCGTGGATCCCTGCCGAGACCCCGTCGGATCTAACCCACAGTGGTTAAAAGCAAGCTCGCGGTCCCACATCTTCGTGGAACCCTACCGAGACCCCGTCGAGTCTAACCCGCAGTGAGCATACACACACACACAATTTCTCATACAAAACTACTATGTCAAGATTGTAAGTTCATAAGGATACTTGCCTCGATTAAATAGACGATGACACGAACGGAACGGAGGGATCAAGCACAACCACGAGGAACTGGCAAAATGAACCTAACGATTCGAATAACACAATCACAACCAACTCTAGGCGATTACGGAAATGGAATACACCCGGAAACCCGCCTACGATTCATGTATATTCGTACCAAAATAACAACGAGGGCGGACCACAACCAAACCCTCCCGATTCCGTAAAAATCCACAAAATATCCATGAATCCGTAGGAAAACTAAAGATACTAACAATATTAATCGTATACATCATGAATCCACCAACAAAACGGAACGAATCGGAAGAAAAACCCAAAACCCCCAAATTAATCGAAAATGGGGTTTTAGAATATTACCTTAGGAGATTCAAGTACCAAGATCCGTAGAACACGTGTTAGATTGATTGCCCGGGCTTCACTACCGAAGAAAAATGGTGAAAATCAACCCCCCAATGGATGAAGATGAAGAACTCTTCCCCTCTCTCTCACTCTCTCTCGCGATGCAGGTGAAAATGAAGAAGAAATGGTCGATTTCGTCTAATAAAGACGAAGTTGCACGGTTGACCGCTTCGTGTGCCGCGGCACAGCTTGTGTGCCGCGCATGTGCCAAAAATTTACTCCTGTGTTTCGCATTGTGCCGCAAGATACTGCGTGTGCCGCGGCACACGGCATACTGGGTTTTGGTCGCAGATGACACGAGTGTGCCGCGACACCGACAGCATGCCGCGGCACTGCTCGGCACCGTGCCGCGGCACGGATGGGTGTGCCGCGGCACATGCATGCTTTGTCCGACCAACAATTGAAGGGATTTGTGCCGCGGCGCACACACTTGTGCCGCGGCCCACACCCCCTTTGGGTTCCAAAATGATAAAAATGATCCTAAAGAGAATAAAACGATAGGAATCAATATTTGGGAACCAACAACACGAAATGGATCCACGGCAACCCAAACGGGCGGTTCCGCACAACAATAACGAGAATACAGTTCAACAGTTTGACAGGAAGGACACGCTGAGAAGTACACGAGGGTCACTACGATCGAGAAATACACCAAAAACGAAAATACAAGGGAAGGAAAAATACGGATATTACAGTATCGTTCACACAGATAGATACAAAGACTGTCGTTTTCAACCGTTCGCACAGATTGGTTAAAGCTTCCACTTGACTTGCTTCTTCACACACAGTTCCAAAGCTTCGTCTCTTCAATGCAGATCCGTCACACACAGTTCAGGAAAATCAAGGCTTTCTCAGTCCACATAGGGCTGATGGGTTTGTTCAATGATAGAACGATGGTTTGAACAACAGCTTGACTTTCTTGATCTTTAGCTAATGGTGTGTTGTTCAAGATTTGAGCACTTGGATATTTTTCCTCTCAGAATATGCAGTATACTTGAATAAATATGTTTGATCTGAATATTCGTGTAATCACTTAGTGGTTGTTGTTTCACGGGGATATTCTTGATGATGATTTTCAAACTCTGGAGATATATATATATATAGCCTTCTGAAATATATCCGTTGTGAAAGATCCGTTGAGCAAGATTCTGTGACAACTAGATAGTTGACTTGAATAGACTGAGAACCGGATATTGCGGGATTTGAAGATCTCTGACGGATTCAGTATTTAAATACTTTACCCTTTCAGTATTTAAATACTTATTTATCAAACGAGACTTTGACTTTAGATAATATGAAAGATTCCTTCCCCAACGGTCTTTAGTCCTGTTTCGATGGGTATTGAAGGTCTCAGTACTTTACAGCTTGAATGTTGTATCCATTTGTGTTGTAGGCTATAAAGGAGTAGTCGCTACTGTATGGAAAGATGTTGTATTCAGGGCAGCTTCCATACTTGGCGTTATTTAGACTTTGTTGATGTATCTTGGCAACACGAAGGCTCGTTGTATAGTGGCGCTATGAAAAAGTCTTCGATACAAAGTAAACAACTTTGATCGACTTTCAATACCGTGGCTTGCTGTATGTTGGTCATTTATCATCTTGCTGTATGCTAGCTTGCTGTATAAAGCTTTGTTTTTTGGTAATTATCAAAACAACATTGTTTTTCCCAACACACGTATATTCTGGATTCCGTATACGGGGTGGACATGTGTACTGACAGATTTTCGGATCGGGCATACTGTGATGTCCATCTTTGAGCCATAATTGATTGGTCGTTCATCCTCCATTTATGGTTGGGTATGTTCGACGGTTTGCGACTGGTTGTTCATACGCCCGAGGGGTATGTTCGACAGTTGGGGTTATTTCCTTGAGATCCATTATTGTTGATCGTTTGGAGTTTACCTTGTTGATGGTACCCTCAGTCGTTGTTGATCTTTTGTTGCTCGTTTGGAGTTTACCTTGTGGATGGTATTCTCGATCCTTTGTTGATTGTGTCAGAGTTTATCATGTTGATGATATTCTCAGTTATCATTGATCCTTTGTTGGTCGTATTAGAATTATCATGTCGATGATTTTCCCGGTTGATGTTTTGGTTGATCTAGTTATTGATCGTATGAGCATTCATAATGTACGTCGATGTTTCGAGACTTGTTATATTTATCTTGTGGTGGTTGATCCACATATATTTTGTGTTATATTGGTTTTATCCAGATTGAGATTTGACGGTGTAAAATCCGATGGATAGGATTTGGCACGGATGAATCAGTCCATGCTTATGAGTTATGATGATGTTTTGAGGATACTTGGTATCGTTTAAATACAGTACAGATGATTGTTGTTGAATTCATTTCGTCATTTGAGAATTCGAAATGTCGATTATGGTAAGGATTGATTCATTATGAATTGCATGGATTGGTAAGGTTATGACGGTAAGATTACATTGGTAGTATTCCTACTTTGCTATTACATTGGTATGTAATTATTTATGATTTGATTGATATCATTGTTAAGTATTGTGGCTGACCCCATCGTGGGCTTTATTTAGGTACTCGGAGATCGAGCAAGTAGCAGTCGTGAAGGGGTGAGCTTCCCGGGTGATACTGGATGTGGCACATTTCGGAGAACTGAGTATTTTTTGACTGGTTGTTTTATTCCGCTGCAATTGTGTATTTTTGAACTGTATTTTATCCGCTACGTGAGTTCTTTCAAAATGGCATTTTTGTATTTCATAAACTTGGGTTACTTCATTAAACCCTTTTTCCTAAACTATTTTTTCGGTACGTTTAAGTGGTTGCTTAGCGTACATTTTGAAACTGTCGAGATTTGGCATTTTGCCTTATATTTTCAAATAGTGTTTGATTATGGTATTTGAGAACCATATTTTGGTAAATGTTTTGAGTATTTGCAAAATATTACCGTCATCGGCCTTTTGGCATTTTTAAATGTTTTTGAAATGGTTTTTAGCTGGTGGGTTCTGGCGCTGGATCCACGGTGCTGTAATATCCCGGATGGTTTTTGGGGTGTTACAGAAGATGGTATCGGAGCTTGGGTTTTGTGAAACCCGGGTGTATGTGTTATGTGGCTCTACCAGTACGGTAGTAGCGTGGCTTTTGAAAATGATTTTCTGACTTTTGAGTCAAACCGATTTTTGGAGGTTCCAAAATTTTTGAGATCTTTTCAAATTGCTATTTGTGATATTGGTGTGTGTTGGTATTGTGTTGAGACTTCGTATGGGAGTCGTCTGCTAGTAACACGGGAGATCATCAGCTTCACGCACCTGTAAGTATATTGGTTTGGTTATTCACTTATGGCGACGCTTGATTGTTTTTGTGATGAGTTGGAAATTTTGGGTTGATCTGTTGTTTGTGGCAGGATTGCAAGTTTCGAGGACGAAACTTATTTTAAGGGGGCTAGTATGTAATACCCGGATTTTCAGTATAATTTTTTCGCGTTATTTTATCTGAGATATACTGGATAGCTTGGTGTCTATACTGTATGGATAAAATAAATTGAGAACCGAGACAGTTATACTTGTGTAATTGACAAGTTTGATGGACAGTTATATTAAGGATATGGTGTATCAGGTTGAACTGATTTGGACATAAGGTGTATCATATGAGAATATTTTTGGTATGAGTATATGTATTCAGTATGTGAGTATACGTATCCAGTATGTCGAGACAGACAGGAATAGTTGGATTTTGGCCAAGTATAGATGGCCATTACGTACGCTAAGGTTAAGGACTAACGTACATTAAATTCTATGTTTTACGTACATTATGAATAAGGCATTACATACATAACAGAGGGAATCGGACAGGACCGAGCTGTGGTCGGCAAGTGGGGCCCTGTGTCGGCAGCTTTCGGCATGGATGTGGACAGGCGAGTCAACCTCGCGCATTACGTACGCTATCCATGGTGTTTTACGTATGTAATACGAGTATGTTACTGTAGCAAGTCAACGTACGTATTACGTGCGCTACGTAGAGAAGATTACATACATAAGTCTTTGTACAAAATGAGTCAGTTGCCTCTGGGTCGGCATTATGTACGCTATCAAGGATAGATAACGTACGTAAAGCCTGTTACGTACGTTAACTTTGGCATGTTACGTACATAACGAGTTGAAAGTTTATAAAAGTGGATGCCCGTCATTTCATTTTCTTCAGAAGTCTACTTCGTTTTCGCCCTCAAACACTCAGAGATGGAGTTTTCAGTCCTTCTAAGTCCATTATGAGCGTGGAAACATGGGATTGGAGCTTGAGATATGGAGATATTAATGATTCTTGAAGTGTTTGATTGTATTATTCATCTTCAAGAGGTATGTTGGATAATCCCTCTCTTTACTTTCGGATTTTTATGTTGTTGTTGATGTCTTCCTCGTATGATGATGATTATGGTATTATTGTTGTACTTCTTGATGATATATGAGGTGTATATTGAAGAAGATGATGATTATGATGAGTATATGTTTCAAGTGTTTATGTTTTAGATATGAACATGGAATGTTGATATTTAGGACAAGTGATGATGATTATGGATATTAAGGGACAAGTTATGTGAATGGTGATTTGATCTTTCATATGGTCTTGATGATATACGAATCGTGATTATGAATTTGACAAGAATATTATCTTTCTTTGAGGATATGTGTTTATATGAGTCGAATGATCCTAAGTGTAGTTTGGCATGAGACTGATATATATGAACAAGGGATAATCATATCATGTTAAATTTAAGTTTGAATTCGAAATTGAATATGTTGATTAAACTTTTTTCGTGCTCGAATCAACTGTTATTGAGATCACCAGAGTATGAGATTGAATTGAAAGTATGAATTCAGATTTGTTTGGCATAAGAACATTTGATCCGTACATAATTGGAATACTATCGAGTCGTACGAGGTGGACGGATAATTATAAAGTTTGCGGTTAATTTTGGAATACGTTTATTTATAATAATAACCGGTATTTGTTTCTATGAATTTACGAATATGAATAAGAAGGAGTCTTGTCGATTCATGTTTGGAATTGAAGTTGGAATCGAGTATGTTATGATATTCTTAATATCGAGATGAATTGATCATTGATATGATGAATATGTTTAAGAAGTGTTGGTGTTTTGGATATGAATATGGAATATTCATATCTAGAACTAAGTTATGTGTTTTGATATAATATTCATATAGGAATACAAATATGATTCCGAGTTTGATGAGATTATTATTCATCTTTAAGTTTGGAAATTCATACGTATTGAACAAGTGTTCAAATCGAATGATTGAGTTATTTGAAACCCTTGAAATATGATTATCTATAATGTTGAACTAATTAGAGGGACCAGATTGATGATGATAATCGGTAATTGTTTTTTATTATGAATTTACAAGGAGGAAACTTGTATTCATATTTAAGATTGAATTTGGAATTGGTAACATTTAGACCCTAGTTATTGATTTGATTTGATTATCGATATGATTATCGGATTATGAATCGTGTAGTGGTTTTGAGTTCATGATTGATAGTTTGGGTTGTTCCGAATTGTGTTTAATCGGGATTTTGAGGAACCGTTGGGTTTAATATCGGCTATATTGAGTGCTAATTTTGATTATCGGATTTCGACTTGTATTGTGGATATGAGTTCGTATTTGTTTGAGTTGTATTATTCGGTTTTGTGTATGATCGAGGTATCGTTGAATCATTGAGTTTGATTTGGTTGGTTATGTCGGTTGTTGATTTTTACCGAATGTGTGTTAATCGATTATTGCAATAGGTTGTGATAATTGATCGTTGATTATGACTGTTGTGTTGCGGTTGAGGTTAAAGAGTTTGTAGATTGCTTTTGGTTGGGGCTGAGGAGCTCGTAGAGGAAGGTAATAGATTTTGGTAACGGCTTCGTGGTATCGGTATTGAAGCAAGTTTATACTTGTTCAGTTTATAATATTTGATGGATGGTTTCGCTTTCATTTCATTTATAATTCATATAGCAATGACACTATAAATGTAATTGTCGGGATGATAGTTTGTTGGTGGAAAGGATATTGTCTTCGGCTTTGAGGTAATTTAAGTATTGTTCAATCATGAGGATAATTATTATGTTGAGTTATTGTATATGTTGTACGTTGAGGTTTCGTATATTGAGATTCGTATTGGTTGCTCATTAAGGGATGTGGATCCCAGGACTATTGTTTGGTATTAATGGTCGTGTTGATCGATCGTTGAGGGATGATGATCCCAGGACTGCTGTTTGAGATTGTTGATCGTGTTGATTATCATTTGGGGATTGTGATCCCAGGATGTTTGTTTTGGATATTGTCGGTCGTGTCGATCTTTCATTGTCTGTGTGTCATTATTCACTTCGGTGAGTCTTTTGATCCTTATTGGATATGTGATTATTTGAGTTTCGTTGTCATGTTGCATCGTGACATATCTGGAATCATATCTGCGTTCCGATTGGTCATTATGTAGGATTTTTAGCTAGGCACACTATGGTTATGTGTTGATATTTCCACATTGAACCGTGCACATGAGACGTAGTTCGTGAGGCTAATTAGGTACATTGTCCCACATATATTCTGGATTCTGTATACGGGGTGGACATGTGCACTGACAAATTTCCGGATCGGGCATACTGTGATGTCCATCTTTGAGCCATAATTGATTAGTCATTCATCCTCCATTTATGGTTGGGTATGGTCGACGGTTTGCGACTGGTTGTTCATACGCCTGAGGGGTATGTTCGACAGTCGGGGTTATTTCTTTGAGATCCATTATTATTGATCGTTTGAAGTTTACCTTGTTGATGGTACCCTACTACCTTTGGAAACCGAACTCGAGCGCACTCTTCGGAGAAACAAAAAGGAGAAACGAGAGTTACCAACTACAGTCAACATGGCCGATAATATCGAAAATCACGAAGGAGATAATATTGTGCAGCAAGCTCAACCGGAAATGGCACTTCGAGATTATGCTATGCCGCAAATCAACGCGAATTTTTCGGGGATGCGGCGTCCCACCATCTAGGCAAACAACTTCGAAATCAAGCCTGCGATTATTCAGATGGTACAAGCGAGCCAGTTCTGTGGATTGCCGAATGATGACCCCAACGCACACATTGCGTCTTTTCTCGAGATTTGTGACACGTTCAAGAACAATGGTGTCACCGACGATGCTATCCGTTTAAGGCTTTTCCCTTTCTCTTTGAGGGACAAAGCCAAATTTTGGCTGAATTCTTTACCGCCGGGCTCGATCACGACATGGGCAGAATTAGCGCAAGCCTTCCTTGCTAAATTCTTCCCACCTTCGAAGACGGCGAGGTTACGGAACGAAATTACTACCTTTGGTCAATATGATATGGAGTCGCTCCACGAGGCGTGGGAGCGATACAAAGATTTGCTAAGGAGATGCCCACATCACGGCCTTCAAGACTGGCTACACATTCAGACGTTCTATGATGGTTTGAGTGCTTCTACACGCACTCTCGTGGATGCAGCCGCTGGAGGAGCATTAATGGGAAAAACGATGGCTGAAGCACACTCTTTGTTGGAAGCTATGGCCGCAAATGCTTATCAATGGCCGTCCGAACGAGTAAATCCGAAGCGAGTCATGGAAATCTCGAATAATGACCCAATCTCTACATTGTCGGCCCAAGTCGCAGCGCTAACGCAACAACTTCAAGCCTTTTCGCATGCTCCTTCTCCCGTTACCATTGAATTGTGTAATTGGTGTAACGGATCTCATCCTAGCGCGGAGTGCCATGTCCGGAACCCTTTCGAGCAGCCTCAAATTGAACAAGCTCAGTTCGTGGGAAATGGAAACTAGCAAAACAATCCGTACTCCAACACGTATAATCCGAGATGGCGTAATCATCCTAACTTCTCATGGAGAAATGGACAAAACTCGAACCAGCCTCCGTTTACTCAAAACCAGCAGCCTCCTCCCGCTCCAAAAGTTTCTCTAGAGGAAGCAATTGCGAAATTGGCAGCGAATACGAGTCAGTTCATGACCCGTACGGAAGCAACATTGCAAAATCATTCCGCTTCCATTCGGAACTTGGAAGTCCAACTGGGCCAGATAGAAAGTGTGTTGACAGCCCGCCCGGAGGGTGCCTTGCCAAGTACGACCGAGACAAATCCTAGAGAAAGTATAAATTCCATCAGTTTGAGAAGCGGGAAAGAGGTGTGTCACCAGCCCGAGAGGAGCGAAAATAGAAGTGAGAAAGAGGAGAAGAAAAATTCAGCTACTGAGGATTCACAAGATTGGAGACCCTCGATACTTTTTTCGGATAATCCGAAGGCATATGTGCCACCCGTCCCGTTTCCGCAGCAACTACAACATAAAAAGGTGGACAAGCAGTTCTCCAAGTTTCTCGACGTTTTCAAGAAGCTTCATATAAATATCCCATTTGCCGACGCCTTGGAGCAAATGCCGAGCTATGTCAAGTTCATGAAGGAGATCTTATCAAAGAAAAGAAAGCTCGAGGAGTTTGAGAGAGTCGCCTTGACGGAGGAGTGCAGCGCGATCCTTCATAAAAAGCTTCCACCAAAATTGAAAGATCCGGGAAGTTTTAATATACCTTTCACTATAGGAAATCTGAGTTTTGATAGAGCGTTATGTGATCTCGGGGCGAGCATTATTCTAATGCCTTTTTCTATTTTCAAGAAGCTAGGAATTGGGGAGGCAAAAGCGACGACAATCTCCTTGCAATTAGCGGATCGATCGATAAAATATCCGAGGGGAGTGATAGAGGATGTTTTAGTAAAGGTTGACAAATTCATATTTCCGGCCGACTTCATTGTGCTCGACATGGAGTAGGATCAAGACATCCCAATCATTTTGGGAAGACCATTCTTAGCGACCGGCCGAACTCTCATAGACGTGGAAAAAGGCGAACTAACTCTAAAGGTTCAAGACGAGCATGTCACGTTCCAAGTGTTTAAATCCTTTCTGTGTCCAGGTGGTGTTGAGAAGATCTCGCAAATCGAAAGTGTAGATACCCTTGCGACGGACACACACCGGAAGACTCGTCGGTCGAAAAAGTCAGAATCTGTTTCAGCTGCCCCAACGCCTAATAAAGAGCAAGTCGCGTGTATTAAGCATTTGAATATTTCGCCATCCGTTCAGCCACAATCGGAAAAATCTCATTCTGTCCTAAGTTCGTTCGTGAAGGAGAAAAATAAGCCAGAAGTCAAACGGAGGCCAAATCATGAGAAAAATGGGTGTTTCGGAAAGTGGTTTTTGTCAAAACCTTTTCGCAAACAACATTGGGAGTCCGAACCAAAAATCGGATCGTTAATGACCAATGATCAAAATTTTAAAACACATATTCACGGTTCGATGGACGGGGCGGAGTTCAAATGGAGTTTGCGAAAAACGAACTGATTTTTTTTCAATAGGTCCAGCTGAAGACTATAAACTTAGCGCTTCTCGAGAGGCAACCCCAGTTTTAGGCCTTTGTTACCGAATTTTCTCATGCACTAACCGAAAAATCCTGAAAGGACAAACAAATAAAATAAAATAAAATACACGAAAATAAGTAAAAAAAATGTTCAAACTAAGATTAGAAATACTGAAATCGATATTAGTAAAAATTTCAGTCCCCGACAACGGCGCCAAAAACTTGTTGCGATATTTCGTTAATGCAAGTGCATGTTATTGTAGACAAGTAATACAGTGATGAGTGAGTATCGTTCCCACGAGGACTGAATTACTAAGTACCGATTTTTATGTATTCCAATTTTATTTGAACAGTCGAAATTTTGGTTGCAATTAATAACTAAATAAAACCAATAAAAGGACTAACAGTAAAAACGATCGCTTGAAGAAAGAAAATCAAATGATGAATAAGTCTAGGATTCTGAATCCACCTTGGTTTATCCGAATTTACTCTCAATTATCTGAAGTTAATGATTTCCCCAATTTATTAAAGGCGAAGATTGCTAATATACTCTACCGCCTCTCCCGAGATCAATAGATTTTTCTAAAGCCGAATAACGCACTCTATCCCTTGGCGAATTAATTCGTCAATAGGCAAAAAGCATAAAATCCTCAAAAGGCCACGTAGTTCCTATGAGTATATTCCTATCTCACAAGATAAAACGGTTCTCACCAATAGTTCCTCACCAACTCTCCTCTCCCGATTCGAGTTGCGTAATTAAAACAATCCAATTATTGGCCAGACAATTGAAAGCATTAAAATCGATTGGGAAAATTCAATAGAAAAGGGAATTATATAGATAATCAAAAGCAAATCCGTCAAAACTTAGGTTTCATCAAAATCCTAGAACAAGGGTTTTAGCCTGACATGCTAAAAGATAAAAATACAGAATTAATAAATGAAAGCATGAAAATCAAACGCAGATGAAGAGCTCGGATTCCTCCGTTCTTATGGCTTCTGCCCTCTGCCCTTGGTGTCTTCTGCTTCTCTCTTCCGCGATAGTCTTCCGGGATCTTTGCTCTCCCAAGCTTCCAAGATGCCTAATTATGACCTTAAACCCCTTATTTATAAATCCTCCGCAGCCTCCAAAACGCGTCTGTGTGATTAGGTCGAGAACTGGCTTCAAAATGGCCCAAACCCGCGCGGAGCACACCAAAACCGCCCCGTGTGCCGCGGCTCACTTAATCTGTGCCGCGGCTCACGGGGCGCAGATTAAAAACTGGGCGCTATAATTATCCTCTGGGCCGCAGCTCACTATATCTGTCCCGCGGCTCAGAGTACAGTTCACTCTGGGGGTTGCTGGTCCCCTGCGTGTGCCGCGGCCCGCTTGGCTTGTGCCGCGGCCCCAGGCCAAAATTCACCGTTTTCGTCCGTTTTTCATCGTTTCGGCTTCCGGACTCCAATTTCCTGCAAAACATAAAAGAATAGGGCATTAAAGGCTCATTTATGCAGATTTACTTATGAAAAGAATACAGAATAATGATAAATAAGCGTATAAGAATACGCCTAACAAACACCTCTATATGAGGGGAGATCGGATCCGGAGACCCACTTGAGCAAATTCCGGATCTACATGACCGGATGCGGAGCATCAGATGCGACGAAGTGTCGTATGTTTCCATTAACTCTGGGCAACCTCGCACACAGGTGGTACATCTCACTACCACCTCGCTCAATCAATTGCTTTGAGAAGCTGGCGAACGACTTCACGTCATACTTCGCCGCCAAAGTCGCTCGCCCAGAAGGCCCCCACCGCATGATAAAAATCAGGCAGGGGAAGGACGAGTCCGATGAGGATTACATCAACCGGGTAGACGAGATAGTCCTCATCGGCGAGCCAATTAGCGACGAACTCGCTCTCTACTCAGTCCTGGGGGGATTCTGCGGACACTCGCCCATGTTCAGGCACCTCACAAAGGATATCCCCCCGACCTACTCGGTCTTCCGCGTCAAAGCCGCCGATTTCTTGGCCAGGCAAAGGATGCTCTCCCTCCGCTTAGGCGAGGGATCTGCCGGACAAGGGAAGGCGCCGTCCCACGTCCAGAAGAAGGCAGTCGCCAAGCCCAGAAAGGCGGTCGCCAAGCCGCCTGGTGAGTTCAAAGCCTTCGAGGATGTAGAGGTCCACCTTCTCCACAACCTCAATTTATCTCCGGCCCACATCTTCAACGCAATCAAGGGGCGCGAGTGGCTTTCCAAACCAAAGCCGATAAGGGACCACGGTCATCTAGACTGCAGCAAATTTTGTGCCTACCACAAGATTCCCAGCCACAACACCAGCCAATGCCGCGACCTCCTCAGACAACTCTGGCGACTTTTTGAGGAAGGCAAATTGGACAACTTCGTCACCAAGCCAGAACCTCGGACGGAGAGGACCAGAGGGCGTGAACGCCGACAAAACGAAAGAACCCCTCCCAATCTAGTCGCCAGGATCGAGCATGAGCCGGAATACTCTGATGAATCGATCCCTCCGATCAACCCTAGCGGCTGGATCAATATGCTCCAAGCAGGAGGTGGAAACCTCGGGGGCCTTTCCCCGGTTTCCACCATGTCAAACAGGAAGCGAAAGGCCGAACTGAGGGCGTTCGCCTGGGTCCATGTCTTGGTACCTCCAGAGCCGACCATCTCTAAAGATGCGCTCATCACCTTCTCCAACAAGGACAGGGAGGGAGTACAATGACCCAAAGAGGATGCATTGGTGATCTCTGCTTGTATCCTTGGGAAGATGGTCGATCGCGTGATGGTTGACAATAGGAGTTTCTGCAATATCATATTCAAATACGCCCTGGACCAGCTCGGCAACTTGACCAAGTTCATCAAGCCGTTCGACACCGTGCTTCAAGGGTTCGGCGACAGCACAGTCCAAGCCTACGGAAGGATCAAGCTCTCTGTCGAGCTAATATGCTTTTACGATCCCAAGGTTAGGATTACTAGGAACCTAAACTTTGTAATCATAGATTGGCCCAGCATCTATAATGGGTTCCTATGTCGCCCCTTTCTAGAAACCTTTGAGGCGGTCGCCTCTTCTTTCTTTTACTGTATAAAATTCCCCAGTGTCGATGGGACGGTCGGTACTGTAAAAGGAGATCAGCTAATGGCAAAGAAATGTTTGAACTACTCCTATGTCGTAACTGCTTTCAATACTTCCCATGATATGTGTAACATTGAAACGATCGACGATCAACCCATGGAGATCGACGAGCCAAGCACATCGTACCAACCCGACTCAGAGGACGCCATATCGGATCGATTAACGGACGATATCGAGCCAAGGATCGGTTTCGAGCCAAGTCTCGACATCGATCCAAGGATCGAGTCCGGAAATCGTTCCAAACGAGCGGCGACCGTCCCCGTCGAAGAGTTGGAGAGTATAACGATAGATCCGGCTCATCCAAAACGGGAAGTACAGATCGGCACAAGCATCGACCGCGAATTAAAAGGGGATCTGATCAATTTTCTACGTAAGAACATCGGAGTCTTTGCCTGGTCACATCAAGATATGGTTGGCATAAGTCCCGAGCACGCTTGCCACTATCTAAAGATCGACCCGGCAATGAAGCCTGTTCACCAGAAACGTAGGAAATTCGGTCCCGAGAAATATGCGGCGCTCAACATAGAAGTCAAAAAGTTACTCAACAACAAATTAATCGGAGTAGCTACAGACGAACCACAATGGGTCGCCAACGCGGTGCTCGTAAAAAAGCCAACTGGCTCCTGGAGGTTATGCATCGACTTCACCCACCTCAACGCGGCATGTCCAAAAGATCACTTTCCGATTCCTCATATTGATCACTTGGTCGATAGTACAACAGGATGCGAAATGATGTCGTTCATGGATGCCTTCGCCGGATACCATCAAATCCCAATGGCGGAGAAAGACATAAAGCACACATCTTTCCACACGGAAAAGGACATATACTGTTGGGTCCGAATGCCGTTCGGATTGAAGAATGCGGCGGCAACCTACCAGCATCTAGTCAACAGAATGTTCGCTAATCAGATCGGCAAGACCATGGAGGTCTACATTGACGACATCGTGGTCAAAAGCCTCAAGAAGGAAGATCACCTCAATGATCTCGCCGAGACGTTCGCCATCCTCGAGAAGTTCAACATGAAACTGAACCCTAAGAAATGCAACTTCGGGGTGGGCTCCGGAAAATTCCTGGGGCACATCGTGAGCCAAAGGGGGATCGAGGCGAACCCCACCAAGATTCAGGCGATCCTCGATATGCAGGAGCCACGGAACGTCAAGCAGGTGCAACGCCTCACAGGTTGTCTAGCCGCCCTCAACCATTTCATATCTTGGCTCGGCGATAAAAGCAAGCCTTTCTTCACGACCATCAAGAACAAGAAGTTCGCATGGACGAAGGAGAGTCAGGTAGCGTTCGCCAAAATCAAGGAATATCTATCTAACCCCCAGATCCTGGCAAAGCCGATCCCCGATGAGAAATTATTCCTTTACCTAGCTGCCTCGGAGGTCGTACTGAGTGCCATTTTGGTGCGAGCAGAGGGACAAGTCCACTTGCCGATCTACTATGTTAGTCAACCGCTCCATGATGCAGAAACACGTTATACACCTCTGGAGAAGATCGCCTACGCTCTAGTCATGAGTGTTCGCAAGCTGAGGGCTTACTTCTTCGAACATCAAGTGGAAGTCCTGACAACTCTACCTCTAAGGCAAGTTCTACACCGACCGGACACCAACGGGCGACTCCTCAAGTGGTCACTGGAGATCGCCCAATACGGTATCACATACGCCCCTCGCATGGCGATCAAAGGTCAGGCTCTAGTGGACTTCGTGGTGGAATTAACATTCCCCCACAGTCCGACCCAGGTCGGTCGCCCTGCCTAGAAGCTGTACATAGATGGCACGGCGACCAATTCGCGAACAGGGGCAGGGATTGTCCTCATTAGCCCCGACGGACAAAGTTTCACGAATGCTGTGCGTTTCGTTTTTCGTGCGACCAACAATGAAGCCGAATACGAAGCCTTGGTAGGCGGGCTCGATCTAGCCCTCGCCCTGGATGTTCGTCGCCTCCATATCTTCATGGACTCCCTCTTGGTCGTGAACCAAGTCAAGGGAGAATATGAGGCGCGCGGCGAACAGATGGTCAAATACCAAGAGCTGGTCGCCGAAATGTGCACGAAATTTGAGGAAGTGCTAATCGAACAGGTCCCGAGAGAGCACAACTCCCAGGCCAATGCCTTATCCATGCTAGCATCGTCGGATGGGGCAGCCGATTTCTCTAATATCCAAATCACAAAATCAGTAAGGCTGGCGATCGACAGAAACTTGGTTACCACAGTTGCTGTTGCCGAGGAGAACTGGATGACTCCGTTTGTCAAATACTTAAAGGACGGAACGGTCCCTGACGACCGTATCAAAGCTTGCCAACTCCAGCTCTGTGCGACCAGATACACCCTATTGGACGACTGGCTTTACAAGCGAGCTTTAAGCCTTCCCCTCCTCAAGTGTATTACACCGAAGGAAGGTCGGCTCGTTTTAGCCGAAATCCATGACGGGATCTGTGGAAACCATGCTGGCGGACGAGCTCTCATCCATAAAACAACCAGGCAAGGTTTTTTCTGGCCGTCACTTCAGAAGGATGCGATCGCCTATGCCAGATTGTGTCATAGATGTCAAGTAATGGGACCCAACATCAAACTATCCCCCGAGCAGCTCACTTCAATGCACAGCCCATGGCCTTTCGCCCAATGGGGCATCGACCTTATAGGTCCCTTGCCGACGGAGCCAGGGCGCTGTAAGTTTGCCATTGTAGGGGTCGACTATTTCACCAAATGGGCTGAGGCCGAGCCACTAAACAAGATTGGCCAAGAACAAGTGATCAAGTTTATCTGTAGAAACATCATATGCCGATTCGGTCTGCCCCAGGCCATCATCTCCGACAACGGAAAGCAGTTCGACGGCTTAGAAGTCATGCAATTCTGTGAGAGGTGGGAAATCAAAAGGTTGTTCTCGGCACCCTATCACCCTCAGACGAACGGGCAGGTAGAAGATGTGAACAAGATCCTCAAACACACAATTAAAGCGCGACTCGAATCCAGGCAAGGACGATGGGCGAGCGAGCTCCCAGACGTTTTGTGGTCTTATCGAACGACGACCCGTAATTCAACCGGCAAAACCCCATTCGCCCTCGCCTTCGGAACAGAAGCGGTGATTCCCTCGGAGATCGCCGTCCTCAGCCACCGAACCGAACAAGAGATGACGACCGACAATGATGTGGCCCGACTGATTGACCTTGACATGCTCGAAGAACGACGACTGACCTCAGAAATGAAGAACACAATCCACAAAAGGAGATCCGAGAAGTTCTTCAATTCGAAGTTCAAGGAAAGAAGGTTTCAAGTGGGCGATCTCGTCCTCAAAAAGATCCAGACCCACACAGGTGTCTTTGGTCCGAACTGGGAGGGCCCCTTCAGAATATCTAAGTGGCTAACTAGGGGAGCCTACGAACTTGAACATCCTAACGGTACTCCGGACCAATATCCCTGGAATGCCGTGCATCTGATGAAATACTACCAGTGAAAACTTTGTATTCAGTTTCAACTGCCCAATGTACAAGGAATATAATGTGATTTTTTCCTATCCCATCTATTCTGACGATCGCCCCACCAGGCACATCGTATACCATCAAGGATCGTCGTTCGAATATGGCGATCCGAGGTAGAAAAAGTGCAGCCATGGTCCTGGAGGTCGATGGAACCGACATCTTCGCCCATGCAAGGTTCCCTTGGGCTGAGATCGCCCGCCCTTCGTTTAAATACGAGGCCGGCGTAGCCGAAGGACCCTCCAAAATAATTTGTGTACACGTTCGCACGCCCTCAAAGTACGTCATCTAACATGATGTACTCGGACAAGGCGACGCGTCCCTACCCCGTCACAACGTATACCGTCGAGGGTCGACATCCAACATGCTGACCCGAGGTAGAAAAGTGCTGATAAAGCCGCGGACGTGGAGTCGAATAAACCGACGATGCCCCGTGCAAGGACTCCTGCAGACCAAGATCGCCCACCTTTCGTTTAAATACAAGGCAGGCGCAGCCTAACGGAGGACCCTCACAATAAAGTGAGTCGCGGGATAGGCAATGTCCCTCGCACACAAAGACACGGTCGTGGAGGTCGGTCCATCGAACTCCGTGACCGTGCACGATTCCTCAGAGCCGACAAAACTGAAGCTAGCTCACCAAACATACTATTTTTGTTCCATTACTTACAATAAGTAAACAAAAACAAGGGGGCAGAGAAGGGGAGCTAATCCTAAATGCGATCGGACAGAAGGAACCGTACTCGATCGGCTTCGTTCAGACACACGCAGGACGATCGAAATTGTTCAACTATATTTACAAGTAAGAATTTCCAAACATGTCAATACATTCAAACAATCGGTCGGATGAACAAGACATCGGAAGCAATCATACACATACTTGTAAAAATTCGCATGCAAACATTTAAAGGCGATCGTACACGAAAAGAATCAAGTGCGAAAAAGGGAATATTTTATTCATTACCAAGGAGTTCTTACATTACAGAGCCCAAAGGCAATACAATGAAAGAGCAAAAGATTACAAGTAAAAGAAAACAAAGAGATCTCTCAAGGTCCCGCCGACTGGTCTTCGCCCTCAGGTGGCAGATCGGCACGCGCTCCCCCATCGGCCTCAGGATAAATGAGTTTATCCGGAAAAGGATACCAACTCAATTCGATCCCCAAGTCGACGAGGTCAAGGATCGGCAGGGAAAACTCTGGATGCAGAGGGTGATCGAGTGCATAAGCCTTGAAGCTCTCCATCATTGGACCGATCTCGATCCCTACCTTCTTGGCGGCTCGAACAGCGTCGGCATAAGCCACATAATAGGCAAACTCGCCGACGAGTGCCACATTGAGGTAGGGATCGGTCTCGATCGCCTTTAGTTGCCCTTTCACCTCCATGGTCATCTTCTGGGCTTCCGCTAGCTCGACCATGTAACACCCAAAATTTATTTATTTATTTTTTTTTTTTTTTTTTACCGAAATAATATAAAGTTTGACACCAATTCATAAAGGAACTTCATTTATTTAATTAAATAAGCCAATAATGGCAATCAAGTTATCAAACTTCTAAAGAAAACAACATAAGTAAAACTTTCTAATATAGAAATGTCAAAAGCGGAAGTACTAAAAATGTTCATTGACGTAAAATAAATAGCAGTGTGTCACGAATGCTCCCGTCAGTCCCTAGCCTCCTTAATCGTAAAACCTGAAAAATGTTAAGTAAACCGTAAGCACAAAGCTTAGTGAATTCAAACAAAACATTATACCAATATCCACAATCACTAGACCTAGATTAAAATATACAGTTATAACATTTAAACATAAGCCAAGAACAAATCAAGGCTTATAAGGAGGGCTAGTAGGTTACCCGCATCTCACAAACCGAAGAGTATTGGGTTAATCTTACCCTCACCTCACATCCCGGAGGGTATTGGAGTAATTATACCTAACCACGCGCACCGACAAAAGCCGGATAATTGCTATGATCCTCAACAATAAACATACAGGCACATGTATGATTAACAATTTAAGCATGCATCCACATTATCATACCATAATAATAATTTAACACTCACGTGCTAACCTAGCAATCATAAATATTGAGACAATGGAGTGAGAGAACTCACCTTGAATACTTAAGGGAGATTGCTAAATCAAAACTGGCTACCGCACTTGAGCAAATGCCAAAACTTCACCTATTATAAACTAGGAGTTAGGATATACCCAAAGATGAAGCTTAAAGACTTAAACAAAAATCTGGACAGCAAGGTCTAAAAACAGACCCGCTGTTAAAGATGGATTTACTTAATTTTCCTAAGTATTAACATATCAATATTAAATTTTTCTAAGAAACTAGAGTCTTTCCCCTTTTTAAAACAGTAAAGAACTCACTCTAACTCCAAAATATGAATTTATTATGATGCTTTTAAAAAGACATCGCAGTGCAGTCCCAAATCATAGGAATCAGTAGTGTTGGCCAATTCTACCCAACTTGTGGGTAGACATTGTCCAAACTAAAAATCACAGAGATAATAGACATAAATACCAAAGTCTCAGAGTTGGAATCGACCAAAAAGGGTTTCCCAAACTCTAGATAAGAAATTCACAACATGACTAATTACAAAACCCTTAAAAGCAAATGACAGAAAACTGATCTGGAGTGTGAACTCAATATGACCAAGAAATACTTGGAGATAACATCCCATAAACTCCAGATCAGAACTTTAGGTCATAACACACATGTGGGAACTTGGAATCCCATTAGATCATTTCCCAAGCCCTAGAAACGAATAAAACAAGTTGACCTATCAGATCAGACCCGGATCAGACCTACCAGCAAAGGTGCCGTTCTTGCCCATGGATAAAGTCCTAATTAGTGAGAGTGACCTTCATAAGAAAGTTACCCAACACAATTTATAAACTTTTGGCACAGGTTTGAGATCCGTTTGAGTTATAGAATTCAAGTTATGATTTTTGTAAGATGACTACAAATCTGATGGAAACAGAATCGTAGCCAACCCTTAATCTTTTTAACCAATCCATTCCTCTCCCTTTTGAAACACATTCCTAGATGTGTTTATCACCCAAATTCAGTCCCCTATGAACATGGTGGCACTAAAAAGGGCTAGGGGTCATTGGCATTTCATTTAGTCACAAGGAAAAGAATCAAATCAACATAATATATGACAAACCACTTAAACTCATAATTTTCCCCTTTCTTAAGGGTTCCTTGATCTTTCAAATACACAAACATTTATATACACATCTTAGAAGATGCTATAAAGTTGTATACTTAGATCTAAACATATGGATATGGATATGTTGAGAATCAAAATAATAATTAACAAGAATTATAACCATTCACAAGATCTATCACATTTTATCACCTAAATAAAACTTGGTGATTTCCATGGTTCATTTAGACCTTGTATTTTATATAATCATCTAGATCCATCATACACCATGTATAAGGTGTAGATATAATCTAGAGATGATGATAACATACAACTTATAATAATAACAATATTGGTTAAAACCATAAGATCTATCTTCTTTAAATCACACAAGTTACAACTTGATGATTTTTATGAATCATATAGATCTTTTACATAATATGATCATCTAGGCTCATCATACACCATGTATAGGAGATGGTGATGAAATTTCTAGATGATAATCAACACTTAAAACAATTAATTGAATATAAATCAAAAGAAAAGATTAGAATACCTTAAAAGATCTTACCTAAGCTTGTTACACCAACAAGGAAATGAAGGAGAAGATGATTGTGGCTTTGGAAGAGAAAAATGAGAGAGAGATGGGAGATGGGATCGGCCGAAATGAGGAAGAGAGGAGGGAGTTAGGGTTTGTGATATTTTTATAAGTCATTTTAGGATAAAGCCTAATGACTACACTAATGGGCTAGGCTCAAAATTCATTTCTTACTAGCCCAATATAATTAAATCTTTTAATTAACTTAGCCCAAAACTTGTATTTTAATCTAACTTGGCTAATTAATTAAACCCATCATTTAAAATAATTAAATACCATGAAAATAATTAACGTACCGAAAAAAAAAACCGAGCGTTACAACTGATATTCAAATCATTTAAAATCATATTCAAATCCCGCTGATCGAAAAGGTACTTCAAACTTTTATGGTCAGTGTAAATGATACACTTAACCCCGTAAAGGTAGTGCCTCCATATCTTGAGAGCAAAAACAACAGCTCCTAACTCCGTGTCATGAGTGGGGTAGTTCCTTTCGTGAGGTTTTAGGCGGCGAGACGCATAAGCTATCACCTTACCCCGTTGCATCAACACGGACCAAAACCCGGGAGGGATGCGTCGCGATACACTACCATGTCTTCCACTCCTTAGGTAAGGTCAAAACCGGCATTACACAACCGCGTCTTAAGATCTTCAAATGCAAACCGTTGTTCCGACCCCAAACAAATTTTTCCGACTTCTTGGTCAATCGCGTAAGAGGTAGAGCAATCTTTGAGAAATTTTCAATAAACCTACGATAGTAACCGGCCAAACCCAAGAAACTACGAATCTCCGAAGGCGATTTAGGAGCTTCCCATTTCTTAACCGCATCAATCTTGGCCGGATCGACCTTGATACCTTCCTTGTTCACCACGTGGCCCAAGAATTGAACCTCTTCTAACCAAAATTCACACTTAGAAAATTTAGCATAAAGCCGTTCTCTCTGTAGTGTCTCTAGAAGTTCCCGAATGTGCCTTTCATGCTCCTCCCTAGTCTTAGAATAGACCAAAATATCGTCAATAAACACAATGACCGAACGGTCGAGCATCGGACCACACACCCGATTCATAAGATCCATAAAAGCGGGTGCATTAGTGAGTCCGAAAGGCATCACCACAAATTCAAAGTGTCCGTATCGGAGTTGAAACGCCGTTTTCTCAATGTCACATCCACGAACTCGCATCGATGATAACCTAACGCAAATCAATCTTGGAAAACCAAGACGCTCCTTGGAGTTGGTCGAAAAGATCGGCGATACGAGGTAAAGGATAACGGTTCTTTATCGTGAGTTTATTCAACTCCCGATAATCTATGCACATTCTTTGAGAACCGTCCTTTTTCGCGAAAAGTATAGGAGCACCCCACGGCGAGAAACTTGGCCGTATAAACCCATTATCACTAAGCTCCTGAATCGATCTTGAAGCTCTTTCATCTCGGATGGCGCCAAACGATAAGGAGATTTGGCGATCGGAACAGCGCCAGTACTAAATCAATGCGAAACTCCACTTGCCTAATAGGTGGCAAACCGGGAGTTCCTCAGAAAGACGTCACCAAAGTCGGAAACAACTGGAACATTATCGAGTGCAATAGCAGAGGTACAAGAAGCAATATCCAAATGGGGAATATCTCCTTGAATAATAAGTTCTCCACCCCTAGGGTTTTGAACACGAACTTGTCTCTTGCGACAAAGAATTTCTGCATCGAATGCATCGAGCCAATCCATACCCACAATAACGCAAAGTTCCCTCATAGCAATAGGGATAAGATCAATGGGGAATTCTACTCCCGAAAATTCAAGGGTACAACCCCGATAAACATCAGTAACGAAGATAGTTCAATTGTCGGCAACTTCGATAACCATGGGACGTGCTAGTTTCCCAACACCACGCCCCAAACGATTTATGAACGTGCGTGACACGAAGGAGTGAGTAGCGCCAGAATCAAACATAACAGCGGCAGGGTGAGAATCTAACAGATAAGTGCCTGATTCATAATATTTAAGAAATAAAACAATTACTCTATGGCATAGCATAAAATGAAAGATAAGGAAGAGATGTTTACCTCATACGGTCGCAGGCTTCGCAGCTCTTCCCTCGTAAGCCGGTGGACACGTCCTCGTGTCAACATAGTTGGTCCGTTAGAGGTCGAAGCGTATTGGGATTTGCATTCCCATACTTCTTGACTTTGGGCAATCGTGTTTCTTGTGCCCCTTCTCTTGGCAATTGTAACAAACTGGTACCGCCGCAACAGTAGTAACTTGGGAGGTCAGAATGGCTTTTGGAGCCTTGCAATTCTTCCAGTGATGCCCTTCCTTCTTACGGTTATAACACACCAATGGGGGTCGATCACCTTGAGATGGCTTGTATTCATATCTTGGTTTATCCCCGAACTTTGTCTTCTTATGAGCCTCATTAGAAGTTTTAGAAAAAGTGCTCTCCGGTTTCCTCTTAGATTGAGTTTGCGGCTCAATCTCTCTCTTCTGCCGCCCATGATCGCACCCAAGGTCGTAAAGTCTTGCATGCTCACAAATTCCCGGATGTCGGTACGTAAAATCGAGATGTACCGACTAACAAGCCATGCTTCATCTCCAGCAAAAGTAGGACAGAAGAAAGCATCTCCATGAACTTGGCGTTCGGATCACTACAGACTCGGTGGTGCATTGTAACGCCATGAACTCCTGCATCATTCTTTGTTGCTCCACCCTAGGCACATACCGTGCCTCGAACCACTCCACAAACCGGGCCCAAGTAATCGCCCTTACGGCTTCTTCCGTCATTCTTCCCGTGGTGGTGTTCCACCATGTCTTACCCCGCTTCCTCATTTGGTTCTTTGCTACCAACACTCTAAAGTAGTGCAGGCACCCTATAGTCATAAAGGCGCCCTCCACGTCGGATAACCGGTGTTTAGTCATCCTTTGGATCGTCCTCCCCATCCCAATGAGGTGGGCCGCACTTGCCGAACTTCTCGTAGTAGTACATTAAATCACGAACAGGAGGATCGGGAGCCCCCAGCGGAGGTGCATCTGCCATACGCTCATCTAGCAGAGCACGAACTTGATCAATGATGTTAGCCGTGACATTCGGAATGATCTCGTTAAAAGCATTATTGAACTCCTCGGAACGAGTTCCCTAACTTGAGCTATTTGAATTGCATTGAGGCGAGCAAGCGGAGCCATCTAAAATTGATAAGAAAAAAAAACGATTCAACCTATGCATGTCTAAGAGATCGAAAACACTCGACTTGTGAAAACTTTTCAACCTTGCCCCGTCCCCAAAACCGGCTCCAATATATTGAATAATAGGGGCCCTTCTATTATTCAATATAGAAGTTCCAATTTCGGTTTCAGGTCTAGTTTCAAAATTTCAGCTTGCTCCTAGCCGTAACAGTTTAATTCACACTCATGGTAGATCTAAAAGGCCTAAATTCTCACATGGTAGATAGTAGTACTAAAGGCATATAATTATCCTCCTAGGCTAGTCTTTGAGATATGTCATAAATGGAGCATACTATTGTGTTTGATAAGTAATAAAATTTAAACTCAATTAGTAAATACAACTTACTTGGCTGGCTGACCGGCGCACCGTGACATCTTCACTGCTAGTTTTTAATAAACTTTGTACAAGAATAATAAAATGTTTTAAATTTGAGTCTAGACATCCCTAAGAAGGCCTAGTTCACTCAAATGAAAAGCTCCGATACCAACTTGTAACACCCAAAATTTATTTATTTATTTATTTATTATTTTTTTTTTTTTACCGAAATAATATAAAGTTTGACACCAATTCATAAAGGAACTTCATTTATTTAATTTAATAAGCCAATAATGGCAATCAAGTTATCAAACTTCTAAAGAAAACAACATAAGTAAAACTTTCTAATATAGAAATGTCAAAAGCGGAAGTACTAAAAATGTTCATTGACGTAAAATAAATAGCGATGTGTCACGAATGCTCCCAAAATCATCCCTAGCCTCCTTAATCGTAAAACACGAAAATGTTAAGTAAACCGTAAGCACAAAGCTTAGTGAATTCAAACACAACATTATAACAAAAACCACAATCAATAGAAATAGATTAAAATATACGTTATAACATTTAAACATAAGCCAAGAACAAATCAAGGCTTATAAGGAGGGCTAGTAGGTTACCCGCATCTCACAAACCGAAGAGTATTGGGTTAATCTTACCCTCACCTCACATCCCGGAGGGTATTGGAGTAATTATACCTAACCACGCGCACCGGACAAAAGCCGGATAATTGCTATGATCCCTCAACAATAAACATACGTGCACATGTATGATTAACTATTTAAGCATGCATCCACATTATCATACCTTAATAATAATTTAACACTCACGTGCTAACCTAGCAATCATAAATATTGTGACAATGGAGTGAGAGAACTCACCTTGAATACTTAAGGGAGATTGCTAAATCAAAGCGGCTACCACACTTGAGCAAATGCCAAAACTTCACCTATTATAAACTAGGAGTTAGGATATACCCAAAGATGAAGCTTAAAGACTTAAACAAAAATCTGGACAGCAAGGTCTAAAACAGACCCGCCGTTAAAGATGGATTTACTTAATTTTCCTAAGTATTAACATATCAATATTAAATTTTTCTAAGAAACTAGAGTCTTTCCCCTTTTTAAAACAGTAAAGAACTCACTCTAACTCCAAAATATGAATTTATTATGATGCTTTTAAAAAGACATCGCAGTGCAGTCCCAAATCATAGGAATCAGTAGTGTTGGCCAATTCTACCCAACTTGTGGGTAGACATTGTCCAAACTAAAAATCACAGAGATAATAGACATAAATACCAAAGTCTCAGAGTTGGAATCGACCAAAAAGGGTTTCCCAAACTCTAGATACGAAATTCACAACATGACTAATTACAAAACCCTTAAAAGCAGATGACAGAAAACAGATCTGGAGTGTGAACTCAATATGACCAAGAAATACTTGGAGATAACATCCCATAAACTCCAGATCACAACTTTAGGTCATAACACACATGTGGGAACTTGGAATCCCATTAGATCATTTCCCAAGCCTTAGAAACGAATAAAACAAGTTGACCTATCAGATCAGACCCGGATCAGACCTACCAGCAAAGGTGCCGTTCTTGCCCATGGATAAATTCCTAATTAGTGAGAGTGACCTTCATAAGAAAGTTACCCAACACAATTTGTAAACTTTTGGCACAGGTTTGAGATCCGTTTGAGTTATAGAATTCAAGTTATGATTTTTGTAAGATGACTACAAATCTGATGGAAACAGAATCGTAGCCAACCCTTAATCTTTTTAACCAATCCATTCCTCTCCCTTTTGAAACACATTCCTAGATGTGTTTATCACCCAAATTCAGTCCCCTATGAACATGGTGGCACTAAAAAGGGCTAGGGGTCATTGGCATTTCATTTAGTCACAAGGAAAAGAATCAAATCAACATAATATATGACAAACCACTTAAACTCATAATTTTCCCCTTTCTTAAGGGTTCCTTGATCTTTCAAATACACAAACATTTATATACACATCTTAGAAGATGCTATAAAGTTGTATACTTAGATCTAAACATATGGATATGGATATGTTGAGAATCAAAATAATAATTAACAAGAATTATAACCATTCACAAGATCTATCACATTTTATCACCTAAATAAAACTTGGTGATTTCCATGGTTCATTTAGACCTTGTATTTTATATAATCATCTAGATCCATCATACACCATGTATAAGGTGTAGATATAATCTAGAGATGATGATAACATACAACTTATAATAATAACAACATTGGTTAAAACCATAAGATCTATCTTCTTTAAATCACACAAGTTACAACTTGATGATTTTTATGAATCATATAGATCTTTTACATAATATGATCATCTAGGCTCATCATACACCATGTATAGGAGATGGTGATGAAATTTCTAGATGATAATCAACACTTAAAACAATTAATTGAATATAAATCAAAAGAAAAGATTAGAATACCTTAAAAGATCTTACCTAAGCTTGTTACACCAACAAGGAAATGAAGGAGAAGATGATTGTGGCTTTGGAAGAGAAAAATGAGAGAGAGATGGGAGATGGGATCGGCCGAAATGAGGAAGAGAGGAGGGAGTTAGGGTTTGTGATATTTTTATAAGTCATTTTAGGATAAAGCCTAATGACTACACTAATGGGCTAGGCTCAAAACTCATTTCTTACTAGCCCAATATAATTAAATCTTTTAATTAACTTAGCCCAAAACTTGTATTTTAATCTAACTTGGCTAATTAATTAAACCCATCATTTAAAATAATTAAATACCATGAAAATAATTAACGTACCGAAAAAAAAGAAACCGAGCGTTACAGACCACCTTGGCGGCCATCTCTCCTTTAGCCTTCTCCAGCTCTCCCTTCACCACCTCAAGCTCGTTGTTGAGCCGATCTACCGTCGCCTTCAGCCCGGTTGCCTCCTCCTGCGAGGCCACTTGCATCCGGCGAGATTCTTTCTCCTGGTCACGGAACCGATCGGCCACTTCCTTGGAGCGGATCAGCTCCTGCTTCATTCGGTCGATGTCCTGTTTAGCTCGTTTGTCCGTCTCCAAGTACTCCTTCTCCATAGACTGGATCCGGTTGGCAAATTCAATGTTTTTGTTCTGGGCGGCCCCGAGGTCGCTATGGAGGCGAGCATTAGAGGGTCGCCCCTTAAAATCCCTGGAGGCTTGGACGGCCATCGTCGCCGCCTGGAGAGTCAGGGTGATGGTCGCTTGCATGGCATCTCCAGACCGCCGACAAGCGATCGCATCAAGATCGGCCGTCCAAGCCTTAGGCAGAGAGGTGATGGCCTTCTGGACGTAAGTAGGGACGTCGAGGGACTTTTACGGAGCCTTGGTCGCCATGAAATCCAGCACCATAGGCGAGACGTCCGGATCAGCAAGACGGACCCTGCAACACAAACAAAAGAGACAAAGGAGTTAGTCTATACCTTACTCAAATTGCCTAACTCAGAAAGTTCAATCCAATCTTACCTGTTGACCAGCTCGGGATCGCGGCCAAAATAGGGCCTGCTCCGAGAAGTTTCAGCTTCGGCAATGGCCACCTTTTTCAAGAAGCCGGTCGATGACCTGGAGCCGGATGCCGAGGGCCTGGAGCCTGATCCCTCCACCATCGGAACAGCGGAGATAGGAGCCGCGACAACTGGAGGCTCCAAAATAGACACGTCCGCCTCAGTAGTCGGCAGGGACTCCTCCGGCCTCCGCCTCTTGTGGTTGCGCTGGAGTTGTTCCTCTTCTTGAATTTCTGGCTCGGAGACCGGCGCCACAGCGGGCCTCACCGCAGGAACGGGGCGAGACGTCGCCGCAGGAACATGACCAGTCTTCTTACCCTGGTGAAGGCGACCGATGAGACCAGGGTTAGACATGGCGATCTCTTGTGGTGGCTCGGCAAAACGGGGAAAGTGAATCTCTGTCAAAGAAAAATTCAGACAAGTTAAACACCTCTTTCAATCAGACGATTGTCAAGCAAGGAAGAAGAAATAAAATGTATACCTAGAACTTTCAGATGACATGGGAACCGAAATAATCGAGCCCCCAACCGATGAATTTCGTGATCGAGTGAGCAAACGTCTATGTAGGAATCCGGCAAGGCACGAATCCGCTCCCAAACGATCAAGAAATCGAAGGGGAGATCGCCGTGCGCTGGAACAAGGGATTCTGCAAAAAGGAAACAAAATTAGATCAGTCCAAGACATGTACGATCAAAGGGAGAGTTAAAACCCTTACTCGGATTCCTCTCCCGAAAATTGGTGGGAATCTCCAACTCTTCCTCCGGCCTATCACTCGACGCCGATCGCCACGCTCCGCCGACCCAGCACCATTTTACCAGGTCGCCCCGGGTCTTGTTCGGCACACCGAGTGATGCGACCCCCACACGATGTGCTGTGGTAACCGCTATCGCTAGTATGATTTTAGTTCCCAAGATCGTTCCAATATTAAGCAAATGATTGTTTTACTTCAAGCCCTCTACGTGACGCGCCGTAGCAAACCGGAAGGTGCGATTCAAACACGCCACGAGGTTTCTAACGCCTCGATAAGTGAATTGAAATCACGATTTATATTTTGGAGACACACTCAACAAAATAAGTAGAAAGTTTGTTAACACAAACACTCACAATTTTGATAAATTTCAAGGTGTCCTTACAAATGAAAATGAGGGCTATTTATAGCCAAAATTCCTACAACTATTACAATATAAAATTATAAAATAAAGACTAAAAAATTCAACATTCAAAGCTCCTAAAATCTGATCCATGACAAATCAACCCATAAGTTAAGGACTCAACACATTTTTAGGGGACAAAAATCAAGGACCAAGACTTGAGTTTTAAAAATAAGAAAGCAAAGTTAAAGAAAAATATGATGTTGTCGTTTTAGTGGAATAACAGATCCTAGACTTCGGATTTTGATCTTGATGTATTCTATATAATTGTAGTACCGCCTCTTAGCTTTCCAAATCCACCTGAATCGTCTCAATCGGATATCGGACGTGAAAGTTATGATAAAAATACGAACATGTATCGTATCTGAAATTCCAACGCCTGCTTTCAATTGTATCGCATCTTCAGTTAGGCTTATTGCTTGGAATGATGACATCAACACTTTTAATCTAACATGTGATGGCTTCAATAACACAAATTAATATGTTATTATATTTATGATCACCGGTCTGATTAAAATGATTTTGCACGAGCATTGTTAATGAATTCTTTATCGCATTTGCTCGTGATCTTGTTATTGGTCCCACAGGAATGTATAGTTCTTCTTCTGACTGACTGACTGCTTCTTGATTCACATCATTCCCTCCATCCTCAAAAGGATTCGTCCTCGAATCTGAAAATTCAAAAGGGCTTAAGTCAGCAACATTGAAGGTAGCAGAAACATTATATTTATCAGGTAGATCCACTTTGTAGGCATTATCATTGACGCGTTCTAAAATTTGAAATGGTCCGTCTCCCCTTGGCATCAATATAGACTTCCTTTGTGCGGGAAACCTCTCTTTCCTTAAGTGAATCCAAACCCAGTCACCTGGTTCAAAGAATACTTGCTTCCGTCCCTTATTCTTTATTCGGACATTATGTTCGTTGCGTTTTTTAATTTGTTCTCGAACTTTTGCGTGCAGTTGTTTGATTATTTCAGCCTTTTTCTTGCCATCGATACTCCCCATGTCATCTATAGGAATAGGCAATAAGTCTAAAGGAGTTATCGGATTAAACCCATATACAATTTCAAATGGAGAAAATGTAGTGGTAGAATGAACGGTTCTGTTGTAAGCAAATTCAATGAACGGTAAAGATGTTTCCCAATTTTTCAAGTTCTTGTTAACAATAGTTCGTAACAATTGACCAAGTGTTCGGTTAACTACCTCAGTTTGTCCATCAGTTTGGGGATGACAAGTTGTCGAATAAAGTAATTTTGTTCCCAGTTTCGCCCACAAAACTTTCCAAAAATGGCTAAGAAATTTAGTATCCCGATCGGACACTATACTTTTTGGCATTCCATGTAAACGGACAATTTCTTTGAAAAATAAATTTGCAATATGAGTGGCATCGTCAGTTTTGTGACATGCAATGAAATGTGCCATTTTGCTAAATCTATCAACAACGACAGATATCGAATCACATCCAGATTTTACCTTTGGTAACCCCAAAACAAAGTCCATAGAAAGATCAACCCAAGGCTCGTTAGGAACTGGTAGTGGCATGTACAAACCATGTGGTAAAACTCGTGATTTTGCCCTTCGACAAATAATACATGAATTGACAATTTTATAAACATCATGTTTCATTTTAGGCCAAAAGAAGTGTTCATGCAATATTTCAAAAGTTTTGGCAATTCCGAAATGTCCCATTAATCCCCCACTATGTGCTTCCCTTACTAACAACTCCCGTGTCGAACAAAAAGGAATGCAAAGTTTATTTTCACGGAATAAAAATCCATCATCCCGATAAAATTTATCCACACTTTTTGTCTCGCAAGCAACATATGTTTCGCCAAAATCTTTATCTCCCACGTAAGATCCTTTCAAGAGCTCAAATCCCAACAATTTACAAGAAAGCGTATTAAGTAATACATACCTTCTCGACAATACATCGGCAACGATGTTCTCCTTACCTTGTTTATACTTGATGATGTAAGGAAACGATTCGATCTCCTCTAACCATTTGGCATGTCTTTTACTCAACTTATTTTGTCCCTTGAGATGCTTCAATGATTCATGATCTGTGTGAATCACGAACTCCTTAGGCCATAAGTAGTGTTGCCACGTACGTAAAGCTCTAACCAAAGCATACAATTCTTTATCATATGTAGGATAGTTCAACATCGCTCCTCCAAGTTTTTCACTAAAGTAAGCAATCGGCCTCTTTCCCTGCATTAATACTGCTCCAATTCCTACTCCTGAAGCATCACACTCAACTTCAAAAGTGTTAGAAAAATCTGGTAATGCTAACACAGGTGCGCTGCATAATTTATCCTTTAATGTGTTAAAGGAATTTTCTTGATCATCACCCCAATGAAATTTAGCATGTTTCTTTACAAGTTCATTTAACGGGGCAGCAATCGTGCTAAAATCTTTAACAAAGGGTCAATAAAAACCTGCTAAACCGTGAAAACTTCTTACCTCAGTTGTATTAGTCGGTCTAGGCCATTCACGTATGGCCCTTATCTTTTCTTCATCAACTTTTATGCCGTCAATACTAACGACATACCCAAGGAATATAACCTCACTCATGCAAAAAGTACATTTCTTAAGACTAGCATATAATTGTTCCTTTTTCAAGGTAATTAAAACCAATCTTAAATGTTCAACGTGTTCGTCTGCACTCTTGCTATAAATGAGAATATCATCAAAGTATACGACAACAAATTTTCCAATATAAGCACGCAAAACATGATTCATTAGCCGCATAAAAGTGCTCGGTGCATTTGTAAGACCAAAAGGCATTACCAACCATTCATATAATCCGTATTTAGTTTTAAAGGCCGTTTTCCATTCATCCCCTTCTTTCATACGAATTTGGTGATAACCTTTCATTAAATCAATTTTACTAAACACACGCGAACCATGTAATTCGTCCAACATATCATCTAACCTTGGAATTGGATGTGGATACTTTACCGTGATATTGTTCACCGCTCGGCAGTCGGTGCACATTCTCCAAGTCCCGTCTTTCTTTGGTACGACAATTATCGGAACGGCACAAGGACTCAAACTTTCTCGGATATACCCAATACTTAATAACTCCTCGACTTGCCGCTGAATCTCCTTAGTTTCTTCAGGATTATTTCGGTATGCTGGTCGGTTTGGAATGACGGCTCCTGGCACAAAGTCGATTTGGTGCTCGATCCCTCTTTTTGGTGGCAAACCGGGTGGTAGCTCTTCCGGAAAAACATCATTGAAGTCCTGCAATAGAATTTTTATAATACTCGGAACATTCCGGTTTTTATCATCATCAAGAGTGCAAATTCGTTTGGTAAGAAGTAAGTATACGGGTTGCCCCTCCTCAACTTCTTTAACGACTTCCTTTGCACTTATAAATAAACATTTTTTTGATTTTTCATTTTTTTCTTTTTCTTTCTTTTCTTTTTCTTTTTCTCTTTGTTTTTCTTTTTCCTTTTCTTTTTCTTTTTCCTTTTCTTTCTCTTTTTCTTTTCCTTTTTCTTTTTGGTTTTCTTTTTCTTTTTCCTTTTCTTTTTCTTTTTCTTCAACTTCTTTTTGGAGTCGAATTTTTATCTTCATGGACTTGTATTTTCGTCATGGGAACTAATGTGATTTTCCTCCCATCTTTCTCAAATGAGTAACGATTCTTCTTCCCGCTAAGTTGGGCATCTCGATCGTAATGCCATGGTCTCCCCAACAAAATATGGCAAGCGTGCATTGGTACAACGTCACATAGGATATTATCATGGTATTTTCCAATTGTGATGGTTATGAGTACCTGTTTATTCACCTGAACCTCTCCGCAATCGTTTATCCAATGAAGTCTATAAGGCTTAGGATGTCGCCTTGTTGGTAATTCTAACCCCTCGACTAGCATCGCACTAGCCACATTGGTGCAACTTCCGTTATCAATGATCACACTACAACTTTTATTTTTCACAAAACATCTAGTGTGAAAAAGATTTTCTCGTTGTTCGTTATCGTTGCTCTCTTCCTCCTTTGCCTTCACATTCAACACCCTCCTAATGACAAGTGCGGGTGCGAATTCTAGCTCCCCTTCATCACTTTCTTCTTTCACTTCTTCCTCATCTTCATCATCCGTTTCATATTCTCCGTCCTCTCTAAGTATCGTTGCTCGTTTATTAGTGCATTGGGATGCAATGTGTCCTCGCCCGTGGCATCGAAAACACTTGATGTCCCTGTTTCTCATGTTTGTATTTTCTACGGATGTAGATTTGACTTCGGGTTTTGTTCGACTAGTACTCCCCACCTCAAACTTCCCCTTCATGGTGCTTTTATCAAAACTGCCCTTGGATACGTCTCGATTTCCCGTTTGAGGCTTCCAAGGAGTTGTGTACCCCGTGGAGTAAGTATTGTTGCCTCCCTTTCGCAAATTCCTCTCAATTTTGATCGCTGCATATACCATGTCCTCGAACTCAACATAATATTGTTTATCAACTTCTTTAGAGATTTCCGCCCTCATGCCATGTAGAAATCTCGCCATTGTGGCCTCCCTCGACTCCCTCACATCGGCCCGGATCATTAACATCTCTATTTCCTTTCGAAAATCTTCTATGCTCCTTGAACCTTGTTTTAAGGATTGAAGGCGAGAAAATAGTTCCTTATGATAATAATTAGGAACAAATCTTCTACGCATTACAATCTTTAATTCCTCCCAACTATTAATTGGCCTCTCTCCATTCCTCCTTCTATCTGTCACAAGTTGGTCCCACCAAATGTTGGCATACTCGGAAAATTCGGTTATTGCTAACCTCATTTTCTTAGTACTAGCATAGTTGTGGCAGTCAAATATAGTTTCCAACTTCCTCTCCCAGTCAAGGTATGTGTCGGGATCACTCCGCCCTTCGAAGGCTGGGATTTTCATTTTTATATTTCCCATACTTCGGTCTTCCTCGTTTCGTCCTTCCCTTTCATACCGTCTACCTTGTTCTCTCCAACCTCCTCGACCACTTCCTCCTCGATTTTGGTAAGTTCCATCCTCAGAGAATGTTTCATCCGCGTACTCTCTATATGAGATGGGACTCGGATTCCTTTTTCTACGGTGATGCTCATCCTCTTTATTTTTTTGTAAATTGTTGATCGCTTCTTCTTGTCGATCTTGTCTTCCAATTAATTGGGTGAGCATTTCTTGTATGTTTTGAAGGGCTTCGTTTCCTTCATTTTTCTCAATATCGGATTTCGACATTTTTTTTTGCTCCTTTTTTTTTTTGGCTTTTCTTTTTTTTTTTTGCCCTTTTTTTTTGCTTTTTTTTTTTGGCTTTTTTTTTTGCCTTTCTTTTTTTTTTATTTTTTTATTTTTGGCTTTTTTTTTTTGCCTTTCTTTTTTTTTTGCCCTTTTTTTTTTTTGACACACACACAAATTAGTCCTCACAAGTAGGGGTGGACTCGGTTCCATTCGATTCGGTTTTTGACCGAAACTGAGAGTCGAACCAAATATTCGGTTTCTGTTTGGTTCGGTTCTTTTTGAAGTTCGGTTCGGTTAAGTTCGGTTTTATAAATATTCGGTTCGGTTTCGATTTGGTTTGATGTTTTTTCGGTTCTTCACAATATAAATTCAAATATTATATGCAATAGAATAAGTTATATATAACAACAAGCCAACAAGAGTTATATATATATGTTCAAGATAAAAGCTAGAGTTGCATGACGATTTCTAAATATCTTAAAATATATAACAATCGTAAATCACAGTAGCTCACTCTCTCAACCTAAATTAATTGAATCACAAATTCATGAACATATTGTCGGTCCTTCTTGGACCCATGAGGGTCTTACAAAAGGAAAACGAATTATACTAAAATTCGAAACACACCAAAATCACAAAAAGAAGGTTTAGTATGTTGAAATTTGACTTCGGTCCATTTCGGTCCGGTTGATTCCGCTTGAGCCGAACGTAACCGAACCAAATTAGTTCGGTTCGGTTCTGTTTTTTTGTTTTTCGGTTCGGTCTTCTTCGGTTTCGGTTTTTCGGTTCTTTTTTTGGGTTTTGTCGGTTCGGTTTTCGATTTTCAGTTCCGAAATGCCACCCCTACTCACAAGATTCTCACGTATATCGCTCGATCACTCAACGCTCGTGTATCACTCTTTTTTTTCTTTTTTTTTTTGCACTGTTCTTGCCTTTAATCACTCGGCTTTATATAAATGTCCCACAACTCACAAGGTGATTATATAGGCTAGTATTGTGACAAGTATTTAATTTTACAGGGGCAGTAATTCGCACTCCAGATTTATATTTATTTTATATTTCACTGTGGTGGTAGAACCGACCTTCGTGATAGATATGTATATGTATATATAATATATATATATATATATATATATATATATTCACTGTGGTGGTAGAACCGACCTTCGTGATAGATATGTATATGTATATATATTCACTGTGGTGGTAGAACCGACCTTCGTGATAGATATGTATATGTATATATATTCACTGTGGTGGTAGAACCGACCTTTGTGATAAATAGGTATATTTATATATATATAGGTATTTTTTTTTATACTTTTTTTTTGTATACTTTTTTTTGTATACTTTTTTTTGTATATTTTTTTGTACACTTTTTTTTGTATACTTTTTTTGTATACTTTTTTTATATTAAGAAGACGGAAGGTTTAGAAGATAGAAAGAAATAATAGGATGGTAAGATAAGAAGATAATGAAAATGAAGGAAAATAGATACCACTTAGTAATGGAAAAACCGAGCTCAAGCCAATCGATGCGACCCCACACAACGTGCCGTGGTAACCGCTATCGCTAGTATGATTTTATTTCCCAAGATCGTTCCAATATTAAGCAAATGATTGTTTTACTTCAAGCCCTCTACGTGACGCGCCGTAGCAAACCGGAAGGTGCGATTCAAACACGCCACGAGGTTTCTAACGCCTCGATAAGTGAATTGAAATCACGATTTATATTTTGGAGACACACTCAACAAAATAAGAAGAAAATTTGTTAACACAAACACTCACAATTTTGATAAATTTCAAGGTGTCCTTACAAATGAAAATGAGGGCTATTTATAGCCAAAATTCCTACAACTATTACAATATAAAATTATAAAATAAAGACTAAAAATTCAACATTCAAAGCTCCTAAAATCTGATCCATGACAAATCAACCCATAAGTTAAGGAGTCAACACATTTTTAGGGGACAAAAATCAAGGACCAAGACTTGAGTTTTGAAAATAAGAAAGCAAAGTTAAAGAAAAATATGTTGTTGTCGTTTTAGTGGAATAACAGATCCTAGACTTCGGATTTTGATCTTGATGTATTCTAGATAATTGTAGTACCGCCTCTTAGCTTTCCAAATCCACCTGAATCGTCTCAATCGGATATCGGACGTGAAAGTTATAATAAAAATACGAACATGTATCGTATCTGAAATTCCAACGCCTGCTTTCAATTGTATCGCATCTTCAGTTAGGCTTATTGCTTGGAATGATGACATCAACACTTTTAATCTAACATGTGACGGCATCAATAACACAAATTAATATGTTATTATATTTATGATCACCGGTCTGATTAAAATGATTTTGCACGAGCATTGTTAATGAATTCTTTATCGCATTTGCTCGTGATCTTGTTATTGGTCCCACAGGAATGTATAGTTCTTCTTCTGACTGACTGACTGCTTCTTGATTCACATCACCGAGGACCACTCTTCCCATTCGACCTTGAATGTGATTACCACCGATCGACCCTTTCTGCGCAGCCAGTTTGAAGAGATAGTTCATCTCCATCGCAGAAAGGAGACGGGACAATCGGTGACCGCCGAAAAGTGTCAAAGTGCAGATGACATGTAGCCAGGCATTCGGCGTCAGTTGGAGCGGCGCCAAATTCCAGGCGATCAATAAATAGGATACGGCGAATGGCAAGGGGAATCGCAGACCGACCTCCATAATCATCACACTAACGGCGACCAGACCCTCGGGAGGTTGATCGGCACGTTCATTTTCCGAGGGCACGTGCAGTGAAACATCAGAAGGGATATGATATTTGGCCCTCCAGCGGCTCAAGTCTTTCCGGGTCGCCGAACTCCGGATCTGACCGAGAGTCCACTGAGACGGATCGGCGGCCCGAAACACCGTTCGCTTCACGTGTTCGTAGGGATGAGTGGCGGAGTAAGCTTCAAAATCAAATTCTGGATAGGGTCCCGCGATTCCCTCCATAATCTTGGCGAAAGCCATATAGGCGGGGCCAAACACGCTATCCCTTTCCCAAGACAACCGCACCAGTTCGTCTTCGTCGACCGGCGAACCCCCCTGCTCCGCCGCCGCCTCCGTTCTCGCCACTTCAGCCTCGTTGAAAAGCTCCTCAAGTTCTGCGGGTGCAATCCCCGCACGAATGGCCTCAACGGCCGTTTCCATGTGAAGTCCCACGGGAATCTCCTCCCGGGCAGGCGAAGCTGCGGCGGCGGAGGTACTTCCGGTCTCGAAGGTCTTAGATCCTCCAGACATATTATAAAAAGTAAAGGGGGAAAAGAATATTGGGTTTCTTACCTAAAAAGAAAGGAAGACGATCGGCACAAGAAGCTTCGGAAATTTCTGCAGAATCTCGGCTAGAATGCAAGGGTGCGTGAAGAGTGAAAATGAAGTAGCCCTAGCCCCTTTTATAGACGGAAGCGGGGGTCTCTGTGCAAATAGGCGAAATTCCAAGGGCTGGAGTGCAACCGTCGGAGGGGGACACATTAAATGCAGCCCTCGAATCCCGCGTACGCGTCTTTTCGAGGGCACGCCAGGCGACAAGTCTGACAAACCGTCCGACTCCCCCAACGGTAGCGCGACGCGTGTCCTTGCAACGTTTCGAGAGCCCACCTTCATTTCACGCTGCTCCCAGCGCAAAAGGAGATCGTCCAAATTTGAAACCAGATCGTGTGATCGTCTAAACATTGGTGATCGCCAACAGTGCCACCTCACCCCGTGTTTTCAATATCAAAGCGAGCTGGGGGGCAATTGTTGTGCGGCGATTAATACGCCTCGAAGGCGATCGGCATAACGATCAGAGAGCCAAACATAGAAGACATACTCTGGGCAAGCACCCAGCAGTCGGCACCCACGGCGATCGTCCTTTGGTATCCGACGATCGTCTTTTGGTATCTGGTGATCGTCTATGATGTCCAACCAGAGACGATCGTCTTGTGCCACGTATGAATCCAACATCCGTCAAAGTCGTCGAAGACCGAATTGTGGACGGTGACCCACGTGCAGATCCACAAAGGGCACCGACAGATAAGACATTTGACCCCAGCCTGTCACCTACCTCACCTACCGACAGGGCCGCCGAAAGGTACAAAGTGGGCCCTCCTCGGACAGCGACTCAGGACGCATGCAGGCTTCCCATTGGCTCGCACAGCTGCTCGCCAGCAGCCGCCCCAGACTTTAAGGGAACAGCCCCACGTGACGGGGCGATCGGCCATCTTATTATAATATAGAAAACGGCGGTCGCCCGCGATCGCCGGAGAGGTCCCAGCAACCGTGTCTCCTATAAATAGGAAACTCACAATAGTGGCCAAGGACATGCTGTTATTACCGTGAATACAGTGCAAAATACATACAGAGAGAGAATCAAAGACTCATCTGCCAATTACTTACACATTCATAGTGATATTCATACACACTTACAAAACATCCAAAGCAAGAACTCACAGATATTTATATCTGGTTCTTCCGGCAATCTACACGCTCTACAGCTTAGATAACTAGATGTCTTTACACTCATTGTAATAGATTCTAACATTAATATTTGTACTCCACAGTATATTTATTAATAACATCTCGTGAGAGCATTCAAGCCCGGGATTAACAACCCCGGCAAATCTTGTGATATTTATTTTCCCATGGAAGTGTTCTCGCATTTGTTTGTTACTCGATCATTCCAGCAATACTATCCTTGGATAATATTTTGGGTAACAACAAAAGGCTCACAAGACGAAAAACGATCAAGCCCAGAACGGCGCACATACTCCAGAGAGATAAACGACTGCGCAATACTAGAATCAAAAAGTACACGGACTGGATGGATCGAAAAACAACTCGACGATAAGTACGAGAGAGACAATCACAGTTCAAGAAGTGGAAATACAATACGAGAAAACAAGAGAATCGAGTAAGGAAAACTTACGAGCACTGGATGTACTGAGATGCCGGCAGCGGTGTGACAATGTGCAAAACAAAACATAACTAGACTCAAATAACCGACAAGCCTAGGTATCCATAAACCTAGAGCTCCGATACCATTTTCTGTAACACCCCCGAGATATTACAGGTGTATTACAGCGCCGTGGACCCCTACATGGGACCCACCAAGCTAAAACAAGAAAACACCACTCGACTAACCGTCTCGGTTAGCAAGGAAACAATTGTTAACAACAAGAACATAAAATAACACGTCCGGTACAACCAGCATAATAAACATCAACCGCCAAATATAATAACTTCAACGAAGATCAATCACAATCCGAAAGGAAAAGCCTAAGCACTCGCGAGTACAATCTATAAGTTTACAATTTGGAAAACAACCATATCAAAAGAGACAGTAGGAATAATAAGACTCAATTGCACATGTCAACAACCTTGGCCGACGTCCTCGTACCATCCCAAGGCCTGGCTCGTGCAACGAACATAACCTGAAATCCATAACAAGAATTTCCCCAAAACGGGTCCCCAAAGGGGTTAGCAATTACGCTAGTACAAGTATTCAAGGCAAACCAATCGCTTACACATTTCATAGTACAATGCACCAAATCATTTCAAAACCAAAAACCAGACATGTCTTTTCCGGAAAAAAACAGTCAAACAATTTGCCTAGGACCGGGACGAAGCCACAAATCCCACTCGAGGCCTCTAAGGACCCTCCCGATCTAGCCATATCATAAAACAAATCATGCACATGCATTGCCTAGGACCGGGAAGAAGCCACAAATCCCACTCGAGGCCTCTAAGGACCCTGCCGAGCTGGCTAGCTAAACAAACTCATGTATCCAGGGCTAAAACTATTGGACTCCCTCCGTGATCCCATCGGACCCTCCCGAGGTGAGCAAATCACACACAATATACATTACCATTTCACGTTAAGCATAAAGGTTTCCAAAAATACTTGCCTTGAATAATTGACAACGCAACGAACGGAAAGGAAAGTCACCGACGAACGCTAGGAACCAACGAAACCGAACCTAATGATTCTAAGAATACAATCACAACCATTTCTAGACGAATACGGAATTGGAATACACCCGAAAACCAGCCTACGATTCATGTATATTAGTATAAAAACGACAACGAGGGCGGACCACAACCAAACCCTCTCGATTCCGTAAAAACCACAAAATATACCATGAATCCGTAGGAAAACTAAGAACACCAATAAGATTAATCATATTCATCATGAATTAAGCAACAAAACGGAACCAATCGGACAAAAACGCGAAAACCCCCAAATCTTCCCAAAAGTAGGGTTCTAAAGATCTAACCTTGATTCGCTTGATCAAGGGATGTTATAGGATGATTGATCAATGATATAACCTCTGGAACTTCGTGGATTTGTTGTTCAACAACATGGATCCATGGTAACCACACCTCCAGCCGCGGAATACAAGGAAAAGAATGAGAAAAATGGTAAAAAACCCGACTGCAGGGCCTTAAATAGGCTGCCTACCGGCAGGGTTACGTACGTAACCGGCCATGGCCGAGTCACTGCCCAAAAATGCCGGCAGTGTTACGTACGTAACTGGCCAAGGCTTACGTACGTAACCGGCCTTACATACGTAACTGCCGAGCATTACTTGCCTGGGCCCAGACTGCCTGGCCATGACTCGGCCGGGGCCAACTCCGACGGTCCGAACGACCCCGAAACCCGAACCTGAATACGAATTCAAGATACAGTTATGAAGTACTCGTAAATACGAATTCGAGCACTAAGAGAACACACGATTCTGACCACCCGAAGGCTCGAAATTCGACAATGGAAAGTAATTACCCCAAACTTTGGGAAATTACAAAAATGACCCAAAATGTCCGAAATACGCGATACACGATCGAAACACCAAGCCGAAGCTCGAAACATGAATAATAACATTAAATGAACTTACGAGAAACTTGAAACAACATTTTCGGATGAGATTCGCAAGAATCGAACTCAAGTACGGAAAAGCCGCTTAAGAACACGGAACTCAACAAATCGATATTGAAACGAACTCGGATGACAAAAAGTGAAGAATTAAATACTCTCGGAATGACGAAACGATCACGAGTGAGTTGTCAAATAGGGTCCCGCCGAAAAAAGGAACTTACCGAAGTCCGGAATTGCGGGTATTACACTTTGCTCACTCCGGGAAGGTCCGACGGGGCCTCGGAGGAATCCAGTGGTTTAGCCCTGAATTCACGAGCTTGGTGGTTAGCCAGTTCGGGAGGGTCCATAGAGGCCTCAGATGGGACCAGTGGTTTAGCCCCAGTCCTAGGCGATGCATGTGCGTGATTTTAATTTTTAACTATGACCAGTCTCGGAGGGTTTACAGAGGCCTCGGATGGGACAAATGGTTCAGCCCTGGTCCTAGTCAAGATTGAACTATGATTATTGACTGTTGTTTTCCATAAAAGACATGTTTGGCTTTAGATTTTGAAATGACTTGATGCATGTAATATGAAATGTGTAAGCGAATGGTTTGCCTTGATTACTTGTACTAGCGTAATTGCTAACCCCTTTGGGGACCTGTTTTGGGGAAATTTGTGTTATGAATTTCATGTTGCGTTCAGCCGGTCGAGCGGGCACTGGAGCAGTACGAGGATGTTGGCCAGGGTTGTTGACGTGTGCAAATGAGTCCTTTCTTTTAGTTGCTCATTTTAAATGTCTGCTTTCAAATTTGTGAACTAATAGATAGTACTCGCGAGTACTTAGGCTTTTGATTTGGGAAATGGTTGTATTACTAAATTTTATTTGTGATTTTGGTGATGTATGGTCTGCCGTTTGTACTGGGCATTTTATTTAATTTTCATCGTGGTGATGTGTATTTTCTCGCCAACCGAAATGGTTAGAAGAGCAATATCTATTGATTAGCCTGGTGGGTCTTATGTACGGGTCCACGGCACTGTAATATACCTCGAATATCTTGGGGGTGTTGCACACGAAGACTGGAAAATTATAAATTCAACATTCAAAGCTCCTAAAATATGATCAATGACTAATCAACCCATAAGTTAAGGAGTCAACACAATTTTAGGGGGACAAAAATCAAAGACCAAAACTTAAGTTTTTGAAAATAAGAAATCAAAGTTAAAAAAATATGTTGTTGTCATTTTTAGTGGCATAAAGGTTCCTAAACTTCCGATTTTGATCTTGTTGTCTTCTATATGATTGTAGTATTGCCTCTTAGCTTTACAAATTCACTTGAATATCTCGATAGGATATTGTACGCGAAAGTTATGACAAAAATATGAAGATATATCGTATCTGAAAGTTCCAATGCCTGCTTTCAGTTGTACCGAATGTTCACCACTAAAAATATCCGATTTTGATGTCATGATGAAAATAAAAATTTTAGGACTTTCTCTTAGCTTTTCGATGGTATACATATGAGCTTAATTGGACATTGTATGTAGGAGAAACATCTGAACTACAAAAGCTGCTTCAGTTAGGCTTATCGATTGGAATGATTAGATCAACACTTTTGATCTAACATGTGACGACTTCAATAACACAAATAAAGATGTTATTATATTTATGGTCATCGATCTGATTGAAATAATTTTGTACGAGCATTGTTATGGATTCTTTATTGCTTTTGCTCGTGATCTTGTTATTGGTCCTACAGGAATGTATAGTTCTTCTTCCGTCTGACTGGCTGTTTCTTGATTCAAATCACTTCTCGTGAAATCCACATATAATATGGATCGATATGTTCAGGAATATATTAAATAGATAGTCCGACTAATACGGAGTGCCAGTATCAATAGTCTCTGATAAGGACCCTAAATTCACATCTGCGTTTTGGATGAGCATACATAACGCATTGGGTATGAAGCTTGCATTTAGCATAGCATTTCATCCACAAAGTGATGCACATCAGAAAGGGTTATTCAAATACTCAAAGATATGTTGAGAGCATGCATACTATAGTTCAACGGCAGTTGGGACACAAAGCTTCAATTGATAGAGTTCACCTACAACAACAGTGTAACATCCAGCGGTAATTTTTCATTTATACTGTTGTATTGCACGTATTTAGTTGGAATTTTACAAGTATCATTATATTATATTTGGATTTATCAAGGCTTATTGTATTGAGATACTTCGGAATCAAACTATTCATGTTTAATGTTCGTATTGTTTTGTCTGTGGATATTGCTTGATGAGTTGTGATTTTGGATACTTATAATGGCCCTATGTTTGGTAGCTAACGTACGCTAAAACAACAAGAGTTACATACATTTTGCCTTGCATCATACATTCGTAATGAAGGGTATCAGATTACATCTCAACTTTTGGCGTGTAGGGTCATGAATGGCTGCGTTCGTTGGAACTTTTGACTTGGTTAGGACAACCAACTCAATGAATATTACGTACGCAATGTTGATGTGTTAGTGTACATAATAATGGTGGGCTAACGTACGTTATATTTGTCAATATATGAAATGCAATTTACAAAGTGAGCCAGTAGCCTCTGTAGGAGATTTACGTACGTAACACTGAGGTGTTAGCGTACGTAATGGATGTTAGCGTATGTTAACCTCAATAGGTAGCGTACATTCGGGAAAGTGAAGATTATAAAGACACGTCTTGTTTTTATTTTTGCACGAACCAATTTCGAGTCTCTAGAAAGTATCCTCCTGCCCTCCTAAGTGATTATAAGCCTCTTTCATCTTTCCTTGGTGCTTCGTGTCTTGGATGAGAGCTACAAAGCTTGTAGATTGTAGTGGATTCTTGAAGTTTTGGGGGGTTTTCTTCATCTTCAAGAGGTATATTATCTAATTTTGTGTTAATTATGAGATGATGATCATATTATTGATGATTACTTCTGGTGTTGCTGGATTGTTGGAGGATAATATGATTATTGTTGGTTACTGTTAACACATGATGATTATAAATTGAAGATGAGTATGTTCTTGATGCTTAGAAATACTTATATGTATGATCATATTTGGAAGGATTATTTTATGCCTGCTTGATTTTAATATAGTTTGGAGGAGATTATTAATATCATTAGTGTACTTGGGAGGTTATAACTATTTTGATGAAAGATTATGATAAGTTATGAGATAATTATCATAGTTTGAAATGGTTAAATTAAACTTGATTTTAAATTCAAAATTCTTGATGAATTGGTGATTGATGATTCTTTAAGACATTATGTTTAAATGTTGGTAATGTTCTTGAGAAGATTATGATGATAAATAATGATATTGTCATAATAGCATGATTATTGAATGTTGTTCTTAATAATCCTTGTAAAATAGATTATCATGAATGTTGAAGAATATTATGAACATGTTAGTTGATCATAGAGATAGATCGAGGAGGTTGGAACTCATAAATTAGGACTTTGATATTCATTAGAATAGTTTGAACTATTCGTGTTGAATTGTGGATATCAATTTTCATGAATTTGATATCGTTATTATGGAATTATGTTATTGAAAATTTCATTCAAGGTTGCTTGCTCAAGTGAGTGTTGTTTTAAGGACGCCATTCGTTCGTTCGAGGAAAGAGTATTTCTTGTCTCCAGAATTTGAGGCAAGTTATATTGATTGGTTATAATGATAAATGATTCTTTGTGAATGTTATACAGTTCATGTATGTGTAATGCTTTATGAATATGGGATTCATATTGATGTGTTGTTGTTGATAGTATCGATCATTTCGTTGTGGGAGTGTACTCCCAAGTTCACATGTTTAATATCGTTGATCTCGTTGATCGTTGTAGTCACTTCGGTGAATTTCTTGATACTTGTTGGATATGTGATTATCTGAGTTTCTTTGTCATGTTGCATCATGATATTTCTGGAATTATATCTGCTGACCGATTGATTATGTGTAGGATTTTTAGTGAGGCACATACGGTGTGTGTTGAGGTTTCCACATTGGACTACGCACACGAGATGATTACTTCGTAAGATTAATTAGGTACACTGTCCCACATATATCCTAGATTCCGTATACGGTGTGGACATGTGCAAGCACAAATTTCTGGATCGGGCATACAATGATGTCCGTCTTGAGCCATATTGATTGGTTGTTTATACACCATGTGTGATTGGGTATGTCCGATGGTTTGCGATGGGTTGATTCATACGCCTGAGGGGTATGTTCAATAGTTGTGTTTGTTTCATTGAGATATGTTCTATGTGATTTGTATAATATCTTGAGATTTATTATCATGTATATCTAGCCCTGTGGTTTTGGCTGAAATACTTGTTGTTTGTGTTTTAGGTCGAGGGAAGGCTGAAGCACGGAAAGAGCATTGTGATGGCGAAGGGTTTGAAGAATACTAGTTTAGGGGCGTCAAGTCTTCTTTTTTCCTGTTTTGACCAGGTATTTTTATTTCCGCTTTGTTGTATTTTTTTCAGTTGTATTATTTTTGGTATACTCCATCTTCATATGGTTTATACTTGTATTTTGATCATGCGTCTTGTGCAATTATAGCCTTATGATGTATAAACTCCTCGTCGAAGTGATGGGTAATATTATGTAGTTCGATACTGCAATTATATTACGGTTGAATTGTGTTATTTTACCACCTAGTGGGTCCCAGTGTGGGGTCCACGATACTGTAATAATCGACATATTCGGGGTGTTACAGAAGATGGTATCAGAGAGTTGTTTCTTTTTATGATTCATTGTTGAACGAACTAGTATCGAGAAACCTTCGCGTCACGTGTCACCTCTGCAAGTGCCAAGCCTTGTGAGCTAAAATATGGTATGTGATTTTTATGCCATGATTTAACTACTGGCGAGATAGTGTTTGCGGAATTGATCCTTTTTGTAGATCCATGATATTCCGAGTGATTTTGACGGAATTTATCTTATTAATATTTCGAGTGATATCAGGCAGAATTTTATCTTACTGATATTCCGAGGAAAATGTGGATTTGATTATTTGGTTGATCTTGTTTCGACCTTATGTCGATATGACGTTTTGTATGGCACTCGTAGTGCAATTAATTCTTGATGAACTACTTCTGAACATGTAGGTTCATTGTTGTTATTCACTTAGCGTAATTTTATGTTTGGCCGTGAAGGCATAATTAAATTGTGCTCATAATTATTGATTGATTCTTTCAGTATGGAAAGAAACTTTAGAGGACGTGGTAGAGGGGGCTGAGGTTGCGGAATGGCCGAATCCTAAAGCCCCGGGTCAACACATAATGTGGGACAAAGTTCAGCGGACAGTGATTCGCCTATCGAGAACCGTTCGCACCACACCGAACAGCACGAGGGTTAGCACGTCGACCATTATGTACTTTATGCAGGGCATGAAGGCCCAGACGACTCAAATGGGTCAACTGCTGGAATCTCTGCATAATGCTGCTGCTATTGGATAGCAGTGAGGACCCCAGCCACTACCTCCTGTGCACGGTGGGATCGTGAGTCATATTGTTAGTGACATCTCTCGTCAGCGACCTCCAACTTTTAAGGCCTCCTCTGAGCCTGCTGATATTGTTCACTAGATCAAGCTCTCTGAGAAGTTGTTCGAGATGGTCGATTGTGCCTATGAGAATCGAGTTTTTATGGCGGCTTACTACCTTTGTTAGGGTGCCCATTCATGGTGACTCTCCTTGAAATTGGCTGATGGCTTTTTCACTTGGGATGAATTCAAATATCTCATGTTGAATCATTATTACCCGGCCCCACTTTGTGAGGCTAAGTTATCAGAGTTGCTGAATCCGTACTCGTCTGATGATGATGACGTGTTACCTATTGCCGAGAAGTTTCAAGAGCTTTTCCCGTTTACCTCGTTGATTGTTCGAGTAGAGGCTAATAGGATCAAATACTTCCATAAGAGGTTGAAACCTCGGATGAGAATGCAGTTACTTAATATCATTGCACGAATCTCCCCGAGTTTATTAATAAGGCTCTCGAGTATGAGCTTACTGCAAAGGAGATTTCGAAGAAGCAACTGTCGTCTGCTAATAAGAGATCAAGGAACTAGAACCAAGATGATGGTAATCGGGGAACATTCAAGAAGCCCTAAACTGGACCGACGTTTTCAGAGCAGCCACTTTTGGGACCTAAACCAGCGGGATCACAATCCTGAGCGGCCAGTTCGTCCATTGTGTGCTTTAAATGTGGAGAGCATAGTCATATCAGCTCCAAATGTCCAATACTGGATGTTTCATGTCTTGCCTACGGAGATGCTGGACATCATGTTCATTTTTATAGAGGTGGATCGGGACGTACTCCAATGGCCTCACCATGGTTCTAAAAAATGTTAGGCGCTAGGCATTCGGATTGCTAACGCCTAGCACCTAGAGGATAACTCGGGGATTATTCGGGGATTTGGACCAGGCGGATTTATTTTTATTATTATTTTAATCATTTTTATATAAAAAATTATATATATGTAAAATAATTAAAAATAATCAAACTTTAACCATTTAAACAGATATATAATCAATTATATATTAAATTCGAAATATTGATGTAGATATAATGGAGTCCATGATATCCATAATATCCCAGTTTAGGAATTTATAGTACTATTAGAACAAAACCAAAAAAATAAAAAAGTATAACCACCTAGGCATCCGCCTAGTCGCTCATGTAGCTAAGAAATTTGAAACATTGATATAAGTATAAAGTAGTCCATAGTTTCCATAGTATCTTAGCTTGCGTTCATAGGCCCCCACCCAGCCCGCTTAGACGACTGCTTAATCACCCAAACGCCCAATACAAATGCCTAGGCCATAATCTGAATGGTAGATGACCTTCTAGCGATTAATTTGAGGATTAATCGGTCTAAGCGGGTATTTTTAGAACACTGGCCCTCACATGATCAAGTTCAATCTTTGATTCAGGACCGTACCCCTCCCTCCACTTCCCACTATACTACGGGGGTGAACAGAGGAGTAGGTCGTGGAGGACAATCTAGTACATATAGTACCGGGGATGCAAAGCCCAAGAATTTATGAGATGAGAAAGGCCGATGATCCCGAGGCCAACATGATTGCAGGTAGATTCGAGATCCTTTGTCAGCCTGTGTGTACTCTTTTTGATACGGTGCTTCATATTCTTTTATATCTGCATTTCTCTTGAGCTGATTGCAACTAGATAATGTTATCGAGCTTATGTGATTAGTCTACCTGATGGTAGAAGAATTATTGGGAATCGTGAAGTTCAGAACTGTTCGATTCGAATGAATGACTGTGAGTGGTTGTCGGATTGATTATGGCTGATTTATATAAAGATTATGTAATCCTGAGAATCGATTGGATGGATTATCATGATGCCATACTTAGCGTCCGCAAGCAGATGGTGACCGTCAATTCTGATGATGGTTTTGAATGCGTTTTCGGGGTGATAATCCCAGTCGTTCCAGGAGAGTTATCAGCACCCTGAAAGCAGTGGAACTGCTTAGTCAGGGATGTGTTGGTTATTGGTGCTACATGACCAAAAGTAAGGATTGACTAGTTGAATTGACCTACAGTTAGGTGGTTCGAGACTACCAAGTGTTTTTTCCAAATGAATGGTCGGGTTTACCCCTACAGCGAGAGGTAGAGTTTACCATTGTGTTGGAGCCAGGTACATCCTCTTTTCTATAGCACCATATAATATGGCTCCGACTGAGATGCAGGAGCTAAAGAACCAGCATGAGGATTTGGTCGAGAAGGTTTATATTTGACCTAGTGCTTCACCTTGGGGAGCACCCGGTTATTTGTACGGAAGAAGGATGGATCCTTGCGTCTTTGTATTGAATATAGTGAGATGAACAGGATAGCAATCAAGAACAAATATACATTGCCCCGCATCAATGATTTGTTGGATCAGCTTCAGGGTGCTGCTGTGTTTTCCAAGATCCACTTAGGATCTGATTATCATCAATTGAGGATTCGAGAGTCTGGTATCTCGAAGACGGTCTTCCATACCTGTTATGGGCACTACTAGTTCGTGGTGATGCTGTTTGGGTTGACCAACACACCGACAATATGCATAGAATTAATGAACCGAGTGTTCATTGATTATCTGGATCATTTCATAGTTGTTTTCATCAACGACATTTTGATTTATTCCCGTAACCATGAGGAGCATGATCGTCATCTCCACCGGGTCTTTAATGTGCTGAAGCGAGAACAACTTTATGGAAAATTTTCCAAATGTGAGTTCTGCATGTTTGAGGTGAATATTCTTGGGCATGTGAATTCAGTTGATGGGGTTAGTGTGGGCCCATAAATGAAGGAGGCTATCCGAGATTGGCTATCTTCGAAGAACGTGAAGGAAGTTCATAGTTTCCTTGGCCTAACAGGTTATTACCGACGGTTCAACCATTTACTACTATGTTGAGGAAGGATAAGAATTACACATGGTCAGAGGTGTGTCAACAGAGCTTTGATGAGCTCAAGATTCGACTGATATCGGCACCAGTTTTGGTATTACCACAAGGAACCAAGGGATTTGTAGTATATATTGACACTTCGAGGCAGGGTCTTGGATGTGTGTGGATGCAGAATGGGAAACTGATTGCCTATACGTCGAGGCAATTGCAACTTTACAAGGTCAACTACCCGACCCATGATCTGGCGTTAGTGGCCGTGGTGTTTGCTTTGAAAATATGGTGCCATTACTTGTATAGAGTCACATGTCAGATTTTTACTGATCACAAGAGTCTAAAATATATTTTTACTTGGAATGAGTTGAACATTAGACAGAGTTAGAAGAATTAAATTGATGTAAGATTATGATATCGAGTTCCTATGCCAACTAGGAAAGGCGAACATGGTTGCCGATGCCTTGAGTCGTAAGATAGTACAGGATCAAATACTTGCTCATTTGACAGTTCAAAGAGAACTATAGCTAGAGCTTGTGAGACCGAGATCAAGGTATAGCTACAATGTATACAAGGGCAACGTTGTCACTCGGGATCTTGTCGTCCCTTGACGATACTATCAGATCAAAGTAGATTATGAGCTAATCATGGATTCGATATGAAGTAACTAAAACGAAAGCCCCTGGATTTGTGGTCCACGAGGATGGACTTGTGCATTTCAAGAATCGATTATGTGTACCAGCAGATGAAGAGTTGAAAAACTCTATTTTGAAAGAGACTCATGCTACCCCGTACTCCATTCATCCGTTGTCTAGCAAGATGTATAAGGTTTTGAAACAATATTACTGCTGGGGTAATATGAAGCGAGAAGTCATGGAGTTTGTTTCAAGATGTTTAACCTGGCAATAGGCTAAGATTGAGCATCAGCGACCGAAGGGTATGATGAAAATAGTCCATATTCCAGAATGTGAATGAGAGGACATATCAATAGATTTTATCACAAACTTGTAGATGAGTCGTCAGGTATGAGTACGATTTGGGTGATTGTGGATCGTATGTCCAAATCAAATCACTTTTTGGAGATCAAGGACATGTGGGGTCCCGAGAGAATAGACCAGCTATTTATTCGAGAGATTGTAAGGTTGCACAGAACTCCCAAGAGTATCGTATCAGATTGTGACAAACAGTTCGTGTCACATTTTTGGAATGCGGTTCATCGTGCGATGGGTATGAACTTCAATATGGAATTTCATCCTTAGACCAATGGACAAACTTAGAGGATTATCCAGACCTTGGAGGATATGTTGAAAGCTTGTGGTCTCGATTGTAAAGATGATTGGGTGGCCCAACTACCTTTGGTGGAGTTGATCTACAAAGATGATTGGGAGCCCAACTACCTTTGGTGGAGTTCACCTACAATAATAGTTGACATTCCATGATTAAGATGGCAGCTTATGAGATATTATATGGCCGTCGTTGCAGGTCACCGTTGTGTTGGATGACTTGTCTGAGTCTTTGGGTAAGGAACCTGTATGTTATTAGCATCTTGTGATAAGATTGCACTGATCAAGCGTCGTTTGTTAATGGCTCAGAGTCGCAGAAAGTGTATGCAGATAACCGTCGACGACCACTTGAGTTCGAGGTTGGTGACCATATACTAGTTATGGTGTCTCCCACCCGAGGTGTTTTTCGTTTTCGGAAAAGGGTCCAAAGTATATCAATCCATTTGATATTTTGGAACGAGTAGGTGATATGGCATATCGTTTAGCATTGCCACCAGCTTTAAGTAGGGTACACAACGTGTTTCATGTTTCCTAGTTGAGAAAGTATGTTGCCGATCTGAGTGGCATACTTCATTTTGAAGAGAACGAGATTACTGATGACCATTCGTGTGAGGAGCGCCCTGTGTGAATACTAGAGAAGAGGATTAAACTATTGAGAAACAAGATGATTCCACTGTTGAAGATTCATTGTTCAAGGCACAGAGTCAATCAGTCTACATGGGAGACCGAGAATAGCATGCGGGAGAGATATTCCAAGTTGGTTACCATTTAGTTTCGAGGACGAAACACTTTCTAAGGGGGGGAGTATGTAATCTCCAGCTGTAATCATTTTTATATTATTGTATTACATGTATTCAGTTGGAAATGTACAAGTATCATTGTTTTTGTATTTAAATTTATACAACGCTTATTGTATTGAGGTATTTTGGAATCAAACTATTCATGTTTGACATTTGTATTGTTTTGTATATGGATGTTGCTTGGTGAGTTGTGATTTTGGCTAAGTATAATGGCCCTAACGTACGCTACGTTCTGTAGCTAGCGTACGCTAAAACAACCAGAGTTCTGTACGTTTTGCCTTGCATCATACATATGCAATGAAGGGTATCAGATCACATCTCGACTTTTGGCGTATAGGGTCGCGCATGGCCGCGTTCGACTGGAACTTTTGCCTTTATTGGGACGGCCAAATCAACAAACATTACGTATGCAATGTTGATGTGTTAGCATATGTAATGGTTGTGGGATAACGTATGTTATATTTTTCAACATATGTAAGGCAATTGACAAAGTGAGGCAGTAGCCTCTGGAGGAGGTTTACGTACGTAACACTGAGGTGTTAGTGTACGTAATGGATGTTAGCGTATGTTAACCTTAACAGGTATCGTAGGTTAGGGAAAGTCCAGATTTTAAAGATATGTCTTATCTTATTTTTGCACGAATCAATTTCGGGTTTTTCTCTCTAGAAATCATCCTTCTACCCTCCTAAGTGATTATAAGCCTCTTCCATCTTGGTTGGAGCTCGGATGGGAGCTTGAGATCTTGAATATTGTAGTGGATCCTTGAAGTTTTGGGGGGTTTTCTTCATCTTCAAGAGGTATGTTATCTAATTTTATATTATATCCGATATGATCATGATATTGTTGATGATTACTTCTTGTGTTGCTAGATTGTTAGAGGATAACAAGATTATTGTTGGTTACTATGAACACATGATGATTATAACTTGAAGATGAGTACGTTCTTGATGTTTAGAATACATTGATATAATGATCATAATTGAAAGGATTATGTTAATCTTGCTTGATGTTTAACATAGTTTAGAGGTGATTATTGATATCATTAGTGTTCTTGAGAGGTTATAACTATTTTGATGAAATATTATGATAATTATCATAGTTTTGAAATGGTTAAATTAAACTTGATGTGAAACCCGAAATTCTAATTGGTGATTGATGATTGTTTAAGACATCATGTTTAAATGTTGGCAATATTCTTGAGAATATTATTATGATAATGATGATATTTTCATAATAGGATGATTATTTGAATGGTGTTCTTGATAATCCATGTAAAATGGATTATCATGAATGTTGAAGAACATTATGAACATGTTAGTTGATCATAGAGATAGATTGAGGAGGTTGGAACTCATAAATTAGGACGTTGACATTCATTCGAATAGTGTTAACTATTCGTGTTGAATTGTGGATATCGATTTCCATGAATTTAATATCATTATTATGGAATTGTGTTATTGAACAATTTTTGTTTTATTAAAGGTTGATTTTTAAAGTGAGTATTGTTTGTCTAAGGATATCGTTCGTTCGTTAGTTCGAGGAAAGACTATTTTTTGTCTCCGCAATTGGGGCAAATTATCTTGCTTGGTTATAATGATAAATGATTTTGTGAATGTTATGCAGTTCAAATATGTGTAATGCTTTATGAATCAATGATTCATATTGATGTGTTGTTGTTGATCGTGTCTATCGTTTTTTGTGCGATTATACTCCCAAGTTCACTACCTTTGTTATCGTCATCTAATTGATCGTTGTTGTCACTTTAGTGAATTCCTTGATCCTTGTTGGATATGTGATTATTTGAGTTTTGTTTTCATGCTACATCGTGACATTTCTGGAATAATATCTGTTTGCCAATTGGTTATGTGTAGGATTTTTGGTCAGGCACATATGGTCGTGTGTTTATATTTCCACATTAGACTACGCACACGAGACGATTACTTCGTGAGACTAATTAGGTACATTATTCCATCTATATCCTAGATTCCTCATACAGGGTGGACATGTGCAAGGACACATTTCCGGGTCAGGCATACTATGATTTCCGTCTTGAGCAAAATTGATTGGTTGTTCATACACCATGTGTGATTAGGTATGTCTAACGGTTTGCGATTGGTTGATTCATAAGCCCGAGGGGTATATTCGATAGTCGGGTTTGTTTCATTGAGATATGTTCTATGTGATTTGTATAATATCTCGGGATTTATTATCATGTATATCTGACCCTGTGGTTTTGGGCGAAATACTTGTTGTTTGTATTCATAGATAAAGCAAAGAATAATAGGACCTTCTCAAGCCCTCTATATAGTCATAAAGCGATTTAAGATGGAAGATTCTAAAAGAGAGATCCTACCAGTGCGACATGGAATACGACTTTTCATGACTATATGTCCATAAAGTGAGGAAGATAGAAGAAACTGTGTTAAGTATCATGTGCCTCGACAATGGGTAATCTTATGGACGTTATGTTGTGTACGAGACCAGATGTTACATACACTGTGAGTCGAGTCAGTTGGTTTCAGGAAAACCCGTGTAAGGAACATTATGTGTCCGTGAAGAACATTCGTACGTGCCTTAGAAGGACAAAAGATTTGGTTCTTAAGTATGGTTGTGGAGAACTTAAATTGGACAATTACACTGACTCGGACTGCTAAAGGGATGTAGATGATTGTATGTCCACTTCTGGATATATTTTTACCCTCAACGATGGAGCAGTATCTTGTATGAGTTTAAAGTAAAGCACAACTGCATATTCCACCTGTCAAGTGGAGTAATAGGGAGCCTCAGTGGCTATAAAGGAAGCTATTTGGGTCAATAAGTTTCTTGAAGAACTTTAAGTAGTCCTTGGTGCAGAGCTGCCCTTGACACTGTTATGCGACAATGATGGAGCCATTGCACAAGTTAAAGAGCATTGTTCTCACCACAGAACCAAACATATTAAGAGAAAGTATCACATCGTCAGAGAGATTGTGAAGAAGGGATATATTATGCTGCAGAGAGTAGCCTCAGCGGATAACATTGCTAGCCCATTGAAAGACACTATCTCAGATATACTTAGAGCAATGTATGGAGAAAATTATATTAGATTACATAGTTTTTGGCACTAAGTGTAGGTGGGAGACCATTAGAAATATGCCCACAAAAGCCACTCTAAGGATGAGAGAAAGAGGGAATTTTGACATTATGAACTTCTGTTATATTAATAAAAGAGATTTGTTATTTCGAGTGTGTCATTGACATTCATAATTTGGTATATAATAACATAGTCATTACATTTTTGAGCAAACCTTTCATTTCTTATGAGATAAGTAAGTTGGCACTTAAAATGTTTAATTTTTAAGTTCAATGAGTTCGCAAGTCGATAAAACTTAATTGTACATTAAGTACATCAAGGCTTATATAACATATGCTTTGCCATACGTAGTGCATGTCATCACTTAGTGGTAGTGGGAGCGCACACATTATAGGGACACTTATATGATCGGTGTACCCGGACGCGACTCACCTCGATTCGGTCACGAATATCACTCTGGGATAGTCAATGATTGAATAGTAAGGTTATAATAGATATACGTGAACCTTAGACTTGAGGATTTAATAGGAGATATACTTTTGACATTAAGTTAGTCATTAGAGAACATTGATCCAATCATCTGAAGGTGAAATCAACCTCGAAGTGCAACTTATTGGACAAGCAACAATCTCTACTAAATATGAGGAAGGGGTTCTTTTCTCCTGTAAGTGAATATATATGTCCTATACGTTTAGGTGCAAATAATATCTAAAGTCTTTGGGCAAATCATATGAGCAAGGTGTATTTGAAACACGAGAGCTCAGTGATCTCAATTTACATTAACTCATGAATAATATCAGGTTATAATAGCGTTGACTTTATCGCGATCCTAAAACTTGATCAGGACATCCGATTAAAGGGTATATATATATATATATATAGGGATTTCATAATGACAAAGGCTCATAATGATCTCATCATTCGTACTCAAAAATATTACAATGTGAGCCACAGAAATGGCTAGGTGTTACACTTTTTGGTTCCTGCCACTGCTAACTGAGATGAACCAACAGAGTCGAGCAATTAGGATATATGATGGATTAATTTGAGCTTATTCTCTCTTGGTGGAATTTAATTTATTGGATAAATTAATTTGATCTTATGAATCAAATAGATTATTGGGGATTTAATTGACATAAATAGTTAATTAGTAAGTTTCTTAGAAAAAATATAATTAATTATATTAAATACAATTAATTAATTAGATTAATAAATTATATACATTGAAATCTACTAAAGTGTGTCCATTGGACTATGCACACGAGGTTCCCCATCATAGCCCAATGGGATCCCAATAGCCTGATGGTCGATCCATATGCCATTTATTTGGGCTCCTATAATCTTGGAACGAGTATATAAATACTCTCCTCTTACGGATCGGAGAGACGTAGACCCAAACCCAATATGTACATATAATATGTATTTGGACTGAGCCGACGGGATATGGGTTCGGTTCCGGGTTGATCCATGTCAATATTCTTATTAATTTTTTTTCATTTTAAGTGAACTAATGAAGTGAAAATCCTATTTTGTTTAATTTTATTTTATGTAATTATCTTTTGAAGACAAAGAAGACAAAAATGAACCAATGAACGTAAGGAAAAGCAAAAGAATTAGCTTTTACTTAATTTTCACTTAATACCAGTACCTACATATCCTTTTGAGAAATCAAAACACTACGTAGTTCTTACTTACATGACTTACCTTAAATCCAAATGGATATCATCGTCTTCTTGGTCGTCGGTTTGGCTCATTTGACTAGACTCTCCTTCAGTGATACCTTCTTGATAGGGGGTCTTGGTCACCTAAAAGGTTATCCCACCTATTTTGTTGATCTTGTAGCTTGATTTTTGTTGTGTCTTTAAGTACCATCTGAGCCTCAAGATTTTTTGGCGTCATTTTGAGATCTCTGTTCGTCCAATATATAACCTCCGTCATTGAAGGCGCTCTCAACGGGGACTGTGAATGTGGGTACTGCAAGAATCTCTCTTGCCATAATGGAGAGTGTGAAAAATTATGTTCACCGTCTATTCAATCGATCCAACAAGTCAAATATACCTGCATTGTCATCCTCGGGCACAAACTAGTTACATAATACCGACTAAAGTCATTTTTTGACCGACATTACTACCACCCTTATTTCTTGCTATATTATGGAGTTGTTGAAATGGATTAGTATGGGTTCCTTCTAGTTCTATATTAAATGCATTGTTGGTCATAACTCTTGTTGTTTGAGTTTAAATTCTATCTCCATGCTTAGCTACATATTCAACAAAAAAGTCATCACAATTATTTCTCAAATCTACTTACTTGTTCAATGTTAGGAATATTTTCAAATAGAATTTGACTCTCACTACTTTCAATATATAAAAATTCATATTAGAAAGAATATTTAATATATTTCAAATAATTATTATACTTGTGCTAAAGTCAAATCAAGAGATAAAATAATCTTAATCAGAAAAATATCATGGATACTATTAAAATACTTTACTTATTTTAAACACATATTATAAATATCATTATCCATTACTGGGATCTTACTAAATATACTCATTTCAATAAGAAAAAAAACAATGAAATAAAACTTCAGGCTAAGTGGGATAATAACAACCACTTAAATTATTAGTTGCATATTTAAATAATTTTAATAATTTTTTTGAATCTTTTATTTCATCACAAAAGGATGGCAATTATAAGAATCCTTCTAAGTAGACATGTTGTTTAAAAAATTCACATAATAATTTTTATACTCATTAGTTAAATATAGCATGTCATTGTTGAGTTTCATCTATGAGGCACATTCCGAGTAAATTATTTTGGTTTCATTTGTTTTGATTTTAAAAATTCAACCCATTATTTTGCTAACTTCTAACGATTATGCAAATACATGACATATTGATTAATAGGTTCTATTGGCTTATTTACAACTTATAATGCATCTTGTACACATAGATTTAAAATATGGTACATGCATCTAGTCTTCACGGAAACAGCCTCCCTACCGTAATAAGTAGGGGCATGGTCTGCGTACATCTTACCCTACCCAGACCCTGCTCTGAGCGGGATATACTGGGTATATTTGGTTTGGTTTGGTTTTACATGCATCTAGTGTGAAATAATCTACCTTGCAATTGCTTGTGTTTAATCAGAACTAACATTATCAAAACCAACTATATTTTTTTTATCTTTTAAGCCATATTGATCTAGCTATATTTTATGTAGTATGTGGGTAATTAGATTTTTTAAATGATAGAAATCTTTTGCTTAGGGTCCAATTGTCATCTATTCACTGTTTAGTCATTCCCATAATTTTTTTAAAGTCTACCCAAGTATCATAAGCTAAAGAAACTATATAATTTATAGATCTAGAAGTTGCTCTTGATGTTCATGTTGTTTGTGTAACACCCCCAAGATATTCAGGGTATATTACAGCGTCGTGGACCCCTACATGGGACCCACCAGGCTAAATAATTAATACCGCTCGTCTAACCATCTCGGTTAGCGAGAAAACACACATCACCAAGACGAAAATTAAATAAAACGCCCGGTACGACCGATAAACCAAACATCACCGAAAATCACAAATAAAATTTAGTATCCATCTTCCAAATTAGAACGCCTAAGTACTCGCGAGTACTGTTATCAGTTTACAAGTTTAAAAACAAACGTTTAAAATGGGCAACTAAAATAAAGGAACTCATTTGCAGACGTCAACAACCACCCGGCCAGATCTTAAATCTTGCTCCAAGGTGCCGCTCGACCGGATGAGCGCAACCTGAAATTCATAACACAAATTTCCCCAACAATGGGTTCCCCAAAGGGGTTAGCAATTATGCTAGTACAAGTAATCAAGGCAAACCATTCGCTTACACATGTCATAGTACATGCATCAAATTGTTTCAAAAATCAAGACATGTCTTTTCCTGGAAAACAAACAGTCAGTAATCACAGTTGAAAATTTGCCTAAGACCGGGGCGAAACCACTGGTCCCATTCGAGGCCTCTAAGGACCCTCCCGGACTGGCCCTAGTTAAAAATCACGCACATGACTTGCCTAGGACCGGGGCTAAACCACTGGTCCCATCCGAGGCCTCGAAGGACCCTCCTGAACTGGCTATCCAAACAAGCTCGTGAATCAGGAGCGAAATCCCAGATTTCTCCGAGGCCCCGTCGGACCCTCCCGGAGTGAGTAAATCACACACATATATATTACCATTTTATGTTAAGCATAAGGGTTTCACAAGAATACTTGTCTTGAGAAATTGACGACGAAATGAATGGAAAATCAACCACGCTCGCTAGGAACCGACAACCTCGAACCTAACGATTCGAAGAATACAATCACAACCAATTCTACATGAGTGCGAAAATGGAATACCCACCTACAGTTCATGTAAATTCGTACAAAAACAACAACGAGGGCTGGTTGCAACTGAACCCTATTATTTTCACAAATACCACAAAATTTACCATGAACTCTTAGGGAAAACATGAATACCGCTAAGATTAATCACATACACCATGGATTAATCAACAACACAGAATGAATTGGACATTAAATCGAAAACCCCCAAATTCCCCCAAAATAGAGTTTTAAGAGATTACCTTGGACCGAAGACGAAGAACACAAGTAGATGTTGTTAATCTACTCCAAGAATTTAAGGAAGATGATAGCTGAGATGATTGGAAGAAGAAATTGCCTCAAAATCGCCTCTAGATCGCACAAGGCGCGGAGAAGGAGGATAAAGTGAGAAATAGATGCGTCTGAGGTCAACCCTCGGGTATTTATAACCAAACAATTTATCATGAGCTAAGGAGTGCCTTAGCGTGCGCTAATCGCATAGTCCAGACTGCCCTGGACTGATTAAAACGTACTACCGGGCCCCGATAGAGTGTGCTAAGAAATGTCTTAGCGAGCGCTAATTGTGCCGAAACTAGCCCTCTGGAATGACATGTTAGCGTACACTATGCTCCGACGTAGCTTGCGCTAACTAGCTACAACACACAACTAGAGGGTCTCTGGAATGTCCCGTTAGCGTGCGTTATGGTAGGAATATCGCGCACTAACGAAGCTGATGAAAAACTCACAGACGCTCGTTAGCGTGCGCTATGCTTGGCCATAGCGTGCGTTAACGCGACTAAAACTAGCTCACTATCGTTTCCCGTTAGCGTGTGCTAAGGGGCATCCTTAGCGTGCGTTAACGAGTGCAGACAGTAGTACAAACAGTACTCAATGTTGGGAAATGACGAATTCTTCCCCGGATGAAAACAACGCGCACCCGACACTAAACAACAGACTGAAGAAGTGTAATACCCGAGATCTTTATTCCGGATTCGTTGGGTTTTCTCGGTTTTATCGGATTGTCATGGTCCTCATCGTAGGAATTTCGTGCCATGTTTGGTTGTGACTTGTTGGGACATGTTTTTGGAGGCATTTCGGATCACTTTGTGAGTTTTAGAGATTTTGTGGTGTAGCGCACGCTAATGCTTGAAGCATAGCGCACGCTAACTGGCAGTCCAGAGGCAGTCCAGTAGCTACTGGACTGGGACTGGAGCTTTGTTAGCGCACGCTAAGGCCGATAGCTAGCGCACGCTATCGACCGCTTAGCGCACGCTCCCTCTTCTTTCTAGCGCACGCTACCCGGTAGGTGCAGTTCTGTCCAGGGGCTACTGGACTGGTTTTGTGACCCGTTAGCGCGCGCTACGGCTATTGGCTAGCGCACGCTAACTATGTTATACGCGGTTTCTCTGGAGCGTTGACCCCGTTAGCGCACGCTAATGAAGGGTGATTAGCGCACGCTAATAACTGTCCAGTATAAATAATGGACAGCAGCATTAAGTCGTCATTTCCCACTTTTCTTCATCCCTTCCGACGGGAGTGAGATCCAGAGGCGAGTAGGACCGATCTTTTTCTTCTAGCTTCATCTTTGAGCGGATTTGTAGATGTTTAACAACATCTAATCGTCTTCTTGGTCCAAATCAAGGTAATCTCTTGTTAGAACCCTATTTTCTTAAATTTGGGGTTTTTGCTTGGATTTGTGATTCTTGACCGATCTCATCCGATCGGTTATTTGTTCTTGTTTGTCTTGACCGTAATCTTCAGATTTTGTTAACCGTTCATCGATTTTTATCGCCCGGATCAACGATTCTTGATTTCTTTGAGAATACTTAGATCCTTGTCGTTTTTAGGATCGTTTCGGATTTCGATTAGTGTTATTGATTCGTGGTGATGCTATTTTCGTAGTATTCGTGGGCTGTCGAAGTCTTGATCGTTTTTGGAGGTTCGAAGGTTACCCGATCGTGCCCGTTCGTCATTTCGTTGCTCGTGATGTCGAGGCAAGTATCTTGTCCATACATTTCATGTTTCGTAGGCGTAATTATTGATAAATGATTATATACGAAACCCAATGTTTAATGAACGTAAAAAGGGATCGGTATGTTCTCGATAAATGTTGTCTTTCAACGATAATTTATGTACTTCGTGAATATATGTGTTCTCGGAATATGTGTGTTGGATTTGTATGTTGAAAAGATGATATGATCACTTTGAATGAGTTTATTAGACCGTAATCCTTTGCCGGGGATTACGTAATGTTATGTGTACTTGTTCGTTAAGAATGTATTACGTGGGATATTAGTTGTTACTCCTTTGAAAGGAGGTTGTGATGTTTAAGTGTTGCTTGGCTTGATGTTCTGCTCATTGTGATGTGATTCTTTGGAAGTGATGTGCCTCCGGGTAGGATTGTTGAATCTCGGGATCCATACTTGCTAGTATGGGTCGGGCGTGACCGTAGGGTTATCCAATCCGGGTATGTCTTGCGGGGACTCCGAGGTTCGGGCTTGCTAGCCCGATGCGAGATAACTTGTGGGGTTATCATCGGGTATGTCTTGCGGGGACTCGAGGTTCGTGGCTTGTTGGCCCGATCTGGATAACTTATGGTTGTGATTTGGAATGGTTACTGGTTGTTGCCACGAGGACATGTGATTTTTGGTATGGTTTCCTATTGGATTATTCACTCGGGTATGTTCTACGGGAGCATCTGAGGTTCGTGGCTTGTTAGCACGGGACGCGAATAATCCTTAGGAACATGTGTTATGTTATTCGGGTCGTGGACCTGTGGCTTATGATTCGGGTCTTGGACCCCGTGTGTTGTGAATTGGGTTGTGGAACCATGTTTTATTATCGGAATCATATTTTGGAAAGATGATTTTGGGCCGTGTCCCCAAGTGTTTTTGAAAGACTCGATAATTCCTTATTTCCAAATGTTTTCAAACTCCCGAGACCGTAAAATATTTTGTATGAGACACATGGTTCTTTTCCTACCTTTTATAAATCAAACTGTTTTGATTAAGTGATTTATATCGGGAAATATATTCAAGATTTTATATTCTTGAAGCACGTTGTGTATGGCTTGTACTTTTGGTTTTATACTTGCACTAGCAAAACAAAGGAGTTTGCTAACCCCGAGTATTCGGGGTGGATGTCTCAGACATGTGCGTCCGTGTACTTGCAGTAGTCGGGATCGAATCACAGGATCGATACGAAGGATGATGGGAAACGAAGATACTAATCACGTGAAGACCAATTATAGAGTATTTGGTAGAGTCGTGTTGATTATTCCTCCGATGTGTTATTTTATCGAATTATGGAAGTGATATTGTATTCTAGCCCTGCGTGGGTATGTGTTCAGGCAAGGATCTTGTATGTATTACGTGTGTTGTGATATAAGACCATATCGGTCTAATGGTCCTTTATGTAGCCATGTCGGCATGTGAAGTGATGCATTATTTTGTATTTAGCTTTAGTAGATCCTCGCGGAGAGGGTGCTGCGGCGTAATATTCCCGAGTGGTTTGGGGTGTTACGAATATGGTATCGGAGCTTAGGTTGAGGAAACCTAGGCCGTCGGGTTGAGTTGAGTGTTGTCGGGTCTTGTCTTGTCAGATTTGGTCTGACTGAGTGGTGTCGCGACGCGTCGTCTGAGTTGTCGGTCGTGATTAGTATCGAGGTGCAACCATCATCTTCGTGCGATCTGTGGATGTAAGTCTCCCTACCTTGTTGTGTCTCGTATTATACGAGTTTACGTGATTCTATGTTATTATGTGGAGTTTAATTGTGCCTCATGAATACTTACTCCATACTTGTTTGATTCTCGTATTGTGTTGGAATAAAGAGTAGTACCGGTATGCATGTATATATATATTTACATCTTTGTGTAAAATCGTTTTTACAGGAGTGATGTTTTGGATTGGTTACTCAATAAAAGTTTATCAATATGGTATTTCAATTTCAAATGTTTTGGGGAAGTCACGTAAATTCCATTTAAAAATATCCTATGAGAAGGAAAAATGATTTGATTTTCGTATGATGACCTCGAGACCAAAGATTTAGAGAATTCAAACTACACATATTATATTTTCATCTTGCATTGAAAATTTTCAAAATATTTTAAATGCTTAAACAAGGTCTACCAATAGTTTACTTGAGACGTGACTTTCGCCTTCAACTTTTCCGGTTAAACGATATGTAGTGAGAATGTAAATTGTTGGCGTTTGGATTCGTATGTTGTTGTTTATTTGTAACCTTCGACTTTCGGCATTATTTGGTATATGTTCATGAATAACAATTGTTGTGTGTGGTTATGTGTAACTTGAACTGTGTTCTTATCCGATGCGTGTGTAAAGTCCAAAGTGACTTTTTGGGTACTTTTACCAAATAGTGTGTGTTTCAAAATGACCTTTTGGGTTTGTAGATTTGAATTATTTCGTTGACCCTTTTTCCTAACTCTTTTGTTGGGTGATTTAACATATATTTTGAAACTAGTGAGTTTTCGCGTCTACGCCTTGTAATTTCAAACGGTATTTGGTGACGGTATTTGGTGACGGTATTTGGTATTTGGAAAATGACTTTTGGGGAGTATTTGGAAAGTATTACCGTCATCGGCCTTTCTGGCATTTTGGAACGTTTTCGAATATGGTTTTCAACTTGGTGAGTTCCGGCGCGGAAACCGTACAGAAAGTGATTTTGATATAATGGATGATTTCAATTTCATTGCATTTATAAATCGCATAACAACGGCATTATAAATGAAGATTGTTGGTATAATAGTTTGTATATTGTGCTCTAGCTGGAATTAAATGGTAATATGTATATGATTTAATGATGTTGAATTAGAGACAGAGATGTGAATATCTTGCTATGAGTTATGATCTTTCGTTACCCTAGGTTGTTGTTTGTTAGTATGCCGAGGGGCAGAGGTCGTGGTCGTAACCGTGGCGCTGATGGTCACGGGGATCAGACGCGGAATCGAGAGAATGCCGCTGGGAATGATCTTAGTTTGGGTGTTGCTACTATATTGCAACAAGTAGCGACTCAGATGAGTCAGTTGACCCAGGTGGTTCAACGTAGCATTGACGCGAGTCAGAACGTGGGTGTGAATCAATGGCTTCGCGAGGTAGTTCGTATGAATCCCCCTCGATTCGCCGGTGCTGCGGATGCGTTGGGCTGGGATGGTTGGATTTTCCAGTTGGGAAAGATTTTCGAGGCTGTCGGATGTCCTGAAGAGCGGAAGGTACCTATCGCTCAGTACCTTCTCGACAAAGATGCCGCTAATTGGTGGGAAGCTGTTAAACCTCGTGATCGTGATGTCACGTGGGCAGAGTTCCAAGCACTTATGGAAGCTGAGTTCTGTCCGAAACCGATTAGAGAGCAGAGGATTCGCGAATTCTACTTGGCAGAACCGCAAGATATATCGGTGTCGCAAGATATCATTGATTATAGCAAACAACTCAGTTATGTGCGAGACCGGGTGAGAACCGAGGAAGAGAGGATCCTTCACTTTGACAGACGGATGAAGCCGGATATTCGCGTATATATGTCGGGATTCAATTGCACTTCGTTGAGGGACTATCAAGATCGAGCATTAGCCCGTGAACTAGCTTCTCGTTATCATCGGAGCGTGTGTCCGAGTCGAAGAAGCGTAAGAAGTACGATGGCCGTGTGGACGGTACAGAGTTGGTGTTTCTAGTTTTCAATGTCATAGCCTTTCATTGTGAAGCTCCATCGCTCGATGCGTGGGCGAGAGTTCTAAGTCGTGCATTCGACTCTGGTAAAGCCAGAGATGTTTTAATCGTAATGTGGCGGGACATGTTCGTGCACATTGTCCTACCCCACCCGATGCGTGTTACAGTGCGGACTCGAGGACACCGGTTCGATTTGCGAGATGGTTACCGAGCATTCCGAGGCAGGGACTTGAACTTTGATATGAGGATCGACTCCGAGTAGTCCCGGAGGGGCGTGGTCTATCAGTTGCATGTTGAATTATTTCCCTTGCTTTGTTGTTTCGAAATTCAGAGATTGACTTATTTTATTTGAAGTGGATCGGATTTTGAACTCTGTACTCTCGACTCTGTCGAATCGTTTATATTCGTTGATATTTTCTGAGCTTGTCCTGTCCTGTGCTTTTATTGATCGAACGAGTTGTGGTATTGTTTCAGAATGACCCGTTTGTCGTTATGACTCTCCAAATTGCTAATCCCTTTCCTGTGGATCTTATGTGAATGCACACCTTGTTGTCTTCACCGGATCGTATATTATCTCTAGTCGAGATGTGAACTTTGGGGTTGTTGTTTGAGTATTATTGTTCGTCGTGATTCGAACATGATTGATCGACTGTTGTTGTCTCGATCGTTGTAACTCAATCGTTTGATGGTTCAGTGTTTGTTGATCTCGTTTCGTAATTGTTGAGCGTTAGGACTCCTTCGTAATTTCCTTAAGTTCAGGAAATCTGTTTTGTGTTCGATCTTCCAACCCTTGGGCTGTGGAATTTCGTATTGGTCCAGTGTATAGCTCGTGTTTTGGTTGATGTACGGTTGAATTGTTCGACCGTATAGATTTTCATTCGTTGTGTTTTGTTATTTCGGCAACGGATATCGTGTGTTATCTGAGTTGTTTTGCGTCGTTCGTTCTATGTTTCAAGTTTCGAGGACGAAACTTCTTTTAAGAGGGGTAGAATGTAATACCCGAGATCTTTATTCCGGATTCGTTGGGTTTTCTCGGTTTTATCAGATTGTCATGGTCGTCATCGTAGGAATTTCGTGCCATGTTTGGTTGTGACTTGTTGGGACATGTTTTTGGAGGCATTTCGGATCACTTTGTGAGTTTTCGAGATTTTGTGGTGTAGCGCACGCTAATGCTTGAAGCATAGCGCACGCTACTGCGTGGTGTTTAGCGCACGCTACTGAATGTGTAGCGCACGCTAATCGGCGATCAGAGGCGATCCAGTAGCTACTGGACTGGGACTGGAGCTTTGTTAGCGCACGCTAAGGCCGATAGCTAGCGCACGCTATCGACCGCTTAGCGCACGCTCCCTCTTCTTTCTAGCGCACGCTACCCGGTAGGTGCAGTTTTGTCCAGGGGCTACTGGACTGGTTTTGTGACCCGTTAGCGCGCGCCACGGCTGTTGGCTAGCGCACGCTAACTATGTTATACGCGGTTTCTCTGGAGCGTTGACCCCGTTAGCGCACGCTAATGAAGGGTGATTAGCGCACGCTAATAATCGCATCGATATAAATACTGGACAGCAGCATTAAGTCGTCATTTCCCACTTTTCTTCATCCCTTCCGATGGGAGTGAGATCCAGAGGCGAGTAGGACCGATCTTTTTCTTCTAGCTTCATCTTTGAGCGGATTTGTAGATGTTTAACAACATCTAATCGTCTTCTTGGTCCAAATCAAGGTAATCTCTTGTTAGAACCCTATTTTCTTAAATTTGGGGTTTTTGCTTGGATTTGTGATTCTTGACCGATCTCATCCGATCGGTTATTTGTTCTTGTTTGTCTTGACCGTAATCTTGATTTTGTTAACCGCTCATCGATTTTTATCGCCCGGATCAACGATTCTTGATTTCTTTGAGAATACTTAGATCCTTGTCGTTTTTAGGATCGTTTCGGATTTCGATTAGTGTTATTGATTCGTGGTGATGCTATTTTCGTAGTATTCGTGGGCTGTCGAAGTCTTGATCGTTTTTGGAGGTTCGAAGGTTGCCCGATCGTGCCCGTTCGTCATTTCGTTGCTCGTGATGTCGAGGCAAGTATCTTGTCCATACATTTCATGTTTCGTAGGCGTAATTATTGATAAATGATTATATACGAAACCCAATGTTTAATGAACGTAAAAAGGGATCAGTATGTTCTCGATAAATGTTGTTTTTCAACGATAATTTATGTACTTCGTGAATATATGTGTTCTCGGAATATGTGTGTTGGATTTGTATGTTGAAAAGATGATATGATCACTTTGAATGAGTTTATTAGACCGTAATCCTTTGCCGGGGATTACGTAATGTTATGTGTACTTGTTCGTTAAGAATGTATTACGTGGGATATTAGTTGTTACTCCTTTGAAAGGAGGTTGTGATGTTTAAGTGTTGCTTGGCTTGATGTTCTGCTCATTGTGATGTGATTGCTGGAAGTGATGTGCCTCCGGGTAGGATTGTTGAATCTCCGAGATCCATACTTGCTAGTATGGGTCGGGCGTGACCGTAGGGTTATCCAATCCGGTATGTCTTGCGGGGACTCGAGGTTCGGGGCTTGCTAGCCCGATGCCGAGATAACTTGTGGGGTTATCATCGGGTATGTCTTGCGGGGACTCCGAGGTTCGTGGCTTGTTATTCGATGCCGGGATAACTTATGGTTGTGATTTGGAATGGTTCTGTGGTTGTTGCCACGAGGACATGTGATTTTTGGTATGGTTTCCTATTGGATTATTCACTCGGGTATGTTCTACGGGAGCATCTGAGGTTCGTGGCTTGTTAGCACGGGACGCGAATAATCCTTAGGAACATGTGTTATGTTATTCGGGTCGTGGACCTGTGGCTTATGATTCGGGTCTTGGACCCCGTGTGTTGTGAATTGGGTTGTGGAACCACGTTTTATTATCGAAATCGTATTTTGGAAAGATGATTTTGGGCCGTGTCCCCAAGTGTTTTCGAAAGACTCGAGAATTCCTTATTTCCAAATGTTTTCAAACTCCCGAGACCGTAAAATATTTTGTATGAGACACATGGTTCTTTTCCTACCTTTTATAAATCAAACTGTTTTGATTAAGTGATTTATCTCGGGAAATATATTCAAGATTTTATATTCTTGAAGCACGTTGTGTATGGCTTGTACTTTTGGTTTTATACTTGCACTAGCAAAACAAAGGAGTTTGCTAACCCCGAGTATTCGGGGGTGGATGTCTCAGACAAGGCCCAGTACTTGCAGGTGTAGCCGGGAGCAAATCACAGGATCGATACGAAGGATGATGGGAAACGAAGATACTAATCACGTGAAGACCAATTATAGAGTATTTGGTAGAGTCGTGTTGATTATTCCTCCGATGTGTTATTTTATCGAATTATGGAAGTGATATTGTATTCTAGCCCCTGCGTGGGTATGTGTTCTGGGCAAGGATCTTGTATGTATTGTTCTGTGTGTTGTGATATAAGACCATATCGGTCTAATGGTCCTTTATGTAGCCATGTCGGCATGTGAAGTGATGCATTATTTTGTATTTAGCCTGGTAGATCCTCGCGGAGAGGGTCTGCAGCGCTGTAATATTCCCGAGTGGTTTGGGGGTGTTACAAGAAGACACACACACGATGAGTTCGAGTTAGAAACTAAAGCAATAAAAGAAAACACGATTCCGACTACCCAAAGGTTCAGAAAACGACAACGATAGTAATTACCCATAACTTTGGGAAATTATAAAATGGCCTAAAACATCTGAAATACACGATACACGATCGAAACACCAAACAAAAGCTCACAAAATCTATAATGACATAAGATGGATTTACGGCAACCCCGAAACAGCGGTTCCGAACAACGATTACGAGAATCGAACAAGTCCGAAACAAGTTCGAATGGAAAAAAGTCCCATATTAAATATTCTCTAAATATCAATACGGGTACAAGCGAGTCACTAAAAACGAAAAATACAATAAAGTGAAAAATACCGGAAAAAGGAAAAATACGGCTATTACATTCTCCCCCTCTAAATGCCGGAGGTAACGCCAAATGATACGCCAACTCACCGACCCTCTCGAGAATCTCAAAGTGGCCAATAAATCTCGGACTCAACTTTCCATTCTTCCTCAAGCGGAAAACTCCCCTCGTCGGCGACACCTTTAGCAAAACGTGATCTCCCACCTCGAATTCTAAAGGTCGACGACGAACACCAATATAGAATTTTATCAACTCTGAGCAGTCAACATCCTCTCCTGAATCAATTACACCATCCTCCTCGTCTCCCAAGCGATATCCGGTTCGGTCCCAACCAATTCGGACTCCTCGTTCCAAGAAATCAGCGATCGACATCGCCGCCCATAAAACACCTCATACGGTGCCATCCTGATCGACGTGTGCCACGTATTGTTGTACGTAAACTCGATAAACGTCAAATGCTCATCCCAATCACTACTCCAATCGAGAGCACAAGCACGCAACATATCCTCAAAAAATCTGGATAGTGCGCTCTGACTCCCCATCCATCTGAGGATGAAATATACTCAGACGCAAACGAGTACCCAATACCTAATGTACTGCTTGCCAAAAATGCAAGACAAAACGGCCATCACGATCTGAAACAACAGACTTCGGAGTACCTTGAAGCCTCACAATCTACGCAATAAATACACGAGCCAACTTTTCCAGACCCCAAGTATCCTTGATGCCCAGAAAGTGTGCCGACTTGGTCAGATGATCCAAAATCACCTACACCATATTCATACCAGACTTCGACCTCGGCAAGCCCGTGACGAAGTCTATCAAAATATCTTCCCATTTCTATTCCAGAATGGGAATCGACTGCAACAACCCGGCTGTTCGATGATGCTCGATTTTGACCTACTGACAAGTCAAACATCTCGCTACAAATTGTGCGACCTCCTCCTTCATATCATTCCACCAAAAGTTCCTCCTTAGGTCCTTGTACATCTTACTCGAACCAGGATGAACTGAGTAAGGCGTAGCCTGGGCCTCACGCAAAATACTCTGCCTCAATTCCCAGTCATTCGGTACATAAAGTCGACTCTGGAATCTCAACACACCATCTTCGTGAATCAAAAATCTAGGAGACTTCCCCATAAGAACATTCTCTCGGATTTGAGTAATCATCAGATCCTCCAACTGCTTTAGTTTAATTTCATCGATTAGCGACGATGAAATTTCCAAGGAACAATGTTGCCCGACAACTCTTAGCAAGAAAATCTCAACACCCAACTCAATCAAATCACACTGAAGCTCAGATTGAGATGTAAGTATCTCAAGCGCCACAACGTAACCGGTTTCCGACTCAAGGCGTCTGCCACGACGTTCGCCTTGCCCGGATAAAGGATTTTGAGGTCATAATCCTTATTCAACTCCAACCACCTACTATGCCTCATATTCAACTCTCGCTGAGTTAATATGTACTTCAGACTTTAATGATCGGTAAAAATATGATAAGTCCAAAGCGTTAATGACGCCAAATTTGAGCGCAAAAACAACTACCGCTAAATCCAAGTTGTGAGTAGGGTAATTGAGCTTATACGGCCTCAACTACCTCGACACATACGCAATAGTCTTGATGTGCTGCATCAACACGCATCCAAGACCCTGACCCGAAGCATCGCTATAAACAGCAAAATCCTTATTGCCACACGGCAACGCTTGAATCGGGGCTGAAGTCAAACGCCTCTTCAGCTCCTCAAAACTCGACTGCCTTTTGTCATTCCAGACGAACTTCTCATATTTCTGAAGCAACTGTGTAAGTGGTCGAGCTAGTTTTGAGAACCCCACGACGAATATATGATAGTAGCCAGCCAAACCCAAGAAACTACGGACCTCCGTTACATTCTTAGGCGGTGTCCAATCCATAACTGCCTCAATCTTCTGTGGATCCACATGGACCCCCTCGGCTGAAATCACGTGACCCAGAAACATCACTTCCTTCATCCAGAACTCGCATTTCGAGAACTTCGCATAGAGTCGATTGGTCCTCAAAACGTCCAACACCACATGCAGATGATGCGCATGCTCCTCCTCATTCTTCGAGTAGATAAGGATATCGTCAATGAAGACGACGACACACTTATCCAAATACTCGATGAAAACCTTTTTCATCAACTGCATGAACACTACCACTGCGTTGGTTAGCCCAAATGGCATAACCACAAACTCATAATGTTTGTATCTCGTCTGAAAAGCTGTTTTCGGGACATCGGACTTCTTCATCCGAAGCTGATAGTACCCCGATCTCAAGTCAGTCTTTGAGAATACCGCAGCTCCCTGCAACTGATCAAACAAGTCATCAATCATCGGTAAGGGATACTTGTTCTTGATGGTCACTTTGTTTAGCTCGCGATAGTCGATACATAAACACAGTGAACCATCCTTCTTCTGCACAAACAGGACCGGTGCGCACCAAGGCGAAGCGCTTGATCGAATATACCCCGACTGAAGAAGCTCACTCAACTGCTTCTTCAACTCAGCTATCTCGGAAGGTTCCATACGATATGACGCCTTCGAAATCAGAGCCGCACCCGGCTCTAACTCGATAGAAAACTCAACCTCATGGTCGGGTGGTAACCCCGACAACTCATCAGGAAAGGCATATGGGAACTCACTAATGACTGTGATCGATGAAAACTCGACTCCACCATCCCCCGCCTTCAAGGCGTAACACCAATAACTAGTACACCCCTTCCGCAGGAGTCTCATCGCCTTCAAGGCGTTAATTACGAACTTCTGGTTTCCACTCTTTCGCCCCGCGAAAGAGTACTCGGTGCCATCCTCGGCTAACATGGAGATGATCCTCGTGCGATAGTTCATGATCGCACCATGCCGCTTGAGCCAATCATCCCCAAGAATCAACTCCCGACCCTCAATATCCACAAAAATAAGATTAGAGAGCCAAGCCCTCTCACAACATCCATACTTAAGATAAGGGGTATAAAAAGCAACTTGATGATAAGTACGAGAGAAAAGCAATCACAGTTCAAGAAACGGAAGTACGATACGAGAAAAGAAAAGAATCGAGTAAGGAAAACTTACAAACACTGGAAGTACCGAGATGATGGCAACGTGATGACGATGTGCAAAATAAAACACAACTAGACCCAATTAACCAACAAGTCTAGGTATCCATAAACCTAGGCTTTTATAGCATTTTCTGTAACAGCCCCAAGATATTCAGGGTATATTACAGCGCCGTGGACCCCTACGTGGGACCCACCAGACTAAATAATTAATACTACTTATCTAACCATCTCGGTTAGCGAGAAAACACACATCAACAAGGCGAAAATTAAATAAAACACCAAGTACAACCAGTAAACCAGACATCACCAAAAATCACAAATAAAATTTAGTATCCATCTTCCAAATTAAAATGCCTAAGTACTCGCGAGTACTGTCTATCAGTTTACAAGTTTGAAAACAAACGTTTAAAATGGGCAACTAAACTAAAGGAACTCATTTGCACACGTCAACAACCATGGCCAGCATCCTCGTACTACTCCAGTGCCCGCTCGACCGGCTGAGCGCAACCTGAAATTCAGAACACAAATTTCCCCAAAAATGGGTTCCCCAAAGGGGTTAGCAATTACGCTAGTACAAGTAATCAAAGCAAACCATTCGCTTACACATCTCATAGTACATGCATCAAATTGTTTCAAAAATCAAGACATGTCTTTTCCCGGAAAACAAACAGTCAGTAACCACAGTTGAAAATTTGCCTAGGATCGGGGCTAAACCACTGGTCCCATTCGAGGCCTCTAAGGACCCTCCCGGACTGTCCATAGTTAAAAATCACGCACATGACTCGCCTAGGACCGGGGTAAACCACTGGTCCCATCTGAGGGCTATAAGGACCCTCCCAGACTAGCTATCCAAACAAGCTCGTGAATATGAGCGAAATCACAGATTCCTCCGAGGCCCCATCGGACCCTCCCGGAGTGAGAAAATCACACACATATACATTACCATTTCATGTTAAGCATAAGGGTTTCACAAGAATGTAATATCCGCATTTTTCTTTCCCTTGTAATTGTATTTCCGGTGTAATTCTCGATTTTAGTGACCCTCGAGTATCCTTCAGTGTAACTTTTCCATTATCTTTTGATCTGATTCTCGTAATTGTTGTGCGGAACCGCCGTTTCGGGGTTGCCGTGGATTCATTCTATGCTATGATGCGTTTTGAGGTGTTCCGTTTGACGTTTCGTTCATAATCCGGTATTTTGGGTCGTTTATATTCTGTATCTAGCGCACGCTAAATTTCCTGTATAGCGCACGCTAGAAATCCATTAGTAGCGCACGCTACGTTTAATTCGTAGCGCACGCTAACGATTTAGCCCTCAGGAGTGGCGTCAGCTCCCCCCCTGGGACTATCGGATTAGCGCACGCTATCTCGTCTAGCGCACGCTAATGTCGGGAGACTAGCGCACGTTAAATTGTTCAAGATGGCGCGCTAGTGTGACTGCCCGATCTTGGCGCTTACTACCGAACTCAATCGATGCTAGTTAGCGCACGCTACGCCGGTATGGTAGCGCACGCTAACGGTCGTGAGGTTTGGGCGGTTAGCTCTGGACTCGGCCGATGTTCGTGTAGCGCACGCTATTGGTCGATAGCGCGCTACCGAGAGGTTATTAGCGCACGCTACGCATGTATGGTAGCGCACGCTAACGCCAAAACCTCGGCTTCTAGATCGACGCTAACAGAGGGTTTGTAACCTATCCCGTTAGCGCACGCTAACCTTGAGGTCTTAGCGTGCGCTAACACTCCTCGGCTATATAAACCAGGAGTTGACCGAGATAATCACAAAATCTCATTTCTTCCTCTTTCCGCGGCCGAGCGACTCCGCAGACGATTTGAGGCGATTTTCTTCTTCCAATCACTTCAGATCCTTGTGCTTGAGTTCTTGGTGTAAGACTAACATCATCCACTTGTGTTTCTCATCCTAAATCCAAGGTAATCTCTTAGAACCCTACTTTTGGATAATTTGGGGGTTTTGGGATTTTCTTCCGATCCGTTCCGTTTCGTTGATGGATTCATGATGAATATTATTAATCTTGTTGGTATTCTTAGTTTTCCTACGGATTCATGGTATATTTCGTGATTTTTACGGAATCGAGAGGGTTTGGTTGTGGTCCGCCCTCGTTGTTGTTTATATACGAATATACATGAATCGTAGGCGGGTTTCCGGGTGTATTCCATTTCCGTAATCGTCTAGAGTTGGTTGTGATTGTGTTATTCGAATCGTTAGGTTCATTTCCGCCGGTTCCTTGCGGTCGTGTTCAACTCTTCCGTTCCGTTCGTGTCATCATCTATTTAATCGAGGCAAGTATCCTTATGAACTTACAATCTTAACATAGTAGTTTTGTATGAGAAATTGTGTGTGTGTGTGTATGCTCACTGCGGGTTAGACTCGACGGGGTCTCGGTAGGGTTCCACGAAGCTGTGGGACCGCGAGCTTGCTTTTAACCACTGTGGGTTAGATCCGACGGGTCTCGGCAGGATCCACGAAGCCGTGGGTCCGCGGTTAATTGTGGTGCATTTTTACAAATGTGGTTTGATCATTGGCATTTCCTAAATGAGTATTTTGGAACTATGTTTTCTTGAATTGCATGCATTACTATATGTGTAAGATGTAAGTCGTTCATCCGGTTACTTGTACTAGCGTAATTGCTAACCCCTCTGGGACCCGTTTTGGGGAAATTCGTTTTATGAATTTCAGTCGTTCATCGGGACGAGCGGGCGCTGGACCAGTACACGGATGATGGCCATGCGTGATGATTGTGCATAAGTGACGTCTTAATGTCTTTTTTTGTCTTTTCATCTTTTGTGGCTTTTGAACTAATGGTTGTACTCGAGTACTTAAGAGTTTTTGTTCGTCCGGATTGTATTGTTGCCTATATGTTTGTGTTGATTGATGATGTTATGTTTGACCGGTTGAACCGGGTGGATTATTCTGTTTTGCGTCTTTATGATATGGTTTTGGTTTGTCGTTTATATGAGTCGATGAGTATGATGCTGTTCAGCCTGGTGGGTCCCATATAGGGATTCACGGCGCTGTAATATACCTCGAATATCTTGAGGGTGTTACAGAAAATGGTATCGGAGCACTAGGTTTATGGATACCTAGGCTTGTCGGTTTATTGGGTCTTGTGGTGTTTTGTTTTGCACATCATCGTCACGCTGCCATGATTCCTAGATTACCAAAGGTCCGTAAGTTTTCCTTCCTCTGTTCATTATTTCCTTGTATCGTACCTTTGATTCTCGACTTGTGATTGTTCTTTTCTTGTACTGATCCTCGTATGGCTTTTGCTACTTATTTAACTCCAGTATGGATGCTGGAAGAGGTCGTGGTCGCGGTCGTGGTCGTGGACGCGGCCGGGGGCGTGGGGCAGCCGGTGGGGCGGCCACGTGATGCTTCGGGAGCCGGCAGTACCGGCGACCGTCATAGCCATGCTTCTTCTCAGGAGCGTGCCGATCTTGGTATTTCGGCCGTTATGCAACAGATGGTGAACCAAATGGCGGCAATAGCTCAGGCGGTTCAGAACCCGGATCAGGCCCACGCTAATCGGGGCGGAGCGGATCGTTGGCTCCAAGATGTTATCAAGATGCATCCTCCTCAGTTTTCGGGAGCTTCAGACCCGATTGGCTGGGAAGGGTGGATCAAGGAAATATCTAAGGTCTTCGTTGCCACTAACTGTCCCGAGGACCGTAAAGTCCCTATTTCTCAATATTTTCTCACTGGGGACGCTACGGACTGGTGGGAGGCCGTCGGGCCCAAAGACCATGCTGCTTCGTGGGCTGAGTTTCAAGAGTTGATGGAGACTGAATATTGCCCGTGGCCAGTCAGACAGGCTCGGGTACATGCTTTTTATGATGCTCAACCACGGGACATCCCCGTAGCTCAAGCTATTGCAGATTTTAACAAAGAGTTGGGTTATGTGAAGACCCAAGTTGTCGAGGAGAGTGACAAGATTTTCCATTTCTCCAGACGGATTAAGTTGCCGATTCGGGACTATATGTCGGGGCTCGTATGCACTACATTGAAGGATTATCAGAGCAGGGCCCTTGCTTACGATATGTCTGTGACGGCGAGTGAGGCGGCCCGCGAGAGTAAGAAACAGAAGTCCGCCGGGAATTTTTCGGGCCACAAAGGTGGGGGTCAGCAGAAATTTCAGTCTGCTAATTTTTCCGCTGGTGGCTCACTCGATCTACTGGGTTTCCCGTAGGCCGCTGCCCCTTCTCGAGAGGTGAAATGCTTTAACTGTGGCAAGGTGGCCACATCGTCGTGTTTGTCCGAACCCTTTGCCGACGTGTAATCGGTGTGGCGGCCGGGTCACAAGGCCTTTCGTCAGGCCGAGAGAGAGAAAATCCTTGGTGCCCGGGCTTCCATTCCAGCGCCTAGGGAACCAAGTGTGAATCGTGGATCGTTGCTCCGCAATCTCCGCCGAGTGCTAGTCGGGAGAGGTCGGGGCCGCCCTCTAAGGGGGAGCTTCGGCCACGGCTCACCACCCGCGTGTCTATGAGATGCGGAGAGCCGATGATCCAAATGGCTACCGTGGCGGCAGTACCGTTTATATTCTTTCTCATCTGTCCGGTGTGCTTTTCGATTCCGGTGCTACGCATTCGTTCATATCTCCGGATTGTGTGCGTCGCTTGAGTCTCGACCGCTTGACGCCTTGTGAGCCCTTCATCGTTAAGCTTCCTAGCGGCGATAGGATCGTTGGTGATCGGGAGGTTCGAGACTCTGTACTTATTTGTGAGAGGACTTGGCCCTCTAATCTTATTGTTGTGAGTATCGAGGGTGAGGATTTAATTCTTGGTGATGATTGGCTCGAGCGGCATGGTGCGATCATGAACTACCGCACGAGAATCATCACTATGTTAGCCGAGGACAGATCGAGCACTCTTTCGCGGGCGAAAGAGAGGAAACCAATTGTTATTAATGCCTTGAAGGCGATGAGTCTCCTGCGAAAGGGGTGTACCGGTTATTGGTGCTATGCCTTGAAGGCGGAGGATGGTGGAGTCGAGCTTTCGTCGATTCCGGTCGTTAATGAGTTTCTGATGTATTTCTGACGACTTACCGGATTGCCACCGGATCGTGAGGTTGAGTTTGCTATAGAGTTAGAGCCGGGCGCGGCTCCTATTTCGAAGGCGCCCTATCGCATGGCACCTTCAGAGATGTCTGAGTTGAAGAAGCAGTTGAGTGAGCTTCTTGAGTCGGGGTATGTTCGACCGAGCGCCTCGCCTTGGGGCGCACCGGTCCTGTTTGTGCGAAAGAAGTATGGTTCACTACGTTTGTGTATCGACTATCGCGAACTAAACAAGGTGACCATCAAGAACAAGTATCCTTTGCCGAGAATTGATGACTTGTTCGATCAGTTGCAGGGAGCTGCGGTATTCTCGAAAATTGATTTGAAATCGGGGTACTATCAGCTCCGGGTGAGAGAGTCTGATGTGCCGAAAACAGCTTTTCGGACGAGGTACGGACATTATGAGTTCGTAGTCATGCCTTTCGGGTTAACTAATGCGCCGGCGGTGTTCATGCAGTTGATGAACAAAGTTTTTATCGAGTATTTGGATAAGTGCGTCGTCGTCTTTATTGACGATATTCTTATTTATTCGAGGAATGAGGAAGAGCACGCCCATCATTTGCGGATAGTATTAGACATTTTAAGGACCGAGCAACTCTATGCAAAGTTCTCGAAATGTGAGTTCTGGCTGAAGGAAGTGATGTTTTTAGGTCACGTGATTTCAGCCGAGGGGGTTCGTGTGGATCCGCAGAAGATTGAGGCCGTATTGGATTGGGCACCGCCCAAGAATGTGAAGGAGCTCCGTAGTTTCTTGGGTTTAGCTGGCTACTACCGTAGGTTCGTCGAGGGTTTCTAACCGGCTCGACCACTTACACAGCTTGCTCCGTAACTGAGAAGTTCGTCTGAATGACGAGAGGCGATGAGTTTTGAGGAACTGAAGAAGCGTTTGACTTCAGCCCCAGTTTTGGTGTTGCCATGTGGCAACGAGGGTTTTGCCGTTTATAGCGATGCTTCGGGTCAGGGTCTTGGGTGTGTATTAATGCAGCACGGTAAGACCATTGCCTTTGCGTCGAGACAGTTGAGGCCGTATGAGCTGAACTACCCTACTCATGATTTGGAGTTAGCGGCAGTCGTTTTTGCGCTCAAGATTTGGCGTCACTATCTTTTCGGCTCTACATGTCAGATTTTTACCGATCATAAAAGTCTGAAATACATATTTACTCAGCGAGAGTTGAATATGAGGCAGAGGAGGTGGTTAGAGTTGATTAAGGATTATGACCTCGAAATCCTTTATCAATCGGGTAAGGCGAACGTCGTGGCCGATGCCTTGAGTCGGAAACCAGTTGCGTTGCGAACGCTTGAGATCCTTACGTCTCAGTCTGAGCTTCGGAGGGCCTTGATCGAGTTAGATGTTGAGGTCTCGTTGCCGGGAGCTGTCGGGCAACTTTGTGCTTTAGAGATTTCGTCATCCTTGATCGACGAAATTAAGCTGAAGCAATCAGAGGATCCGATGATTACTCAAATCCGAGAGAACGTTCTTAAGGGAAAGTCTCCTGGGTTTGTGATTCACGAGGATGGTATTTTGAGATTCCAGAGTCGGCTTTGTGTGCCGAACGACTCAGAGTTGAGGCAGAGTATTTTACGGGAGGCCCATGCTACACCTTACTCCGTTCATCCTGGTTCGAGTAAGATGTACAAGGACTTGAGAAGGAACTTCTGGTGGAATGACATGAAGGATGAGGTCGCACAGTTTGTAGCGAGATGTTTGACTTGTCAGCAGGTCAAAATCGAGCATCGAGACCGGTCAAGTTATTGCGTCACTTCGCTCCGAATGGAAATGGGAAGATATATCGATGGATTTCGTTACGAGTTTGCCGAGATCGAGGTCGGGCATGAATATGGTATGGGTGATTGTTGATCGTCTGACCAAGTCGGCACATTTTTAGGGCATCAAGGACACTTGGGGCCCGGAGAAGTTGGCTCGTGTGTTTATCGCGCAGATTGTGAGACTTCACGGTACTCCGAAGTCTATTGTTTCGGATCGTGATGGCCGTTTCGTATCGCACTTCTGGCAGGCGGTGCATAAGGCGTTGGGTACCCGTTTACATTTGAGTACCTCTTTTCATCCCCAGTCAGATGGACAATCGGAACGCACTATCCAGACGTTCGAGGACTTGTTGCGTGCCTGTGCTCTCGATTGGAGTAGTGACTGGGAGGAACATTTGCCATTGATCGAATTCACGTACAACAACAGTTGGCACGCGTCGATTCGGATGGCACCGTATGAGGCACTTTACGGGCGGCGATGTCGATCACCGATTTGTTGGAATGAGGCGTCCGATTTGGTCGGGACCGAGCCGGATGTCGTTTTAGAGACGAGGCGGAAGATAGAGTTAATTCGGGAACGGATGTTGACTGCCCAGAGTCGACAGAAGTCGTATGCCGACGTCCGTCGTCGACCTTTGGAATTCGAGGTGGGAGACCATGTTTTGCTAAAGGTGTCGCCGACGAAGGGAGTTTTTCGTTTCGGGAAGAAAGGGAAGTTGAGTCCGAGATTTATCGGCCCCTTCGAGATCCTCGAGCGAGTAGGTGGGTTGGCATACCGTTTGGCGTTACCTCCGGCCTTGAGTCATGTTCATAGCGTTTTCCATGTTTCCCAGTTGAGGAAATATGTCCCGGATCCTAGTCACATCATCGATTATGGAGAGATTGATGTCGCCGAAGATGTTACTTTCGAAGAGCGCCCTTTGAAGATTTTGGAGCATCGTGAGAAACGATTGAGGCATAAGACCATACCTTTGGTCAAGGTGCAGTGGTCGAGACACGGTGTCGAGGAGGCAACTTGGGAAACCGAGGATAGCATGCGTGCTAGGTACCCCGAGTTGTTTGTTCCTTAAGTTTCGGGACGAAACTTATTTTTAGAGGGGTAGAATGTAATATCCGCATTTTTCTTTCCCTTGTAATTGTATTTCCGGTGTAATTCTCGATTTTAGTGACCCTCGAGTATCCTTCAGTGTAACTTTTCCGTTATCTTTTGATCTGATTCTCGTAATTGTTGTGCGGAACCGCCGTTTCGGGGTTGCCGTGGATTCATTCTATGCTATGATGCGTTTTGAGGTGTTCCGTTTGACGTTTCGTTCATAATCCGGTATTTTGGGTCGTTTATATTCTGTATCTAGCGCACGCTAAATTTCCTGTATAGCGCACGCTAGAAATCCATTAGTAGCGCACGCTACGTTTAATTAGTAGCGCACGCTAACGATTTAGCCCTGGGAGTGGCAGTTCAGCTCCCAGCCCTCTGGACTATCGGATTAGCGCACGCTATCTCGTCTAGCGCACGCTAATGTCGGGAGACTAGCGCACGTTAAATTGTTCAGTAGCGCGCGCTAGTGTGACTGTCCAGTACTGGGCAGTTTACTACTGAACTCAATCAGATGCTAGTTAGCGCACGCTACGCTGGTATGGTAGCGCACGCTAACGGGTCGTGAGGTTTGGGCGGTTAGCTCTTGGACTCGGCCGATGTTCGTAGCGCACGCTATTGGTCGATAGCGCGCTACCGAGAGGTTATTAGCGCACGCTACGCATGTATGGTAGCGCACGCTAACGCCAAAACTCGGCTTCGGATCGACGCTAACAGAGGGTTTGTAACCTATCCCGTTAGCGCACGCTAACCTTGAGGTCTTAGCGTGCGCTAACACTCCTCGGCTATATAAACCAGGAGTTGACCGAGATAATCACAAAATCTCATTTCTTCCTCTTTCCGCGGCCGAGCGACTCCGAGACGATTTGAGGCGATTTTCTTCTTCCAATCACTTCAGAGATCCTTGTGCTTGAGTTCTTGGTGTAAGACTAACATCATCCACTTGTGTTTCTCATCCTAAATCCAAGGTAATCTCTTAGAACCCTACTTTTGGATAATTTGGGGGTTTTGGGATTTTCTTCCGATCCGTTCCGTTTCGTTGATGGATTCATGATGAATATTATTAATCTTGTTGGTATTCTTAGTTTCCCTACGGATTCATGGTATATTTCGTGATTTTTACGGAATCGAGAGGGTTTGGTTGTGGTCCGCCCTCGTTGTTGTTTATATACGAATATACATGAATCGTAGGCGGGTTTCCGGGTGTATTCCATTTCCGTAATCGTCTAGAGTTGGTTGTGATTGTGTTATTCGAATCGTTAGGTTCATTTCCGCCGGTTCCTTGCGGTCGTGTTCAACTCTTCCGTTCCGTTCATGTCATCATCTATTTAATCGAGGCAAGTATCCTTATGAACTTACAATCTTAACATAGTAGTTTTGTATGAGAAATTGTGTGTGTGTGTGTATGCTCACTGCGGGTTAGACTCGACGGGGTCTCGGTAGGGTTCCACGAAGCTGTGGGACCGCGAGCTTGCTTTTAACCACTGTGGGTTAGATCCGACGGGGTCTCGGCAGGGATCCACGAAGCTGTGGGTCCGCAGTTAATTGTGGTGCATTTTTACAAATGTGGTTTGATCATTGGCATTTCCGGAAATGAGTATTTTGGAACTATGTTTTCTTGAATTGCATGCATTACTATATGTGTAAGATGTAAGTCGTTCATCTGGTTACTTGTACTAGCGTAATTGCTAACCCCTCTGGGGACCCGTTTTGGGGAAATTCGTTTTATGAATTTCAGGTCAGGTTCATCGGGACGAGCGGGCGCTGGACCAGTACACGGATGATGGCCATGCGTGATGATTGTGCATAAGTGACGTCTTAATGTCTTTTTTTGTCTTTTCATCTTTTGTGGCTTTTGAACTAATGGTTGTACTCGAGTACTTAAGAGTTTTTGTTCGTCCGGATTGTATTGTTGCCTATATGTTTGTGTTGATTGATGATGTTATGTTTGACCGGTTGAACCGGGTGGATTATTCTGTTTTGCGTCTTTATGATATGGTTTTGGTTTGTCGTTTATGTGAGTCGATGAGTATGATGTTGTTCAGCTTGGTGGGTCCCATATAGGGATTCACGGCGCTGTAATATACCTCGAATATCTTGAGGGTGTTACAAAGAATACTTGCCTTGACAAATTGACGACTAAATGAACGTAAAATCAACCACGCTCGCTAGGAACCGACAACCCCGAACCTAAGGATTCGAAGAATACAATCATAACCAATTCCACACGAGTACGAGAATGGAATACCCCTGAAAACCCACCTACGATTCATGTGATTCGTACAAAAAAACAACGAGGGCGGGTCGCAACTGAACCCTCTTGATTTCATAAGTACCACGAAAGTTACCATGAACTCATAGGGAAAACATGAATACCACTAAGATTACTCACATACATCATGGATTAATCAACAACACGGAACGAATCGGACATTAAATCGAAACCCCCAAATTCCCCAGAAATAGGGTTCTAAGAGATTACCTTGGATCGAAGACAAAGAACACAAGTAGTGTTGGTGCACTATTGGTCGGTATCGCCGTTTGGAGATAGAGTTATAAAACTCTTTCGTGTTGCGGAAGCGATTTAAATAACGGTGCGTAAAATAAATCGACACAGGATTTATAGAGGTTCGACCAAAAGTGCCTACGTCCTCTCTTGTTATCTTTTTCTATATGCTAAAGATAAACATCTGCACCTCTCTTCTATTTGTCGAGGGATAACCGTTACAATCTCGTCTTTTATCGGTCTGAGTAAACCATTCAATCACTTGTCTTTATGTCAATCCAAGTTAAACCGTTTTCCTTTTCTATTGGATAAGGAATAAACCAATCTAGCTTTCTATGGGTACTAGATAAACCTCATGTAGATATGGATTGCGATTCTAACAATGCCGGATCCTTGATCCTAATAACACTGAATTCTATCATATCCTTTCTTTTTCCTCTCTTGTATGATTTCGTGTATAACACTCAATCACTAAACAATATAAGCTTAAATACAACAACTAGAATGATTACAATGATGTCTCAGGTATGGATGCTTTGCTCAATGTTGTTATTTTGTTTGATACCAAGTGGTTTGGTATTTATAGGCATTTTCCTCCAACTAAACGCTATTTCCGGTCTTACTTAGCGTACGCTAGCCTTTTGATTTAGCGTGCGTTATGGTTGTAGCGTACGTTAATATTCGTACGTTATTTGCTTGCAACTTCAGTCTAGTGGCTACTGATTTCGTCATTGCTTGCATCATACTGTGTTTGAATGTCTTCACAATGGTCATATGCCTTCGATAGCGTGCGTTATCCTTCAGTCGTAGAGTGCGCTATCTTCATCAGGTGACTTGACTTCAGGTGACTTTGAACTTGTCTGATCTGCAGGTAACTTTAACATTACATATGTTATCTGTTCCTTGTTACGTATGTTACTCACTTTTGATAGCGTGCGCTATATAGTGTATATAGCGTGTGTTAATCTTGTCATCTGCAGACAACTTTTCTCTTGTCTGATCAGGTAGCTTTCCCAACTTGACTGATCTGATCATCAGGTAACTTTGTCTTCTCGTCTGATCAGGTAGCTTCTGTCCAGCTTGATTGGCTTTGTTGTTTTGTTTTCCTTCCTTGTTGTTTTACTTTGTTTAACAACTTAATCATCAAAACTCTATTAATGAATATTTAGAATAAAATATTCCAACAATCTCCCCCTTTTTGATGATTACAAAACAACAACTTGAATTGGATAAAACCTGCAAAAATAAAATATATATATATATATTTTCACGAATCAAAGTTTTCGGCTTTGATCGTTTCGTTAGTTTCTCCCATCTTTTCTTTTTCTCCTTTTCGACTTCTTCTTTTCATTTTTCAACTTCTTCGTTTTTCTTTGTCGACGTTCTCCTTTTTATTTTTCTCGTCATTCTTCCATGACGCTTTTTATTCCATTCAACTCTTTTCTCCCCCTTTTTTGTTATCAGCAAAAAGTGTAATTAAAGTATACCAATTTATGATAAAATATGATATGAGAAATATGCATAAAAGGGTAAAACTTCCCGTGACAAAAATCTCCCCTTTAAAAATATAAACTCCCCCTGAGTAAAATATTTATTAATAAAAAATTAATTTTTGGGGATCCAACCGATAGTTGGTTTTTCTTTCGAGACATAGACGATATTCGGAATAGAAGTTCCTTTGGAATCCAAATCTTTTTTGTTTTTATCGTCCTTCTTGGGCTTTTGCAACTCGTAAAATGATGCCCAATTTTTAAACAGTTATCACATCGGGGTATTTTGAAATTTAAGGATTCATTTTTAGTATGCGCTTTGAATCCTAACCCCGGTTTATTCAAAGTATATTTTTTAACACAAAGCATTTGTTCAAATTTTTTGTTTCCACACGAAAATTTCTTTGTCAAAATTTTAAGTTCATCTTGAACTTTTAAAAGATCATTCTTTAAAATATTTTCATTTTAAAGACATTGAGACTGATCGATCTCGACAATTTTCCCTTTTTCAAGAATTTTGAAAATTTCGGTTTCCAATAATTTATTTTTATACTGAAGGGATTTTATTTCACTTAAATCATTTTGAAAATCGGTATGCAATAATTCGAATGCTTCAAATAATTCATCGTGAGAGGATGTACTTGCTTGACTTTCGACGTCACTATCGTCGAATGAACTTCGGGCCATGAGAGCGAGGTTATTTTGATTGAGAAAATCTTCGTCCTCGTATTCGTCACTCCATGTGGCAATTAAGACTTCCTTTTTAGGATTTGCTCGGCAATTCTTCGCGAAGTGGCCTGGTTTACCACAAACTCGACAGTTATTGTCGAATTTATTCATTCCGCCCGAGATGTCTTTCTTTATCCAGTTTAATAAGTTTTGGAACTTATTAATATTCTTGGCATAATATGCCGATTCTTCGTCACTTTCGTCCACCGGAATTTCTTATTTATTTCTTGACATCTTAGCCTTTATAGCTATCGTTCTTTCCTTCGGCTTCAGCTTGGCCGAGATTTTAGGACAATCTCGTAGTTTATAAAAGAACCAACGAGAGCACTAAAATCAAGATTGTTTAAATCTTTTGATTCCATTATTGTCGTCACCGTTCCATCCCATTCTCGAGGTAGTGATCGTAGGATCTTCTTAACTTTTTCACTACTCGAAAGGGGTTTTCCATAACATGCCAATCCATTCATAATGAACAAAAAATCGGTCGAGCATAATTGTGATGGATTCTTCTTCTTTCATTTGGAATAGCTCGTAATCGTGAAGAAGCATGTTAATCTTCGTCTCCTTGACTTGAGACGATCCTTCATGTGTGACTTCATGCATTTTCCATATCTCTTTCACATTATCACACGAATATATCCGGTTGTGTTCATCCGAATTTAATGCACAATATAATAATTGTGTGGCTTTGCAATTATAGTGGTCGTTTTTCCAATATGCATCATCATACTCTTCAAAAGTTTTGAGAGTTCCATTAGAGTTCGTTGGAATTTTGCGACCAAGACATATGACTTTCCATAATTCGATATCATAAGCTCGGATGAAAATAGACATTTTCTTCTTCCAAGTCATGAAGTTCGATCCGTGAAAAATGGTGGTCGGTTCAAAGAAAGACCTCAGAGCAAATTGAAATGCCATTTGGATCTTCTCCTCGGATGTTAAGCCGCTTATAGGAGGTACCGCTCCGATACCAATTGTTGGTGCACTATTGGTCTGTATCGCCGTTTGTAGATAGAGTTATAAAACTCTTTCGCGTTGTGGAAGCGATTTAAATAACGGTGTAGAAAATAAATCGACACATGATTTATAGAGGTTCAACCAAAAGTTCCTACGTCCTCTCTCGGTATCTTTTTCTATAGGCGAAAGATAAACCTCTGCACCTCTCTTCTATCGGTCGAGGGATAACCGTTCCAATCTCGTCTTCTATCGGTCCGAGTAAACTGTTCAATCACTTGTCTTTATGTCGGTCCATGTTAAACCGTTTTTCTTTTCTATTGGACAAGGAATCAACCAATCTAGCTTTCTATGGGTACTAGATAAACCTCACATAGATATCAATTGCGATTCTAACAATGTCGGATCCTTGATCCTAATAACACCGAATCCAATCGTATCCTTTCTTTTTCCTCTCTTGTATGATTTTGTGTATAACACTCATTCACTAAACAATATAAGCTTAAATACAAAGAACTAGAATGATTATAATGATGTCTCAAGTATGGATGCTTTGCTCAATGTTGTTGTTTTGTTTGATACCAAGTGGTTTGGCATTTATAGGCATTTTCCTCCAACTAGACGTTACTGCCAGTCTTACTTAGCGTGCGCTAGCGTTTTGCTTTAGCGTGCATTATGGTTGTAGCGTACATTAATATTCGTACATTATTTGCTTGCAACTTCAGTCCAGTGGATACTACCTCTATCCGTTAGCGTGCGCTACCATCTTCATGTAGCGTGCGCTAATATTGCATCATTGCTTGTGTCATATATCCGTTTGTAGCTTTTGACTTTACTTCAGAATCTACCAACGGATTGATTATCTTGAGTTCAAACACTTTAGCATGCGCTATTCCTCAATCTTAGCATGCGCTATGATTTCTTCTTTGTTTGCATCATATTGTATTTGAAAGTCTTCACGACGGTCATATGCCTTCGATAGCGTGCGTTATCCTTCGGTCGTAGCGTGTGCTATCTTCATCAGGTGACTTTGAACTTGTCTGATCTGTAGGTAACTTTAACATTACGTACGTTATATGTTCCTTATTACATACGTTACTCGCTTTTGATAGCATGCGCTATATAGTGTATATAGCGTGCGTTAAGCTTGTCATCTGCAGACAACTTTCCTGTTGTCTGATCAGGTAGGTTTCCCAACTTGACTGATCTGATCATCAGGTAACTTTGTCTTCTCGTCTGATCAGGTAGATTCTATCCAGCTTGATTGACTTTGTTGTTTTGTTTTGCTTCATTGTTGTTTTACTTTGTTTAACAACTTAATCATCAAAATTCTATTAATGAATATTTGGAATAAAATATTCCGACAAGTAGATGTTGTTACTATACACCAAGAATTCAAGGAAGATGATAGCTGAGATGATTGGAAGAAGAAATTGCCTCAAAATCGCCTCTAGGTCGCACAAGCCGCGGGGAAGGAGAATAAAGTGAGAAATAGACGCGTCTGAGGTCAACTCTCGGGTATTTATAACCAAAATGAAAAATACACCAAAATGAAAAATACCGGAAAAAGAAAAATGCGGATATTACAGTTTGGCAAGGGTCCCTACATTACGGTCATCGTTGTACGTAGAATCCTCTTAATAATAGGATTATAAGTATTTTGCATCATATATTCCCGACCAGTACTATTTGCAAATTAAAAGGTAAAGAATATTGTGCACATAGTTTTCCCATTTAATCTCTAGGAAGTAGCGGATTAGACAAGTTCATATCCAGACATACCTTGAGAGCCAACTCTCTAATATCCGCAATTTCGGATTTCGGTAATTTTCTTTTTTGGCAAGAGTCCATTTTGATGACTCGCTTGGGACTGTTTCATCATTCTGAAAATGATTAATTCTGCGCTTTTTGTCATCCGAGTTCATTTCGGTGTTGTTTTATTGAGTTCCATGTTTCTTAGCGGCTTTTCCGCACTCGAGTTCGATTCTTGTGAATCTCGTTCGAAATTACTGTTTCGAGTTTCCCGTAAGTCTGTTTAACTTTGTTAGACGTGTTGTGAACTTCAGTTTGGTTATTCGATCACGTATCGTGATTTTCGGATGTTTTGGGCCGTTTTTGTAATTTTCCAAAGTTTGGGGTAATTACTTCCGTTGTCGAATTTTGAGCCTTCGGGTGGTCGGAATCATGTGTTCTCCGAGTGCTCGAATTCGTCTTCACGAGTACTTCGTAAACGTATCTTCGATTCGTATTCAGGTTTGGGTTTCGGGGTCGTTCGGATCATCGTTGTGGTTCTGTCGTAATTTTCGGTTTGTGTCGGAATCATTTTGCAACTGGAGGTTGCTGGCCGGACCTGTGCGAAACGGTGCTGAAAACGGTGCTGTCGAGCGCCGTGTCTTGCGTCGGGTCGGCCAGGACCAGCAAGTCTGCCGAGACACGGCCGAGAACCCGCACAAGATTTGCGCCGGGTGATGTGCCGTGTCGGATACGGCCGAGACACACGCGGAGGCGTCTTGCACCGGGTGTTGCGCCGGGTCGGTCAGGTCGTGCACTGACCCGCAACACGGCGGTAAACACGGTGCTGGTCGGGCCGTTTGCTGCGCCGTGTTCGGGAGGGGTATAAATATGGTAGAGCAGTCGGGTTTCACTCATTTTTCCCATTTCGTTTTCAATCCTTCCGCAGCCAAGTCTTGGGGAAACCAAAGACATGTTGTTAATCTATCCAAAACACGAAATTTCTCGGTCCATAACATCGATTAATCCTTCCATAACTTGCTCCGATCGACCGAATCAGGGTATGTTTTCTTAAAATCTAGTTTTGGGGATTTTGTTCGATTTGTCCGTTTAATCCGTTTTAACTCAGAATAGTGATGGATTGATGATTGTTAAGCTATATTATATTGAATTCCTAGTAATTCCATGGTTGGATTGTATTGATTCGTCGTTTTGGTTAGGTTCTTAGTCGACGCCTTGAAAGTGTCCGACAAAAGGTCTTAGAGGGGGATCAAGCGATTATTATTCATAGTATGATTGTTGATTTATCATTGATATAACTTAGGGACGAAATCCTTGTGAAGAACTCGAGTCGGAACCTTTCCGTTCGTTGTCTTCTTCGTGGTACAAGCTTCCTGGTCGAACCGTGTTCTTCGGGGTATTCGGTAGTGGTTGTTAAGGCAAGTATCTTATTATATGATTTGTATCTTGCGACTAGTAATTACGTATGAGATTTATGATGATTTTGCTTGCCTTCGTAAATATGTTCCGTTTGAATTGGTTGTGTATTCCGCAATTTGAAGGCTTTGTGATAATAATGTTATATTGGTATACGTGTTAGGTGTTGTGCCATTTGTGCAGGATTGCGACGTACATATGGGATGGTTGTACACTTGGTTGTGCAATGTATTGTGTACTGATCATGTGTTATGTTGGTTGTGTTTCGTTGATTGATGATAGTTGTTGCGAGTGTTGAGATTGTGTTATGTGCGTGTGATGTACGATTTTGGGGTGATCAACGTGATTGATTAATTGTGCTCATTGTTGTATGTAATGTGAATGTGAATATGAATATGTGTGTGACCGCTAAGTTCACTCGTGTTGGTTCGACGGGACCTACGAGGATTCGTGGCAGTGGACTATGGGGTCAGAACTTAGTGGGGTACTGAGGTCCAATCGTGATGGTCTGACGAGGCCTACGATAACGCATGGCAGTGGACCATGAGTTTTCGACACAATACGTCCAACCGGGTGAGCTCGACGGGGCTTACGGTGATACGTGGCAGTGGACTACGGTGTCACGACTGTGTGTGATTGTTGTGATTGATATAGTCCGTATGGGTTGTTGAACCTACGGAGACACGTGACCGCGGATCACGGTGTCGGAATTGGTTATGTTTGGTTAATATTCCGTGTGGGTTGTTGAACCTATGGAGACACGTGACAGTGGATCACGGTGTCGGAATTGATTATGTTTGTTTAATTGTGCGTGGTGTAGTCCGTGCGGGTTGTTGAACCTACGGAGACACGTGAAAGTGGATCACGGTGTCATGAACATAATTATTTTCAAATCAAAGTTTTGCAAGGAAAGTTTTATGAAAATGAATGTTGGACCGAGTCCTAAGCTTTGAGTAAATGTTTTCCATATTGTGAACTGTTGATTTATGAAATGAGATTTGGGTTAAAGCCCTCAACTTTTCTTTTGAAAGGTTTGGTGAACTAGGATTCAGAGTTTTAAAGATTTTGAAATTACAAAATTCCCGAGGTGATGAACTTATTTTCGAAATTCTTCATAGCTTAAATACCTTTATTAAAACCCCCGGGAATAATTTGATACCTGAATATTGTGTTTGATTCTTGCTTAATGTTTGCTCGTTACTTTTCGTATGATTTGATACTTGCACTAGTAAAACAGTGGAGTTTTACTAACCCCCGAGTAATTGGGGGGTGTATGTCTGTTCTGCATCTAGGTACATGCAGGTTTAGGGGAGCAGTCACAGGATCGGCACAAGTGGATGACGAGCTGTGATACTAATCAAGAGTCGAGAGTTGTTTAGATTTTTGTTGTGTTGTCAGAGTTGATTTCAGTCTTCCGCTGTATTGTATTTTGACCCCTGTGTGGGTAATGTTGTTTAAGTCGGTTTGTTGATTGAGTTGTGTGACCTCATCGGTCTGTGTATACACGTGTAAGTGACCTTAACGGTCTGTATTATTATATTGTTTGACCCTGGCCGGACAAGCATTTGGTTGTTTATGGACGTTTAGCCTGGTAGATCCTTGTGGAGAGGTTCTACGGCGTGTAATATTCCCATACGGTTTTGGGGGTGTTACATTTATGGTATCGGAGCTTAGGTTGCGGAAACCTAGGCTTTCGGGTCAAGTCAAGTCGTGATTGTCGAGTAATGTGTTGTCTTGTCGTTCGAGTCGTCAGGTGACAAGTTGAGTTGTGCGTAGTCACAACGTGTCGGTTATGTTGTCGGACGAGATTAGTATCGTGGGCGACCGTCACCTTCGTGCGACCTGTGGATGTAAGTCTCTTTTCTTTGTGTTGTGCCTCGTGTGACACGAGCTATTTTTATGATTATTTGTTAAGTGATGGAATCCTTCTGTGGATTTTGATTTCACGATATGTATTTAGTCGACTCTCGTATTTGGTTTATACGAGGGGTGTCGTCGCTGCTAATGTCTTTTTACTGTTGTTTTTGTCCGTTGCTGATGATTTTCGAATCGATTTGCTCGTTTTACAAGTTCTCTTGTGGAAGATTTGTGCTTATACGAGTCCGACTTGTTCACTAGCCAGTGCGGGAGGGTCCTTAGAGGCGTCGAATGGGGTCAGTGGTTTTGTTCTGAATCCTAGGCGGTCTTCGACTGTGGTATTTTATCGTTTATTTTCCGTTAAAAGACATGTATTGTATTGACTTTAAACGTTTTGATATGTGTACTGGGAGGTCTTTTAGCGTACGTCGGTATGTGTGAGTTTTGGGCATTCTGGCCTAATAGATTTTCGAAAACATTGAGTATCTTAGAAAAATAAAATTCGAGACATACTTCTAAACGGATTGTATTTTCGAGGCGCCTACTAGCACAACTATCTGTTTCAAAATTCTTCTACCTCGAGGACCAAAATTTTTAGAAACACTTTTACTTAGACCCGAGGGTCGAATATTCTGAAAGTTTTTCACTAAAAGAATGTGTCCTCGTTTTTATCAAATGCGAAATGGTTTTCCAAAGTCTCGATAACGATGTTTCATGTTTGTACTTTTTGAAAGGTGCTACTCAAGATCAATCGGTGTTTCCAAAATTATTTTCAAAAGGAGGTTTTCGTTTTTAAAACCTATCCATTCCCGTTTGAGGGCTGGGTATGTATGTATGATGTTCGCATTGTCGTTATGATGTTTGCTCCCGAGTATGATCGAATTGGTGGCATGAACGTCGAGGTGTTGCCACGTATTTGTTGTACTAGCCCTCTGCGAGAGGTGTGAACTGGTGTTTACTGTTTATCGCCTCGTGGTGATTTGCGTGTTGTCGCACAAATGGGAGTTGTTAAAGCTTAGATTTTTGTGCGTTTATGCACATGGTTATCATTCGGGCCGTTGAGGTCGCCGAACGATACCGTCGTTGTTGTAGTGTTTGTTTGTGTATTACTTTACGATGGTAATCGTTGTATATGATATGTGTTATGATTCTTTGTTCTGCTGAGTTGGCATCTCCGCTATGTTGTTTTGCGAAGTTATGCCCCATTGTATCTTAGCATTTGTATTTTCGGTATGCCGAGCCGAGGCATTTCAACCGTGATGTGCCGGGGGAATGTACGTGCAAATTGTCCTTCTCGTCAGTAACGCATTTCAAGTGCGAACTTGAGGGACACATAATTCAGTTTTGCGAATTGGCTACCGAGACTTTCGGAGTTCGCGCTTCAGCACATATATCAGGATCGGCTCTGAGAGGCCCATGGGAGATTTTTCTGTCAGTTGCTTTTTTTGTTGTTACCTTGTTTCCATTGTTGTGAGTTGCGGGGATGACATTTCTTTTATAAGAGGTCGAATGTAATACCCGTATTGTTTTTGGACTTATGCATTTCCTCTTTCTCAGGTCTATCGACTCGCTCGTGTTCGTTGATACTTTCTGAACTTGTTCTGTATTTCGGTTTCATCGTTCGAACGAGCCGTGATCTTGTTTTGCGTCGATCTGGTTACCGCTGTGACTTTTCCGAGTTCGGTTCGATTATTGTGAACCTTGTTCGGAAGTAACATCATTTGGTTCTACTAGTTCTTTTGATGTCTTGAGTTGAAGTGTGAACCTCGGAGTTGTTGGTTGAACCTTATTGTTCTTCGTGATCCGAACATGATTGTTCGATTTTTTTGTTGTCTCGATCGTTGTGGTTCGATCATTGATTGTTTAGTTTTTGTTGACCCCGTTTCATGATTGTTGAGCATTCAGACTCTTTCCTAGTTTCCTTAAGTTCGAGAAATTAGTATTGTTTTCGATCTTCCAACCCTTGGGCGGTGGAATTCCGTATTTGTTCAGCGATTGGCTCGCGTTTTGATTGATGTACCGTTGGGTTGGTCAATCGTATTGATTTTCGTTCGTTGTGTTTTGTGATTGTTTGGATAATCGAATTGATTGTATTATCTGTTTGATGACGCTTGTCACTTGTTGGTTTTATTATGTCTCTACCGGTGGCGTTGTGTGGGTCGTCGTGGAGCGTGTTTTCACGACGTATAATCCTTTGTGTTGCTTGTAACGTTTCGCCGTTGGGCGTATGTTACGCGTTTCTTGTGTATCTCGTCGTGTTTTCCTGGCGGGATATTGCTTCTTCCTACTTGTTTTAATTTTCGGGACGAAACTTCTTTTAAGGAGGGTAGAATGTAATATCCGCAATTTCGGATTTCGGTAATATTCTTTTTTTTGGCAAGGGTCCGTTTTGACGACTCGTTTGGGACCGTTTCATCATTCTGAGAATGATTAATTCTGCGCTTTTTGTCATCTGAGTTCGTTTCGGTGTTGTTTTGTTGAGTTCCATGTTTCTTAGCGGTTTTTCCGCACTCGAGTTCGATTCCTGTGAATCTCGTTTGAAATTACTGTTTCGAGTTTCCCGTAAGTCCATTTAACTTTGTTAGACGTGTTGTGAACTTCGGTTTGGTTATTCGATCACGTATCCTGATTTTCGGACGTTTTGGGCTGTTTTCGTAATTTCCCAAAGTTTGGGGTAATCACATCCATTGTCGAATTTCGAGCCTTCGGGTGGTCAGAATCGTGTGTTCTCTTAGTGCTCGAATTCGTCTTCGCGAGTACTTCGTAAACGTATCTTCGATTCGTATCCAGGTTAGGGTTTCGGGGTCGTTCGGATCGTCGTTGTGGTTCTGTCGTAATTTTCGGTTTGTGTCGGAATCATTTTTCAACTTGAGATTGCTGGCCGGACCTGTGCGAAACGGCGCTGAAAATGGTGCTTCTGAGCGCCGTGTCTTGCGCCGGGTCGGCCAGGACCAGCAAGTCTGCTGAGACACAGCCGAGAACCCGCGCAAGATTTGCGTCGGGTGATGCGCCGTGTCGGATACGGTCGAGACACATGCGCAGGCATCCTGCGCCGGGTTTTGCGCCGTGTCGTTCAGGTCGCGCATTGACCCGCAACACGGCGGTAAACTCGGCGCTGGTCTGGGCCGTTTGCTGCGCCGTGTTCGGCAGGGGTATAAATTGTTGGGATTCCACAGAAAATAAACGCAACGGAAGAATAAACGGAATCCCTAAGAGGATCGATCAAGTAACGTATATACGAAAAGAAAAATACGAAGATCAAGGAATCAAAGTCCCATACCTATGATGTCTCTGAAAAACCTTCGTATGATGATGATGATGATGATGAGCCCTTCGTTCCAAGCACCTAGAGCAAGATGCCTCTACTTCACACGCCGGAACTTGATGGAAAAATCAACAAGCTTCCTTTCTTCAAGAATGCGGCTAGGGAAGCTTGTAGGAATTTTCTCTCTCAATGTATTCTTCTTATATCTTGTCTCTAAGATCAAGATGAAGTTTTCAACCTTACTCTCTCTCTCAAATTCGCGATTATGAGTTAAAGCAAGAAGAAGTTGTCCTCACTCCTTTTTAAAGACTTTTATTTATAAAAAAATGAAAGTCTACCTTTAACACATGATTGAGGGTATCAAATACACCTCACATATGTCACCTAGTGACATAAAATAAGTATATAAGAGACAAGAGATGGAGGGGGGGCGGCCTTAAGGGAAATTTCCAAGAAGACGGGTCGAATTTACTCGCTCGTAATCTTGGATGTTCGCCAAAACGAATCCTCGTGTACCGGATGTTTGTCAAACGAATCCGTTTTATTTCCAATGTTTGGACTAATTAATTAATCCAATTAATTAATTATATCAATCACAAATATATATTTCTCTAAGAAATATAATTTATGAATTAAAGTAATCACCGAGTAACCTACTTACAATTCATAAGACCGCTATTTGATTTATCCGATAAATCAAAATTAGATATCTAATATCTAATATTATAAGAGAGATTATTAATTCACATTTATCCATAAATGATCCTATTGCGTGACTCGTAGGTTCGTCCCCCACCGCATTGGGAGGAACTAATGAGTGCGGGCAACACTTAGCCAAATTTAGCGGGCCGCATCAGTAAACCCTAATCGAGAACGAATGAACGAATCATTCCGTAACCATTATGTCGTGAATACTATATACGTATAGACCCTTCATCAGATGTCCCGGTCAAGTCTTCGGGTCACGGTAAAGTCAAACCCTACTGTTGACTAAACTCTATACATGTGTTAATGCAAATCAAGACCGATTGATTAATAGTGTATCTAATACGACTATATCAGAATGCTTTGGCCAAAGACTTATGATCTTATTTGCCATTAACCGTATAGGACATTCGCCTGCTCACTAACAGGAGATAGAATCCTTTCTTGGCGTACAGCAAAGACTGCTACCTGCCCGTATAGTCCGCACTTCGAGGTCGACTCAGCAATTAAGCAAATGAGTCTAACTACTCTAATGACAAACTAAAAGTCACAGACACATCTTCTACTGAACCCTCAAGTCAAAGGTCCACGTATACTATCACAACCTTTCGATTTGTCATCGACTATCCGAGAGTGAATACCGTATGACTGAATCGAGTATGAGTCGTGTTCGAGTATACTGGTCCCACCAATATACTTATAACTATGCTATCAAGACGTGCACACGTCCTAGCATCAGTTATACAAGTCTTGTTAAAACTTAATGTCCTGTTAAGTTTTATCGACTTGCGAACTAGTTAAGCATTCGAGCTCTAAACACTTCTAGTGCCTATCTCCTTATCTCTATAAGGAGTAGAATGTTCACTCTCAAATGCAAGGACTACTATTCTATATACCAAATCACAATGCCAGTGATATACAATAATATAGAAATAATAATTGCTTATTAAATATAATATTCATAATTACAATACAATTGCTCTCACTCTCTCATCCTCTGAGTGGCATTCGAGGGCATATTCCTAACAATCTCCCACTTGCACTCAATGCCACAAACTATGGTATCTAATACCCATACTCTCCAGATGTCTCTAAGACCTTCTGAGATAGTGGCTTGGTAAGCGGATCAGCAACGTTATTTGCTGTGTCTACTCTCTGCAGTGTAACATTCCCATCCCGAACCATTTCTCTAACAAAATGATATTTTCTCGCAATATTTTTGGTGTTGTGGTGAGCCCTAGGCTCCTTAGCCTGTGCAACAGCTCCATCGTTGTCACAAAGCAGTGTCACGGGCTTCTCTGCGTTAGGAACCACTTGAAGTTCCTCAGTGAACTTCTTTATCCAAAAAGCTTCTTTAGCAGCCTCCGTGGCTGCCTGATATTCGGCTTGACATGTGGAGATAGCAGTCGAACTTTGCTTGGCACTTCTCCAAGAAATCGCCCCACCATTCGCAGTAAAGATATACCCCGATGTGGACATCCGAGCATCCATGTCCCCGAAAATCCGAGTCTCGTATAACCCATCACTCTTAGTTCTCCACCGCCGTATGTAAGAACCAAGTCTTTAATCCTCCTTAGGTACTTAAGAATGTTCTTTACAAAGCCCAATGTTCCCGCCTGGATTTGATCAAACCGACTTACTACGCTCACAAAGATAGGCAATGTCCGGTCTAGTGCTAATCATTGCATACATAAGGCTACCATCACAAGCATAAGGTACCTTGCTCATTTCCTTTCTATCTTACTAACTTTGAGGACACATCTCTAAGGAAAGTTTTGCACCATGTTGCATAGGTAGAAACCCTCTTTTAGAATCTTCCATCCTAAATCGCTTCAGGATCTTTTCTATGTAGAGGGCTTGGGAAAGACCTAACATTCTTTTCGCTCTATACTGGTAGAGACGAATACCCAGAATATAGGTAGCTTCTCCCAAGTCTTTCATTGAGAACTCTTTAGAAAGCCAAGCTTTCACAGAACTGATCATTCCTACGCCGTTTCCTATAAGTAGAATGTCATCTACATATAGTATTAAGAACGCAATTTTGCTCCCACTAACCTTCTTGTAAATACAGGGCTCTTCTTCGTTTTGAACAAAATCAAACTCTTTGACTGTCTCGTTAAAACGAAGATTCCAACTCCGTGAAGCTTGCTTCAGTCCATAAATGGCACGCTGAAGTTTGCATACTTTATGAATATTGGTTTAAGATATGAATCCCTTAGGCTGCTCCATATAAATCTCCTTCTCGAGGAATCCATTTAGGAATGCCATTTTCACATCCATTTGCCATATTTCATAATCTAAGTGGGCTGCTATAGCAAGCATCATGCGAATATACTTAATTATAGCTACAGGCGAGAAGGTCTCGAAGTAATCGATTCCTTCTCTTTGGGAATAACCCTTTGCCACAAGCCTGGCCTTATAGGTATCAACCTTGCCATCTCCATCAGTCTTTCTCTTATAGATCCATTTGTTTCCAATAGGCACTATGCCTTTAGGACGATCTACTAAAGTCCAGACCTGATTAGCATGCATTGAGTCTATCTCAGCTTCCATAGCTTCTTGCCACTTGGTGGAGTCAACGTCTACCATCTCTTGGTCGTATGTAGAAGGATCATTCTCTTGACTACTTTCTGTCATCTCATAGACACCCAGTTCCTCTTGATGCAGATAGCCATGCCTCTCAGGTAATTGAGAAATTCTACTAGACTTGCGAGGTTGTATTTGTATTTCAGAAGGTTCGGTTCTTGTATCTTGCATAGGTGTCTCATTTGGTGTTTCTTTTATTTCTTCCAAAGAAATATTTCTACCTGCCCCTCCTTCCTGAATAAACTGATCTTCCAGGAAGTGTGCTTGTATAGCAACGATGATCCTATGATCTTCGTGCATGTAGAATAGATATCCCATGGAATCCCCTGGATACCTTTCACAGACCTAGTTTCTAATTTCTCTACTTTAGTCTTCTTGACATAAGGTGGCATCCCCAAATCCTAATGTGATTAAGACTTGGTTTCCTACCTCTCCACATCTCATGGGGAGTCTTAGGAATGGATTTGGAAGGACATCTGCTCAAGATATGCACAGCAGATGAGCGCGTAACCCCACGTATAAATCGGTAGATCAGTATAGTTAAGCATGGAGCGAACCATGTCCAACAAGGTTCGGTTCCTTCTTTCTGATACACCATTTAATTTTGCAGTAGCTGGAGGAGTGAATTGTGACACTATTCCTAGTTCTTTTAAGAACTCATCAAATTCGGTACTCATGTACTCACCACCCTGGTCTGACCGAAGAGTCTTAACACGGTTACCTGTTTGATTTTAAACTAGGGATTTAAATTCCTTGAATTTATCAAAAGCTTCAGACTTATGTTTCATTAAGTACACGAATCCATACCAGTATGGTCATCAATAAATGTAATGAAATACTAAAAGCCGTCTCGTGCCACTTCAAAAGGGCCACAGACGTCGGTATGGATCAATCCAAGTTTTTCAACAGCTCTTTCAAAAGTCCCTGCGAAGGGTAACTTAGTCATTTTGCCTTGAAGGCAAGATTCACAAGTTGGATAGGGATCTGATCCCAATGGACCCGTAAGCCCATCTTTCTCCATTTTATGAACCTTGGTCTGACCGATATGACCAAGTCTAAGATGCCACTTAAGTGCTTGGTTCGTTTCATCCCTACCACGCTTCCTAGTTATAGTGTTCACAGTTGTCTTATTCTTTAAATTTAAATGGTATAAACCATTTAATAATGTAGCAGTACCAACCAATTTATTTCTGAAATAAATACGACAGGACCCATCTCCAATAAAGAAGTGAAATCCCTTTCGGTCCATGACCGGAATTGATACAATATTTTTGTGCCCTTGGGAAAACAAGTACATCATCTAAAGTGAGAATAAAACCAGATTCTAAATCCAACATAAGGGATCCGATATCGAAGCCTCGACATTATGCCCACTTCGACGGTGACCATCACCTCCCCGAATCCGACTTCCTACTTCGTTCCAGATCCCGATTCATTGTACAAATGTGAGAACTCGCACCGAATCAAGTATCCAAGAAGTAGAATATACAGCATGAGAACAATTTGTTTCTAAAACCAATATACCTGAAGGCGCATTACGGTCAAGCTTTGGACAATACCTCTTCCAAAGGGCCTAGCTCACCGAAGTTGAGGCATACATCCGCTTTCTTGGCCCTTTTGCTCTTTTGAACCATTGGGGCCTTGCCCCTTCCCTTGTCGATCTTGGCTATCGGACCTAATCGCTTCTTGTTCTTTTTCTTCTTATTCTTGGACTTCCAAATCTTAGAAGAAATCACAAGTGCAGCTTCCTTTCCCTTTGTCTTCATCTCGAGACTGGCGGTTGTCGGTTGTTCATTAGCCCACTAAGTTACATGCAATCTCATTGCGGTTGAAGTTCATGACAAATTGGGAAAAGGAGTCGTGAAGTGACTGCAGATAATGTCGGGCTTGGAGAGATGCATGCATCCAAAATCAAGAGCTTCCAATCTCTCAATCATCGAGATCATCTTGAGGACATGGTCCCCAACCTTCTCTCCTTCCTTCATCCCGCGCCGAATAATTGCTTTGATATCTCATATCTAGCGGTTCGCTATGCTCTCCATAGAGCTCAGCCAGGTGCGCTAAGATGGCTCGTGAAGACGTCATCTTTTCATGGGCACATTGAAGCTCATTGGTCATTGAGCCTAACATGTACCCTCGCACTCTTATGTCGTCTTTTACCCATTTCTCATGGACATCGACATCTTCCTAATTGGCTCGGGTTCTTGCAGGAGCCGCTGGGATTTCCGCTTCCAAGACGTATCCCAGCATTTCCATAGTTAGGACAATCCTCAAGTTCCGAAGCCAGTCCACATAGTTCGGACCAGTCAGGACGTTCTTTTCAAGTAGTATAGCGAGTGGGTTCATTGTCATATTGAGAGTTTTGTTAACTGCAGAGAATAATTAGAGATTCGTTAGTGGTTGTTAAATTATGATCCGAGTAAAGAATTTTAGGACTTTCTTTATTCATAACTCGGCTCCCACTATTTTATCGGTATTTACACACTCCCATGTTAAATCCGGAAGTCTTGGGTGACTTCATAGTGGTGATCGATTTCTTTACAAAGTTTAATAGAGGGCAACCCATACGGTTTATATTCTATTATTCTTTATAAAGTGGTGTCTAATACCAACCCATCTAATGGATGATTCGATCTTCTTTTACCTCTAGTTCACTTGCCCTCAACCCATTCGATTTATATGGCTCGCTGAACTATCTAAGTTTAAACCGTCAACTCCTTCTAGTCTGACAATTGAATCTTACCCGGCAACCCATACGGTTTATAGGGGTTTGATTTGTCACAACCAAAGGCATCTAATGCACTCTAGGAATTTATCAACTTTCCCCAAAAATATTACCCCGACATACTCGGAAGAATAATATTCCGGTTTAGATTTTAATTTTCCATGAGTTTGACGGAGGGTAGGAAACCTCGTAACCTTTATAACCTAGTGTTTGTAAGTGGGAGTATTAACGCGATTATATGTTACACTTTGCACATTAATCCGTTTATAAGCGGTTTGTGGTTTGTCAATCATTTAAAATGAAAAACAATAAATAGCAACCTAGTTACTACCAACATATAGCTCATGGACTTTTTCCTAAGTATTGGGCCAAGCCAAATAACGAAAAGAAAATACAAGATTGATTCTTCGCCTTCCAAATGGTCGCCTTCGGTCTTCGTCATAGCCATATGAATAATTACATCATTGAACAATACGTCCTTTTATACATATTTTCTAGTAAAAATAAATAGGCTCAAAATGGCCTTTACAACCATATCGAATCGAACAAATCAACAACTAAGTCCACGAGCTATATCACCATCACATAAGGCATTCCATACAACATGTAACGGTAAATGAAATTAAATAATCAATTAATATATTAATCCAATTAATATAAAAATTAATTTATTTAATTTCTACAATATTAATCAAATTAATATTTATAATCGTCATTTTAATCCGTTCAAAGTAATCCGCCAAAACAATATTCTCGTCTAATAATTTCCTTAAAAAAATATTCCAAATATTTTATTAAATCTAATTAAATCCAATTTAAATTTCGGAAATTATTAGAACGTAATATAAACACAAAATGGAGTCCTGAAAATCCAGACGTGCCCACGGCCCGATTCAAAATCGGCCGAAACCCGAAAACCGCCGGACCGAGTCACTCTCGCCATCGCCGGCAGCTGGCCGAGCAGCTACGAGCCTACCGAGTCACTCGCCGGCCAGCAAAGCAGCCCAGCAGCCGGCAGCTGCGTCTTCGTGCGGTATTCGTGTTTAACCCCCGTTTTTCTCATTTTTTCGACTCGCTTCCAAAACGAAAAAGTTTCTTAACTTCATTAAGAACTTATAAATCAACAAAAATCAAATTTTTCCGATTTATAATTCACATAAAATAGTCGAAACTTGACTTACTACGAACGATTAAATTTCTTCGATTATATCTATTATGATTCTAAATCATAAACATCATCAAATAACATTCCAAATGCAAAGATGATCGTATATACGATATATTTGACCTCGCTCCGATACCACTGTTTGGATTCCACAGAAAATAAACGCAACGGAAGAATAAACGGAATCCCTAAGAGGATCGATCAAGTAACGTATATACGAAAAGAAAACTACGAAGATCAAGGAATCAAAGTCCCATACCTATGATGTCTCTGAAAAACCTTCGTATGATGATGATGATGATGAAGAGCCCTTTGTTCCAAGCACCTAAAGCAAGATGCCTCTACTTCACACGCCGGAACTTGATGGAAAAATCGACAAGCTTCCTTTCTTCAAGAATGCGGCTAGGGAAGCTTGTAGGAATTTTCTCTCTCAATGTATTCTTCTTATATCTTGTCTCTAAGATCAAGATGAAGTTTTCAACCTTACTCTCTCTCTCAAATTCGTGATTATGAGTTAAAGCAAGAAGAAGTTGTCCTCACTCCTTTTTAAAGACTTTTATTTATAAAAAATGAAAGTCTACCTTTAACACATGATTGAGGGTATCAAATACACCTCACATATGTCACCTAGTGACATAAAATAAGTATATAAGAGACAAGAGATGGAGGGGGGGCGGCCTTAAGGGAAATTTCCAAGAAGACGGGTCGAATTTACTCGGCTCGTAATCGATGTTCACAAACGAATCCTCGTGTACCGGATGTTCGTCAAACGAATCCGTTTTATTTCCAATGTTTGGACTAATTAATTAATCCAATTAATTAATTATATCAATCACAAATATATATTTCTCTAAGAAATATAATTTATGAATTAAAGTAATCACCGTAACCTACATACAATTCATAAGACCGCTATTTGATTTATCCGATAAATCAAAATTAGATATCTAATATCTAATATTAAAAGAGATATTATTAATTCACATTTATCCATAAATGATCATATTGCGTGACTCCGTATGTTCGTCCCAGCCGGCATTGGGAGGAACTAATTAGTGCGGGCAACACATAGCCAGCCTAGCGGCCCGCACCGTAAACCCCAATCGAGAACGAATGAACGAATCATTCCGTAACCATTATGTCGTGAATACTATATACGTATAGACCCTTCATCGATGTCCCGGTCAAGTCTTCGTCACGGTAAAGTCAAACCCTACTGTTGACTAAACTCTATACATGTGTTATTGCAATTCATGACCGATTGATTATTAGTGTATGTACTACGACTATATCAGAATGCTTTTGCCAAAGAATTTTGATCTTATTTGCCATTAACCGTATAGGACATTCGCCCGCTCACTAACAGGAGATAGAATCCTTTCTTGGCGTACGGAAAGACTACTACCTGCCCGTATAGTCCGCACTTCGAGGTCGACTCAAGAATTAAGCAAATGAGTCTAACTACTCGAATGACAAACTAAACGTCACGCATACATCTTCTACCGAACCCTCAAGTCAAAGGTCCACGTATACTATCACAACCTTTCGATTCGTCATCGACTCTCCGAGAGTGAATACCGTGTGACTGAATCGAGTATGAGTCGTGTTCGAGTATACTGGTCCCACCAATATACTTATAACTATGCTATCAAGACGTGCACACGTCCTAGCATCAGTTATACAAGTCTTATTAAAACTTAATGTCCTGTTAAGTTTTATCGACTTGCGAACTAGTTAAGCATTCGAGCTCTAAACACTTCTAGTGCCTATCTCCTTATCTCTATAAGGAGTAGAATGTTCACTCTCAAATGCAAGGACTACTATTCTATATACCAAATCATAATGCCAGTGATATACAATAATATAGAAATAATAATTGCCTTATTAAATATAATATTCATAATTACAATACAATTGCTATCACTCTCTCATCCTCTGAGTGGCATTCGAGGGCATATTTCTAACATAAATATGGTAGAGCAGTCGGGTTTCACTCATTTTTCCCATTTCGTTTTCAATCCTTCCGCAGCCAAGTCTTGGGGAAACCAAAGACATGTTGTTAATCTATCCAAAACACGAAATTCCTGGGTCCATAACATCGATTAATCCTTCCATAACTTGCTCCGATCGACCGAATCTGGGTAAGTTTTCTTAAAATCTAGTTTTGAGGATTTTGTTCGATTTGTCCGTTTAATCCGTTTTAACTCAGAATAGTGATGGATTGATGATTGTTAAGCTATATTATATCGAATTCCTTGTTATTCCACGGTTGGATTGTATTGATTCGTCGTTTTGGTTAGGTTCTTAGTCGACGCCTTGAAAGTGTCCGACAAAAGGTCTTAGAGGGGGGATTGGGCGTTGTGCGATTATTATTCATAGTACGATTGTTGATTTATCATTGATATGACTTAGGGACGAAATCCTTGTGAAGAACTCGAGTCGGAACCTTTCCGTTCGTTGTCTTCTTTGTGGTACAAGCTTCCCGGTTGAACCGTGTTCTTTGGGGTATTCTAGAACGGTTGTTAAGGCAAGTATCTTATTATATGATTTGTATCTTGCGACTAGTAATTACGTATGAGATTTATGATGATTTTGCTTGCCTTCGTAAATATGTTCCGTTTGAATTGGTTGTGTATTCCGCAATTTGAAGGCTTTGTGATAATAGTGTTATATTGGTATACGTGTTAGGTGTTGTGCCATTTGTGCAGGATTGCGACGTACATATGGGATGGTTGTACACTTGGTTGTGCAATGTATTGTGTACCGATCGTGTGTTATGTTGGTTGTGTGTAGTTGATTGATGATAGTTGTTGCGAGTGTTGAGATTGTGTTATGTGCGTGTGATGTACGATTTTGGGGTGATCAACGTGATTGATTAACTGTGCTCATTGTTGTATGTAATGTGAATGTGAATATGTGTGTGACCGCTAAGTTCACTCATGTTGGTTCGACGGGACCTACGAGGATTCGTGGCAGTGGACTACGAGGTCAGAACTTAGTGAGGTACTGAGGTCCAATCGTGCTGGACTGACGAGGCCTACGATAACGCATGGCAGTGGACCATGAGTTTCAGACACAGTACGTGCAACCGGGTGAGCTCGACGGGGCTTACGGTGACACGTGGCAGTGGACTACGGTGTCAGGACTGTGTGTGTGATTGTTGTGATTGATATAGTCCGTGTGGGTTGTTGAACCTACGGAGACACGTGACCGTGGATCACGGTGTCGGAATTGGTTATATTTGGTTAATATTCCGTGTGGGTTGTTGAACCTACGGAGACACGTGACTGTGGATCACGGTGTCGGAATTGATTATGTTTGTTTAATTGTGCGTGGTGTAGTCCGTGCGGGTTGTTGAACCTACGGAGACACGTGACAGTGGATCACGATGTCATGAACATGATTACTTTCAAATCAAAGTTTTGCAAGGAAAGTTTTATGAAAATGAATGTTGGACCGAGTCCTAAGATTTGAGTAAATATTTTCCATATTGTGAACTGCTGATTTATGAAATGAGATTTGGGTTAAATCCCTCAAGTTTTCTTTTGAAAGGTTTGGTGAACCAGGATTTAGAGTTTTAAAGATTTTGAAATTCCAAAATTCCCGAGGTGATGAACTTATTTTCGAAATGCTTCATAGCTTAAATACATTTATTAAAACCCCCGGGAATAATTTGATACTTGAATATTGTGTTTGATTCTTGCTTAATGTTTGCTCGTTAATTTTCATATGATTTGATACTTGCAATAGTAAAACAGTGGAGTTTTACTAACCCCCGAGTAATCGGGGGGTGGATGTCTGTTCTGCGTCCAGGTACATGCAGGTTCAGGGGAGCAGTCACAAGATCGGCACAAGTGGATGACGAGCTACGATACTAATCAAGAGTCGAGAGTTGTTTAGATTTTTGTTGTGTGTTCAGAGTTGATTTAAGTCTTTCGCTGTATTGTATTTCGACCCCTGTGTGGGTAATGTTGTTTAAGTCAGTTTGTTGATTGAGTTGTGTGACCTCATCGGTCTGTGTATTCACTTGTAAGTGACCTTAACGGTCTGTATTATTATATTGTTTGACCCTGGCCGGGCAAGCATTTGATTGTTTATGGACGTTTAGCCTGGTAGATCCTTGTGGAGAGGGTCTACGGCGTGTAATATTTCCATACAGTTTTGGGGGTGTTACAAACTCCAGTAAAAGGTTGGAAGTTGAGAATTTGTGACTTTATATCTCCTTGGACTGATGTGTTCAAGTGCCTTTGAAAATTGTCATACACATCGCCCGACTTATATGGATGTTATTTAGTGCAATATTTGCAAATAACCTTCATTGAACCATCCGCCATTTTTTCTAGTTGAAATGTTCTGCAAAAAGATCAGATTGAGGCTTCTTTTCTAAAATAGACTCCTTTTTTTGCTTTGGTCTTGGGTTTTCCTACCCGTCTTCCTTTTACAGTTGTTTCTTGCTTATCTTCAGATGACATATCTTCAACATAGAAGGGTTCTTCTTCATATACAAGTACCTGTCTTGCCACGGGACGTTTCAACTTTGATATTTGCATCGAAATTGGTACATCATGGAGAGTGCGCTCAAATATTATATATGTTTGAGTTAACATGACTTCGTCGATATCGTGATCCAGTTTGTCTTGAATGTTATGCAACTGTTTCAACTGCTACTTTATTTAAACCGTTGATTTCATACGATTAGATTCTCAATATAAAAATACAAAAATGATTCGACCCTCCAGGTTCAGCCAGCTTGGTAATGGGTCGACGAATCTCTGACTCGAACCCAACTGGTGTATACCTAGGGTCCAGGTCGGGTTGGACCCATGACCCGGATTTCACGTATTGAACCCAAACCCGCAGGGCCCGTGTCGATTGGCCATGTCTACTTAGAGCTAAGGGGCACTTAGTTCGTTGATCCGACACGTGATACATAAAGACACCGTGGTTTTGCAATGGATCTTCAAGCAACTCCCATTGGATTCATCACAATCATCATCAACACATCTCGGCCAATTCATCAGTGGTATACATTTGAGCACTTAATTTGCTTTGTATTGCGTATTCGATCCTTTATCAATCCTCGCTTGGGATTCAAATATTTTTCATTCGTCCGTTGTGTATTGTTTCTGGCCCGAATCTTAATAAAATAAAGTATGAGTTTCTCTCGGATGCATTGATGATATATGTTGAAAGAAAAATAAAAAGTGTTAGGATGATGAGATCAACAATGACTTTGAAAATGTGAAAAACTTCGAATTTTGTTTAATTAATGTAAGACTACGTATTTTATCTTATCACACTTTCTAAGTTTGTATTTACTTCTGCTATGTAATATTTTTAAAATATTTATATATTTTGGTACGTGGATAATTATTTTCATCTTTGATTTTTTTTGAGCCACGAAATTTCTACGGCTTCGAAGACTTATTTCCCTGTATCTGTCCTATACCGAAATCTTGGCTAGTAGAGAGACCCTATTTTTGGGTCTAGTGCTGAAATGAAGGATAAAAGGCATGCTTAAATCCCACACAAAAGAGTCACGACTAGGCTCCCAAATGATAGGAGTTGGAAGGCTTAGTCTAGAGACCAGGGTTGTAAACAAACCTGAAAGCTCGATCCAGTTCGAGATATTCGGCTCGAACAAGTTCGATCCGACAGCCCAACTATTTGGGGTTTGCAGACCGGACCAAACTCTTCGGCTCGGCTTGGTTACTGTAGCAGATACCCTTTAAAAATAACTCTCCCACAGCCCAACTAATTTTATAAGTCTATTTAAGCAAAAACACAGTCCTGGTCTAATTTCTGGATGCTTCATGCAATATTTTTGCTTCATGCCTCAGATGTGATGTAAACCTATGTTGAAAATCTGATAAATATACAAATTTATCATCATTTATCTCATTTTTCTCGTTTCTCGGCAACTCTCATTCATTTAATTCAGTCACTCGTGAAAAATGATACGTTTAGTCAAACGGTTTGGCTCGATTCGCAAAAGTTCGGCTCGGTTTGAGGTGTTCAAACGTATACCCAAACATTAAATTTTAAGATTCGACACTTTCAAACATGTTCGAACATAAGGTTCGACATTTTCAAACGTATACTCAAACGTACCATAGTTCGGTATAGTTCAATCCGTTTACAACCCTACTTGAGACGGGAAATTTTGATGAGCACCCCCGCATAAGTCAAGAATCATATCGATCACTCGATGTTGATAAAGTTAAAATGCTTGAAGTTTCAATTTGTTTTGAGTTTTAAAAAACTATAAATCAAACAGTGGCGTGGTCCATTGGCCACAGATCCTGCACTTTAAGTGAGAATTAAGTTCGAGTCCCTCTGAAAACAAAAATTTTTGGGAGCTTATGATTTTTTAGTTTATGTCTAAAGAAGAAATCCTAGCCCCACAAGGTACACTGGTGGAATAATTAAATATTGAAGGGTTCAAACGGCAGTGTGGAAACCTGATCTCGTGGGACCCTACGATTGGATTTCCTTGTGTATGGTAATTGATGATATTTAAGAACTTGAAGTCATATATACATCTCGCTATTTAACTGATATCCCGAGAACTAGTCAGTTGTAAGTTTGAAATTTCGATATCAAAAGAAAAACTATAAATCATTCCTCCACGAATTTAATTAATTAATTAACATTGTAAAGAAGAACATGGCACAAAGTTGATGAAAAAAATATATTTTAATATTGATTGAGATGACACCAATAAACAAACCAAGTCACTACATCATCGTGATTTCTGTTTTCCAGGTTTTACTCCATCGGTCCCAGTTAAAAGTTGACAGAGGATGTATATTTGGTGTATTTTAGGTAACGATTGGTATAAGTAATTATAGTAAATTTGTGGTGGAGATTAAAAAGTAAAAAGTATTGATGATGAATGTATGGTGGAAATTACCAAGTAAAAGATGATTGTTTGATTTGATTGCGAAAAGTGATATATGTAAATTTACTAAAGAGACAACCTTTTTTAGAGAAATGTAAAATTTTGGACGGAATGGAGAGAATACTACTTTACACGTCATTTGTTGTATCTTATTTAATACACAATGCCAGTTTTCAATTGTATTACGACTTATGAGTCTTGTGAGTTGTGCGACTTTCCCACTTGTAAGGTCTAATGCTCTTCATCCAATCTATAAATATATAATTCAGACCATGTGTTCACACCTAAATCACTTTTTGAACTAAAAATTCAATCTTAACCTCTTTGTGTTCACATTTATTTTCACATTGTTTCGTGATATTAATTATTTTTTGTTTTGTTTTTTCGCTATTTACAGATTATATTATTTTTTTGGTCCATAAATGATAATTTCATGTTTAGACTTCTCATGATTTACGTCTTTCATTTCATCATTATGACATACAACTACTATCAAATTCAACCTTTCATCTTCCATCTTTTTCCTTTTCCTATCAAGTTTAGACTTTCTATGAATTCCGTCTTCCATATCATCATTATGACATACTACAATCAGATGTAACTTTTCATCTTCCATCATTTTCCTTTCCTATCACGCGTGTTACATTGTCCAATACACAATTTGCTAATTATCTAAGTAAATACCTATGATAAACAATGCATTTTTTAAAAAAATTCAACCGTCCCCAACCCTTCATCTTCGATTTCCTAATGTATGTATGTTAAATATAGTTTGCCTTTTCCTCCCCCTTTCCTTCCTGCATTTTTATTTTTTTCTACCTTTACATTGTCTAATATACAAATAACTAATTAACTCATTAACTATCAAAATGATGAAAACATTAAATACGTGTGATAAACAATACATCGCTTGAAAAAAAAGGTATGTTCTCAACCCTTCATCTTCTGCTTCCAGGTGCTTCTATGGAAGCTTATAAGTATGTGTTGGTTTGTTGCTTTCGTCATCTTTGTCTTGTTCTTTGCATTCACCTGTATTAAAAACACAGATTTATATAATTAGTGTATTACAGGTTAAGTATAACATGGCAGATTACTTCACCAAAATCAATATATAATTCCAGATCATGTGTTCACATCTAAACCACTTATTTTTGAACTAAAAATTCAATTTTAACCTCTTTGTGTTCATATTTATTTTCACATTATTTCGTGATATTAATCTATTTATTTTGTTTTTTTCCGCTATTTACATAATATATTATTTCTTTGGTCCATAAATGATCATTTCATGTTTAGACTTTCTATGATTTACGTCTTTCATTTCATCATTATGATATACAACTACTATCAAATGCAACTTTTCATCTTCCATCTTTTTCCTTTTCCTATCAAGTTTAGACTTTCTATGACTTACGTCTTTCATATCATCATTATGACATACTACAATCAATTGTAACTTTTCATCTTTCATCATTTTCCTTTCCTATCACGCGCGTTACATTGTCCAATACACAATTTGCTAATTATCTAAGTAAATACATGTGATAAACAATGCACTGTTTAAAAAAGATCAACCGTCCCCAACCCTTCATCTTCGATTTCCTAATGTGTGTATGTTAAATATAATCTTTACCTCATGCAAATTAATTTATAATATTTCCCCAAACTCCTATCTATTGCAACCTTTGACCTCCCGCCCTTTCCCTCCCAAAATTTTTATTTTTTCTGCCTTTACATTGTCCAATATACAAATCACTAATTAACTCATTAACTATAAAATGATGAAAACATTAGACGTGTGATAAACAATACATCGTTTGAAAAAAAGTCTATTCTCAACCCTTCATCTTCTGCTTCCAAGTGCTTCTATGGAAGCTTATAAATATGTGTTGGTTTGTTGCGTTAATCATCTTTGTCCTGTTCTTTGCATTCACCTGTATTAGAAACACTGATTTATATAATTAATGTATTACAGGTTAAGTATAACATGACAGATTGCTTCACCAAATTCAATATATAATTCTAGATCATGTGTTCACATCTAAACCACTTATTTTTAAACTAAAAATTCAATTTTAACCTCTTTGTGTTCACATTTATTTTCACATTGTTTCGTGACATTAATCTATTGTTTTTGTTTTTTTTCGCTATTTACAGAATATATTATTTCTATGGTCCATAAATGATCATTTCAAGTTTAGACTTCCTATGATTTACGTCTTTCATTTTATCATTATGACATACATGTAATATCCATACCTTTCCATTTTTAGCAGTTTCTATTTTTGGTGTATATCTATTTTTATCGACTCGCTTGTAACCATTTCGACATTTTGAATCTACTTTATTCTTGGAGTTTTTCCGTTTGGACGAGTTTTGGTGATGTTTTTACGTAATTCTATTCTATATTATGCTTTGCCGTATGAACGTTCAATTCTCGTAAAACTTGTTCGTTTTCGTTGTTTCTTGGTTGGTATGAGTTCGTATGGTTGAGTTGTTCATGTTGTGACTTTCGGTTCGTTAATCCGACGTCGTATTGTGATTTTCGGACACTTGGGCCATTTTTGTAATTTCCTATAAGTTTAGGGAATTTCATCTTCGTTGTCGTATTTCGGATTCCCGAGTAAGCGGAATTGTATTTTCTTGGAACGCTTAGGTTGGTCATCGAATATACTTCGTAGCCATATTTTTTGTTCGATAGCAGGTCCGGGTTTCGGAGTCGTCCGGAACCGTTTGGACAGCAGCTGCCCAGAACTGCTGTCCAGTAGGGTGTTACGGCCGTAACACCCCATTCGTTACATCCGTAATGTTGGCCATGTTACGGCCGTAATGTAGACCATGTTACGGCCGTAACAGCCCGCTATTTTAAGACAGCGGGCAGAGTCAGAAATCTTATTTCTCATCTCTCTCTTTGTTTTCTCTCGTCCGACGACATCAGAGGCGATTTCCACCAGTTTTAACCGGAGCTTTCTTCATTTCCCATCACTATAGAGTCGTGCTATCATATTATCATCAACGTAATCATCTTCTTCTATCCGAATCCGAGGTAATTTCGTCTAGAACCCTAACTTGTCAATTTTGGGGGGTTTTCCGGGTTTTGCTTGTTAAGACTCGAATTGTTCAAGTATGTTGTGATATTCCTAATCGATTATCGTTATTTGGTGACTCCCAATACGTTTTTGTCGAGTTTAATCTGTGAGTTATCGATTCGGGGAGGTTTTGTATGAACCCTCGCCCGTATCGATCGAACGTTTGTTTTCATAGCTTGTAATCGTGGTTGTGGGCGTTTCCATTCGATTATTGTTGTCCATTAGGACTGAGTTATGTTGATCCTTCGTTTAGGAACCGTCGTTTTTCATCCGGATCGTCCGTAGTCGTTATTCATTCCCGAATCTTCGAAGATGTCTCAAAGGCAAGTACTTTACATTTGTTTACGCGTTCTAGTATTTGAATTATGGCATTTCGTGGTTGTATGGATGGATATGTGTATGTTCACCTAGGGACAGTCCGACGGGGCCTCTAGGGGTACGTTGCCGTGAGTTTTGTACCGCGAACTATGGTTAACCACCCAGGGATATCCGACGGGGCTCTGCGGGGTACGGTGGCCGTGACTCTCGTACCAAGGTTAACATTGAATTGTTTTGTTGGAGAATTGTGTTTTGTGCGTGTGCACCGTAAATATTCTGGAATATAAATGATTTCTATTAGCGCATATTTTCATCTGATTAGAATGGTAGTTCAAATGGATTGTACTTGTACTATCAGTTGTCGCTAACCCTTAAATGGGGGAAATACTTTTGTATTTCAGGTACAGGTCAAGGAAGCAAACGAGCATGCGAGCCGTATGAGGATGATGGGCAGGCTTGATTCTCTTCAGTGGTTATTTATTGAAGTCTTGTTTTGGGATTCCTTTATTATGTAACTGATTTAAGTACTCGAGTACTTCTTTCTTGAATTTGTTAATGTTGTGCACCCGTTTTGGGAAGTGGATTGGATGTCAGTTTATATCGTCGTATTTCAGTCTTTGGTTTTGAATGTCGTGGATTGTGAAATTGTCATTTTGTTGTTGATGTGTGTCGTTGTCGAATGTCTTGTTGGTACGTTAGCCTGGTGGATTCCACAGCGTGGGGTCCACGGCGGTGTAATATGCCATAATCGTCTTGGGGTGTTACAGAATATGGTATCAGAGCTTAGGTTTATGGATACCTAGGCTGTCGGTTATTTGGGTCTAGTCGAGTGTCGTTTTTGAACAGTATCACTGCTACGCCATCATCTCAGTACGCCGGTGCTCGTAAGTTTTCCTAACTTGACTCGTTACTTTGTTCTGTTCTATTCCTATCTTGATGTCTTGTTGCGTTTTGCGTTTGAATTGTACTCACCCATTACTTCTTCAGAATTCCTGCTGGTAGAGGACGCGTACGCGGACGCGGTAGGGGACGTGGCGCAGCCAGTGGGGCGGACATGTCCGATAACTCGGGAACTGATTTGGCAATGCCTTCCTTGTCGAACAGTGTTCCACGTAGTCTACTAGCTCCGGCAATGCTCATGAGAATATCGGGGTGGCTAATATTTTACAACAAGTAGCGAACCAGATGACGCTACTGACTCAGGCCATCTTGGTCGGCCAAGCAAATGCTAACCCGGTTCCGCCTACTGGATCCGGCAATGATAAGCTACTTCAGGACGTGATTCGTATGCATCCTCTACAGTTTGATGGTGCTTCCGACCCTTCCGATTGGGAGAGTTGGTTATTTGAAATGGAGAAAGTGTTCGAGGAAGGGAGTTTTTCGTTTCGGGAAGAAAGGGAAGTTGAGTCCGAGATTTATCGGCCCCTTCGAGATCCTCGAGCGAGTAGGTGGGTTGGCATACTGTTTGGCGTTACCTCCGGCCTTGAGTCATGTTCATAGCGTTTTCCATGTTTCCCAGTTGAGGAAATATGTCCCGGATCCTAGTCACATCATCGATTATGGAGAGATTGATGTCGCCGAAGATGTTACTTTCGAAGAGCGCCCTTTGAAGATTTTGGAGCATCGTGAGAAACGATTGAGGCATAAGACCATACCTTTGGTCAAGGTGCAGTGGTCGAGACACGGTGTCGAGGAGGCAACTTGGGAAACCGAGGATAGCATGCGTGCTAGGTACCCCGAGTTGTTTGTTCCTTAAGTTTCGGGACGAAACTTATTTTTAGAGGGGTAGAATGTAATATCCGCATTTTTCTTTCCCTTGTAATTGTATTTCCGGTGTAATTCTCGATTTTAGTGACCCTCGAGTATCCTTCAGTGTAACTTTTCTGTTATCTTTGATCTGATTCTCGTAATTGTTGTGCGGAACCGCCGTTTCGGGGTTGCCGTGGATTCATTGTATGCTATGATGCGTTTTGAGGTGTTCCGTTTGACGTTTCGTTCATAATCCGGTATTTTGGGTCGTTTATATTCTGTATCTAGCGCACGCTAAATTTCCTGTATAGCGCACGCTAGAAATCCATTAGTAGCGCACGCTACGTTTAATTCGTAGCGCACGCTAACGATTTAGCCCAGGGAGTGGCAGTTCAGCTCCCAGCCCTCTGGACTATCGGATTAGCGCACGCTATCTCGTCTAGCGCACGCTAATGTCGGGAGACTAGCGCACGTTAAATTGTTCAGTAGCGCGCGCTAGTGTGACTGTCCAGTACTGGGCAGTTTACTACTGAACTCAATCAGATGCTAGTTAGCGCACGCTACGCTGGTATGGTAGCGCACGCTAACGGGTCAGGTGAGGTTTGGGCAGTTGGCTACTGGACTCGGCTGATGTTCAGGTAGCGCACGCTATTGGTCGATAGCGCGCGCTACCGAGAGGTTATTAGCGCACGCTACGCATGTATGGTAGCGCACGCTAACGGCCAAAAACCTGGCTTCGGATCGACGCTAACAGAGTGTTTGTACACCTATCCCGTTAGCGCACGCTAACCTTGAGGTCTTAGCGTGCGCTAACACTCCCTGGCTATATAAACCAGGGAGTTGACCGAGATAATCACAAAATCTCATTTCTTCCTCTTTCCGCGGCCGAGCGACTCCAGAGACGATTTGAGGCGATTTTCTTCTTCCAATCACTTCAGAGATCCTTGTGCTTGAGTTCTTGGTGTAAGACTAACATCATCCACTTGTGTTTCTCATCCTAAATCCAAGGTAATCTCTTAGAACCCTACTTTTGGATAATTTGGGGTTTTTGGGATTTTCTTCCGATCCGCTCCGCTTCGTTGATGGATTCATGATGAATATTATTAATCTTGTTGGTATTCTTAGTTTCTACGGATTCATGGTATATTTCGTGATTTTTACGGAATCGAGAGGGTTTGGTTGTGGTCCGCCCGTTGTTGTTTATATACGAATATACATGAATCGTAGGCGGGTTTCCGGGTGTATTCCATTTCCGTAATCGTCTAGAGTTGGTTGTGATTGTGTTATTCGAATCGTTAGGTTCATTTCCGCCGGTTCCTTGCGGTCGTGTTCAACTCTTCCGTTCCGTTCATGTCATCATCTATTTAATCGAGGCAAGTATCCTTATGAACTTACAATCTTAACATAGTAGTTTTGTATGAGAAATTGTGTGTGTGTATGCTCATCATGGGTTAGACTCGACGGGGTCTCGGTAGGGTTCCACGAAGCTGTGGGACCGCGAGCTTGCTTTTAACCACTGTGGGTTAGATCCGACGGGGTCTCGGCAGGTATCCACGAAGCTGTGGGTCCGCGGTTAATTGTGGTGCATTTTTACAAATGTGGTTTGATCATTGGCATTTCCGGAAATGAGTATTTTGGAACTATGTTTTCTTGAATTGCATGCATTACTATATGTGTAAGATGTAAGTCGTTCATCCGTTACTTGTACTAGCGTAATTGCTAACCCCTCTGGGGACCCGTTTTGGGGAAATTCGTTTTATGAATTTCAGGTCAGGTTCATCGGGACGAGCGGGCGCTGGACCAGTACACGGATGATGGCCATGCGTGATGATTGTGCATAAGTGACGTCTTAATGTCTTTTTTTGTCTTTTCATCTTTTGTGGCTTTTGAACTAATGGTTGTACTCGAGTACTTAAGAGTTTTTGTTCGTCCGGATTGTATTGTTGCCTATATGTTTGTGTTGATTGATGATGTTATGTTTGACCGGTTGAACCGGGTGGATTATTCTGTTTTGCGTCTTTATGATATGGTTTTGGTTTGTCGTTTATGTGAGTCGATGAGTATGATGTTGTTCAGCCTGGTGGGTCCCATATAGGGATTCACGGCGCTGTAATATACCTCGAATATCTTGAGGGTGTTACAAAGAATACTTGCCTTGACAAATTGACGACTAAATGAACGTAAAATCAACCACGCTCGCTAGGAACCGACAACCCCGAACCTAAGGATTCGAAGAATACAATCATAACCAATTCCACACGAGTACGAGAATGGAATACCCCTGAAAACCCACCTACGATTCATGTGATTCGTACAAAAAAACAACGAGGGCGGGTCGCAACTGAACCCTCTTGATTTCATAAGTACCACGAAAGTTACCATGAACTCATAGGGAAAACATGAATACCACTAAGATTACTCACATACATCATGGATTAATCAACAACACGGAACGAATCGGACATTAAATCGAAAACCCCCAAATTCCCCAGAAATAGGGTTCTAAGAGATTACCTTGGATCGAAGACAAAGAACACAAGTAGTGTTGGTGCACTATTGGTCGGTATCGCCGTTTGGAGATAGAGTTATAAAACTCTTTCGTGTTGCGGAAGCGATTTAAATAACGGTGCAGAAAATAAATCGACACAGGATTTATAGAGGTTCGACCAAAAGTGCCTACGTCCTCTCTTGTTATCTTTTTCTATATGCTAAAGATAAACATCTGCACCTCTCTTCTATTTGTCGAGGGATAACCGTTACAATCTCGTCTTTTATCGGTCTGAGTAAACCATTCAATCACTTGTCTTTATGTCAATCCAAGTTAAACCGTTTTCCTTTTCTATTGGATAAGGAATAAACCAATCTAGCTTTCTATGGGTACTAGATAAACCTCATGTAGATATGGATTGCGATTCTAACAATGCCGGATCCTTGATCCTAATAACACTGAATTCTATCATATCCTTTCTTTTTCCTCTCTTGTATGATTTCGTGTATAACACTCAATCACTAAACAATATAAGCTTAAATACAACAACTAGAATGATTACAATGATGTCTCAGGTATGGATGCTTTGCTCAATGTTGTTATTTTGTTTGATACCAAGTGGTTTGGTATTTATAGGCATTTTCCTCCAACTAAACGCTATTTCCGGTCTTACTTAGCGTACGCTAGCCTTTTGATTTAGCGTGCGTTATGGTTGTAGCGTACGTTAATATTCGTACGTTATTTGCTTGCAACTTCAGTCTAGTGGCTACTGATTTCGTCATTGCTTGCATCATACTGTGTTTGAATGTCTTCACAATGGTCATATGCCTTCGATAGCATGCGTTATCCTTCAGTCGTAGAGTGCGCTATCTTCATCAGGTGACTTGACTTCAGGTGACTTTGAACTTGTCTGATCTGCAGGTAACTTTAACATTACATATGTTATCTGTTCCTTGTTACGTATGTTACTCACTTTTGATAGCGTGCGCTATATAGTGTATATAGCGTGTGTTAATCTTGTCATCTGCAGACAACTTTTCTCTTGTCTGATCAGGTAGCTTTCCCAACTTGACTGATCTGATCATCAGGTAACTTTGTCTTCTCGTCTGATCAGGTAGCTTCTGTCCAGCTTGATTGGCTTTGTTGTTTTGTTTTCCTTCCTTGTTGTTTTACTTTGTTTAACAACTTAATCATCAAAACTCTATTAATGAATATTTAGAATAAAATATTCCAACAATCTCCCCCTTTTTGATGATTACAAAACAACAACTTGAATTGGATAAAACCTGCAAAAATAAAATATATATATATATTTTCACGAATCAAAGTTTTCGGCTTTGATCGTTTCGTTAGTTTCTCCCATCTTTTCTTTTTCTCCTTTTCGACTTCTTCTTTTCATTTTTCAACTTCTTCGTTTTTCTTTGTCGACGTTCTCCTTTTTATTTTTCTCGTCATTCTTCCATGACGCTTTTTATTCCATTCAACTCTTTTCTCCCCCTTTTTTGTTATCAAAAAAAGTGTAATTAAAGTATACCAATTTATGATAAAATATGATATGAGAAATATGCATAAAAGGGTAAAACTTCCCGTGACAAAAATCTCCCCTTTAAAAATATAAACTCCCCCTGAGTAAAATATTTATTAATAAAAAATTAATTTTTGGGGATCCAACCGATAGTTGGTTTTTCTTTCGAGACATAGACGATATTCGGAATAGAAGTTCCTTTGGAATCCAAATCTTTTTTGTTTTTATCGTCCTTCGTGGGCTTTTGCAACTCGTAAAATGATGCCCAATTTTTAAACAGTTATCACATCGGGGTATTTTGAAATTTAAGGATTCATTTTTAGTATGCGCTTTGAATCCTAACCCCGGTTTATTCAAAGTATATTTTTTAACACAAAGCATTTGTTCAAATTTTTTGTTTCCACACGAAAATTTCTTTGTCAAAATTTTAAGTTCATCTTGAACTTTTAAAAGATCATTCTTTAAAATATTTTCATTTTAAAGACATTGAGACTGATCGATCTCGACAATTTTCCCTTTTTCAAGAATTTTGAAAATTTCGGTTTCCAATAATTTATTTTTATACTGAAGGGATTTTATTTCACTTAAATCATTTTGAAAATCGGTATGCAATAATTCGAATGCTTCAAATAATTCATCGTGAGAGGATGTACTTGCTTGACTTTCGACGTCACTATCGTCGAATGAACTTCGGGCCATGAGAGCGAGGTTATTTTGATTGAGAAAATCTTCGTCCTCGTATTCGTCACTCCATGTGGCAATTAAGACTTCCTTTTTAGGATTTGCTCGGCAATTCTTCGCGAAGTGGCCTGGTTTACCACAAACTCGACAGTTATTGTCGAATTTATTCATTCCGCCCGAGATGTCTTTCTTTATCCAGTTTAATAAGTTTTGGAACTTATTAATATTCTTGGCATAATATGCCGATTCTTCGTCACTTTCGTCCACCTAATTTCTTATTTATTTCTTGACATCTTAGCCTTTATAGCTATCGTTCTTTCCTTCGGCTTCAGCTTGGCCGAGATTTTAGGACAATCTCGTAGTTTATAAAAGAACCAACGAGAGCACTAAAATCAAGATTGTTTAAATCTTTTGATTCCATTATTGTCGTCACCGTTCCATCCCATTCTCGAGGTAGTGATCGTAGGATCTTCTTAACTTTTTCACTACTCGAAAGGGGTTTTCCATAACATGCCAATCCATTCATAATGAACAAAAAATCGGTCGAGCATAATTGTGATGGATTCTTCTTCTTTCATTTGGAATAGCTCGTAATCGTGAAGAAGCATGTTAATCTTCGTCTCCTTGACTTGAGACGATCCTTCATGTGTGACTTCATGCATTTTCCATATCTCTTTCACATTATCACACGAATATATCCGGTTGTGTTCATCCGAATTTAATGCACAATATAATAATTGTGTGGCTTTGCAATTATAGTGGTCGTTTTTCCAATATGCATCATCATACTCTTCAAAAGTTTTGAGAGTTCCATTAGAGTTCGTTGGAATTTTGCGACCAAGACATATGACTTTCCATAATTCGATATCATAAGCTCGGATGAAAATAGACATTTTCTTCTTCCAAGTCATGAAGTTCGATCCGTCGAAAAATGGTGGTCGGTTCAAAGAAAGACCTCAGAGCAAATTGAAATGCCATTTGGATCTTCTCCTCGGATGTTAAGCCGCTTATAGGAGGTACCGCTCCGATACCAATTGTTGGTGCACTATTGGTCTGTATCGCCGTTTGTAGATAGAGTTATAAAACTCTTTCGCGTTGTGGAAGCGATTTAAATAACGGTGTAGAAAATAAATCGACACATGATTTATAGAGGTTCAACCAAAAGTTCCTACGTCCTCTCTCGGTATCTTTTTCTATAGGCGAAAGATAAACCTCTGCACCTCTCTTCTATCGGTCGAGGGATAACCGTTCCAATCTCGTCTTCTATCGGTCCGAGTAAACTGTTCAATCACTTGTCTTTATGTCGGTCCATGTTAAACCGTTTTTCTTTTCTATTGGACAAGGAATCAACCAATCTAGCTTTCTATGGGTACTAGATAAACCTCACATAGATATCAATTGCGATTCTAACAATGTCGGATCCTTGATCCTAATAACACCGAATCCAATCGTATCCTTTCTTTTTCCTCTCTTGTATGATTTTGTGTATAACACTCATTCACTAAACAATATAAGCTTAAATACAGCAACTAGAATGATTATAATGATGTCTCAAGTATGGATGCTTTGCTCAATGTTGTTGTTTTGTTTGATACCAAGTGGTTTGGCATTTATAGGCATTTTCCTCCAACTAGACGTTACTGCCAGTCTTACTTAGCGTGCGCTAGCGTTTTGCTTTAGCGTGCATTATGGTTGTAGCGTACATTAATATTCGTACATTATTTGCTTGCAACTTCAGTCCAGTGGATACTACCTCTATCCGTTAGCGTGCGCTACCATCTTCATGTAGCGTGCGCTAATATTGCATCATTGCTTGTGTCATATATCCGTTTGTAGCTTTTGACTTTACTTCAGAATCTACCAACGGATTGATTATCTTGAGTTCAAACACTTTAGCATGCGCTATTCCTCAATCTTAGCATGCGCTATGATTTCTTCTTTGTTTGCATCATATTGTATTTGAAAGTCTTCACGACGGTCATATGCCTTCGATAGCGTGCGTTATCCTTGATCGTAGCGTGTGCTATCTTCATCGTGTGACTTTGAACTTGTCTGATCTGTAGGTAACTTTAACATTACGTACGTTATATGTTCCTTATTACATACGTTACTCGCTTTTGATAGCATGCGCTATATAGTGTATATAGCGTGCGTTAAGCTTGTCATCTGCAGAAAACTTTCCTGTTGTCTGATCAGGTAGGTTTCCCAACTTGACTGATCTGATCATCAGGTAACTTTGTCTTCTCGTCTGATCAGGTAGATTCTATCCAGCTTGATTGACTTTGTTGTTTTGTTTTGCTTCATTGTTGTTTTACTTTGTTTAACAACTTAATCATCAAAATTCTATTAATGAATATTTGGAATAAAATATTCCGACAAGTAGATGTTGTTAATATACACCAAGAATTCAAGGAAGATGATATCTGAGATGATTGGAAGAAGAAATTGCCTCAAAATCGCCTCTAGGTCGCACAAGCCGCGGGGAAGGAGAATAAAGTGAGAAATAGACGCGTCTGAGGTCAACTCTCGGGTATTTATAACCAAAATGAAAAATACACCAAAATGAAAAATACCGGAAAAAGAAAAATGCGGATATTACAGTTTGGCAAGGGTCCCTACAGTTCTGGTCATCGTTGTACGTAGAATCCTCTTAATAATAGGATTATAAGTATTTTGCATCATATATTCCCGACCAGTACTATTTGCAAATTAAAAGGTAAAGAATATTGTGCACATAGTTTTCCCATTTAATCTCTAGGAAGTAGCGGATTAGACAAGTTCATATCCAGACATACCTTGAGAGCCAACTCTCTAATATCCGCAATTTCGGATTTCGGTAATTTTCTTTTTTGGCAAGAGTCCATTTTGATGACTCGCTTGGGACTGTTTCATCATTCTGAAAATGATTAATTCTGCGCTTTTTGTCATCCGAGTTCATTTCGGTGTTGTTTTATTGAGTTCCATGTTTCTTAGCGGCTTTTCCGCACTCGAGTTCGATTCTTGTGAATCTCGTTCGAAATTACTGTTTCGAGTTTCCCGTAAGTCTGTTTAACTTTGTTAGACGTGTTGTGAACTTCAGTTTGGTTATTCGATCACGTATCGTGATTTTCGGATGTTTTGGGCCGTTTTTGTAATTTTCCAAAGTTTGGGGTAATTACTTCCGTTGTCGAATTTTGAGCCTTCGGGTGGTCGGAATCATGTGTTCTCCGAGTGCTCGAATTCGTCTTCACGAGTACTTCGTAAACGTATCTTCGATTCGTATTCAGGTTCGGGTTTCGGGGTCGTTCGGATCATCGTTGTGGTTCTGTCGTAATTTTCGGTTTGTGTCGGAATCATTTTGCAACTGGAGGTTGCTGGCCGGACCTGTGCGAAACGGTGCTGAAAACGGTGCTGCCGAGCGCCGTGTCTTGCGCCGGGTCGGCCAGGACCAGCAAGTCTGCCGAGACACGGCCGAGAACCCGCACAAGATTTGCGCCGGGTGATGTGCCGTGTCGGATACGGCCGAGACACACGCGGAGGCGTCTTGCACCGGGTGTTGCGCCGGGTCGGTCAGGTCGTGCACTGACCCGCAACACGGCGGTAAACACGGTGCTGGTCGGGCCGTTTGCTGCGCCGTGTTCGGGAGGGGTATAAATATGGTAGAGCAGTCGGGTTTCACTCATTTTTCCCATTTCGTTTTCAATCCTTCCGCAGCCAAGTCTTGGGGAAACCAAAGACATGTTGTTAATCTATCCAAAACACGAAATTTCTCGGTCCATAACATCGATTAATCCTTCCATAACTTGCTCCGATCGACCGAATCAGGGTATGTTTTCTTAAAATCTAGTTTTGGGGATTTTGTTCGATTTGTCCGTTTAATCCGTTTTAACTCAGAATAGTGATGGATTGATGATTGTTAAGCTATATTATATTGAATTCCTTGTAATTCCATGGTTGGATTGTATTGATTCGTCGTTTTGGTTAGGTTCTTAGTCGACGCCTTGAAAGTGTCCGACAAAAGGTCTTAGAGGGGGGATTGGGCGTTGTGCGATTATTATTCATAGTATGATTGTTGATTTATCATTGATATAACTTAGGGACGAAATCCTTGTGAAGAACTCGAGTCGGAACCTTTCCGTTCGTTGTCTTCTTCGTGGTACAAGCTTCCTGGTCGAACCGTGTTCTTCGGGGTATTCGGTAGTGGTTGTTAAGGCAAGTATCTTATTATATGATTTGTATCTTGCGACTAGTAATTACGTATGAGATTTATGATGATTTTGCTTGCCTTCGTAAATATGTTCCGTTTGAATTGGTTGTGTATTCCGCAATTTGAAGGCTTTGTGATAATAATGTTATATTGGTATACGTGTTAGGTGTTGTGCCATTTGTGCAGGATTGCGACGTACATATGGGATGGTTGTACACTTGGTTGTGCAATGTATTGTGTACTGATCATGTGTTATGTTGGTTGTGTTTCGTTGATTGATGATAGTTGTTGCGAGTGTTGAGATTGTGTTATGTGCGTGTGATGTACGATTTTGGGGTGATCAACGTGATTGATTAATTGTGCTCATTGTTGTATGTAATGTGAATGTGAATATGAATATGTGTGTGACCGCTAAGTTCACTCGTGTTGGTTCGACGGGACCTACGAGGATTCGTGGCAGTGGACTATGGGGTCAGAACTTAGTGGGGTACTGAGGTCCAATCGTGCTGGTCTGACGAGGCCTACGATAACGCATGGCAGTGGACCATGAGTTTTCGACACAATACGTCCAACCGGGTGAGCTCGACGGGGCTTACGGTGATACGTGGCAGTGGACTACGGTGTCACGACTGTGTGTGATTGTTGTGATTGATATAGTCCGTATGGGTTGTTGAACCTACGGAGACACGTGACCGCGGATCACGGTGTCGGAATTGGTTATGTTTGGTTAATATTCCGTGTGGGTTGTTGAACCTATGGAGACACGTGACAGTGGATCACGGTGTCGGAATTGATTATGTTTGTTTAATTGTGCGTGGTGTAGTCCGTGCGGGTTGTTGAACCTACGGAGACACGTGAAAGTGGATCACGGTGTCATGAACATAATTATTTTCAAATCAAAGTTTTGCAAGAAAAGTTTTATGAAAATGAATGTTGGACCGAGTCCTAAGCTTTGAGTAAATGTTTTCCATATTGTGAACTGTTGATTTATGAAATGAGATTTGGGTTAAAGCCCTCAACTTTTCTTTTGAAAGGTTTGGTGAACTAGGATTCAGAGTTTTAAAGATTTTGAAATTACAAAATTCCCGAGGTGATGAACTTATTTTCGAAATTCTTCATAGCTTAAATACCTTTATTAAAACCCCCGGGAATAATTTGATACCTGAATATTGTGTTTGATTCTTGCTTAATGTTTGCTCGTTACTTTTCGTATGATTTGATACTTGCACTAGTAAAACAGTGGAGTTTTACTAACCCCCGAGTAATTGGGGGGTGGATGTCTGTTCTGCATCCAGGTACATGCAGGTTTAGGGGAGCAGTCACAGGATCGGCACAAGTGGATGACGAGCTGTGATACTAATCAAGAGTCGAGAGTTGTTTAGATTTTTGTTGTGTTGTCAGAGTTGATTTCAGTCTTCCGCTGTATTGTATTTTGACCCCTGTGTGGGTAATGTTGTTTAAGTCGGTTTGTTGATTGAGTTGTGTGACCTCATCGGTCTGTGTATACACGTGTAAGTGACCTTAACGGTCTGTATTATTATATTGTTTGACCCTGGCCGGACAAGCATTTGGTTGTTTATGGACGTTTAGCCTGGTAGATCCTTGTGGAGAGGTTCTACGGCGTGTAATATTCCCATACGGTTTTGGGGGTGTTACATTTATGGTATCGGAGCTTAGGTTGCGGAAACCTAGGCTTTCGGGTCAAGTCAAGTCGTGATTGTCGAGTAATGTGTTGTCTTGTCGTTCGAGTCGTCAGGTGACAAGTTGAGTTGTGCGTAGTCACAACGTGTCGGTTATGTTGTCGGACGAGATTAGTATCGTGGGCGACCGTCACCTTCGTGCGACCTGTGGATGTAAGTCTCTCTTCTTTGTGTTGTGCCTCGTGTGACACGAGCTATTTTTATGATTATTTGTTAAGTGATGGAATCCTTCTGTGGATTTTGATTTCACGATATGTATTTAGTCGACTCTCGTATTTGGTTTATACGAGGGGTGTCGTCGCTGCTAATGTCTTTTTACTGTTGTTTTTGTCCGTTGCTGATGATTTTCGAATCGATTTGCTCGTTTTACAAGTTCTCTTGTGGAAGATTTGTGCTTATACGAGTCCGACTTGTTCACTAGCCAGTGCGGGAGGGTCCTTAGAGGCGTCGAATGGGGTCAGTGGTTTTGTTCTGAATCCTAGGCGGTCTTCGACTGTGGTATTTTATCGTTTATTTTCCGTTAAAAGACATGTATTGTATTGACTTTAAACGTTTTGATATGTGTACTGGGAGGTGTTTTAGCGTACGTCGGTATGTGTGAGTTTTGGGCATTCTGGCCTAATAGATTTTCGAAAACATTGAGTATCTTAGAAAAATAAAATTCGAGACATACTTCTAAACGGATTGTATTTTCGAGGCGCCTACTAGCACAACTATCTGTTTCAAAATTCTTCTACCTCGAGGACCAAAATTTTTAGAAACACTTTTACTTAGACCCGAGGGTCGAATATTCTGAAAGTTTTTCACTAAAAGAATGTGTCCTCGTTTTTATCAAATGCGAAATGGTTTTCCAAAGTCTCGATAACGATGTTTCATGTTTGTACTTTTTGAAAGGTGCTACTCAAGATCAATCGGTGTTTCCAAAATTATTTTCAAAAGGAGGTTTTCGTTTTTAAAACCTATCCATTCCCGTTTGAGGGCTGGGTATGTATGTATGATGTTCGCATTGTCGTTATGATGTTTGCTCCCGAGTATGATCGAATTGGTGGCATGAACGTCGAGGTGTTGCCACGTATTTGTTGTACTAGCCCTCTGCGAGAGGTGTGAACTGGTGTTTACTGTTTATCGCCTCGTGGTGATTTGCGTGTTGTCGCACAAATGGGAGTTGTTAAAGCTTAGATTTTTGTGCGTTTATGCACATGGTTATCATTCGGGCCGTTGAGGTCTCCGAACGATACCGTCGTTGTTGTAGTGTTTGTTTGTGTATTACTTTACGATGGTAATCGTTGTATATGATATGTGTTATGATTCTTTGTTCTGCTGAGTTGGCATCTCCGCTATGTTGTTTTGCGAAGTTATGCCCCATTGTATCTTAGCATTTGTATTTTCGGTATGCCGAGCCGAGGCATTTCAACCGTGATGTGCCGGGGGAATGTACGTGCAAATTGTCCTTCTCGTCAGTAACGCATTTCAAGTGCGAACTTGAGGGACACATAATTCAGTTTTGCGAATTGGCTACCGAGACTTTCGGAGTTCGCGCTTCAGCACATATATCAGGATCGGCTCGAGAGGCCCATGGGAGATTTTTCTGTCAGTTGCTTTTTTTGTTGTTACCTTGTTTCCATTGTTGTGAGTTGCGGGGATGACATTTCTTTTATAAGAGGTCGAATGTAATACCCGTATTGTTTTTGGACTTATGCATTTCCTCTTTCTCAGGTCTATCGACTCGCTCGTGTTCGTTGATACTTTCTGAACTTGTTCTGTATTTCGGTTTCATCGTTCGAACGAGCCGTGATCTTGTTTTGCGTCGATCTGGTTACCGCTGTGACTTTTCCGAGTTCGGTTCGATTATTGTGAACCTTGTTCGGAAGTAACATCATTTGGTTCTACTAGTTCTTTTGATGTCTTGAGTTGAAGTGTGAACCTCGGAGTTGTTGGTTGAACCTTATTGTTCTTCGTGATCCGAACATGATTGTTCGATTTTTTTGTTGTCATAATCGTTGTGGTTCGATCATTGATTGTTTAGTTTTTGTTGACCCCGTTTCATGATTGTTGAGCATTCAGACTCTTTCCTAGTTTCCTTAAGTTCGAGAAATTAGTATTGTTTTCGATCTTCCAACCCTTGGGCGGTGGAATTCCGTATTTGTTCAGCGATTGGCTCGCGTTTTGATTGATGTACCGTTGGGTTGGTCAATCGTATTGATTTTCGTTCGTTGTGTTTTGTGATTGTTTGGATAATCGACTTGATTGTATTATCTGTTTGATGACGCTTGTCACTTGTTGGTTTTATTATGTCTCTACCGGTGGCGTTGTGTGGGTCGTCGTGGAGCGTGTTTTCACGACGTATAATCCTTTGTGTTGCTTGTAACGTTTCGCCGTTGGGCGTATGTTACGCGTTTCTTGTGTATCTCGTCGTGTTTTCCTGGCGGGATATTGCTTCTTCCTACTTGTTTTAAGTTTCGGGACGAAACTTCTTTTAAGGAGGGTAGAATGTAATATCCGCAATTTCGGATTTCGGTAATATTCTTTTTTTTGGCAAGGGTCCGTTTTGACGACTCGTTTGGGACCGTTTCATCATTCTGAGAATGATTAATTCTGCGCTTTTTGTCATCTGAGTTCGTTTCGGTGTTGTTTTGTTGAGTTCCATGTTTCTTAGCGGTTTTTCCGCACTCGAGTTCGATTCCTGTGAATCTCGTTTGAAATTACTGTTTCGAGTTTCCCGTAAGTCCATTTAACTTTGTTAGACGTGTTGTGAACTTCGGTTTGGTTATTCGATCACGTATCCTGATTTTCGGACGTTTTGGGCTGTTTTCGTAATTTCCCAAAGTTTGGGGTAATCACATCCATTGTCGAATTTCGAGCCTTCGGGTGGTCAGAATCGTGTGTTCTCTTAGTGCTCGAATTCGTCTTCGCGAGTACTTCGTAAACGTATCTTCGATTCGTATCCAGGTTAGGGTTTCGGGGTCGTTCGGATCGTCGTTGTGGTTCTGTCGTAATTTTCGGTTTGTGTCGGAATCATTTTTCAACTTGAGATTGCTGGCCGGACCTGTGCGAAACGGCGCTGAAAATGGTGCTTCTGAGCGCCGTGTCTTGCGCCGGGTCGGCCAGGACCAGCAAGTCTGCTGAGACACAGCCGAGAACCCGCGCAAGATTTGCGTCGGGTGATGCGCCGTGTCGGATACGGTCGAGACACATGCGCAGGCATCCTGCGCCGGGTTTTGCGCCGTGTCGTTCAGGTCGCGCATTGACCCGCAACACGGCGGTAAACTCGGCGCTGGTCTGGGCCGTTTGCTGCGCCGTGTTCGGCAGGGGTATAAATTGTTGGGATTCCACAGAAAATAAACGCAACGGAAGAATAAACGGAATCCCTAAGAGGATCGATCAAGTAACGTATATACGAAAAGAAAAATACGAAGATCAAGGAATCAAAGTCCCATACCTATGATGTCTCTGAAAAACCTTCGTATGATGATGATGATGATGATGATGAGCCCTTCGTTCCAAGCACCTAGAGCAAGATGCCTCTACTTCACACGCCGGAACTTGATGGAAAAATCAACAAGCTTCCTTTCTTCAAGAATGCGGCTAGGGAAGCTTGTAGGAATTTTCTCTCTCAATGTATTCTTCTTATATCTTGTCTCTAAGATCAAGATGAAGTTTTCAACCTTACTCTCTCTCTCAAATTCGCGATTATGAGTTAAAGCAAGAAGAAGTTGTCCTCACTCCTTTTTAAAGACTTTTATTTATAAAAAAATGAAAGTCTACCTTTAACACATGATTGAGGGTATCAAATACACCTCACATATGTCACCTAGTGATATAAAATAAGTATATAAGAGACAAGAGATGGAGGGGGGGCGGCCTTAAGGGAAATTTCCAAGAAGACGGGTCGAATTTACTCGGCTCGTGTATCTTGGATGTTCACAAACGAATCCCTCGTGTACCGGATGTTTGTCAAACGAATCCGTTTTATTTCCAATGTGTTTGGACTAATTAATTAATCCAATTAATTAATTATATCAATCACAAATATATATTTCTCTAAGAAATATAATTTATGAATTAAAGTAATCACCGAGTAACCTACTTACAATTCATAAGACCGCTATTTGATTTATCCGATAAATCAAAATTAGATATCTAATATCTAATATTATAAGAGAGATTATTAATTCACATTTATCCATAAATGATCCTATTGCGTGACTCCGTAGGTTCGTCCCAGCCGGCATTGGGAGGAACTAATGAGTGCGGGCAACACTTAGCCAGCCTAGCGGGCCGCACTGTAAACCCCAACTGAGAACGAATGAACGAATCATTCCAGAACCATTATGTCGTGAATACTATATACGTATAGACCCTTCATCAGATGTCCCGGTCAAGTCTTCGGGTCACGGTAAAGTCAAACCCTACTGTTGACTAAACTCTATACATGTGTTAATGCAAATCAAGACCGATTGATTAATAGTGTATCTAATACGACTATATCAGAATGCTTTGGCCAAAGACTTATGATCTTATTTGCCATTAACCGTATAGGACATTCGCCTGCTCACTAACAGGAGATAGAATCCTTTCTTGGCGTCAAAGAAAGGCGCTACCTGCCCGTATAGTCCGCACTTCGAGGTCGACTCAGCAATTAAGCAAATGAGTCTAACTACTCTAATGACAAACTAAAAGTCACAGACACATCTTCTACTGAACCCTCAAGTCAAAGGTCCACGTATACTATCACAACCTTTCGATTCGTCATCGACTATCCGAGAGTGAATACCGTATGACTGAATCGAGTATGAGTCGTGTTCGAGTATACTGGTCCCACCAATATACTTATAACTATGCTATCAAGACGTGCACACGTCCTAGCATCAGTTATACAAGTCTTGTTAAAACTTAATGTCCTGTTAAGTTTTATCGACTTGCGAACTAGTTAAGCATTCGAGCTCTAAACACTTCTAGTGCCTATCTCCTTATCTCTATAAGGAGTAGAATGTTCACTCTCAAATGCAAGGACTACTATTCTATATACCAAATCACAATGCCAGTGATATACAATAATATAGAAATAATAATTGCTTATTAAATATAATATTCATAATTACAATACAATTGCTCTCACTCTCTCATCCTCTGAGTGGCATTCGAGGGCATATTCCTAACAATGTCCCACTTGCACTCAATGCCACAAACTATGGTATCTAATACCCATACTCTCCAGATGTCTCTCTAAGACCTTCTGAGATAGTGGCTTGGTAAGCGGATCAGCAACGTTATTTGCTGTGTCTACTCTCTGCAGTGTAACATTCCCATCCCGAACCATTTCTCTAACAAAATGATATTTTCTCGCAATATTTTTGGTGTTGTGGTGAGCCCTAGGCTCCTTAGCCTGTGCAACAGCTCCGTCGTTGTCACAAAGCAGTGTCACGGGCTTCTCTGCGTTAGGAACCACTTGAAGTTCCTCAGTGAACTTCTTTATCCAAAAAGCTTCTTTAGCAGCCTCCGTGGCCACGATATTCGGCTTGACATGTGGAGATAGCAGTCGAACTTTGCTTGGCACTTCTCCAAGAAACTGCCCCACCATTCAGAGTAAAGATATACCCTGATGTGGACATCTGAGCATCCATGTCCCCCGAAAAATCTGAGTCTGTATAACCCATCACTCTTAGTTCTCCACCGCCGTATGTAAGAACCAAGTCTTTAATCCTCCTTAGGTACTTAAGAATGTTCTTTACAGCAGTCCAATGTTCCTGCCCTGGATTTGACTGAAACCGACTTACTACGCTCACAGCATAGGCAATGTCCGGTCTAGTGCTAATCATTGCATACATAAGGCTACCTACTGCTGAAGCATAAGGTACCTTGCTCATTTCCTTTCTATCTTCCTCACTTTGAGGACACATCTCTAAGGAAAGTTTTGCACCATGTTGCATAGGTAGAAACCCTCTTTTAGAATCTTCCATCCTAAATCGCTTCAGGATCTTTTCTATGTAGAGGGCTTGGGAAAGACCTAACATTCTTTTCGCTCTATACTGGTAGAGACGAATACCCAGAATATAGGTAGCTTCTCCCAAGTCTTTCATTGAGAACTCTTTAGAAAGCCAAGCTTTCACAGAACTGATCATTCCTACATCGTTTCCTATAAGTAGAATGTCATCTACATATAGTATTAAGAACGCAATTTTGCTCCCACTAACCTTCTTGTAAATACAGGGCTCTTCTTCGTTTTGAACAAAATCAAACTCTTTGACTGTCTCGTTAAAACGAAGATTCCAACTCCGTGAAGCTTGCTTCAGTCCATAAATGGCACGCTGAAGTTTGCATACTTTATGAATATTGGTTTAAGATATGAATCCCTTAGGCTGCTCCATATAAATCTCCTTCTCGAGGAATCCATTTAGGAATGCCATTTTCACATCCATTTGCCATATTTCATAATCTAAGTGGGCTGCTATAGCAAGCATCATGCGAATATACTTAATTATAGCTACAGGCGAGAAGGTCTCGAAGTAATCGATTCCTTCTCTTTGGGAATAACCCTTTGCCACAAGCCTGGCCTTATAGGTATCAACCTTGCCATCTCCATCAGTCTTTCTCTTATAGATCCATTTGTTTCCAATAGGCACTATGCCTTTAGGACGATCTACTAAAGTCCAGACCTGATTAGCATGCATTGAGTCTATCTCAGCTTCCATAGCTTCTTGCCACTTGGTGGAGTCAACGTCTACCATCTCTTGGTCGTATGTAGAAGGATCATTCTCTTGACTACTTTCTGTCATCTCATAGACACCCAGTTCCTCTTGATGCAGATAGCCATGCCTCTCAGGTAATTGAGAAATTCTACTAGACTTGCGAGGTTGTATTTGTATTTCAGAAGGTTCGGTTCTTGTATCTTGCATAGGTGTCTCATTTGGTGTTTCTTTTATTTCTTCCAAAGAAATATTTCTACCTGCCCCTCCTTCCTGAATAAACTGATCTTCCAGGAAGTGTGCTTGTATAGCAACGATGATCCTATGATCTTCGTGCATGTAGAATATATATCCCATGGAATCCCCTGGATACCTTTCACAGACCTAGTTTCTAATTTCTCTACTTTAGTCTTCTTGACATAAGCAGGGCATCCCCAAATCCTAATGTGATTAAGACTTGGTTTCCTACCTCTCCACATCTCATGGGGAGTCTTAGGAATGGATTTGGAAGGACATCTGTTCAAGATATGCACAGCAGTAAGGAGCGCGTAACCCCACAGATAAATCGGTAGATCAGTATAGTTAAGCATGGAGCGAACCATGTCCAACAAGGTTCGGTTCCTTCTTTCTGATACACCATTTAATTGTGGAGTAGCTGGAGGAGTGAATTGTGACACTATTCCTAGTTCTTTTAAGAACTCATCAAATTCGGTACTCATGTACTCACCACCCCGGTCTGACCGAAGAGTCTTAACACGGTTACCTGTTTGATTTTCAACTAGGGCTTTAAATTCCTTGAATTTATCAAAAGATTCAGACTTATGTTTCATTAAGTACACAAATCCATACCTGGTATGGTCATCAGTAAATGTAATGAAATACTGAAAGCCGTCTCGTGCCACTTCAAAAGGGCCACAGACGTCGGTATGGATCAATCCAAGTTTTTCAGCAGCTCTTTCAAAAGTCCCTGCGAAGGGTAACTTAGTCATTTTGCCTTGAAGGCAAGATTCACAAGTTGGATAGGGATCTGATCCCAATGGACCCGTAAGCCCATCTTTCTCCATTTTATGAACCTTGGTCTGACCGATATGACCAAGTCTAAGATGCCACTTAAGTGCTTGGTTCGTTTCATCCCTACCACGCTTCCTAGTTATAGTGTTCACAGTTGTCTTATTCTTTAAATTTAAATGGTATAAACCATTTAATAATGTAGCAGTACCAACCAATTTATTTCTGAAATAAATACGACAGGACCCATCTCCAATAAAGAAGTGAAATCCCTTTCGGTCCATGACCGGAATTGATACAATATTTTTGTGCCCCTTGGGAAAAACAAGTACATCATCTAAAGTTAGAATAAAACCAGATTCTAAATCCAACATAAGGGATCCGATATCAGAAGCCTCGACATTATGCCCACTTCTGACGGTGACCATCACCTCCCCTGAATCCAGCTTCCTACTTCGTTCCAGATCCTGATTCATTGTACAAATGTGAGAACTCGCACCGGAATCAAGTATCCAAGAAGTAGAATATACAGTTACAGAACAATTTGTTTCTAAAACCAATATACCTGAAGGCGCATTACGGTCAAGCTTTGGACAATACCTCTTCCAGTGGCCTAGCTCACCGAAGTTGAGGCATACATCCGTTTTCTTGGCCCTTTTGCTCTTTTGAACCATTGGGGCCTTGCCCCTTCCCTTGTCGATCTTGGCTATCGGACCTAACTGCTTCTTGTTCTTTTTCTTCTTATTCTTGGACTTCCAAATCTTAGAAGAAATCACAAGTGCAGCTTCCTTTCCCTTTGTCTTCATCTGAGACTGGGCAGTTGTCAGTTTGTTCATTAGCCCAGCTAAGTTACATGCAATCTCATTGCAGTTGAAGTTCATGACAAATTGGGAAAAGGAGTCAGGAAGTGACTGCAGGATAAGGTCAGTTTGGAGAGATGCATGCATCTGAAAATCAAGAGCTTCCAATCTCTCAATCATCGAGATCATCTTGAGGACATGGTCCCCAACCTTCTCTCCTTCCTTCATCCTGGCGCCGAATAATTGCTTTGATATCTCATATCTAGCAGTTCGGCTATGCTCTCCATAGAGCTCAGCCAGGTGCGCTAAGATGGCTCGTGAAGACGTCATCTTTTCATGGGCACATTGAAGCTCATTGGTCATTGAGCCTAACATGTACCCTCGCACTCTTATGTCGTCTTTTACCCATTTCTCATGGACATCGACATCTTCCTAATTGGCTCGGGTTCTTGCAGGAGCCGCTGGGATTTCCGCCTCCAAGACGTATCCCAGCATTTCCATAGTTAGGACAATCCTCAAGTTCCGAAGCCAGTCCACATAGTTCGGACCAGTCAGGACGTTCTTTTCAAGTAGTATAGCGAGTGGGTTCATTGTCATATTGAGAGTTTTGTTAACTGCAGAGAATAATTAGAGATTCGTTAGTGGTTGTTAAATTATGATCCGAGTAAAGAATTTAAGGACTTTCTTTATTCATAACTCGGCTCCCACTATTTTATCGGTATTTACACACTCCCATGTTAAATCCGGAAGTCTTGGGTGACTTGATAGTGGTGATCGATTTCTTTACAAAGTTTAATAGAGGGCAACCCATACGGTTTATATTCTATTATTCTTTATAAAGTGGTGTCTAATACCAACCCATCTAATGGATGATTCGATCTTCTTTTACCTCTAGTTCACTTGCCCTCAACCCATTCGATTTATATGGCTCGCTGAACTATCTAAGTTTAAACCGTCAACTCCTTCTAGTCTGACAATTGAATCTTACCCGGCAACCCATACGGTTTATAGGGGTTTGATTTGTCACAACCAAAGGCATCTAATGCACTCTAGGAATTTATCAACTTTCCCCAAAAATATTACCCCGACATACTCGGAAGAATAATATTCCGGTTTAGATTTTAATTTTCCATGAGTTTGACGGAGGGTAGGAAACCTCGTAACCTTTATAACCTAGTGTTTGTAAGTGGGAGTATTAACGCGATTATATGTTACACTTTGCACATTAATCCGTTTATAAGCGCGGTTTGTGGTTTGTCAATCATTTAAAATGAAAAACAATAAATAGCAACCTAGTTACTACCAACATATAGCTCATGGACTTTTTCCTAAGTATTGGGCCAAGCCAAATAACGAAAAGAAAAATACAGTATTGATTCTTCGTCTTCCAGTCGGTCGTCTTCGGTCTTCGTCATAGCCATATGAATAATTACATCATTGAACAATACGTCCTTTTATACATATTTTCTAGTAAAAATAAATAGGCTCAAAATGGCCTTTACAACCATATCGAATCGAACAAATCAACAACTAAGTCCACGAGCTATATCACCATCACATAAGGCATTCCATACAACATGTAACGGTAAATGAAATTAAATAATCAATTAATATATTAATCCAATTAATATAAAAATTAATTTATTTAATTTCTACAATATTAATCAAATTAATATTTATAATCGTCATTTTAATCCGTTCAAAGTAATCCGCCAAAACAATATTCTCGTCTAATAATTTCCTTAAAAAAATATTCCAAATATTTTATTAAATCTAATTAAATCCAATTTAAATTTCGGAAATTATTACAACGAAATATAAACACAAAAATGGAGTCCCGGAAAATCCGGTATCGAGGCCACGGCCCGATTCAAAATCGGGCCGAAACTCCAACCGCCGGACCGAGTCACTCTCGGCCATCGCCGGCAGGCTGGCGAGCAGCTACGATAGCCTACCGAGTCACTCTCGCCGCCGGCAGCCGATCGATGAGCTGCCGTGGCAACGTCTTCGTGCGGTATTCGTGTTTAACCCCGTTTTCTCATTTTTTCGACTCGCCTAAAACGAAAAAGTTTCTTAACTTCATTAAGAACTTATAAATCAACAAAAATCAAATTTTTCCGATTTATAATTCACATAAAATAGTCGAAACTTGACTTACTACGAACGATTAAATTTCTTCGATTATATCTATTATGATTCTAAATCATAAACATCATCAAATAACATTCCAAATGCAAAGATGATCGTATATACGATATATTTGACCTCGCTCCGATACCACTGTTTGGATTCCACAGAAAATAAACGCAACGGAAGAATAAACGGAATCCCTAAGAGGATCGATCAAGTAACGTATATACGAAAAGAAAACTACGAAGATCAAGGAATCAAAGTCCCATACCTATGATGTCTCTGAAAAACCTTCGTATGATGATGATGATGATGATGATGAAGAGCCCTTTGTTCCAAGCACCTAAAGCAAGATGCCTCTACTTCACACGCCGGAACTTGATGGAAAAATCGACAAGCTTCCTTTCTTCAAGAATGCGGCTAGGGAAGCTTGTAGGAATTTTCTCTCTCAATGTATTCTTCTTATATCTTGTCTCTAAGATCAAGATGAAGTTTTCAACCTTACTCTCTCTCTCAAATTCGTGATTATGAGTTAAAGCAAGAAGAAGTTGTCCTCACTCCTTTTTAAAGACTTTTATTTATAAAAAAATGAAAGTCTACCTTTAACACATGATTGAGGGTATCAAATACACCTCACATATGTCACCTAGTGACATAAAATAAGTATATAAGAGACAAGAGATGGAGGGGGGGCGGCCTTAAGGGAAATTTCCAAGAAGACGGGTCGAATTTACTCGGCTCGTGTACTGGATGTTCGTCAAAACGAATCCCTCGTGTACCGGATGTTCGTCAAACGAATCCGTTTTATTTCCAATGTGTTTGGACTAATTAATTAATCCAATTAATTAATTATATCAATCACAAATATATATTTCTCTAAGAAATATAATTTATGAATTAAAGTAATCACCGAGTAACCTACATACAATTCATAAGACCGCTATTTGATTTATCCGATAAATCAAAATTAGATATCTAATATCTAATATTATAAGAGAGATTATTAATTCACATTTATCCATAAATGATCCTATTGCGTGACTCCGTAGGTTCGTCCCAGCCGGCATTGGGAGGAACTAATGAGTGCGGGCAACACTTAGCCAGCCTAGCGGGCCGCACTGTAAACCCCAACTGAGAACGAATGAACGAATCATTCCAGAACCATTATGTCGTGAATACTATATACGTATAGACCCTTCATCAGATGTCCCGGTCAAGTCTTCGGGTCACGGTAAAGTCAAACCCTACTGTTGACTAAACTCTATACATGTGTTAATGCAAATCAAGACCGATTGATTAATAGTGTATCTAATACGACTATATCAGAATGCTTTGGCCAAAGACTTATGATCTTATTTGCCATTAACCGTATAGGACATTCGCCTGCTCACTAACAGGAGATAGAATCCTTTCTTGGCGTACAGCAAAGACTACTACCTGCCCGTATAGTCCGCACTTCGAGGTCGACTCAGCAATTAAGCAAATGAGTCTAACTACTCGAATGACAAACTAAACGTCACAGACACATCTTCTACTGAACCCTCAAGTCAAAGGTCCACGTATACTATCACAACCTTTCGATTCGTCATCGACTCTCCGAGAGTGAATACCGTGTGACTGAATCGAGTATGAGTCGTGTTCGAGTATACTGGTCCCACCAATATACTTATAACTATGCTATCAAGACGTGCACACGTCCTAGCATCAGTTATACAAGTCTTATTAAAACTTAATGTCCTGTTAAGTTTTATCGACTTGCGAACTAGTTAAGCATTCGAGCTCTAAACACTTCTAGTGCCTATCTCCTTATCTCTATAAGGAGTAGAATGTTCACTCTCAAATGCAAGGACTACTATTCTATATACCAAATCACAATGCCAGTGATATACAATAATATAGAAATAATAATTGCCTTATTAAATATAATATTCATAATTACAATACAATTGCTATCACTCTCTCATCCTCTGAGTGGCATTCGAGGGCATATTTCTAACATAAATATGGTAGAGCAGTCGGGTTTCACTCATTTTTCCCATTTCGTTTTCAATCCTTCCGCAGCCAAGTCTTGGGGAAACCAAAGACATGTTGTTAATCTATCCAAAACACGAAATTCCTGGGTCCATAACATCGATTAATCCTTCCATAACTTGCTCCGATCGACCGAATCTGGGTAAGTTTTCTTAAAATCTAGTTTTGAGGATTTTGTTCGATTTGTCCGTTTAATCCGTTTTAACTCAGAATAGTGATGGATTGATGATTGTTAAGCTATATTATATCGAATTCCTTGTTATTCCACGGTTGGATTGTATTGATTCGTCGTTTTGGTTAGGTTCTTAGTCGACGCCTTGAAAGTGTCCGACAAAAGGTCTTAGAGGGGGGATTGGGCGTTGTGCGATTATTATTCATAGTACGATTGTTGATTTATCATTGATATGACTTAGGGACGAAATCCTTGTGAAGAACTCGAGTCGGAACCTTTCCGTTCGTTGTCTTCTTTGTGGTACAAGCTTCCCGGTTGAACCGTGTTCTTTGGGGTATTCGGTAACGGTTGTTAAGGCAAGTATCTTATTATATGATTTGTATCTTGCGACTAGTAATTACGTATGAGATTTATGATGATTTTGCTTGCCTTCGTAAATATGTTCCGTTTGAATTGGTTGTGTATTCCGCAATTTGAAGGCTTTGTGATAATAGTGTTATATTGGTATACGTGTTAGGTGTTGTGCCATTTGTGCAGGATTGCGACGTACATATGGGATGGTTGTACACTTGGTTGTGCAATGTATTGTGTACCGATCGTGTGTTATGTTGGTTGTGTGTAGTTGATTGATGATAGTTGTTGCGAGTGTTGAGATTGTGTTATGTGCGTGTGATGTACGATTTTGGGGTGATCAACGTGATTGATTAACTGTGCTCATTGTTGTATGTAATGTGAATGTGAATATGTGTGTGACCGCTAAGTTCACTCATGTTGGTTCGACGGGACCTACGAGGATTCGTGGCAGTGGACTACGAGGTCAGAACTTAGTGAGGTACTGAGGTCCAATCGTCTTTGGGTCGACGAGGCCTACGATAACGCATGGCAGTGGACCATGAGTTTCAGACACAGTACGTGCAACCGGGTGAGCTCGACGGGGCTTACGGTGACACGTGGCAGTGGACTACGGTGTCAGGACTGTGTGTGTGATTGTTGTGATTGATATAGTCCGTGTGGGTTGTTGAACCTACGGAGACACGTGACCGTGGATCACGGTGTCGGAATTGGTTATATTTGGTTAATATTCCGTGTGGGTTGTTGAACCTACGGAGACACGTGACTGTGGATCACGGTGTCGGAATTGATTATGTTTGTTTAATTGTGCGTGGTGTAGTCCGTGCGGGTTGTTGAACCTACGGAGACACGTGACAGTGGATCACGATGTCATGAACATGATTACTTTCAAATCAAAGTTTTGCAAGGAAAGTTTTATGAAAATGAATGTTGGACCGAGTCCTAAGATTTGAGTAAATATTTTCCATATTGTGAACTGCTGATTTATGAAATGAGATTTGGGTTAAATCCCTCAAGTTTTCTTTTGAAAGGTTTGGTGAACCAGGATTTAGAGTTTTAAAGATTTTGAAATTCCAAAATTCCCGAGGTGATGAACTTATTTTCGAAATGCTTCATAGCTTAAATACATTTATTAAAACCCCCGGGAATAATTTGATACTTGAATATTGTGTTTGATTCTTGCTTAATGTTTGCTCGTTAATTTTCATATGATTTGATACTTGCAATAGTAAAACAGTGGAGTTTTACTAACCCCCGAGTAATCGGGGGGTGGATGTCTGTTCTGCGTCCAGGTACATGCAGGTTCAGGGGAGCAGTCACAAGATCGGCACAAGTGGATGACGAGCTACGATACTAATCAAGAGTCGAGAGTTGTTTAGATTTTTGTTGTGTGTTCAGAGTTGATTTAAGTCTTTCGCTGTATTGTATTTCGACCCCTGTGTGGGTAATGTTGTTTAAGTCAGTTTGTTGATTGAGTTGTGTGACCTCATCGGTCTGTGTATTCACTTGTAAGTGACCTTAACGGTCTGTATTATTATATTGTTTGACCCTGGCCGGGCAAGCATTTGATTGTTTATGGACGTTTAGCCTGGTAGATCCTTGTGGAGAGGGTCTACGGCGTGTAATATTTCCATACAGTTTTGGGGGTGTTACAAACTCCAGTAAAAGGTTGGAAGTTGAGAATTTGTGACTTTATATCTCCTTGGACTGATGTGTTCAAGTGCCTTTGAAAATTGTCATACACATCGCCCGACTTATATGGATGTTATTTAGTGCAATATTTGCAAATAACCTTCATTGAACCATCCGCCATTTTTTCTAGTTGAAATGTTCTGCAAAAAGATCAGATTGAGGCTTCTTTTCTAAAATAGACTCCTTTTTTTGCTTTGGTCTTGGGTTTTCCTACCCGTCTTCCTTTTACAGTTGTTTCTTGCTTATCTTCAGATGACATATCTTCAACATAGAAGGGTTCTTCTTCATATACAAGTACTGTCTTGCCACGGGACGTTTCAACTTTGATATTTGCATCGAAATTGGTACATCATGGAGAGTGCGCTCAAATATTATATATGTTTGAGTTAACATGACTTCGTCGATATCGTGATCCAGTTTGTCTTGAATGTTATGCAACTGTTTCAACTGCTACTTTATTTAAACCGTTGATTTCATACGATTAGATTCTCAATATAAAAATACAAAAATGATTCGACCCTCCAGGTTCAGCCAGCTTGGTAATGGGTCGACGAATCTCTGACTCGAACCCAACTGGTGTATACCTAGGGTCCAGGTCGGGTTGGACCCATGACCCGGATTTCACGTATTGAACCCAAACCCGCAGGGCCCGTGTCGATTGGCCATGTCTACTTAGAGCTAAGGGGCACTTAGTTCGTTGATCCGACACGTGATACATAAAGACACTGTGGTTTTGCAATGGATCTTCAAGCAACTCCCATTGGATTCATCACAATCATCATCAACACATCTCGGCCAATTCATCAGTGGTATACATTTGAGCACTTAATTTGCTTTGTATTGCGTATTCGATCCTTTATCAATCCTCGCTTGGGATTCAAATATTTTTCATTCGTCCGTTGTGTATTGTTTCTGGCCCGAATCTTAATAAAATAAAGTATGAGTTTCTCTCGGATGCATTGATGATATATGTTGAAAGAAAAATAAAAAGTGTTAGGATGATGAGATCAACAATGACTTTGAAAATGTGAAAAAACTTCGAATTTTGTTTAATTAATGTAAGACTACGTATTTTATCTTATCACACTTTCTAAGTTTGTATTTACTTCTGCTATGTAATATTTTTAAAATATTTATATATTTTGGTACGTGGATAATTATTTTCATCTTTGATTTTTTTTGAGCCACGAAATTTCTACGGCTTCGAAGACTTATTTCCCTGTATCTGTCCTATACCGAAATCTTGGCTAGTAGAGAGACCCTATTTTTGGGTCTAGTGCTGAAATGAAGGATAAAAGGCATGCTTAAATCCCACACAAAAGAGTCACGACTAGGCTCCCAAATGATAGGAGTTGGAAGGCTTAGTCTAGAGACCAGGGTTGTAAACAAACCTGAAAGCTCGATCCAGTTCGAGATATTCGGCTCGAACAAGTTCGATCCGACAGCCCAACTATTTGGGGTTTGCAGACGGACCAAACTCTTCGGCTCGGCTTGGTTACTGTAGCAGATACCCTTTAAAAATAACTCTCCCACAGCCCAACTAATTTTATAAGTCTATTTAAGCAAAAACACAGTCCTGGTCTAATTTCTGGATGCTTCATGCAATATTTTTGCTTCATGCCTCAGATGTGATGTAAACCTATGTTGAAAATCTGATAAATATACAAATTTATCATCATTTATCTCATTTTTCTCGTTTCTCGGCAACTCTCATTCATTTAATTCAGTCACTCGTGAAAAATGATACGTTTAGTCAAACGGTTTGGCTCGATTCGCAAAAGTTCGGCTCGGTTTGAGGTGTTCAAACGTATACCCAAACATTAAATTTTAAGATTCGACACTTTCAAACATGTTCGAACATAAGGTTCGACATTTTCAAACGTATACTCAAACGTACCATAGTTCGGTATAGTTCAATCCGTTTACAACCCTACTTGAGACGGGAAATTTTGATGAGCACCCCGCATAAGTCAAGAATCATATCGATCACTCGATGTTGATAAAGTTAAAATGCTTGAAGTTTCAATTTGTTTTGAGTTTTAAAAACTATAAATCAAAGCTGGCGTGGTCCATGGCCACAGATCCTGCACTTTAAGTGAGAATTAAGTTCGAGTCCCTCAAAACAAAAATTTTTGGGAGCTTATGATTTTTAGTTTATGTCTAAAGAAGAAATCCTAGCCCCACAAGTACACTGTTGGTGGAATAATTAAATATTGAAGGGTTCAAACGGCAGTGTGGAAACCTGATCTCGTGAGACCCTACGATTGGATTTCCTTGTGTATGGTAATTGATGATATTTAAGAACTTGAAGTCATATATACATCTCGCTATTTAACTGATATCCCGAGAAATAGTCAGTTGTAAGTTTGAAATTTCGATATCAAAAGAAAAACTATAAATCATTCCTCCACGAATTTAATTAATTAATTAACATTGTAAAGAAGAACATGGCACAAAGTTGATGAAAAAAATATATTTTAATATTGATTGAGATGACACCAATAAACAAACCAAGTCACTAAATCATCGTGATTACTGTTTTCCAGGTTTTAATCCATCGGTCCCAGTTAAAAGTTGATGAGGATGTATATTTGGTGTATTTTAGGTAACGATTGGTATAAGTAATTATAGTAAATTTGTGGTGGAGATTAAAAAGTAAAAAGTATTGATGATGAATGTATGGTGGAAATTACCAAGTAAAAGATGATTGTTTGATTTGATTGCGAAAAGTGATATATGTAAATTTACTAAAGAGACAACCTTTTTTAGAGAAATGTAAAATTTTGGACGGAATGGAGAGAATACTACTTTACACGTCATTTGTTGTATCTTATTTAATACACAATGCCAGTTTTCAATTGTATTACGACTTATGAGTCTTGTGAGTTGTGCGACTTTCCCACTTGTAAGGTCTAATGCTCTTCATCCAATCTATAAATATATAATTCCAGACCATGTGTTCACACCTAAATCACTTTTTGAACTAAAAATTCAATCTTAACCTCTTTGTGTTCACATTTATTTTCACATTGTTTCGTGATATTAATTATTTTTTGTTTTGTTTTTTCGCTATTTACAGACTATATTATTTTTTTGGTCCATAAATGATAATTTCATGTTTAGACTTCTCATGATTTACGTCTTTCATTTCATCATTATGACATACAACTACTATCAAATTCAACCTTTCATCTTCCATCTTTTTCCTTTTCCTATCAAGTTTAGACTTTCTATGAATTCCGTCTTCCATATCATCATTATGACATACTACAATCAGATGTAACTTTTCATCTTCCATCATTTTCCTTTCCTATCACGCGTGTTACATTGTCCAATACACAATTTGCTAATTATCTAAGTAAATACCTATGATAAACAATGCATTTTTTAAAAAAATTCAACCGTCCCCAACCCTTCATCTTCGATTTCCTAATGTATGTATGTTAAATATAGTTTGCCTTTTCCTCCCGCCCTTTCCTTCCCCAGATTTTTATTTTTTCTACCTTTACATTGTCCAATATACAAATAACTAATTAACTCATTAACTATCAAAATGATGAAAACATTAAATACGTGTGATAAACAATACATCGCTTGAAAAAAAAGGTATGTTCTCAACCCTTCATCTTCTGCTTCCAGGTGCTTCTATGGAAGCTTATAAGTATGTGTTGGTTTGTTGCTTTCGTCATCTTTGTCTTGTTCTTTGCATTCACCTGTATTAAAAACACAGATTTATATAATTAGTGTATTACAGGTTAAGTATAACATGGCAGATTACTTCACCAAAATCAATATATAATTCCAGATCATGTGTTCACATCTAAACCACTTATTTTTGAACTAAAAATTCAATTTTAACCTCTTTGTGTTCATATTTATTTTCACATTGTTTCGTGATATTAATCTATTTATTTTGTTTTTTTCCGCTATTTACATAATATATTATTTCTTTGGTCCATAAATGATCATTTCATGTTTAGACTTTCTATGATTTACGTCTTTCATTTCATCATTATGATATACAACTACTATCAAATGCAACTTTTCATCTTCCATCTTTTTCCTTTTCCTATCAAGTTTAGACTTTCTATGACTTACGTCTTTCATATCATCATTATGACATACTACAATCAATTGTAACTTTTCATCTTTCATCATTTTCCTTTCCTATCACGCGCGTTACATTGTCCAATACACAATTTGCTAATTATCTAAGTAAATACATGTGATAAACAATGCACTGTTTAAAAAATATCAACCGTCCCCAACCCTTCATCTTCGATTTCCTAATGTGTGTATGTTAAATATAATCTTTACCTCATGCAAATTAATTTATAATATTTCCCCAAACTCCTATCTATTGCAACCTTTGACCTCCCGCCCTTTCCCTCCCAAAATTTTTATTTTTTCTGCCTTTACATTGTCCAATATACAAATCACTAATTAACTCATTAACTATCAAATGATGAAAACATTAGACGTGTGATAAACAATACATCGTTTGAAAAAAAGTCTATTCTCAACCCTTCATCTTCTGCTTCCAAGTGCTTCTATGGAAGCTTATAAATATGTGTTGGTTTGTTGCGTTAATCATCTTTGTCCTGTTCTTTGCATTCACCTGTATTAGAAACACTGATTTATATAATTAATGTATTACAGGTTAAGTATAACATGACAGATTGCTTCACCAAATTCAATATATAATTCTAGATCATGTGTTCACATCTAAACCACTTATTTTTAAACTAAAAATTCAATTTTAACCTCTTTGTGTTCACATTTATTTTCACATTGTTTCGTGACATTAATCTATTGTTTTTGTTTTTTTTCGCTATTTACAGAATATATTATTTCTATGGTCCATAAATGATCATTTCAAGTTTAGACTTCCTATGATTTACGTCTTTCATTTTATCATTATGACATACATGTAATATCCATACCTTTCCATTTTTAGCAGTTTCTATTTTTGGTGTATATCTATTTTTATCGACTCGCTTGTAACCATTTCGACATTTTGAATCTACTTTATTCTTGGAGTTTTTCCGTTTGGACGAGTTTTGGTGATGTTTTTACGTAATTCTATTCTATATTATGCTTTGCCGTATGACCGTTCAATTCTCGTAAAACTTGTTCGTTTTCGTTGTTTCTTGGTTGGTATGAGTTCGTATGGTTGAGTTGTTCATGTTGTGACTTTCGGTTCGTTAATCCGACGTCGTATTGTGATTTTCGGACACTTGGGCCATTTTTGTAATTTCCTATAAGTTTAGGGAATTTCATCTTCGTTGTCGTATTTCGGATTCCCGAGTAAGCGGAATTGTATTTTCTTGGAACGCTTAGGTTGGTCATCGAATATACTTCGTAGCCATATTTTTGTTCGATAGCAGTCCGGGTTTGAGTCGTCCGGAACCGTTTGGGACAGAAATGCCGTAATCGCCGTCAGCAGGTGTTACGGCCGTAACACCCCATTCGTTACATCCGTAATGTTGGCCATGTTACGGCCGTAATGTAGACCATGTTACGGCCGTAACAGCCCGCTATTTTAAGACAGCGGGCAGAGTCAGAAATCTTATTTCTCATCTCTCTCTTTGTTTTCTCTCGTCCGACGACATCAGAGGCGATTTCCACCAGTTTTAACCGGAGCTTTCTTCATTTCCCATCACTATAGAGTCGTGCTATCATATTATCATCAACGTAATCATCTTCTTCTATCCGAATCCGAGGTAATTTCGTCTAGAACCCTAACTTGTCAATTTTGGGGGGTTTTCCGGGTTTTGCTTGTTAAGACTCGAATTGTTCAAGTATGTTGTGATATTCCTAATCGATTATCGTTATTTGGTGACTCCCAATACGTTTTTGTCGAGTTTAATCTGTGAGTTATCGATTCGGGGAGGTTTTGTATGAACCCTCGCCCGTATCGATCGAACGTTTGTTTTCATAGCTTGTAATCGTGGTTGTGGGCGTTTCCATTCGATTATTGTTGTCCATTAGGACTGAGTTATGTTGATCCTTCGTTTAGGAACCGTCGTTTTTCATCCGGATCGTCCGTAGTCGTTATTCATTCCCGAATCTTCGAAGATGTCTCAAAGGCAAGTACTTTACATTTGTTTACGCGTTCTAGTATTTGAATTATGGCATTTCGTGGTTGTATGGATGGATATGTGTATGTTCACCTAGGGACGGTCCGACGGGGCCTCTAGGGGTACGTTGCCGTGAGTTTTGTACCGCGAACTATGGTTAACCACCCAGGGATATCCGACGGGGCTCTGCGGGGTACGGTGGCCGTGACTCTCGTACCAAGGTTAACATTGAATTGTTTTGTTGGAGAATTGTGTTTTGTGCGTGTGCACCGTAAATATTCTGGAATATAAATGATTTCTATTAGCGCATATTTTCATCTGATTAGAATGGTAGTTCAAATGGATTGTACTTGTACTATCAGTTGTCGCTAACCCTTAAATGGGGGAAATACTTTTGTATTTCAGGTACAGGTCAAGGAAGCAAACGAGCATGCGAGCCGTATGAGGATGATGGGCAGGCTTGATTCTCTTCAGTGGTTATTTATTGAAGTCTTGTTTTGGGATTCCTTTATTATGTAACTGATTTAAGTACTCGAGTACTTCTTTCTTGAATTTGTTAATGTTGTGCACCCGTTTTGGGAAGTGGATTGGATGTCAGTTTATATCGTCGTATTTCAGTCTTTGGTTTTGAATGTCGTGGATTGTGAAATTGTCATTTTGTTGTTGATGTGTGTCGTTGTCGAATGTCTTGTTGGTACGTTAGCCTGGTGGATTCCACAGCGTGGGGTCCACGGCAGTGTAATATGCCATAATCGTCTTGGGGTGTTACAGAATATGGTATCAGAGCTTAGGTTTATGGATACCTAGGCTGTCGGTTATTTGGGTCTAGTCGAGTGTCGTTTTTGAACAGTATCACTGCTACGCCATCATCTCAGTACGCCGGTGCTCGTAAGTTTTCCTAACTTGACTCGTTACTTTGTTCTGTTCTATTCCTATCTTGATGTCTTGTTGCGTTTTGCGTTTGAATTGTACTCACCCATTACTTCTTCAGAATTCCTGCTGGTAGAGGACGCGTACGCGGACGCGGTAGGGGACGTGGCGCAGCCAGTGGGGCGGACATGTCCGATAACTCGGGAACTGATTTGGCAATGCCTTCCTTGTCGAACAGTGTTCCACGTAGTCTACTAGCTCCGGCAATGCTCATGAGAATATCGGGGTGGCTAATATTTTACAACAAGTAGCGAACCAGATGACGCTGCGGCTCGTGCCATCTTGGTCGGCCAAGCAAATGCTAACCCGGTTCCGCCTACTGGATCCGGCAATGATAAGCTACTTCAGGACGTGATTCGTATGCATCCTCTACAGTTTGATGGTGCTTCCGACCCTTCCGATTGGGAGAGTTGGTTATTTGAAATGGAGAAAGTGTTCGAGGCAGCTAACTTCTCTGAGGAGAGGAAGATACCCATCGCTCAGTACTTCCTCGCCAAAGAGGCGGAGACGTGGTGGCAAGTGGTGAAACGGCGTGATCGGGCAGCCACTTGGGCAGAGTTCCGAGAGCTGATGGAGGACGAATTTTGTCCGTGGCCAGTTAAGGAGGGAAGGATCCGAGCCTTCTTTGAGGCTAAGCCCCAGGATGTTCCGATTTCACAGGCAATCAAAGAATACAACCAACAGCTTCATTATGTGAGAAACCAAGTCCGAGATGAGCTTGATAAAATCCGCCATTTTGACATGCGGATGAAGCCGAGAGTTCGTCACTACATGTCTGGTATTGGATGTACAATACTGAAAGAATACCAGAACAAAGCTATGGCATATGAGATGTCGTTTTCTGCGACAGAGGCGGCAACAGAGGGAAAGAAACAGAAGACCTCTAGTCAGTTTTTGGGAGGCAAGTCGGGCGGATATCCGAAGGCTCAGTCTGGTTCGCGAGTCTTCGGGAATTAGTCCCCGTCATTTGGGCGAGGAAATGGTTCTAGGTCTGCTCCTACCGGTTCAGTGCGTGCTCCTAACTACTATAACTGTGGTCGCCCCAGACACATTATGAGTGAGTGTGACAGGCCTCCGATTCAGTGTCTTTCTTGCAGACGGATGGGGCATCGTGCCAAGTATTGTACGAATGCAGCTCGTGTAACACCCCCGAAATCAAACCGGGAATATTACACGCCGAAAAACCTCTCCGTGAGGATCCACCAGGCTAGACAACGAAACAGAACATTACATCACATACCGATGTAACAAAATAACAACCCAATAGACCGATTTGGTCTTTTATTACTAACATACAAATCAAAGTATATATTTCTTTCTCGACTCATACCCATGCAATGGTAAAATACACTCACAAACAAAAGTACAACAACAGAAAAGACCATACAACGAACTCCGACCGACTGTACCCAAAATTGGACTTCATGTGATTATTATCATTCGTCTTCCATCATCCTTCACACCGATCATGTGTTTTGCTCCCAAAACCTGCATGTACCTGGACGCAGAACAGACATCCACCCCCCGAATACTCGGGGGTTAGCAAAACTCCACTGTTTTGCTAGTGCAAGTATAAAATATATGTACGAGCCATACACAACACATTCCGAGAATACAACGAAAGACTTCCCGAGATATTTTAGTTAATTCAAATAGTTCAAGTCTTGAAAGTAGAAATGAAACACGTAAGAACTTTGAAAACACTTCCAAGTATCGTGGGTTTTAAAAATATTAGAGATTGAAAAGTTCTTAATTTCCTCGAAAGCCACTTAGGGTCACAGCCCCAAAGTTCATTTTTCAAAATGCAAATCCGTTAACAAAACACAGGGTCCATAACCCAACCATTTTGGTCACAAAACACATGGTCCACGACTCGATCATCCACTTCAATTCACTTACAAGGACACATTACACATAAAACATTATTCTTATGCCATTCTAGCCAAGTACCAAGACTCGATATATAATGACTCTCGACCCCCAGCGCAAAGCATTGTGATACTCCAGACAATATCATCATTAACGAAAACATCAATATCACGGAAACCACACTTGGTGACCCACGGTCGTGCCCCTTAGCATCGGCCTCCAGACGCCCCGTCGAACGCTCCGGGTGGGAAACCACTTCTGCGGTCGTACCTCTTAGTATCGACCCCCAGACGCCCCATCGAACGCTCCGGGTGGAAGTTCAACCACACACGCACCCAAGTCCACTTCCTCGGCCGTACCCCTTAGTATCGAACCCCAGACGCCCCGTCGAACGCTCCGGGTGGAAGTTCGAACACACACGCACCCGAGTCCACTTCCTCGGCCGTACCCCTTAGTATCGGCCCCCAGACGCCCCGTAGAACGCTCCAGGTGGAAGTTCGACCACACACGCACCCGAGTCCACTTCCTCGGCCGTAGCCCTTAGTATCGACCCCCAGACATCCCGTCGAACTCTCCGGGTGGAAGGAACACAACTAACGCACCCGAAATATCACAATTCAGTTGTAAACCACAAGCCTCGAAAATCAATCACAATATATATAGTCGAGGTACCTTACTAGAATGGTCAGTTCATCCAACACACACCCATGACTAAGTAACGATACAATTAACACTAGAATTCAACGACGCAGCTAGTACCAATAACATAGCAACAAGAGGAAATACCTTTCCAACCTCGCAGAATGGCACAACCTCCTCATAAAGGAGTTACCACCTTTACCACACCATGTCACATGATCATCAATGAACACACGTTCCCCCACACATGCCTCAATGAGAGGTTAAACTATAAAACTACAAACGTCATAATCACACAAAACGATATTCTATGAAAGTATGGTATTGCTATACTCACAATAATGTACATACTTAGACAAGCACATTTAACCACGAAATCATACGAGTCATCTTTAAGGAAATATTGAAAAGCATATCGATTTCTATAAAAGTTAATTATAGATGTTCACTCAGTACGTATCGTCGATTTCCGAATGCTAAACCCATAGAAAACGTAATGTATGGGCAAGATACTTGCCTCGATAGTCGATGCTGGACACTCCGACGAACATGGGTCAACCGGAAAACCTCGAACGCCCACAACTCTCCGGCGGAAATGACGGTAACACAACCGATCGGGAAACGGCGAACGGAAGGGTTCCGACTCAAGTTCTTCTTAAGGAACCTGACCCTAACATCATACCAGGAATAAATTGATGATCGTACGAGGAAGAATAATCGTAGAATGCCCAAATCCCCCTTTGTGACATTTTATCGAACACTTACAAGGTGTCGCTTAGAAACTCAATAAAACAACGAATCCTCGGCAATCCAACCGTGGAAAAACAAGGGATTCGATATAATAAAACTTAATAATCATCAATCCATCACTATTCTAAGTTATTATGGATCAAACGGGCGAAATCAAACAAAACCCCCAATTTCCCAAAAACTAAGGTTTTAGGAAAACTAACCTTGATTCGCTGGATTAAAGGATGTTATGTGATGATCAATTGATGATATGAACTCCAGAACTTCGTGGATTGATTGACAAACATCATGGCTCCAAGATCCCCAAGGCTCCAGCCGCGGAAGAGAAAGAGAGAAATGGGAAAAATGACTGAAACTGGACTGCTCGGCCATATTTATACTGGTGCAGCCTAGCGTGCGCTAGGCTGCCGAGCTAGCATGCGCTATGGGGCGGTCATGGTCGAGAATGTTAGGCCGGGGCCCGCCATCATGCGCTGGACACGTGCGCTATTGGCCCGGGCCGAAATCCAGAGACTTCTTGGACTAGACTGCTCGGCCAGGTAGCGTGCGCAGCCTTCCGGCCGTAGCGTGCGCAGTGTCCGCCAGTGGCGTGCGCTACCTGCTGCCCACCCGAAGTCCAGAACCCCTCTGCCCCTGCTGTCTCGGCCGACTAGCGCGCGCAGCTAACCGGCCGTAGCGTGCGCTGCCTCCCGGCCGTAGCGTGCGCTACCTTCCGGCCGTAGCGTGCGCTACGCCGGTTCCTGCCGCACCGGTCCAGCCAGTGCCTGCAACCGTCCGGCCAGTGCCCGACCACCATGACTCGACGACTCGATTATCCGAAATCGCACGGAACGAACACGACAAAACACTCGTGGGAAACATCATTGATCCAAAATGAAAACAGCATACAACAAAACACCATATACGGCCATAAACACCAAAATCAGTTGTCGAGAAAATAATTTCGGCGCTCGGCTACCGGGAAATATCCGAAAAAATCCAAAATAACCGGAATGAAAATCGTGGGTATTACATTCTATCCCCCTAAAAATAAGTTTCGTCCTGAAACTTAAAACAAAGCAAGGCAACTCTCGACAACACACCAGAGCTCCATGTAGTATAAAGCTACTACGATCCGATTCAATACGCAAGAATGCTTACGAAAAGCAACGAGCATGAATCGCTGCGGTTGATAAAACCGAGCAATACAAAAATCAAATCACGATTCCAACGCTGAAAGGTATGAAATTCCAGTAACTCTAAGATTTGGAAGACCAAATGCGAAGACAATTTCCCAACACTTATGGAAATTACGAAATGGCCCAGATGTTCAATAATCACGATTACGAGATCAAACAATAATGATTGTACAACGACGAACAAATAGCAATGATCGAACAACAACGATCAACTATGAAGTTCACACTTCAAATCAAGACATCAATAAACTTGTAGGAATCACGAGGTGTTAATTTCGAACACGGTTCACAAGAAATCGATCCGAACTTTGAAGGATCACAATGATATACACATCAATTTGGAACAATATCAGAACTCGCTCAAATGACAAAGGTGAGAAACAATACAAGGTCAGAAGCATTAACGAACACAATCACCTCAATACGGTCAAACGAAACGGAAACGAGGAGAAAAAAAATGTGGGTATTACATCATATCACCTTTAAAAGAGGTTTCGTCCCCGAAACCTAAACAACGAGAACGAAGTGCTTGAATAGCAACCTTCTCGGCCATATCCTCTTGGTCCCGCATCTGATCTCCATAACCAATTGTACCGCGGTCACAGCCGTGTCCTTTGTCCCTCAGCATACTAAGCGGAATCTCACTCATACGATTTCACCACTTCGAAAAAACAATATGCTAAAGTACCAACTTAGCATGACATATCACATAAGGTAACCAATAACCACTCGATAAGAAAATCCATGAGGTATCCTTTTAAAGTAAATCTTTTGAAAATCCTTGAAGTTGTATGCTATTCAAAATAAACTTTAAAAGTACTTTTGGTACCTCAGATTGTTTCATCAAAACTTGTAAACAACATACTTTAACCGACTCATTTGAAATCATTTGCAAAATAATAATTCCTTATAACCGGCGTTATCAAAATCATCATGCCTCTACGCATCATCATCACCGTTAACAACCAACAAGTTAACCATGCAAGATCATCAAACCATTCTTACATACTCTAACATTTCCAAATCCGAGTTTTAACTTCACATCGAGTGAGATTTTTCATCTTTCACTATATATTTTTGAAAATAAAAATCATATAGATTTTTGAAATAAAATATTTCTATGATGTGAAAGATTTTTGAAAATCATTTACTCGAATTATTTGAAAATACAACAATATGTAACAATCATTTTCGAAAATTCTCCCAACACTACACAAACATCAACGACGGTAATATTTTACAAAATATTCAATGTACTTTAAAACAACTCTTTCAAATACCGTCGAGGTTTTATTTGAGAATCCTAGGCCGGATCGCAAATTTCAAACAATTTCCAAAGTTCATACGAAGCCGCCGACTTAATCGCAACGTCAAATTAGTTTCAAAAATTGATTCTATCGCAACTTGCACAAACTTATGAAAGTTTTAGGAAAAATATTTTCGAGCACACACAGAGCACACATAATTTATCAACTTACTGAACAAAATCAGTTATCACTTAGCGCAACGAAAAGTCATAACACATGTTCACACAAAACAGTTGCCATCACTAGACAACACAAGTAGAATACAGTTACAGGTGATCGACTGCCAAGGTTAGGCCTAACAGTTAAAAGAAATATGGTTCTCTAGCCTCTGTCCAGGCTAACTAACGCGCGCTACAACAAATATTTAGCGTGCGCTACCCATGCTGCATTAGCGCGTGCTAGCCTCACACTTAGCGTTCGCTAACTATTCTATTTCAGCAACATGATTGTGAATATATATACGACATTACTAGAATCGAAGGTCACAAATAAACAACAAAAACATTGGAATCTCGAAGCCATCGATTCACATAATTACAACACTTCATGAGTAACCATCAAAAGGCAATTGTCATTCAAAACCGAAAAGTTATAAGCAAGAGTCACGTCTTGAGTACATCTGTAGACCTCATTTGAGTGTTTAAAAAAATATTTTGTTTGAAAACCTATAATACAAAATGTAAATGAAATATCGGTAGTTCGAATTCTCCAAAAAAAAAAAATTCGACCTTGAGGTCATCATACGAAAATCAAAAATTTTCCTCCCTTTGGAGGATGTTTTAAGCAACAACTTACGTGACTCCCCAAAACATGTAAAGCTTTAAAATATCACATTGACGAATTTTTCTTTGCGTAGCCACACTAAGGCCATTACCCTTGTAAAAACGACTTATACCAGGATGTATATATATATAAATATACACGTTAGCAGCACTTTCATTCTAGCACCATACGAGGATCAAACAAGCATAGGCCACATAATCACGAATTACCTTTAAACTCCACGTCATAACATAAAATCATACAAGCTCGTATAACATAAGGCACTATATAGTAGGGAGACATACATCCACAGATCGCACGAAGATGATGGCTGCACCTTGATACTAATCATGGCCGACATCTCAGACGATGCGTCGCGACACAACTCAGTCAGACACAATCTGACAAGACAAGACCCAACATTACACGACTGGACCCGACAACCTAGGTTTCCGCAACCTAAGCTCCGATACCATAAATGTAACACCCCCGAAATCAAACCGGGAATATTACATGCCGCAAACCCTCTCCGTGAGGATCCACCAGGCTAGACAACGAAACAGAACATTGCATCACATACCGATGTAACAAAATAACAACCCAATAGACCGATTTGGTCTTTTATTACTAACATACAAATCAAAGTATATATTTCTTTCTCGACTCATACCCATGCAAGGGTAAAATACACTCACAAACAAAAGTACAACAACAAAAAATACCATACAACGAACTCCGACCGACTGTACCCAAAATTGGCCTTCATGTGATTAGTATCATTCGTCTTCCATCATCCTTCGCACCGATCCTGTGTTTTGATCCCAAAACCTGCATGTACGTGGACGCAGAACAGACATCCACCCCCCGAATACTCGGGGGTTAGCAAAACTCCACTGCTTTGCTAGTGCAAGTATAAAATACAAGTACGAGCCATACACAACACATTTCGAGAATACAACGAAAGACTTACCGAGATATTTTGGTTAATTCAAATAGTTCAAGTCTTGAAAGTAGAAATGAAACATGTAAGAACTTTGAAAACACTTCCAAGTATCGCGGGTTTTGAAAATATTAGAGATTGAAAAGTTCTTAATTTCCTCGAAAGCCACTTAGGGTCACAGCCCCAAAGTTCATTTTTCAAAATGCAAATCCGTTAACAAAACACGGGGTCCACGACCCAACCATTTTGGTCAAAAACACATGGTCCATGACCCGATCATCCACTTCAATTCACTTACAAGGACACATTACACATAAAACATTATTCTAATGCCATTCTAGCCAAGCACCAAGACTCGATATACAATGACTCTCGACCCCGAGCGCAAAGCATTGTGATACTTAGGACAATATCATCATTAACGAAAACATGAATATCACGGAAACCACACTTGGTGACCCACGGCCGTGTCCCTTAGCACCGGCCCCCAGACGCCCCGTCGAATGCTCCGGGTGGGAAACCTCTTATGCGGTCGTACCCCTTAGTATCGACCCACAGACGCCCCATCGAACGCTCTGGGTGGAAGTTCAACCACACACGCACCCAAGTCCACTTCCTCAGCCGTACCCCTTAGTATCGACCCCCAGACTCCCCGTCGAACACTCCGGGTGGAAGTTCGACCACACACGCACCCGAGTCCGCTTCCTCGGCCGTACCCCTTAGTATCGACCCCCAAACGCCCCGTCGAACGCTCCGGGTGGAAGGAACACAACTCACGCACCCGAAAGATCATAATTCAGTTGTAAACCACAAGCCTCAAAAATCAGTCACAGTATATATAGTCGAGGTACCTTACTAGAATGGTCAGTTCATCCAACACACACCCATGACTAAGTAACGATACAATTAACACTAGAATTCAACGATGCAGCTAGTACCAATAACATAGCAACAAGAAGAAATACCTTTCCAACCTCGCAGAATGGCACAACCTCCTCATAAAGGAGTTACCACCTTTACCACACCATGTCACATGATCATCAATGAACACACGTTCCCCCACACATGCCTCAACGAGAGGTTAAACTATAAAACTACAAATGTCATAATCACACAAAATGATATTCTACGAAAGTAAGGTATTCCTATACTCACAATAATGTACATACTTAGACAAGCACATTTAACCACAAAATCATACGAGTCATCTTTAAGGAAATATTGAAAAGCATATCGATTTCTATAAAAGTTAATTATAGATGTTCACTCAGTACGTATCGTCGATTTCCAAATGCTAAACCACAGAAAACGTAATGTATGGGAAAGATACTTGCCTCTATAGTCAATGACGGACACTCCGACGAACATGGCTCAACCGGAAAACCTCGAACGCCCACAACTCTCCGGCGGAAATGACGGTAACACAACCGATCGGGAAACGGCGAACGGAAGGGTTCCGACTCAAGTTCTTCTCAAGGAACCTGACCCTAACATCATATCATGAATAAATTGACGATCGTACGAGGAAGAATAATCGTAGGATGCCCAAATCCCCCTTTGTGACATTTTATCGAACACTTACAAGGCGTCGCTTAGAAACTCAATAAAACGACGAATCCTCGGCAATCCAACCGTGGAAAAACAAGGGATTCGATATAATAAAACTTAATAATCATCAATCCATCACTATTCTAAGTTATTATGGATCAAACGGGCGAAATCAAACAAAACCCCCAATTTCCCAAAAACTAAGGTTTTAGGAAAACTAACCTTGATTCGCTGGATTAAAGGATGTTATGTGATGATCAATTGATGATATGAACTCCAGAACTTCGTGGATTGATTGACAAACATCATGGCTCCAAGATCCCCAAGGCTCCAGCCGCGGAAGAGAAAGAGAGAAATGGGAAAAATGGATCTAATTGCTCGGCCATATTTATCTTAGTGCGACCTAGCGTGCGCTAAGTGCCCGAGCTAACGTCTTCTATCGGGCGGTCATGGTCGAGAATGTTCGGCTGGGGCCCGCCATCATGCGCTGGACACGTGCGCTGTCGGCCCGGGCCTAAATCCAGAGACTTCCTTGACTAGACTGCTCGGCCAGGTAGCGTGCGCAGCCTTCCGGCTGTAGCGTGCGCAGTGTCCGCCAGTGGCGTGCGCTACCTGCTGCCCACCCGAAGTCTAGAACCCCTCTGCCCCTGCTGTCTCGGCCGACTAGCGCGCGCAGCTAACCGGACGTAGCGTGCGCTGCCTCCTGGCCGTAGCGTGCGCTACCTTCCAGCCATAGCGTGCGCTACGCCGGTTCCTGCCGCAACCGTCCGGCCAGTGCCCGACCACCATGACTCGACGACTCGATTATCCGAAATCGCACGGAACGAACACGACAAAACGCTCTTGGGCAACATCATTGATCCAAAATGAAAACAACATACAACAAAACACCATATAGTCCGTAAACACCAAAATCAGTTGTCGAGAAAATAATTTCGGCGCTCGGCAACCTGGAAATATCCGAAAAAATCCAAAATAACCGGAACGAAAATCGTGGGTATTACATTCTATCCCCCTAAAAATAAGTTTCGTCCTAAAACTTAAAACAAAGCAAGGCAACTCTCGACAACACACCAGAGCTCCATGCAGTATAAAACTACTACGATCTGATTCAATACGCAAGAATGCTTACGAAAAGCAATGAGCATGAATCGCTGCGGTTGATAAAACCGAGCAATACAAAAATCAAATCACGATTCCAACGTTGAAAGGTATGAAATTCCAGTAACTCAAAGATTTGGAAGACCAAATGCGAAGACAATTTCCCAACACTTATGGAAATTACGAAATGGCCCAGATGTTCAATAATCACGATTACGAGATCAAACAATAATGATTGTACAACGACGAACAAATAGCAATGATCGAACAACAACGATCAACTATGAAGTTCACACTTCAAATCAAGACATCAATAAACTTGTAGGAATCACGAGGTGTTAATTTCGAACACGGTTCACAAGAAATCGATCCGAACTTTGAAGGATCACAATGATATACACATCAATTTGGAACAATATTAGAACTCGCTCGAATGACAAAGGTGAGAAACAATACAAGGTCAGAAGCATTAACGAACACAATCGCCTCAATACGGTCGAACGAAACGGAAACGAGGAGAAAAAAAATGTGGGCATTACATCATATCACCTTTAAAAGAGGTTTCGTCCCCGAAACCTAAACAACGAGAACGAAGTGCTTGAATAGCAACCTTCCCGGCCATATCTGTAATACCCCGATTTTTAGTATGTAATATCTGGATTTTCAGTATAAATTTTTCGCGTTATTTTATCTGAGACGTACTGGATAGCATGGTGTCTGTACAGTATGGATAAAATAGATTGAGAACTGAGACAGCTGTATTGGTATAATTGTCGTATTCGGTCGATAATTACATTTGAGGATATCGTGTATTAGGTTATCGTACTTTTGATATTGGGTATATCATATGAGAATGTTATCGAATTGAGTATATGTATTCAGTATGCCGTATGTTCGTATTCTGTATGTCGACACGTTGGACGAGAATAGCTGAAAATGGATAAGTACAGCCACGTTAGCGCACGCTACGATGTATGCTTAGCGCACGCTACGATGTAAACTTAGCGCACGCTAAGAGGTCTGAATTACGTACGCTAAGGAGGACCCCTAACGTACGTAAGGCATTCTGGATAAGGTTCGGAAGGTGGCCGGCAGGTAGGCCCATGCTAATTATTATCGGCATTTAGCGCACGCTAGTGCATATGGTTAGCGTACGCTAATATCAGATCGGTCAAAGGGGAATCTTGGTTTTGTCAGGTTACTTTCGGCGTGTGGACCCCGGGCATCTTCGAGGAAGGTGCAGAATGTCGGGTCAACGAGGAATAGCGCACGCTATTGTTGGAGAATAGCGCACGCTACTGAGCATTTCACTGTAGTAAGTCAATGCCTATTTGCGTATGCTATTTCATGTGCATTACGTACGTAAGATGATGTGCGAAGCAAGGCAGTAGCCTCTGGACTGCCCGATAGCGCACGCTATCAAAGAAGGATAGTGCACGCTAGGGATGTAGCGCACGCTAAATACAAGTTTTAACACACGCTAGTAATATGCAGTATATAAAGGGACAGTCGGGTGTTAAGATGTATTTTCGGCCATTCTTTCCCTTATTTTGATAGAGAGAGTTCTTAGAGAGAAGTTTGAGGTTCCAAACACTTGAGTTGATCGTCCTTAACAACATTGGAGTTTGGAAACGATTGGAAACGGATTAAACCTTGGGATTCAATCCATTCCTTTCAAAGAGGTAATTACTCTTCACTTTGGGATTTCGTTTGAATTGTATATGATGTTCTTGAGTTGATAATCGTCATGTATATGAGCTGATGAGTATATGATTATGAGATGGATTACTGAGTTATGTTGATGATATTCTTGATATGCGGATATTGATATGATTCTTGTGGTTTGAATGGTGTTGTTCTTCTTCAAGAGATATGTTGGTTAATATCTCCCTTCGGGTTTTTATGTTGCCATTATTAATTACTTCGTATGATGATTATCATGCAAGTGATTATGATTCTTGGTTTATATGATATGATTAAGAAGATTATATGTTGAAACGTTAGTAGAAATGAGAGTTGGACACTTGTTTGGAAAGTAATGCGTATAAGGTTCGACTTTGGAAAATCGCCACCGATTCTTGAAACTCCAAAAATTCTGAAAGATAACAGTATGATAGAGCATCGAGTTACCTTTCTAATGGTTCAAGCGGTGAGTTAATCAGAGTCCGGATGAGTGATTTATGCTCAAAATGGCAAAAACTATACTGTCTGTATTCTGATAACAGGTAGCGCACGCTATTGATGAAGTTAGCGTACGCTAACGTGCCTAGACGTATAAAAACGTATAGTAGTCGGGAATTTCATTCCCCAACCATTCCTACACGCTCCCCTTTCATCCCAAATCACCCAAACTCGGTTTTTAACACCTAAACCTCAGATTTTGAGTTGGTTTATCAAGTGATAACGACTAGGAAAGCTTGGAACAAGGATTATAACATCATTCTTGATTCTTTCGCCGGATTCAAGGTAATTGGCTTGAACTCTAATATTTTGGGATGTTTGAGATTCTTGATATATTTGGGCTGTTTAGTTCGTATCGATGGCTAGAATCATATAATGTTGAAGGATATATATGTTTATGATTGTGTTCTTCGTGTTCTTGATGTGATTGGTGTTTATTGATTGATGATTCGAATATACCTTTGAATTCCGCCTTCAAGGTGTTTGATTGAAGTTTTGAAAGAGAAATTGATTGAAATATTTTAGTTAAGTTTGTATACTCGCCTTATCGAATCAATATATGGACTTTACGGAATCATGGGAATGAATTCGTAATTGTTTGAGTTAGATTGTTCGGACTTGTGTTTAATCAAGATATTTTGGAATCGTTAGGGTTGTGGATTGGTTATACCGGTTGTTGATTATTATCGAATTTGTGTTAATCGATTATTGCAATAGGTGGTGATAATTGATCGTTAATTACGATCGTTGTGTTGCGGTTGAGGTTGAAGAGTTTGTAGATTGCTTTTGGTCGGGGCTGAGGAGCTCGTAGACGAAGGCAATGGTTTTGGTAACGGCTTCGTGGTATCGGTCTCGAGGCAAGTTAGGCCCTGTTCTTTTGGACTTATTTTTCATTTTGATTCGATTCGATTCGATTCGAGTCTATTGATTCGATTCGATTCGAGTCAGTCGAGTCCATTCGATTCGATTCGATTCGATTCGGCTCAGTTCTTCTTCTTCTAATTATTATTATTATTATTATTAATCTTTATGATTACTACTATTGTTGGTATTAATATTATGGAAACATCAATTTATTAAAAACTCAAAAGTTTACAAGAAATTGGTGGGGAGCCGAGAAACCAACTGGGCCCCCACACCTCTAGCTATAGCAAAACCGATCCTACTAAAAATATAAGCCGCGGCACGTGACCCAATGTCCTGAGTCATAGAGAATCTTTATGATTATTATTGTTATTATTACTAATAATATTACTATTATCGTTGTTGTTAATTACTATTATTATTATTATTCACCATTATTATTATTATTATTATTTACCCTTAATATATATTTTGATTCGATTCGATCGATTCGATTCGATTTAGTTCCATTCGATTTGATTCGATTCTGTTGATTGATTCGAATCTATTGATTCGATTCGATTCGAGTTTATAATATTTAATGAATGATTTCGCTTTCATTTTCATTTATAATTCATATAGCAACGCTATTATAGATGTAAACTATTGGGATGATGATTTGTTTATCGTGCCGTGGTTTGGGATAAATCATAATGTATATGATTTAATTGTGTTTGATTGAAGACAGATATGTGAGTTATCTTTAATCTGTGTTATGGAATGTCGGATATCAAAGGTAGTTATCGTGATGACATGAGTATCGAGATAAAGATTTATTGGTATTAAATGGACGGTACCTTATTTAAGATTATTCGTATAACTGTGTATTTGTTTAGGGATGTTTGTTCGTGGAAAGGATATTGTTTTCGGCTTTGAGGTAATGTAAGTATTGTTCAGTTATGGGGATTGCGATTCCAGGATGGTTGCTTTGGATATTGTCGGTCGTGTCGATCTTTCATTACCCGTGTGTCTTTGTTCACTTCGGTGAGTCTTTTGATCCTTATCGGATATGTGATTCTTTGAGTTTCGTTGTCATGTTGCATCGTGACATATCTCGAGTCATATCTGTGTGCCGATCGGTTATGTGTAGGATTTTCAAGGCGGGCACATATAGACGTGTGATGGGGTCATGTCCTCACATTGGCTGTGCACACTAGAAGATTATTTCGTGAGAATAATTAGGTACAAGACCACACGGGTATTTGATCGATACCCGGGGTGGCTTGTGCACGAACACATTTCTGGATCGGACGTACTATGACGTCCATCTTTGAGCCATATTGTTTTGGTCGTTCATAGTCCATGTATGATTGAATATGTTCGACGGTTTGCGACTGGTTGTTCATACGCCCGAGGGGTATGTTCGACAGTTGAAGTTATTTTCTTGAGATCCATTACTGTTGATCGTTTGGAGTTTATCTTGTTGATAGTATTCTCGGTCGTTAATTAGTCCTTTGTTGATTGTGTTTGGAGTTTACCTTGTTGATGGTATTCTCGGTCATCGGTGATCCTTATTGGTCATGTTGGAGCTGATCATGTTGATGAGATTCTTGGTCGCTGTTGATTCTTTGTTGGTCTTGCTTGGAGTTTGTCATGTTGATGATATTCTCAGTTGACGTATTGGTTGATCTGGTTATTGATCGTATGAGCGTTTGGGCTGTGCATCGATGTTTCGGATTTGTTATGATTATTTTGTGGTAGTTGATCTACAAATGTATTGTGTATGTTTGGTTCTTATCAGTATTGGTATTTGATTGTGTGATCCGACGGACAGGATTTGGCACAGATAGATTATTTTCCGCTTATGAGTTATGATGATGTTTTTGAGGATTTTGAGTATTGTTTTGGTTCAGTCCAGATGACTATTGTTGAGCTCATTTCGTCATTTGAGAATGCGAAATGTGGATTATGGTAAGGATTGCTTTGGATTGGTAAAGTTATGACGGTAAGATTACATTGGTAGTATTCTTACAGTATTATTACATTGGTATCTAATTATTTATGTGATGTGATCGATATCATTATTGAGTATTGTGGCTGACCCCGTCGTGGGCTTTATTTTTAGATACTCGGAGATCGAGCTAGTAGCGGTCGTGAAGAGATGAGCTTCCCAGGTGATACTGTCCGTGGCATTATTTTGGGAATCGAGTATTCTTTTCTGGTTGTTTTATTTCCGCTGCAAATATATATTTTGAACTGTGTTTTATCCGCTGCGTGTGTATATTTCAAAATGTCTTTCCGGTATTTTTACCAAATCGTGTGTACATTTAAAAATGGCGTTTTGGGTACTTCGTAAACTTGGATTATTTCATAAAACTGATTCCCTAAATCGAGTTTTGGCATTTTGGCCTTGAACGTTTTAATGATATTTTCATGACGGTATTTGATACTTTATAAATGACTTTTGTGAGTATTTGAAAACATTACCGTCACCGTGAGTATTTGAAACATACATCCACAGATCGCACGAAGATGATGGCTGCACCTTGATACTAATCATGGCTGACATCTCAGATGACGCGTCGCGACACAACTCAGTCAGAGACAATCTGACAAGACAAGACCCAACATTACACGACTGGACCCGACAGCCTAGGTTTCCGCAACCTAAGCTCCGATACCATAAATGTAACACCCCCAAAATCAAATCGGGAATATTACACGCCGCAAACCCTCTCCGTGAGGATCCACCAGGCTAGACAACGAAACAGAACATTACATCACATACTGACGTAACAAAATAACAACCCAATAGACCGATTTGGTCTTTTATTACTAACATACAAATCAAAGTATATATTTATTTCTCGACTCATACCCATGCAAGGGTAAAATACACTCACAAACAAAAGTACAACAACAGAAAAGACCATACAATGAACTCCGACCGACTGTACCCAAAACTGGCCTTCATGTGATTAGTATCATTCGTCTTCCATCATCCTTCGCACCGATCCTGTGTTTTGCTCCCAAAACCTGCATGTACCTGGGCGCAGAACAGACATCCACCCCCCGAATACTCGGGGGTTAGCAAAACTCCACTATTTTGCTAGTGAAAGTATAAAATACAAGTACGAGCCATACACAACACATTCCGAGAATACAACGAAAGACTTCCCGAGATATTTTGGTTAATTCAAATAGTTCAAGTCTTGAAAGTAGAAATGAAACACGTAAGCACTTTGAAAACACTTCCAAGTATCGGGGGTTTTGAAAATATTAGAGATTGAAAATTTCTTAATTTCCACGAAAGCCAGTTAGGGTCACAACCCTAAAGTTCATTTTTCAAAATGCAAATCCTTTAACAAAACACGGGGTCCACGACCCAACCATTTCGGTCACAAAACACATGGTCCACGACCCGATCATCCACTTGAATTCACTTACAAGGACACATTACACATAAAACATTATTCTTATACCATTCTAGCCAAGCACCAAGACTCGATATACAATGACTTTCGACCCCGAGCACAAAGCATTGTGATACTCCGGACAATATCATCATTAATGAAAACATCAATATCACGGAAACCATACTTGGTGACCAACGGCCGTGCCCCTTAGCATCGTCCCCCAGACGCCCCGTCGAATGCTCCGGGTGGGAAACCACTTCCGCTGTCGTACCCCTTAGTATCGACCCCCAAACGCCTCGTCGAACACTCCAGGTTGAAGTTCAACCACACACGTGTTAGGCGTATTTTTATACGCTTATTTATCATTATTTTATATTCTTTTTATGATGAAATCTGCATAAATGAGCCTTTAATGCCCTATTATTTTATGTTTTGCAGGAAAATTGAGTCCGGAAGCTAAGACGAGGCAAAACGGGCGAAAACGGCGAATTTTGGCCGTAGGCCGCGGCACAGGGCAAGTGAGCCGCGGCACACGCAGAGGGCCAGCAGGCACAGAGTAGACTGTACTCTGAGCCGCGGCACAGCTTTGGTGATCCGCGGCCCAGAGGAAAATCACAGCGCCCAGGTTTTAACCTGGACGCCATGTGCCGCGGCACAGTTTAAGTGAGCCGCGGCACACAAGGCGGTTTTGGATTGCTCCGCGTGGATTTGGGCCGTTTTGAATCCAGTTCTCGACCTACTCACACGGACGCGATTTGGAGACTGTTGAGAGTTATAAATAAGGGTTTAAGACCCTAATTAATTATCTTGGGAATCTGGGAAGCTTGGAAAAAGGAGGAAGACAGAAGATTATCGCAGACGAGAGAAGCAGAATAGATCAATGGCAGAGGGGGGAAGCCAGAAGAACGGAGGAATCCGAGCTCTTCATCTGCGTTTGATTTTCATGCTTTTATTTATTTATTCTGTATTTTCATTATTTAGCATGTCAGGCTAAATCCCTTGATCTAGGATTTTGATGAAACCTATGTTTTGACGGATTTGCTTGAGATTATCTATTTAATTCCCTTTTTGTTGAGTTTTCCCAATCGTGTTTAATGCTTTCATTTATCTGGCCAATAGTTGTATTGTTCTAATCATTCAATTCGAATCGGGAGAGGAGAATTGGTGAGGAACTATTGGTGAGAACCGTTTTATTCTGTGAGATAGGAATATACTCATAGAAACTACGTGGCCTTTTGGAGATTTTATGCTTTTTGCCTATTGACGAATTAATTCACCTAGGGATAGAGTGCGTTATTTGCCTTTAGAAAAATCTATTGACCTCGGGAGAGGCGGTAGAGTATATTAGCAATCTTCACCTTCAATAAATTGGGAAAATCATTAACTACAGATAATCGAGAGTAAATTCGGATAAACCGAGGTGGATTCAGAATCCTAGACTTATTTATCATTTGATTCTCTTTCTTCAAGCAATCGTTTTTGCTGTTAGTTCTTTTATTGATTTTATTTAGTAATTATATGCGACCCAAAGTTCGTTTGTTCAAATAAAACTGGAATACACAAAATTCGGTAGTTAGTGATTCAGTCCTCGTGGGAACGATACTCACTCATCACTTTATTACTTGTAAACGATAACGTGCACTTGCGTTAAAGAAAAATCGCAACAAGTTTTTGGTGCTGTTGCCGGGGAACTGATTTTTCGCTAATATCAATACCAAGCGACTCTAATTTTAATTTGAAGTTTTTTTTTCTTTCTTCTTTAGTCTCTATATTTTTAATTTCTTCATTATGTTTTCCTTTGAGTATCGTGGCCCTTGGCATTTCATAAATTTCGATGTTCTTAATAATTTGCCAAATAGGGTCAGTCAGCCCCCTCCCCCAAAACAAAAGACCATGCTTGAACAATGTGTAGACGTTCTCAAAAATCCTGATAGTACCCTTTTTGAGCTAGAATGTGCACGTCGTGGTCTTGAGATTCACTATGGTTGTTTTCTAGCTCATATATTTAGTAGTGAAGTTGAGGGGGAGGTTGAGAAGAAAGACATGCTAAGTTTTAGGGTCGATTCCCCAGCACCCGATAATTACATAAAGTGTGATGAGCCTGTAGAAGAAGTTACCATTGATGATGTTTCCCAAGAAATTTCATTAAATTGTCATCAAACTTCGACTAATAAGGTGAACACTTTTGTGCCAAAAATTTTATTAACGGTGCCGCGCATAATCTTTCCTAAATCCATAATGGGAGAGATTGACCCCATTACTTCTGATTATGTTGAGGCTGATTCCTTGAGTTCTAATGAGGTTGTTCGTGATAAGTCTTTATTATTTACCCATTCGAACTCTGCTTATTTTTTCATGCCTTATCATTATTATATTCTTCCATCATTTTTTGGTTGTCCGCATAATTATTCTTATTCATTATTTTTGGCAATCGGGCATGAACCAAAGCCTCCCTTGTTGAATAAGAGGCTTATAGATTGCAAGAAGGGGGCATTTGGCAATCTCCCTAGAAAGAAGCCACGTTGAATTTTTGTTTGCCACGTCGTGCTCAAGACGTAAAATAGAGCGCTTGATGGGAGGCAACCCATCATTTTACTTGCTTTCTAGTTAGTTGTTTTTATTTGATTTTTCGTTAATAATTTTCTTTTCTTTGTTTTGTATTTCATTTGGATTCGTGTATTCTTGTGGCCCTTATTTCTCTAATCTTTTTATAACCCCAATGAGTTATTATTCTTCATATTCTAGTCTTGCTTGATTTAATGTATATTGTTATTTCATGACTAGAGACTAAGTTTGGGGGTCCCTCGTGATGTTGAGCGTTATTGGACGTATGGACACTCGATTCCACTCAGACATGCACTGGCTTTCAAGAAGACATTTGGAATAAGATTCTCTTTTCCTTATCTCTTTTATTTTCACATGAGTTTTATTGTTGATGATGCTATGTGTAGTGGAATAGATTGAGGCATGCGATATTTTCTTAATTTTTCTTGGTTATAAATTGCGATTTCATCATTGTTTTATTGTCCTCGCATGTTGTTAATGGTTTTTGCTAAAAACGTGAATTTTTCGTGCTCCCGTGTGTAAAACGGATGTTACGATACTGATTTCTCTTAGAAGAAACAGTTGAGTTTAGTCGAGTTGTAGTCAGCGATATATGTTTCTGTTGAGTATTCAGTTAGGTCCGAAATTTTATCGTTTTTGTAGAAATTTTAGCAGATAAGAAAGGAGACATACGTGTTTTCAATTCACCATTCATACGTTTGGTTAAACTTTTCGCGTAGCTAGTCGTCCAGTAATATGAATCTTGTTGGCACTTGGATTGAGTTTAGAGTCAGACAGTTTTTCCAAAAAGTCGAGATATTAGTTGTTCTAAGTAACCGGGGGTATTCACGTGACCCGTTATTTACTCTCGCGTAAAACGACGACCCTGAGTAGATTAATAATTTTGAAATATCGCATTACCGATGATGGGGAGCCTAGTAACCATGGGTATTCGCGTGACCCGCTGTTTACTCTCGCGTAAAACAACAACCTTGAATCGGACATGCGGGAATAGCTATTCGAGTTGTTTCTCCGTTGTGGAGGGGAACTTAGTAACTAGAAGCATCCATGTGCCCCATGAGTTTCTTTTACGTCAAACGGTTCCCCAATACATGAGAATGGAATTCCACCCTAGGATTATCCCGATGAAACATCCCGAGATCCGAACCTAGTGGTCAACTCGAATCATCTTATTGAGCATATATAAGGGAATACTGTTCGAAGGTTATTTTGATAATGAAACTCTTGAATTTTGCCACTAGACTGTGGAACTGGGCGAATTGGCTTGTTTAATCTAACCCTTCATATTGACGGTCGGTTAAATTCATGCTTGTTAATCTTTGAGCATGATTTTCTTCATAAACGAGTGATTAGGACTGAAATTGGTTACTTAGTGGAATCAGTGTCCTGGATGTGACTCACTATTACGATACTTGTACTATTCGTTGAGATTTTCAGGGTAGTATTGATTAAGTTGAGCACTATGGACTTGCATGATTATTCACGTTACATTTTGTTTAAAATTGATAATTTTTGCTTGAGGACAAGCAAAGGCTCAAGTTTGGGGGTATTTGTTAGGCGTATTTTTATGCGCTTTTATATCATTATTTTATATCCATCTTGAGCCTAAATCAGCATAAATGAGCTTTTAATGCACTATTCTTATATGTTTTGCAGGAAATCGGAGTCCGGAAGCCAAAACGATGAAAAATGGGCGAAAACAGCAGTTTTTGGTCATGAGCCGCGGCACAAACTAAGTGAGCCGCGGCACACGAAGACAACCAGCGAGCGCTGAGCACACTGTACTGTGAGCCGCGGCACAGCCTATGTGAGCCGCGGCCCAGGAGGAAAAAAGGGCGCCCAGGCATGGGGCGCTGAACGTGTGAGCCGCGGCACAGATTAAGTGAGCCGCGGCCCACCAGGCGGCTTTGAATAATATTCCGCGTTTCCGGGCCGTTTTGGAGCCTGTTCTCGACCTAATCACACGGACGCGTTTTGGAGGCTAAGGACGACTATAAATAAGCATCATAGGGCTGAAGAGAAGGGGGAGGATCATCGATCAAGGAAGGGCATCGATAGCTAGGGCGAAGAACACAAGGAGGAGATTTGTGGGGCGACGACAAGACCACGGATCCCTACGGTTTTTCTACATCTTAGTTCCTAGATCTGCTCGAGTAGGATTTTCATTGTAGCCGATTTCATGACGGTTTGATTATTTATTATTATTTCAATTTACTCGTTATTCTATTGAATTGGATTCTTCTTACTGTTCTTAATGCTTTTTAATTGTCTGGCCAACAGTTAATTCGTTTTGAATGTCTTTATGGATTCGGGAGATGAAATTTAGGCATAGTTCTTGTGAGACGAATCATAATTTTCGTGAGATAGGGATATACTCATGGGAATTGTGAAGCCTATTTATTGTGGGAATTCTTGAACTGTTTTAGCTATTAATTATCTAATTCGAATAGGGATATATCGAGTTAATAATTCGTAGTATTTTCTATCGACCATGGGAAAGGCTTTAGAATAATTTAGGAATTCCTGGCTTACAATCAATTGAATAAAAGTGAATTGAATTGAATAAATATCATCACTGATTGTTTGATGTGAAAATCATAATCCTACACCCTTATTAGTATTATTATTATTATTAGTAGTAGTATTATTATTTATTAGTTTAGGTATAAATTCCATATAATTGTTCTTCAAATAAAATTACGAGTCGACTATATTTTGGTACTTAGTGAAATCAGTCCTCGAGGGAACGATACTTTACTTATCACTTTATTACTTGTTGACACCGTGTACTTGCGGCATATTGTGAGGGATTTTCCCACAACAAGTTAAGGCAATATTTTGAATCTATGTGCAACGTATTCGTTCTGGAATTACAGCAACTCCAACCCGTACTTCTAGTTTAAACGTTATGGTCCAATTTCATTTTTCTTTCACGGCTGTGGTATCTCGTTAAATTTCTGATTTATGGCCGGATATCCTTAACCGAGTGATGATTATTCTCGTTATGTTTGAGTAAGTAAACTCCGGTGTTTAATTTTTTTCAGGACTCGCTATGGCTAGGACTAAGAAGCTGAGCAAGAGGGCCAGGACTCAGTCATCCCCCACTCGAGGGGAAACTTCTCGTAGTCGCGCCGAGTCGGAGGCGCATCAGTTTTCTGACCCGGAGATCCACAAAATCTTCAACGAGAAGATTCGGCCGCGACCTCTTATCCCGAAAAGGGGATTTACTCCAGACCCCCAAGACGGGGAACTGCTTACCATGATAGACGAGATTGGGTGGGCCCGTTTCGCTGCACCCCCCGAGCCAGCGGTGATCTCGATAGTGCAGGAGTTCTATGCCAGCGCGTTATTGAAGCACATTCGGGCAGGCCAGATGTTGCAGCAGTCAGACACTCGGACTCAGGTCGATGTCCGAGGTATTACGGTTGATTTCTCTATAGCTGCTATTCGGAGGTTGCTTGGGCTGCCGGTGGTAGATGAGACGGCTTATGACCGAGTTATGGCTAGCCTCACAAAGGAGGCTCTGCTCGAGACTATTGCACAGCCCGACTCCGACTGGGAGCAGCGCGCACCGGGCTCTTCCACCTTCCACTTTAAGAGCTCGCGCCTCAGCCGGATCGGGCATGCCTGGCTATATTTTATCTGCGCACGTATTGACCCTACCTCTCAGATCCACACTGTTTTTCTCTCCCGAGACCGGACATTATATGCTATCACCTCCGGGCTACGATTCGATGTGGCCCCTATCCTTGTCCGATCTATCTTCCAGTGTATTCAGGGAGGGGCCAAGACGGGGTTGAAGCACCCCTCTCTTATTTGCACTCTGTGCCGGCAGTCGGGGCTGACGTGGTCAGACGACGAGCCGATGCTAGCTCCCCAGGCCCCGATCGACCACCGCATCATCTCACATTTTGACTAGTGGGGAGGAGCGTCGGCGCATGCTCGGGGGAGAGGATTTCTACTGGATGAGGCCCACGAGGGATCCCCCGAGCCTCTACTGCTGACACATGGGCAGGCTGATGCGGGCCCGCCGCCCGACAGAGAGCGCTTGCAGGAGATGTTCGACGGGCTGAGGGAGGATATGAGGAGAGAGAGAGGAGATGAGGAGAGAGAAGGAGAGTATGCTGGCTGCCATGAGAGAGGAGCAGCGGACGGAGAGGGAGAGAATCATTGCTGCCGTCAGGGACGAGATGCGAGAGCAGGCCCGCCGGGCCAACCGACGAGAGGCGAGGCGTCTAGCAGTAATGGATGCCTACCACCAGGAGCACCTAGCTGCATGGACGGCCCATATCATGCACCCAGATGGGCCATTTTTTGCACCTGCTCGGCCAGCCACACCACCCTCCTCACCGGATGATGCCGGCACCAGCTCATGAGAGGACTGGAGGGGAGTACTTGACCTTTCATTTTTATTGCATATTATATTTTTGTCCATTGAGGTCAATGTAGGGGGTGTCTATTTCTGTTGCTACATTTACTGCTGTAAATTTCGTTGCACTTTTTGTTATTTCTAGTTATCTTTTTGTCGATAGCCTTGCTTGTCATGATTTTACTATTATTCGTGAATTTTTCGTGCTTCTATTTGTGTAATACTGATGTTACGACACTGTTTTCCCTCTGAAGAAATGGTCGAGTTTTAGTCGAGTTGTAGTCAGTAATTTCTGTTTCTGCTAAGTCTTCATTTAGGTCCGAAATTTTTTCGTTTTTTGTAGAGATCTTAGCGGATAAGAGAGGAGACATACGTGTTTTAAAATCACCGTCGATACGTTTGGTTACATTTTTCGGTTAGCTAGTCGTCCAGTTCCATAAGTCGTGTTGGCACTTAGATTGAGTATAGAGTCGGTCAGTTTTTCCCAAAAATCGAAATAATATTTGTTCTATGAAGGGAAGTCTAGTAACCGGGGGTATTCACGTGACCCGTTGTTTACTCTCGCGTAAAACGACGACCCTGATTAGACTAGTGATTTAGAAATTTCGCATGTGCAGATGATGGGGAGCCTAGTAACCGGGGGTATTCGCGTGACCCGCTGTTTACTCTCGCGTAAAACAGTGACCTTGAATCGAACTTGCGGGAATAGCTATTCGAGTTGTTTCTCCGCTGTGGAGGGGAACTTAGTAACTAGAAGCATCCATGTGCCCCATGAGTGTCTTTTACGTCAAACGGTTTCCCAATACATGAGAATGGAATTTCCACCGTAGGATTATCCCGATGAAACATTCCGAGATCCGAACCTAGTGGTCAACTCGAATCAATTTCTTGAGCATATATATAAGGGAACACTGTCCGAGGGTTATTTTATTATGAAACTATGGAAATTTGTGCCACTAGACTGTGGGATTGGGCGAGTTAGCTTGTTTTTTTTAACCTGTCATAGTGACGGTCGATTAAATTCACGTTTGTTAATCTTTGAGCTGGATTTTCTTCATGAACGAGTGATTAGGACTGAACTTGGTTACTTTGTGGAATTAGTGTTCTGAGTGTAGCTCGCTATTACGATACTCGTATTATTCAGAGAAAATTTCAGGATAGTATTGATTAGGTTTAGCACTATGAGTTGCACGATTATTCACGATATTCTTTTGTTGAAATTAATTCTTTTTGCTTGAGGACAAGCAAAGGCTTAAGTTTGGGGATATTTGTTAGGCGTATTTTTATACGCTTATTTATCATTATTTTATATTCTTTTTATGATGAAATCTGCATAAATGAGCCTTTAATGCCCTATTATTTTATGTTTTGCAGGAAAATTGAGTCCGGAAGCTAAAACGAGGCAAAACGGGCGAAAACGGCGAATTTTGGCCGTGGGCCGCAGCACAGGGCAAGTGAGCCGCGGCACACGCAGAGGGCCAGCAGGCACCAGAGTAGACTATACTCTGAGCCGCGGCACATCTTTGGTGAGCCGCGGCCCAGAGGAAAATCACAGCGCCCAGGTTTTAACCTGGACGCCATGTGCCGCGGCACAGTTTAAGTGAGTCGCGGCACACAAGGCGGTTTTGGTGTGCTCCGCGCGGATTTGGGCCGTTTTGAAGCCAGTTCTCGACCTACTCACACGGACGCGATTTGGAGACTTTTGAGAGTTATAAATAAGGGTTTAAGACCCTAATTAATTATCTTGGGAATCTGGGAAGCTTGGAAAAAGGAGGAAGACAGAAGATTATCGCAGACGAGAGAAGCAGAAGAGATCAAAGGTAGAGGGGGGAAGCCAGAAGAACGAAGGAATCCGAGCTCTTCATCTGCGTTTGATTTTCATGCTTTTATTTATTTATTCTGTATTTTCATTATTTAGCATGTCAGGCTAAAACCCTTGATCTAGGATTTTGATGAAACCTATGTTTTGACGGATTTGCTTGAGATTATCTATTTAATTCCCTTTTTGTTGGGTTTTCCCAATCGTGTTTAATGATTTCAATTATTTGGCCAATAGTTGTATTGTTCTAATCATTCAATTCGAATCGGGAGAGGAGAATTGGTGAGGAACTATTGGTGAGAACCGTTTTATTCTGTGAGATAGGAATATACTCATAGAAACTACGTGGCCTTTTGGAGATTTTATGCTTTTTGCCTATTGACGAATTAATTCACCTAGGGATAGAGTGCGTTATTTGCCTTTAGAAAAATCTATTGACCTCGGGAGAGGCGGTAGAGTATATTAGCAATCTTCACCTTCAATAAATTGGGAAAATCATTAACTACAGATAATCGAGAGTAAATTCGGATAAACCGAGGTGGATTCAGAATCCTAGACTTATTTATCATTTGATTCTCTTTCTTCAAGCAATCGTTTTTGCTGTTAGTTCTTTATTGATTTTATTTAGTAATTAATTGCGACCCAAAGTTCGTTTGTTCAAATAAAACTGGAATACACAAAATTCAGTAGTTAGTGATTCAGTCCTCGTGGGAATGATATTCACTCATCACTTTATTACTTGTAAACGATAACGTGCACTTGCGTTAAAGAAAAATCGCAACAACACGCACCCAAGTCCACTTCCTCGGTCGTACCCCTTAGTATCGACCCCCAGACGCCCCGTCGAACGCTCCGGGTGGAAGTTCGACCACACACGCACCCGAATCCACTTCCTCGGCCGTACCCCTTAGTATCAACCCCCAGACGTCCCGTCGAATGTTCCGGGTGGAAGGAACACAACTCACGCACCCGAAATATCACAATTCAGTTGTAAACCACAAGCCTCAAAAATCAATCTCAGTATATATAGTCGAGGTACCTTACTAGAATGGCCAGTTCATCCAACACACACCCATGACTAAGTAACGATACAATTAACACTAGAATTCAACGATGCAGCTAGTACCAATAACATAGCAACAAGAGGAAATACCTTTCCAACCTCGCAGAACGGCACAACCTCCTCATAAAGGAGTCACCACCTTTACCACACCATGTCACATGATCATCAATGAACACATGTTCCCCCACACATGCCTCAACGAGAGGTTAAACTATAAAACTACAAACGTCATAATCACACAAAACGATATTCTATGAAAGTAAGGTATTCCTATACTTACAATAATGTACATACTTTGACAATCACATTTGTCCACGAAATCATATGAGTCATCTTTAAGGAAATATTGAAAAGCATATCGATTTCTATCAAAGTTAATTATAGATGTTCACTCAGTACGTATCGTCGATTTCCAAATACTAAACCCACAGAAAACATAATGTATGGGCAAGATACTTGCCTTGATAGTCGATGCCGGACACTCCGACGAACATGGCTCAACCGAAAAACCTCGAACACCCACAACTCTCCGGCGGAAATGACGGTAACACAACCGATCAGGAAACAGCGAATGGAAGGTTTCCGACTCAAGTTCTCTGCAAGGAACCTGACCCTAACATCATACCATGAATAAATTGATGATCTTACGAGGAAGAATAATCATAGAATGCCCAAATCCCCCTTTGTGACATTTTATCGAACACTTACAAGGCGTCGCTTAGAAACTCAATAAAACGACGAATCCTCGGCAATCCAACCGTGGACAAACAATGGATTCGATATAATACAACTTAATAATCATCAATCCATCACTATTCTAAGTTATTATGGATCAAACGGGCGAAATCAAGCAAAACCCCCAATTTCTCAAAATCTAAGGTTTTAGGAAAACAAACCTTGATTCGCTGGATTAAAGGATGTTATGTGATGATCAATTGATGATATGAACTCCAGAACTTCGTGGATTGATTGACAAACATCATGGATCCAAGATCCCCAAGGCTCCAGCCGCGGAAGAGAAAGAGAGAAATGGGAAAAATGATCAAATCGGATCGCCGCCATATTTATCTTTAGTGCAGCCTAACGTACGCTAGGCTGCCGAGCTAGCGTGCGCTAACGGGCAGTCGTGGTCGAGAATGTTCGGCCGGGGCCCGCCATCATGTGCTGGACACATGCACTGTCGGCCCAGGCCGAAATCCAGAGACTTCCTGGACTAGACTGCTCGGCCAGGTAGCGTTCGCAGCCTTCCAGCCGTAGCGTGCGCTACCTGTCGGCCGTAGCGTGCGCAGTGTCCGCCAGTGGCGTGTGCTACCTGCTACCCACCAGAAGTCCAGAACCCCTCTGCCCCTACTGTCTCGGCCGACTAGCGCGCGCAGCTAACTGGACGTAGCGTGTGCTGCCTCCCGGCCATAGCGTGCGCTACGCCGGTTCCTGCCGCACCTGTCCGGCTAGTGCCCACAACCGTCCGGCCAGTTCCCGACCACCATGACTCGATGACTCGATTATCTGAAATTGCACGGAACGAACACGACAAAACCCTCGTGGGCAACATCATTGATCCAAAATGAAAACAACATATAATAAAACACCATATACGGCCATAAACACCAAAATCAGTTGTCGAGAAAATAATTTCAGCGCTCGGAAATCGGGAAATATCCGGAAAAATCCAAAATAACCGGAACGAAAATCGTGGGTATTACAGCTCGGGCACCAGTTACTCATATATCAGCCCCAGTTGCGGGAGAGCCGAGCGTGAATCAGGCACGGGCAGTTTCTCAGCCACAACAGAGTTTTGGTAGAGGTCGAGGACGTGGGCAGCCTTCTAGAGGGGGAGCTTCTAGTGCGGGGTCTGTTCCGCCCCGTGTGTATGAGATGAGACGAGCTGGGGATCCCGACGCCATGGTAGCTACAGGTACCGTTCAAATCCTTGACCAGCCTATTTCCATGTTATTCGATTCTGGTGCTACGCATTCTTTCATATCCAAGGATTGTGTGCATCGTCTACATGTTGATTTCCTAGTTGCGTGTGAACCTTTTGTCGTTAAACTGCCTAGTGGGGATAGAATCGTGGGGTATCGTGAGATTAGAGATTTTTCGAGTATCGCCGGGAGGGTTTGGCCTTCTAATCTGATTGCGGTAGATATTAGAGACGAGGATATGATTCTTGGTGAGGATTGGCTGGACCGTCATGGGGTGATCATGAATTATAGAACGAGAACCGTTTTGATGTTAGACTCTGACGGTACCGAGCATTCTTTTGTGGGGCGTAAGCGGAGTAGCCAGAGATTTCTGATCAGCGCTTTGAGAGCGGTGAGACTTCTTCGAGGAGGTTGCACGGGTTATTGGTGTTATGCGTTGAGATCGGAAGAAGGGGGAGTCAAGCTCTCGTCGATTCCGGTAGTGTTTGAGTATCCTGATGTCTTTCCAGACGAGTTGTCGGGTTTGCCGCCCGACCGAGAGGTGAGTTTACTGTCGATTTAGAGCCGGGTGCAGCACCAATTTCGAAGACGCCATACCATATGGTGCCTGCCGAGATGCTTGAGTTGAAGAAACAGTTGAGAGAGTTGTTAGACATGGGGTATATTCGTAGATTTGTCGAGGGGTTCTCTAAGCTCGCTCGACCGCTGACTCAGTTATTACAGAAGTCAGAGAAGTTTGTTTGGACTGACGAGAGATAGAAGAGTTTCGAGGAGTTGAAGAAACGGTTGACGACCCCTCCCGTTTTGGCTTTACCGAGTGGTAATGAGGGTTTCTCAGTTTTTAGTGATGCTTCGGGCCAAGGGCTCAGATGTGTACTGATGTAGCACGGGAAGATGATTGCCTATGCTTCCCGTCAGTTGAAACCGTACGAGTTGAATTACCCTACGCACGATCTTGAGTTGGCCGTGGTTGTGTTTGCGTTGAAGATCTGGCGTCACTACTTGTATGGCTTGTCATGTTAGATTTTCACCAATCACAAGAGCCTGAAGTACATTTTTATGCAGAAAGAGCTTAACATGAGACAACGGAGATGGTTGGAGTTGATTAACGATTACGACCTCGAGATCCTTTACCATTCGGGCAAGGCAAATGTGGTGGCAGATGCCTTGAGCTGGAAATCGGGATCGATTCGGGCACTGGAGTTACTTACAGCCCAGCTTGGACTCCAGCAAGAGTTGATGAGGTTGAGCGTTGAGATTGTATTACTAGAGAGTTCCAGACAGTTGCGTACTCTTGAGATTTCTTCGTCTCTAGTCGACGACATTAAATCGAGACAATTGGAAGACCCGATGTTTATTCAGCTTCGATAGAATGTGGGGAAGGGGAAAGCCCAGAGATTCGTGATATATGAGGATGGTGTGTTGAGATTCTGAGGTAGCTTTGTGTTCCGAATGACTTGGAATTGAGACAGAGTATTATGAGAGAGGCTCACGCGTCACCTTACTCAGTCCATCCGGACTCGAGTAAAATGTATAAAGATTTGAGGAAGAATTTCTGGTGGAATGACATGAAGAATGAGGTAGTCGAGTTTGTGGCTAAGTGTTTGACTTGTCAACAAGTCAAAATCGAGCATCAGTGTCCAGCCGGATTGTTGAAACCACTTCCTGTCCCGGAATGGAAGTGGGAAGATATCTCCATGGATTTTGTCACAAACTTGCCGAGGACGAAGACCGGAATGAATATGGTGTGGGTGATCGTAGACCGACTGACTAAGTCGGCACATTTTCTGGGCATCAAGGATACTTAGGGTCTAGAAAAATTGGCTCGTATTTTTATTGCGCAGATAGTGAGACTTCATGGTACGCCGAAGACTATTAATTCGGACAGAGATGGCCAGTTTGTATCGCATTTATGGCAGGCGGTACATAAGGCAATGGGGACACGTTTGCGTTTGAGGACATCTTTTCACCCTCAGACCTACGGACAGTCCGAGCGTACCATTCAGACGTTCGAGGATTTGTTGTGCGCGTGTGCGTTAGAATGGAGTAATGAATGGGAGGAGCATGTGGCCTTAATCGAGTTTACGTATAATAATAGCTGGCACGCACCGATTAAGATGGCACCATTTGAGGCGCTTTATGGCCGATGTTTCCGATCACCTATATGTTGGGATGATCCGTCCGATTTAGTTGGCACCGAGCCGAATCTTGTATTACAGACGAGGGAGAAAGTTGAGTTGATTAGAAAGAGAATGTTGGCAGCTCAGATTCGACAAAAGTCTTATGCGGATATTAGGCGTCGAACTTTGGAGTTTGAGGTTGGAGATCATGTTCTGTTGAGAGTGTCCCCGGCGAAGGGAGTTTTCCGTTTTGGGAAAAAGGGGAAGCTCAGCCCGAGGTATATTCGACCTTTCGAGATATTGGAGAGAGTTGGCGAGTTAGCATACCGTTTGGCATTACCTCCATCGTTGAGTCATGTGCATAGTGTATTTCACGTCTCCCAGCTGAGGAAGTATGTTCCAGACCCGTCCCATTTTATTGATTTCGGGGACGTGGAGATCGATAAGGACGTCACGTTCGAGGAGAGGCCCGTTAGAATTTTGGAGCGTCGAGATAAACAGTTAAGGCACAAAACCATTCCTTTGGTTAAAGTGCAGTGGTTGAGGCATGGAGTAGAAGAGGCAACGTGGGAGTTGGAGGAGGATATGCGTTCGAGGTACCCCGAGCTTTTTGATTCTTAAGTTTCGGGACGAAACTTCTTTTTAGAGGGGGAGAATGTAATATCCGTACCTTTCAATTTTTAGAAGTTTCTATTTTTGGTTTATGTCTATTTTTATCGACTCGCTTGTAACCATTTCGACATTTTGAACCTACTTTATTCTTGGAATTTTTCCGTTTGGACGAGTTTTGGTGATGTATTTACGTAATCCTATTATATATTATGTTTTGCCGTATGAACGTTCGATTCTCGTAAAACTTGTTTGTTTTCGTTGTTTATTGGTTGGTATAAGTTCGATATGGTTGAGTTGGTCATGTTGTGACTTTCGGTTCGTTAATCCGACGTCGTATTGTTATTTTCGGACACTTGGGCCATTTTTGTAATTTCCTATAAGTTTAGGGAATTTCATCTTCATTGTCGTATTTCGGATTCCCGAGTTAGCGGAATTGTATTTTCTTGTAATGCTTAGGTTCGTCATCGAATATACTTCGTAGCCATATTTTTGGTTCGATAGCAGGTCCGGGTTTCGGAGTCGTCCGGAACCGTTTGGACAGCAGCTGCCCAGAACTGTTGTCCAGTAGGGTGTTACGGCCGTAACACCCCATTCGTTACGGCCATAATGTTGGCCATGTTATGGCCGTAATGTACACCCTGTTACGGCCGTAACAGCCCGCTGTTTTAAGACAGCCGGCAGAGTCAGAAATCTTATTTCTCATCTCTCTCTTCGTTTTCTCTCGTCCAGCGACATCAGAGGCGATTTCCACCAGTTTTGACCAGAGCTTTCTTCATTTCCCATCACTATAGAGTCGTGCTATCATATTATCATCAACGTAATCATCTTCTTCCGTCCAAATCTGAGGTAATTTCGTCTACTACCCTAACTTGTCAATTTTGGGGGGGTTTCCAGGTTTTGCTTGTTAGACTCGAATTGTTCAAGTATGTTGTGATATTCCTCATCGATTGTCATTATTGGGTGACTCCCAATCCGTTTTTGTCGAGTTTAATCCATGAGTTATCGATTCGGGGAGATTTTGTGTGAACCCTCGCCCGTATCGATCGAACGTTTGTTATCATAGCTTGTAATCGGGGTTGTGGGCATTTTCCATTCGATTATTGTTGTCCGTTAGGACTGAGTTATGTTGATCCTTCGTTTAGGAACCGTCGTTTTCCATCCGGATCGTCCGTAGTCGTTATTCATTCCCGAATCTTCGAAGATGTCTCAAAGGCAAGTACTTTACATTTGTTTACGCGTTCTAGTATTTGAATTATGGCATTTCGTGGTTGTATGGATGGATATGTGTATGTTCACCTAGGGACGATCTGACGGGGCCTCTAGGGGTACGTTTCCATGAGTTTCGTACCGCAAACTATGGTTAACCATCCAGGGATGTCCGACGGGGCTCTGCGGGGTACGGTGGCCGTGAGTCTCGTACCAAGGTTAACATTGAATTGTTTTGTTGGAGAATTGTGTTTTGTGCATGTGCACCGTAAATATCCCGGAATATAAATGATTTCTAAAATGATTTTGGCGCATATTTTCATCTGATTAGAATGGTAGTTCAAATGGATTGTACTTGCACTAGCAGTTGTCACTAACCCCTTAAATGGGGGAAATACTTTTGTATTTCTGGTACTGGTCAAGGAAGCAAACGAGCATGCGAGCCATATGAGGATGATGAGCAGGCGTGATTCTGTTCAGTAGTTATTTATTGATGTCTTGTTTTGGGATTCCTTTATTTTGTAACTGATTTAAGTGCTCGAGTACTTCTTTCTTGAATTTGTTAATGTTGTGCACCCGTTTTGGGAAGTGGATTGGATGTCAGTTTATATTGTCGTATTTCAGTCTTTTATTTTGAATGTCGTGGATTGTGAAATTGTCGTTTTGTTATTGATGTGTGTCGTTGTCGAATGTCTTGTTGGTACGTTAGCCTGGTGGCATCCATAGCATGGGGTCCACGGCGCTGTAATATACCCTGATCGTCTTGGGGGTGTTATAATACAACTATTATCAAATCCAACTTTTCATCTTCCATCTGTTTCCTTTTCCTATCAAGTTTAGACTTTCTACGAATTTCGTCTTTCATATCATCATTATGACATACTACAATCAAATGTAACTTTTCTTCTTTCATCATTTTTCTTTCCATCACGCGCGTTACATTGTCCAGTACACAATTTGCTAATTATCTAAGTAAATACCTATGATAAACAATGCACTGTTTAGAAAAGATCAACCGTCCCCAACCCTTCATCTTCGATTTCCTAATGTGTGTATGTTAAATATAATTTTTACCTCATGTAAATTAATTTATAATCTTTCCCCAAACTCCTCTATTGCAACCTTTGACCTCTCGCCCTTTCCCTCCCCAAATTTTTATTTTTTCTGCCTTTACATTGTCCAATATACAAATCACTAATTAACTCATTAACTATCAAAATGATGAAAACATTAGACGGGTGATAAACAATACATCGTTTGAAAAAAAAAAAGTCTATTCTCAACCCTTCATCTTCTGCTTCCAGGTGCTTCTATGGAAGCTTATAAATATGTGTTGGTTTGTTGCTTTCATCATCTTTGTCCTGTTCTTTGCATTCACCTGTATTAGAAACACAGATTTATATAATTAGTGTATTACAAGTTAAGTATAACATGGCAGATTGCTTCACCAAATTCAATATATAATTCTAGATCATGTGTTCACATCTAAACCGCTTATTTTTGAACTAAAAATTCAATTTTAACCTCTTTGTGTTCACATTTATTTTCACACTGTTTCGTGACATTAATATATTGTTTTTGTTTTTTTCGCTATTTAAAGAATATATTATTTCTATGGTCCATAAATGATCATTTCAAGTTTAGACTTCCTATGATTTATGTCTTTCATTTCATCATTATGACATACAACTATTATCAAATGCAACTTTTCATCTTCCATCTTTTTTCTTTTCTTGTCAAGTTTAGACTTCCTATGAATTCCGTCTTTCATATCATCATTATGACCTACTACAATCAAATGCAAATTTTCATCTTCCGTACTTTTCCTTTCCTATCACGCTTGTTACATTATCCAATACACAATATACACTTTGCTAATTATCTAATTAAATACATGTGATAAACAATGCCTTGTTTAAAAAAAAAATCAACCATCCCCAACCCTTCATCTTCGGTTTCCTAATGTGCCCATTCGCTCCCCAATTTTTTATTTTTTCGGCCTTTACATTGTCCAATATAAAAATAACTACTTAACTTATTAACTATCAAAATGATGAAAACATTAAGTACGTGTGATAAACAATACATCCTTTGAAAAAAAAGTTTGTTCTCGACCCTTCATCTTCTGCTTCCAGGTGCTTCTATGGAAGCTTATAAATATGTGTTGGTTTGTTGCTTTCATCATCTTTGTCCTGTTCTTTGCATTCACCTGTATTAGAAACACATATTTATATAATTAGTGCATTACAAGTTAAGTATAACATGGCAGATTGCTTCACCAAATTCAATATATAATTCTATATCATGTGTTCACATCTAAACCACTTATTTTTAAACTAAAAATTCAATTTGAACCTCTTTGTGTTCACATTTATTTTCACACTGTTTCGTGACATTAATCTATTGTTTTTGTTTTTTTTCGCTATTTATAGAATATATTATTTCTATGGTCCATAAATGATCATTTCAAGTTTAGACTTCCTATGATTTATGTCTTTCATTTCATCATTATGACATACAACTATTATCAAATGCAACTTTTCATCTTCCATCTTTTTTCTTTTCCTGTCAAGTTTAGACTTCCTATGAATTCCGTCTTTCATATCATCATTATGACCTACTACAATCAAATGTAAATTTTCATCTTCCATCCTTTTCCTTTCCTATCACGTGTGTTACATTATCCAGTACACAATATACACTTTGCTAATTATCTAATTAAATACATGTGATAAACAATGCCTTGTTTAAAAAAAAATCAACCATCCCGAACCCTCATCTTCGTTTTCCTAATGTGCCCATTCGCTCCCCAATTTTTTATTTTTTCGGCCTTTACATTGTCCAATATAAAAATCACTACTTAACTCATTGACTATCAAAATGATGAAAACATTAAGTACGTGTGATAAACAATAAATCCTTTGAAAAAAAAGTCTGTTCTAAACCCTTCATCTTCTGCTTCCGGGTGCTTCTATGGAAGCTTATAAATATGTGTTGGTTTGTTGCTTTCATCATATTTGTCCTGTTCTTTGCATTCACCGGTATTAGAAACACAGATTTATATAATTAGTGTATTACAGGTTAAGTATAACATGGCATATTGCTTCACCAAATTGAATGATTTGAATAAATATAGGATTGATTGAAAATTCAGGTCTCTTGGTGCCGAATGTGGCAAGTTCCGGTTCATGAAAATTTTTCCGAGTCATGGAGCTTCTTCCGGTGGACAAATTTATAAGTTTTTATCAATTGTTTATTTAATATATTTTGATCTATAACATTTTGTAATAATATATTATTATTATTTTTTTCAAAGGGTACGCGTATTCAGGCTTCACTGAAGGGATATATCATTGAATGGTTTTTGGATTTAATTATTGAGAGTGACTTTACCATATAGAATAATTTTCGGTTGTGTACAGACCTAAGAATTTTCCTATTGCAGTACATCCATGCTAAATATCATTCCATAAGAATACCTATGTTGGATCTACAGTTTCAACCATATTTTCAAAGACAATTTTTAGTTTCCGCAGTTACTCTGATATTAAAAGTCGTTATTCAAAGGATGAAGCTCCTTTGTTTGGTAATTTTACTGAAAATATTTTTCCCATTAGTTGTTTTTTAGACTTCTATTGTATTAATTATGGATTATATTTGCAGATATTATCGGTAATATTGTTGATTTCAATGATTCAGGAATGAAGGAAGATGTGACTGTTAAGGGGAATATGAATATTCATCTTCTGTTGGAGGATTTGGACTAAGATTTTATTGATATTTAATCTGAGTTTTATGGTTTACTATTGTGTTTACTAAATAATTTATTAATCTGTTCCGATAATATTAATTGTTTTTCATCATTATAATATTTATATTTTAATTTATTTGACATGTTTTAGGAAGACAAAATTGCAATGTGTTTTGTGGTATCCTTATTTTCATCAAGTGCACAGTGTTATTGAAAGATTGAAGAATAGATCTGGAGGTTATTCCATTGCTATTGTTCAGCTGTGTAGAGCTAAAAATATGAGAGGTTTGATTTTTGTATTATGTATAATTTCTTATTTTATTTATTGTCTTTAAATATTAAATCATCCTTTGTTATATAAAAATTTGCACATTATTTAATAGGTGAAGTTGGTGTTTCAAATACATTCTGCCATAAAGGTTGTTGTTGATCGACAAGTGGAGGGAATTGTTGAGTATATTAGCAAATATTATTTATGTCCAACTACTTCATTGATTTTATTGATTTCAGTATATATGATGTTGAAATAATGTGTAATTGTGTTCAATCGGGCTACCTGTCAACGAATCAGCCAAAACTTATAGTGACAGTCAGTTATAAAATTCTTATGTTCTTAGTGTCAGAGAAAAATTACAGCCTGCCTCAAATGTTTTTATGACTCTTGAACAATTGAAGTCATCTGATACTATGGGTATTTTGGGATTTTTTCTCTTTTTTGTATTTACCATCAATTAATTCTTTTTATTTTATTTGTATAAATTTATAGGCTGTCATGGTTTGGGTGGCCTGTTCTATCTCTGATGTTTTGTTTGAGAAAGATTGGTGCTACAAAAGTTGTTTGAAGGGTAGAAAAAAGGTCAGTGAGAAGGATGCACAATTTTTGTCTGATAAGTGTGGGAATTATGTTGTTGGCAATGCTAGATTCAAGATTCACATTAAAGTTGTTGATAGAAAATCAAGGGCAATTTTTCTTTTTACGGGATGACATAGCAAGAATGTTAATTGGGACCAGTGCTTCCAATGTTTGTGAGAAGGCTTGCCTTGGTATGGTTATTTATAAAGTTTGATTTATAAAAACGAATAACAATATGAATCTTTTATCTCATGATTGTTTTTAATGCAGGAATCTGCTGCAGGAAATATCGATTTTGGGACTTCTTCAAAGGATTTCTGCAGGCTGGAACTGTAATATGTAACACCCCCAAATCATTATATTACATTGTCGCAGACACTCTTCGTGAGGATCTACCAGGCTAAATACAGAAAAACACAATACATACCACCATGGCTAATAACGAATCACTAGACCGGTTTGGTCTTTTACCACAATACAACAAAATAAACATACATAACTCGAACTCATAACTCATACCCACGCAGGGGTTGGATTACATCAACGTTCCCATAAAACGGGAAGACTACACAACGGAGAGCCAAACACTGAGACTCTACCAAAATACTCAACGATTGGCCCTCATATGATTAGTATCATCGTCTTCCATCATCCTTCGTATCGATCCTGTGATTTGCTCCCCAGCAACCTGCAAGTACCTGGACGCAATACATAAATCCACCCCCCGAATACTCGGGGGTTAGCAAAACTCCACTATTTTGCTAGTGCAAGTATAAAATACAAATACAAGCCATACACAACATGCCCCAGGAAATATGAAAATTAATCACTTCCACAATTCAACCCAACAAAAGACTTCCCGAGACATTCCATTAGATAAAATAGTTCAAACCGTAAAAAGTTGGAATGAGACATGTAAACGCTTTGAAAAGCACTTTAAAATTCTCGGGAGTTTTGGAAAGACATTTTGAACTAATGAATCCTCAATTTATTAAAACCCACATAGGGACACGACCTCAAGTATTGCTTTTCAAAAGATGCAAATTCGGTCACAAAATACGGGTCTACGACCCAAACATCAGCATCACATACTCGAGTGAATAACCCAAAGGTCAAACTCGATACACAACCAAACCACAATGCACGGAAACAATCACAGGGCCCGCGTCCTTATGCCAAAAACCTCACAATCAAGAAATGAGTCATATACGACACTTATATTGATGCCATTCTAGCCAATTACCAAGACCTTACGTATGACGTATCTCACACCGAGAATGAAAGCATTATGATATTCCGGACATATCACAATTATCGCAACAACAACGTCCCATAATCATCACAAAACAACCTCCGAGCTATACTGGACCTGTACCTCTCGAGCAAGATACACACCCCAGGGACACCTCGTCAGGCCCTCCCTAGTGTATAGCCCAACCGAGTGATCTGCCGAACTTGAAGTCTAAACAAATCCCAGGGGACCCTCGCTGATTTTACTCGGCTCACACACAATCTCAAAAACCACATGGTGTTGTTACCCAAAATATTATTTGGAATGATTTGCTGGATATGGCTATGGGTGAGTAACAAACACAATGCGACAGCACGTACGGTGGGATGTAAATAACACAAGATTTGCCGAGGTTGTTAGTCCCGGGCTTGAATGATCTCGCGAGATATTATTAATAAGAATACTGCTATGGAGTACAACTATTAATATTAGAGTATGATTACAACGAGTGTAATAACCCTAGTTGTCTAGATCTTGAATGCTGATGATTGCCGGAAGAACCAGAGTTAATGCTCTGTGAGTTCTTGCTGCAAAGATGAAGTTCCAAAAGTCCCTTCCAAATGCTGGAAATCTTCTATTTATAAGAGAGGAGTTTGGATGCCTCGATCCCAAACGGGCGATCACCTTTCCTGCATTAAATGCTCATTTAATGCTTCTGATACGCCATTAAGGGCGACCGGGGCGATCGTCCCACCACGTGGGTCGGTTTCCTTAAAGTCTGCGGCTGCTATAAGTAGCCAACCGTGCGAACCAATGAGAAAACAACACATGCTCCAAGACTCAGTCCTGGGAGGTCCCACCTAGGGCGCCTTTTGCGGGTCTGTCGGTAGGTGAGAGGCTGTCCTTGTCACTAACAGTTGGTGATGGGCTGGAGGCAAAAAGCCTTATCCTGCTGCGCCGTTTGCGGGTCTGCACGTGGGCCTTCTTCCCGAGATTCAGTCTTCGTAGACTTGACAGAGGTCGGCTTTGCATGTGGCATAATAGGTCGTCCTTGGTCGGGCACTAGAGATGATCACTAGGTACCTAAAGACAACATCTTCCTTTAGTAAGACTGCTTCGATCGCTTGGTACTTGATCTCTATCCGACATCTTCATTTAGTAAGACTGCCTTGGTTTATTCGACACTTAACTTGGGCCGACCGGACTTTGTGCCCATTCGACAATTAACATGGCACAAATCTGTAACACCCCCAAAACCATACGGGAATATTACAGCGCCGTGGGCCCCAAATTGGAACCCACAAGGCTAAAATCATTTTCGCAAACGTTTAAAAATGCCAAAAGGCGCTTTGAAAGTACTCACACACGCAGTGGGTAAAATCACAGTTCAAAGAATATCGAAAGCCATTTAGAAACATACACACACAGCAGATAAAACATAATTAAATACATTTGCAGTGGAATTAGAAAAAACCGGAAAAGAATACACGAGCCCAACAATCACGCCATAGCCAGTATCACCGGAAAGCTCATCCCTTCACGACCGCTACTTGCTCGAACTCCGAGTACCTAAAAGATAAAGCCCACGACGGGGTCAGCCATAATACTCAACAATGATAACGATCACATCACAAAAACAATACATATCGATGTAATCACAAGGCAAGGATAAATCCAGTGTAACCTTACTGATCCATCACAATCCATATCAAATCAGCTCTTACCATAATCCACGTCCCGCGTCCTTAAGTAATGAACGAATTCAAATGTAATCACCTGTACTGTATCCAAAACACTACCAAGATTTCCAACATAAACATATCTCGAGTATAGAATAATCTGGCCAAGTTCAATTCTGTTGGCTGGGTCGCACAATCAGATCCCAATACTGATAGAAACTGATATCACATGATACATCTGCAAATCAACTGTCCCAAAACAATGGCAAGTCCCGGATATCAATGCAAGCATGAATGCTTACACAATCAATAATGACAAACAATCAATGCATCACAACGGAAATATCAATGACATGATATTTCCACACAAGATCGACAAAGGATCAACCACGAACGAGAATACCATGATGTGGTAACTCCAACAAGATCAATGAAGAATCAATAACCGAAAATACCGGCAGTACGGCAAATCCCACAAGATCAATAAAAGGTTGACAACCGAGAATACCGACGACACGGTAAGGATCAACGAAGAATCAATAACCGAGAATACCGGCGACACGGTAAACTCCAACAAGATCAATAAGAGTCGACAACCAGAAATACCAATGGTACGATAAACTCCAATAATATCAATAAAGGGTTAACAACCGAGAATACTGACGACACAGTAAACTCTAGCAAGATCAATAAGGACCAACAACCGGGAATACCAGCGATACGGTAAACTCCAACAAGAGCAATAAGGAATCGACAACCGAGAATACTGACGACACGGTAAACTCCAATAGGGATAATAAGGGATCAACAAATGAGAATATCGACGACACGGTAAACTCCAATAACATCAATCAAGAACTAATAACCAAGAATACCAACGATGAGACAACTCTCAAACGGAATCAATAAGGATCAATAACGAACGAGATTACCAATGACAGGGTGAACTCCAAACGTGATTTATAAAGGATCGATATCAATGAGTTGACCATCGATATGGTAACTCTGAACGAGATTAGTAAAGGTTCAACGGCGACAGATACATGAGAGAATAAAATCGTCAACCATATACAAATCATATATATGGGATTTCAAAGACAAACCGAATATCGAACAGATCCAATTATACATGGACTGTGAACGACCAATCAATAAGACTCAAGATGGACGTCACGATACGCTCGATCCAGACATGTGTCCGTGTACAAGCCAACCACGGGTATTGATCAATACACGTCTGGTCTCGTACCTAATCAGCCTCACGAAGTACGTCCCGTGTGCACGGTTCAATATGAGGTCGAAACCAACACATGCTACACGTGCCCGTCCCGAAAATCCTACACATGAACGATCAGATTGTATCTGAGTCCAGATATGCCACGATACAACATGACAACCAATCTCGAAGAAACGCATACACAACAAGGATCAGAAGACTTTCCAAGAGGGCAACAATAACTCGATCAAGAAAGACCGACACGACCACAATTTCGTATTCCGTCAGACAACAATCCACAGCATGCTCAACAATGCATATAATAATAGCACATAAACTCCCAAGGCAGCATCCAAGGGTCACGGAAGCATCTACTCAGGAATACTCCGGACAATATCACATAAACTCCCAAGGCAGCAGCCGAGGGTCACGGAAGCATCTACTCAGGAATACTCTGGACATAGGTTCCATTTAGGTCTTATCCCCTAACACATTTTCATTCGGGTACCATACAGGTTTTATCCCCAACACATCGGCCCCACAGATTACGGCTCAAAGAAAGAGCACTTCACAAAACGTAACAAACAATGGTGCACATTCACCGCATGAAATATCAACACACACATGCAATAATGCAACATGATGATTATCATAATTTAACAATATTAATTTACCTCAAGCTGGAGACGCTAACCTTTCCACGACCAACTGCCCTGAACGAATACACAGTTTATCCGAAAAATCCAACATGAAGTACAGCCCATAACTAATACCAAACCACCATCCCAAGTTCAACATCGGCAGGATAGCTAGCCTTGATATCTAACTTCTCATATAATAGACCAATTATAATTCACGTTCCCATTTCCACTAGACATCCTTAAAATTCTATACATTATGATTTATCTCAGTCCAATCATAATATACGTACAATCATTCCGACAATCCATATTCCATGATACCATTGCTATATGAATCATAAATGAATGAAAACGAAATCATTTATTAACATTATGAACTGAGCAAGCATAACTTGCCTTGATACCAATTCGACGAAGCTGCTATCAATCCCGCCGTCTTCATCTACAAGCTCCTCAGCCCCGACCAAGACGATTCATGCATTCTCCAACCTCAACCGTATTACAACGTTTAACATCAACGATCACTAACGCAACCTAATGCAATAATTAATTAACGATATGTTCAATAACGATCAACAACCAAAATGACCAACTAATCAAACTCGATGGTTCAACGATATCTCGATCATATGAAACCAAACCATATCAACTCTTATCAATACGAATACAAGACGAATTTCGATAATCAATAGTTCTATCAACGTCTACAACATTCTTGGTTCCGACTTCAATCTTAAATTCAGATTAACACGGCTTATTCTTGAAAATTCATAGGAATACAATTACCGGCTATCATCATGAATAATCATATACCAAAATTAGCTGTAATCCTTCCAATTTACGGACATATATCATTCAAGAATTCTTCAAGAACATGAATTAGTCCATAATCATGTTTGAAGCCAACAAAACGGCGTAATTCGATGTGTTCTAACATCTAATCATCATCTAATCCATAATCCAAGGCATGTATCATTTTGTTCTTCAATATACGATTCGTATAATCTCAAAATCATAACATCAATACCATAATCATCACTATACGGAGAAGAACATCAACACTAAACTCAAAATCTGAATTCAAGGAGTAGAGTTCATCAACATACCTTTTGAAGAAGAACCACAAGGATCAAACACTTCAGGAATCATTAACATCTTCACATCCAAGCCTCAAATTCATGCTCTCAAGCTCCTAACCAAGTTAAAAGTGTCTAGAATACACTTAGAAGTGAAGAAGGACGAGCTGGGGTGGGAGAAATGAGTTTCCTTTCGTGAACAAATGAAAGACCAGCTCTTATTATATAAACTGCGCATCTCATTACGTACGTTAAGTCCCAACCTTAACGTACGTAAGGCCTTTAACGTACGCTATATGTCCTGTATAGTGTACGTGATCGTCATCCAGGGCTAACTGCACTATTTTGTACCTTGCGTTACGTACGTAATACCATCACCATAATGTACGTAATGTAGCAGTTGACTTGCTACAGTATCAACCCATATTACGTACGTAATATGCCATGCATAGCGTACATAATGCTGAGGTTGACTCGCCTGTCCACATCCTGCGCCGAAAGCAGCCGATACTGGGTCCCACCTGCTGACCACAGCTCGATCCTGTCCGAATCCCTTCTTAACGTACGTAATGTACATTCCTTAACATACGTTAATCCTGTTTACTTACGTACGTAAGACTCCTTACATAGCGTACGTAATGGCCTTCAGACTTAGCCATTTATGCCCCTATCTGTCGTCTCAATAAACCGAACACATACATGTGACATACCGAATACATATACTTGTTCCGATAAAATTTCTATACGATACATCTGATGCACGATATCCTCAATTACAACTGTCGACCAAGTACGGCAATCATACAAATACTCATACGGTATATCCGACATCGAAAAACACACCAAGCATGTAATATCCTAGAATTAAAAATAACCTCGATAGATATACTGGCACGACTGTCATAGTTCCTAAAATTATTTATCCATACTGTATCGGTCCCACTCTTTAGAGTACAACTCAAATAAAATAATGCGAAAAATTCATAGTGAAATTCTAGGATATTACATATCTACCCACTTAAATAAGTTTCGTCCTCGAAACTCAAAATCCTGTCACAATCAGTATCTCAATCTCGAAATATCTCAAAATCACGACACCATACTCAAATAATCATCATCAAAACTGAAATAACTGAAAGAACATACTTACAGGTCCGTGAAGTCGATGATCTTCCGTGATACCAACATACGACTCCCATACAAAGCTCAACACACTAACAACACACCGGCATCGCAAATACAACAATTTGAAAATATTTCAAAAATTTTGAAACCTCCAAAATCAGTTTGACCCAAAAGTCAGAAAATCATTTTCAAAAGACACGCTACTACCGCACCGGTAGAGCCACATAACACACACGCCCGGGTTTTATGAAACCCAAGCTCCGATACCATCTTCTGTAACACCCCCAAAACCATACGGAAATATTACAGCGCCGTGGGCCCCACATTGGAACCCACAAGGCTAAAATCATTTTCGCAAACGTTTAAAAATGCCAAAAGGCCCTTTGAAAGTACACCCACACAGTGGGTAAAATCACAGTTCAAAGAATATCGAAAGCCATTTAGAAACATACACACACAACGGATAAAACATAACTAAATATATTTGCAGCGGAATTAGAAAAAACTAGAAAAGAATACACAAGCCCAACAATCACGCCATAGCCAGTATCACCGGAAAGCTCATCCCTTCATGACCGTTACTAGCTCGAACTCCGAGTACCTAAAAGATAAAGCCACGACGGGGTCGGCCATAATACTCAACAATGATAACGATCACATCACAAAAACAATACATATCTATGTAATCACAAGGCAAGGATAAATCCAGTGTAACCTTACTGATCTATCACAATCCATATCAAATCAGTTCTTACCATAATCCACGTCCCGCGTCCTTAAGTAATGAACGAATTCAAATGTAATCACCTGCACTGTATCCAAAACACTACCAAGATTTCCAACATAAACATATCTCGAGTATAGAATAATCTGGCCAAGTTCAATTCTGTTGGCTGGGTCGCACAATCAGATCCCAATACTGATAGAAACTGATATCACACGATACATCTGCAAATCAACTGTCCCAAAACAATGGCAAGTCCCGGATATCAATACAAGCATGAATGCTTACACAATCAATAATGATAAACAATCAATGCATCACAACGGAAATATCAATGACATGATATTTCCACACAAGATCGACAAAGGATCAACCACGAACGAGAATACCATGATGTGGTAACTCCAACAAGATCAATGAAGAATCAATAACCGAAAATACCGGCAGTACGACAAATCCCACAAGATCAATAAAAGGTTGACAACCGAGAATACCGACGACACGGTAAGGATCAACGAAGAATCAATAACCGAGAATACCGGCGACACGGTAAACTCCAACAAGATCAATAAGAGTCGACAACGAGAAATACCAACGGTACGATAAACTCCAATAAGATCAATAAAGGGTCAACAACCGAGAATACTGACGACACAGTAAAATCTAGAAAGATCAATAAGGACCAACAACCGGGAATACCAACGATACGGTAAACTCCAACAAGAGCAATAAGGAATCGACAACCGAGAATACTGACGACACGGTAAACTCCAATAGGGATAATAAGGGATCAACAACTGAGAATATCGACGACACGGTAAACTCCAATAACATCAATCAAGGACTAATAACCAAAAATACCAACGATGAGATAACTCTCAAACGGAATCAATAAGGATCAATAACGAACGAGATTACCAATGATAGGGTGAACTCCAAACGAGATTTATAAAGGATCGATATCAATGAGTTGACCATCGATATGGTAACTCCGAACGAGATTAGTAAAGGTTCAACGACGACAGATACACGAGAGAGTAAAATCGTCAACCATATACAAATCATATATACGGGATTTCAAAGACAAACTGAATATCGAACAGATCCAATTATACATGGACTGTGAACGACCAATCAATAAGACTCAAGATGGACGTCACGATACGCTCGATCTGGACATGTGTCCGTGTACAAGCCAACCATGGGTATTGATCAATACACGTCTGGTCTCGTACCTAATCAGCCTCACGAAGTACGTCTCATTTGCACCGTTCAATATGAGGTTGAAACCAACACATGCTACACGTGCCCGTCCCGAAAATCCTACACATGAACGATAAGAATGTATCTGAGTCCAGATATGCCAAGATACAACATGACAACCAATCTCGAAGAAACGCATATACAACAAGGATCATAAGACTTTCCAAGAGGGCAACAATAACTCGATCATGAAAGACCGACACGACCATAATGTCATATTCCGTCAGACAACAGTCCACAACATGCTCAACAATGCATATAATAATAGCACATAAACTCCCAAGGCAGTAGCCAAGGGTCACGGAAGCATCTACTCAGGAATACTCCGGACAATATCACATAAACTCCCAAGGCAGCAGCCGAGGGTCACGGAAGCATCTACTCAGGAATACTCCGGACATAGGTTTTCATTTAGGTCTTATCCCCTAACACATTTCCATTCGGGTACCATACAGGTTTTATCCCCAACACATCGGTCCCACAGATTACGGCTCAAAGAAAGAGCACTTCACAAAACGTAACAAACAATGGTGCACATTCACCGCATGAAATATCAACACACACATGCAATAATGCAACATGATGATTATCATAATTTAACAATATTAATTTACCTCAAGCTGGAGACGCTAACCTTTCCACGACCAACTGCCCTGAACGAATACACGGTTTATCTGAAAAATCCAACATGAAGTACAGCCCATAACTAATACCAAACCACCATCCCAAATTCAACATCGGCAGGATAGCTAGCCTTGATATCTAACTTCTCATATAATAGACCAATTATAATTCACGTTCCCATTTCCACTAGACATCCTTAAAATCCTATACATTATGATTTATCTCAGTCTAATCATAATATACGTACAATCATTCCGACAATCCATATTCCACGATACCATTGCTATATGAATCATAAATGAATGAAAACGAAATCATTTATTAACATTATGAACTGAGCAAGCATAACTTGCCTTGATACCAATTTGACGAAGCCGCTATCAATCCCTCCGTCTTCATCTACAAGCTCCTCAGCCCCGACCAAGGCGATTCATGCATTCTCCAACCTCAACTGCATCGCAACGGTTAACATCAACGATCACTAACGCAACCTAATGCAATAATCAATTAACGATACGTTCAATAATGATCAACAACCGAAATGACCAACTAATCAAACTCGATGGTTCAACGATATCTCGATCATATGAAACCAAAACATATCAACTCTTATCAATACGAATACAAGCCGAATTTCGATAATCAATAGTTCTATCAACGTCTACAACATTCTTGGTTCCGACTTCAATCTTAAATTTGGATTACAACGGCTTATTCTTGCAAATTCATAGGAATACAATTACCGACTATCATCATGAATAATCATATATCAAAATTAACCATAATCCTTCCAATTTAGGGACATATATCATTCAAGAATTCTTCAAGAACATGAATTAGTCCATAATCATGTTTGAAGCCAACAAAACGACGTAATTCGATGTGTTTTAACATCTAATCATCATCTAATCCATAATCCAAGGCATGTATCATTTTGTTCTTCAATATACGATTCGTATAATCTCAAAATCATAACATCAATACCATAATCATCACTATACGGAGAAGAACATCAACACTAACATCAAAATCTAAATTCGAGTAGAGTTCATCAACATACCTTTTGAAGAAGAACCACAAGGATCAAACACTTCAGGAATCATTAACATCTTCACATCCAAGCCTCAAATTCATGCTCTCAAGCTCTTAACCAAGTTAAAAGTGTCTAGAATACACTTAGAAGTGAAGAAGGACGAGCTGGGGTGGGAGAAATGAGTTTCCTTTCGTGAACAAATGAAAGACCAGCTCTTATTATATAAACTGCGCATCTCATTACATACGTTAAGTCCCAACCTTAACGTACGTAAGGCCTTTAACGTATGTTATATGTCCTGTATAGCGTACGTGATCGTCATCCAGGGTTAACTGCACTATTTTGTACCTTGTGTTACGTACGTAATACCATCACCATAACGTACGTAATGTAGCAGTTGACTTGCTACAGTATCAACCCATATTACGTACGTAACATGCCATGCATAGCGTACGTAATGCTGAGGTTGACTACTTTGTCCACATCTGCGCGGCGGCCGATACTGGGTCCCACCTGCCGACCACAGCTCGATCCTGTCCGAATCCCTTCTTAACGTACGTAATGTACATTCCTTAACGTACGTTAATCCTATTTACTTACGTACGTAAGACTCCTTACATAGCGTACGTAATGGCCTTCATACTTAGCCATTTCTGCCCCTATCTGTCGTCTCAATAAACCGAACACATACACGTGACATACCGAATACATATACTTGTTCCGATAACATTTCCATACGATACATCTGATGCACGATATCCTCAATTACAACTGTCGACCAAGTACGACAATCATGCAAATACTCATACGGTATATCTGACATCGAAAAACACACCAAGCATGTAATATCCTAGAATTAAAATTATCCTCGATAGATATACTGGCACGACTGTCACAGTTCCAAAAATCATTTATCCATACTATATTGATCCCACTCTGTACAGTACAACTCAAATAAAATAATGCGAAAAATTCATAGTGAAATTCTAGGATATTACAAAATCACAATCATCAAAAACACATTCTCCCGAAGTACATCAAACGTAAATCAAGGTACTTGTTAGAAATGGCCACTTTATCCGACACATACTCACACCCAATATTACACAACAACACATACTCATCAATAGACACGCACATCCACACATACACACACACCTCTTGCCAAAAAGTCTTGATCTTTAAGTCCACTAAAGATGTAGTCTCACACAATGGTACCTTACGCAAACAAGGCATTCCAATGCACGACACTAATACACATTATTGGAACAACACATTCGTTCACAAACACACAAGTAGATCTTTGCGAAAGTTTTTATCTAGAGTATGCCGATTCTTTTAAAGTTCATTAAAGCATTCAAATTTCCACATATAATCCATTGCCAACTATCACGTCTATGAAACACGAAGTGTATGGGAAAGATACTTGCCTCGATACCACGAGCAACAGAGCAACGAACGGACACGGTCAGGTAGCCCTCGATCTTCCAAAGATGACCAATAATCTGGAAACCCCACGAATATTATGAAAATAACGCCAACACGAATCAATAAAACCAATCGGAATCCGAATCAACACTAAGAGCAACAAGGATCTAAGGGTTTCTCAAAGAAATCAAGAACTATGTTTCGAGTGATATAAAATCATGAATAAGTTCAAAAATCCGAAGACCATGGCCAAGACAACAAGAATTTCATAATCGATTCATCATTCTTCGATTAAATCGAAGAACCAAGGAGAAACCCCCAAAATTAAAGAACTAGGGTTCTAAGGAGAGAATACCTTGATTTGAGCAAAGGAGATGATTAGATGTTGTTAAACACCTACAAATCCACTCCAAGATGAAGCTTGATGATGAAGATCGCCCAAAATCGCCTCCGGAGCTCACTCCCATTGGAAAGGGCTGAAGAAGGGTGAGAAATGACGAATTTACGCTGCTGTCCAGTATTTATACTGGACAGCTATTAGCGTGCGCTGAACTTACTCATTAGCGCGCGTCAACGCCTCAAAACAGCCCGCCTGAAACACAGTTAGCGTGCGTTAGCCAATTTGCATAGCGTGCGCTAACGAGTCATGGATCCATTCCAGTAGCGCCTGGACTGGTCTGCACCTACCAAGTAGCGTGCGCTAGAAAGAATAATTAGCGTGCGCTAGACAGACGATAGCGTGTGCTATCAACCAACCATAGCGTGCGCTAACGAGACTCCAGTCCCAGTCCAGTAACTCCTGGACTGCCGTCGGACTGCTAGTTAGGGTGCGCTACACATCAAGTAGCGTGCGTAACCACAACACAGTAGCGCGAGCTACGCCACAAGCGTTAGCGTGCGCTACACCACAATAAACCAAAAACTCACATAGTGATCCGAAACGCCTACGAACACAAGTCCCAACAAGACACATCCAAAACGTGGCACAAAATCCCAACGATGTGGACAATAACAATCCGATAAAACCCAGAAAACTCAACGTATCCGGAACAAAGATCTCGGGTATTACATTCTACCCCCCTTAAAAGAAGTTTTGGCCCCGAAACTTAATACATAAAACGATCAATGCTAAACAATCTCCGACAGCACGTGATATCCATTGTCGACGACCTGAAACGAATCAGATGCAGCATGTGGTCGCAAACATCTATATCGCTACGCCAGAACGATATCAAAACGCAACGGACAAAAATCAGTATGGTTGACCAATCCAAATAGTACGTCAACCAAAACGCGAGCTAATCGCTGAATAAATTCGAAATCCCACCACCCAAGGGTTGGAAGACCGACAACGAAGCTAATTTCCCGAACTTAAGGAAATTACAAAGTAATCGGAATGCTCAAACACCACGATACGAGATCAACAAAGATCAGATAATAAATTATCGAACCACAACGATCGAGACAACAACGGTCGAACAATCATATTCGAGTCATGGCAAACAACAAAAATCGAATAGCAACTCAAAAGTTCACACCTCAACTCGAGATAAAAGGTGGTCTGGTAAAGATGACAAGATATGCATTAATATAAGATTCATAGGAATAGAGCCGAATTCATAAAAAGTCACAACGACAAACAGTTTAATCTGAAACAATACCATAACTCGTTTAAACAGCAAAAAGTGAAGGGTAGAACAAGTTCAGAAAATATCAACGAACACAAACAAGTCGATAGAGTTGAAAATACCGAAGTTCAAAAAATATGATCCACTTCTAATAAAAGAAGTTTATCTCCGAAATTAGAAACACAAGGCAAGGAGATAACACAACATACAACTGGTGGACTACACTCTAAGGGACTTCCCGGAGTCAACCCTGATATCAGTGCTCAAGTCCGTGCCTCGGAAGACCCGGTGACTAACTCGCAAAACTAAACCCGGTGACCCACAAGTCCGCACTTGTAACATGTTACTGGCGGAGAAGGGCAATGTGCACGAACATGCCCCGACACATTGCAGTTGAAACACCTCCTGGCCTTGCCAGGAGTCAAAGCTGACAATTTGGAACTCTCAGTCCCACGCATCGAGCGACGGAGCTTCACAGCAGAAAGACTACGACGCTGCAATCCAGAAACGCCAACTCCTGTACTATCCGTAAGGTCAACAGACATCTTCCGTTTCTTTGACTTGAGCACATGCTCCAATGATAATGAATCTAGTTCGTAAGTCAAGGCTCGATCCTGGTAATCTCACAGCTAAGTGCAAGTAAGTTCCGACCTATACAGGCGAATCTCTGGCTTTATCCATCTGTCAAAATGAAGGATCTTCTCTTCCTCGGTCCTCACCTGATCTCGCACATAATTGAGTTGTTTGCTATAATCAATGATGGCCTGTGACACTGATATACCTTGCGGTTTTTCCAAATAAAATTAACAAATTCTCTGTTCTCTAATCGGTTTCGGACAGAACTCAACTTCCATAACTGCCTGGAACTCCGCCCACGTGACATCACGATCACAAGGTTTAACAGCTTCCCACCAATTAACGGCATCACTGTCAAGAAGATACTGAGCGATAGGTACCTTCCGCTCCTCTGGACAATCGACGCCTCGAATATATTTCCCAACTGGAAAAGCCAACCATCCCAGCCCAATGCCTCCGCAGCACCAGCGAATCGAGAGGGAGTCATATGAACTACCTCTCGAAGCTATTGATTTACACCGATGTTCCGAGTCGCATCAGTGTTGCGTTGAACAGCCTGGGTCAACTGAGTCATCTGTGCTGCTACTTGTTGCAATATAGTAGCAACACCAATACCAATATCATTTACCAATATCATTCCCGACAATATTCTCTCGATCACGCATCTGATCCTCGTGGTCATCAATACCACGGTTACGACCACGACCTCTGCCCCTGGGCATACTAACAAGTAACAGCCCAACGCAACGAAAATCACATAATCACACATCGAATCCATTCATAGATGATAGTCCTAAAACTTTGCCCAGCCAGAAAGCGCGCTCCACAACAAAAGATGGTGTGCGCTAACTATGCAAGTTGTCAACACATACATACTCACCTCCCAACGGTACTAGACTGGAGGTTTCAAATAAATCACAGCGTACAAATCAAGCATGTAGTTCACATAATTATAACATCACACAATTAACCATCAGAAGTTAAACAACGTTCCAAACCGAGTCTTCACCTCTCGGTCAAGAGAACTATCTCGACGAGTGCATACCGAACGTCTCAGCGTTCACACCACCACTTTAATCGCAACTCTGAGCATGATAGCCAAAATAACAACATCCTCGATACATGCCTTTTAACCGAAGTTCATGACACCGAAAAATTGAAAGCGAAAGTCATGTCTCGAGTAAATTTTTTGATAGACCTCGTTGAGTTTTTAAAATCAAAATTTGAAAAAAAATTGCATTGCGAGATGAAAATAAAATATTGTAGTTTGAATTCTCAAAATTTTCGATCTCGAGGTCATTATACGAAAATCAAACCCTTTTTCCTTCTTGATGGATGTTTTAAAAATGAAAATTTACGTGACTCCCCAAAACATTTAAAGTTTTTTTTTTAAATATCACATTGATAGACTTTCATTGCATAACCACACCAAAACATTACTCCTGTAAAACGATTTATACGAGGACACATATATATAGATATACATATACACCAGAGCATTACAAAAAAAAATCAAACAAACATGGTATACGTATTCACGATTCACATTTAACTCCACATCAAAACGCAAATATCACACAAGCTCGTGTAACACGAGACACAACAATATAGTGGGGAGATTTACATCCACAGATCGCACGAAGATGATGGTTACACCTTGATACTAATCATGACCGACATCTCAGACGACGCACCGCGACACGACTCAGTCAGATAAAGTCTAACAAGACAAGACTCGACAACAGACAACTCGACCCGACTGCCTAGGTTCCCGCAACCTAAGCTCCGATACCATATTCTGTAACACCCCCAAATCATTTGGGAATATTACAGCGCCGCAGACCCTCTCCGTGAGGATCTACCAGACTAAATATAGAAAAACATGATACATACCAACATGGCTAATAATGAATCACTAGACCGATTTGTTCTTTTACCACAATACAACACAATAAACATACATAACTCGAACTCATAACTCATACCCACGCAGGGGTTGGATTACATCTATGTTCCCGTAAAACGGGAAGTCTACACAATGGAGAGCCAAACACTGAGACTCTACCAAATTACTCAACGACTGGTCTTCATGTTATTACTATCGTCGTCTTCTATCATCCTTCATATCGATCCTGTGATTTGCTCCCCAGCAACCTGTAAGTACCTGAACGGAATACAGATATACACTCCCCGAATACTCGGGGGTTAGCAAAACTCCACTATTTTGCTAGTGCAAGTATAAAATACAAATACAAGCCATACACAACATACTCCAAGAAATATACAAATTAATTACTTCCACAATTCAACCCAACGAATGACTTCCCGAGACATTCCATTAGATAAAATAGATCAAACCGTAAAAAGTTGGAATGAGACATGTAAACGCTTTGAAAAGCACTTTAAAATTCTCGGGAGTTTTGGATAGACATTTTGAACTAATAAATCCTCAATTTATTAAAACCCATATAGGGACACAGCCTCAAGTATTGCTTTTCAAAAGTGCAAATCCGTCACAAAATACGGGTCTACGACCCAAACATCAGCATCACATACTCGAGTAAATAACCCAAAGGTCAAACTCGATACACAACCAAACCACAATGCACAGAAACAATCACAGGGCCCGTGTCCTTACGCCAAAAACCTCACAATCAAGAAACGAGTCATATACGACACTTATATTGATGCCATTCTAGCCAAGTACCAAGACCTTACGTATGACGTATCTCACACCGAGAATGAAAGCGTTATGATATTCCGGACATATCACAATTATCGAAACAACAACGTGCCATAATCATCACAAAACAACCTCCCGAGCTATACTAGCCCTGTACCTCTCGAGAAAGATACACACCCCAGGGACACCTCGTCAGGCCCTCCCTGGTGTATAGCCCAACCGCGTGATCTGCCGAACTCGAAGTCTAAACAAATCCCGGGGGACCCTCGCTGGTTTTACTCGGCTCACACACAATCTCAAAAACCACATGGCACAAATCACAATCATCAAAAACACATTCTCCCAAAGTACATCAAACGTAAATCAAGGTACTTATTAGAAATGGCCACTTTATCCGACACATACAAACAACCAATATTACACAACAACACATACTCATCAATAAACACGCACATCCACACATACACACACACCTCTTGCCAAAAAGTCTTGATCTTGAAGTCTACTAAAGATGTAATCTCACACAACGGTACCTTACACAAACAAGGCATTCCAATGCATGACACTAATACATATTATTGGAACAACACATTCGTTCACAAACACACAGGTAGGTCTTTGTGAAAGTTTTTATCTAGAGTATTCCGATTCTTTTAAAGCTCATTAAAGCATTCAAATTTCCACATATAATCCATTGCCAACTATCACATCTATAAAACACGAAGTGTATGGGCAAGATACTTACCTCGATACCACGAGCAACAGAACAACAAACGGACACGGTCGGGTAGCCCTCGATCTTCCAAAGATGACCAAGAATCCAGAAACCCCACGAATACTACGAAAATAACACCAACACAAACCAATAACACCAATCGGAATCCGAATCAACACTAAGAACAACAAGGATCTAAGGGTTTCTCAAAGAAATCAAGAACTATGTTCGGAGTGATATAAAATCATGAATGAGTTCAAAAATACGAAGATCATGGCCAAGACAACAAGAATTTCATAATCGATTCATCATCCTTGGATTAAATCGAAGAACCAAGGAGAAACCCCCAAAATTCAAGAACTAGGGTTCTAAGGAGAGAATACCTTGATTTGAGCAAAGGAGATGATTAGATGTTGTTAAACACCTACAAATCCACTCCAAGATGAAGCTTGATGATGAAGATCGCCCAAAATCGCCTCCGGAGCTCACTCCCATCGGAAAGGGTTGAAGAAGGGTGAGAAATGACGAATTAATGCTGCTTTCCAGTATTTATACTGGACAGTTATTAGCGTGCGCTAAACCTAGTCATTATCGCGTGCTAACAGGGTCAACGCCTCAAAACAGCCCGCCTGAAACATAGTTAGCGTGCGCTAGCCAATATGCATTGCATGTGCTAACGATCCATAGATCTAGTCCAGTAGCGCCTGGACTGGTCTGCACCTACCAGGTAGCGTGCACTAGCCAGAACAATTAGTGTGCGCTAGACAGACGATAGCGTGCGCTATCAACCAACCATAGCATGCGCTAACGAGACTGCAGTCCTAGTCCAGTAAATCTTGGACTGCCAATTAGCGTGCACTACACATCCGGTAGTGTGTGCTAACCACAACACAGTAGCGCGCGTTACGCCACAAGCGTTAGCGTGCGCTACACCACAATAAACCAAAAGCTCACATAGTGATCCGAAACGCCTCCGAACACAAGTCCCAACAAGACACACCCAAAACATGGCACAAAATCCCAACAATGTGGACAATAACAATCCGATAAAACCCATAAAACTCAACGAATCCGGAACAAAGATCTCGGGTATTACATAATATCCACACTTTTAATTTTTAGTAATTTCTATTTTAGTGTATTTTCATTTCGGACGACTCGCTTGTAATTATTTTGGTATTCTGAAACTATTTTGTTCTGCATGGTCATCCGAATGAGTTTCGGAGTTGTTCTACGAGATTTTACATATTGAGTAACTTTTCCGCGCTTAGGCTCGATTCTCGTAAAAATATCGTTCTAAACTGACATTCATTACTTCTGTGAGTTCCTTTAATATTTTTGGATACGTTATGACTTCTTGAGATTGTTAGTTGGCCTCAAATCGTGATTCTCGGTGGTCTAGACTGTTTTGTAATTTTTCATAGTTTTGGGTACCATTATTAGAATTGTTGTCCGTTCCGTAGAATGGTTGGAATCATGTGTTCTGATGGGAGAGTGAACTTGCATGTTGGTGTTTCTTACTAATGCTTCGTTATTCATTGGTAGCTATCGAGTTTTATGCCTTTTGAGACGTGTACATTCTGACCGAGATTCACAACTGTATTCTGTATCATAGTAGTTAGCGCACGCTAAGGTGGTATCTCTAGCACACGCTAAACTCATATGTAGCGCGCGCTAATCGGGCTGGACAATAAGTTCTGGCTTCTGGGGTGGGTTGATTAACGTACGTTATAGTTCTATTACGTACGTTGCTGATTAGATTAGCATACGTTATATATCCCATTGCATACGCTAATGAGTCAATTAACATAAATTATCATTTCGTTGCGTACGCTAATGCATACGGACAGAATATTCTGGAATTGGACAGAAGGTTCACTGATTCTGGACTGAACCAGGTAGCGTACGCTAGCACAGAAGTTAACGTATGCTAACACAAATGTTAGTGCACGCTAAGGTGACATTAACGTACGCTAATGGGGAGGACAGAAGTCTCTGGACTGTGTTTTACCCAGGATAGCGTATGCTAAGCATGTCCATAGCGTATGCTAAGCATTGCCAGTATAAATAGGACAACAGTAGTTAATTTTGTCATTTTTCTATTTTCTTCTTCTTCCGTGGCGATTCTCGGCGATTGAAGACTGAGTTGTGTGGATTCCGTCCAGACAACAGCATGTATCCATAATTTAGAGTCTCTAGTATGGATTTAATAACATCCAATTGTAATATCCATACTTCTTATTGACTGTTTGACTTTGCCGTTCTTCCTATTTTGTCACTCTGTAAACTCTTTGTGATGTTGTCGATATTGTTATAGAGTTTCGTACCTTGTTTGGATCAGGATTTTGTTGTTTAGACCTTGCAGAAGTGTTCTGGGTCAGAGAAATAACGCACGCTAGGCCTAGGCTAACGCACGCTAATTCTCCTTGAGTAGCGCACGCTAGCTTTGAGCCGTAGCGCGCGCTAAGGGACTAGTCAGGTCAGAAGTAACTCATCCTGCATTCTGGACTGGCAGTTAACGCTCACTAGGAGTTTGTTAGCGCACGCTATTCGTGGTCAGTAGCGCGCGCTAACATCCGTCCGTAGTGCACGCAAATGGGCTGGTCGACAGAGGAAGTGAGGTTGTCAAGTTGTCTAGACTATCAGGTAACAAACGCTAGGATTCGGCTAGCGCACGCTATAAGGGCTGTGTACCGCACGCTAACCTATCGCGGTAGTGCTCGCTAAGACTTGAGCAGGGCAGAGGATAGTAGGTTCTGGACTCCGATTTCTGGACACCATTTTCGGCTAGCGCACGTTAAAGGAAGGCGATTAGCGCACGCTAACAGGGCCGACAGAAGCTACTGGATTACCTGGTGACCCCGCTAGCGCACGCTAATATTAGAGGCGTAGCGTGCGCTAGGCTGGGCGAGTATATATTGGACAGTTGACTTCCATTTCATCATTTTTCTCATCTTTCTCACTTTTCCGATCGAGAGCAGCGGGTTTCGGCAATTTGGAGAGTTCTAAGATGATCCTTCTTCATATATCAACATCTTTGGTTGGAGAACAAGGATTTAACAACATCCAATCCATTCTATCGTCCAAATCAAGGTAAAAATTCTTAGAACCCTATTTTTGGGAATTTTGGGGTTTTTCTTAGATTCGTTCGATTTATCCGGTTAGAAGATTGAGAATCTTGATATTATGATATATCTACCACGTATACATGCTTTTACTACGATTTTATGGCTTGGTTTGTGCCGTGTTCAGACTTGTGAGGGTTTGGGTGATTTTCCAACCTCTAGTTGTTTACCCTTGTATTTTCGTGAATCGTATATGGGTTTCGGGAGTTTCTTCATGAATTATGAGTATGGATTATTGATTATCATATCCCTTACGAATCGTTTAGGTACCGGAAGTGCGTTCTTAGACCTACCGAACTCATACTCTTTTCCGTTCGATTTCTCGATGTGTAAAGGCAAGTATATATTTCTGATTGTACGTTATCGACTTTGAAAGTAATATATATGAATGGCATGTTTATTTATATCCACTCTGGGATGGGCCGACGGGTCCTATGAGGGTTTCGTAGCCTCTGGTGCGATTCCACGGATAATATGAGTTAACCACTCTAGGATGGACCGACGAGTCCTCTGAGGGTTCCGTAGCCTCTGGTGCGGTTCCACGGTTGATCATGTATGTATTGATGTTATGCTATGAGATTTAGTTATTCTGGAATACTAGTCTTGAATTGATGAATTGATGGTTACCTTTACTTTATTTTTGAGGAGTATTGTATTTCATATTCGATATACTTGCACTAGCTATTCGACGGCTAACCCCTTTATGGGGGAAATATTTTTTGTGTATTTCAGGTTCCAGGAGAGTGGACAGGCATGTATTGGGTCGGCATGAAGATGATGGGCAAGCATGATACTGTGTCTTATCTCCGGTTATGTTCTGTGTTCCTCCATTCAGTGTTATTGTATTGGAATGGTTATTGAATACTCGAGTATTGTTTTTTTTAGTTTCCTCGATGTTCCGGCTAGTGTTGCCGAGGTATTGATTTTGTGTTGGGATGTATTTGGATACATTGGATATGGTTGAATACCCTTTGTATTGTCCTTCATTTCGTTGTATTTAGACCTTCTCGATCAAGTTTTATAGTTCCGCATATGATTAGCCTTGTGGGTCCCACGAAGGGGTTCACGGCGCTGTAATATACCCTGAATAACTTGGGGGTGTTACACCAATCACCTTCCATCGTCCAGATCAAAGTAGTCTTCGCAGGACCCTAGTCTTTAGGATTTAAGGGTTTTAAGTTGATTTCGCAATTCTGAACCGAATTAGCCTAGATTGTTGTTATATTATGATTGTATGCTCGTAATCCTTGGTTTTCCCTATCGTTTTGTGGACTGAAATTCTGTGATTCCATCGTTGGTCATGATCGATTGCGCCCTCGTAGTGTCCGACAAATTATTCATAACGGTAGGATCTAGGATGGTTCTTTATATTCCAGTAGTGTCGTAGTTGATTAATGTCATTGTTTGTTAGGAACGAAACTTTGGAGTGAGTTTGGATAGAAGCCATCTCCGTTCACTATTTCTTCATGTCATATTAACCAAGGCAAGTACATACGTTACATTATGTTATGTAGAATGTGAATTCGACATAGATAATGAGTCGTGATAAATGTGTGGGTGTGTTGTTGTTATTCCACCTGGGGATGGTTTGACGGAACCTCCGGGGGCCGATACTAAGGGGTACGATTGCGGAAGTGGTTTCCCACATGGGGACGGTTCGATGGGGCCTCTGCGGGTCGATACTAAGAGGTACGGCTACGGATTACCAAGTGTGGATTTTTGTGGTAATGAAATGTGATGTTATGTTTTCTTGATAATCATGTATTGATGAAAATGTGAATTCCGGAATATTGTTTTCTTAAATATTTTCAAATGAGAAAATCATGTTGAATTGTATTCGTATATAATATTGTGTAAATGTATACTTGCACTAGCTATTCGAATGCTAACCCCTTAAATGGGGGAAATGGTTGCATGCATTTCAGGTGTCGGGCGGACAGAGGATCCAGGAAGAGAAACGCATGCAAAGGATGGTCAAGCATGATGATGAGGCTCGAGTCTGCATTGTTATTTTATTATGTCTATGTTGTTCATCGGAGTCAGTCAAGTAAATGTAATTGTGTTTTTAAAGATATTGTTGAAGGCCCCTACGTGGGCAATGAATTCATTCTATATTCTGTTTTACTACATTTGAACCAAATATTTTGGACGAGGCCACGGCATTATTTATATTCTGAATGTTGTCGTCATGGGATTATTGTAAATTGTGTGAATGACCTAGCCTGGTAGACCTTTATGAAGGTTATACGGTGTGTAATAATTGTTGAAGCAATATTGTTCGGTATCGTCGTTTGGAGATAGAGTTGTGAAACTCTTTCGCATTGCGGAAACGATTTAAATAAAGGTGCGGAATTTAAACAACACAAGGATTTATAGAGGTTCGGCCAAACGTGCCTACGTCCTCTCTTCAGTATCTTTTTCTATAGGCTTAATATAAACCTCTGCACCTCTCTTCTATCGGTCGAGGGATAACCGTTACAAGCTCGTCTTCTATCGGTCCGAGTAAACCATTCTATTACTTGTCTTTATGTCGGTCCAAGTTAAACTATTTTCTTTTTCTATTGGACAAGGAATCAACCACTCTAGATTTCTATCGGTACTAGATAAACCTCACTTAGATATCGATTACGATTCTAACAATGTCGGATCCTTGTGTAACACCCCAAACTAGGCGGATATTACAGTGCCGTGGACCCCCGACTGGGACCCACTAGGCGAGTGAAAATGAATGAAATACACAGGGTAAATGTAGTACCGAACCACATTACTTCATTAATTACTCCGATGAGGAGTTTCATACAACACACCCAAGGAAATGACCGAATACAAGTATATTTTATATGGAGATAAAATATACAATACTGAATGAACTCAAAATCCAAACGGAAATCTGCAGCGGAAATAAAATAAGAAAACACGGTGAATGAAAGGACTGGGGCCCCCTACTAGTATCAATGGGACTCCTCGCCGTCAACGTTATCTTCCCGTGCCTTAGCCTTGCCACGACCTGAAAAACAAAATCCCCCAACGGGGTCAGTTACACAGAACAACAATCCTCAAGAGTTGAATAAACACAATCATATATATGTTGTATAAACCACAAGTTCGATCAAAAATGAATCGGTTAGATTATAACCCAATCTTGTTGAAAACATACGCAATCAAACACTGTATGAATCAACTAACGGTATGGATCAAAGGGTGGCGCCACACTACGCCCGGGATGGAAATGTGTTCGTGCACAAGCCACCATCGAGTATCGATCGAATACACGTGTGGTCTTGTACCTAATCAGTCTCACGAAGTGATTTTCTTGTGTGCACAGTCCAATGTGAGGCCAACAACCAACACACGACTTAATATGTGCCCGACATGAAAATCCTACACATACCAACCGACACGCCAGTATGACCCGGAATGCCACGAGATAACAAAAGTGACATCGAAATCAATAATGACTCACCGAGATGAAATGACAGTGAAATGAATGATAGCTCAATGAAATAATTGGAACCGTCGTTCCTCGTGACTGAAGTGATTAATTGACAATACAAGTCTCGATACGGTTAATACAATATGAATGAGTTATGATTATGAATGAACAACAATGAAAGGAATGAATATCCCTTTAACTGAGTAAGAATTAACTTACCTTAACACCGGTGATGATACAATCTCTCTCGAACAACGTCCTAAGGAAACTACCGGTCGCTCGAACAACCTTGAATAACACAATTACCAACAATCCGTTCAACATACGAATCAAACATGAATATAACTAACTCAAAACGTCGATATGACTAAACCAAGTTCATTGGGGCATTATATCGAACACGTTGAGGCCAAACTTCGATTATTTACAACCAAACCTCAATAATACCAATATCAAATCCCCAAGAAGTGTTTCAAACCAACTAAACATCTTTAATACGATCAATAATCCAATATGAATATCCAAATTCATGATTTCAACAACAATTAATCGAAAACCCCTAAATCCAACTCAATATTCAAAGTGTTCTTGAATAACCTTTCAATAATCCGATGAATATTCATACATACTCATAATCATATGTGTATATCTTCATACAACATGATTATAACATCCAAAACATCATATCTCGACACAAATCGAAATCCAAGAGGTTTGAGAAAATTACCTTTGAAGATCCAAACACTTTGATTCGATGAACACGCATTAGATCGACGATCCGAGCTTCACAACCGAATGAAAATGATGAAGAATCGAGTATTCAAGTGATTGATGATGAAAATTTCTCCCACAGACCCTCTCTCTCGGATGTAGGATGAAGAAATGAGTTTTTCTTCTCAAAAAATAAAGTTATAGTGAAGACTGCACTGTGTGCCACGGCCCGGCCGAGTGTGCCGCGGCACAGGGCCGAAATCTGCCCCCAGTGCTCGGTAGTGCGCCGCGGCCCGGCCGAGTGTGCCGCAGCAGTGACTCGGCAGTGTGCCGCGGCCCTGACGGCAGGAGCCGCGGCCCCCGGTACAGGCGGGTCAGCCAAAACTGCAACATGTGTGTGTCTTAGCTATTTCGACCATAACTCCCACGTCCGGACTCCAATTGACTCACCGTTTGAATCATTGGAAATCTAACTTGATGCTTTATAATATTGAAAAGATTCAGAATTTTTGGAGTTTCCAAAAATTAATGGTGATTTTACAAAGTCGAACTCATACGTGGAAAAGTCGCTTAAGAACACGGAACTCAACAGAATGACACCGAGACGAACTCGGATGACAAAAACTGTAGAATTAATAATTCTCGAAATGACGAAAAGCTAACGAAAGAGTCGCTAAGATGGACTTCCGCCAAAAAAATAAAATTACCGAATGAAATTACTGAATGATAATGACTGAATTACAACCGGGTATTACATACACCCCCCCTTAAAAGAGTTTTGTCCCCAAATCTAAGGGTCAAACAACTCGGGATAACTCTCCCGCATACTATCCTCAGTTTCCCAAGTATCCTCTTCGACTCCGTGTCTAGACCACTGAATTTTAACCAAAGGAATCGCCTTATTCCTCAACTGTTTGATTCGCCGCTCTAAGACTCGTATGGGACGCTCCTCATACGAATTATCATCTACGATCTCGATTTCGTCGAACTGAATTATGTGACTCGGGTCGGAAACATACTTCCGTAGCTGAGAGACATGAAACACATTATGAATTCGGCTCAACGCCGGAGGTAAGGCCAATCGATAAGTTAGCTCGCCTACTCGTTCCAAAATCTCAAACGGTTCAATAAATCTTGGACTCAACTTTGCCCGCTTCCCGAAATGGAAAATACCTCGACTCGGAGATACCTTGACCAACACGTGGTCACCTATCTCGAACTCTAATGGTCGGCGACGATTGTCTGCATAAGATTTCTATCGACTCTGAGCAGTCAACAAACGACTCTTGATCAAAGCTACCTTCTCACGGGCGGCTATAAGCATATCGGGCTCGGTGCCGATTGATTTTGATAAGTCATCCCAACATAAAGGAGATCGACAACGACGACCGTACAAAGCCTCATAAGGTGCCATCTTAATCGAAGCATGCCAACTATTATTATACGTGAATTCGATCAATGGTAGTTGGGCTTCCCAATCGTCTTTCCAATCGAGGACGCATGCTCTCAACATGTCCTCCAATGTCTGAATAGTCCTCTCTGATTGTCCGTCGGACTGAGGATGAAAAGTTGTGCTGAAATTAAGCTGAGTTCCCATGGCACGATGAACTGATTTTCAAAAATGAGACACGAATCGCCCGTCACGATCAGAAACGATACTCTTAGGAGTACCGTGCAACCTCACTATTTCTTTGATGAACAACTGGGCAAGTCTCTCGGGACCCCAAGTATCCTTAATCTCGAGAAAATGAGCTGACTTAGTTAGACGATCCACAATTACCCAAATTGTATTCATGCCACGATGACTTGTCGGCAAACTCGTGATGAAGTCCATTGAAATATCCTCCCATTTCCACTCTGGAATAGGGAGCGGTTTCATCATACCCGCCGGTCGCTGATGTTCTATCTTGACTTGTTGACAGGTGAGACATCTCGAAACAAACTCGGCGACTTCACGCTTCATATTACTTCACCAGTAATTTTGTTTCAAGTCTTTGTACATCTTGCTGGACCCCGGATGAATAGAATAAGGGGTAGCATGGGCTTCTCTCAAAATTGAGTTTTTCAACTCGTCATTCGCCGGTACACATAACCGATTCTTAAATCTCAAGAGTCCATCCTCGTGGACCACAAATCCAGGGGCTTTCCCCTGTGCCACATCCTCGCAGATGCGCAACAAAAACGGGCCAAACTTCGATTGTTTACAACCAAACCTCAATAATACCAATATCAAATCCCCAAGAAGTGTTTCAAACCAACAAAACATCTTTAATACGATCAATAATCCAATATGAATATCCAAATTCATGATTTCAACAACAATTAATCGAAAACCCCTAAATCCAACTCAATATTCAAAGTGTTCTTGAATAACCTTTCAATAATCCGATGAATATTCATACATACTCATAATCATATGTATATATCTTCATACAACATGATTATAACATCCAAAACATCATATCTCGACACAAATCGAAATCTAAGAGGTTTGAGAAAATTACCTTTGAAGATCCAAACACTTTGATTCGATGAACACGCATTAGATCGACGATCCGAGCTTCATAACCGAATGAAAATGATGAAGAATCGAGTATTCAAGTGATTGATGATGAAAATTTCTCCCACAGACCCTCTCTCTCGGATGTAGGATGAAGAAATGAGTTTTTCTTCTCAAAAAATGAAGTTACAGTGAAGACTGCACTGTGTGCCACGGCCCGGCCGAGTGTGCCGCGGCACAGGGCCGAAATCTGCCCCCAGTGCTCGGTAGTGCGCCGCGGCCTGGCCGAGTGTGCCGCAGCAGTGACTCGGCAGTGTGCCGCGGCCCTGACGGCAGGAGACGCGGCCCCCGGTACAGGCGGGTCAGCCAAAACTGCAACATGTGTGTGTCTTAGCTATTTCGACCATAACTCCCGCGTCCGGACTCCGATTGACTCACCGTTTGAATCATTGGAAATCTAACTTGATGCTTTATAATATTGAAAAGATTCAGAATTTTTGGAGTTTCCAAAAATTAATGGTGATTTTACAAAGTCGAACTCATACGTGGAAAAGTCGCTTAAGAACACGGAACTCAACATAACGACACCGAGACGAACTCGGATGACAAAAACTGTAGAATTAATAATTCTCGGAATGACGAAAAGCTAACGAAAGAGTCGCTAAGATAGACTTCCGCCAAAAAAATAAAATTACCGAATGAAATTACTGAATGATAATGACTGAATTACAACCGGGTATTACATACACCCCCCCTTAAAAGAGTTTTGTCCCCGAAACTAAGGGTCAAACAACTCGGGATAACTCTCCCGCATACTATCCTCAGTTTCCCAAGTATCCTCTTCGACTCAGTGTCTAGACCACTGAATTTTAACCAAAGGAATCGCCTTATTCCTCAACTGTTTGATTCGCCGCTCTAAGACTCGTATGGGACGCTCCTCATACGAATTATCATCTACGATCTCGATTTCGTCGAACTGAATTATGTGACTCGGGTCGGCAACATACTTCCGTAGCTGAGAGACATGAAACACATTATGAATTCGGCTCAACGCCGGAGGTAAGGCCAATCGATAAGTTAGCTCGCCTACTCGTTCCAAAATCTCAAACGGTTCAATAAATCTTGGACTCAACTTTCCTCGCTTCCCGAAATGGAAAATACCTCGACTCGGAGATACCTTGACCAACACGTGGTCACCTATCTCGAACTCTAATGGTCGGCGACGATTGTCTGCATAATATTTCAGTCGACTCTGAGCGGTCAACAAACGACTCTTGATCAAAGATACCTTCTCACGGGCGGCTATAAGCATATCGGGCTCGGTGCCGATTGATTTTGATAAGTCATCCCAACATAAAGGAGATCGACAACGACGACCGTACAAAGCCTCATAAGGTGCCATCTTAATCGAAGCATGCCAACTATTATTATACGTGAATTCGATCAATGGTAGTTGGGCTTCCCAATCGTCTTTCCAATCGAGGACGCATGCTCTCAACATGTCCTCCAATGTCTGAATAGTCCTCTCTGATTGTCCGTCGGACTGAGGATGAAAAAGGCTGTCTTGAAATTAAGCCGAGTTCCCATGGCACGATGGTCGATTTCCAAAATGAGACACGAATCGCCCGTCACGATCAGAAACGATACTCTTAGGAGTACCGTGCAACCTCACTATTTCTTTGATGAACAACTGGGCAAGTCTCTCGGGACCCCAAGTATCCTTAATCTCGAGAAAATGAGCTGACTTAGTTAGACGATCCACAATTACCCAAATTGTATTCATGCCACGATGACTTGTCGGCAAACTCGTGATGAAGTCCATTGAAATATCCTCCCATTTCCACTCTGGAATAGGGAGCGGTTTCATCATACCCGCCGGTCGCTGATGTTCTATCTTGACTTGTTGACAGGTGAGACATCTCGAAACAAACTCGGCGACTTCACGCTTCATATTACTTCACCAGTAATTTTGTTTCAAGTCTTTGTACATCTTGCTGGACCCCGGATGAATAGAATAAGGGGTAGCATGGGCTTCTCTCAAAATCGAGTTTTTCAACTCGTCATTCGCCGGTACACATAACCGATTCTTAAATCTCAAGAGTCCATCCTCGTGGACCACAAATCCAGGGGCTTTCCCCTGTGCCACATCCTCGCAGATGCGCAACAAAAACGGGTCCGAATCCTGATTCACTCTAATCGCTTCTTCAAGTGGCGATGAAATCTCCAGCATACAAAGCTGTCCGTGAACACGCTGTAACCAAACCTCGATCTTATGCCTAAGTAATTCTTGCTGAAGTTCCTTCTGAACTGTTAATCGAGCAAGCATCTGCTCCTGAACGGACTTACGACTCAAGGCGTCGGCGACAACGTTCGCCTTGCCCGGGTGGTAAAGTATCACAATATCATAATCTTCGATTAGTTCCAACCACCGTCTCTATCGCATATTTAACTCCTTCTGAGTAAATATATATTTTAAAATCTTATGATCGGTGAATATCTGACAGGTAACGCCATAAAGATAATGACGCCAAATCTTCAATGTGAATACCACGACTGCTAGCTCCAGGTCGTGGGTCGGATAATTTACCTCTTAAGGTCTCAATTGCCGTGAAGCATAAGCAATAACCTTCCCGTTCTGCATGAGTACACATCCGAGACCCTATCCGGACGCATCATTATAGACCACAAATCCTTCCGTCCCTTGCGGTAAAGAAAGGACAGGTGCTGAAATTAACCGGCTCTTGAGTTCCTCAAAACTATGTTGACACGCGTCGGACCACGTGTATTTCTTATCTTTCCTTAAAAGGTTCGTCATGGGTTGAGCGATTTTAGAAAATCCTTCCACAAATCGCCGATAATAACCAGCTAATCCGAGGAAACTTCGGATTTCCTTAACATTCTTCGGAGGTTGCCAATCTCGGATAGCCTCCATCTTCTGAGGATTAACACGAACTCCGTCTGATGAAATTACATGTCCGAGAAACGTCACTTCGGACATCCATATAATTCACATTTGGAAAACTTCCCATAAAGTTGCTCTCGTCTCAACACGTCGAGCACCTGATGAAGGTGAAACTCATGCTCCTCCCGGTTACAAGAATAAATTAAAATGTCATCAATGAAGACAACCACGAACCGATCTAAATATTCGATGAAAACCCGATTCATTAACTCCATGAATACTGCAGGTGCATTAGTTAACCCAAACGGCATTATTCAAACTCATAATGACCATAGCGTGTTCGAAACGCCGTCCTAGCAATATCCAACTCTCGGATTCGCAAATGATGATACCCAGATCTTAAATCGATCTTGGAAAATACTGAAGCTCCCTGAAGTTGATCCAAAAGATCATCAATACGGGGTAGGGGATATTTATTCTTGATCGTCACCCTGTTCAGCTCTCGGTAATCAATACACAAATGGAAAGAACCGTCCTTTTTCTTGACAAATAATACCGGTGCTCCCCACGGAGATGCACTCGGCCGGATATAACCCTTCTCGATCAAATCCTCCAATTGATTCTTCAGTTCCAGTATTTCAGTCGGGGCCATCCGGTACGGTGCCTTCGATATTGGGGACGTACCAGGCTCCAACTCAATCGTGAATTCCACATCTCTCTGTGGAGGCAAACCAGGTAACTCGTCTGGAAAGACATCGGCATAATCTCTCACTACTGGAATATCTTCCAATATTACTCATGATTTCTCGGTCTTAGTCATATAGCACCAATAACAGACACACCCCTGATTGAGTAATTTCACTGCTTTCATCAAGTTGATGACTCTCCCGGAATAGTTGAGATTACCTCCTTGGAAAACATATTCGACCCCATCGTCTGAAATGATAGTGACCAAATGCTTACGGATGCTAATGATGGCATCGTGACGATCCATCCAATCAATACCCAGAATGACGTCGTCTCTCGACAATTCTACCACGATTAGGTCTGCTAACCAATCACGGCCATGAAGCTGAATCGGACAACCCTTAATCTCACGATTCCCGATAATTCTTCTACCATCAAGTAGACCAATGATATAAGGTTCACAACTAGTAGCACTACCCAGACGTAGTCTACTCAAGCATGATTCGGAAATAAAAGAATGCGATGCACCAGTATCAAAAAGGGTACACACAGGTTGAGATAGAATATCTAGTGTACATGAGATCATCCGGGCCTCTGGATCGTCGGTCTTCTTCATCTCGTAAATTCGGAGCTTGACGGCCCCCGAACCAGACGCTCCCGTCTGATAGCTCTTGGCTCCGCCTTTGTTAGCTCCTGTCGTCTTAAACGACGTGGACTGAGTGGCCTGATTCGGAACCGCTGACTGGTTTGGGGCCTGAGATGTCGCCGTAGTGGGTTTGAAGTCCCTTCGGCAAAAACGGGCCCTATGCCGCGCAATTCCACAGTTATGGCATTTGACAGTCTGCCTCAGACACTTAGTACTAAAATGACCCTGTTCTTCACAGTTGAAACAGGTGATGGCCGAACTGGCCGCTCGGGACTGAGATTTCGCGGGTTTAGGCGCCATAGTAGGTCGCTCAGAATAAGTATAGCCCGCACGAGGTTTCTTGAAAGTGGCTTGACTGCCGTCAGACTGATTACGATTCTTTGACTTCTTTCCAACAGATGAAGGTTGCTGCTTCGCAATCTCCTTAGCAGTAAGCTCATAAGTAAGAGCTTTCTGGATGAATTCTGCCAGGGTGGTGCAATGATGATTAAGCAACTGTAGTCGCATACGAGGTTTCAACCTCTTGCTGAAATATTTGATCTTGTCCGCCTCAGAATGAATAATAAACGAGGCGAAAGGAAGTAGCTCCTGAAATTTCTCGGCGATGGTGAGAACATCGTCGTCCGCTGATGGGTTGGGAGTGAGTAATTCTGATAACTTGGCCTCTTTCAGTGGGGCCGGATAATACCTCTCCATCATAAGAGTCTTGAATTGTTCCCAAGTACAAAATCCGTCGGTGGGCTTCAACGATAACCACCATGAATGAGCGCTCTTACCCATATAGTAAGCCGCGACTGAAACTTTGTGTCCCTCAGGACAGTCCACCATAGCAAACAGTTTCTTGAAATGCTCATGCCAGTGAATGATATCCGCCGGTTCAGATGAACCCTCAAAAGTAGGTGGTCTTTGGCGAAAGATGTCGCCAATGATACTGCTCACACCCCTCTCTTGCCTCTGAGGTGGCGGAGGAGGAGCCTGTTGATTCTGAGTAGCTGAGTTATGCATCGTTTCCATCAGTTGTGTCATCTGAGTCATTTGGGCCATCATGCCCTGCATAAAAGTGAGTGGATCAACCCGAACATCTTCCGATCGAGCTGAGTCCTAGGTACGACTTCCTGGCCGTGAGTGATTATTTCCCGAATTTCGTCCCGCACCGCGGACTCTCCCCGTGCATCCCCTGACAGCTCTCTCCATACTGAAGTAGGAAGGTCGCATGATAATCATAGATATCGTATGAGTACTGCGTTACGATTTACGTCATGAAATGATGAAAATGAGCATACACGCTCTAACACAGTGATTACATGAATGATTAACTGAGGTGACATGATTATCTGATGATATTCTTAAAATGGTTATCTTGAACAAGTTAACAAGATTGATGATATGATCCTCAAGATTAACAACTGAGTGATGAAATGAATTGAGTGATTAATGAGTTAACATGATCAACATGATTAAAATGAAAATGATAAATGAAGATATCTTACTATTCTTTGTTCTGAATAGCTCGGCTCTTGCACAGGTCACACGTGACGTGAAAGTCCAATGATACTAGTCTGATGAACGATGATTTCAAATGAGACATGATTCGGAAGGTAGTATTCAAAACCACTCTCCGATACCAACTCTGTAACACCCCAAACTAGGCGGATATTACAGTGTCGTGGACCCCCGACTGGGACCCATCAGGCGAGTGAAAATGAATGAAAAACACAGGGTAATTGTAGTACCGAACCACATTACATCATTAATTACTCCGATGAGTAGTTTCATACAACACACCCAAGGAAATGACCGAATACAAGTATATTTTATATGGAGATAAAATATACAACACTGAATGAACTCAAAATCCAAACGGAAATCTGCAGCGGAAATAAAGTAAAGAAACAAGGTGAATGAAAGGACTGGGGGCCCCTACTAGTATCACTGGGACTCCTCGCCGGCAACGTTATCTTCCCATGCCTTAGCCTTGCCACGACCTGAAAATCAAAATACCCCAAAGGGGTCAGTTACACAGAACAACAATCCTCAAGAGTTGAATAAACACAATCATATATATGTTGTATAAACCACAAGTTCGATCAAAAATGAATCGGTTAGATTATAACCCAATCTTGTTGAAAACATACGCAATCAAACATGCTGTATGAATCAACTAATGGTACGGCTCAAAGGGTGGCGCCACACTACGCCCGGGATGGAAATGTGTCCGTGCACAAGCCACCATCGAGTATCGATCGAATACACGTGCGGTCTTGTACCTAATCAGTCTCACGAAGTGATCTTCTCGTGTGCACAGTCCAATGTGAGGCCAACAACCAACACACGACTTAATATGTGCCCGACATGAAAATCCTACACATACCAACCGGCACGCCAGTATGACCCGGAATGCCACGAGATAACAAAAGTGACATCGAAATCAATAATGACTCACCGAGATGAAATGACAGTGAAATGAATGATAGCTCAATGAAATAATTGGAACCGTCGTTCCTCGTGACTGAAGTGATTAATTGACAATGACAAGTCTCGATACGGTTAATACAATATGAATGAGTTATGATTATGAATGAACAACAATGAAAGGAATGAATATCCCTTTAACTCAGTAAGAATTAACTTACCTTAACACCGGTGATGATACAATCTCTCTCGAACAACATCCTAAGGAAACTACCGGTCGCTCGAACAACCTTGAATAACACAATTACCAACAATCCGCTCAACATACGAATTAAACACGAATATAACTAACTCAAAACGTTGATACGACTAAACCAAGTTCATTGGGGCATTATATCGAACACGTTGAGGCCAAACTTCGATTGTTTACAACCAAATCTCAATAATACCAATATCAAATCCCCAAGAAGTGTTTCAAACCAACAAAACATCTTCAATACGATCAATAATCCAATATGAATATCCAAATTCGTGATTTCAACAACAATTAATCGAAAACCCCCAAATCCAACTCAATATTCAAAGTGTTCTTGAATAACCTTTCAATAATCCGATGAATATTCATACATACTCATAATCATATGTATATCTCTTCATACAACATGATTATAACATCTAAAACATCATATCTCGACACAAATCGAAATCCAAGAGGTTTGAGAAAATTATCTTTGAAGATCCAAACACTTTGATTCGATGAACACGCGTTAGATCGACGATCCGAGCTTCCCAACCGAATGAAAATGATGAAGAATCGAGTATTCAAGTGATTGATGAAGAAAATTTCTCCCACAAACCCTCTCTCTCGGATGTAGGATGAAGAAATGAGTTTTTCTTCTCAAAAAACGAAGTTATAGTGAAGACTGCACTGTGTGCCGCGGCCCTGCCGGCAGGATCCGCGGCCCCCGGTACAAGCGGGTCGGCCAAAACTGCAACATGTGTGTGTGTCTTAGCTATTTCGACCATAACTCCCTCGTCCGGACTCCGATTGACTCATCGTTTGAATCATTAGAAATATAACTTGATGCTCTATAATATTGAAAAGATTCATAATTTTTGGAGTTTCCAATAATTAATAGTGATTTTACAAAGTCGAACTCATACGTGGAAAAGTCGCTTAAGAACACGGAACTCAACAGAACGACACCGAGACGAACTCGGATGACAAAAAGTGTAGAATTAATCATTATAGGAATGACGAAAAGGTAACAATAGAGCTGCTAAGATGGACTTCTGCCAAAAAATAAAATTACCGAATGAAATTACTGAATGATAATGACTGAATTACAACCGGGTATTACACCTTGATCCTAATAACACCGAATCCAATCGTATCTATTCTTTTTCCTCTCGTGTATGTGTTGAATGTATAAACACTCAAACTATCAATATAAGCACAATTACAACAACAATAGAAAGTATATTAATATCTGATGAATGTATCGTTTGCTTGAAGTTGTTGAAGTGGTATTTATAGGTATTGGATCCTCAACTAGCCGTTGGCCTCTTTAGCCTCCTTTACGTATGTTATAGCTTCTTCTTTACGTATGTTAGTTCTGTTACGTACGTTAACATCAATATGTTACGTACGTTATGCTTCATATAAAGCAGTTCAGTAGCTCTGAGGTCTCGTTAGGTACGTTATCCAATTGCCAATTACGTACATTAACATTGGTCAAATTGTCCGTTGCATGCTAACCTATGTCATGTCGTCATCTTCAACGTTCATCTTGTTTGAATTCACAAACACATCATTACGTACGTTATCTTTCATGTGTTACGTACATTATGCTGTCAATATAGCGTACGTTATCTTCCTTCTGACCAGCTTTTTGCGACTTCGATTTCTTCGTTATTTTGTTTCGCTTCTTTGTTGTTTTACTTTGTTTAACAACTTAATCATCAAAACTCAATTAATGAATATTTGGAATAAAATATTCCAACAATCTCCCCCTTTTTGATGATTACAACACAACACTCTTGAATGGATAAAACCTGCAAAATATAAATATATGTATATTTGTACGAATCAAAGTTTTCGGCTTTGATCGTTTTGTTAGTTCTCCCATCTTTTTCTTTTTATCCTTTTCGACTTCTTCGTTTTCATTTTTCAACTTCTTCGAATTCATTTTTCAACTTCTTCGTTGATTTTTCGACTTCTTCGAATATTTCGGGATTTCACTTTTTCAACTTTTCTTCGTCTTTTCCTTTCTCCCCCTTTTTGCATTTTATTTTTCTCGACAGTCTTCCATGAAGCTTTTTATCTCATTCATATCTTTTCTCCCCCTTTTTGTTATCAACAAAAAGTGTAATATAAACGAATAGTAAATACTAATTGATGTATAAAAATATGCATGATAGGGTAAAACTCCCCCTGACAAAAAAATCTCCCCTTTTTTTTAAAAAAATATTAATTTGATGAAAATCAATTTTTAGGGACCCAACCGAGAGTTGGTTTTTGTTTGGATATATGGACGATGTTCGGAATAATGGTACCTTTTGGAATCCAAATCTTTTTTATATTAATCGTCCGTCGTGGGCTTTTGCAGTCGAAATATGATGCCCAATTTTCAAAAAAAATTCGCAATGAGGTATTTTGAAATTTAAGGATTCAGTTTTAGAATGAGGTTTGAATCCTAACCCCTGTTTATTTAAAGTAAATTTTTGAACCGAGAGCATTTGTTCAAATTTATCGTTTCCATATGAAAATTTCTTCGTTAAATTCTTTAGCTCGGTTTGAACTTTCAAAAGATCATCCTTTGAAATCTTTTCATCAAGGCAATGAGAATGATCGGTTTCAACGAATTTCCCTTTTCAAGAATTTTGGAAATTTCAGTTTCCAATAATTTATTTTTCGCTTGGAGGGATTTAATCTCGGATAAAGCATTTTGAAAATTCGTATGCAGTAATTCAAATGTTTCAAATAACTCGTCCTGAGTGGATGTACTTACTTGAATTTCGATGTCGCTATCCTCAAATGAGCTTCGGGCCATGAGAGCGAGATTATTTTGATTGATGAAATCTTCATCTTTGTATTCATCGCTCCATGTTGCTATTAAAACCTCCTTCTTGGGGTTTGCTCGGCAATTCTTCGCAAAGTGCCCGGGTTTACCACAGACTCGACAATTATTGTCGAATTTCTTCATTCAGCCCAAGATGTCTTTCTTTCTCCTATTTAATAAGGTTTGAAACTTATTAATATTCTTGGCATAATATGCCGATTCTTCATCGCTTTTATCAACCGGAATTTCTTCTCTTTAGACATCTTAGCCTTCAGGGATATCGTTCTTTCCTTCGGCTTCGGTTTGGCATTCCGAGATTTTAGGACAATCTCATAGTTTATAAGTGAACCGACGAGAGCACTAAAATCAAGGTTGTTTAAATCTTTAGATTCCATTATAGCCGTCATCGTATCGTCCCATTCTCGAGCTAGTGATCGGAGGATCTTCTTTACTTTCTCACTACTCAAAAGTGGTTTTCCAAAACACGCCAATCCATTTGTGATGACCGAAAATCGGTCGAGCATGATCGTGATGGATTAATCGTCCTTCATTTGAAATAGCTCGTACTCGTGAAGGAGCATGTTTATTTTTTTAATATCCGGGGGTAATTTTTTTTGTGTTACTGTTGAGTTATACGTATTCATTTGGAATTGTACAAGTGTTGTTGTTTTGGACCAATATAATGTATATTGTATTGGGATATTTCCGAATCGAAATATTTATACTTGTCGTCGGTTTGGTTTCGTCGTTTGGATGTTGCTTGGAGAGTTTAGATTTTTTGGCTAAGTATACTAGCCTTAACGTACGCTACATGTGTAGAATTACGTACGCTATGGGCTGAGTATTATGTAAGTTAGTCCTGTATGGTTACGTACGTAATGCGTGGTTGGTGGTAGGAACCTTCCTCGATGTCAACTTTTGGCTGGTTGGGCCAGGAATCTTTCGATCAAATCTCATTATTGCAGTCAACAGATCCTTACGTACGTTAGGGTGTGAGCCTTACGTACGTTATCCATGCAGCTTGTTAACGTACGTAAATGGTTGTTGTTTACGTATGTTAAGGTCTTCGTATTTTTGTTCAGTTGGTTCTGGACTGGAATTACGTATGTTAATATATGGGTATAGCGTACGTAATGCCCTTACGTACGTTAGGCTTGGTATATAGCGTATGTAATGAGCTTGTCAGTCTATTTATTTTGGTTTCGTATTTCATTTCCTCACGAACCAAATTGAGTTTCTCTCCCTAGAACTGTCCCTCTGGACTTGTTCTTGATATTTAGCCCCTTCCATCTTGTTTTTGATCATCATAACTTGATTTAGAGCTTGGAGTTGGAAGCTTGTTGGTGCTCCTTTGGTTTTTGGAGAGTTCTTCTTGTTCTTCTTTGGTAAGTTCTTTTAGTCTCTTGTTCTTCAAGTGATTTCCGAGTATGATGATGATGATGTTGTTGTTGTTTTCTTCGGGTATTGATTAATTGTTGGAATATATCATGATTCTTGATGAGTTTTTATAACTTGTGATGAAGAATATGATGATTTTGTCTTGAGGAGGAGTTGTTCTTGATGTTTTAGAATGTTTAGGAGGTTATAATCATGTCTAGGAAGGATTATGTTAAGATTGCTATATAATTAACATAGTATTGATATGATTGTTGTTGTTGTTTGTGTTTTTTTAGGTATTATAACCATTTTAGAATTATGATGAATTATGTAATGATTATCATAATCTTACAATGGTTGATTTAATCTTGTTGATTAATCCGAATTCATGATGAATTGGTGATGGATTATTGTTTAGACACCATGTTTGTTGAGATGATGATGTTCTTGGAGTATTGATGATGATATTAGTGATATTATAATTTTGAGATGTTTATTTTGATGATTGTTTTTAAGTGATTCTTGTTTAATTGATTTCACAAGTGTTAAGAACGTAATGATCATGTTAATAGATCATTGAGGTGTTGGAGGATGTTAGAATTCATAGTTGAGAACTATGATATTCGTTAGTGGAGTTTAACCGATTCGGGGTTGAATAGGGATTGTTTTGGTGTTGCATTCTATTGATTTTGTGTTATTGAATCAATCGTATCTCATTCAAGGTTGTTCAAGTGCTTGTGATCATCGGAGGACTCCGTTCGTCGTTTCGTGGAAGGACTTTCTCGCCTTCGGCTTGAGGTAAGTTTTAGACTTGTACTAGTCAATGAGATTAATGTTATCATATATGTGTATGAATGTGTGTATAATTTCAAGATTTGGTCTCTTTATGATTTTGTTGATATCAGGGGATTGTTCGATACGATACCCTGCAAATTATGCCAAATATTATTATTGTTCGTAAATGGCCGGTTCAAGGCATTGCGATACTTGTTGGTAATATTGTTGTCGATAGCCGGTTCGCGGTATCGACATATCGATTGTTATTGTTATTGTTGATTGATGTTCCATTGAGATACTGTTGTGATCGTTGTTATTGATATTGGTGATTCATTATTGATGTTGTATTGGCCGATTGAAGGCATTGACGTATTCGATTATCATCTTCGTTATCGGTAACCGATTAAAGGTGCCGAGACATCCGTGGTATTGTTGTTATCGATTGACCGTTCTAAAGGCAATCGAGATATTGAATTGGGATTATCGAAGATAATTCCCATCTATTGTATCATTGTTTATCAATTGACCGTTCTAAGGCAATCTTTGTATTGAATTGGGATTAACGAAGATAATTCCCATCTATCATTGTTTATCGATTGACCGTTCTAAGGCAATAGAATTGGGATTATCGAAGATAATTCCCATCCGTTGTATCATTGTTTATCGATTTACCATTCTAAGGTAATCGATGTATTGAATTGGGACCGTCGAAGACATTTCCCATCCGTTGTATCGTTGTTATCGATTGACTGTTCCAAGGTAATCGATGCATTGAATTGGGACTGTCGAGGACATTTCCCATTCGTTGGGTCGTTATCGATTGACCGTTCAAAGGTAATCGATGTATTGAATTGGGACTGTAGAGGGCATTTCCCGTTCGTTGAGTCATTGTGATCGATTGGCCATTCCAAGGCAGTCGAGGTATTTTGAATTAGGACCGCCGAGGACAGTGCCTATCCGTGAGTTATTGTTATCGTGTTGGCCGACTCGAGGCGGCACATTATTATTCTTGTGAATTCGGTCACCTTGGGATCGTTGTCATCCGTGATTAATTGTGTTTGGAGGCTAGTTGTGGCTAGTGCTCGATGGGTAAGTTTGGGGCTTGAACCTTCGCGGTTGGTTTCCCAACTCCTCTGATTCGATGAGTCACGGTCATGTTATTGATCTCATTATGGGTAAGTTTGGGGCTTGAACCTTCGCAGTTGGTTTCCCAACACCTACAGTTCAGTAGGTCACGGTCATGTTAATGATCTCATTATGGGTATGTTTGGGGCTCGAACCTTCACGGTTGGTTTCCCAACACCTACAGTTCAGTAGGTCACGGTCACTGGGTGATCTTATTATGGGTAAGTCTGGGTTTTGAACCTTTGCGGTTGGTTTCCCAGCACCTGTAATTCAGTAGGTCATGGTCATTGGATGATCTCATATGATACAGTTTCGGGCTATTTTGGCTTCGAGCCATTGTTATGATTTATAGTTTCGGCTGAGTGGCTTTCAGGCCATCGTGATATTTTAGCAGCTTCGACTGAGGGTCTTCCAGGCCATAGTGATGTATTGGTATTTTCATTGGAGCTTTCGAGCATTGTGATTCACTTTTAATTCAGTTCTTGCTTGGTTTACCTTCGGGTAATTCACTATTGTGTTCTGTATTGATGATTCTCCGTTGGGCACTTGTATTCTGACCTGTTGAGCAGGTAATGATCGTATGCCGTGGGCATAGTGTTTTCCCGAATGCTCGATTCTTACCTTGGTTTGTGAGCATCTCGTATTGCCATTGTTGTAGCATTTATTCTGCCTTTGGATACATATCATATTGTGCATGTATTTGATATTCATTATCTGGATGACTGACCTCATGGGGGCGGAACATGTTTACATGTTTTAGGTGCTTGCGAGGAGAGAGTTGAGACACAGGGGCATGACGATGGCGACGAGGCATTCGAGCGATACTAGTCCGAGATGTTTTGGTGTTCATGTCGGTAGACAGTTTGGAGTACTCCAGTTTTGTTCAGTTGTTGTAATTTTGTATTATCCAAGCAAGGCTCGTGGATGCTCATGCCAGTGAATGATATCCGCCGGTTCAGATGAACCCTCAAAAGTAGGTGGTCTTTGGCGAAAGATGTCGCCAATGATACTGCTCACACCCCTCTCTTGCCTCTGAGGTGGCGGAGGAGGAGCCTGTTGATTCTGAGTAGCTGAGTTATGCATCGTTTCCATCAGTTGTGTCATCTGAGTCATTTGGGCCATCATGCCCTGCATAAAAGTGAGTGGATCAACCCGAACATCTTCCGATCGAGCTGAGTCCTAGGTACGACTTCCTGGCCGTGAGTGATTATTTCCCGAATTTCGTCCCGCACCGCGGCCTCTCCCCGTGCATCCCCTGACAGCTCTCTCCATACTGAAGTAGGAAGGTCGCATGATAATCATAGATATCGTATGAGTACTGCGTTACGATTTACGTCATGAAATGATGAAAATGAGCATACACGCTCTAACACAGTGATTACATGAATGATTAACTGAGGTGACATGATTATCTGATGATATTCTTAAAATGGTTATCTTGAACAAGTTAACAAGATTGATGATATGATCCTCAAGATTAACAACTGAGTGATGAAATGAATTGAGTGATTAATGAGTTAACATGATCAACATGATTAAAATGAAAATGATAAATGAAGAAATCTTACTATTCTTTGTTCTGAATGGCTCGGCTCTTGCACAGGTCACACGTGACGTGAAAGTCCAATGATACTAGTCTGATGAACGATGATTTCAAATGAGACATGATTCGGAAGGTAGTATTCAAAACCACTCTCTGATACCAACTCTGTAACACCCCAAACTAGGCGGATATTACAGTGTCGTGGACCCCCGACTGGGACCCACCAGGCGAGTGAAAATGAATGAAAAACACAGGGTAATTGTAGTACCGAACCACATTACATCATTAATTACTCCGATGAGTAGTTTCATACAACACACCCAAGGAAATGACCGAATACAAGTATATTTTATATGGAGATAAAATATACAACACTGAATGAACTCAAAATCCAAACGGAAATCTGCAGCGGAAATAAAGTAAAGAAACAAGGTGAATGAAAGGACTGGGGGCCCCTACTAGTATCACTGGGACTCCTCGCCGGCAACGTTATCTTCCCATGCCTTAGCCTTGCCACGACCTGAAAAACAAAATCCCCCAACGGGGTCAGTTACACAGAACAACAATCCTCAAGAGTTGAATAAACACAATCATATATATGTTGTATAAACCACAAGTTCGATCAAAAATGAATCGGTTAGATTATAACCCAATCTTGTTGAAAACATACGCAATCAAACATGCTGTATGAATCAACTAATGGTACGGCTCAAAGGGTGGCGCCACACTACGCCCGGGATGGAAATGTGTCCGTGCACAAGCCACCATCGAGTATCGATCGAATACACGTGTGGTCTTGTACCTAATCAGTCTCACGAAGTGATCTTCTCGTGTGCACAGTCCAATGTGAGGCCAACAACCAACACACGACTTAATATGTGCCCGACATGAAAATCCTACACATACCAACCGGCACGCCAGTATGACCCGGAATGCCACGAGATAACAAAAGTGACATCGAAATCAATAATGACTCACCGAGATGAAATGACAGTGAAATGAATGATAGCTCAATGAAATAATTGGAACCGTCGTTCCTCGTGACTGAAGTGTTTAATTGACAATGACAAGTCTCGATACGGTTAATACAATATGAATGAGTTATGATTATGAATGAACAACAATGAAAGGAATGAATATCCCTTTAGCTGAGTAAGAATTAACTTACCTTAACACCGGTGATGATACAATCTCTCTCGAACAACATCCTAAGGAAACTACCGGTCGCTCGAACAACCTTGAATAACACAATTACCAACAATCCGCTCAACATACGAATTAAACACGAATATAACTAACTCAAAACGTCGATACGACTAAACCAAGTTCATTGGGGCATTATATCGAACACGTTGAGGCCAAACTTCGATTGTTTACAACCAAATCTCAATAATACCAATATCAAATCCCCAAGAAGTGTTTCAAACCAACAAAACATCTTCAATACGATCAATAATCCAATATGAATATCCAAATTCGTGATTTCAACAACAATTAATCGAAAACCCCCAAATCCAACTCAATATTCAAAGTGTTCTTGAATAACCTTTCAATAATCCGATGAATATTCATACATACTCATAATCATATGTATATCTCTTCATACAACATGATTATAACATCTAAAACATCATATCTCGACACAAATCGAAATCCAAGAGGTTTGAGAAAATTATCTTTGAAGATCCAAACACTTTGATTCGATGAACACGCGTTAGATCGACGATCCGAGCTTCCCAACCGAATGAAAATGATGAAGAATCGAGTATTCAAGTGATTGATGAAGAAAATTTCTCCCACAAACCCTCTCTCTCGGATGTAGGATGAAGAAATGAGTTTTTCTTCTCAAAAAACGAAGTTATAGTGAAGACTGCACTGTGTGCCGCGGCCCTGCCGGCAGGAGTCGCGGCCCCCGGTACAGGCGGGTCGGCCAAAACTGCAACATGTGTGTGTGTCTTAGCTATTTCGACCATAACTCCCTCGTCCGGACTCCGATTGACTCACCGTTTGAATCATTAGAAATATAACTTGATGCTCTATAATATTGAAAAGATTCATAATTTTTGGAGTTTCCAATAATTAATAGTGATTTTACAAAGTCGAACTCATACGTGGAAAAGTCGCTTAAGAACACGGAACTCAAAAGAACGACACCGAGACGAACTCGGATGACAAAAAGTGTAGAATTAATCATTATAGGAATGACGAAAAGGTAACAATAGAGCTGCTAAGATGGACTTCTGCCAAAAAAATAAAATTACCGAATGAAATTACTGAATGATAATGACTGAATTACAACCGGGTATTACACCTTGATCCTAATAACACCGAATCCAATCGTATCTATTCTTTTTCCTCTCGTGTATGTGTTGAATGTATAAACACTCAAACTATCAATATAAGCACAATTACAACAACAATAGAAAGTATATTAATATCTGATGAATGTATCGTTTGCTTGAAGTTGTTGAAGTGGTATTTATAGGTATTGGATCCTCAACTAGCCGTTGGCCTCTTTAGCCTCCTTTACGTATGTTATAGCTTCTTCTTTACGTATGTTAGTTCTGTTACGTACGTTAACATCAATATGTTACGTACGTTATGCTTCATATAAAGCAGTTCAGTAGCTCTGAGGTCTCGTTAGGTACGTTATCCAATTGCCAATTACGTACATTAACATTGGTCAAATTGTCCGTTGCATGCTAACCTATGTCATGTCGTCATCTTCAACGTTCATCTTGTTTGAATTCACAAACACATCATTACGTACGTTATCTTTCATGTGTTACGTACATTACTTTAGTAACATTACGTACATTATGCTGTCAATATAGCGTACGTTATCTTCCTTCTGACCAGCTTTTTGCGACTTCGATTTCTTCGTTATTTTGTTTCGCTTCTTTGTTGTTTTACTTTGTTTAACAACTTAATCATCAAAACTCAATTAATGAATATTTGGAATAAAATATTCCAACAATCTCCCCCTTTTTGATGATTACAACACAACACTCTTGAATGGATAAAACCTGCAAAATATAAATATATGTATATTTGTACGAATCAAAGTTTTCGGCTTTGATCGTTTTGTTAGTTCTCCCATCTTTTTCTTTTTATCCTTTTCGACTTCTTCGTTTTCATTTTTCAACTTCTTCGAATTCATTTTTCAACTTCTTCGTTGATTTTTCACTTCTTCAATATTTCGGATTTCACTTTTTCAACTTTTCTTCGTCTTTTCCTTTCTCCCCTTTTTGCATTTTATTTTTCTCGGCCTTCCATGAAGCTTTTTATCTCATTCATATATTTTCTCCCCCTTTTTGTTATCAACAAAAAGTGTAATATAAACGAATAGTAAATACTAATTGATGTATAAAAATATGCATGATAGGGTAAAACTCCCCCTGACAAAAAAATCTCCCCTTTTTTTTAAAAAAATATTAATTTGATGAAAATCAATTTTTAGGGACCCAACCGAGAGTTGGTTTTTGTTTGGATATATGGACGATGTTCGGAATAATGGTTCCTTTTGGAATCCAAATCTTTTTTATATTAATCGTTCGTCGTGGGCTTTTGCAGTTCGAAATATGATGCCCAATTTTCAAAAAAAAATCGCAATGAGGTATTTTGAAATTTAAGGATTCGGTTTTAGAATGAGGTTTGAATCCTAACCCCTGTTTATTTAAAGTAAATTTTTGAACCGAGAGCATTTGTTCAAATTTATCGTTTCCATATGAAAATTTCTTCGTTAAATTCTTTAGCTCGGTTTGAACTTTCAAAAGATCATCCTTTGAAATCTTTTCATCAAGGCAATGAGAATGATCGGTTTCAACGAATTTCCCTTTTTCAAGAATTTTGGAAATTTCAGTTTCCAATAATTTATTTTTCGCTTGGAGGGATTTAATCTCGGATAAAGCATTTTGAAAATTCGTATGCAGTAATTCAAATGTTTCAAATAACTCGTCCTGAGTGGATGTACTTACTTGAATTTCGATGTCGCTATCCTCAAATGAGCTTCGGGCCATGAGAGCGAGATTATTTTGATTGATGAAATCTTCATCTTTGTATTCATCGCTCCATGTTGCTATTAAAACCTCCTTCTTGGGGTTTGCTCGGCAATTCTTCGCAAAGTGCCCGGGTTTACCACAGACTCGACAATTATTGTCGAATTTCTTCATTCAGCCCAAGATGTCTTTCTTTCTCCTATTTAATAAGGTTTGAAACTTATTAATATTCTTGGCATAATATGCCGATTCTTCATCGCTTTTATCAACCGGAATTTCTTCTCTTTAGACATATTAGCCTTCATGGATATCGTTCTTTCCTTCGGCTTCGGTTTGGCATTCTGAGATTTTAGGACAATCTCATAGTTTATAAGTGAACCGACGAGAGCACTAAAATCAAGATTGTTTAAATCTTTAGATTCCATTATAGCCGTCATCGTATCGTCCCATTCTCGAGCTAGTGATCGGAGGATCTTCTTTACTTTCTCACTACTCAAAAGTGGTTTTCCAAAACACGCCAATCCATTTGTGATGACCGAAAATCGGTCGAGCATGATCGTGATGGATTAATCGTCCTTCATTTGAAATAGCTCGTACTCATGAAGGAGCATGTTTATTTTTTTAATATCCGGGGGTAATTTTTTTTTGTGTTACTGTTGAGTTATACGTATTCATTTGGAATTGTACAAGTGTTGTTGTTTTGGACCAATACAATGTATATTGTATTGGGATATTTCCGAATCGAAATATTTATACTTGTCGTCGGTTTGGTTTCGTCGTTTGGATGTTGCTTGGAGAGTTTAGATTTTTTGGCTAAGTATACTAGCCTTAACGTACGCTACATGTGTAGAATTACGTACGCTATGGGCTGAGTATTATGTAAGTTAGTCCTGTATGGTTACGTACGTAATGCGTGGTTGGTGGTAGGAACCTTCCTCGATGTCAACTTTCGGCTGGTTGGGCCAGGAATCTTTCGATCAAATCTCATTATTGCAGTCAACAGATCCTTACGTACATTATGGTGTGAGCCTTACGTATGTTATCCATGCAGCTTGTTAACGTACGTAAATGGTTGTTGTTTACGTATGTTAAGGTCTTCGTATTTTTGTTCAGTTGGTTCTGGACTGGAATTACGTATGTTAATATATGGGTATAGCGTACGTAATGCCCTTACGTACGTTAGGCTTGGTATATAGCGTATGTAATGAGCTTGTCAGTCTATTTATTTTGGTTTCGTATTTCATTTCCTCACGAACCAAATTGAGTTTCTCTCCCTAGAACTGTCCCTCTGGACTTGTTCTTGATATTTAGCCCCTTCCATCTTGTTTTTGATCATCATAACTTGATTTAGAGCTTGGAGTTGGAAGCTTGTTGGTGCTCCTTTGGTTTTTGTAGAGTTCTTCTTGTTCTTCTTTGGTAAGTTCTTTTAGTCTCTTGTTCTTCAAGTGATTTCCGAGTATGATGATGATGTTGTTGTTGTTTTCTTCGGGTATTGATTAATTGTTGGAATATATCATGATTCTTGATGAGTTTTTATAACTTGTGATGAAGAATATGATGATTTTGTCTTGAGGAGGAGTTGTTCTTGATGTTTTAGAATGTTTAGGAGGTTATAATCATGTCTAGGAAGGATTATGTTAAGATTGCTATATAATTAACATAGTATTGATATGATTGTTGTTGTTGTTTGTGTTTTTTTAGGTATTATAACCATTTTAGAATTATGATGAATTATGTAATGATTATCATAATCTTACAATGGTTGATTTAATCTTGTTGATTAATCCGAATTCATGATGAATTGGTGATGGATTATTGTTTAGACACCATGTTTGTTGAGATGATGATGTTCTTGGAGTATTGATGATGATATTAGTGATATTATAATTTTGAGATGTTTATTTTGATGATTGTTTTTAAGTGATTCTTGTTTAATTGATTTCACAAGTGTTAAGAACGTAATGATCATGTTAATCGATCATTGAGGTGTTGGAGGATGTTAGAATTCATAGTTGAGAACTATGATATTCGTTAGTGGAGTTTAACCGATTCGGGGTTGAATAGGGATTGTTTTGGTGTTGCATTCTATTGATTTTGTGTTATTGAATCAATCGTATCTCATTCAAGGTTGTTCAAGTGCTTGTGATCATCGGAGGACTCCGTTCGTCGTTTCGTGGAAGGACTTTCTCGCCTTCGGCTTGAGGTAAGTTTTAGACTTGTACTAGTCAATGAGATTAATGTTATCATATATGTGTATGAATGTGTGTATAATTTCGAGATTTGGTCTCTTGATGATTTTGTTGATATCAGGGGATTGTTCGATACGATACCCTGCAAATTATGCCAAATATTATTATTGTTCGTAAATGGCCGGTTCAAGGCATTGCGATACTTGTTGGTAATATTGTTGTCGATAGCCGGTTCGCGGTATCGACATATCGATTGTTATTGTTATTGTTGATTGATGTTCCATTGAGATACTGTTGTGATCGTTGTTATTGATATTGGTGATTCATTATTGATGTTGTATTGGCCGATTGAAGGCATTGACGTATTCGATTATCATCTTCGTTATCGGTAACCGATTAAAGGTGCCGAGACATCCGTGGTATTGTTGTTATCGATTGACCGTTCTAAAGGCAATCGAGATATTGAATTGGGATTATCGAAGATAATTCCCATCTATTGTATCATTGTTTATCAATTGACCGTTCTAAGGCAATCTTTGTATTGAATTGGGATTATCGAAGATAATTCCCATCTATCATTGTTTATCGATTGACCGTTCTAAGGCAATAGAGGATTATCTAAGATAATTCCCATCCGTTGTATCATTGTTTATCGATTTACCATTCTAAGGTAATCGATGTATTGAATTGGGACCGTCGAAGACATTTCCCATCCGTTGTATCGTTGTTATCGATTGACTGTTCCAAGGTAATCGATGCATTGAATTGGGACTGTCGAGGACATTTCCCATTCGTTGGGTCGTTATCGATTGGCCGTTCAAAGGTAATCGATGTATTGAATTGGGACTGTAGAGGGCATTTCCCGTTCGTTGAGTCATTGTGATCGATTGGCCATTCCAAGGCAGTCGAGGTATTTTGAATTAGGACCGCCGAGGACAGTGCCTATCCGTGAGTTATTGTTATCGTGTTGGCCGACTCTAGGCGGCACATTATTATTCTTGTGAATTCGGTCATCTTGGGATCGTTGTCATCCGTGATTAATTGTGTTTGGAGGCTAGTTGTGGCTAGTGCTCGATGGGTAAGTTTGGGGCTTGAACCTTCGCGGTTGGTTTCCCAACTCCTACAGTTCAGTAGGTCACGGTCATGTTATTGATCTCATTATGGGTAAGTTTGGGGCTTGAACCTTCGCAGTTGGTTTCCCAACACCTACAGTTCAGTAGGTCACGGTCATGTTAATGATCTCATTATGGGTATGTTTGGGGCTCGAACCTTCACGGTTGGTTTCCCAACACCTACAGTTCAGTAGGTCACGGTCACTGGGTGATCTTATTATGGGTAAGTCTGGGTCTTGAACCTTTGCGGTTGGTTTCCCAGCACCTGTAATTCAGTAGGTCATGGTCATTGGATGATCTCATATGATATAGTTTCGGGCTGTTTTGGCTTCGAGCCATTGTTATGATTGATAGTTTCGGCTGAGTGGCTTTCACGCCATCGTGATATTTTAGCAGCTTCGACTGAGGGTCTTCCAGGCCATAGTGATGTATTGGTATTTTCATTGGAGCTTTCGAGCATTGTGATTCACTTTTAATTCAGTTCTTGCTTGGTTTACCTTCGGGTAATTCACTATTGTGTTCTGTATTGATGATTCTTCGTTGGGCACTTGTATTCTGACCTGTTGAGCAGGTAATGATCGTATGCCGTGGGCATAGTGTTTTCCCGAATGCTCGATTCTTACCTTGGTTTGTGAGCATCTCGTATTGCCATTGTTGTAGCATTTATTCTGCCTTTGGATACATATCATATTGTGCATGTATTTGATATTCATTATCTGGATGACTGACCTCATGGGGGCGGAACATGTTTACATGTTTTAGGTGCTTGCGAGGAGAGAGTTGAGACACAGGGGCATGACGATGGCGACGAGGCATTCGAGCGATACTAGTCCGAGATGTTTTGGTGTTCATGTCGGTAGACAGTTTGGAGTACTCCAGTTTTGTTCAGTTGTTGTAATTTTGTATTATCCGAGCAAGGCTCGTGGATGCTGTTGTATTTTATTTTGGCCATGTAGGCCCACTTTTGTCGTTGAAATTCCATATCGGAATATTATGTCGGATGTCATAGTAGGGACGGAGATTACCCTTTTGGTCAGTTAGTTGTATTTTTGGTTGTGTTCGCCTGGTGAATCTCCTGGTGTAGGGTCCACGGCACTGTAATGACCCAATGGGTTTTGGGAGTGTTCCAGAAGATGGTATCAGAGCATTGGGTTATGAGATACCCTGATATGTGAGTTATGTGGCTCTACCGACGCGGTAGTAGTTGGGCTGTCAGGTTATGACAATATGGACAGCCGGGTTTTGTGAGTCGTGATAGTTGGACGACTGTATGAATCATTCTTTCATTGAGTCGTCGTCAGTGAAGGCTAGTATCACAAGACCTCGAAGCTTCGTATGACCTGTGTAAGGACTCGATTCTCTTTTATGTTCATACATTCATTATGCCATTGATTATAAATGTTTTGTTGAAACCTGTATGTAACATTTGTGTTACGATTCATTCATGATTATTTATTTTGGAGCGTGTGGGCTCAGTATTGACTATAATTAGCATGTTTGAGGTGATTGTTTATCTGTTGAGTATGTATACTCGTGTTTGGCTATTGACTTAGCATTGTGGATTGGCCATTGAGGCATATTTGAACTATGTTCATGATCGAACGTTATTCTTTCAGTATGGAAAGAGGAATCCGAGGACGTGGCAGAGGGGGTAAAGGCTGCAGAGCAGGTCAGAACCCAGAACCTCATGTTTATGCACGTGCAGATGCCGATATGGATCAGAATTCGGCCAGAGATGTGACTTATGCGACTGGTTCTCCTTTCGGACGTCATACTCGAGGAGTCGATCAGACTGACATCGACCCTTTCTTGCTTATGAGGGGTATGTTGACCCAGATGACTCAGATGACGCAGATAATGGAGACCATGCAGACCTCGATGGTTCGTGGTACACCACAACATGGACTCCAGGTGCCATTTTATGGACAGGCCGGGAGAGTGAGTCAGATTGTCAGCGATATCTCTCGTAGAGGCCGCCTATTTTTGAGGGTTCGTCGGAACCAGCTGACATTGTTCATTGGCTTGAGCATTTTGATAAACTCTTCGACATGGTTCAGTGTCCGGAAGAGAGTAAGGTGGCAGGAGCGGCTTACTACTTGAGTAAAGGTGCTTATTCTTGGTGGCTCTCTGTGAAGCCCACCAATCATGACTGTTTTTGGAGCGAGTTCAAGACTCTCACATTAAAGAGGTATTATCCGGCCCCATTTCGTGAATCCAAGCTGTCAGAGGTTTTGAACCCTGAATCCGTCGAGGACGAGGGTGTTATTGTAATTGCTGAGAAGTTTCAAGGACTTCTTCAGTTTGCTTCATCTGTTATCCGTACTGAGGCGGATAAGATCAAGTATTTTAGCAAGAGGCTAAACCCGCAGTTGAGGATGCAGTCGTTCAACCATAATTGTAACTCACTTGGTGAATTCATAGAGAAGGCTCTTGGAGCAGAGCTTTTGATCAAGGAGCTTGCTCGGAAGAACCCTTCAGTTTCTTCTGGTGAGAGGACTAGGATGCCATGTTCAGAGGGATATCGGGCTCCGACGTCCAAGAGGTCGTCTTCTAGTCGTCTTCGTGCTGGGAAAGCATCTTCTTCTCAGGCGGAAAGTTCGACCGTTGTTTGCTTTAACTGTGATACAGTAGTACATTGCAGTACCCGGTGCTCGATGCAGGCCTTTGTTTGTTTTCTGTGTGGGAATCAGGGACACCTTAATAAATACTGCAGGAATTCTAGTACCAGTAGGTCTCGAGAGAGCTCACGGGCCTTGAGAGATTTTGTTACTCCAGTCCGTACTTCATCCAAGGGGTCCTATCAGGCTTCGGGAGCCAGAGGTATGGACAGCCGAAGAGGAGCATCCTGTTCAGATTTGGGTCTTCCTCGAGTCGATGAGATCGAGGATCTTGATGATCTGGAGGATGTTGATTTCGGGTACATTTGAGATGTAACCTTGATTTGTATTTTCCTTGTTTTCGGATTGATATTTGACTCAGTCTGTATTGTAGTATTGTGGTTGTGAACCATTTATTATTGATCTATCTTGTAATGATAGCTTTTGAGAATCTTGAGATTTGAGGTCGTCTGATGCGTTTTTCTTTCTTTTTGGTGTTGTACCCAAGATTTTTGTGATAATCTGGGTAATTGTTCATTGCGATTCGAGACGCCAAGTCGTGAGGACTTGGGTGTGCGATTGATATGGTCCCGACGACTATATGTGCGTTGTTGTTTTCCTTTTGTGGCGTGAGTCAGTGATTGCATGGGCGTCCGATGCCGATGAGAATGAGGAAGTGTATACTGATGATTAGACATGTATAATGGGCGGCACCCGCGGGGTGTGTACGCCGGTGTTGCGAATCATGCGGTTGGTACGACTTTCTGGCAAGTCCCTAGCGGAGGAGTCATGATTTGACTGATCTCGCACTTGGCTATGTGTTTGTATCACTTATTTTTTCGCCGTGTTCCGGCAGAGGAGACGCGGGGACCCGAGGGGTTGTCCCAGTTACTCAGGCGGAGTTGTTCGTATTGAGGAGTATTTTTGGAGATGTTGTTTTCAGATCCTGACGGATAGTTCGTACCCTGAGTTTCGGGGACGAAACTCTTTTTAAGGAGGAGTATATAATATCTGGGGGTAATTTTTTTTCGTGTTACTATTGAGTTGTACGTATTCATTTGGAATTATACAAGTGATGCTGTTTTGGACCTATACAATGTATATTGTATTGGGATTTTTCGGAATCAAAATATTTATACTTGTCGTCGTGGGTTTCGTCGTTTGGATGTTGCTTGGAGAGTTTGGATTTTTTGGCTAAGTATACTAGCCTTAACGTACGCTACATGTGTAGCATTACGTACGCTATGGGCTGAGCATTACGTACGCTATGGGCCGAGTATGATGATGATGTTGTTGTTGTTTTCTTCGAGTATTAATTGATTGTTGGAGTATATCATGATTCTTGATGAGTTTTTATAACTTGTGATGAAGAACATGATGATTTTGTCTTGAGGAGGAGTTGTTCTTGATATTTTAGAATGTTTAGGAGGTTATAATCATGTCTAGGAAGGATTATGTTAAGATTGATATATGATTAACATAGTCTTGATATGATTGTTGTTGTTGTTTGTGTTTTTTGAGGGATTATAACCATTTTAGTAAGGAATTATGATGAATTATGTAATGATTATCATAATCTTACAATGGTTGATTTAATCTTGTTGATTAATCCGAATTCATGATGAATTGGTGATGGATTATTGTTTAGGCATCATGTTTGTTGACATGATGATGTTCTTGGAGTATTGATGATGATATTAGTGATATTATCATTTTGAGATGTTTATTTTGATGGTTGTTCTTAATTGATTCTTGTGGAATTGATTTCACAAGTGTTAAGAACGTAATGATCATGTTAATCGATCATTGAGGTGTTGGAGGATGTTAGAATTCATAGTTGAGAACTATGATATTCGTTGGTGGAGTTTAACCGATTCGGGGTTGAATTTGGATTGTTTTGGTGTTGATTTCCATTGATTTTGTGTTATTGAATGAATCGTATCTCATTCAAGGTTGTTTGAGTGCTTGTGATCATCGGAGGACGCCGTTCGTCGTTTCGTGGAAGGACGTTGATCGTGGAAGGACTTTCTCGCCTTCGGTTTGAGGCAAGTTTTATACTTGTACTAGTCAATGAGATTAATGTTATCATATATATGTATGAATGTGTGTATCATTTCGAGACTTGGTCTATTTATGATTTTGTTGATATCAGGGGATTGTTCGATACGATACCCTTCGGCAAAATATGCCAAATATTATTGTTGTTCGTAAATGGCCGGTTCAAGGCATTGCGATACTTGTTGGTAATATTGTTGTCCATAGCCGCTTTGCGGTATCGACGTATCGATTGTTATTGTTATTGTTGATTGATGTTCCATTGAGATACTGTTTTGATCATTGTTACTGATATTGGTGCTTCATTATTGATGTTGTATTGGTCGATAAAAGGCATTTACGTATTCGATTATCATCTTCGTTATCGGTAACCGATTAAAGGTGCCGAGACATCCGTGATATTGTTTTTATCGATTGACCGTTCTAAAGGCAATCGAGATATTGAATTTGGATTATCGAAGATAATTCCCATCTGTTGTATCATTGTTTATCCATTGACCGTTCTAAGGCAATCAACGTATTGAATTGGGATTATCGAAGATAATTCCCATCTGTTGTATCATTGTTTATCGATTGACCTTTCTAAGGCAATCGACGTATTGAATTGGGATTATCGAAGATAATTCCCATCTATTGTATCATTGTTTATCGATTGACCATTCTAAGGTAATCGATGTATTGAATTGGGACCGTCGAAGACATTTCCCATCCGTTATGTCGTTGTTATCGATTGACTGTTCCAAGGTAGTCGATGCATTGAATTGGGATTGTCAAGGACATTTCCCATCCATTGGGTCGTTATCGATTGACCGTTCTAAGGTAATCGATGTATTGAAATGGGACTGTCGAGGGCATTTCCCGTCCGTTGAGTCATTGTGATCGATTAGCCATTCCAAGGCGGTCGAGGTATTTTGAATTGGGACTACCGAGGACAGTGCCTATCCGTGTGTTATTGATATCGTGTTGGTCGACTCGAGGCAGCACATTATTATTCTGGTGAATTCGGTAACACCTACAGTTCAGTAGGTCAGGGTCATATTAATGATCTCATTATGGGTCAGTTTGGGGCTTGAAACTTCGCAGTTGGTTTCCCAACACCTACAGTTTAGTAGGTCACGGTAACTGGGTTATCTCAATATGGGTAAGTCTGGGGCTTGAACATTCGCAGTTGGTTTCCCAGCACCTGCAATTCATCAGGTCACGGTCATTGGATGATCTCATATGATACGCTGGTTTCAGCTTTTGCCTTGGCCATTGTTATGATTGATAGTTTCGGCTGAGTGGCTTTCAGGCCATCGTGATATTTTAGCAGCTTCGACTGAGGGGCTTTCAGGCCATGGTGATGTATTGGTATTTTCATTGGAGCCCTTGGGCATTATGATTCACATTTAATTCAGTTCTTGCTTGGTTTACCGTCAGGTAATTCACTATTGTGTTCTGTATTGATGATTCGCCGTTGGGCACTTGTATTCTGACCTGTTGAGCAGGTAATGATCGTATGCCGTGGGCATAGTGTTTTCCCGAATGCTCGATTCTTACCTTGGTTTGTGAGCATCTCGTATTGCCATTGTTGTAGCGTTTATTCTGCCTTTGGATGCATATCATGTTGTGCATGTATTTGATATTAATTATCTGGATGACTGACCTAGTGGGGGCGGAACATGTTTACATGTTTTAGGTGCTTGCGAGGAGAGAGTTGAGACACAGGGGCATGACGATGGCAACGAGGCATTCGAGCGATACTAGTTCGAGATGTTTTGGTGTTCATGTCGGTCAGACAGTTTGGAGTACTCCAGTTTTGTTCAGTTGTTGTCATTTTGTATTATCCGAGCAAGGGTCGTGGATGCTGTTGTATTTTATTTTGGCCATATATGCCCAATTTTGTCGTTGAAATTCTATATCGGAATATTATGTCGGATGTCATAGTAGGGACTGAGATTCCCCTTTTGGTCAGTTAGTTGTATTTTTGGTCGTGTTCGCCTGGTGGATCTCCTGGTGTAGGGTCCACGGCACTGTAATGACCCAATGGGTTTTGGGGGTGTTACAATTTTCGTCTCCTTGGCTTGAGACGTTCCTTCGTGTGTGACTTCAAGCATTTTCCATATTTCTTTCGCACTATCACACGAAGATATCCGGTTTTGTTCTTCCAGATTTAAAGCACAATATAGAAGTTGAGTTGCCTTACAATTGTAATGATCATTTTTCCAATCCGCATCATCATATTCTTCGAAAGATTTAAGCATACCATCGGATTTGATTGGAATTTTTGGACCAAGACATATAACTTTCCAAAGCTCGATGTCATAAGCTCGGATGAATATAGACATCTTTTTCTTCCACGTCATGAAATTTGATCCGTCAAAGAATGGTGGTCAGTTAAGAGCAAGACCTTTGACTGGAGCAATTTGAAATGCCATTTGGATCGACTCCTCGGATGTTAAGCCGTTTATTGGAGGTACCGCTCCGATACCAATTGTTGGATCAATATTGGTAGGTATCGCCGTTTGGAGATAGATTTGTGAAACTCTTTCGCGTTGCGGAAGAGATTTAAATAAAGGTGCGTAATTTAAACGACACAAGAATTTATAGAGGTTCGGCCAAACGTGCCTACGTCCTCTCTTCAGTATCTTTTTCTATAGGCTTAAGATAAATCTCTGCACCTCTCTTCTATCGGTCGAGGGATAACGGTTACAATCTCATCTTCTATTGGTCTGAGTAAACCGTTCTCTTACTTGTTTTTATGTCGGTCCAAGTTAAACCATTGTCCTTTTCTATTGGACAAGGAATCAACCACTCTAGCTTTCTATCGGTACTAGATAAACCTCACTTAGATATCGATTGAGATTCTAACAATGCCGGATCCTTGATCCTAATAACACCGAATCCAATCGTATCTATTCTTTTTCCTCCCGTGTATGTGTTGAATGTATAAACACTAAAACTATCAATATAAGCACAATTACAACAATAATAGAAAGTGTATCAATATCTGATGAATGTATCGTTTGCTTGAAGTTGTTGTGGTATCAATACCATTAGAATTGGTATTTATAGGTATTGGAGCCTCAACTAGCCGTTAGCCTCTTTAGGCTCCTTTACGTACGTTATAGCCCCTTCTTTACATACGTTAATTCTGTTACGTACGTTAACATCAATATGTTACATACGTTATTCTTCATATAAAACAGTCCAGTAGCTCTGAGGTCTTCGTTATGTACGTTATCCAATTGCCAATTACGTACGTTAACATTAGTCAAATTGTCTGTTGCATGCTGACCTATGCCATGATGTCATCTTCAATGTTCATCTTGTTTGAATTCACAAACACATCATTACGTACGTTATCTTTCATGTGTTACGTACGTTACCTTAGTAACATTACATACGTTATGCTGTCAATATAGCGTACGCTATCTTCCTTCTGACCAGCTTTTTACGACTTCGATTTCTTTGTTGTTTTGTTTCCCTTCTTTGTTGTTTTACTTTGTTTAACAACTTAATCATCAAAACTCGATTAATGAATATTTGGAATAAAATATTCCAACAATAACCCGTATGAGACTTGGGGTGTTACATTTATGGTATCATAGCCTTAGGTTGTGAATACCTAGGCTGTCGGTTAATTTGGGTCTGTCAGTCATGTCTTAAGAGTCAGTTTTTGAACTTAATATCATCGTGCTACCATCTCTTCGTGCGACCCATGGTTGTAAGTCTCCTCAAGATATTATGCTTCTGTATTACCTTCATTATGTGAATTTGGAATTGCGAGTTGGAGTACACACGTTGTAAATTATGAATTTTGATGATCTTGTTTCTTTTCAATTCTTAATCTTTCGTATGTTTAGAGGTCGTGGTAGACCAGCTCGGGGATGCGGCAGAGGCCATGGTCATGGTGCTAATGATGAGGGAATTTCGCTTTTCCAATCATCCACAGATTCAGCTTCACATTCAGTATCGAATACTCTGCCCTTGTGTTCTGACGGACAGCAGGACTTATCAGTCAGCCAGGGCCAATCGTCGGGTAATAACGGCGACACAGGAGCTACTGCTATACTTCAGCAGTTGGTAGCTTAGTTAGCTCAGATAGCTTAAGGTGTGCACCAGAATCCGCCCCCGACTGCGGAAGACGAAGCTAGCAAATGACTCCATAGGTTGGGAGAATTGGCTTTTTCAGTTGGGAAGGACCTTCGATGCCGTAGATTGTCCTGGCGATAGGAGGGTACCTATTGCCCAATACCACCTGGATAAGGAAGCTGCGGAGTGGTGGGAGGCAGTGGCGCCCAGAGATCGTGTAGCCACTTGGGATGAGTTTAAGACCGCTATGGAGGCGGAGTACTGTCCACTGCCGATTCAGGAGCATAGGATCGCGGAGCTCTTTACAGCTATGCCTCAGGATGTACCGATATCCCAGGCCATTATTACTTATAATCAACAGTTGGGATACATGAAAGATCAAGTGAGAACCGAGGCCAGTAAGATTCGCTACTTTAATATGCGCATGAAGCCGCATATCATACAGAGTATGGCACCACTCATATGTGATACATTGAAAGAATATCAGGACCGCGCCTTAACGATTGAGATGGCAGTCCTGGAGTCAGAGTATGGATCTGAGGCTAAGAAACATAAGACTTCTGGTAACTTCTCAGACGAAAAGGGTAATCGGTTTACTAAGTCGCTGTTTGCTCCCCTATAGGGAAAGAGATCATTTCATCAGGCTGGAGACTCCCAGAGTAACCATCCGGTTCAGTCCTCTATCCCTAGTAGCAGAGTATGTTTTAACTGTAGTCAGAGTGAGTACTTGGTGAAGGATTGTCTTTTTCTAGTGGTTACATGTTTCTCATGCGGACGGAGTACCTAATATAAATGGGGGTGTACAGATCCCGAACTCGACACTGCACGGAAGTTCGGATGACCCCGGCCTCTACCTCGACCTGAAATCTGAGGACCCTGTAAAATTGTAGCCTTCTGACCGATACTAGGTTCTCCGTGCGCTGCAGTTACCATCGGAGCTCTGACTGTTCTGGCAACTGTCTCGCAATGGGCCACACGATGGCATCAGGTACCACTCAGATCCTTTCTCATCCAGTTTCGGTACTTTTTGATTCGGGTGCTACTCATTATTTTATTATATGGGATTGTGTGTGTCGTATCGATATTGATTGTTTATTTGAGTGTGAGCCGTTCGTAGTGGGTATGTCTAGTGGGGATCGCATGGTTGGGAACCGGGAAGTTAGAGACTGCCTAGTGAGGATCGGGAACCGAGATTGGCCCTCGAACCTCATTGTTGTAGACTTAAATGGTGAGGGTTTAATTCTCGTGGACGATTGGCTAAATCATCACGGTGCTATCATGGACTATCGGACTCGTACTATCTCGATAGTGGCTAAGGATGGCACAGAAAATACTCTTGTGGGATGTAAACCAGGTAGATCAGGGAGTGTGATCAACGCCTTAAAGGCAATCAAACTCCTGAACCAGGGTTGCGTAGGCTATTGGTGCTACGCTTTGAAGGCAAAAGATGGTGGGGTTGAAATGTCATCAATTCTAGTCGTTAATGAATATCCCGATGTATTTCCGGATGACTTACCAGGATTGCCACCACAATGGGAAGTCGAGTTTACTATTGATCTAGTGTCGAATGCAGCTCCTGTTTCTCGGGCTATGTGTTGTATGGCACCATCAGAGATGTTAGAGTTGAAGAAACAATTGGGAGAATTGGTAGATAAAGGGTATATTAGACCGAGTGCATCACATTAGGGTGCATCTATGCTTTTCGTTAAAAAGAAGGATGAATCGCTTCATTTATGCATCGACTATCGAGAATTAAACAAGCTGACCATAAAAAATAAGTACCCTTTGCCCCGGATTGATGACTTGTTTGATCAGCTTCAGGGAGCAATAGTCTTCTCGAAGATTTATTCACGACCGGGTTATTATCAATTGAGGATTCGGGATGGCGACATACCGAAAGCTGCCTTTCGGACGAGATATGGCTATTGCGAGTTTGTGGTTATGCCTTTCGGGCTAACCAATGCCCCAGCAGTGTTCATGCAGTTGATGAACAAAGTCTTTATCGAATATCTGTGAAAATTCATAGTCATTTTTATTGATGACATTCTCATCTATTCCCGGAGTCAGGAGGAGCACGTTGTACATCTTCGTATGGTGCTAGACATTTTGAGAGATAAGCAATTATATGCGAAGTTTTCCAAATGTGAGTTTTGGCTCAACGAAGTAACATTCCTCGGGCATGTGATTTCAGCAAAAGGGGTTCGGGTCCCACAAAAGATTGAGGCGGTACTGGCGTGGGAACCACCTAAAAATGTGAAAAAAGTGAGAAGTTTCCTAGGACTTGCTGTTACTACCGTAGGTTTGTCGAGGTGTTTTCCAGTATTGCTCGACCACTTACTCAATTACTTCAGGAAACTCAGAAATTCGAGAGTAACGCGGATAGGTATAATAGCTTTGATGAGTTGAAGAGACGTTTGACTACCGCGTCGGTTCTAGCCTTGCCACAGAAGAACGATGACTTTGTGGTTTATAGTGATGCTTTGGGCCTCGGACTTGGATGTGTTTTGATGCAGAGAGATAGAGTTATTGCTTATGCATCTCGACAGTTGAAACCATATGAAGCAAATTACCCTACACATGATTTGGAGTTAGTTGTGGTTGTTTTCGCCTTGAAAATTTGGAGGCATTATCTCTACGGGTCGTCGTGTAAGATTTACACGGACCACAAGAGTCTGAAGTATATCTTTAGCCAGAAGAAATTGAACATGAGGCAACGTAGGTGGCAAGAATTAATTAAGGATTACGATCTTGAGATTCTTTATCATACGGGCAAGGCCAATATAGTAGCAGATGCATTGAGTTGTAAGCCTATGGATCTTCAGATGTTAGAAGTACTTATGCCTCAAAGCAAGATCCGAAAGGATTTAATTTGTCAGAATATCGAGGTTTGGATTCAAAGAGTTCAGGGCTAGTTATGTGTGTTATAAATCACCTCATATTTGATTGATGACATCAAGGCAGGGCAATATGATGTCCCGTTTTTAGTTTAGTTGAAAGAAGATGTGACATCGCTCGGGTGTTCATCGCAGAAATCGTGAGGTTGCATGGGACTCCTAAGAGTATTATTTCTGATCGAGATGGTCATTTTGTATCACATTTTTGGCAGGCTATTCATCGAGCTTTGGGGACTGAGTTGAGACTCAGTACATCCCACCACCCCCAAACAGACGAACAATCAGAACGGACGATACATACATTAGAGGATATGTTGAGAGCCTGTGCTTTAGACTAGAAAGATGATTAGGAGTCGCACCTACCATTGATCGAGTTTACGTACAACAATAGTTGGCACGCCTCGATCAAAATGGCACCATTTGAGGCTTTATATGGAAGGAGGTGGAGATCGCCACTGTGTTGGCATGATGCATCTGAATTGATTGGCACCGAACCGGATTTACTAGTTGAGACGGGAGAAGATTGCTTTAATTCGTGATAGGTTATTGACGGCTCAGAGTCTATAGAAGTCCTATGCCGACGCGCGTCGCCGCCCGTTAGAGTTTGAGGTTGAGGATCATGTATTACTTAAGGTATCACCGACTCGGGGAGTTTACCGCTTTGGTCGGAAGGTCAAACTTAGTCCTAGATACATTGGACCTTTCGAGGTTTTAGAGCGAGTTGGAGATCTTGCATATTGGTTGGGTTTGCCGCCTCCCTTGAGTCACGTGCATAACGTACTTCATGTCCCCTAGATAATAAAGTACGTATCGGATCCTAGTCACATTATCGATTTCGAAGAGATTGAACTGGGACCCGACATCACATTTGAGGAGAGACCAGTTCAGATTTTGGAGCATCGGGTAAAAAATCTTAGGCACAAAACCATTCCTTTGGTTAAAGTGCAGTGGTCAAGACATGGATCAGAGGAGGCGACAGGGGAGACGGAGGATAATATGAAGGCGAGATATCCCGAGTTATTCACCTTGTCAGTTTCGGGACGAAACTTCTTTTTAGAGGGAGAGAATGTAATATTCGCACTTTCTATTTTTAGTAATTTCTATTTTTAGTGTATTTTCATTTCGGACGATTCACTTGTAATTGTTTTAGTACTCTGAAACTATTTTGTTCTGCATACATGGCCATCCGAACGAGTTTCGGAGTTGTTTTACGATATTTTACATATTGAGTAACTTTTCCGCGTTTAGGCTCGATTCTCATAAATCTCGTTCTAAACTGATGTTTCGTTACTTCTGCGAGTTCTTTTAATATTTTTGGATACGTTACGACTTCCTGAGATTGTTAGTTGGCATCGAATCATGATTCTTGGGGGTCTGGGCTGTTTTATAATTTTTCATAGTTTTGGGTACCATTATTGGAATTGTTGTCTGTTCCATCGAATGGTTGGAATCATGTGTTCTGATGGGAGAGTGAGCTTGAATGTTGTTGTTTCTTATTAATGCTTTGTTATTTGTCGGTAACTATCGAGTTTTATGCCTTATGAGATGTGTACATTCTGACAAGGATTCACAACTGTATTCTGTATCAGAGCAGTTAGCACATGCTAACAATATATATAGTGCATGCTAAGGTGGTATCTCTAGCGCACGCTAAACTCATATGTAGCGCGTGCTAATCAGGTTGGACAGTAAGTTCTGGCTTTTGGGGTGGGTTGATTAACGTACGTTATAGTTCTATTGCATATGTTGCTGAGTAGATTAGCGTATGTTATATTTCCCATTGCGTACGCTAATGAGTGGATTAACGTACATTATCATTTTGTTGCGTACGGTAATGTGTACGGCATAATATTCTGGAATTGGACAGAATGTTCAGTGATTCTAGATTGAAACAGGTAGCATACGCTAACACATAAGTTAACGTACGCTAACACAAACGTTAGCGCACGCTAAGGTGACATTAACGTACGCTAATGGGGAGGACAAAAGTCTCTAGACTGCGCTTTACACAGGATAGCGTACGCTAAGCATGTCTATAGCGTACATTAATCATTGCCAGTATATATAGGACAGCAGCAGTTAATTTCGTCATTTTCCTATTTTCTTCTTCCTTGGCGATTCTCGGCGTTTTTGGGATTCTGGGGGTTTTAGGAAGATTTCGAAATTCTGAATAAAATTAGCCTAGATTGTTGTTAGATTATGATTGTACGCTCGTAATCCTTGGTTTTCCCTGTCGTTTTGTGGACTGAAATTTTGTGATTCCATCGTTGGTCGATTATGATCGATTGCACCCTCGTAGTGTCCGACAAATTGTTCCTAAGGGTAGAATCTAGGGTGATTCTTTATATTTCAGTAGTGTCGTAGTTGATTAAGTGTCATTGTTTGTTACTTTAATGTGAGTTTGGATTGAAGCCCTCTCCGTTCACCGTTTCTTCACGTCATATTTACCAAGGCAAGTACATACGCTACATTATTTTATGTAGAATGTGAATTCGGCATAGAAAATGAGTCGTGATAAATGTGTGGGTGTGTTGTTCTTGTTCTTCCACCTGGGGATGGTTCGACGGAACCTCTGGGGGCCGCTACTAAGGGATGCGGTCACGGAAGTGGTTTCCCACCTGGGGACGGTCCGACGGGGCCTCTGGGGGTCGATAGTAATGTGTACGGCCATGGGTTACCAAGTGTGGATTTTTGTGATAATGAATTGTGATGTTATATTTTCTTGATGATCATGTATTGATGAAAATGTGGTATTCCGTAATATTGTTTTCTTAAATATTTTCAAATGAGATAATCATGTTGAATTGTATTCATATATAATATTATGTAAATGTGTACTTGCACTAGATATTCTAATGACAATCCTTTAATTGGGGGAAATGCATTTCATGCATTTCAGGTATCGGGCGGACGAGGAGCCAGTACGGGAAACGCATGCAAATGATGGTCAATCATGATGATGAGGCTCGAGTCTACGTAGTTCTCGTCAGAGTCAGTCAAGTAAACGTAATTGTGTTTTTAAGATATTGTTGAAGGCCCCATGTGTGGGTAATGAATTCATTTTATATTCTGTTTTACTGCATTTAAACCAAATGTTTTGGCCGAGGCCACGGCCTTATTTATATTATGAATGTTGTCGTCATGGGATTATTGTAAATTATGTGAATGACCTAGCCTGGTAGTCCTTGATGAAGGTTCTACGGCGTGTAATAACCCATATGAGAATTGGGGTATTACAGGAACAACATTATGAAGTTGACAATCTTATTGGAAGAGAGTTGCTTTTTAAAGTTGGTATTGATGTTAGGCATCTGGAGAACAGGGATAATGGGTATATTGTTGAGAGAGTTTGTGAAGATGCAGGACTGATCAAAGAACATAAACTTAATGATCACAAAGTTTTATATTTTGTGCCAAGACCTTATAAGGACATAGTTCAGGATAATGATTGGGACCCTGAACCCTCTGATTTTGATCATGAATTTAAATCTCATGAGCATGTGTTGGGAAAAAGAACTGGAGTTTCCTCTGTTGAGGAAGATTTTTTAAATGAGTGTGAAGGAAAAAGTAGCCAGTTGTCAACTTCCTCCAAGAGGAGAGTTGTGAAGGAGGAGGAGAATGACGGTAAAGAAAAATGATTGAGGGGAAGATTTTCTTGATGAACATTGGTATTATTTTCATGCTTTGGGTTTGGATATTATTTAATGGATGTTGTTTCAAATTATTACTTTTAGAAGGACATCTTTACTCTATTGAAATCTTGTCTTTAAATAGTTTTCTGATCAACAATGTTTGTGTTTTGATATTTGTTTATGAATTTTATTTATGTTTGATGTTGCATTTTTCTTTGATTGTCATTTTTTCTCTTTTTATTATGTGATTCTTTTGATAGGTGTCCATTGGTATGAAAGCTTAAAACATAAATAATTTATACTCTTGTTGCATACTGTATTTACTTTTTCTGTATTTATTTTTTGTGCAGGTATTTTGTGTAGGAGATCAAGAATCTGAAATGAGTTCTGATAATGTTAGCAATCAAATTTCAATTCTTTTGAGATGAGTGTTGTGTTTTGCATAGGGAAAAATTAAGTGTAGAAGTTAATTTTTCTGCAGAAACTTGTAATATATTTTACTGTAATGGGTTGCTTTATTATTATGTAATATGTTATGTTAATTCAATATAAATTTACTGAAGACTCTAATAACACACTTACCGTATCAAATTCTCCATTATTTCTCTGCATATCCTTTTTAATTAAATAATCCAACATTTATCTTCTCTGTCAAATTTGAAATTAGCCAGATGAAATAGACATTAAACATGAATAGGTCTTACCCAAATAGCATTAAAGTAAAGAGAAAAAACACATAAAATTATATGCCTTATCCAAATAGATGCTATAGAGAGAAAAAACACATAAAAATGATTTAATTCCAATATGCTTTAATGAAAACATTAATGAAATGCTTACCTTATCAATTTATCCATAATTTCTACTCATATCCTTTTAAATTTAATAATCCAGCATTTATCACCTGTGTCAAAAATCGAGTTAAGCAGATGAAATAGATATTAAACATGAATATGTCTTACCCAAATAGCATTAAAGCATATTGAAATTATAATTGTGGTATAGATATATGCCTTATCCCAATAGATGTTATGAAGAGAAAATATATAAAAATAATTTACTTAGGATGCATATACAAAGAAATGGAAAACATGTCTGCATTTGTCTATGTTCAAGTTGTATATTTGTTTTTCTAATGCATAAAATCATCATCTCTATATTTTAAAATTTTCATGCTTAAATAAATCATTTTTTAGATAAATGTCAATGTTTTGTATGCAGACAAATTCCAATCTCTCTATATAAATATTAAGTATCTATTGCATAAAATATTTGGTCCTCTTATATAGAAAAGCATCAGTTCTATATTTTGGGATTTTCATCCTTCAATGAAATGAAATGTTTTGAAATATTTGTTGAAATTATATATATATATATATAAGCATATATTGCATAAAACATTTGATTTTCAGTAAAATTTTATATTTCATTGTTATTAGTAATAGTGTACTGATATTTAATAAACTGAACATACAATATTAAATTATTGATGGGACTATAAACATCAATTATCTTTACAGTGTTTATACGAGATCTGATGGGTCTATAAACATGAATTATTGGCATCATCATTAAACTAGAGAGTATTCTAGAGATAGTTGAAGTTCTATATAATTATTGGAATCTAAACACAAAATTTACATTTTCCTGTGCATAGAAATTAAATTCAAACACCCATTAATATTTTCAGCATTCAATTACATAGTCTTGTAGACATAGTCCAAACCCTATATATTGACAGCACCCTCATCTTTACCTTCTGAGTTTCCTCATTGGATTTTCTTTATTCTTCTACATTTTCTCTGATAATGCTTCAGCTCCTGTTCCAAATTAGCATTTTTTGATGTTAGTTTGCAAAATGGATGCAGGCAAGACACAAAAGTCTAAGAGGAGGAGAACAATATGTGTGGTATATTCTTCAACAGAAACAGATTTCAATTATTTTTTTAGTGGCAATACTTATGTAAATTTTATTTTTTTCTTACAGACAGAGAAAATGATATGACAAATAACAACATACTGAGCAATAATTCTTCATTGCAGATGAATTTTAGTAAGCTAGAAACATTGTTTTTTATAAGATTTAAGTTCTATACATTTTCCTGTTGAGTATAATCATATCATGTTGTCTACAATCTTTGGTGCTTATATTCTAGAATCTTATGATCCTTTGGGGATAGTTTCTGATTTATGTGTACTTGACTCAGTTTCAAGATCACTGAACGGAGTTGATGGTAATTTTGTAACTCCCAGTTCTTAAAACAGATCATCGAGAAGTCAGGGTAAAACAAGAAGGACAAAGATGAGTTTGGAGATGGGTGCAAAGCAACTATGATGAATTGCCTACAATCTTAGTGTCATGTTCAGTAATGACTACAGAAAAAACAAAAGAGAATATGTATTAAGTTCAGGTATGTTATCTGAAATACTTATAAATGTATATTTATAATTATATTATTTTTATGAGAATATGATTGAAATCAATACTTTTTAACTCTGTTTGTTAGTCTCATAAAGTGATGTACTTAGACATTCTCCAGCTCCATGTTTTCTTCCAAGTAAATCACTGACACTTGATAATCCATTTAAATTGCAATCAAGAACCCATTATATGATTTGTCAAACAAATATTTGTAGGTCACAAGTCGTCATGAATAAGTCTAGAGGGGGTGAATAGACTTATTAAACTCTTTTCCTGAATATCAGGTGAGTAACTCAGATGATATAATATGCAGCTAACAAACCTTAGCTGCAGATGAGTAACGCGGAAGCACAGCTGATGACAATGCAGGTAACTATGTCAATTGCAGGTGACTTATGTCAACTGTAAAACTTAGTTATGCGGAAGACAGTTGACTGCTAAATGGAACAGTAAATATGAATGCAGTAGATAAGTATGATGTAATGCAGTAAAACACACAAGCACTTATAGTGGTTTCAGGGGTGGGGTAATCCTCTACTAATCCACTTCTCTCCAAACTAGTTGGAGATAAATTCACTATAACTTTCAACCAATGATAAACATTACAATGAATACTCTAGTTACAACAGCTTCCAACCAGTGGAAACCCATGGCCATTGCAACTCCCTTTGGCTGACTAGCACCTCTTGATCGAAAACCCATGGATACCTCAACAACTCGCAAGCTGTTTATCACCTTCCAATCAAGAACTCGTGGATGCCTTATCAGCCTCGAAAATTCTGAAAACCTCATTCACGGAAGTACCCCGTACTCAATCTTAAAGACAAGAGTATTGTCTTCTCCAACTCAAGAGCTTCCCAGTATATGAACTTTGGAAACTGGCTCTTCATGATGCTATAGTTTGCTTTGTATGCTTTGATTGCTTTGAATGCTTTGTTCGCTTGTAAATGTTGTTCACATCGTACTTTGCTCAAATCTGTCTTCAGATATTTATCATATGAATCTTGAGCTTCTTCATAGTTGTTGTATCTCTTGTAACACATCCGTCCGTTGGAGAGTGGACTTCTTTGTTTATTTGTTCATCTCTTTACATGGCTTGTCTCTTTCTTCAAATCTATTTGTTTGAAGAATCTCCCCGTTGCGCCGTTTTTCTTTGATTACTATATTTAGAAAGTCTTCCGGTGTAAATCTCTAGGAATAAACTATTCCTTAACTTTCTGGAATTACTCACTTTGTCTCCTTGAATTTATGTCTACATGTCTTGCCATTATTATTGACTTTTCAATGCTTGCTGACGTGGACTGAGCTTCTTTTCTGATACTCAAACTTGGCTGCAGACTAAGTTTGGTCAACCTCCTCTGATATTCTGCTTAACCAAAAACCTCGACTGATAAAGAACTCGTCTGTAGTCAAACCTCAGCTGATATTTCTTTTAACCTGAAAACTCGCCTGATAACTCGCCAGTTAATATCTCATTTGTGGTCAAACCTCAGCTGATACTTTGTGTTGATTATATCTCGTCTGATAATAACTCATATGCGGTCAAACTTCTCTTAATGTATTCTGTTGACCAGAACTCGCCTGTTGTCTCGCCTGATATTATGCTTTCTTCAGAACTCGGATGGAATCTTATCTGATATTTTGACAGATCTATACTTAGCCGATTTTCTATATGATCAACACTTGATCAATACTTAGCCTATTCATTGACTCATAGAAGATACTCATTTTGGTTCTTATTTACAATGCCAAGTACTTAGAGCATACATTTGAATAAATAATGAATACAGGGATGACATCGTCAAAATCTAACAAGTATTTCTAATAATTTCCCCCTATTTTTATGATGGCAAAATTTAAGCATTCAAATGTAAATAAGTCTGCACAAAAGTAAAGTGCAAGACAAAGATCAAACTCAGTCTTTTTGAGACAACTAGTGGTTGTCATTCAAGTTGACTAATATAAACTTTCAGAGTTACATATTACATTACAGTCCTTGAATGAAAAATACAAGTAAAAATGAAAATTACAAGTACCAAAAAAAATTAAAAGTAAACTGAAAAATTAGAAGTAATATTATAATGAAAATTCATCTCCCTCCTCTTCTGCCTCTTCCTCTGGTCCTTGCTGGATGGAGTATATTCAAAGGCTTTGCTCCTATAGGTCTTTTTGTAACCAGAACTAACCCATACTTTCTCCTCACAAAATCTGAGGCAAACTGTCGTTGTTCTGGAGATGAGAATTTGTTTTCAATGCATACTTTCTTAATTTCTTCCTGAAGAGCAGTCTCATTCAGTTCTCCATTCATGGGAGTAGGTGCTTCTTCAGGTCTGAAGTTTGGAATCATGGTATATGCATTGAATTCCTTTTCTGCATACTTCTTCAAAACCCCCCAAAGGGTGGGGTAATTGAGCTCCATGAAGTTGATGAAGATTTATTGTGGAGAATTATCCTTGTCTTGAAGTACTTCCCAAAGGTATTACTTCTCCATGAACTATTTTCTTGCTCTTCCCCACATAGGTTCTGCTTCAACGGGCTAGAATTCCTCAACATATTGAAGCTCGTTACCTTCTCATTGTAATGGTACAACAGGATCTTGCCTGGTTCTTTTCCCTTTGGCTGCAGGTTCTTCAGATGGTGCATATGACTCTTTTCTCTTCAGGCTTGAGATTCCTTCCTAAATCAGTGGAAGGTCTTGTTTCCTTTTTTATCTTGCTTTTTCTTTCTCTTCCCCCTTATTCATATCTTCACCCTTTTTGCCAGCATCAATGACATTTGCTAGCTATTCCTCCACCATTAGCATTAATTCAATCATGCCAAGAAGGCATTCTTGAGTTTGTGGGTGGTGGTGAGGGTTCTTTCCTGTTTATCAGAGTATATATCTTTTCATTGATAGAACTAAGCTCTAGTTTGACATTAGTTGCCAAAACTTTAGCAATTGTTTCTTAAACAATTCCTCTGACCACAGGAGTGACGTTTGGAGGCAGATGATATGCAGGAGCTTTATCAACATTCTCTTCTGATTCCTCCTCTGCTGTTGGTCTTTTAGCAACGGATTTCTCAGATGAGAGTTGCCTGTCAACTGGTTGCTAATCAGATGGTGTTTGATCAGGGGTCCCTGATTTGTCTGAAAGGTCCTCATCTGCAGGTGACTTGCTATTCTTCTCTGCAGATGATTTCTTCTTAGATGGGGTATCCTCAGGTTGTTCCCCCTGATGCTCTGCTTCATCAGCTTCATCAGGATGTGATGAACTAGGGGCCTGATCAGGTGACTTATGATCATGGTCCTCATCATCCTATTTTCTATCTTGTTCCTTTTCTTTCTGCTTCTCTTCATCTTCTTTCTCATCCTTCTCTTCCACATCCTCCTTTTTCTCATCTTCCTTCTTTTCTTCTTCTTTCTCCTTTTCCTCTACCTTTTATTCCACTTCCTTTTCAACTCCTTTTTCTATCTCTTTTTCAACTTCTATTATAACAATTCCTTTTTATTTTCTTCTTTTCTTCTCCTTCTCTATCTTCTTTCTTCTTTTCTATTTTTTCCTCTTCACAAAGGGTTTCACCTTATGATACACCTTTCATCACTTGAAGAATGAACTGGTCCATGTTTTGTTTAAAATGAGAGATGAACCAGTTCTCCTTTAGCAACAAGTTCATATCTGTCTCTTGACAGAAGAACATAATGAGTTGTTCAGTTGCTGTAGGGTGATCCCAGCTACTTCTTTCAACAAATTCTTTTGATTAAGAGATGGTAAGTGTTTTCAATTCCTTTCATTCTTCATAAATATTGACAAAAGAAAATTTAAGGGGTTGTTGTTTTACCAATTTCATTTGATCCTTGGTAAGGTTTGGGGGGTTGTTCTCCCTAAGGTTGAGAGAGTATCCATCTTCTGGTACCTCAATTGTTTCTTCTGCCTCTTTTTCTTCAGTAACACTTGGAAGTGTTAGGATGGGAATCACTTCTGCTATCAGCTCAGAGGAATGAGCAGGTTTATCTTCAAGTAATGCTGGTGCAGGTGAGATGACTATCTGCATTTGATCTAAGGAATGATCTGGTTGTTTTTCAACAGGTGTAGGTGATATCACAATCTGCATCTCTTCCTCTTCTTCAGATGAGTAGTCCACCAGGCCTTTATGTCGTTTGGGGGACTGATCAGGTGAGGATTTGACATGGACAACTTCCTCTGGTTCAGGTGACTTTCTTTTGAATATCTTGGACAGAGGTAGGTTGTCACTGTCAGAGTCATCTGCAGGTGATACTTCAGGTACAGGTGAATTTTCTAAAATAAGTTGTAGTTGGAGCTAACGTCATCTCCTCTGCTATTTTATCAGTTGAAATTTTAGCAGCTGCATCAGACTGGACCTCATCTTAGTCTGAAGGTCCTCTGTATGAAGAAGTTCCACTTGTCATTTTCTCAATTATCTTAGCTGCTTTTAGCTTCTTGTCTCCAAGTTTCTTTTTTGCATCTTGGTCCATATGACCAAGTCTCTTGCTAGTATGGAAGGTATCTGCCCTTCCTTTGGCCTTTCCCAAAAATTCCAGAATCCAGCTGATCTGGGTTCCATAGGATAACTTTTGTCTGAATTTCTTCTCATTATTATCCCAATTTGCCTTGTTGACTTCCCGGACTAACTGCCTGTAGATGTAATCAGGCCAGTTAATCCTCTCATACTGGATTAATGCTCACATCACAATGTATTTGGCAGATGACAGTTGATCGAAACTTCCTGCCATGGCCATGACAATTTTGTTGGTAATGTCTATGACATATTTGTACTCCTTCTTTAGGTCTCCATTCTTGGCCGTGAATTTGACCTTCATTGTCTGCTTTGGTAACTTGACTTCATACCAAATATCGATTGGACTCTGCTTCAGGGCCTCGACTGCTATGCCCATATTTTCCATTTTGAAGGCGTCGGCGATGGTTTTCTGGGTTATGGTGACTTCTTCTACAAAGATCGAACTTACGATGAAGTGCTCCGTGACCCGTGCTTCCTTGAAGAAACAGATGACAGCTTCCTTGAAGAGCTGCGTGGGGTAAATATCTAGGAAATAGTAAATACCATTCTTCTTCATCTTTGAGATTATGTGTGCCATCTCTGTCGTGTTGTTGGACTCCAGTAAACCTTTAAAATCGACGAAGATGCTGAATATTATTTGTTCTTTGCCCATTTTGAGATTCACGCCTTCGAAGTAGGTGTTAGCATCCATTTGTGCAAAAAAAAAATCCGATTTATTGTATTGAAGTTCTAGGGTTTTGCTGCTTTTTAGAAATCCAGGGTTCTTTGGAAGTTGAAGAAGATGATAAGGTTTTGTGAAATGATTGTCGACCGTCTTAAGTAGCCATTCGAAGGGACGTTTTCGAATTTAATAATTAAATAAAGAATAGCGGTTGGAATGGATTGATTGGACCTCGTGATGTAGATGTGGAGGTCGAGTGATCATGTGAATTTAAATACGTGTAATAAACTTGAATATTTAAAGAATAGGAAAACTTAGCTGGTTGACTTTTTGACTTCTGATGCAGCTGTGATTTCAATTCCTTATATGCTCCGATCATGGGACATTTCTTGTTTGTTCTTCTGATCAACTTACTTTTCTTGTCTGGTTCGGATCAGATGATTTCTTTCACCTGCTTTAGGTCAGATGACATTTATCATCGGTTTTTCAGGTAAGCACTAGATTCCCAGTCTAGTAGTCCAAGATCCCTGCTTAGTTCCAGAAACCTTTCTTCTGGTAAAGGCTTTGTGCATATATCATCTATTTGATTATATGTGCTGACTCTTTTCACTCTTTCTCTTTGTTGAGCACATGATCTCTGATAAAGTGATGTTTGACATCTATGTGCTTTGTTCTTGAATGTATGACTGGATTGCACTATTATTGTCACACCAGATAAGAACTTCATTTGCTATGATGTTGTAGTCACTTAGTTGTTGTCTGATCCATAGAATTTGAGCACAACATCTACCTGCAGCTAAGTATTCTGACTCAGTTGTGGATATTGAGTTACATACTTGCTTCTTACTGAACCATGATATAAGTCTGGTTCCAGGGAATTGACACGTTCCACTGGTGCTTTTCCTATCGATCTTGAATCCTGTAAAGTCAGCATCTGAATATCCTGATAGTTCAAAGTTGTCATCATTTGGATACCATAAACCAACATTGATTGTGGACTTAAGGTATCTGATTATCCTTTTCGATCCTTCCTGGTGAGACTGCTTCGGCTTCGACTGAAATCTTGCACACACTCTTGCTGTATATCAATGTCAGGCCTGCTTGTAGTGAGGTATAGTGGTGATTCAATTAGTCCTCTGTAGTGTGTTGGATCCACTGAAATGCCTCGTTCATCTGCAGCAATGTGTAGGGATGTGCTCATGGGAACTCTTAGGGGTTTGGCTGAGTCCATGCCAAATCTTTAGATCAGTTCTCTTGTATATTTTGCTTGATTTATGAATATTCCAGAGTCAACTTGTTTGACTTGCAAACTAAGAAAAAAATTCAGTTTGCCCATCATACTCATCTCAATTTCTCCTTGCATGAGAGTTGATAATTTTTCACATAACTCAGGGTTGGTTGAGCCAAATATAATGTCATCGACATATATTTGAACAAGTAATATGTGGTCTTCATGTTCAATTTTGAAGAGTGTCTTGTCCACCTTTCCTTTTCTAAATCCATTTTTCTCCAAAAATATAGATAGAGTCTCATACCATGCTCTTGGTGCCTGCTTGAGTCCATATAGAGCTTTCAGAAGTTTGTATACCTTGTCTCCTTTGACAAATCCATGGGGTTTCTCCACATAGACTTCTTGTTCTAGTACTCCATTGAGAAATGCACTTTTCACGTCCAATTGGTAGACTTCAAAATCTTTAAATGCTGCATATGCAAGGAATAGTCTGGTAGCTTCTAGTCTTGCTACAGGTGCATATGTTTTATCAAAATCTATTCATTCACACTGAGCATATCCTTTTGCAACTAGTCTGGCTTTATTCCTAAAAATAGCTCCATCTTCATCACACTTGTTTTTGTACACCCATTTGGTGTCTATGACTTTCTTGTGATCTGGTCTGTCTGTTAGTTCCCAGACATTGTTTCTCTCCATTTGATTTAGTTATTCTTACATTGCAATCACCCATGTGTAATCATCCAGTGCTTGATCTGTTGTTTTGGGTTCCATCTGAGATATGAAACATGAGAACATTGCCATTCCTGCTGGTTCTGTAGATTGCCTGGTTTTCACTCCATCAGTTAGGTTTCCAATAATCTGTTGGATGTGGTGATCTTTGAGCCATTTGGGGGTATCATCTTCAAGGCTTGTTCCCCCTGTTGAGTTGCTTTGATGGACTTCATCTCTCTCTGCATCAGCTTGATTTTGGCCTTCTTGAACTGCATCTGGTTCTGCTACAGTTTTGTCAGCTGCAGATGGGGATCCTGTCTGCTCTGAAGTTGTGTCTTCATCAGCTGCAATTGGAACATGTACAGTTGGAGATCCTATCTGATCTGCAGTTGGGTCTCCTGTCTGATCTGTAGTTGGGTCTTCAACTGAGTCCATCATTTCTGTGTCATTGATGCTAATTTCTTCCAGGGAGGCGGATTTGAGTTTTTTCTCAATTAATTTCACATGTTTCCTGTACTCAACAGTAGATTCATCAAACACAACATTGGGTGTTTCTTCCACAACTAATATTCTTTTGTTAAATACTCTGTATGCCTTGATTATTTATGAGTATCCCATAAAGAGACCATCATCAGTTTTAGCATCAAAGGCATTCAGTTGGGTTTTACCATTTATTGTGGGTGAAACATTTTCAACCAAAAACAGAGGACTTCCAGAAGAAGTATTCAAGAAAAATAGGTTGTTTTCTCTATAAAAAGTGTGAAACATTAACAAAGATACCTGAACTGCTGAGGAAAATTCATAATGATAAATCCCTCTCAGTCATAAAGATCAGATCAGACAGAGAAGGAGAATTTCTAAACAAGGCAATCACTGAATACAGTGATCAGAATGGAATCCAGCATGAAGTCTCTGCCGCAAGAACACCACAGCAAAATGGTGTAGCTGAAAGAAGAAACAGAACCCTGAAGGAAGCATCCAGGTCAATGATTGCTGAAGCTGACCTGCCAAAGAGGTTCTGGGCTGAAGCTGTCAACACAGCATGCCATAGTCAGAATAGGAGTATGATAGTAGGGAGACATGGCAAAACTCCCTATGAGATTTGGAATGGCAGATCACCAACGGTTGCAACTTTTGAGAGCTGATTTTGTTGATGGCTTTGAAGTTCAGGTGACATAATCTTTTATGCCATAACCATCCATTCTCATCAATAGTTTTTGATAGAAAACAGGTGTTTGGAGTGCCTGTATTCCAGTCTATCATGTAAACGTCTCTTCTTGTGAATCCTTGTAGTTTCACTTCTCCAGATAAGATATCAATCACCATGCATTTCCATATAGTGAAAACTACTAAGTTCTTTTCATCACAAAATTGACTTATGCTCAACAGATTTTATTTGAGCCCTTTGACATACTGCACTTTTGATATGATTATGTTTCCTCTGTGCAGCTCCTCATAAACTTTTGTCTGATCTCGAGAGCTATCTCCAAGAGTTACATCTGGACCTCTTTCTTTGATGTAGTTTGTCAGCACCTTCTTATTTCCTGTCATGTGCCTTGAGCATCCTGAGTCCACAAACCATTCTTCACCTCCTATTCTTGAATTTGAGGTGAAATAATGGTAGTCCTTCCACCTTTTCTGCAATCAGACAAGCAGAAATTTAGGTACCCAAATTTGAGTGGGTCCTTTGGGGTTAGTGGGCTTCGTGGAGAATTGATTTCTCCTGGTGTTTTGAAAATTATGTTGGCCATTCCTAGGGGTGCATGGTGCCTTGGTCAATATCCTTGATTTGGTTTGTATATAGTATATGACTGAAAATGGTTTTGGTGTGGGCCATTTATAAATCTTGGTTGAGACCATTTATTAAAGCTCTGGGGCCTCCACACCTGTTATATTTGAAAATTTGGATAACCGTGATGTTTCCATTTACCTCTCCCATTTTGAAATCTATTTTTAGGGAGTCTTTGGTAATAAGCAGAATAATGTTTTGACTGCTGCTTATGCCTTGGCCATTGCTTAGTCTCCTGTCTAGGTGGCTGCCTAGTAAACCTTAGCTGCTGCCTAAACTTTTGATTGGGCTGCTGCCTATTTTGAAATATAAGTTTGTTTATAGTCTCAGCAGTTTGGACATAAGTTTCTCCCTTGATAAAAGTGGTTTTTGAACTAGAAGGAGTGTTGGGGTCATATCTAATACCTGATTTTAAATAAAGTGGCCTCTTGTTTATACACAAACCATCTAAGGTTATAGATGCTTTTAGAGTTGTTATCACTTTAGCTTGTGCACTGTTTAGATATTTTAATTTAGAAAGCTCAGTTTGATATGAGCAAGTGCATCTGACTTTTCACTGTTTAAAATAGTCAGCTTATAAACCTCAGCTGTGGTACTTTCAGCTGAGTTTTTCAAAGTACTTTCAGATTATTTTTTAAACTCATCTATGATGTTTTTAAACTTTTCTGACTCTTGCCTGAGCTTGTCAAAATCATTTTTCAGTTGGACTTTCTCATACTTCGGCTGTGCATTCTCAGTTGTACCAAACAGGTGGGCTGATTTTAAGGTTTCAAAATCTTTAATAAGCTGATTTACAGATTTATGAAGATCAATGTCTTCAGACATGTCAGAACTGAAACCTTATGAAGTTTGAGGTTTAGATGTTATCTCTTCATCAGCCAAGTTAGCCATCAAGCAGTTATAGTCATCATCGTCATCTGAAAAGAATCCACTGCTTGATTCAACTCTTTCTTGATCTTCACCAATGAGAGATTTCCTTTTATCATCCGTTCTGCCCATGTCCTTGCTTTCATCCTTCTTTAATTCAGGACAGTCAAACTGGATATGTCCTGTTTTGTGACAGTTGTAGTATTCTACTTTCCAGTTTCTAGCTTCTTGGTTTCTCCTTGGGTTCTCTTTGAAGTTCTTGTACTTTGAATAGTTCTTCGTGAAATTGATGAACCTCTGCATAATAAATTCTAGATTACTGGGGGGGCTGACTTCAACTTGACTCTTTGCAGGTGATTCTGCTGGAAAAGCTATTCCTTTCTCGGCTTGCTCATTAGTTGATGAGCATGGCAGCTCAAACTCGAATGCTTTGAGGTCTGAGAAAATTTCTTGGATATTTATTTTATTAAGATCTTTAGATTCCCTCATAGATATGGACTTAATGCTCCATTCAGGGGTGAGAGATCTTAGAATCTTTAGAGCCATCTCTCGGTTGCCATAGGTTTTACAGAGAGAGTTTATTTCATTTATGATCTCTGTGAATCTTGTATCCACCTGGTCAATTGTTTCATCATTCTTAATCTTGAAGTTATCAAACTTCTGAGTGGCAATTGATAGCTTGTTCTCTTTGATAAGCCCAGTTCCCTCACATATTACAGCTAATGTGTCCCATATTTCCTTGGCATTTTTGCAGTTCTTGATTTTAACCATGGTTGCCTTGTCAAGGGTCTGGTATAATACATCTCTGGCCCGGTTGTCAAGATTGGACAGCTTCCTTTCTTCAGGGGACATTTCAATTCTCTTCTTGGGAATCTTCTCTGGCTTCCCAGCTACAATTTCTCCTGGTGTGTTGTCCTTCAGAAAGATGAAAGGTCCATCCTCAATTGTACACCACATGTCATCATGGGTGGATGACAGATGAGCCTGCATTCTTATATTCCAGAGGTCATATTCATCGACAAAAAATACAGGTAATCTAGAGTGCATGTGTTGCATGTGTTACATTATAATGAGAGATTTATATATGCTCAGATATATGGATCTGGTATTGTAAAATTAAACCACCGTCTCTGATATCACTTGTAGGTCACAAGTCGTCTGGAGTAAGTCTAGGGGGATGAACAAACTTATTAAACTCTTTTCCTGAATCTCAGGTGAGTAACTCAGCTGATATAATATGCAACTAACAAACCTTAGCTGCAGATGAGTAATGCGGAAGCACAGCTGATGAAAATGCAGGTGACTATGTCAACTGCAGGTGACTTATGTCAACTGTAAAACTTAGTTATGCGGAAGACAATTGACTGCTAAATGGAACAGTAAATATGAATGAAGCAGATAAGTATGATGTAATGCAGTAAAACACACAAGCACGTATAGTGGTTTCAGAGGTGGGGTAATCCTCTACTAATCCACTTCTCTCCAAACTAGTTGGAGATAAATTCACTATAACTGTTAACTAGTGATAAATGTTACAATGATTACTCTAGTTACAACAGCTTCCAACCAGTGGAAACTCGTGGCTGTTGCAACTCCCAGAAGGAACTACACGGATCATAAGAGCTTAAAGTATTATTTCACACAGAAGGAACTCAATATGCTGCAAAGGCGATAGCTGGAATTGGTTAAGGATTATGATTGCACAATAAATTATCATCCAGGTAAGGCAAATGTTGTTGCAGATGCTTTAAGTAGAAGGTCTAATGCTAGCGTATCGGCAATAATAGTGACCCAGAAACCATTATTACAAGAGTTGGAGAAGTGGGGATTGCAGATTGTGCAAGAAGGGCATGTCAGAAAACTGTTGTCAATGACGTTGCAACCTACCATACTTGAGACCATTAAACAGGATCAACTTACGGATCCTTATATGTCTCATTTGAAGGAAGAAGTTGAGACAGGTAAATCCAAGGATTTCAGAATTACACCAGATGGAGTTATCAACTTCAAGTGGCGGCTATGTGTACCGGATAATAGTAGTCTGAAGAAGGAGATACTCTCAGAAGCTCACAACGCTCCATATACAGTACATCCTGGAACCACCAAGATGTACAAGGACCTAAAGATGCACTATTGGTGGCCTGGGATGAAGAACGATGTGGTTAAATTTGTGGCTCAGTGCCAAACTTGTCAACAAGTAAAGGCAGAACATCAAAGACCCGCAGGGACATTACAATCACTGGATGTTCCTAAATGGAAATGGGAAGACATCACTATGGACTTTGTAGTTAGACTTCCAAGAACCAGAGAAGGTCACGATGCCATATGGGTTATAGTTGATCGCCTAACAAAATCATCTCACTTTCTTCCGGTACATACTACGTATTCCATGGATAAGTTGGCGGATCTATACGTTAGAGAAATTGTAAGATTGCATGGTGTACCTTTATCAATTGTATCAGACAGAGATCCCCGTTTTACTTCATCATTCTGGAAGAGCTTACATAAAGCTCTAGGAACAAATTTGGCGTTCAGTACAGTGTTTCACCCACAAATTGATGGTCAGTCGGAGAGAACTATCCAGACTCTGGAGGACATGTTAAGAGCGTGCGTACTGGATTTCTAAGGGTCGTGGAATACCTACCTGCCTTTGATAGAGTTTGCGTATAACAATAGCTTCCACTCTACTATTGGCATGGCGCCTTACGAAGATCTTTATGGCAGAAAGTGCAGATCACCGATTCATTGGGATGAGCTAGGTGAGAGGAAGTTTCTTGGACCAGAATTGGTGCAGAAAACCAAAGAAGCCATTGAGAAAATTAGAAAAAGAATGCTTACAGCTCAGAGTCGGCAGAAGAGCTACGCGGACAATCGACGACGAATGCTTGAGTTCGATGTCGGGGACAAAGTATTTCTCAAGGTGGCACCAATGAAGGGCGTCATGAGATTCAGAAAGAAAGGGAAATTAAATCCAAGATACATAGGCCCATTTGAGGTACTGGAAAGAATTGGAGAAGTGGCATACAGGTTAGCACTTTCGCCATCACTAACAAATGTTCACGACGTCTTTCATGTTTCAATGTTGAAGAGGTATGTCTCGGATCCATCACATATACTGAGCTACGAGCAATTACCGTTAAGTGAGGACTTGAATTACGAAGAGACACCAGATAAGATATTGGATAGTAAACAAACAGAATTGAGGAACAAAAAGATGTCGTTTGTTAAGGTGTTGTGGAGGAATCACTCAGTTGAAGAAGCCACGTGGGAAAAGGAAGATGAAATGAGGCATAAATATCCGGCTCTATTCGGTAAGTAAATTTCGAGGACGAAATATTTATAAGGAGGGAAGATTGTGATGCCCAAGGATTCTCACACACAAGGTCTAGTCAATAATAGCATATTAATCTTAACACATGCAAGACTTCATGCTTAATCGTATAAAAATGTGACAGTGTGACATGAAACTACTATTATTTGAATAATATGATTCATGCATTACTTCTTATCAAGTATTATTTTGACATTTCATGATTCACCTTATTTGATAGTTAATTTAATGGCATTGAAGTGGCTAAGCATTGAACGTAACCCCAAGTTCAAGAGGTAAGCCTATAAGCAGTAAATAATATCAGTGACGTGTGTATCGGTTGGTCTCGGGATTTTAGTCGGCGGGTATGCTGAGTCAATTTGGATTGATGATTCAAGTAAATAGCCCTTTATTATTCTGATAACATGTGTCAAGCATCTTGATACTTGTGAATACCATCAATGATGAAATTCAGGGCCTCAGTGATAACCTTTGTTAAGTCATTCGATTTGTAAGTACCTTATTCGTCCCAAATGCGGTCGGGTAGAATGGAATTTGTCCTTTAGTTCATTGTACAACAATATCATATTTCTAAGTGAGTACTCGGACTCTTATTTCTAGGGTTTGGTTATATAAAAGTACATAAAGATAACAACAAACTCATTTTCTACCACTTCCGAACGTATTCGCAAAAGTAGCTGAGTTTAAACAATAAAAATACATATTAAGCTTCATCAAAAAGCTTGGACCATACATCCATACCCTGGACATAATCATCACCTACTAATAACCGGTTTAAAACATCCAAGAACCGGATTATAACAACTTCAACCGGTCCATTCTTCTAAACCTACCTTCTGGAGGCCACTGAGGGGTATTTTAGTACTTTCACCCTTATAAACCGACTCTTCCACATAGATAATGGAGGAAACAGACTCTAAAGTTTTCTAGACACTCTGAACTCAATCCATAAGCCCCAAACTTCGAATCATCAAAAAATTGAGGAGAAATCATAAAAACATCAACACCTCCAGTCAGTTGACAATCAATGTGAGTTATCTTTGTTTTACTCTTGTTCTTGCTATGGTTCTTGTATGATATGAAGTTTTGAGAGCTGGTTTAGGTGTTTATATACATTCTAATGATGTTAAGAACTCATACATGGCCTAAACTTATGTTTGATGTGGATTTATAGGACTGAAAACTCACTAAGACAACAAAAGAATCAATTTTGTCACCTTTTGAAAATATGTATGGGTAGTATTGAATTCGTGTGCTTTAGGGGCAGAGGTTGTTATATACATGTGATTAAGTATATTAGGTATGCTATATCAAAAATTTATGCAGATCCGACATATAATTAAGCGGATATACGCCGGACAAATTCAGTTATTTCAAGATCTTGATAGTTTCCCCTAAACCATTGTATTGTTATAGAATCCTTGAGTTGTTGCCTATAAGAGTTGATCTAATACTATGAACAGAAAATAATAGGCTTCATAATGAATTAGGAGTGTAAAAATGATTGAGTATTATGCTCGTATATAACGAAATGCGCACATATAATTTGTAGAATACCAATTATGTGAAATCGGTAAAATCCTTCGGATATGCAGTTAGTTAAACTTCGTGTATACCATATAGATTCTTTAAAGGCACTACTTGAAACAGGCTCTGAAGATATATCATCACAACCACCTATTATTGGTATAAAAGCAAAGGTATCACCTGAACAAGGTAAGTAGTAACTGATTTCAAAGCTGTATCACAAGAGCATTTGTCTGAAATATTTGTTAATGATTGTTGTTTTGGATATTGATCGTACCTTGTGTACATGTGGATAACATATTGCTCTATTTTTATTGTGTGATGTGTCCCATAGAGCATTGGAGTTTGTTGTCGCATGCATTGATCATAGTACAGGCGTTCTAAAGGTGATCAGAACAAACCGTTTTGGTTATGTGCATCGCGGGCTACTGGTAAGGGGCTATTTTGTGGCGGAGTCTAGGACACATCGCAGTGATCCATGTGTTATGATTGCACACTTTTTGTGATGTTTTGCGGTGTATTCTGGGACACACTGTGGTGACTCATGTGTATGATTGGGCACCTTTATAGCCATGATCCTGGTGGAGTCTGGGACACGCCAGGATGACCCATGTGTTATGATTGGGCAGTTGTTCTGGATATGGTTAGACATGCACACTTTTGGCCCAGGCCAGGAACCTGAGGTGTACATAGCAGCGCGCTATAAAAGGGTTTTCGTAAGTTAAAGGAAAATGAAACTGCATTTCACAAACTCATTCATAAACGCATCCATGCATTGTGTGTCACTACTTACTGAGCTTTCGCTCATTTAGTTGAATTCTTGTGATACAGGTAATAATTTGGGGTATCAGGCATAGGTTGATGTCCGTGATGCTTCTGTACGCCAACGACCTGTGGAGTGTTCTGTGGGTGTGGTAAGTCTAAGTTTGCTTATAAACCTATACAGTCGATGTTTTCTTTTGGTTGTAATATAATAGTCGGCTGATGTGTAAAAGTAACTTTTGGTGTGTAAAAGGGATTTCCTCTTAAAAGTTTTAAGTTTTCCGCTGTGCTGTAATATATAATAAGGATATTTTTAATATCTGGTATCTGATAGTCAAATCTAGGGGGTGTGACAACGAGGATGCTGGCCAAGGTTGTTGACATGTGCACTTGAGTCCCTTTTTTTATTTACGTTGTTCTTTTCGATATGGTTTTTTTCCAAACTTATAAACTTATAGATTGTACTCGCGAGTACTTAGGTTCTTTTTCCTTTCGGATTGTGATTTGTATTTGTGGAAGTTAATTATGGTTGTCGATGTTGATTATTCCGCCGGTTGTACCGTGTTATTTGATTTTCATCTGGATGATGTGTGATTTTACTGTGATAATTTGTGTCTAGCCTGGTGGGTCCCATGCAGGGGTCCACGGCACTGTAATATACCTTGAATATCTCGGGGTGTTACAAAAAATGGTATCGGAGAAAGGTTTATGAATACCTAGGCTTGTCGGTTATTTTGGGTCTAGTTATGATTTGTTTTGCACATTGTTACACCGCTGCTAGCATCTCGGTACTTCCAGCGCTCGTAAGTTTTCCTTACTCGATTTTTTTCTTTCTCGTAACGTATTTCTGTTTTGAATTGTGGATGTTTTTCCTCTCTTACTTATCATTGAGTTGTTTTTGCTACCTCTTAACTCCAGTATGGATGCTGGAAGAGGTCGTGGTCGTGGTCGTGGACGTGGCCGTGGACGTGGGGCAGCCGGTGGGGCGGCCACGTCGCATTCTTCGGGAGACGGCAGCACCGGTTACCGACATAGCCATGCTTCTTCTCAAGATGGCGCCGACCTGGGTATTGCGGCTGTCATGCAACAGATGGTGAACCAAATGGCGGCCATAGCCCAGGCGGTTCAGAATCCGGCCCATGCTGCTCGGGACGGAGCTGACCGTTAGCTTCAGGATGTCATCAAGATGCATCCTCCTCAGTTTACGGGAGCCTCAGACCCGATAGGTTGGGAGGGGTGGATCAATGAGATATCTAAAGTCTTTGTTGCCACCAACTGTCCTGAGGACCGTAAGGTCCCTATTGCCCAGTATTTTCTCACGGGGGACGCTACTGAATGGTGGGAGGCCGTTGGGCCTAAGGATCACGTTGCTTCGTGGGCAGAATTTAAAGACCTGATGGAGACTGAGTATTACCTGTGGCCGGTTAGACAGGCTCGAGTCCATGCCTTCTATGATGCTCAACCGCAGGATATTCCTGTCTCTCAATCTATTTCCGATTTCAACAAGGAGTTGGGCTATGTGAAGACCCAAGTTGTCGAGGAGAGCGACAAAATTTTTCACTTTTCCAGACGGATGAAACTGTCAATTCGGGACTATATGTCTGGGCTCGTCTGTACTACTTTGAAGGATTATCAGAGTCGAGCTCTTGCCTATGATATGTCGGTTACGGCCAGTGAAGCAGCTCGTGAGAGCAAAAAGCAGAAGTCCGTCGGGAATTTTTCTGGTCACAAGGGCGGATATCAGCAGAAGTCTCAGTCTGCGAATGTTCCTGCGGGCGGTTCATCTCATTTTTCTGGGAGTTCTCGAGGTGCTGCTAGAACCTCCGTTTGTGAATTCATATGCTTTAACTTTGGCTTGTCGGGCCATAAGAACCGGGAGTGTCCTCGTCCGCAGCTGACTTGTCATACTTGTGGTCAGTCAGGCCACAAGGCTTCCTTTTGTGAACAGATCAGACATATACGCGGTGTCCGTTCTTCTCATTCAGCGCCTAGGGAGCCGAGTGTGAACCAGGGCTCGTTTGCTCCGCAGTCTCCACCGAGTGCCAGTCGGGGGAGAGGTCGGGGTTAGCCCGCTAGAGGGGGAGCTTCCAGTGTCGGCTCTGCCCATCCACGTATCTACGAGATGAGGAGGGCCAATAATCCAGCGGCCACCGTGGCGACAGGTACCGTTCACATCCATTCCCATCCTGTCAGTGTGCTTTTCGATTTGGGTGCTACGCATTCATTCATTTCTCTGGAATGTGTGCGGCGTTTGAGTCTTGACTGTTTATCGCCTTGCGAGCCTTTCATCGTTAAACTTCCTAGCGGTGATAGAATCGTTGGCGATCAAGAGGTCCAGGACTGTTCCGTGTTTATTTGTGAGAGGGCTTGGCTTCTAATCTTATTGTTGTGGGTATTGAGGGTGAGGATTTGATTCTCGGGGATGATTGGCTCGAGTGGCACGGTGCAATCATGAACTACTGCACGAGAATCATCACCATGCTAGCCGAGGACGGCACCGAACACTCTTTCGCAGGGCGAAAGAGAAACCAGAAGTTCGTGATTAACGCCTTGAAGGCGATGAGACTCCTGCGAAAGGGGTGTACTGGTTATTGGTGCTACGCCTTGAAGGCGAAGAGTGGTGGAGTCGAGCTTTCATCGATTCCAATTGTTAGTGAGTTTCCTGACGTCTTTCGTGATGAGTTACCGGGGTTGCCACCGGACCGCGAGGTAGAGTTTGCTATCGAGTTAGAGCCGGGTGCGGCTCCGATTTCGAAGGCGCCATATCACATGACACCTTCAGAGATGGCCGAGTTGAAGAAGCAGTTGAGTGAGCTTCTTGAGTCAGGGTATATTCGACCGAGCGCTTCGCCTTGGGGCGCACCGGTCCTGTTTGTACGGAAAAATGATGGTTCACTGCGTTTGTGTATCGACTATCGCGAGCTAAACAAGGTGACCATCAAGAACAAGTATCCTCTGCCGAGAATTGATGACTTGTTCGATCAGTTGTAGGGAGCTGCAGTATTCTCGAAGATTGACTTGAGGTTGGGGTACTATCAGCTTCGGGTGAAGGAGTCCGACGTTCTGAGAACAGCTTTTCGGACGAGATACGGAAACTATGAGTTTGTAGTTATGCCTTTCGGGTTAACTAATACACGAGTTGTGTACATGCAGTTTATGAACAAGGTTTTTATTGAGTATTTGGATAAGTGTGTCATCGTCTTCATTGACGATATTCTTATTTATTCGAGGGACGAGGAGGAACATGCCCATCATCTGCGTGTGGTGTTGGACATTTTGAGGACCGAGCAACTCTATGCAAAGTTCTCGAAATGCAAGTTCTGGCTGAAGGAAGTGATGTTTCTAGGTCACGTGATTTCAGCCGACGGAGTTCGTGTGGACCCCCGGAAGGTTGAGGAAGTGTTGGACTAGGCACAGCCTAAGAACGTGAAGGAAGTCCGTAGTTTCTTGGGTTTAACTGGATACTACCGTAGGTTCGTCGAGGGTTTCTCGAAACTAGCTCGGCCACTTACATAGTTGCTCCAGAAGTCCGAGAAGTTCGTCTGGAATGACGAGAGACAGTCGATTTTTGAGGAACTGAAGAGGCGTTTGACTTCATCCCCGATTTTGGTGTTGCCACATGGCAACGAGGGTTTTGTCATTTATAGCGATGCTTCGGGTCAGGGTCTTGGGTGCGTGTTGATGCAACACAGCAAGACTATCGTGTTTGCGTCGAGGCAGTTGAGGCCGTATGAGCTTAACTACCCTACTCACGATTTGGAGTTAGCGGCAGTTGTTTTTGCGCTCAATATTTGGCATTGTAACACCCCGAGATTATCGGAATAATTACTGCGCCGTAAACCCTTTAAGTAAGGATTTACAAGGCTGATTAAAAGAAATGTGAATATAATCCAACAATACCACCGAAATTCAAATTACAAAACCGGTTCCAACTGATCCATTACAACCATATCGAAATGATATTAAAAAGACACGCGTACTCGAGTACTGAAAATGAACTAAGAAGACAAATCACAAAAACAACAAACATTTAACATCACTGAGCTACTTCATCGTCATGACGGTACTGTGGCTGCTTCCCCGCTCCTCGGCTACATGAACATCAAAATCAATGTCCACCCCCGAAGGGGTTAGCAAAACAATGCTAGTACAAGTATCGGAACACACAAATATGCAACGAAAATGCATAAAAACATACACAATACGGACTTCCGCTACCGGAATCCAACAATACGAATCCACAAGATTCAATCGACACAACATGGGTATTCCAACGATCCAGCACACTCAGCATAGATCCCAAGATGATCCCGTCGGACCAACACGAGGTGGAAAAACCCATCCAATGATCCAGCGCCCTCAGCATAGATCGTTTGATCCCTTCGGATCATCACAACTTACACATAACACAACTATGCATATACATATGCAAGAAAATCGACATGTTCATCAATATGAACGTACGTTAAATCGATAGCAAATGTCATGACAATTTAATGAAATAATCTCATGTCAACAACACGAATAAACCATATGCATGATCAAATTCATCAATTATTCACAAACTTTCAAAATACGATACTTGCCTCAACAAATGGCGATAAGAATTTCTACTATCAATAGTCTTCAATCCGATTGGAGAGTTCTCACTTGGTCGGCTCACCGGAATGCAAACCTTCATCGAACAATAACGTCGGTATAACTAACGGTTCCGGATAATCGTTTAAATCATTAAATGAATCATCAAAAGGCATGATACACCCTATAATGGCGATGGACTATTCTGCCCTAACACAATTTGGTTGGACCGATACTACACTATTCGTCATTGCAATAGCTCAATGGAATACTTTCTAAGTTCCAACAGCATTCCTTCGGTTGATTGTTTCAACATAACATGGAATTCATTCTAGGAGGATTCTAATCATGTTCTATTATAACAAGATATCTGAACTTCGATGAATCATCATAAAGACTTGTTCACTAGTTTCAATATCCTCTCCTTCTACGAATAAATCCTTAAATTCAATCCATTAATTCTTCACCACAATGTTCAATCATACCATTCTCATGAACTAAGAAAATCTTCGAAAACTAGATATGATTGGGTTTACAATCTCAAGATGCACTAATCAATAGTCTAATCACTAGAAGGTTTGCTCAACGATTACATCAACCAAGAGGAATCGAAAATAATTGAATTTATTCTTCTAAACCATGATGAAAGGCTCCTCAAGAAGATAACTGGTTCGGTCTACTCAAAACAGGTCCAAAACGTTACTAAGATCATGCTAAATTAGTTGGTGAAGGATCACATACCTCAATAAATTGATGAACAATGAAGAACTTGAATAAACTCTACCACCGGAAGCTTGAACACCAATCTACAAGGCCTAAGCTTCCCAAGAATCGTCTCAGAAGATGATATGAAGGATAAGAGGTGATGAAAGATCTCCAGAACACGAAAAATCGGCCAAAGGAAAGGTGAGAAATGAAATAGGGTCGAGGTCTATACATAGAATTCTGGGCATTACGTACGTTATGCAATTAACCTTACGTACGTAACAAACTTAACGTACGTTATACCCTAACTTTAGCGTACATAGTCATCTGACCAGAACTCACTGGCCTGATTTTGCCATTTCCTTACGTACGTAATCACAAAGGTTTTACGTACGTAATATCCATGTCCTTAGCGTACGTAAAACATGCACCATAGCGTACGTAACACCTATGTCCAGGTTCACGCGGAATATCACACGAATCTTCCCCGACCCCTTCCCTGGCCCCTACACGCCAACCCTTATCCGATCGTAAGTTGACTTAGCTTACGTACGTTAAGAACATCAGATACCGTACGTAATACTGCAGTCTTAGCGTACATTATGGACGCCTGATAACGTATGTTAACACGTGCAGAACCATGCATGCAGAATGCTGGAGATACCAAAACGTAAGGATACGAAATATGGGAAACCAACCTCCGAATAATAACATCACAAAGTTGATTCTTACAAGATAGATACATACTAATTATCCGGGCATTACATACTACCCCTCTAAAAAGAAGTTTCGGCCCGAAACTTAAATCGCAAACAATTCCAGGTACCTCGACTTCATACTATCTTCCGTCTCCCAAGTTGCTTCTTCGACTCCATGCCGAGACCACTTAACTTTTACCAAGGAGATCGGTTTATTCCTCAATTGCTTGACTCGATTCTCAAGTATCTTGATTGGCTTCTCTTCGAAGGTGCCGTCATTAGCTATCTCGATCTCATCGAACTTAATGGTATGACTGGGATCTGGTACATACTTCCGCAATTGGGATACGTGAAACACATTTTGAACGTGACTCAGCGATGGCGGTAAGGCCAACCTGTATGCTAAATCCCCAACTCTCTCGAGGATCTCAAATGGTCTGATATATCTCGGACTTATCTTACCTTTCCTCCCAAAACGGAAAGTTCCTCGTGTAGGAGACACCTTCAATAGTACGTGGTCCCCAATGTCGAACTCTAGCGGGCGACGACGCACGTCTGCATAAGACTTCTGTCGACTCTGGGCAGTCAACAGTCTTTCCCGAATCAAAGCTATCTTCTCTTGAGTCTGAACTATCAATTCCGGTTCCATCCCGATCAAGTCCGAAGAATCATCCCAGCACAGGGGTGATCGGCATATTCTCCCGTACAAAGCTTCAAATGGTGCCATCTTAATATAAGTATGCCAACTATTGTTGTAGGTGAATTCAATCAACGGCAAGTGAACTTCCCAATCAGTTGACCAATCCAAAGCACAAGCTCTAAGCATGTCTTCTACTGTTTGTATAGTCCTTTCGGACTAACCGTCTGTTTGAGGATGATAAGTCGTGCTAAAGTTTAGCTCAGTCCCCAAAGCCCGGTGAACTGCCTTCCAGAAGTGCGACACGAAACGACCATCTCGATCTGAAATAATAGTCTTCGGCGTCCCATGCAATCTGACTATCTCTACAATAAATACTCGTGCCAATTTCTCGGGTCCCCATGTGTCCTTAATTCCTAGGAAATGAGCCGACTTGGTTAGTCGATCAACTATTACCCAAATCATGTTCATTCCCGTCTTGGTCCTTGGCATATTGGTGATGAAATCCATCGAGATATCCTCCCACTTCCACTCAGGGATCGGAAGCGGCTTCAACATTCCGGCAGGTCGTTGATGTTCAATCTTAACCTGCTGACAAATCAAACACTTCGAAACGTATTCTGCTACGTCCTTCTTCATATTTCCCCACCAGAAGTTTTGTTTTAGATCCTTGTACATCTTACTGCTGCCCGGATGAATAGAATAGGGTGCGCTGTGAGCTTCCTTCAGAATTGTCTGTCTCAAAACATCATCATCGGGAACGCAAAGTCGACTCTGAAATCTCAGAACTCCATCATCCTGTATCACGAATCCTGGGGCCTTTCCTTTCTTTACTTTGTCACATAACCGAAGGATCAGAGAATTGTTCAACTGCTTAGATTTGATTTCCTCGACTAGTGACGAAGTCAGTTCCATCGCATATAGTTGCCCTTGGATTCCTGGCGACCATACTTCAATCCATTCGTGAATCAGTTCTCGTTGAATGCTGGTTTGGGACGTAAGTGCTTCCAACACTCAAAGAGAAACGGGTTACGGCTCAATGCATCAGCTACTACGTTTGCTTTACCCGGATGATAGAGAATTTCCAAGTCGTAATCCTTTATCAATTCTAGCCACCTTCCCTGCCTCATGTTTAATTCTTTCTGACTGAAAATGTACTTGAGGCTTTTATGATCTGTAAAGATCTGACAACGAGTGCCGTATAAATAATGTCGCCAAATTTTCAAAGCAAAGACCACAGCTGCTAACTCCAGATCATGAGTCGGGTAATTAACTTCGTACGGTTTCAACTGTCGAGAGGCATAGGAAATCACCCTATCCTTTTGCATCAACACACATCCCAAACCCTGATTTGAAGCATCGCTGTATACCATGAATCCATCAGTTCCATCTGGTAATGCTAGTATAGGCGCTGTCGTCGGTCTCCTCTTAAGATCATCAAAACTAGCCTGACATTTCTCATTCCACGCAAACTTTTGAGTTTTCTGTAATAGCTGAGTGAGCGGACGAGAAATTTTGGAAAATCCCTCTACGAAACGGCGATAATATCCAGCAAGTCCTAAGAAACTCCGGACTTCTTTCACATTATTTGGAGATTCCCACTCCAAGATTGCCTCGACTTTCTTCGGATCTACTTGAACTCCGTCAGATGATATCACATGCCCAAGGAAAGTCACTTCCTTAAGCCAGAACTCACATTTAGAAAGTTTCGCATACAACTGTTCATTCCTCAAGGTGCTCAGAACAATACGCAAATGCTCAGCATGTTCCTCGGGGTCTTTCGAATAGATCAAAATGTCATCAATGAAAACGACCACGAACTTATCCAAGTATTCTAAGAATACCCGATTCATCAATTGCATAAATAGCGCAGGAGCATTGGTAAGTCCGAATGACATCACTACAAATTCATAATGCCCGTACCGGGATCTGAAAGCAGATTTCGGTATATTCGATTCCTTAATCCTCAACTGATGATATCCTGATCGCAAGTCGATCTTAGAGAATACTCTTGCCCCTTGCAGTTGATCAAACAAGTCGTCGATCCGAGGTATATGATACTTGTTCTTGATCGTCACCTTGTTTAGATCCCTGTAATCAATACATAATCGGAGGGATCCATCTTTCTTCCAGACAAAGAGAACGGGTGCTCCCCAAGGAGAAACGCTAGGTTGAATGTAACCCTTCTGCAATAATTCCTCCAGTTGCTTCTTTAGTTCATACATCTCGGTTGGCGCCATGCGGTATGGTGCTCTGGAAATAGGAGCGGCTCCAGGCTCTAACTCGATAGTGAACTCCACTTCTCTCTGCGGAGGTACCCAGGTAGTTCGTCAGGGAATACATCTGAGAATTCATTCACAATGGGAATAGATGAGAGCTCTACTCCTTCCTCTTTCCTCATGGCATAACACCAAAGTCCGTGACATCCCTGCTTCAGTAATTTCACTGCTTTCATCGCTTTAATCAATTTTCCCGAGCTTCCCGGTCTCCATCCTCTGAATAAGTGTTCAGATCCGTCATCACCAATGATAGAAATGAGACTCTCTCGGTAATTCAGAATAGCTCCATAACGGTTGAGCCAATCGTCTCCGAGAATTAAATCGTCACCATGGATGTCAACTACAATAAGATTCGATGGCCAATCTGTCCCTCCTATAGACACTGGAAAATCTCTAGTTTCTAGGGTTCCCACAATTCTCTCTACACTCGGCAAACCCACAACATATGGTTCACAATCAAATAAACATGATATTTTCAAACGATTAACACATTTCAATGATATGAAAGAATGTGTAGCTCCTGAATCGAATAAGACACTAACTGGTTGCAAAAGGATCTGAATCGTACCTGATGCAACAGCAGTGTTCTGATCGTCAGATTTCCTCATCTCGTACAGGCGCGGAGGAACGGACCCAGCACAGGATGTCTCTCTCTTCCCAACATTATGCTGCTGAAATCCACTCTGCTGCGTCTGGTTCACACTCATCTCCTTCGGAACTGGCGCTGGAGTGCGAGTACCAAATGATCTAGTCGCAACTCCACAGAAAGCCGCACGGTGCCCTTCTTGCCCACAATCGAAACAAGTCACAGAAGATGCGGGGCAATCACGTCGAATATGCCCTGCTCGACCACAATTATAGCATTTCTTTGATGCGTCCGAAACTACTGATGTTGTCCGAAACTTCTTTCCACCTCTAGAAGGATGTTGAGGTTTCCTAGATGAATAAAATGAAGACTGGCCCTTGCGGGGCCCACCAATCTTGTTTTCCGAGAAGTTGCCGGACACTTTCTTCTTCTTTGCCTCCATCGATTTCTCCACTGCCGCCTCTTTCATGTTGTAGGCCAGCGCTTTGTCTTGATACTGTCGCAACGTAGTACACTCGAATCAGGACATGTACTGCTGAATCTCCGGCTTCATCCGCATATCGAAATGAAAAATCTTTTCTGCCTCCGTTCTGACCAAGTGTCGCACACAAGTCAGCTGATGGTTAAAAGTCTTGATTATGTCTGTCACAGATGCTTCCGAACTCTGTGGTGAGAAAAACTCTCGGATTTTTGCCTCTCTAACTGGACGAGGACAATACTGTGCTTCCATCATTAGTTTGAATTCCGTCCAGTCAGCATTATGATTCTCGGGTCGAATAGCCTCCCACCAGTCAAAAGCCTCCCCAGTCAGAAAATACTGGGCAATAGGAACTTTCCGATCCTCGGGACAGTTAATACCCGCAAATATCTTCTCTAACTCCTTTAGCCAATGATCCCAAGTAAGTGCCTCAGCAGATCCGTCAAATTTTGGCTGGTGTAATTTGACCACCTCAGCAAGCCATCTGTCTCCCTGGTTATCCTCGTGGTGGTGCTGTCACATCGCCGTCTGCATGCGGTCAACTACCTGAGCGAACTGGTTTATCTGAGCCACCACCTGTTGAAGCACTCCCGGCATGTTAGGATTCGCGTCATCATTCGTTGATCCCTGCTGTCCTCCAGAATGGGAATCGGTTCGACTAGCCAATAATTCCGGGGTAGTTGCGGAATCCTCCTATCTCATGTTACCACGTCCGCGTCCACGACCGCGTCCGCGTCCACGTCCTCCTCTCAACATACTGTAAACACAATTTCTCAATATCCAAGACAAAATTTTCAAAAATAAAGCCCGTCAATACTCACAAAACAGAAATTAAGTAAAACGGTAGTATAAGAGATTAGGAGACTTACAACCACGGTCCACATGACGACTTTGACTGAACAGTGATGTTACGAACGACCCGTAAATCAAATAACATAAACAGACCCAACTAAAAACCTACTGCCAAGATATCCATGAATCTTAGCTCTGATACCATATTCTGTAACACCCCGAGATAATCGGAATAATTACAGCGCCGTAAACCCTTTAAGTAAGGATTTACAAGGCTAATTAAAAAATTGTGAATATAATCCATCAATACCACCGAAATTCAAATTACAAAACCCGTTCCAACTGATCCATTACAACCATATCGAAATGATATTAAAAAGACACGCGTACTCGAGTACTGAAAATGAACTAAGAAGACAAATCACAAAAACAACAAACATTTAACATCACTGAGCCACTTCATCGTCATGACGGTACTGTGGCTGCTTCCCCGCTCCTCGGCTACCTGAACATCAAAATCAATGTCCACCCCCGAAGGGGTTAGCAAAACAATGCTAGTACAAGTATCGGAACACACAAATATGCAACGACAATGCATAAAAACATACACAATACGGACTTCCGCTACCGGAATCCAACAATACGAATCCACAAGATTCAATAAACACAACATGGGTATTCCAACGATCCAGCACACTCAGCATAGATCCCAAGATGATCCCGTCGGACCAACACGAGGTGGAAAAACCCGTCCAATGATCCAGCGCCCTCAGCCTAGATCCCAAGATGATCCCGTCGGACCAACACGAGGTGGACATCTGATTCAGCGCCCTCAGCATAGATCGTTTGATCCCTTCGGATCATCACAACTTACACATAACACAACTATGCATATACATATGCAAGAAAATCGACATGTTCATCAATATGAACGTACGTTAAATCGATAGCAAATGTCATGACAATTTAATGAAATAATCTCATGTCAACAACACGAATAAACCATATGCATGATCAAATTCATCAATTATTCACAAACTTTCAAAATACGATACTTGCCTCAACAAATGGCGATAAGAATTTCTACTATCAATAGTCTTCAATCCGATTGGAGAGTTCTCACTTGGTCGGCTCACCGGAATGCAAACCTTCATCGAACAATAACGTCGGTATAACTAATGGTTCCGGATAATCGTTTAAATCATTAAATGAATCATCAAAAGGCATGATACACCCTATAATGGCGATGGACTATTCTGCCCTAACACAATTTGGTTGGACCGATACTACACTATTCGTCATTGCAATAGCTCAATGGAATACTTTCCAAGTTCCAACACCATTCCTTCGGTTGATTGTTACAACATAACATGGAATTCATCCTAGGAGGATTCTAATCATGTTCTATTATAACAAGATATCCGAACTTCGATGAATCATCATAAAGACTTGTTCACTAGTTTCAATATCCTCTCCTTCTACGAATAAATCCTTAAATTCAATCCAATAATTCTTCACCACAATGTTCAATCATACCATTGTCATGAACTAAGAAAATCTTCGAAAACTAGATATGATTGGGTTTACAATCTCAAGATGCACTAATCAATAGTCTAATCACTAGAAGGTTTGCTCAATGATTACAACAACCAAGAGGAATCAAAAATAATTGAATTTATTCTTCTAAACCATGATGAAAGGCTCCTCAAGAAGATAACTGGTTCGGTCTACTCAAAACAGGTCCAAAAAGTTACTAAGATCATGCTAAATTAGTTGGTGAAGGATCACATACCTCAATAAATTGATGAACAATGAAGAACTTGAATAAACTCTACCACCGGAAGCTTGAACACCAATCTACAAGGCCTAAGCTTCCCAAGAATCGTCTCAGAAGATGATATGAAGGATAAGAGGTGATGAAAGATCTCCAGAACACGAAAAATTGGCCAAAGGAAAGGTGAGAAATGAAATAGGGTCGAGGTCTATAAATAGAATTATGGGCATTACGTACGTTATGCAATTAACCTTACGTATGTAACAAACTTAACGTACGTTATACCCTAACTTTAGCGTACATAGTCGTCTGACCAGAACTCACTGGCCTGATTTCGCCATTTCCTTATGTACGTAATCACAAGGGTTTTACGTACGTAATATCCATGTCCATAACGTACGTAAAACATGCACCATAGCGTACGTAACACCTATGTCCAGGTTCACGCGGAATATCACACGAATCTTCCCCGGCCCCTTCCCTGGCCCCTACACGCCAACCCTTATCCGATCGTAAGTTGACTTAGCTTATGTACGTTAAGAACATCAGATAACGTACGTAATACTGCAGTCTTAGCATACGTTATGGATGCCTGATAGCGTACGTTAACACGTGCAGAACCATGCATGCAGAATGCTGGAGATACCAAAACGTAAGGATACAAAATACGGGAACCAACCTCCGAATAATAACATCACAAAGTTGATTCTTACAAGATAGATACATAATAATTATCCGGGCATTACAGGCGTCACTATCTTTTTGGCTCTATATGTCAGATTTTTACTGATCATAAAAGTCTGAAGTACATATTTACTCAGCAGGAGTTGAATATGAGGCAGAGGAGGTGGTTAAAGTTGATTAAGGATTATGACCTCGAAATCCTTTATCATCCGGGCAAGGCGAACATCGTGGCCGATGCCTTGAGTCGGAAACCAGTTGCGTTGCGGACGCTTGAGATCCTTACGTCTCGGTCTGAGCTTCAGCGGGATCTGATTGAGTTGGGCATTGAGATTTCATTGCCTGGAGCCGTAGGGCAACTTTGTGCTCTAGAGATTTCGTCATCTCTGATTGATGAAATTAAACTGAAGCAGTTGGAGGATCCGATGATTATTCAAATTCGAGAGAATGTTCTTAAGGGAAAGTCTCATGGGTTTGTGATTCATGAAGATGGGGTATTGAGATTCTAGAGTCGTCTGTGTGTACCGAACAACTCGGAATTGAGGTAAAGTATTTTGCGTGAGGCCCATGCTACACCTTTCTCCGTTCATCCTGGACCGAGTAAGATGTACAAGAACCTAAGGAGAAATTTCTGGTGGAATGATATGAAGGAGGAGGTCGAACGGTTTGTAACGAGATGTTTGACTTGTCAGCAGGTCAAAATCGAGCATCAGCGACCGGCTGGTTTATTGCAGTCACTTCCCGTTCCGGAATGAAAATGGGAAGATATTTCGATGGATTTCATCACTAGTTTACCGAGATCGAGGTCGGGCATGAATATGGTTTAGGTGATTGTTGATCGTCTGACCAAGTCGGCACATTTTCTGGGCATCAAAGATACTTGGGGCCCGGAGAGATTGGCTCGTGTGTTTATTGTGCAGATTGTGAGGCTTCACGGTACTCCGAAGTCTATTGTTTCGGATCGGGATGGCCGTTTTGTATCGCACTTTTGGCAGGCGGTGCATAAGGCGTTGGGTACTCGTTTGCGTTTGAGTACCTCTTTTCATCCGGAGTCAGATGGACAGTCGGAACGCACTATCCAAACGTTCGAGGATATGCTGCGTGCTTGTGCTCTCGATTGGAGCAGTGACTGGGAGGAACATTTGCCATTGATCGAATTCACGTACAACAATAGTTGGCACGTGTTGATTCGGATGGCACCGTATGAGGCGCTTTATGGGCAGCGTTGTCGATCGCCGATTTGTTGGAATGAGATGTCCGATTTGGTCGAGACCGAACCGGATATCGCTTTAGAGACGAGGCAGAAGGTGGAATTGATTCGAGAGCGGATGTTGACCGCTCAGATCCGACAGAAGTCGTATGCCGACGTCTGTCGTCGACCTTTGAAGTTCGAGGTGGGAGACCACGTTTTGCTAAAGGTGTCGCTGACGAAGGGAGTTTTCTGCTTCGGGAGGAAGGGGAAGTTGAGTCTGAGATTTATCGGACCCTTTGAGATTCTCGAGCAAGTCGGTGAGTTGGCATACCGTTTAGCACTACCTCCGGCCTTGAGTCATGTTCATAGTGTTTTCCATGTTTCCCAGCTGAGGAAATATGTCTGGATCCTAGTCACATCATCGACTATGGTGAGATCGATATTGCCGAGGATAAGACCATTCTGTTGGTCAAAGTGCAGTGGTTGAGGCATGGTGTCGTGGTGGCAACTTGGGAAACCGAAGATAGCATGCGTGCTAGGTACCCCGAGTTGTTTGTTTCTTAAGTTTCGGGACGAAACTTATTTTTAGAGGGGTAGAATGTAATATCCGATTTTTGTTTTTCCAGTATTTTCATTTTTGGTGTATTTTTCATTTTAGCAACTCGCTTGTAACCGTTTCGACATTTTGAATCTATTTTATTCTTGGAGTTTCTCCATTTGGACGAGTTTCGGAGATGTTTTGATATTATTTCGCCTTTTGTTATGTATTGTTGCATGGACGTTCGATTTGGTAATTTCTTTGGTTGCACGAGTTCGTATGATTGAGTTGTTCGTGTTGTGAATTTTGGTTTCTTGATTCGACGTCGTATCACGATTTTCGGACGTTTGGACCGTTTTGTAAGTTCCTATAAGTTCGGACGTTATGGCTTATCGCCAACGTACATTATGGCCTTCAGCAGACAGGATAGATTGTTCTGTCCGAACCATTACGTACGTTAACTCTTTATGTTACGTACGTAAAGTCCTGGTAGCATACGCTAAACTATCCGGCGTAGCGTATGCTATCGCACCCAGCGTTTTTAGACAGTGAGTCTGTCCAGTTTTGCACAGATCCTTACATACATAAAGACGTAGGTGTTACGTACGTAATCCTCTTGTGGCGTACGCTAGCTTGTTGATGTAGCGTACGCTAAAGACCTCAGGACAGATTTTTCTGCCCAGCCATTACGTACGCTAATACTTGAGGGTTAACGTATGTAATGAAAATTATGTACGTTAAGCAGCTTATGTAACGAACGTAATGGCAGCCCAGGTTTTATAAATCAGCAGTTGACCTTCACTTCGGCACATTTCTTCATTTCTTCTTTCCGTCCGCAGCGAGTGTTCTTACATAGATTTGAGCGATTCTTCAAGTTTTGCCCGTGGAAATCCTTGGGGAATCAAGTATTGTGTTCCTAGTGTAGTTTATCATCATCGTAATCCTTTTCCTCCGTCCGAATCAAGGTAAATCTTCTAAGAACCCTACTTTTGGGTGAATTGGGGGTTTTCGATTTTATTGTTCGATATGTCCCGTGCTGTTGATTAACTCATAATGAATATGATTAATCTTGTCGGTATTCTTAGTTTTCCTACGGATTCATGGTATATTTCGTGGTATTTTCATAATCGAGAGGGTTTGGTTGTGGTCCGCCCTCGTTTTTGTTATCGTACGAATATACATGAATCGTAGGCGGGTTTTCGGGTGTATTCCTTTTCTGTATTCGTTTGGAAATGGTTGTGATTGTATTCTTCGAATCGTTAGGTTCAGTTTTGTTGGTTCCTAGCGTTCGTCGGTGATTTTTCTTTCCGTTCGTTGCGTTGTCAATTATTCAAGGCAAGTATTTTCGGAAACCTTTATGCTTAACATGAAATGGTAATGTATATTGTGTGTGCTTTACTCGCCTCGGGAGGGTCCGGCGGGGCCACGGAGGGAATCCAATGGTATAGCCCTGGATTCACGAGTTGTTTCGCTAGCCAGCTCGGGAGGGTACTTAGAGGCCACGGAGCGGGATCAATGGTATAGCCCTGTTCCCATGGCGATGCGCGTGCGTGATTTGTTTTATAATATGGCCAGCTCGGGAGGTTCCTTAGAGGCCACGGAGCGGGATCAATGGTATAGCCCTGTTCCCACGGCAAATCGATTGACTGTTTGTTTCCGGAAAAGACATGTCTGGTTTTGGTTTTGAAATGAATTTGGTGCATTGTACTATGAAATGTGTAAGCGGATGGTTTGCCTTGATTACTTGTACTAGCGTAATTGCTAACCCCTTTGGGGACCCGTTTTGGGGAAATTCTTGTTATGGATTTCAGGTTATGTTCAGCCGGACGAGCGGGCGTTGGGACAGTACGAGGATGCTGGCCAGGGTTGTTGACATGTGCACTTGAGTCCCTTTTTTTTATTTACGTTGTTCTTTTCGATATGGTTGTTTTCCAAACTTATAAACTTATAGATTGTACTCGCGAGTACTTAGGTTCTTTTTCCTTTCAGATTGTGATTTGTATTTGTGGAAGTTAATTATGGTTGTCGATGTTGATTATTCTGTCGGTTGTACCGGGCGTGTTATTTGATTTTCATATGGATGATGTGTGATTTTACTGTGATAATTCATGTCTAGCCTGGTGGGTCCCATGTAGGGGTCCACGGCACTGTAATATACCTTGAATATCTCGGGGTGTTACACATTGTTTGTCACTTTGTTGACTTCAGATTCTATGTCACGTCCGGAATTTATTTGGGATAAGTGTTGGAGTTATTTATCTGCTGATATTCAATTCAAATATAGAATGAGATTGAGGCGCGGATGTATCTATTTTAGATATTTTTTCCATTATTACTACCTAAATTATTCTCCTTTTTTATGTTGTTATTTTTTTATTACATATTTGAAACTTACAGAGGATCAAATTAAGAATTTGTGTTTGCGTGAAATTGAGAATACAATGCAACAAAGAGGTAGATTTCTTGAAGAATACCTGACTTTGCCATATCCGGATAATATTGATGTTATTTCTTTTAGTAATCAATTAATAGCTGTGGAGCTTTCGTACGATAGAGATGCACTTGCAGTAGAATATGATAGGTTGGTAAGCCCTTTAAATAGTGAGTAGCGTATTTTGTATAATACTATTATGAGAGCTGTTGATAGCCAACGTGGGGGAGTCTTCTTTTTGTATGGTTCTGGTGGGACTCATAAAACTTTTGTCTGGAAGACACTTTCTGCCGCTGTTTGTTTGAGAGGTGGTATTGTATTAAATGTTGCGTCCAGTGGCATAGGTTCGTTGCTATTACCGAGCGGCCGAACAGCTCATTCTAGATTTGCAATTCCTTTAAAATGAGATTTCCACCTGTAATATAAAGCAACCAAGCGCTCTCGCTGAACTCATTGTAAAGACGGATCTTACCATATGGGATGAGGCTCCGATGATGAATAGGTATGTTTTTATTTTTAATAAAATTGTAATATAATTAAATTTGATTAAGATATTTTTTCTATTAATAATATTTTTTTGCATTTGATTGTAGTATTTTTATTTTTTTTTACAGATTTTCTTTTGAGGCTCTTGATTTTCATGCGCAGTCAAAGACCCGAAGCATATAATGAGCCATTTGGAGGTAAGGTAATTATATTCGGCGGAGATTTTCGTCAGATATTGCCCGTAATTCGTAAGGGTACTAGACAAGATATCGTACATGATACACTTAATTCATCGGCTATTTGGCGTAGTTGCAAGGTTTTGCGCTTAACAAAGAACATGAGGCTTTAGAGTTTGCATAATGCACATGATGCAGATAGTTTAATAATATTCTCACATTGGATGACATCCATAAGTGATGGAACATTGGGTGGTGACAATGACGGAGAGGTTGAGGTTGAGATTCCCAATGACCTTTTGATAATTGAATTTAATGACTATATTTGTTCCATTGTGGATGCAACTTATCCTTCATTTTGGGATCATAATGGAGATTTATCGTATTTGCAAGGAAGGGCAATTTTGGCACCTACTTTAGACGAAGTTGATCGTATTAATGAGTATATGGTGTCCATGCATGATACAGAAGAAAAATTTATTTCATTGCATATTCAATTGCTTACGGGTATAGGAATAAGTGCATTTGAGCAAATGCATTATGTAGAATATTTGAATAACATAAAGTGTTCTGGGGTTCCAAACCATCAATTGAAATTAAAGGTCTATATTACGGATTATATACTTTTAGTTTTAGAAAATAATTTTATTTTTTTATAAATATGTTTTATTTATAGCATCGAAAACTAATCGTTATTTTTCCTGTAGGTTGGTGTTCCGGTAACGTTATTGCGAAATATTGATCATACATCTGGTCTATGTAACGGAACAAGATAAGTTCTTACAAAGATGGGATCTTATGTTCTTGAAACAAGAGTATTGGAGGGAAGTAATGCAGGGGATATCGTTTACATTCCTAGATTGACTCTTACTCCATCTGACGCAAGATTGCCTTTCCGTTTCCAAAGGAGACAGTTTCCTCTTATGGTTTCTTATGCTATGACGATAAATAAAAGTCAGGGACAATCTCTTTCACATGTCAGAATATTTTTTGAGGAGGCCGGTATTTCCTCATGGACAATTATATGTGGCAATTTCTAGAGTAATTAATAGAAGTGGATTGAAGATGCTAATTTGTGATGAGAATGGAAATTTAAGCAATAAAACTACTAATGTTGTTTAAAATGAGGTTTTCCAAAATTTATAATAAAATTTGTACATGAGTATATGTAATGTTTATTATGGATGCATAATGATAATTTAATTTGAAATTCTTTTTTAGTTGCTTTAGTATATAAATTATTAATTTAATTCAAAAAAATATATCGTGTGCCGTGCATCGCACGGTGCGAAACACTAGTTCATCCAATATACATGACTCATTTGGAACTTTCACATAATTTAAGATATGGTACTAGAAAAGTAAATAATAACAAAAGTTCATACAATATCCATATTTAAATGAATAAAAGTCATCAGAATTTTGTAGAAATCCAGATCTAAAACTAAAAAAAGTCACATTAGAATTTTATGTTTTCAAGAATATCAGTAGATTGTTTCAGGAGAAAGTAAAAAGACCGTAAATACAGTCAATCAATTGCATTCATAACACTGATAGAGGGGCCTTTATATAGGCATTACAATGAGAGTCCTTCCATACATAGGATTCCTAGATAAGGTAAGACATCTAATAGGATCCTACTACCTCTAGAAGGATCTAGAACCTTCCATCTATGTATCTACAACCAGTATTAGGTAAGACACATCACGGAAATAATAATTCCCGGAACACTCCCCCTGTGTCGAGCACTAATACAACAATGGTGCAGAAGGTGTTGCCTTCGTAAAAACCTATTCCAAGCCAAAACAAAACCACATGGGAAAAATAAAGGCTTGATGAGGAAAAGATTACAACACACCAAAATAACATGTCATGTATACTCCCCCTGATGTATACACAATGACTCCCCCTGATGAGTACCTCAAATCATAGGAGTCAGATGCCAAGTTGCCCTCACAACTATGCCAAGGAAAAACCCAGTGAGAAAAATACCTCTTGGTCTAAGTTGAACAGAAGTACAACGCATCATTGTATGGATGTTCTCATAGGTCGCCTCGTTAAAAACCTTACCAAGTGAAAACCCAGTGGAGAAAACAAACCTTGGTTTAAGGACAAAAAGAGCGCGACACATCCAAAGTGCAGAGTCACTAAAGACTTATCCGAAAATCAAGTTTTCTAAAGTCTTGACCTCCATGCACTAAATCAGTCATAACTTCTTCGATTCAATAGGCATCAACGAAACTGTAAGAACTTATGAAAACTAGACACCCATAGCTTTTCATTCACATATAGTACGTAACCTAGATCGACCTGAGCAGATCACAAAGCTCTATCGAAGTTGACTCAGCAAATTACCATACATATCCTATCCTACTTTACGACAATAGTCATATGTCACTCAACATGATGGATGTGATCAAATGGTTGGTTTCCTTGGAAAGTAGACACAAACCTTTCCAATGGGACCAATTTTACCATTTTCCATCAAGTGAGCTGTCCTGTAGGTCATATGGGAGATAAACCAACACATTCTGGGCAGATTCGGGTATCAGTTTTCAAGTGTCCTTTTTATCGAGATAGAGCGAGCTTCAAGCTTCTTGTCAATCACAGACATTGCGTGAGCGCATCCTAGGCCATCATCATAGTGGATTTACCGGAATATTACGAATGAGTACATCGAGTCAAACATGAGTACATAATACCGTACTTTTCTCTTAAGACTGCATCATCACTTAAGTGAGCCAAGTCTTATGATGACTTCGACTAATCATTGGGAATCATATAGGCATTACTTTATCGTCTCTTAGGGAAACCGTCCCTCAGATTGCCTTAAACCGATTGATGAATACGCACCATCAAGTGTCCCCAAGATCCTTTCATTCTTAACTTTGGATTTAGCGGAATCTCTTAGTCTCACAAGAGTACATCACTATAAACCCTTAGTTTTACACGCAAAAGCTTCATATCTCTTCCAAATCAAGTATATACTTAGTATGCGTTCCCGACAATCACTTGTCGACGCGCTCCGTGGTCAGGAGCCACTTGATTTGTGTCTGATCCACCACGAGATCCTTTCATCACTTAACTTAGTTCCCCACTAAGATAAGATTTAACCACAAGCTGCACGTCAATTTTCGGAAAACTATCTAACTGAAAAGATAGTGGATGCTATAACATCCATTACGATAGCACAACTAAGTTTCGTGTCATCATAGTCGATTCCAGTGCGTTCATGAGAAACCTCGCGCCATGAGGTGAGTTTAACTCCTTCTCTCACTCGCTTTAACAAAGTATACGGATAGATCTTATCTTTGGAGTGTCGGTACCACTTCAACAAAGGGCTATCACTTTGTTCATACTGGAGTCGCATATATTTCCATTTTAGGCCAAGGCTACAATGTTGTAGATTTTCAACAAAGTATGGTTCGATTAAACTCACATTCCACGTCCTCATGAACCGGCTTTATTCATAGAGTACTCTTTATGGATTGGCATTCATTGAGGCGTCCCCCAATGATGACTATAATCCAGAATCACATGAGACGGATGAGTTCATTTGATCATATGATCAAGTTTCATGTACCAAACTCGCATACATTCTTAGCGAGAGTATTTATCGAACCAAGTGGCATCCTAATACTCGATGAGATCCACGGCCTAGCAACACCATATACCACGATATGTGGTGTTACCATATCACCATTTATAGGTGACGAACGTCCATGGCCGGACACAATCCTTGCAGACATGTTTGCAGCATGTATTTAATCTCGTCACTTTAGGGAACATGGTGAGGCACAGTAGGGACAAACTACGACAATTCCAAGTCGTTCTACTCGAACATAATCGTTCGCATCTCCCCCTAACGACGGGAAGACTAGCTCATCAAAGTGACTTACGATATCGTCTGCCAAGGTATATTTTAAGCGGACTATGAGTGAAAGCGCATGTCATATTCATGATTTATAACCCGTCATAATGCGTTGTGGTGACGCACTTTGGCACATGAACATGTGGACGATAAAGGTTTTCAGTGTTAACATAATCCAGTTAACAAAATGCATACTGTTACACTTGTAACTAAGCATTTGAATGATGATAGGCATAGGTGAATATGACATGTTGACCTATGCTACATAGCCGTAGCTACTGGTCTTGAGAATTCGACAAAACCTCCACCATGCACCACCGGGATCGAACATGAAGAAATGATTGAACCGATGATAGGCCGTTGGTTTTATCGAACCTCTAGTGCTTTCTTGAAGATTTCACTCCCTTCACCAGCCCCAAACACCTCAAAATTTCATGAGCATGTATAAACAGGTGTTTAGGATTCCAAAATCATCAACCTTATGGTCAAAAACCGATCGAAATGATATCGAATTGGTTGTTGGGACGGCTGGTGGTATGTGGAAACTTCATTTAAGTGGTTCACCTCCTTCCAAGTCTCCAAATAGCACTGAAATTTGTGAGAAGGTAGCCTTGGATGTTAGGAAGTACTCATTTCACTTTAATACTTGGTCTAAAAGTGGGTGAACCGACCTTTACAATGACTTGTCCGCAAGTTGGACAACCATAAACTCAGGTTTCGTCAACTTATCAATCATTGTCAAATGAACAACATAACATATAAATGTTATCACTTGAGTACGACCATTTGTGAACACCATCATAGCATCATAAGCCACCCAGGCTAATACTTATGATCATGTATGTATAAGGACTCGGTGAAAAGGGAGGACTCAGCACCATGCTTATGCGAGTCGTTACATTATTCTCTTTAGCATAGGAGGGTGTCATCTCCTAATCGTGCCAGAGAATAGGCTTTAAACAATGAACATGGCTAAGAAGGATCATCGGGGGGTCTTTGGCGTCACACATGCTTATGAAAGCAAGACGCAGATGACATAAATATCATCATCGGTCATGAGCCCTGCTCACGACTCCATCAACGTACTTTGGTGTCTTTGATCCAACTAGCTTCTTTGTTCAAAGAAAAAATGATGTCCATGGAAATACCGTGGTATATGGATCATCAAATTGTCCAAACTCCAGACTATTAAAGCCTAAATGTGTCAATGTCCCAATACATCTTCTGGTTACAAAAACCGATGCAAGCCGGACCATATTGACTCATGAATATTTTCCTTTTCACATATCCAATACAAGTGATGCATAAGATTTTATTCTCACAAATCACAATGAGATGCTATGAGTGATACACTTTGGCATATATATCATCGAGTCATAACATGGTTCAATTGTTACGGAACATATGTGACTAGAAAACGCTATTCGGCATTCAAAAACTTGAGTATTATACCACTCATTGATTGTAATGACTTAGTCATCATAGTCATAATGGATTTATACACCGAAATCCAAAAATATCGTGTTCCTTGAAAATAGCTTAATACGCATTCAATTTCGCTTGCAAAATTTTACAAACATGAGCATAGCGAACACTCTAACAACATAGAGATTTTATACCAAATACGATCAAAATGATCTATCATATTGAGTGCATAACATGGCAAGGTTATATGCCTAAGGGGAAAAATTACGACACAAGCATGGTGTAACACTACCATGCACACGCTCGACCTTCTTATAAGGGTGCGTATTTTGGGCTTCCCTAAGGAAGCTGTTTTTCAACATTTGAAAGATGATAGTTTAGCGTACAACGCATACCAAAAACTATATCATCTATGGCAAATTCGGCCAAAAAGAGGTTCAAAAATATGTGTCATAAGACCACTTGCAAATTTAAGATGGGAACCAAGTTGGTTGGGACAAAAGTTAGCACAATCGCTGGAAATAAAATTCTGCGCAGCTTGACCTTTGTTCACTAAAACAGCGATAACTCCCTTGTTAGGAAGGCTATGGACGAACGGTCAGATGTTCTGGAAACTAGACTTCCGTATCTTTTTATCCATAGGTTGTGCACCACAGGGATCATTAAACTCAGATCACAGGGCATGTTTTAATTGGCTGCTTTAGTATTTCCCAAGTTTAGTGAGAAAACAAGGTTGATACCATATCCAATGACATAAGTGTTGATGCAAAAACATGGCAATGACAGACATAGGTGCGTTTAAACGCAGCAGGGTGTTCGATTTCTTATCTCGACTGATGATCCTTTCGGTAACTCCAACTTGGTAGACTTGCAGAGAAAGTAGGAATGTCGGTACAGCTAAGGCTTTTTAAAAACCACTGATTCCGTTTGAACTTTCAAAGCATAAACAAATAACAAGGAGGATGCGCCTAGTCATGATCAAAGTGTAGACCAAATCCACCAAAGTGCATCAAATCAACCAAGTATTTTAATTCTCAATTTGCAAGTATACGTCATAATAGCCATGTTATATAGATACAACGCGGTGCATCATAATTAAGCATTTTGAACCATGAGACATAATGAATATACCATAACCAACTTGTCTTGACCATCCAATAAGATCGACTAAACATAATCAAATGTATAAGGCACATGTCTTTACAAATACTCGGAAAAGTATTCGGACCTATAGTCATACGAACTATAATCGAGGTCAACGAATTCATGTATTTAACGCAATATGCCATTGCTTTACATGTTGAAACTCATGAGAATTACTCGTACATTCTTTCAAATATCATATTGCAAGGAGACGGTACATGACTACACCCACATGCAATATTTTATTTTTAATAAGATGAAAGATGGAGTTTTCCAAGTATGGGATTGGGTCAAGACCAACGTGGTGGTCGCTCAATTCAACGTGACAATTCCGTCACAAATCGATTTTCACCACGACATATCCGTCTCAATCCATGTTTGTCCCATTTGTACGTCACAAATCCGTGACTAATCATGAACGAGTCATAACTTTACCGTTACCGACAATGTTCATTTTTTTTCAATTGTTGGTTTAAAATCGACAAAACGGCGACGTCAAATCGCACCCAAATCGTGGTGTATGCAACAACCACAAATATCGACTTTCAACAATTATCCGTGACTCCCCCAGGACCGTCACACAGTTTACTTCGACATACGAGAGTGATACCACCTCTCATAGTCTCATCCACCGCAAAGTAGCATGGGAGATAAAGAACCCAAATACCCAATTCCCCAAAAAAAATTCCCAAAAGAGAGGAATTGAAAAACGGGAACTTTAATAAAATCTTACGGGTACTTGGTTCCATATTTGCTTTGGTCCTTGAACGGGAGTTTCTCTCCATATGAGCAACATATTTCCGTGGGTACTCCGTTCTATATTTACTTTGATCCTTGAACGGGATAATAAATATGGCTTCTCTCCATAGCGTGCACATCATTATGAGCAACGTATTTTCCTATATGCACGTAAAACATAAACATGGTAAGATTCATAAGTGTACAAATCAATGAACAAATGAATCATTAAGCAGGAAAAGATGAAGAGTTGAGAAACGCCCGGATAGGGCTACTTGGCTCGATAATTCGGCCGAAAAAGGACTCGAGCGCGGCGATGCAGCAGCTCGGTATTGGATGAGGTCGGATCTCCAAATTTCATCGTAAAAATCTGCTTCTGTTCGGCGGCAGATTCAGTAATCAATATTACTCATAATCCGATCTCCACCGTTGAATATACAGATATTTGTGTTGGGAAGTCGCTGTCAAAATTTCACACCGATCCGACGGTTAACGAAGCAGGAAACATGATTTTAGTACGACTGCGCTGTGCAGAAAATTTACGCGCGGAAATTCTCATCTGTTTTTTTTTTTCTTTCGCGTAAGTTTCATCGAGAAATATTGTTCCGAATCAGATCTTCACGGTTAAATTTGTAGTTTTTGCTACATGGTTGAGAGGGTAAAAAAAATCTGATTTGTTGCAGCTGTCGGGTCGGGTCGATCAACAGCGGGCGCGAACGGGATGGAGGAATCCGATCTGGTTTTTGGTCCAAGGTTCTGAACCGGGTCGGACTTGGCTGGGCTGGAGCTGGCCGGTGGCGGCGGCGGCGGCGGTCCGACGGCGGGCTGGGCTGGCCGATTTTTTTTTTCTTTTTTTTTTTGAGCTACGTGCTGATAACGTGTTTCAGGAGAAAGTAAAAAGACTGTAAATAGAATCAATCAATTGCATTCATAACACTGATAGAGGGGCTTTTATATAGGCATTACAATGAGAGTCCTTCCATACATAGGATTCCTATATAAGGTAAGACATCTAATAGGATCCTACTACCTCTAGAAGGATCTAGAGTCTTCCATCTATGTATCTACAACCAGTATTAGGTAAGACACATCACGGGAATAATAATTCCCAGAACATGGATATAATTATAAATGAATATAATTATAAATGAATAAAATAAATGCTACCAAACATAGATATAGAAGAAACGAGAAAAAAAAATATAATGGACCATACTTATTTTGTTATCTTATTATTGCAACATATTAACTATTGCACTGTTCACATACTCTCTTTTAACCATCATTTGTGATTTAGATATATAAGAAAATATAGTCATGTGAGATGTTGTTAGATTCATCTCGAAATATACTTTCAAAATATCAACTTTTTATAATTTTTAAAAATAAAAAATTAAAAATATTAATAATCAAAGTTGTGCACTGACAAGTATGATAGTCCAAATATTGCAATCGTAAGAGAGCGGACTTAGTATATTAGATAGTGAGAGAGTATAATATGTGTGTTCTTGAAACTTGGGAAGTCCGGACTATAAAATTTAAGTTGGCTTGAAAAATATATCGGGAGGTATTAACCTGTAGTCTCTTTAATACTCTTTATGAATATCATTTTGAATCATGAATCAGTTCCATGAGTTGACTAATAAAAAGGGAGATTCTTTTTTTGTTGGAATTGTTCCGGTAATTATTATTCTCGTGATGTGTCTTACCTAATACTGGTTGTAGATACATAAATGGAAGGTTCTAGATCCTTCTAGAGGTAGTAGGATCCTATTAGATTTCTTACCTTATCTAGGAATCTTATGTATGGAAGGACTCTTATTGTCATGCCTATATAAAGGCTCCTCTATCAGTGTTATGAATGCAATTGATTGACTCTATTTACAGTCTTTTTACTTTCTCCTGAAACACGTTATCAGCACGTAGCTCAAAGAAAAGAAAAAAAAATCGGCCAGCCCAGCCCGCCGTCGGACCGCCGCCGCCACCCGCCACCGCCGCCCGCCGCCGGACCACAGCCGCCGCCACCGGCCAGCTCCAGCCCAGCCAAGTCCGACCCGATTCAGAACCTTGGACCAAAAAACAGATCGGATTCCTCCATCCCGTTCGCGCCCGCTGTTGATCGACCCGACCCGACAGCTGCAACAAATCAGATTTTTTTTTACCCTCTCAACCATGTAGCAAAAACTACAAATTTAACCGTGAAGATCTGATTCGGAATAATATTTCTCGATGAAACTGTACGCGAAAGAAAAAAAAACAGACGAGAATTTCCGCGCGTAAATTTTCTGCACAGCGCAGTCGTACTAAAAATATATTTCCCAATTCGTTAACCGTCGGATCGGTGTGAAATTTTGACAGCGACTTTCCAACACAAATATCTGTATATTCAACGGTGGAGATCGGATTATGAGTAATATTGATTACTGAATCTGCCGCCGAACAGAAGCAGATTTTTACGAGGAAATTTGGAGATCCGACCTCATCCAATACCGAGCTGCTGCATCGCCGCGCTCGAGTCCTTTTTAGGCCGAATTATCGAGCCAAGTAGCCCTATCCGGGCGTTTCTCAACTCTCCATCTTTTCCTAATTAATGATTCATTTGTTCATTGATTTGTACACTTATGAATCTTACCATGTTTATGTTTTACGTGCATATAGAAAAATATGTTGCTCATAATGATGTGCACGCTATGGAGAGAAGCCATATTTATTATCCCGTTCAAGGATCAAAGTAAATATAGAACGGAGTACCCACGGAAATATGTTGCTCATATGGAGAGAAGCTCTCGTTCAAGGACCAAAGCAAATATGGAACCAAGTACCCGTAAGATTTTATTAAAGTTCCCATTTTTCAATTCCTCTCTTTTGGGAATTTTTTTTGGGGGAATTGGGTATTTGGGTTCTTTATCTCCCACACTACTTTGCGGTGGATGAGACTATGAGAGGTGGTATCACTCTCGTATGTCGAAGTAAACTGAGTGACGGTCCTGGTGGAGTCACGGATAATTGTTGAAAGTCGATATTTGTGGTTGTTGCATACACCACGTTTTGGGTGCGATTTGATGTCGCCGTTTTGTCAATTTTAAACCAACAATTGAAAAAAAAAATGAACATTGTCGGTAACGGTAAAAGTTATGACTTGTTTATGATTAGTCACGAATTTGTGACGTACAAATGGGACAAACATCGATTGCGACGGATATGCCGTGGTTAATTTATGACGGATTTGTCACGTTAAATTGAGCGACCACCACGTTGGTCTTGACCCAATTCCATACTCGGAAAACTCCATCTTTCATCCTATTAAAATAAAATATTGCATGTGGGTGTAGTCATGCACCGTCTCCTTGCAATATGATATATGAAAGAATGTACGAGTAATTCTCATGAATTTTAACATGTAAAGCAATGGCATATTGCAGTAAATACATGAATTCGTTGACCTCGATTATAGTTCGTGTGACTATAGGTCCGAATACTTTTCCGAGTATTTGTTAAGGCATGTGCCTTACATATTTGACCATGTTTAGTCAATCTTAGTGGATGGTCAAGCCGAGTTGGTTATGGTATATTCATTATGTCTCATGGTTCAAAATGCTTAATTATGATGCACCGCGTTGCATCCACATAACATGACTATTATGACGTATACTTGCAAATTGAGAATTAAAATACTTGGTTGATTTGATGCACTTTGGTGGATTTTGTCTACACTTTGATCATGACTAGGCGCATCCTCCTTGGTATTTGTTTATGCTTTGAAAGTTCAAACGGAATCAGTGGTTTTTAAAAAGCCTTAGCTGTACCGACATTCCTACTTTCTCTGCAAGTCTACCAAGTTGGAGTTACCGAAAGGATCATCAGTCGAGATAAGAAATCGAACACCCTGCTGCGTTTAAACGCACCTATGTCTGTCATTGCCATGTTTTTGCATCAACACTTATGTCATTGGATATGGTATCAACCTTGTTTTCTCACTAAACTTGGGAAATACTAAAGCAGCCAATTTAAACATGCACTGTGATCTGAGTTTAATGATCAGTGTGGTGCTCAATATATGAATAGAAAGATACGGAAATCTAGTTTCCAGAACATCTGACCGTTCATCCATAGCCTTCCTAACGAGGGAGTTATCGCTGTTTTAGTTGTTGTTGGTTTGATTCTTTAGTCTTATACTCGCAAGCGCACGATTTGTTCGATGTAGATATGCGGTGCAAGGTCGATTCCACAGGGAGGACTATACTAGTGAAGTCAAATGATTCCTATCGTTTTGAACCAAATTATATTAAATTCTAACCTAGTCCCAAATAATTTATTTTTGAATGGTTATAATAATTGCATTAAATAACAGTAATTTTTAAGTAGATTTTAGATAAATTGATTTTAAATAATTTACTAGGGTTTAGAGTCCACCAATGTCTATTTATTATTTATTTTATATTTTAATTCCAAGAAATTCAGGGAATAGATTCTGAAATCAATCTCACTATTTCCCTATAGATTTGACAATAAGTACAAAATTATAATTCAAATATAGATTTTCCTTCGCTTAAAAAATGTAATTTCTAAGCATTATATGTATCCAATTTAATGGAAAACAAATAATCAAAGAAATTAACTAATATCAATAATCACAAAGCAAGGGGGAATTTATAACTATCAAAAATACGTGATATAATTGATGAAATAATATTCCCTATTGAAGCGAAAATCATAATCGTTAAAAATATTTATTTGGAATTATTATATAAATATTAATAATAATATAGACATGGTTTCATCATAACCTTGAAAAGAAAATTACTCACTCATAATAACAACACAAATAAATAAATATTCCATAATATTATTACACAAATATAATTTTATTACACAATATTTTTTTCTCTCCTTACAATAATATCTCTCTATTTTTCTCCTTTTTTCTCCTCCCCAAACACTACACAATCATCCCCTATTTATACTACTTCAAAATCAATAAAATAATCATTTTTGCAATTAAAAATTACACCCCAACAATAATACACGGCTGCCATGAGTGCTGATGTCATGGATGACATCAGCACAGAGTTGAAATTCGGTCAATCGGTGTTGACACGTGGCACAATATGGTCAATCTATTTAATTGTCCTTGACGGTCATAACTTCTTCATACGAACTCGGATTTGGATGAATTTTTTTAAAGCGATCGTCTCGGCGAGACGAATAAAGTGAGACCAGTCGTGACTATATTTGAGTTTTGTAAAAATATCGCCCTTGAACCAATTGATCTGTCTTGTCTAGGTTGGTTAACTGCGAGATATAATTTAATTCCAATTAATTATCCAAAATGACATAAAATTATAGAAAATTCTAAGAAAATGAAATAATATAAATATATGGTAAAACGAATAAATTATCACACAAAACACACAATTATATACATAAAATACTAATAAAAATATTACTCAAAATATACTAAACAAATTCCCCACACTTATCTTTTGCACGTCCTCGGGCAAATCTTATACCGAGTTATAATACTCATATGCTGAAAAAATCATGACAAAACCAATATCAAGAGAGAACAAGTGATCATGACCCAGTGAGATCGAGAGAAAAATAGGATGCCGCACCAAATTCTAACAACTTCATTGAGAATCGAATGCCAAAAGATTCAATACCCTCACGGTGGATATCACTCTTCACTCAAGTGTATATACGGGATATTCGAGAAGAGTTCACTCATATCAAAGCATAATGTGTCATTACCATATGCTTGGTCAAAAATCAAATCTCCACTACTTAAAAATAAACTCATGCATAAATCAAAAGGTCTTTCATTTGGTTGTAACGTGGCTTTGGGAATGGGTAGGATAAAGGGAAAATTATGAGGTTTGCTAGCCAAGATCAATTGTGAATTTAGATGCATAACAAATCCTACAAATAACAATCAACACCCCCCCTTCTGTAATGAAAACTCTCAACCCATCATCCCCAAGTTATTCTGTACATGGTATTTGAATATTCATCTGGTAAAGTCATACTCTTGTGTAAGGAAAAGTATGCAATGGATCTTCTGGAAGGATTTATGTATCACTTAAAGGATAGTTCAAGTGCTATTTTATGTATATATAGTGATGATTTTCGCACTTGACCTCCCGTTTTTTTTTTTTTTTTAGGCCGTTTTTTTTTTTTTTTAGATTTTTTTTGGCCTTTATTTGTATTTTTTTTTGGTTCAATACTCCAATGTAATTCACACCCTTTCACTTTCAACAAAAGCTCTTAATCTCCACAATACTCTTATGAACATCGGCCCCTATTTGTCACACATCTAGTTCACAATTAAATCTTTGACTAGAGGTGCAAATGGATGAGTCATCAACAAGAATGGATAATGGCTAAAGTAATGTGCTTGATCAAAGAAATAGGCTCAGGCTCAATGGGGCTTCTAAGGATAAAATGTAATGGGTGGGAAAAATATAAGCCAACAAGGGTTAATCCTAATTGCCTTTATCATCTTAATGCAAGAGTTTATGAATGTAGTCTCGAAATGTATAAATGAGCAAGTTCTAGAATGAACACAATATGTTTGACCACACAACAAAAATATAGAGCGTATATATAAGGATTGCTCTAAGGCTCAAAACTCACAAAAAGGGTGTTGTGTACTGAATCCCATACACCTTCATCCAAATCCATTATCAAAACCAGTGAAATATCCCAAAATGATTTTTCACTAACGTTTTCTCAAGAAAATGGTGCCGTGATTTTCAGCCCTTTTTTTATTTAATATTGCATATATATATATATATAGATATAGATATAGATATACACCTTCCCTCACACTTAATTATAAACAATATCCTTATTGTGTAAAAAGAACAATGGAGTAAGGGTTTAAATAAGACTTCCCTGTTTATGAAAGACGACGCTTTGCTCAAGCCTTTTTTTTTTTTTTTTGGACTGCAAGAAATAAGTGTGGCAAAACAACAAAAGAAAATATATACCGGAAGTATAACACAAACAACCTAGATGCGCTTCAAGAGAGTCTCAAGAGTCGCCTTACGCCGCCATCAATGCTTTTATTAAAAACAAACGAGAAAAAGTACAAGAATAGAAATAACAATACATAAATCGTGGATAGATGCGCGTCAAGAGATCGAAAAGAAAACTCCTTAAGCCGCCATCATTTTCACGATTTTTACACTCGCTAAAAAGTAAAAACAACAAGAGGGATGAAGTGGGATATCGGAGGGAAAGGAATGTATCAATTTTGCGTTTCCGCACGGTGAAATCTTCCATCCAAACAATATTAGCTAGAGTGAGTGCGGTTCAGAACAAATGCAATAAGTTTTTGATCGGCTCTTCTGGTGTTGTTGCAACAACTATGATTCGTTTAGCACGCTCGAAATAAAACCTTTTTCAAGAGTAGTTGATGAAAGATAGTAAACCATCGAAGAAACCATTGACATTTAGCAGACCTATTGGTTTCGTATGAACATTTAGTGGGCTCTGGTAACCACATGAAAAAGTTCCTCAAGAGTGTCAAAACCACCGGAAGGGTGATAAAGGCATCGGCATTATTTATCATGTGAGTTATGCGGTCTTGCATATTCACGGCTGAACTCATCTCCAATAGTTGCTCCGGTGATTTTACTTTCGGCCCGGAGGTTTTGGAATGATTCCCAACACTCTTACTCCTTCCAGATAGGCGTAAGCGGCAGACGTCCCATTAATCCTAGACTTCCTCCTCCGTAAACTACATGAATGCATTTTTTTCCTAAGGTACGACCCAAGTTGTGGGTCGCTTGATAAAGCAAGCCTCTTTCCCATGACTAGCTCCACCAAAAATGCAGATGGAGTTTATTCTTTTTGCGGTAGTTGATGATTCCATTTTTTTTTTTTAAAAGAAAATTTCTTAGAGAGTTCTTGAAAATAATACAATTTTGAGGTATGCTTAAAAGAAACAACTGCAATTTTTATTTATATATGCATAATAAAGTAAAAAGATTTATCAAATCAGACCGCGTTAATTGCGCTTCAACTACTCAATAGAATAATGAATGCATTTATTGCGTATCACGTTTTTATTCGAAAATCTAAAAAAGCGACAAAAATAAAGATACTCACGTGTATACGGTAGTTGTGATTGTGGCTCACATCTTCCTCGATTTTACGTTCGAAGCGGCTTAAACGCCTTCTATGAGTGAGAAGCTTCCCATCCAATTTTCTTACAAATTGGCAAAGCGAGTCTTTTAACGTCGATTCCCAAGACGTTGTTCATATTCTGGTTTGAATTTATTCCACAAACATCGAATCCGTAATGTACGAGTCCACTAGGATGCGTGTCAAGAGAAATTTCGATATCATCTAAATTCTCCTTATTCGGACCATCCTTGATGAACCGAATTTTATCTTCTCTTTGTGGAAGGAATTCCTAAAGATCGACATCTTGAATCACGTTCCACCTAGCACATTTGTAGCAAACGGCGATTTTCTTTGCTCGTCGTTTCTTGGCATATGAACTTTTTCCAAGCCCAGTAAAAATCTAGTTGGTGTTTTAGTGAACTCACCCGCTATTCTCACTTTGGCTTCAATAATGAATCGAATATCAAAAGGTATGCCGTTATTCATAAGCAACCTCATTCTTTCAACTCGCTTGGTAAAGTTTCAAAATGACTTTTTGCTAAGAAAGGAAATCTTTTTCAATTGTTTTCAAAGTTTCTTCCATAATTAAAAATAAAATAAAAATATCTACAAAATCGATTATTGTGGGAAGCGAAAATCCGACTTTACTAGCCACGAAGTACCGTTATCCGCCACTTGACCGGCAAACACAATGGAGTATTAATCCACAATATCGGGGTCCTTAAGAAGAATCTCTTCTACCTCAAAAGATTTTAATTCCAAATATGGTTTTAACCGTTGACCATTTACTTTGAAAATATTACCATTTTTGGATTTTCAATTTCTGACTCCGTGAGGATAGACCGTATGAATGATAAATGGACCGGACCATCGTGAACGCAACTTGCCACGGAAATAATAACAAAGCGAGAGTTAAAAAGAAGGACTTTTTACCAGAGAAAAAGTTTTCTCAAAATGTGTTTATCATGAAAAAATTTCATTTTGTCCTTATATTTCCTTGCACAATCGTACGCATCATTTCGATTTCTTCCAATTCATTTAGTTGAAGTTTCCTATGAATTCCAGCCATGTCTAATGAAAAATTTAATCGTTTTATGGCCCAAGATGCTCTATGTTCCAATTCAACAGAAAATGACATGGTTTTCCAAAGACAAGCCTAAATGGAGACATTAGATGGGAGTTTTAAAAGCGATGCGGTAAGCCCACAATGCATCATTCAATCGCAAAGACCAATATTTCCTTGTAGGATTAACGGTTTTTCAAGAATATGTTTGATTTCTCTGTTTGAAATTTCAACTTGGCCACTTGTTTGAGGGTGATAAGGAGTAGCAACTTTATGTGTAACACCATATTTTTAAATAAATGATTCAAAAATTTATTACAAAAATGTTTTCCTCCATCACTTATAATTGCTCGTGGTGTTCCAAATCTGGAAAAAATATTTTCTTTCAAAAATTTTACCACGACTTTGTGGTCATTTGTTTTGCAAGCAATTGCTTCTACCCATTTTGAAACATAATCGACGGCCACAAGGATGTAAAGATTGCCAAAAGAAATTGGAAAAGGTCCCATAAAATCTATGCCCCAAACATCAAATATTTCAATAATTAAAATTGGGTTTAAAGGCATCATATTTCGTTTAGAAATTCGACCTAATCTTTGACATCTATCACATGTCTTTTGCAATATGAATGTGTATCTTTGAAAAGTGTTGGCCAATAAAAACCACATTGCGAGAATTTTAGCGGTTGTTTTCTTTGAACTAAAATGACCTCCACATGCATGATCATGACAAAAGGAAATGATATTTTGTTGTTCATGTTCGCACACATCTCCTAATAATTTGATCGAGACAATATTTGAACAAATATGGATCATCCCAAAAGAATTTTTACTTCGTTTAAAAATTTTGTTTTATCTTGATTATTCCAATGAGATGGCATGTTACAAGAACAAGGTAATTGACAATGTCGCATACCAAGGTATTTGAGAAAGCAGACATGAGTTGTTCATCGGGAAAGTTTCATTAATGGGAGGTTCTTTATCGTAAAATTCACGATTAGCCTAGACAAATGATCGGCAACAACATTTTCAACACCTTTTTATCTCGAATTTCTAAGTCAAACTCTTGTAACAATAGAATCCAACGGATCAAGCGAGGTTTAGCATCTTTCTTAGAAAGAAGATATTTTAATGCGGCATGATCGGAGTAAATTATGACTTTTGAACCAATCAAGTAAGGTCGAAATTTGTCTAAAGCAAAAGCATTGCAAGCAATTCTTTTCGGTTGTAGAATAATTTAATTGGGCATCATTTAGAGTTCTACTTGCATAATATATTACGATTGGCAATTTATTTTCTCTTTGACCCAATACTACACCGACGGCATAGTGGATGCATCGCACATTATTTCAAAAGGAAGATTCCGGTTTGGAGATTTGATGATAGGTGCGAGCTCAACATAGATTTGAGTGTCTTAAAAGCTTTTAGACAATGATCATCAAATACGAAAGGTGTGTCTTTTGAAAGTAAATTACATAATGGCCTTGAGATTTTACTAAAATCTTTGATGAATCGACAGTAAAAACCGAGATGGCCTAAGAATGACCGAATTTCTTTAATCGTTCGTGGGGGTGGAAGATGGATATTAAATCAACTTTAGATTTGTCCACCTCAATTCCTTTTCGTAAATCACATGTCCTAAGACAATTCCTTTTTAACCATAAAATGACATTTTTCCCGATTTAGGACAAGATTCTTCTCCTTACACCTAACCAACACTTGGGTTAAGTGGTGTAAACATTCATCAAAGCTAGACCCGAATACGAAAAATCATCCATAAAAATTTCCAAAAACGCTCAACCATGTCGGAAAAATGCTCATCATACACCGAAAAGTAGCAGTGCATTACACGTACCAAATGGCATTCGTCGGTAAGCAAAAGTTAGAAAGGACGGGTAAAAGTGGTTTTTCTTGATCTTCGGGAGCAATGGGAATTTGGTTATAGCGAATATCCATCAAGAAAACAATAATAAGCATGGCGGCTAACCTTTCTAGCATTTGATCAATAAAAGGAAGTGGAAAGTGATCTTTTCTTGTATGAGTTCAATTTTTACGTAATCAATACGGACTCTCCATCCGATTTGAATTCGTTGGAACAAGTTCATTTTCTTCATTCGTGATTACGGTTATGCGATTTCTTTGGAACCATATGAACAGGTGACCCAAGAGCTATCGAAATAGGGTAGATGATCCTACATCTAAGAGTTTGATTATTTCAGCTCTTACAACTTCTTTCAAATTAGGATTTAGTCTTCTTTGAAATTCTCGGAAGTTTTCGCATTTTCTTCAAGGTGAATTCGATGCATGCATATAGAAGGATTAATACCTTTAATATCGGAGATGGTCCAAATTATTGCTTCTTTATGTTCTTTAAGAACATTGATTAACTTATCTTCTCGTTCTTCATCTAAATCGGATGCTATGATGACAGCGGGGTTTCATGGCCCTAAAAATGCATATTTTAGTGATTCATGTAATGGATTGATCTCTATCTTTGAATCCTCAATATTTACTTCATTATTCATTTGGCTCTCTAGTGGTTCGGTTTTAGATTTCCATTTATCATTATCCTATAATGGTGTAGACTCTAGTAAAGAATTTACTTCATTAATTGAATTGTCGATGTCAAAATCGAGCAAAATGAGCAAGACAACTTTCAAAAAGATCATCATCATCCATTTTTGGAAAGAAATAAGGACCCATACTCTCTATCATATTTACCTCAGACATCATCAAGATCATCATGTTGTTGAGAAATGTTAAACATATTTAGTTCAACAGTCATATTTCCAAAAGAAAATTTTATGATGCCATTTCTACATTAATTAATGCATTTGAAGTAGCTAAAAATGGCCTTCCTAAAATAACAGGATTTGATCTTTGGTATTCTCAACGTGTTCGGTGTCTATGACTATAAAATCAACAGAAAGTAGAATTTATCTACTTGAATCGTAACATCCTCTACGATTCCTCGAGGTATTTTTATAGATCTATCACCTAGTTGAAGTATCACGGATGTTGATTTTAGCTCCCTAATCCAAGTTGTGTATAAACAGAATATGGTAATAAATTCACACTGGCTCCTAAATCAAGCAAGGCTCGTTTAATGATGTGATCTCCAATAACACAAGATATTGTAGGACTACCGGGATCTTTATACTTAACGGGAGTTTTATTTTGGATTATTGAGCTAACATGTTCAGCTAAAAATGCCTTTCTTGGAACATTTGTTCTTCTTTTACGGCAAAGATCTTTCAAGAACTTAGAATAAGGGCACTTGTTTAATAGCATCAAGGAATGGAATATTTATTCGAACTTGTTTAAATATTTCCATTATATCTTTGTATTGCACACTTTTATCTTTTGGAATAAGTCTTTCAGAAATGGAGCTTTTGGAACGTAAGGCTTTTCTTTTTCCTTAGAATCTTTTGGTTTTGAAACTTGTGGTTCATTTGATTTTTCTTCCGGATCATATTCGGGCTTTTGTATTTCTTTTCCACTTCTAAGGGTAGTTATGGGTGAACCTGCGTTAGAAGAGTTTACTTCATATTGTCCTTTAGGATTAGGGATGGGTGACTCGGAAATTTTCCCTTTTCTCTTTCTAAAGTTGTTGCAAGTTGACCAATTTGTGTTTCAAGCTTAGAAATAGCCTGTGAGTTTGGTATGCACGACTTTGAGTTGATTGGAACATTTGTTGAGTAGATTGCATGAATTGTTGCAACGTATCTTCCAAAGATGGTTTCTTTGGCACTATAGAAGGATACCGATAAGTATTTGGAGGATATTGATTAGGACGGACATTTTGTTGATTTGGCATATTCATTTGATGTCCTCCTTGATTCATTGGAGGCATATTTTGCTTCGGAAAAATTTGGATGATTCCTCCAATTTGGATTATAAGTTGGAGCAAATGGGTATCAGAAGATTTTCCATATGAATGTAACACATTGACTTCTTCATTAAAAATTTCTTGATTTTGTGGACCGGAGGGACAAGATTGAGATGAATGAAATGATTCCGCACATGAAATGCAAAATTCATTTTTGAGTTTGTGAGGGATGGATTGCTTCAAGACTAACGCATCCACTTTTCGTACTAAATCATCTATAGTAGATTTTATTTCAACATCTTGTTTAACCTCGTAAATTCCACCTTTTTTGGGGTCGTATGCATCGATTTGGCTCTAGAGTCGAGTGAATTCCATTGTTGTGAATTAATTGACATATTTTCAAGTGCATTCCAAGCTTCGTCTCCAATAAGGTGAAGAAATTTTCCACCATGCATTGATTGGATTAATTGGCGATTGTTTGGAGTTAAACCGTCATAAAAATATTTTACCAAACGCCATATTTCAAAACCATGATGGGGACACTTAAGGATTAAATCATTAAATCTTTCCCAACACTCGTAAAATTCTTCATTTTCTTTTTGGAAAAATTCGGATATTTCTCTTGTAAGACTATCAGTTTTGGACATTGGAAAAAATTTTGCGAGAAATTTATTTACTAGTTGGTCCCAACTAGTAATTGTTCTTGCTTGAAGAGAATTTAGCCAGAATTTTGCTTTATCTTTGAGAGAAAATGGAAATAATCTAAGTTTGTGATTCATCGTAGAAATTTTGGAATCGGAAAGTAGAACAAATATCGAGAAATTCCTTGACATGCATATACGGATCTTCTCTTTCCAAACCGTGAAAAGATGGAAGAAGTTGAATTATTGATGGTTTAAGTTCGAAATGAGTTGCATTAGTCGTAGGCAACACTATGCAAGAGGGATAATTAGCACTCACTGGAGAAAAATATTCTATTAAAGTTTTTTCTTTTGCAACTTGATTAGTCCGATTTTCGATTTCGTCCATTTTTGGTATCGGTTTTATTTGTTGAACTTCAATTTTAGTTAAGGACAATCTTCTTCTCGTTAATCGACCTTTATTATTTCGTTGCCAAACTTGCATTCACCGATATTACAATTTTTTTAACTTTGCATACAAACCAAATTATGATAGTCGATCGAACTTCCCGGATCGTTGGAGGCGTCTGGCAGTCGCACTTAAAATCCAACTTTCTTCGGCATGTACAACAGATGCCTTTTTGCCAAAATTCAATCGATTTTCAAAATCGGTTTGTACAAGATTGATATTTAGCTTTTCTCTATTCAAATCGAATAAAGTAGTGAGTGAAAAATAACAATCCCATGTTGAATCTATTAAAGGAATTTATTGATTAATTAATTATATTTTTGAGTTTTTATATTTTTATTATTATTAATAATAATGATAATTATTATAATTATTACTAAAATTATAGGATGTAATAGATTGCAAAGGAATAAATTTACTAATTGATCTACTAAGCAATATCTATTGATAAACTAAATTATACGACGAGAAATATTACAACTAAACTAAATGTCTAAGAATAATGTAAGTAGAAAATAACAACTAAAAACACAATTTAAATTTACCACTAGAAGATTCTATTAGAACTAAAGACAAGATATAAAAATTAAAAAAAAATTGATTTTTTTGTATTATTTTATATTTATTTTATATTTTTATATTTATTATAATTTTATTATATTTTTAGACTAATAATATTGAGCTAATATATATATATATCAAGATATATTATTTATTTTTATAAAAAAATCAGATTTTTTAAAAGCAGTTTTATGCAAACAGCTTTTAAAACAATTTTTATAAAAGTTTTTATAAAAGGTAAAACAGCTTTTACCTTTTAAAAAAGGTAATTAAAAAAATTAAAATTACAAACTTTTATTTTATGCAAACAATAGAAATAGTTTTTTTTTACAAATTATCGTTTCTGTTTTTTTTTTTTTTGAATTTAAATTAAAAATTTTGATTTTTATAATATTAATATACCAAAATTACAAAAACATTACCTTAAAATCTGAAACTTTTTTGTATTTTCCAGATCTCTTTTTTTTTTTTTTTTATTAAAATATTGTAATTTATTTTAAAAAAAAAAAATTCGCTTTTATTAAAAAAATTCAAAGTTCGAAAGTTTATTTTATTATATATATTCCAGTTGTTTAAATTATTAATTCTTAATTGATTTTTTTAGATTTTTATGAAAATTAAATTTTTAATAAAACTAGCGTGTTTTACTTTTAAAAATAAAATAAAATAATTCAGATTTTTATTTATTACGGAAAATAATATTCCAGATTATTTTTAATTTTTTTATTATTTTTTTTTATTTTTTTTAAAATAAAAATAAATAAGTTCTGAATTTTTTAAAGTTTTTCAGATTTTTTTTTATATTTTTATATATTTTTGGAGTTTTTTAATTTTTTTTATTATTATTTTTACGAAAATGAACAGTAGATTTTATTATTATTACTTATATTTATTATTAAAAGTTTTTAAATTTTTTCAGATTTTTCTTTATGAATAAAATAAATTCTACAACTAACAGATATTAAAAAGACAGATAATAATAAAGAAAAGCAGTAAAATAAATAACTAGTAGAAGAATTCAACTAACTTGGTGACGGCGGTCTTCTTGTACTTCGTTTGCGCCTCCCAGAACGGCGCCAAAAACTTGTTGTTGGTTTGATTCTTTAGTCTTATACTGCAAGCGCACGATTTGTTCGATGTAGATATGCGGTGCGAGTCGATTCACGGGGAGGACTATACTTAGTGAAGTCAAATGATTCCTATCGTTTTGAACCAAATTATATTAAATTCTAACCTAGTCCCAAATAATTTATTTTTGAATGGTTATAATAATTGCATTAAATAACAGTAATTTTTAAGTAGATTTTAGATAAATTGATTTTAAATAATTTACTTGGGTTTAGAGTCCACCAATGTCTATTTATTATTTATTTTATATTTTAATTCCAAGAAATTCAGGGAATAGATTCTGAAATCAATCTCACTATTTCCCTATAGATTTGACAATAAGTACAAAATTATAATTCAAATATAGATTTTCCTTCGCTTAAAAAATGTAATTTCTAAGCATTATATGTATCCAATTTAATGGAAAACAAATAATCAAAGAAATTAACTAATATCAATAATCACAAAGCAAGGGGGATTTATAACTATCAAAAATACGTGATATTATTGATGAAATAATATTCCCCTATTGAAGCGAAAATCATAATCGTTAAAAATATTTATTTGGAATTATTATATAAATATTAATAATAATATAGACATGGTTTCATCATAACTTGAGTAAAGAAAATTACTCACTCATAATAACAACACAAATAAATAAATATTCCATAATATTATTACACAAATATAATTTTATTACACAATATTTTTTTCTCTCCCTTACAATAATATCTCTCTATTTTTCTCCTTTTTCTCCTCCCCAAACACTACACAATCATCCCTATTTATACTACTTCAAAATCAATAAAATAATCATTTTTACAATTAAAAATTCCACCCCCAACAATAATACACGGCTGCCATGAGTGCTGATGTCATGGATGACATCAGCACAGAGTTGAAATTCCGGTCCAATCGGGTGTTGACACGTGGCACAATATGGTCGTCTATTTAATTGTTCTTGACAGTCATAACTTCTTCATACGAACTCGGATTTGGATGAATTTTTTTAAAGCGATCGTCTCGGCAGAGACGAATAAAGTGAGACCAGTCGTGACTATATTTGAGTTTTGTAAAAATATCGCCCTTGAACCAATTGATCTGTCTTGTCTGGGTTGGTTAACCCATGAGATATAATTTAATTCCAATTAATTATCCAAAAATGACATAAAATTATAGAAAATTCTAAGAAAATGAAATAATATAAATATATGGTAAAACGAATAAATTATCACACAAAACACACAATTATATACATAAAATACTAATAAAAATATTACTCAAAATATACTAAACATTAGTGAACAAAGGTCAAGCTGCGCGGAATTTTATTTCCAGCGATTGTGCTGACTTTTGTCCCAACCAACTTGGTTCCCATCTTAAATTTGCAAGTGGTCTTATGGCACATGTTTTTCAATCTCTTTTTGGCCGAATTTACCATAGATGATGCGATTTTTGGTATGCGTTGTACGCTAAAATATCATCTTTCAAATGTTGAAAAACAGTTTCCTTGGGGAAGCCCAAAATACGCACCCTTATAAGAAGGTCGAGCGTGTGCATGGTAGTGTTACACCATACGTGTGTCGTAATTTTGCCCCTTAGGCATATAACCTTGCCATGTTATGCACTCAATATGATAGATCATTTTGATCGTATCTGGTATAAAATCTCTATGTTGTTAGAGTGTTCGCTATGCTCATGTTTGTAAAATTTTGCAAGCGAAATTGAGTACATATTAGGCTATATCCAAGGAACACAATATTTTTGGATTTCGTGTTATAAATCCATTGTGATTATGATGAGTAGGTCATCACAATCAATGAGCGGTATGATGCTCAAGTTGTTGAATGCCGAATGGCGTTTTCTAGTCACATATGCTCCGTAACAATTGAACCATGTTATGACTCGATGATATATATGCCAAAATGTATCACTCATAGCATCTCATTGTGATTTGTGAGAATAAAATCTTATGAATCACTTGTATTGGATATGTGAAAAGGAAAAATATTCATGAGTCAATATGGTCCGACTTGCATCGGTTTTTGTAACCAGAAGATGTATTGTGATATTGACACATTTAGGCTTTAATAGTCCGGAGTTTGGACAGTTTGATGATCCATATACTACGGTATTGTCATGGACATCATTTTCTTTGAACAAAGAAGCTAGCTGGATCAAAGACACCAAAGTACGTTGGTGGAGTCATGAGCAGGGCTCATGACCGATGATGATATTTATGTCATTCGCGTCTTGCTTTCATAAGCATGTGTGACGTCAAAGACCCCCTGATGATCCTTCTTAGCCATGTTCATTGATTTAAGCCTATTCTTTGGCACAAATAGAAGATGACACCCTCCTATGCTAAAGAGGATAATGTAGCGACTCGCATAAGCATGGTGCTGAGTCCTCCCTTTTCACCGAGTCCTTATACATACATGATCATAAGTATTAGCCTGGGTGGCTTATGATTCTATGATGGTATTCACAAATGGTCGTACTCAAGTGATAACATTTATATGTTATGTTGTTCCTTTGACAATGATTGATAAGTTGATGAAACCTGAGTTTATGGTTGTCCAACTTGCGGACAAGTCATTGTAAAGGTCGGTTCACCCACTTTTAGACCAAGTCTTAAAGTGAAATTTTAACGAGTACTTCCTAACATCCAAGGCTACCTTCTCACAAATTTCGGTGCTATTTGGAGATTTGGAAGGAGGTGAACCACTTAAATGAAGTTTTCACATACCACCAGCCGTCCCAACAACCAGTTCGATATCATTTCGATCGGTTTTTGACCACAAGGTTGATGATTTTGGAATTCTAAACACCCGTTTATACATGCTCATGAAATTTTGAGGTGTTTGGGGCTGGTGAAGGGAGTGAACTCTTCAAGAAAGCACTAGAGGTTCGATAAAACCAACGGCCTATCATCGGTTCAATCGTTTCTTCATGTTCGATCCCGGTGGTGCATGGTGGCGGTTTTGTTGAATTCTCAAGACCAGTAGCTACGGCTATGTAGCATAGGTCAACACGTCATATTCATCTATACCTATCATCATTCAAATGCTTAGTTACGAGTGTAACATTATGTATTTTGTTAACTGGATTATGTTAACAATGAAAACCTTTATATTCATGTGCCAAAGTGCGTCACCACAACGCATTATGACGGGTTATAAATGATGAATATGACATGCGCTTTCACTCATAGTCCGCTTAAAATATACCTTGGCAGATGATGTCGTAAGTCACTTTGATGAGCCAGTCTTCCCGTCGTTAGGGGGAGATGCGAACGATCATGTTCGAGTAGAACGACTTGGAATTGTCGTAGTTTGTCCCTACTGTGCCTCACCAAGTTCCCTAAAGTGACGAGATTAAATACATGCTGCAAACATGTCTGCAAGGATTGTATCCGGTCATGGACGTTCGTCACCTATGAATGGTGATATGGTAACACCACAAATTGTGGTAGATGGTGTTACTAGGCCATGGATCTCATCGAGTATTGGGATGCCATTTGGTTCGATAAATACTCTCGCTAAGAATGTATGCGAGTTTGGTACATGAAACTTGATCATTTGATCAAATGAACTCATCCGTCTCATGTGATTCTGGATTATAGTCATCATTGGGGGACGCCTCAATGAATGCCAATCCATAAAGAGTACTCTATGAATAAAGTCGGTTCATGAGGACGTGGAATGTGAGTTTAATCGAACCATACTTCGTTGAAAATCTACAACGTTGTAGACTTGGCCTAAAATGGAAGTATATGCGATTTCAGTATAAACAAAGTGATAGCCCTTTGTTGAAGTGGTGCCGACACTCCAAAGATAAGATCTATCCGTATACTTTGTCAAAGCGAGTGAGAGAAGGAGTTAAACTCACCTCATGACGCGAGGTTTCTCATGAACGCACTGAAATCGACTACGATGACACGAAACTTAGTTGTGCTATCGTAATGGATGTTATAGCATCCACTATCTTTTCAGTTAGAGAGTTTCCCAAAAACTGACATGCAGCTTGTGGTTAAATCTTATCTTAGTGGGGAACTAAGTTAAGTGATGGAAGGATCTCGTGGTGGATCAGACTCAAATCAAGTGGCTCCTGACCACGGAGCGCGTCGACAAGTGATTGCCGGGAACGCATACTAAGTATATACTTGATTTGGAAGAGATATGAAGCTTTTGCGTGTAAAACTAAGGGTTTATAGTGATGTACTCTTGTGAGACTAAGAGATTCCGCTAAATCCAAAGTTAAGAATGAAAGGATCTTGGGGACACTTGATGATGCGTATTCATCGATCGGTTTAAGGCAATCTAAGGGACGGTTTCCCTAAGAGACGATAAAGTAATGCCTATATGATTCCCAATAATTAGTCGAAGTTATCATAAGACTTGGCTCACTTAAGTGATGATGCAGTCTTAAGAGAAAAGTACGGTATTATGTACTCATGTTTGACTCGATGTACTCATTCGTAATAATCCGGTAAAGCCACTGTGATGATGGCCTAGGATGCGCTCATGCAATGTCTGTGAATGACAAGAAGCTTGAATCTCACTCTATCTCGATAAAAGGACACTTGAAAATCGATACCCGATTTGCCCAGAATGTGGTCTATCTCCCATATGACCTACACGGCAGCTCGCTTGTTGGAAAATGGTGAAATTGGTACCATTGGAAAGGTTTGTGTCTACTTTCCAAGGAAACCAACCATTTGATCACATCCATCATGTTGAGTGACATATGACTATTGTTGCAAAGTAGGACAGGATATGTCCGGTAATTTGCTGAGTCAACTTCGATAGAGCTTTGTGATCTGCTCAGGTCGATCTAGGTTATGTACTGTATGTGAATGAAAAGCTATGGGTGTCTAGTTTTCATAAGTTCTTACAGTTTCGTTGATACCTATTGAATCGAAGAAGTTATGACTGATTTAGTGCATGGAGGTCAAGACTTTAGAAAACTTGATAAGTCTTTAGCGACTCTGCACTTTGGATGTGTCTCGCTCTTTTTGTCCTTAGACCAAAGTTTGTTTTTTCCCATTAGGTTTTCACTTGGTAAGGTTTTTAACGAGGCGACCTGAGAACATCCATACAATGATGCATTGTACTTCTGTTCAACTTAGACCAAGAGGTATTTTTCCCAATGGGTTCTTCCTTGGCATAGTTGTGAGGGCAACTTGGCATCTGACTCCTATGATTTGAGGTACTCATCAGGGGGAGTTGTTGTGTATATATCATGGGGAGTATGTAATATCCGGATTAATTACCGAGTATTTCACCTGTATTTGAACCCTGTATTAGTTGGAATTGTGATATCAATAAGTGGAATATGGTATTTACCGTATTTGTATTTTCGTGCATGAGTATGGCAGCATATTACTTGTCTCATACAAATACTCAATAATACAAATTATTGAGTATGGCTGCATATTATAAATGAAGTAATCAATTATGAAGTTGGGTGGAGGCCAGCACATAGTCCTGCACAGTTTTTAATTATTAAGCCTGGACAGCTTTGGAATCTAGCGTAGGAAATTATTGAGCACAGGGGTCCAGAAACATTTTATAAAGGACAGCACCTCATTTAATTTGGTTTTCATCTTCCTTCACCTGTTCTTAGTTTCCTGAAAGTCCAGAGGGTTTTCCCTACCTCTTAAACACATTTAGACCACCCCTTTTGTGATCTTTGAAGATTGGGTGTCACTGGTGGTTGATCATTGAAGTGGAGAAACATCTTGATCTGGCAAGCAAGCAATCGGAGTTGGATTCTACTTATTGTCTCGGTGTTTTCTTCATCTTAAGGTATGTTAATACTAATTCCTACTTGGATTCGTGTTATCAAGGATATGATAGAAGTATGCTGTCAAGATATTGAGTTCCACTGATTAAATCATCCAAGCATCATCATGTTTTAGAAATTGGGATGTTTATACTTATGAATAAATCATCAGAGGTTATATCCTTCCATATAAGTTGGATTTGTTAGATGTTTTCTGGATATAATGATGATATTAGAATCTAACACATCAATCTTGGATCACCCAACTTCACCTGAGAATTTCGTATGTTCAGTTTTCTACCCAGTACCCTACTGTCATCAACTAGGCGAGTCAAGTAGGCTGATCAACGAGGTTGACTTCTGACTCGGCTGATCAGAGAGGTTGACTTCTGACTCGGCTGATCAGCGAGGTTGACTTCTGACTCGGCTGATCAGCGAGGTTTAATTTCCGGTCCAATCGGGTGTTGACACGTGGCACAATATGATCCGTCTATTTAATTGTCCTTCGAACGGTCATAACTTCTTCATACGAACTCGGATTCGGATGAATTTTTTTTAAAATGATCATCTCGACGGGACGAATAAAATAGACTCGGCTGATCAGCGAGGTTGACTTCTGACTCGATCGATCGATGTTGACTTTGACTCTACCGATCGTGAGGTGACTTTTGACTCGACTGATTAGGTTACATTTTATGAACTTCCGACCGTGATTTGGATTGTTAGATGTTCGTACGACTGTAAATGAAATCTATATTACTTATTTTGTTAAGGTTCGAGCTTAGCAACGTGATTGATTGAAGGGGCGACCTTCGAGTGTTTCGTTTTCGTGGAAGTTTTGTTCTTGTCTTCGAATCGAGGCAAGTACCTTATTTGTTTTATGTATTGTTGTTATACATATTGTCGTGCATGTATGTCGTTATTGTATGTCCACCTCGTGTTGGTCCGACGGGATCATCGGGGATCTATGCTAGCGTCATACTGGATCATCGGACGGGTTTTTCCACCATGGGTTGGTCCGACGGGATCATCGTGGGTTCTAGGCGGAACGCTGGATCGTCGGAATTACCATGTGTATGTTATGATATCATGTTGTGATTATCGATTGTGTATGTTATTTATTGAGTTTCGTAGGAGAAGACTCGTTGGTATTTTTGTCAATTACGTATTATTATTCGCGTGAGATGTTGAATAATACGTTGTGGTACTTGTACTAGCATCGTTGTGCTAACCCCTTCGGGGTGAACATTTTGTTTATGTTCGGGATCCAGAGAGCGGGAAACAACCACTAGAGCCGCATGACGATGGGGGTGCGAGTGATGTTCGCCGGGTTTACTTGTCTGTTGTTTGTTAGTTATTTCAATAAGTACTCGAGTACGTAGTCGCTTTTGATGAATTTGAATTTGGTGATGTATTAATAATTTCTGTTGAATATTTGTATTTTCAGTATTTGGTCAGAACTGTTGTATCTTAATTTCGTTATTTTCATTCGTTGGTACCTGTTAATGCCTTTTCAACTCTTTAGCCTTGTAAATCCTGATGTAAAGGATTTACGGCGCTGTAATATTCCTGAATATATCAGGGGTGTTACAGAATATGGTATCGGAGCTAAGATTATGGATATCTTGGCCGTTGGGTTAAAATAGGGGTCGTTTATGTCTTTTGAGGTAACCGGCCGCGAATAACATCATTGTACTGCCTACATCGTCGTGCGGGCGGTGGTTGTAAGTTCCTAAACTCTATCTCGTCCTTTGCATGTTACATTTCCTTATACTTGAGCATTTGAACGATATTGTTTCCTGTATATTGAGTAATTATGCTTACAGTATGTTGAGAGGCGGACGTGGACGTGGTCGCGGTCGTGGACGCGGACGAAAGAATGCTGAAAGGGAGGCGTCACCTTCTAATCAGGCCAGTCATAGCTCAAGCGAGCCGCAACGATCCATCAATAACGAACCGGAAGCTGCTGTACTAGAGATTCTTCGTCAGGTGGTGAACCAGATGACTCAGTTCGCTCAGGTCGTGGATCGAATGCAGGTGGCGGTAGGATTACAGCAGGGAGATAGACAACAAGGGATCCCAGATATGGGAAATCGAGGTGACCGGTGGCTGCAAGAGGTGGCGAAGATGCAACCACCCAAATTCGACGGTATTTCTGAGACTCCCACCTGGGACCATTGGTTGAAGGAACTGGAGAAAATCTTTGCCGGAATTAACTGCCCAGATGACCGGAGAGCCTCTATCGCTCAATACTTTCTGATAGGGGAAGCGTCCGAATGGTGGGAAGCCATTCGGCCTATAGACCATGATGCTGATTGGACAGAGTTTAAATTGATGATGGAAGCTCAGTACTGCCCTCGTCCTGTGAAGGAAGCTAAGGTTCGGGAGTTTTTCTCCGCTCAGCCTTCAGATGTGCCAGTATCTCAGGCAATTAAGACGTTTAACCAGCAGCTGGCATTTGTTCGACATCTGGTCAGAACAGATGCAGAAATGATGATCCATTTTGATATGAGGATGAAACCAGAAATCCAGAGGTACATGTCCGGTTTTGAATGTACCACACTCCGTCAATACCAGGATAAGGCATTGGCGTATGAGATCAAGGAAGCAGCTATGGAGAAATTTACGGAATCCAAGAAGCAGAAAGTCTCTGGTACTTTTATAGAGCACAAGAATAGCGGGCCCCGCAAGGCCCAGTCATCTTTTCATTCTTTCAAGAAACCTCCGCACCCAGTTAGGAGCGGAAATAACTTCGGAGCAACATCAACTATGACTGATGTTACCAGGAAATGCTTTAACTGCGCCCAGACGGGACACTATCGATGGAATTGCCCCCTACCTGCCGTGACTTGTTTTGATTGTGGTCGAGAGGGACATCGTGCGGTGTTCTGTGAAGAGGCTACAAAGTCTTTTAGAGCCCGTACACCACAGCCAGTCCATAAGGAAGCCAGTATCCAACAAACGCAGTAAAGTGTTCAGATGCCTCAGAATTTTGGCCGCGGGCGAGGCAGAGGACAGTGGGACGGAAAGGGTACATCGAGTGCCGGATCTGTTCCCCCACGCCTGTACGAGATGAGGAGAACAGACGATCAGGATGCTTCTGTTGCATCAGGTACTGTCCAGATCCTTTCCCAGCCAGTTAGCGTTTTATTCGATACAGGAGCTACGCATTCTTTTATATCCTTGTCTTGTGTAAATCGTTTGAATGTTTCTGGTTTTCATAATTGTGAACCTTATGTTGTTGGTTTACCGAGTGGAGAGAGGATTGTTGGAAACTTAGAAACTAGAGATTTCCCTGTATCATTTGGAGGCAGAGAGTGGCTCTCAAATCTGATTGTAATAGAAATGCAATGGGACGATCTGATACTCGGAGACGATTGGCTTAATCGATATAGAGCTATTGTAAACTACCGAAGGAGGAATATCTCGCTGATCGCTGACGATGGTTCCGAAATACTGTTTGAGGGATGGAAACCGGGAAGCTCAGGAAAGTTGATCAAAGCGATGAAAGCTGTCAAATTGTTGAAACAGTGTGCAGGATCTTTGGTGTTATGCAATGAAGAAAGAAGACGAAATTGTGGAACTTTCATCCATTCTGTTGTGAACGAATTTCCGGATGTATTTCTGACGAGTTACGGACTACCTCCACGAAGGGATGTAGAATTTACCATCAACCGGAACCCGGAGCTACACCAATTTCTAAGACGCCGTATCGTATGGCACCTCTTGAGATGTATGAACCGAAAAGCAACTGGAGGAGTTCTTGGACAAAGGCTATATTCAGCCAAGCGTTTCGCCCTGGGGAGCACCGGTTCTTTTTGTCCGAAAGAAGGATAGATCACTTCGACTGTGTATCGACTATCGAGAGCTGAACAAGATGACGATTAAGAACAAATATCCGTTGCCACGGATTGATGATTTATTTGACCAGTTGCAAGGAGCAACAGTATTCTCTAAAATTGATCTGAGATCAGGATATCATCAGCTAAGGATTAAAGAATCAGATGTTCCGAAATCAGCGTTCAGAACTCGCTACGGACACTATGAGTTTGTAGTGATGCCGTTTGGTCTCACAAATGCACCTGCTGTATTCATGCAGTTGATGAACCGAGTGTTCATCAAATATTTGGATAAATTTGTGGTCGTGTTCATTGATGACATTCTAGTGTATTCTAAGAACCCGAAAGAGCATGCACAACATTTGCGGATTATATTAGAACTTTTAAGAAGCGAGCAACTATACGCCAAACTCTCTAAGTGTGAATTCTGGCTAAAGGAAGTAATGTTCCTCGGTCATGTGGTATCAGCTAAAGGAGTCCGAGTAGATCCTCAGAAGATTGAAGCGGTTTTGGATTGGAAGCCTCCTAAGAACGTGAAAGAAGTCCGAAGTTTCTTAGGACTTGCTGGGTATTATCGTCGGTTCGTGGAAGGGTTTTCCAAAATTTCCCGCCCACTTACTCGACTCCTGCAGAAAACTCAAAAGTTTGAGTGGAATGAGTTGTGTCAGGTTAGCTTTGATGAATTGAAGAAGAGATTGACGACGGCACCGATTCTATCACTTTCACAGGGAACAAGAGGATTTATAGTTTACAGTGATGCTTCGAACCAAGGACTCGGATGCGTCTTAATGCAGAATGACAAGGTGATCGCTTATGCGTCGCGACAGCTGAAACCTTATGAAGTGAATTACCCAACACATGATTTGGAGCTAGCGACAGTAGTTTTTGCTTTGAAGATCTGGAGGCATTATCTGTACGGGAGTCACTGTCAGATCTTTACGGATCACAAGAGTCTCAAATACATCTTCAGTCAGAAAGAGTTGAACATGCGGCAAAGGAGATGGTTAGAGCTGATTAAGGACTACGACTTGGAGATTTTGTATCTCCAGGCAAAGCAAATGTAGTGGCCGACGCACTCAGCCGCAAGCCTGTTTCTATTCAGATGCTGGAGACTCTGACCTCCCAACTTAGCCTTCAACGAGAGATTATTCGAGAAGGAATTGAAGTATGGTTACAAAGAGTCCAAGGACAACTGTGCATGATGGAAATAACTTCATCATTAACCGAAGAAATCAAATCTAGACAGGCAGATGATCCTCTGATGATTCGGCTACGTGATGAAGTGATCAAGGGGAACGCCCCAGGATTTGTAATTCATGATGATGGAGTTTTGAGATTTCAGAACCGACTCTGCGTTCCCGATGTCGATGTTCTGAAACAGACGATTATGAAGGAAGCTCACAGTTCACCCTATTCTATCCACCCGGGCACCAGTAAGATGTATAAGGACTTGAAGCAGAATTTCTGGTGGGGCAACATGAAGAAAGATGTAGCGGGCTACGTTTCGAAATGCTTGACTTGTCAGCAGATTAAGATCGAGCATCAACGACCTGCCGGAATGTTGAAACCACTCCCGATTCCTGAATGGAAGTGGGAGGACATATCAATGGACTTTATCACTAGTATGCCGAGAACCAAGACAGTAATGAACATGATTTGGGTGATAGTTGATCGTTTAACCAAATCAGCTCATTTTCTAAGCATTAAGGACACGTGGGGACCAGAGAGGTTGGCACGAGTATTTATTTCGGAGATAGTTCGATTGCATGGAACGCCGAAGACCATTGTTTCTGATCGAGACGACCGTTTTGTGTCTCATTTTTGGAAAGCAGTTCATAAGGCCTTGGGGACAGAATTGAACTTCAGTACAGCTTATCACCCGCAGACTGACGGACAATCCGAGAGGACCATTCAAACGGTGGAAGACATGCTAAGGGCCTGTGCCTTAGATTGGTCAAACGATTGGGAAATTCATCTTCCGTTGATTGAATTTACCTACAACAATAGTTGGCATGCTTCCATAAAGATGGCACCGTTTGAGGCATTATACGGGAGGAGATGTAGATCGCCCCTGTGTTGGGACGATTCATCAGACTTAATCGGGACAGAACCAGAGTTGATCATACAGACTCGAGAGAAGATAGCCTTGATTCGTGAAAGGCTGTTGACCGCCCAGAGTCGCCAGAAATCTTACGCAGACATACGTCGTCGCCCTTTGGAGTTCAAGATCTTTGCACCACGTACTTTTAAAGGTTTCTCCTACTCGGGGAATTTTCCGTTTTGGAAGAAGGGGAAAACTGAGTCCGAGATATATCGGACCGTTCAAAATCCTTGAGAGAGTTGGAGAGTTGGCATACAGATTGGCATTACCGCCGTCATTGATCCATGTTCATAACGTGTTCCACATATCCCAATTACGGAAGTATATACCAATTCCTAGTCATGTCATTGATTTCGGCGAGATCGAAGTCGCTCAAGATGGCACGTTTGAAGAGAAACCGATCAGGATACTCGAGAGTCGAGTTAAACAGTTGAGAAACAAACCGATCGTATTGGTCAAGGTTCAGTGGTCGCGCGCACGGAGTGGAAGAAGCCACTTGGGAAACAGAAGAAAGTATGAAGTCCATATATCCAGGATTATTTTCGTCTTGAGTTTCGGGACGAAACTCCTTTTTAGTAGGAGAGTATGTAATATCCAGATTAATTACCGAGTATTTCACCTGTATTTGAACCCTGTATTAGTTGGAATTGTGATATCAATAAGTGGAATACGGTATTTACCATATTTGTATTTTCGTGCATGAGTATGGCAGCATATTACTTGTCTCATACAAATACTCAATAATACAAATTATTGAGTATGGCTGCATATTATAAATGAAGTAATCAATTATGGAGTTGGGTGGAGGCCAGCACATAGTCCTGGACAGTTTTTAATTATTAAGCCTGGACAGCTTTGGAATCTAGCGTAGGAAATTATTGAGCACAGGGGTCTAGAAACATTTTATAAAGGACAGCACCTCATTTCATTTGGTTTTCATCTTCCTTCACCTGTTCTTAGTTTCCTGAAAGTCCAGAGGGTTTTCCCTACCTCTTAAACACATTTAGACCACCCCTTTTGTGATCTTTGAAGATTGGGTGTCACTCGTGATTGATCATTGAAGTGGAGAAACATCTTGATCTGGCAAGCAAGCAACCGGAGTTGGATTCTACTTATTGTCTCGGTGTTTTCTTCATCTTAAGGTATGTTAATACTAATTCCTACTTGGATTCGTGTTATCAAGGATATGATCTGTCAAGATATTGAGTTCCACTGATTAAATCATCCAAGCATCATCATGTTTTAGAAATTGGGATGTTTATACTTATGAATAAATCATCAGAGGTTATATCCTTCCATATAAGTTGGATTTGTTAGATGTTTTCTAGATATAATGATGATATTGGAATCTAACACATCAATCTTGGATCACCCAACTTCACCTGAGAATTTCGTATGTTCAGTTTTCTACCCAGTACCCTACTGTCATCAACTAGGCGAGTCAAGTAGGCTGATCAGCGAGGTTGACTTATGACTCGGCTGATCAGAGAGGTTGACTTCTGACTCGGCTGATCAGCGAGGTTGAATTTCCGGTCCAATCGGGTGTTGACACGTGGCACAATATGATCCGTCTATTTAATTGTCCTTCGAACGGTCATAACTTCTTCATACGAACTCGGATTCGGATGAATTTTTTTTAAAATGATCGTCTCGACGGGACGAATAAAATAGACTCGGCTGATCAGCGAGGTTGACTTGACTCGGGTGATCGGCGATGTTGACTTTTGACTCGGTGATCATGAGGTGACTTTTGACTCGACTGATTAGGTTACATTTTATGAACTTCCGACCGTGATTTGGATTGTTAGATGTTCGTACGACTGTAAATGAAATCTATATTACTTATTTTGTTAAGGTTCGAGCTTAGCAACGTGATTTATTGAAGGGGCGACCTTCGAGTGTTTCGTTTTCGTGGAAGTTTTGTTCTTGTCTTCGAATCGAGGCAAGTACCTTATTTGTTTTATGTATTGTTGTTATACATATTGTCGTGCATGTATGTCGTTATTGTATGTCCACCTCGTGTTGGTCCGACGGGATCATCGGGGGATCTATGCTAGCGTGCGCTGGATCATCGGACGGATTTTTCCACCACGGGTTGGTCTGACGGGATCATCGTGGGTTCTAGGCAGTGAACGCTGGATCGTCGGAATTACCATGTGTATGTTATGATATCATGTTGTGATTATCAGTTGTGTATGTTATTTATTGAGTTTCTCGTAGGAGAAGACTCGTTGGTATTTTTGTCAATTACGTATTATTATTCTGCGTGAGATGTTGAATAATACGTTGTGGTACTTGTACTAGCATCGTTGTGCTAACCCTTCGGGTGAACATTTTGATTATGTTCGGGATCCAGAGAGCGGGAAACAACCACTAGAGCCGCATGACGACGGGTGCGAGTGATGTTACGCCGGGTTTACTTGTCTGTTGTTTGTTAGTTATTTCAATAAGTACTCGAGTACGTAGTCGCTTTTGATGAATTTGAATTTGGTGATGTATTAATAATTTCTGTTGAACATTTGTATTTTTAGTATTTGGTTAGAACTGTTGTATCTTAATTTCGTTATTTTCATTCATTGGTACCTGTTAATGCCTTTTCAACTCTTTGGCCTTGTAAATCCTGATGTAAAGGATTTACGGCGCTGTAATATTCCTGAATATATCAGGGGTGTTACAGAGTATACATAACATGTTATTTTGGTGCGTTGTAATCTTTTCCTCATCAGGCCTTTATTTTTCCCATGTGGTTTTGTTTTGGCTTGGAATAGGTTTTTACGAAGGCAACACCTTCTGCACCATTGTTGTATTAGTGCTCGACACAGGGGAGTGTTCCGGGAATTATTATTCCCGTGATGTGTCTTACCTAATACTGGTTGTAGATACATAGATGGAAGGTTCTAGATCCTTCTAGAGGTAATAGGATCCTATTAGATGTCTTATCTTATCTAGGAATCCTATGTATGGAAGGACTCTCATTGTAATGCCTATATAAAGGCCCCTCTATCAGTGTTATGAATGCAATTGATTGACTGTATTTACGGTCTTTTTACTTTCTTCTGAAAGAGGAATGTAACAACAAGAGAGATGAAAACATATACTTCCTCTGTTCTCTTATTATTGCAACGTGTTGACTATTACACTATTCACATACTCTTTTTTGACCATCTTTTGTGATTTATACATATAAAAAAATATAGTCATGTGGGATCTTGTTAGATTCATCTCGAAATATACTTTCAAAATATCAACTTCTTATAATTTTTAAAATAAAGGAGTTGAAGATATTAATAAAAAAATTTGTACATTGACAAGCGTGAAAATCCAGATGTTGCAGTTATAACCGAACGGAGCGTAGTAAAATGCAATAAATCTATTAACCTGAAATAGTATGAGAGAATGGGAAATAATAATTGTTCACGCGTAAAAGGTTGAAATCGAAAAACAAAATTATACAACCTGAAATTATTTTTTATATATACAGCTTTTAATGGAATCACCAGACCAGCGCCCCAAAGAGGACTGCGCCCAAATTTCCGCGCTTCTTTCTCTCCTCCACAGAAAACACACAGACACACATGAGAGAGAACATCGTGTGAGAGCGAGTGGAACAGAACAGCGAATCGAGAGAAAAACAAGGAAAGGCAGAAATAGAGAGAGAAAAAGAAGAGGAAGAAAGTGGCTTTTTTTAGTTTGTGAGTTAGTTATATGGGTGGCGGGGCGTTCGTGGATGGGGTTCGTCGCTGGTTTCAACGTCGCTCAACATCTGTCACTCATAATAATACTTCTTCTCAAGCTTATTCTTCCAATATTAGTAGTGACGACGATGACCCACACTCGCATTCAATTTTGAGGGCAAAACAAGAACCAGAGAACTGTTTTACGATTGTTGAAGACTTTGATATTTTGGGGCTCAAGTTAATTAAAGTCCCCAAGCGGGTTTATTTCCCTGTTTCGCTTTCATCCATGGATCCTCAGAAAAAGGTTGACTTTTTGGTCTTTTGTTCCCTCCTTCCCCCTCTTTTTTTTTTTTAAAATTTTTTTTTATCCTTTTGATATGTATTCTTTGTGTAGGCACTGTGTAGATCTGTGTTTGATTAATTAAATTCATTTGGGTTGTGGATGATGATCTGATGCTCTTTTCATTTGGTTATTATTATGGGGTTTATAGTTCGGATTACGATCTTCATAATATGATCCAGGAAGTTCTTTTTTTTAATAGTTATAGTGGAGTGGAGGAGAGAGGATTATAATGACCAAATAAATCTAAAAGGTACAGGGTTCGAACCCTGTATACACATCATTTCAGAGGGTGAATTGTACAACTTGAGCTATAATGCTCCTCGTTGTGATCCATGACTTGAGAGTACGACTCGAGTCTGACCCAATCTAGGTGGGTGCCAATCATTGTGAATCGTTCTACAGTTGGTTATTTTGGATTTTGAAAGGAAAAAGGTAGTTGTTTTGGAGCAGTTTGCTAACAACTGCAACAAAGATTTTGTGGGATAGATGAGAATTGTTTCGGTTTGCAATTCAAGTGAATTCTCCCAGTTTGATTTTGTAGTTTATAATCATTGGCAATTTAACAGACACTATTCATGGATGTGTTGTTAGTTTTGCGTTCAAGAAATTATTCAGGCAGCCCCAAAAGAAAAAAAGAAGATATATAATTGTCCTTGCATATTCTACTTTTTCTTGCATGGGGAATAGCCCTGAAAGAACAAAGCTTTACACATGAGATATATTACTATTTTTTTTTAGTTGTTTTGACAACCAACATTTACTGAAACAGAAAGAAAGAAGAGGATGTGTGTCTCCTATTTAGTAACAAATTCATGTTATAGTTGGCGAAAATGACAAAAATCCTAACCGAGTTATCTTTTTGACAGAGTAATCTGGAAACTGAGTTCTTCACGGAGTATGGGGAGGCGAGTCGATATCAGGTTCAAGAAGTTGTTGGCAAAGGTAGTTATGGTGTGGTAGGTTCTGCAATTGATACCCATACTGGGGAAAGAGTTGCAATAAAAAAGATCAATGACGTATTTGAACATGTTTCGGATGCCACACGAATTCTTAGAGAAATCAAGCTCCTCCGTTTGCTTCGCCATCCTGATATTGTTGAAATAAAACACATTATGCTTCCACCTTCTCGGAGAGAATTTCGTGATATCTATGTTGTTTTCGAATTGATGGAATCTGATCTTCACCAAGTAATCAAGGCAAATGATGACCTAACACCCGAGCACTATCAGTTTTTTCTATACCAGCTCCTTCGTGGCTTGAAGTATATTCACACCGGTCTGTATTTTGTACTTAAGATGCATCTGGAAGCTTAGAAAAACCATTTTTCTTACTTCTACAATAGGAAGAGGAAATTCTTTTTGACACTATTGACACATATATATATATATATGTATATATATATATATATATATATTTCATTCTGTTCAGCAAATGTATTTCACCGAGATTTAAAGCCAAAGAATATTCTTGCTAATGCTGATTGTAAGTTGAAGATTTGTGATTTTGGTCTGGCACGAGTATCGTTTAATGATGCCCCGTCTGCTATATTCTGGACTGTAAGTTTTTACCTTGATGGAGTTTTTGTATTTCTAGTATTTTTGGTAAGTACTGTAGTGCTAAGCTTCCTAACTTTGTGATCTTGGTTTGCAATTGTTGAAGGATTATGTTGCAACTCGGTGGTATCGAGCTCCTGAGCTATGTGGTTCCTTTTTCTCTAAAGTAAGCCTAAATTCATTGCTTTTTCTTCGTAAAATGTCCTGTTGCTAACATGACACCTTCCTAAGTAGGAATTGCCTGCCTTAATTATTTTATTTTACTTTACTTAATTTATTAATGAGGAACATAATCTGGATGAGGACCATAAGTTAGACAACATCATTCTAGTCTTCCAGAGAGCACAAAAGATTGAGAATTTTTTTCTTTTCCTCCCAAAACTTATCTGACATCCGTTTTTCGTCCCAAAAAAATTAACTATTCAATTTTGGTCCCATAACTATCTATTGTCTAATTTTGGTCCAATTTTCAGCAGAAAAATGGAAACGGCGTCGTATGTCAGTCGCATGCCCACCGAATATGGGAACAATTTTCCAAAGCGACGTCCTTTTCATTTTTTCCGGCGAAATTGGACCAAAGTTGGGCAGGTGAGATAGTTACGGGACCAAAATTGGATAGTTAATTTTTTTGGGACAAAAAACAGAGGACAAATATATATTCACATGAGCAATTAAATTATAACAACGAGCAATACATTATGGTATAATTACAATTGAAAGAAGTACTTGTCTTCAGCGAAGATGATATTGCTAAACACAAGCCAAGCTCGGACGTCTCAATTGATCATAAGAAATCCTAATGTTTGTTATTGCACATCAAGATAATTTCATCTAAAGGGATCAATTCATTATACATCAATTGAGACAATGGAATAAATTCTTAAATTGAATTTAAGTAGAATACCTCAATCGCCTAATGGATTAACGGTCTATTCAAAACGACCAACAATACGCAATTCGGAGTAAAAAAAGGGCAGGCCGGTGCACGAAGCGTCCCCGCAAGACGAGGGTCCGGGGAAAGGTCCCACCACAAGGGCGTATAGGGGGCAAGCCTTCCCTTGCCAATTAAATTGGCAAGTGGCCGCTCCTAGGACTCGAACCCGTGACCACAGGTCACATGGCAACAGCTCTTACTGCTGCGCCAAGGCTCCCCTTCAATACGCAATTCGGAGTAAGTTTCAATATTACAGTACATAATTGTACATATGTTATAAGTATACAATATACAAGTATTCCTTGCAATTGTAATTATACCATAATTTATTCCTTGTTATAGTTGAATTGCTAATGTGAATGTAATTTGTCATTCATTTTTGTCGTCCCAAAAAATTAACTACTCCCTCCGTCCGCTACCCATGTGCAATAATTTCCTTTTCCGTCCGTCCGCAACCTATGTGCATTGTTTATTTTTGGTAATTTTTTTTACCACAAGTGGACCCCTTACTCCACTCTCAACACTCTTAACCAATTAAGTCAACTGAAATATTAAAACCCGTGTCGGTCAAAACAATGCACATGGTTGGTGGACGGAGGGAGTATAAAATTTTGGTACCGTAACTATCTAATCTTTTCAATTTTGGTCATATTTCCGCCTGAAAATGGATACTGCGTTGTTTTGGAAAATCGTACCCAAATTCGACCGCACGTGACCGGCATATGATCCAAAACGACGCCATTTCCATTTTCCGGCTAAAATTGGATCGAAATTGGACAGAGGGGATAATTATGGGACTAAAATTGAATAGTTAAATTTTTTGAGATGCAAATCAGATGACATGTAAGTTACGGGAGAAAAAAGACCTTTTTCCTACAAAAGATACAACTTCATTTCTTACTTGCAACTCTGCTTAAGTTTGTCTTGACTAAATCCACTCACTAATTCATATTTTCTTATCTTGGAGGTCCATCATCTGTCCTGAATTTGCAAAATAGTTATGGTTGCTTTAACTTTAAATGTACATGTACAATATATTATTCAAAGATGTTATCTCTCTAGTTGCATGATAGGCTTAGAAATGGGACAAAACGACCATGTCTTTGAAATGACGCAGCATTCTAAATAGCATCGGAAACTAACTGCTTCATTTTACCTCAAGTTACTAAAGTTATGCTAAAACCAACTTTTACCCAATTTTTTGTCCTTTTATTTACATTCAAAGTCATCGATATCCTGCATAAATTTTACATTTGGGGGTGGTACTGTACCATTCTTATTTGATACATCATCATCATCATCATCATCGATTGCACCTTAATCCCAACTATGTTGGGGTCGCTGGGATGAAGTTTATAGTGATTAATGGTCTAAAATAAGTTAAAACTATAAATTCATTCATAAAAGCATGGTAGCAATGTCTTACGCGGGATGCCTTTCCTGTTGCAACCATTATACGAAGGAGAATTGAGACGAAAGTCTAAAATGCTCAGCATATTAAGTTTTTCCACTTGCATGGGTTGAGATAGTTGCTATAGTCATATCCCATTATAGGATCGATGTTGTAGAATCAACATGTACATTGTGAAACATGACGATACCATTCTTACTTGATTAAGTTTGTATAATTCTCTTGTGTGCAGTACACTCCTGCTATTGATGTTTGGAGCATTGGATGCATATTTGCTGAGATGCTCACTGGAAAGCCATTATTTCCCGGAAAAAATGTGGTGCACCAATTAGATTTAATGACAGATTTGCTTGGCACCCCTCCTCCTGAATCTACCGCAAGGGTTAGTTAATTAATCTGCTTCCACATTATTTTCAGTTATATTCTGATTCGCATTCTAAATCAAAATCTGTTAATATTGACTACAGAAAAGCTTTATGTTTCTTGTGCTTCAACATTTGAACTAACAATGAATAATTATAATCATATATGGCAGATCAGAAATGAAAAGGCAAGGAGATACCTCAGCAGTATGCGGAAAAAACAACCTATTCCCTTTACGCAGAAATTTCCAAATGCCGATCCTTTGGCTCTTCGTTTGCTGGAGAAGCTACTCGCATTTGATCCCAAAGATAGACCGTCTGCTGAAGAAGTAATTTACACAATGGCCAATTGGGTTATCGTTTCTAATTATGATGTCTAGTTAAAAAAAAACACATTTATGAATGGATGGTTATATCTGCAGGCATTGGCTGATCCTTACTTTCATGGGCTGGCAAATGTGGATCGCGAACCATCTACTCTGCCCATATCGAAGCTTGAGTTTGAATTCGAGAGGAGAAAACTGGCGAAAGATGATGTTAGAGAGCTTATTTACAGGGAGGTAGGCTTTTCAGTTGCTTCTGAGTGCATGGTTTCTTGTATTTTTATCTACTCTTTTCTTATTGTGGGCACTTTATCTCAAGCGAACAGATTCTAGAGTATCATCCTCAGATGCTTCAAGAATATCTGCGTGGTGGAGATCAGACTAGCGGCTTTATGTACCCGAGGTTAGGCCACGTGTGCATGTTAGATTGACTGGCTTTATTTCCTTTTGCTACCAGTTGCTATTTATATCTCTATAAGCATTAGTTGGTTAGAGATGATATATATTGCATGATACAGTAGAAACTCTATTATTTAATACTCGGTTATTAAATAAACTCTCTAAGATAATATTTTTAGGCGGTCCCGACTCGGGGATAACATGCTAATTTAGTAATTCGCTAAATTTATAGGATAATCAATTTTGATTACTCATATAACCCCATGTAAAGTATAAATTAATAATTCATTACGTATACTACATAATACATGAATGATTTATGAAGATTTATTGAAAAATGACTCAATTATCTTTTTTTTTTTTTGTTGAAATCAATATCGCATTGATTCTCATCTCTCATTGTTCTTATCATTGTAGAACTTCTAGTGATGTTTTCTCACAGCTCAACAAGAGATTAATCTTTGATAAATTGGGTACATATTTTGTTAGACCATCTCCAATAGAGACGCTATTTTTACGCTGAGCGCTTCTTTTCTGCAAATGCTTCTCCAACAGAGCACGCTATCTCCACGCTATTTTTGAGGAAGGGACAGTATTGCGTTATATTTACCGCAATACTGTTCACGGTGCTATGTTTTTTTTTGTTTTCCTATGTTTTAATTGTTTTATATTAATTTTATAATAATTCTTTCTTTTGTAATTCTTTCTTTTTTTAGGGAATACAACTCTTTTTATATACAACTCTTTTATCAATGAAACGAAATTATTATAATAAAATTAGATTAATAAGAAAATTACATTTAGATTGATAAAAATTATTGATGAATAAATAAATTTCATTATTAGTTAATGGCACTGTTTTAAATAGCATTTCGTAGCGTAGGCTATAGCGAGCTATAGCGCAAAAATTGACTGTGGCGCTACATAGCGCATCCAAAATAGCGTTTTGGACAAATAACGTAGGCTTTTTGATGACGTGGCACGTTTTTTGTCCAAATAGTGCAAATAGCGTAGGCTATTTGAGCTATAGCGTAAATAGCGTAGGCTATTTGAGAAATTTTAATTTTTATCATATTTTTTTATTTTAATTATATATTTTTATTTTAAATTCAAATATTTTTTAATTATTATTTTATTACTTTTATATCTATATAAACTATAAAGTTCTATTAAATTTGTTACAAAATATAGTTTTTTAATAATTCTTAGATATATATAGTGTCAAAGATAATGACAAATAACCAATGATAAATAACCGAATTGAAAACTTGTTGATGAGTTCATTAAAAAAACGGTGGATTGTAGCTAAACGAATATGATATTTATACATTTATTTTTATATATTCTTATTTTAAGTGTTACTAGTTATAATTTTAACTTGATTTATATTAACTTATGACAAAGAATTATATATTATATAGATATATTTTATTTTTTTATATAAAATAGTAGGAACGCTAAACCTGCGCTATACGCTACGCTATTTGCGCTACGCGCTATCAGGACAAAAACGCTACACATCAACGCTGCGCTATTTAAAACACTGGTTAATGGAGATAAAATGCGTTTATATTTGTACAAAATATTAACATTAGAAAAAGAATATAATAGAATATCTATTTTTACTGTATTTTTGTGCAAACTGTTGGAGATGCATTACTAATTGCTGTATTTTTGTGTAAGCTGTTGGAGATGCATTGTTGATTTTCTGTATTTTTGTGTTTGAAGTTGCAGTATTTTTGTGTAAACTGTTGGAGATGGTCTTATAAATTTATCTATAAATTGATAATGTATTAATTATTATATAAATTAAAAATTAACAATTTATCAATTAATTGATCTCTCTCTTAATTAATAAATTTTGGTGGTCCCAAGAGCATTAATCTATAGGGTTTCTACTGTATGTAGTTTTGAAGCTTTTCGATCTCACGATGATAACACATAGTAGTCAATAGGGGCCGCTAAGGTCGCTATAGCAAGTAGTGATGCGAAGCGGCCGTCCATCGCTATTCACCGCTTCACGCTACGTGTTTCAATGTAGTGGCCGTGAAATGCCGCTTTTTGTGCTAAGCCCGCTTAGCGATAACGGCCGCTAAGTTTTTTTTTTTTTTTTTTTTTTTTTTTGGAATATGCTATCTAAAAGGCCCAGCGCTAATAACACTCCCCTCTCGTTTCTTTACACTTTTCGATATTCTTTTCGTTTCTATGGTTTTCCCTCCTGTTGCCTTACTCGCCGCTGCCGTTCAGTGCACTCGTCTTCTTTTTAATGAATTTATTCTGTTATTGTGCTACTTGTTTTACATGCATATGCATTACAATTGTTAAAATACTTGCCATATACCTACATAAATCACTTTTTTTTTTGTGTTGTTTTAGGTTTGTGATTTTGAACGTTTCCTATATCTTGGTGACATGAACTTGTTTTCTTTTGATAAAGTTTTGAGAACGGAACATTGCTTCTCTTATTACTGACTATTTAGATTCTTGATACAATTTTCTTTATCATTTTGTGTCACAGTGGCGTTGATCGGTTCAAGCGGCAGTTCGCCCATCTAGAAGAGCACTATGGTAAAGGTGAAAGAAGCACTCCTCTTCAAAGGCAGCATGCTTCATTGCCTAGGTATTGTGCCCTTTCACAATAATGTTATTATTGTATAGTGTAGCGTGATATTGACATAAATTTTAGCAAATTAAGTACTGGAGGTGTGTGTTGCCTGTTTCAAAATTTTTTTAGTGGATAATGTTTATTATATTAAGCTACATTGGTAAAATCTCGATTAACTTTTAATTTAATTCTTATTTATCTAGTTAAATGGTTAGTGATTCATAAATCTGGAACATAAATGATTTCTGGCTCATTCATAGGACAGGAACGCATTTTTTTATTGAATAATTGACATTTTCAAATTTTATAATATTTATTCTGCAACATCGTATGAATTTGTTGCCCCTTCTGATAATGGACATTTATATTTTATTGGAAACTACGAATAGTAATATTGTGAAGGAATGACTTCCACCAATTGGTAGTCTTGCCAAATACTAAAAAATATCGAAGCGCTGTTGATTAATATTATACGTAATGGATTCGTGTCGCGTTCTCTACGCGTTTGTTGAATCATACTTTTGTGAACAAAGTGTGGTGGGTATAGTTATACTATAGTTGTTGAATACCTCTACTTTGCCTGCAGAGAGCGGGTCCCTGCACCCAAAGATGAGGTTAATAACGACAACGATTTTGAAAAGCGAACTTCAGCTTCTGTTGCCACAACTCTTGAGAGCCCACCACGGGATGGTGAAGGATGGGAAAATGTGAACGGAAATGGACAGAATAAGGGAAATTATAGTGCTCGTAGCTTGCTTAAGAGTGCAAGTATAAGTGCTTCTAAATGTATAGGCGTTAAGCAGAAAAGAGATACAGAGGTAATCTTCTCTGCATTTTTATGAGCACATTCTCGTTTTCGTTCTTTTTAGCTTCACAACAGTACTGTGGTTTTGGTTAAGTTTCAACGAAAGCGACCAAGAATAAAAATATTATAGCCTTGAATTAAATGTGGTCTGTGAAGAGGAGTCGTCATTTTACAAGTATTTTCTATTTTTTTGTTCTTGATTCTGACAGGAAGAACTAATCGAAGAGCATAATGAAGAGATTGATGGGTTGACGGAGAAAATCGCTGCTCTCCGTGCTTGATTTGTATTTGATATCAGATTGATTTCCATTGCAGCCATTCATATTTTGTATTTATAAAAAATAGGAAAGGGAAACGAGCTGCCTTTACATTATTTGGATCAGTTTATGCGGGTAGCAGATGTGCTGCTGATCTCGTCTCCTTGTGTACTTGTGGCATTTGCCGATTAGTTGGTTTCCTTCATGCAAAATTGAACGCTTTTCTTCTTTTCCTTCAAATACCTATGTATTACGCAATGTTCTGTTCCACACAAATTAAGCCCAAAAAAATTAGGCCCTAAATTTGGAAATCTTAGTAAAAGTTCATTTTTAATCTTTAAAATTGGAGTATAAAACCTTTGTAATCGACAACTGAAAAAATAAATTTTGCTCCAATTTTCAATTGCGAGCCTTTTTTTTTTTTTTTTTTTTTTGTTTTTGTTTCCTCACGTGCACGATCCTACTCCCGATATGTTAGGTCTTATCAATGTAAGCTGATGTGGTGTTAATGTGAGGAGTCCACATTAGGCTAGCAGTGTATCTCAGTGCCACATCAGTTTCCATTAGGTTAAATTGATCAAGTGGCTTGATTGAAAAAACGTATAGAGTAGTATGGTGTAGTTGAAAAATAAAATTCGATGGTGTAATTAAAAATTAGTGCAAAATACATTACCCCAAGTAAGTCAACTTTCCTCGACAAATTGATTGCTTTCGAGTAATACAACTTGATATTTTTTGGCCAAGAAGTATGACGGTGTCACTTTGAGAGTTGTAGAGAAAGCAATGTGACGATTGACGAATACTAATAGTGGTACAGACCAATTGTTTTGTGAATTTCTTTCAGAAGTTCATTAATTACAGAGAGTTAGATTGATAACTTGAAAACTATGCAATATTTGCCACAAATTAATCAGTATTTATGATATACCGATTTAGTTTCTTGTCATTAATTAAATCCCTTGTTAAGTACAGATGCATTCGGGTATCTATATATAATTATCAATAGTTTATGGAAAAAAAGAAGGCTAGATTTTGTGATTATGTTGTATTTTTGATGTAATTATGTGACATCATTTGATAGACCATGCGTCATTTTTTCACGAATGATAATGTTGTGTTTTTATTGTGAGTATATTATACACTCGTTGTAGGTATACACCGTGCATCATGTTGTGGGACATACCAACTTTAATTTTCACTTTTATGCTTAAGAAAAATGAAACATTACTTCAAATCAAATTCAATTTTACCTGCTAAGTTGGTAATTTTGTATGATACTTCATAGAAAATTCTACCAACACTTTCATTGGAATGTTGTATTATATTTCAAAAGAAAAAATACAATATAACATTCACTAAATTTTTAATGTTATATATTGCATTTCAAACCACGTACAAATCACATTTCCATGTCAATGCAAACATTCATTAAATATGTAATCTTATACTCTCTCAAGGAAATCATCATTAAAAATTCACTAATTCACATTTTTCTTACAAGAACAAGGTCTGTAAAAAATGGAGCAGATCGCGGTGAAAAGAGCTAAAGTAGGTATGGAGGAGAAGTTCACTGACGACTTGATTAGTTCTTTACCCGACCACATGCTTCACCATATCATGTCTCTTATGCCCCCAACGTATGCTGCTTCAACTTCAGTTTTGTCTCACAGATGGGAAAAGCTTTGGCTATCATTCCCTATTATCGACTTAGACCAAATATATTTCAAGAGTAGACATAAGTTTTGTATGTGTCTGAGATCAACATTGGCTCGTCACGACTTGTCCGCTTTGCAAAATCTTAGACTGAGAATGAAGCTGCCTGGCAGCCCCCGACTCTATCGACATGTTTACAAATTTATGAATATAATATTGCAAGAAAGTAAAATACTGAAGAAACTCGGTATTGAATTTTCAGATTATACATTTTTCCGCAACCAAGAGAATGTACCGTGGGAAAACAGGTGTGTTCTCCCTAACGAGACATTTTCGCTAAGTTCACAACTGACTTTTCTAAGCGTCGAAGGCTGCAGATTCGAAGGTTGTCCGCTTGTCAACTTACCTAAACTAAAAACCCTTGTGATAAAAAATGTATTCATAACTGAAGAGTTTTTGCTGGAATTGGTTCGCGGGTGTCCTGACATTGATTCACTCTGCGTAAAGTACTGTTTCGGGATTAAAAATGCTAGGATTTGTCACCCCACACTAAAAAAGCTCGTGTTAGGTCTTCAAGTCAATCTGGAAAGGCTTGAGCTAAACGTGCCGTGCGTAAAGTGCATCAAGTTCCATGCACTTGTCGACGGAGAAGGACTTGCAGAAGTTTTAGGGTACAAAAAATCTAGGAAAATTCTAGTAAAAAATCTAGAGACATTGTGTTTGAAATGTCTGGTGATCAAACCCGAGGTACTGCACAACATCATATCTATCTTCCCAAACCTGGAAAAGTTGGGTATGAACTCTTGTCACATTTTGGGGAGAGCCCAATTGTATTCAAACCGTCTCACAAGTTTAGAGATGACCGATTGCTTGCTGCCGGAAGAAATGGACATTACGGCTCCCAACCTTGAAAACTTGGAGTATCTACATAATCCTGATGGAGACCTATTGGACTATATGACATTCAGGCAGGCATCTAAGAAGGATTTCTCTGGAGAGCATTGAAGTGGCGTGTGGGGTTATTTGGATCAACAACTCTAACTTCCCCGTACTCGTCTCTTTGAAACTAGTCTTCTGCATAAACATGAGGCAGATTAGGATAGCTGCCAACAAATTAGAGTCACTGGAGGTGTCAGAATGCGCAGAATTGGAGTACTGCATGATAGTGGCTCCACAGCTATTAACATTCCGTTACAGTGGGCAAGTGTTGAACATGTCCCACCATGTTGCGTCGAAGAACCTTGGTGTCAGGTTGCGTTTTCAACAGCCAGAAGGTTCGTGGGATTTCTTAACAGGGTTAGCGTGGCTGCTGCAAGCACGACGATCGAGCTCTGTTACAACTGATCCAAGGTATGCTCACTCATCTTAATTTTGGCCATATCATGTATTCCTTAATCCTTATATATATATATATATAATACATGATGCACTTCGGTAGTGCCATAATTGAATTGAAATTGTTCAGATTACCAGATTACCTTCTAGCATAATTTATTGGCAGCCGAAGGCAAACAAAAAAAAAAAAACGGCGGGTCGCTCCCCAAAGATCCTCACAGCGCTTCGGAGCATGCTAATATATTTTTTAATTTTAAAAATTTAAAAATATATATTTCTTATTTTCATTTTCTTTCTATATTTTTTTTTGAATTTATAAGATGTATCTGATGTTTTATTTTTTGAATATTTCTAATTTTTTCAAAATTTTTTATTACTTTTCTAAATATTTTTTCTACAAAGTTATCAAACATGCACCCATACTAATTTTGACATAAATTTGGTCCCCTATTTATCGTCGGACGGATAACGAAAAACGGAATTCGTCGTTCGGCCATATGTAAAGGGCTAAATTCGTGTCAAATTAGTATGAAGTCTGTTTGATAATTTTTTTTATAGCAGGACGAGTCATTATCTTTTTTTTTTTTTAAAAGATGAAAGACGACAAATTTAACTATGGACCAGAGTTTGTTACTTCTCTCTGTCTTTTTTTTTTTTTTTTTTTTTTTATTACAAGTTACTTCTGTATGTCTGGGAGTTGCATCTCTCTACTGCAACGTTATTATTTGGCTCGTGGGACTATGGTCTGTTAGACTGTTATCTTCTACTTCTCTATGGTCTTTTTTTAGTTTCGTTTGAATGAACATTGTGGTTATTTTGATGTTTATACCTTTTCTATAGTTGATCGATTGTGAATGAGTTACCGGAAGAAACACCCCCCAAAAACTCAAATTAAATATAAATATACAAATTATACATAAAAACAATAATTCTACGTGTCTCAGATCCGTTGGATATTGGAGAAAAACATCCATTACGAACCTCATTTTCTTGACTAATTATGTATGAGCACTTGGCAATCTGCTCTTTTATGTGTTACTTTTATTGTTACACTACAAATAATTGGCAAGTTTGTTGACGGATTTCCGACGGAATAAATCCGTAGACAAACCACTACAGAACACGACATTTCTTTTGGCAAATGATTAGTGGGAGATCTGATGCCAATTTGTCGTTATCCATAGGTGATCGCTGACGGAAATAGCGAGGGACACTTTTGTTGACGAATGATTCATTGGATATTCTTTTGCTAATTTGTCGCGAATCCATAGTTAATTAGAGAAGAACGAGATGTGTAAATATTAACAAACAACTAAAACCAAATTACACAGTTTGGATATCCATTCTGTCACCGATCTGTCGTGACTTCATTGGTGATTAATGACGCAATGCGCCCATCAATAAATAACGTCAGACATTTCGAACAAAAAAAAGTTTTGTATCGAATCAATGCGCTCATCTTTCGAGATTATTGTTTATATATCTATATAAATGTGTGGAAACCTGTCACCACATGAATATTGCAAGTCTTTAGTCATATTAGAATTAATCAAAGACTTTAAATAAACCATACGTTTGGTATCAACAATGCTGTATATGAAAATACGTTATCAAAACTGTACGAATCGTTTCTAATTTGGTTTCATGTTATTTCTCATAACTAGTGTTTGGGGATGATCAAGGACGTGCATGTTCCTCCAGTAAGTATTTTGCAGCATTTGACGGTCGAGACATGGACAAATGTGATGGGTCTTCGAGATATTTTATCTTGTTCATTCTGCATTTCAAGCAACTGCGATGTTCTATCAATCAATCTCTGGTGCTTTTCTTTAATCTTGCAGGTATTAGTTTCTTGCTATAACTCAGCTTTACCATTCACAAATAGTCTAACGAGATTCAAGGATTACATTGTTGTGACTTTGTGTATCGGGTCATTTAACAAACATCTATATTCTTCTGTGTGCATACTCTAGTTTGATCAGGCAATTGAGAGGATAGGCGCATGTGCGCACGAGTCCGATCTTGCTCGTATAGAGGACCACCTAGTACGTGTAGAGATGAGAGGCTTCCAAGGCAGTGATGAACAAGTGGACTTGTTGGAATATTTGATGGGGAAGGCGAAGCGCATGCAACAGGTGACGATATGGATGAAGAAAGGCAAAGGTTATGATGCAACCCAGAAGTGCTTTGCAGTATGTCGCTGTATTCTCCGTCTTTCGCGTCTTTTCCATCACTTGTAATCCGTAGGAGTTGTGTTTTATTTTCCAGGAATGCAGTTTAAAGTTTTTTTCTTCCACCTAAACTTGTTTGGAATTCGCTGTATTGATCGATACTTTTACATATTGTTTTGTCGTTCGATTGGTTTGATTATCGTTTCATATAGTAGTAGTCTTCTCCAAATCTGGTTTGACAACCAGGCAAGAAACATTACCCAAATGAGTCATTTTTCCTTAAAAAAAATATATCCAATAAAATTTTCAAAATATTTCTTTTTTTGCTCTTCTTATTTTTACATTCACCAAAGCAATCCAATTTTATATTAGAAACTATCACTATCAACTACCATCATTACACAATCATATATAGTAATCACTCCCTTCTCTTTCCGAAATCAGCATTCACATCCAACCAATTTACTAAAAAAGCTTCACATCAATTTTTATTACATTTTAATTTTATATTCAATCATATCTTAATATATATTCTCATTTTTCTTTTAGAAATTCTTCCTAAAAGACAGTAGCCGGCTTGCAAGGTTGAGAATCTTGCAAGTGATGGCCACTCTCTTTGCCATCACCAATAATCTCCACAGTTACACACTCCCCCCTCAAAGTGATGAAAACGGTTAGGGTCACGAAGGATAATCAATCTCCCCACAATCTTGGCCACGTGTTTAATCGCCGTGTGGCAATCCTCACAAACCCGCATGTTTTTAAAAACACGAACCGGTCTCCCCATCGGTATTTTCATAATCCCATACGCAACAGCTAATTTCTCACTGTGATACTTGAGCATATTTTGTTTTTCTTCTTCCTCCACATCATGCAAAACCAATTGCGTAGCGGAGACATAACCATCTTGTTTCATCCTCATGTCCATTTCTTCCAAAAATGCGTATATTGCATCACTCTCAGCATGCGTTGAGTCCCCAACTGAAAACGTATGAATATTGTTTTGCACTTCAACCCAGCTATACCCTGGTACTTTATTAATACCCGTGTCCCTCATCCTCGAACGCATGTTATTAGCATCTACCCATCTACCTGAAGCTGCATATAAGTTGGATAGAAGAATATACATGCCGGTGTTCCAAGGTTCCAATGCAAATATCATTTTAGCAGCTTTTTCTCCCAATGTTGTATTTCCGTGAATTCTACTCGCACCCAGGAGCGCTCCCCATGTAGCTGCATCGGGTTCGAAAGGCATGTTTGCCATTAGGTTTTGTGCTTCGTCTAGGCGCCCGGCTCGACCTAGAAGATCAATCATGCAAGTATAGTGCTTCGAGTTTGGGGTTATGCCAAAATCTTGGTTCATGGAATAGAAGTGATGTCTGCCTTTTTCGACCAAGCCGGTATGACTACAGGCCGACAAAACACCAACCTACATTGAAACAAAAATAAATAACAAGAAAAACCAAGTGAATAATAGCAATTAACAGATGGAGATGATTCACATAAGTTTCACAGGAAATCGATGAAATGGACCAAAATTTCGCTTCACCATTCATCCTTCAAATTTTCTCTTTATTCTTTTTTCTTTTGAAGTAAGAAAAACAGATTTGAGACTAAAACAACATTCAAATAAGACCTCACTTAGTTGGTACATGAATCTGTCTTTTGGATATATGGCAAGGAAATAAACTAATAAATCGAACTTTCTTTTGCACGCATAAAAATTATATATTTTCTTCATTGTCTTTCTTTATTTTGTTTTATTCATTTTTTTTTTCACTTTTCTAGGAGTCTGCATGGGAAAAGGAGATAAATCATCAGCTTACAGAGAAAAATCTGGACATCAGCTACCCTGAAATCTCAAGTTCAGTAACTAAGGACCTTAACAGAAAATGACTAAGAATGCTAGACCTAAATTGAATTTTTTTTTTCCCCCTATCCAAGGTATACAATACTCAAGTGGAAGTACTTCTTGTCCAAAATGTACAATAGTCAGGTATATTAGCATATCTAGAAAATCCTAATAAGCTCAATACAAATTCAAAAAAAAGCATAATAGAAGCAGAAATCGCAAACCCTCAGGCCATTCTTCAGCAGAAACAAACACAATATTATATGAAGTTGATTTACCATGGTAACTTCATCAGGTTGAAAACACGCTCGTTTCATTGATTCAAAATGTCTGAGAGCTTCTTCGGCAAAACCATGTCTTGCATATCCAATAATAATCGTGTTCCACGAGACTACATCCTTATCCTCTATTCTCTTGAAAACTTCATACGCCTCGTCAATGCTCCCACACCTACAATACATAGCAAGAAGAGCATTGGCCACATAACAGCCGAACTCATAACCTGCTTTGACAACGCGCCCATGTATTTGCTTGCCGAGCTCAAAAGCAGCAATATCAGCACATGCACTTAAAACACAAGTAAACGCAGACCTGTTTAACTCTTCACCTACCCTCTTCATTTCAATAAACATAATTAACGCCTTCTCACCATCACCATTCTGAGCATAGCCAGCTATGATTGCTGCCCAAGAGATACAATCCCTATGTGGCATTTTATCGAATAAATATCTAGCACGAGAAATATCTCCACCTTGAGCATAACCAGTTATCATTGTGTTCCAGGAACTAACATTTCTGCAAGGCATTTCTTCAAACAACTCTCCTGCCATATCCATGTCTTTGCTTTGCACATATCCTGCAATCATTGCGTTCCACGAAACCACGTTCTTCTGTGGCATCTCAACAAAAGTCCTCCGAGCATCATGTAACTGCCCATTTTGTATGTAACCTGACATTATTGCCGTCCATGTGAACACGTCCTTAGTTGGGGATGCCTCGAACAACTTACTTGCTTCTTCCATATTCCCATTCTGAGCATAACATGTAATCATGGTGTTCCAAGACACCTCATCTCGAGCAGGCATGTGATCAAAGATTTGCCTTGCCTCTTCCAATCTCTTCTTTTTCAAGTACCCACTCATCAAACAATTCCAAGAAACCACCGGCCAGTGATATTTACACTCAAACAACTTCCTTGCCTCCTCAACTTTTCCATTTTGAACATAAGCGGCGAGAATTCCGTTCCAGGATATCTCATCCTTTTCTGGCATCAAATGGAAAACCCTCCTCGCCTCGTCCACGAACCCGTTACGTGCATACCCAGACAGTATCGCATTCCATGAAACAATATCCTTCACAGGCATTTCGTCGAACAACTTCCTGGCAGCGCCAAGATTCTTGTTCTTGATATAACCACTGATCATTGTATTGCAGGTGACCAAGTCCTTTAGAGGCACTTCGTCAAACAGCTGCTGAGCCAGCTTAAAGTTGCCATTCAACAGGTACCCAGAAATCATACTGTTGTAGGACACCGTAGTTTTGCGAGGCATGGAGTTGAACAAGCGCAACGCGAGATCGCATTGGCCTTTGCGCATGTGATTAGTAATTGCAGTATTGCATTTCACTATGTCTGAGTCCATAATATTCTCGCTCCTAGGCATTCGCAGCGAGTTACGGTTGGGGGGCTTGAAGAAATTCCGAGCATGGGTTCTTGTTTTAATTCGAAACAAGCATAAGCTTGTGGTGTGTAGCTGCTTGAAACGCATGGATTAAGAATCGGGACTTTCATTTCAAACTTGGAACTTCATACATAACCGCAGAAAGTGGAAATGTAAAAATGGCTACTCACCGTAGGAAAATTAAGTTGACGAGGCGTGATTAGGGCGGTAAACAGATCGAACTATTATGGTACAATTGAGTATACGTTTGAAAATATTGAACTTTAAGTTCGAATATATTTGAAAGTGTCGAATCTTAAAATTTAACGTTTGGATATACGTTTGAACACCTCAAACCGAGCCGAACTTTTGCGAATCGAGCCGAACCATTTGACTAAACGTTTCAAATTTTTTATGAGTGACTGAATTAAATGGATGAGAGTTGCTGAGAAATAAAAAGAATGAGATAAATGATGATAAATTTGTATCTTTATCAGATTGGACTAGGACTGTGTTTTTGCTTAAATGGACTGATAGAATTAGTTGGGGTGAGGGAGAGTTATTTTTAAAGGGTCTCTGCTACAGTAATAGAGCCGAGCCGAACCGTTTGATCCGGTTTGCGAACCCCAAATATTAGGGTTTGACTTTAAGTTTGAGGGGCCGAATCGAGCCTCAAATCAAGTTTTTTCGAGCCAAATATCTCAGACCGGATCGAGCTTTCAAATTTATTTACAGCCCTAGGCGTGATCGGCGATCGCCCCATTGGTGTATCATGCACCGATTAGTGATACAGAATCATGTAATATATATGAAATTGAGTGTTGTTAAATACTAGTATAAGTTATATTTAAAAGAAAAATAATTTATAAACTTACATAATAGACGTACAAAGAGGCCTACAACTATGATTGGTGAACTAAAAAATTTGATTGGTTAATATGAAGAGAGAAAAAGTGTTTGAAATTTGTCAAAATATGAATGATGTAGGCTTATTTGTAGGTCTATTATGTAGGTCTATATATCATAACTCTATTTAAAAGGTACTCCATTTTCATTTTCGATCATTAATTGTCGCTATGATTAATATGCAGGTGATACACGATAGAATATGAAATGTGTTATGAACTTGAGAGAAAAAAGAAGAAAATAAAAGAGAAGAAGAATGGCATGTCTTATTATGATGGCCAAAGACCCTTATTTATAGGTACACAATTAGGGTCTAGGGGACATAAAGGTCATTCATACATTAATTACAACACTTCTCGAATGACCTTTAATACATGCGCCTCATTAAAACCTTGTCTTAAAACCAGGGGAAAAACTCCGATCGAAGGAAAAAGAGTACAGCTACTCCCCCTGAAATCGGTTGACGCATTCCGATCTTGTGTACTAGTCTTCTGAATGTTGATATCGGCAACGCCTTTGTGAATAAGTTCGCTGACTAATCACTTAAGTGAATATTTGATGTATCTACCTTTGAGATACAAGTGACGTTGTCTTTATACAATATTTTCTCTTGAATATTATGATGTTCATGCTTCATCAAAACTCCTTCGGAAAAACCCTGTGGGAAAAAACCGATAGAGGAAAAGAGTACATAGTATAAATTTGCTCATGTGTTGCATTGGTTGCCTCGTTAAAACCCTTAACTAAGAAAACCCGGTGGGAAAAAACTTAGAAAGGGAAAAAGAGTACAACCATTTGGTCTTGAGGACCTTTTGACCTTCAGGGTCATAATCTTCAAACTAATTTAAAAGTTATCACTTCTCCCCCTCAAGATAACAATCTTGCACTCCAATACCATGAATATAATTTTCAGACATGGAGAGATTTAGTGAATAAATCTGCTAGATTATCATTATTGCTCTTCTGAAGCTCATGTGGAATAAATTTCATCTTACTTGCACAAACATTATATGCAACACATAAATGGAGAATATTTCTCATCATAATAAATAGGCAGTATGAGAACAAATATGAGATCATAATACCCTAATAGCCACCAATATCGAATCTCGATCTCTTTCATGTAATAGACCAATATGGTTAACACCATTCCACATTCTCCTTCTTGGAGAAATATTAAATTTTGCTAGCATGTTAATTTCAAATTGTATATCAGGCCTGATAATGTATTGCTTCAATAGCATACAAGTACGGAACTTCTGGTCCTCTTATATCTTTGTTATTTTCTTGAGATCTATATGAGTCAGTATCCACTTCAAGTGGTAAGACAACCTTTAGGTAGCTAAATGGATAAAAAATTTCCATCATATATGCTCGATCTACAAGTCGAGACAATACTAATACTTAGTTTTATCTAAGTTTTTCATTTTGAACTCGTCTTTAGACATGAGTTCAAATAATTCACATATATCCTCTTCAGGAGGAATTCACTTAGTCGGTTGATCCAACAGACTATTTCAAAATGTATAAATATTTATAACTCAAATAGTACATGTTGCGAATTTCATGTTCCTATTACTTTAGGAACCTCAAGTCTGTCAGGGACTTTCATGTAGATATTCGCGTCCAATGACCCATAGAAAAATATGGTGATGACGTCACTAAATGAATATCTATATTCATAATAATTGTCATATGTATATTAAATGACGAGATGTAGTGCCAACGGGAGAATATGTTTTGGGTATGCGCTTAAACCCTTGATATGCTAATCTCGCTTATCATTTACCACTTTATTTATTTTGTGAGTTAAGCTCTGTCTCAATTACTTATATTTTATTTAGTGCTTCAGGCACTCCACTAGCAATTGTTGAGACACAAAGTGTTGTCGACAAGTATCATTCTTATAAACAATTCTCCCATATTCACAAAGTTCATGACAACTTCAATAAAATCAAATATTCATCCCATAACATTTGATTTGGTCGTCCCATAATCCCAATATTATAATTATTTAGTGCACGTGCAAATTAAGGTATTGGGATTCTCGTCTTCGAGATGATCCTCTTCAGGAGGTTTTTGAAGTGATGTTATTAGTTTAATCAATTTATATTCTGCGGATTTTATCTTTAATACCAATAAAGAATATGTCGCTCACGCTTCTGGCGTCGAGGAGTATCAACAAATATATTTCGTTCACATTCGACATTAATTCTTTATGGTACATATACAACTGGTATATGAGATTTCATCACTCCTTTGGCAATCATAACTTGTTGAACTTGGAGTTCATAGTGCGTAAATTTAAATATCCAACCCAACGAGAATTTTCTGACTTTCTCTTATTTATATTTCATATCTCTCCCTAATGTCGGGGATAATGAGTTAGATTATAAAATCAGCGTATCAAATGATCAATTGACCCCAATTTTAGGATCTAAATATGTATTTTGACAAAGTATATATGTATTTTTCATGTAGCCCATATAGATATGTAAAATTATCATATGAGAAATCCTCTTCCGGAGGTACTTTAATCACGCACTAATTACCTATTGATCCAAATATTCATGCCTTGGTAATAATTTGGATCATTGAATTATAAATTCATCGCAACATGGTCATTTGATGCAAAATACATCATGTAATTATTTGATACTCATTGTAGAATCAATATATAACTAGTTTGATACTCGTCGAAGGATTAATGAAGCTCTTCGAGAGATAAGAATATTATCATTTGAATTCTACCAATCCTTGAGGGATTGTTTTAATAAGATATTGTAAATCAATTTCAATATCATTCCACAAATAAGATTGATCAAATCAATTTAATATGACATATTACATTTTTTTCATTGGAGATAAACATATCACCTAAAACATTAAAATAATATAAGGATAATGATTAAAATAATTAAATAATGAGAATGGACGATAACAATGCTCGAAATAAAGTATAGAAAAATACAATCTCAATATTTTAATATTCTTCAGGAATACTAAATTTATTTGATGTGATCATCATAAACTTATTATAAAATTATGATGAGATATCGTTGTGTTGTTCTTTAGGAACTTCAACTATTTATTTTTAATTATCTTCAAGATTATTGAGATTGCAAATTTGTGTTTCTTCAAGAAACTAGTTAGAGGGATAAAATATATCACCTACAATATGAATTATTCTTCGAGAATTTGTAATATTCATCAAGAATATTGATCGGCCAAAAACTTATCCTAAAAATAGGAGTTCTTGAGTCGCTCGCAAATATATACGAGGTAGAAGTAGTTTGTGGTAAGTTCTACCAAGGTCTTTTCTCTCGAGGATTGTCCAACAGGACTTCGTATAATTTTTTGTTATAGATTGCGAGAAATAAATACTAAAATAGATTATTGGGTTTTTAAATATTAATTAAATTAAAATGCAATATTTTTAATTTAAACTATTTTTTAATAAGACTAGTTTATATAAGACTATTTTTATACTAGACTATTTATATTAAGACTATTTATACTAGACTATTTATATTAAGACTATTTATACTAGACTATTTTTAACTAGTGAAAATGAATAGAATTAAAATGAGTTGGGAATTTATAAAATCTAGGGGAATACGGGTTCATTAAATTAGGTATTTAATTAAGTATAGGAATTGATTTATATGGATATAAAAGAAAAAACGAATGTTTATCGAGTAATCAACTTTTCACCTCCGTACTTTCGTAATCAAAGATGTCTTAATCGCTGTCACTTTTTTAAGATGTTGATAACAAGATTAACACTTGATAGATTGAAAAGATGTGTTTCCAATACACTTAACAATCAATCAAGGAGGTTTCACTAGTAGAAATAGGATATGATCAATCTCTATTTAAACCAATTAGTCCTTTCATTTCTCTAACTTGACTATTTTTAGGATAAACGATCGTTCATCGAGTAATCAACTTTTCACCTCCGTACTTTCGTAATCAAAGATGTCTTAACCACTTTCGCAATCTTAAGATGTTGATAACAAGATTAACATTTGATAGATTGAAAAGATATGTTTCCAATTCACTCAACAATCAATCAAGAAGGTTTCATTAGTAAAAATAGGATATGATCAATCTCTATTTAAACCAATTAGTCCTAAAAATAGTTTAAATCAATCAAATACTCAATATATAACCTAATAGAAATCCCCCTTCCTCTAGGAAGAAAGATTACCTACTCATTGGTTCATACAAACTAAAATTATAATAGAAATAATTGATATATATAATATATATATAGAAACTTTTAATTACTAGAACTTGATGACAATAGATAAAACTTACTTGAATATGATGAATCAAAGTGCAAGAAACAAACTTCAAAATATAACTTCAAACTTGTTTAAAGGTTACAAGCTTACAAAAATTGAAAGTAAAATACTAAGTAAAATACTAAGTGCTTATTGATCAAGCACTTTTCAATTACAAACTAAATGAAAGAAAAACTTCAAACCAAAAATAAAATACAAACTAAAATTGAAAGTTCTAAGGAAAATATATTGCTAAAAGAAAGGAGTATTTCTTAGCAAGAAGATGGGTTTTAGAATTGGTAATTGGTATTGGTAATTGATAAATTGGTTGGGTTTTGCAATGGATGAACATGTCCTTTTATAGGTGATTTTCAAGAATACAATTGATTATTTAATTGAAAATATCTATTGTAATATCATTTTTTTAATTCTTTGTTCACACTTCACCCATGACTTTGATTTTTCAGATTTTTGACCATAAAAATATCTTGTGGTTGAGTTCACAAGTTGGTCAAAAATGGACTAATTTTTCATGGCATCTGCTGAAAAACGGCGATGGAAAATGGCCCAGTTTGCCCCGTGTTGTGCGCCGTTTTGTGGTGACTCGGTCTCTTCCGGAATACGCGCGAGGACACGGTGCTAAATGCCGGCCGTGTGTGAAACGGCCCAAGACACGGCCCTTGTTGCGCCGTATGTGAAACGGCCACGAACACGGTCTGCTTTGCGCCGTGTTGTAGGTCGCTTTGCCTTGAAAAATTCCCGTCGTTGGATTTGATCTTGTTTTCCGTCCTTTTGATGCTTCATGTCGAATCTGCAAAATAATCATTTTTAGCTCATGTTTGGACATATCTCGTAAAATATATATTTTTAATCACAAATCAAGATAATTATGCCCTAAAAATGAATATTTTGTATATGAATTTTAGATCAATTATGCACTAATCAAATACCCCACACTTAAATTCTTGCTAGTCCCGAGCAAGACTCTTTATTAATCACACACAAAATAAAAATTAAAATAAGACATAAAATAAAAAATAAAAAATAATACACACAAATTTAAGAAAAATAATTATATATAAAGATAAAAAGAGATCAAAATGCCATTAATACACAATAACCAACTTTATACAGTAGATAGAAATGAATCAAGATTCAAAATAAATCTACTAACGATTTTGAAGTTAAAACACGGTTTTTATTTTTGTAATTCCAAAATACAAGGTTTTCCACCCAAAAGGTTGATTATTTCTTTCCCACTCGTGACTTCACACGACTCCCTTTAATGGTTGCTCTCGATCACTCGTTTATTTTTCGACTCAATATGAAGAAGAATTTCATCGGCGTCATCAAATATTGTGATTTTCACAAAATTGAGTGTATTGAAATTCAGCTGCTAATTAATTCAAATTTGCTCATAAACTACATCCCTTTTAGTGATAGCTTTCACACCGTTATTTGCTAACGTGTAGCTCTTTTCACTAACACAATTTCTATCTCATTATTTTTCTTTCGTAAAAAGGTGATAGCTTTCACACCGTTATTTGCTAACGTGTAGCTCTTTTCACCAATTTTTCTGAGACGACAGCTACGCACCAACAATGGTTAGTCCTTTATTTTTCGCAAAATTTAAGACTTCCAAAATTAGGCAAACTGCTGTCGCTCAACACTTCTCCTTTTCGTCATTTATTTTTTTAGGTGATAGCTTTCACACCGTTATTTGCTAACGTGTAGCTCTTTTCACCAATGACTCTTTTTTTTTTTTTTAGGAATAGAATTTTTGCGTAAAATCATTTTTAGTTAAGCATGAAAAATCAAAAACTCCACAAATTAAGTAAATTTCAGTTTTATTTTTCATCAACCAATTGATTCTTCTTTTCTCAAGGTAACGAATGACTCGATTTTATATGATAATTACAAGGCTTGGAAAGAGAGATTAAGGCTCAAAAATTTTTTTGGAATATACAATTTTTTTACCGGTTAAAACGATTTTAGAAGTTTGTATATAGCTAATTTATTGGTGTTATGGCCAGATCTAAAAATCTCACAAAAATAAAACTGTCCTCAGTTTAAAAATAAAATAAAAAATAAAAATCAATGCAGAAAAGCAGAATACTCCCTGTTAAGAAAGTTGATGTCTGAGCCTAACGCCTTTTAGAATCTGCAAGAGAATAAATATACGAGGCACACACAAAAGAAAATAAAATATACTCGTAAGTATAACATAATTTTTTAGATGCGCATCAAGAAAGTCCGAAGAGTCGCCTTACGCTGCCATCAAAGTTTTTAAAAAAGCAAAACACGAAATAAAAATTACAGCAATACATAAATCGCGAATAGATGCGCGTCAAGAGATCAAGAAGAAACTCCTTAAGCTGCCATCATTTAGCACGATTATTACACACGACAGAAAGTAAAAATACAAGAGGTCCGTCATGGGTTATCAAAGGGAGAGGAATGTAATACCCCCAGATTTAACCGGAAATATTACAGCGCCGTGGGCCCCGAGATGGAACCCACAAGGCTAAAGGAAATTTTCGCAAACATTTACAAATGCCCAAGAGGCCAACGACAGTACTATCTTTAAAAATTCACAAAGACTTACAAAATCCATTTATCAAAAACCGTCGTAAAAACTCATTTAAAATCGCAAGGCCAAACAGCCGACACTCAAAAGTTTAGAAAACGATTTCCAAAGTAACCTCGCATTAGATACCAAAAGAGCATTACAAAATACTCACGCAATGGAAAAAGACCAACCATAAAGATACTCTAGCAACGGAATACGTAACCAATCAAGAACTCAAAGCACACAACATGTCCTATCCAAGATCCTCCTAGAAGCTCATCTCTTCACGACCGCTACAAGCTCGATACTCCGAGAACCTAAAAAGAAATCCCACGACGGGTCACCATAATATCTAACAATGATAACCGTCACATCACATCAATAATACATACCAATGAGAATACGTAATAAGAATACGACCAACGTAATCTTACCGCCATAACTTTGCCTACTCAAATAATTCTCAAACTATCATAACCAACTCACGATACGGAAATATACCATTTCTGACCAATATGATCCATCGCATAACATCATCAAATCCCAAGACGATAACCGATCGTCCATCAAGACGAATACCAAAGGAAATACGGAACATACCTCGAGATATGAAATGCCACGACAATCATACCAGTCTAATCCGAGATCAGATCAATTCAATACGGACAAGGTCCTAACACAAGACCTACGAATGCATACTCATATGACCACGTCAATATGATCACAACAATAACAATCATGTATACTCAAAGGAAATCCGACGATCCAGCGCCCTCAGCATAGATCCCTTGGTTGATCCTATCGGTACAAAATAAGCAGGATAACTAACAAAAATCATGAGAACAACCACACAGTATAAAGTCAATGATGCGGATACACAAGATACCATCAACACAATACCGTAATCCAACGATCCAGCTTCTCAAGATAGATCCCCATGATGATCCCGTCGAACCAACGCATGGTGGACATCCGATCCAGCGCCCTCAGCATAGATCTCATGATCTCACAGGATCAACACAACGCATAATTCACATGATCTCACAGGATCAACACAACATAAACAATACAATTATGCACACACATATGCAACTCAATATGTTCATCAACATGAACAACATAACATGCACGACAACATGACAATTTACTAGGACGACTCCATGTTCAACAACATGAAAGAAAATGTACGAGACCAAAATAAATAACACTAAACCATAATCAATATGGAATACCTGCCCCGAGTCCTTCGAGAGCAACCTCGATGTACAATCATCACCGATAATTATCCGCAACGCTCGACGATCCAAACGTATCATGAACCATAAATATTCGAATCCTCGTCTTTATCACAATGTAACCTCGATACTCGAACATACCAATAACTGAGATAAATCATATACATTATGATTTACCTCCCAGAATCGAAAGAACGATATGCGATCCGAATACCCAAAGTTCACAATAATAATCATCGCTATATGCATTATAAACGAAATGAAACTGAAACCATTCATTAAACATTATAACTGAGCAAGTAATAACTTGCCTCGATACCGATACGATGATGATGAAGCCGCTACTACCACAATGCCTTCGCTCACGAGCTCCTCGGCCCCGACCAAGCAATTCACGAACATACTCGAACATGACCGCAACAAACGGTTATAATCATCGATCAATAAACTCAACCTATCGAAGAAATCAAATAACACATATCCGATAACGGCCAACAATCGAGAAAACTAACCAATCGAACTCAACGGTTCAACACAACCTTGAATAAACACAATGTAACCAACCAAGTCAAACCATCACGAATTCCTAATCAAAACACAAAATATCAGATCGCCGCCTACTTAGCGCACGTTAAACGCATAACGTAGCGTGCGCTAAGTTTCTCCCGTTAGCGCGCTAGGCAAGAACGTAGCGTGCGCTAATGCCGTAGTGGCATGCATTTCAAGCATCGCCTAACACTTCCATCATGACAATGATCAACTCATCTCGGATTAAGGATTTCATAACAATCATGACTTATAATTTAATAGATCTTCAAGAACACTAATTATCCAAATTCACGTTCATGATCCATAAATGATAAAATCCGATGTGTTCTAACATCTAAAAATCCTTATTCATCATGTTCTTCGACATACAATTTATATAACTTCAAGAATCACAAGAAGATCACCATAATTGTTTCCATACGAAGTAACCAACGACAAAACATCAAAAATCCGAATTGAAGAAGGGAATTACATTAACATATATCTTGAATTCCATCCAAAACCATACGAAACATATCAATACTCATATATTGATAGCAACATTAACTTAGTACGGTAATCCAACTCGTTGTCATGCTCATCAACTTGTTTATATGATAATCATCAACTCAAGAACATCATATACAATCCAAAACGAAATCTCAAAGTGAAGAGTAATTACCTTTTTTTTTTGAAGGAAAGGATTGATTTCCAAGAATCACCAATGATTTCAAGAACAAAGCTTTACTCCATGATTTCCATCTTTAATCTTGTTAAAGAGGATCATCCCTCAGTGTTTAGGAACTCCAAATGTTCTCACAAGGTTGTCTCTATCGGGTGAGAGTAAAGAAATGGATGAAATGTTTCATGACACCCGTTTGTCCCTTTATATAGAATACCTTACTAGCATGCGCTAAACCCTTATGTTTAGCGTGCGCTAGCCTTAGCGTGCGCTAACTGACTTTGTTAGCGTGCGCTATCGGCTGAGGCTACCGTCTTGCTTCAGAACTACCTTACGTACGTAATGCCCATGCATTAACGCACGTAAATCATCATGTCTAGCGCACGCAAGTCCTTACTCTTAGCGTGCGCTATCCAAGTTGACTTACTACGTTGTTCACCTACCACTCGCCCCACATTCCGACAAAGATCTTACAAGGATAAGATTCCTTGTTGATCGATATATATTTAGCGTGCGCTAAGCCTAATCTTTAGCGTGCGCTAATACTTCAAGACAAAAACCGCTGACTTACCGTAACGTGCGCCGAAGCAATGGGTCCACACGCAGATTCCTTCCGATCTGTCCGCACTAGCGTACGCTAACCTATAAACGTAGCGTGCGCTAATCCCGCATGATAGCGTGCGTTATGCATGAATATCGGGCCAGGCGCTAATAAGGCTATACTTAGCCATTTTCCAGCTTCTTGTCCAACCTCTCGACATACCAAAAACGAACATAAGACACACCGAACACAAACATCGAATCCAATAATGTCATCATACGATATACCCAATATCAAAAGTACGACAACCCGATACACAATATCCTCAAATGTAATCACGACCAAATACGACAATTATACCAATACCGACATCTCGGTCCTTCATTTATTTTATCCTTACTGCATGCATTCCATGCCGCATAATATAACTCGGATAAAATAATATCAAACAAAGAGTAGAAATTCGGATATTACATTCTACACTTTTAAAATAAGTTTCGTCCTCGAAACTTGCCATCCGTCATAGAAAACAAACAAACATACTGTTCAACCCAAAATATCCCAAAACCATCACGACAACGATCAATCATCATCATTACCGAATATCCAAAAGAGCATACTTACAAATACGCAGGTCGACGATCTCCGGAGATACTAGCCAGCGTTCTCACTGTAAAGTCTCAATACGCTTACGATCACAATTCCCTGATTCTCAACGAAATATATCATCTTCGGATCAAACACTCTGCCCGAATCAAATTCTGTCTGCCTGATTACATAATCAAGTCTCAATTCTGATAAAACGAATAATATCCGATGTATCTGTGAAACAACTGCTCAATACAATGGCAACGAATCCCGAAACATCGATAGACAATCTGAACGCTCAGATGATCACCAACAATGATCAACAATCAACCGAATTTATCGTCGACATGATAAATTCCAATCTGACCAACCAGAAGTCAAAACACAATCGAGAATATAATCAACGTTATAAACTCCATTACGACCATCTAACGATCAACTAAATCGAGAATACCTTCACACGGTAAACTCCAACACTATCAACACGTAACCCTAAATGTATATACGAAAAAGCAAAATTCTCAAAACGACACACCGATCACATGCAGTGGATCTCAATAAACATATCCGACTGGCGAACATACCCCTCGGCATATGAACAACCAATCACAAACTGACGAACATACCCAATCATACACGGAGTGGAAACGACCACTCAATATCCAAAACAACCAGAATGGGGTCACCATCCCAAAATCTACGCTAACAAGGAAATCATACCATAATAATTAAGGTAAAATCGCGCTACTACCCTACCAATGGAATCACATAGCCCATATGTTCCGGTTTCACAAAATCCCAAGTTTCCCAAAATAGTATTATGTGCATGAATCTACAACACGCAACATATTTCTCTTATCCGATAACTCAACCGATCATCACCGGATAATCAAACTAACATACCGAAGTTCGAATTCCTTTTCCATCGTACCATCAATATGATATGCACTATGCACTAAATGCGTATGTATATCAATCACATTTTCCAAACCAGTTTGAAATCATTAAGTCTCGTCAAGAATACAAATTTTCGAAAGTTCTTTCAACAATTTCAAAACTAAAAACATAAATTTTGGTAAGACCACAGAATCAATTTTTGAAAAATTAACTTGGTTCGATGGTGCCAAGTATTCGATAACAGTTTCCTTCGAATCCACACGATTTCGAAGTTTTAAAATGAAAAGTATGCAAATGCTCGACTATATCCATACTCCTGTATCCCAATTCGGTTCGTCGCCAATATCCACTGATATTCCAACGGAAACCACACGATCGAGTTCCAAAACCTCAATATATAGACTCCGATAAAAACTCCTTTTCCACACATGATTCGTATCGTCAACCATTTACCCATTCTGGATCACCTCAAATATGATATGACAAAACGTTGAAACAAATCAAGCAAATCAAACACGGCGAAAGACTTCCCGAGAGGTTCCATTTGAACAAGTAAACCAAAGCCTCGAAAGGCGGAAATAACATAAGTAAACGATTGGTAAAGTGTTTTACAGATCTCGGGAGTTTTAGAAAACAGGAAAGTCTTTTGAAACATTAGGGTCTCAGCCCGTATTTTGTTTCGCATTACAAGAAGTTTAAAAAGTAGAAAACCCTTTACGGACCCCAAGTCCTGAGTTATAAAACCATTTCAAAATCGATTGGGTCTCGACCCAAAAAAATCATTTTCCGTAAAACATCCGTCAAACATTCATTTTGAAAGGTATCATTTTCAAATGATCAAAAGCAGTTCATATAACTCAAAATGAATTAACATGCTACATGTTCTTCTCAACCATGCACAATATTTCTCCCAGATGCACAATTCCGTTCCAAAATCTAACCAACATACTGATTTCCAAAATCATAGTTTCTCAAGATCATCAATCCTGTCCCAATTCTGTCATCTCATTCTGTAACGCATAATATCTGTAACGCATATTGTCTTTCTGAATCTCAAAACGTATCAACTTAGAATGGCAATAAATCTCAATGCAATTCAAAAATCCAAATACTTACAGATCGTGAAGCCGACGATTCCCCGTGATACTGGCACATGTCTCGACTCAAGAAAATACTCGACACAGATATTTTCAAAACACACGTTTGCCAAATCGGTTCGACTCAAGAACACAATACATCTCATTCCAGAGAAACTCATTAACACCATTTGGAAAGGTTATAACAAGCCCAGTACGATACTGGCAAATCCGATAACGCACAAGCCTGAGTGAACAACAAAGACTCACGGCTCTAGTATTTGTCAATCGACAACTCGAATGACGCGACAAAAACACGACCCAACTCGACCCAAATGCCTAGGTTTTCTCAACCTAAGCTCCGATACCATATTCTGTAACACCCTGCATTTAACCGAATATTACAGCCGTGGCCCCGAGATGGAACCCACAAGGCTAAAGGAAATTTTCGCAAACATTTACAAATGCCCAAGAGGCCAACGACAGTACTATCTTTAAAAATTCACAAAGACTTACAAAATCCATTTATCAAAAACCGTCGTAAAAACTCATTTGAAATCGCAAGGCCAAACAGCCGACACTCAAAAGTTTAGAAAACGATTTCCTGTAACCTCGCATTAGATACCAAAAGAGCATTACAAAATACTCACGCAGCGGAAAAGACCAACCATAAAGATACTCTAGCAACGGAATACGTAACCAATCAAGAACTCAAAGCACACAACATGTCCTATCCAAGATCCTCCGAAGCTCATCTCTTCACGACCGCTACAAGCTCGATACTCCGAGAACCTAAAAAGAAATCCCACGACTGGGTCACCATAATATCTAACAATGATAACCGTCACATCACATCAATAATACATACCAATGAGAATACGTAATAAGAATACGACCAACGTAATCTTACCGCCATAACTTTGCCTACTCAAATAATTCTCAAACTATCATAACCAACTCACGATACGGAAATATACCATTTCTGACCAATATGATCCATCGCATAACATCATCAAATCCCAAGACGATAATCGATCGTCCATCAAGACGAATACCAAAGGAAATACGGAACATACCTCGAGATATGAAATGCCACGACAATCATACCACTAATCCGAGATCGATCAATGCAATACGGACAAGGTCCTAACACAAGACCTACGAATGCATACTCATATGACCACGTCAATATGATCACAACAATAACAATCATGTATACTCAAAGGAAATCCAAGATCCAGCGCCTCAAGATAGATCCCTTGGTTGATCCTATCGATCAACATAAGGTGGATAACTAACAATACTCATGTGAACAACAACACATGATAAAATCAATGATGCGAATTCACAAGATTCCATCAACACAATCTTGTAATCCAACGATCCAGGCTTCTCAAAGATAGATCCCCATGATGATCCCGTCGAACCAACGCATGGTGGAAAACTCCCAACGATCCAGCGCCCTCAAAGATAGATCCCCATGATGATCCCGTCGAACCAACGCATGGTGGACATCCGATCCAGCCTCAAGATAGATCTCATGATCTCACAGATCAACACAACGTATAATTCACATGATCTCACAGATCAACACAACATAAACAATACAATTATGCACATACATATGCAACTCAATATGTTCATCAACATGAACAACATAACATGCACGACAACATGACAATTTACTAGACGACTCCATGTTCAACAACATGAAAGAAAATGTACGAGACCAAAATAAATAACACTAAACCATAATCAATATGGAATACTCGCCCGAGTCCTTCGAGAGCAACCTCGATGTACAATCATCACCGATAATTATCCGCAACGCCGACGATCCAAACGTATCATGAACCATAAATATTCGAATCCTCGTCTTTATCACAATGTAACCTCGATACTCGAACATACCAATAATCGAGATAAATCATATACATTATGATTTACCTCCTAATCGAAAGAACGATATGCGATCCGAATACCTGAGTTCACAATAATAATCATCGCTATATGCATTATAAACGAAATGAAACTGAAACCATTCATTAAACATTATAATCGAGCAAGTAATAACTTGCCTCGATACCGATACGATGATGATGAAGCCGCTACTACCACAATGCCTTCGTCTACGAGCTCCTCGGCCCGACCGAAGCAATTCACGAACATACTCGAACATGACCGCAACAAACGGTTATAATCATCGATCAATAAACTCAACCTATCAAGAAATCAAATAACACATATCCGATAACGGTCAACAATCGAGAAAACTAACCAATCGAACTCAACAAATTCAACACAACCTTGAATAAACACAATGTAACCAACCAAGTCAAACCATCACGAATTCCTAATCAAAACACAAAATATCAAGATCGTCGCCTACTTAGCGCACGTTAAACGCATAACGTAGTGTGCGCTAAGTTTCTCCCGTTAGCGCGCTAGGCAAGAAACGTAGCGTGCGCTAATCTTGCCGTAGTGGCATGCATTTCAAGCATCGTCTAACACTTCCATCATGACAATGATCAACTCATCTCGGATTAAGGATTTCATAACAATCATGACATATAATTTAATAGCTCTTCAAGAACACGAATTATCCAAATTCACGTTCATGATCCATAAATGATAAAATCCGATGTGTTCTAACATCTAAAAATCCTTATTCATCATGTTCTTCGACATACAATTTATATAACTTCAAGAATCACAGTAGCATCACCATAATTGTTTCCATACGAAGTAACCAACGACAAAACATCAAAAATCCGAATTGAAGAAGGGAATTACATTAACATATATATTGAATTCCATCCAAAACCATACGAAACATATCAATACTCATATATTGATAGCAACATTAACTTAGTACGGTAATCCAACTCGTTGTCATGCTCATCAACTTGTTTATATGATAATCATCAACTCAAGAACATCATATACAATCCAAAACGAAATCTCAAAGTGAAGAGTAATTACCTTTTTTTTGAAGGAAAGGATTGATTTCCAAGAATCACCAATGATTTCAAGAACAAAGCTTTACTCCATGATTTCCATCTTTAATCTTGTTAAAGAGGATCATCCTCAAAGTGTTTAGGAACTCCAAATGTTCTCACAAGGTTGTCTCTATCGGGTGAGAGGAAAGAAATGGATGAAATGTTTCATGACACCCGCTTGTACCTTTATATAGAATACCTTACTATCGTGCGCTAAACCCTTATGTTTAGCGTGCGCTAGCCTTAGCGTGCGCTTAATCGACTTTGTTAGCGTGCGCCATCGGGCCTGCAGGCTACCGCCTTGCTTCAGAACTACCTTACGACGTAATGCCCATGCATTAACGCACGTAAATCATCATGTCTAGCGCACGCAAGTCCTTACTCTTAGCGTGCGCTATCCGAAGTTGACTTACTACGTTGTTCACCTACCACTCGCCCCCACATTCCGACAAAGATCTTACAAGGATAAGATTCCTTGTTGACTGATATATATTTAGCGTGCGCTAAGCCTAATCTTTAGCGTGCGCTAATACTTCAGGACAAAAACCGTTGACTTACCAGAACGTGCGCCGAAAGCAGCCGGGTCCACACGCAGATTCCTTCCGATCTGTCTGCACTAGCGTACGCTAACCTATAAACGTAGCGTGCGCTAATCCTGCATGATAGCGTGCGTTATGCATGAATATCAGCGTGCGCTAATAAGGCTATACTTAGCCATTTTCCGCAGTTCTTGTCCAACCTCTCGACATACCAAAAACGAACATAAGACACACTGAACACAAACACTGAATCCAATAATGTCATCATACGATATACCCAATATCAAAAGTACGACAAACTGATACATAATATCCTCAAATGTAACTGTCGACCAAATACGACAATTATACCAATACTGACATCTCAGTCCTTCATTTATTTTATCCTTACAGTACAGATTCCATGCTGTACAATATAACTCGGATAAAATAATATCAAACAACAGTAGTAGAAATTCCGGATATTACAAGGAATGAATCCACTTTTCGTTTTCTCACTGTAAAATCTTCTACCCAGACAATTTTAGCTAGAGCTGGATCTGGTTGAGGAACAAATTCATTGAGTTCTTTGATTAGTTCTTCTGGTGTTGTTGCAACGACTATGATTCGTTTTGCACGCTCGGAAATAAAGCCCTTTTCGGCAGAGTAGTCGATGAAAGACAGTAAACCATCAAAGAAACCATTGACATTAAGCACTCCTATTGGTTTTTGATGAACATTTAGATGGGCTCTTGTAACCACATGAAAAAGTTCCTCAAGGGTGCCAAAACCACCGGGAAGGGCGATAAAGGCGCCAGAATTATTTATCATGTGAGTTATGCGATCTTGCATATTCACAGATCTAAACTCATCTCCAATAGTTGACCCTGATTTTACTTTCACCCGCAGGTTTTGGGATTACTCCCAACACTCTTACTCCTTCCATATAGGCAGTATGCACTCGTCCCATTAATCCTAGACTTCCTCCTCCGTAAACTACATGAATGCATTTTTCTCCTAAGGTACGACCTGTTGTGGGTCCGTCATGAAGCATGCCTCTTTTCCGTAACTAGATCCACCAAAAATGCAGACTGTAAAATTTTTTTGTGGAAGATGATGACTCCATTTTTGAAAAGAAATTTATTTAGAGAGAAAAAGAGAAAAGTACAAGTTTTAGGGATGAATAAAAGAAACAAGCACAAAGGTTATTTATAGAAGAAAAAATGAGGAAAAATTGTTTAACAAGTTTGTGATTGCGTTTGATTGTGCTTCAACTTCTCAATAGAATAATGAAAGCTTTTATCGCGTATCACATTTTTTATTCGTAAAATCTCACCACACGACAAAATAAAAGATACTTACGCGTATGTACGTGAGTTGTGATTGTGGCTCACATCTTCCTCGATTTTACGTTCGAAACGGCCTAAACGCCTTCTATGAGTCTGGGAGAAGCTTCCCATCCAATTTTCTTACAAATTGGCAAACAGGTCTTTTAACGCCGATTCCCAAGACGTTGTTCATATTCTCGGTTTGAATTTATTCCACAAACATTGAATTCGTAATACACAAGTCCACTAGGATGCGTGTCAAGAGAAATTTCGATATTATCTAAATTCTCCTTATTCGACCATCATTAATGAACCGAATTTTATCTTCTCTCGTTTGTAGATGGAATTCCTAAAGATCGACATTTTGCATTACCCCATCTAGCACATTTATAGCAAACGGCTAGAATCTTTGCTCGTCGTTTCTTGGCATATGAACTTTTTCCAAGCCCTGGTAAGAATCTAGTTGGTGTTTCTGTGAATTCACCTTCTATTCTTACTTTGGCTTCGATAATGAATCTTATGTCAAAAGGTATGCTTTTATTCGTAAGCAACCTCATCCTTTCAAGCCTTGTCTTGTAAATTTTTAAAATTGCATTTTTGCTTAGAAAGGGAAATATTTTTTCAATTTTATACAATGTTTCTTCCATGACAAAAAAAATTAAAATGAAAAACGATAAAATATCTACAAATATCAGTTGTTTGTGGAAATCAAAATCCGACTTTGATAGTCACGGAGTACCGTTATCCGCCACTTGACCGGACAGAAAAATTATATTTGGCCTAAAACAATCCCCGGCAACGGCGCCAAAATTTGATCGGCCAAAAACTTATCCTAAAAATAGGAGTTCTTGAGTCGCTCGCAAATATATGTAGTTTGTGGTAAGTTCTACCAAGGTCTTTTCTCTCGAGGATTGTCCAACAGGGCTTCGTATAATTTTTTGTTATAGATTGCGAGAAATAAATACTAAAATAGATTATTGGGTTTTTAAATATTAATTAAATTAAAATGCACTATTTTTAATTTAAACTATTTTTTAATAAGACTAGTTTATATAAGACTATTTTTATACTAGACTATTTATATTAAGACTATTTATACTAGACTATTTATATTAAGACTATTTATACTAGACTATTTTTAACTAGTGAAAATGAATAGAATTAAAATGAGTTGGAAATTTATAAAATCTAGGGGAATACGGGTTCATTAAATTAGGTATTTAATTAAGTATAGGAATTGATTTATATGGATATAAAATAAAAAACGAATGTTTTTCGAGTAATCAACTTTTCACCTCCGTACTTTCGTAATCAAAGATGTCTTAATCGCTGTCACTTTTTTAAGATGTTGATAACAAGATTAACACTTGATAGATTGAAAAGATGTGTTTCCAATACACTTAACAATCAATCAAGGAGGTTTCACTAGTAGAAATAGGATATGATCAATCTCTATTTAAACCAATTAGTCCTTTCATTTCTCTAACTTGACTATTTTTAGGATAAACGATCGTTCATCGAGTAATCAACTTTTCACCTCCGTACTTTCGTAATCAAAGATGTCTTAACCACTTTCGCAATCTTAAGATGTTGATAACAAGATTAACATTTGATAGATTGAAAAGATATGTTTCCAATTCACTCAACAATCAATCAAGAAGGTTTCATTAGTAAAAATAGGATATGATCAATCTCTATTTAAACCAATTAGTCCTAAAAATAGTTTAAATCAATCAAATACTCAATATATAACCTAATAGAAATCCCCCTTCCCCTAGGAAGAAAGATTACCTACTCATTGGTTCACACAAACTAAAATTATAATAGAAATAATTGATATATATAATATATATATATAAAAACTTTTAATTACTAGAACTTGATGACAATAGATAAAACTTACTTGAATATGATGAATCAAAGTGCAAGAAACAAACTTCAAAATATAACTTCAAACTTGTTTAAAGGTTACAAGCTTACAAAAATTGAAAGTAAAATACTAAGTAAAATACTAAGTGCTTATTGATCAAGCACTTTTCAATTACAAACTAAATGAAAGAAAAACTTCAAACCAAAAATAAAATACAAACTAAAATTGAAAGTTCTAAGGAAAATATATTGCTAAAAGAAAGGAGTATTTCTTAGCACGAAGATGGGTTTTAGAATTGGTAATTGGTATTGGTAATTGATAAATTGGTTGGGTTTTGCAATGGATGAACATGTCCTTTTATAGGTGATTTTCAAGAATACAATTGATTATTTAATTGAAAATATCTATTGTAATATCATTTTTTTAATTCTTTGTTCACACTTCACCCATGACTTTGATTTTTCAGATTTTTGACCATAAAAATATCTTTGTAACACCCCAAACTAGGCGGATATTACAGTGCCGTAGATCCCCAACTGGGACCTACCAGGCAAATGAAAATGAATGAATTACACAAGATAAATGTAGTACCGAACTACATTACAACAATAATTACTCCGATGAGGAGTTTAGTTACAACACACCAGGACAATACCGAACACTAGTGTATTTTATATGAAGATAAAATACACAACACTGAATGAAACGGAGTATTCAAATGAAAGTCTGCAGCGGAAAATAAAGGACAATAACATGAATAACTGAAAGATCGGGGCCCCCTACTAGTATCACTAGGACTCCTCGACGTCAACATGCTATTCCCGTGCGTTTGTCTTGCCATGACCTGAAAAACAAAATCCCCAAATGGGGTCAGTTACAAAGAACAACAATCCTCAAGGGTTGAAAAATACACAATCATGATTTAACTGAAGTTATGAAATATCCTTAGTTATGAATTACGCTGAAGAGGGGTATCATAGTACGCCCGTAGTGTTCTGTGCAAGTGTACAAGACGAATGACCGGACACACCCGTCCTTGTACCTAATTAGTCTCACGGAGGTAATCTGTTACCGTGTGCACAGTCCAATGTATCACTCCCAATACATGGCCATAACGTACCCAACTAAAAATTCCACACATCCGCACCCGGCCACGCAATATGAACCCAGAAGGTCATATGAACGAGAATGACCGTAATGAATATCAATGAATAAATAATAATCTGACAAAGTCAAGAAAGACTCACCGAGATGAAAATAATAATGAAATGAATGATAGCTCAACGAAAAGATTGGAACCGTCGTTCCTTATGACTGAAGTGATTAATTGACAATAACAAGTTTTAATATGATTAATACAATGATGAATGAGTATGATTATGAATGATCAACAACAAAAGGTATGAATATCCTTTTAACCGAGTAAGAATTAACTTACTCAACACCGGCGACAATTATTCTTCCACGAACAACGTCCTAATTGAGATATCGGTCGCTCGAACAACCTTAAATAATACAATTACCAACAATCCGTTCAATATACGAATCAAACACGAATATAACGAACTCAAAACTGTAACACCCCCAATATATTCGGGAATATTACAGCGCCGTAAATCCTTTACATAAGGATTTACAAGGCTGAAGAATTTAAACAGGCATTAAAAGATACTAACGAACGGAAATAACGAAATTACGGTACAACAATTCTGACCCAGTACAGAAATAGTACAATTTGTTCAACAGAACTCAATAATACATCACCAAATTCAAATCATCACAAACGACTTCGTACTCGAGTACTTATTGAAATAACGAATAAACACTAGATAAATAAACCCGGTCAGGACATCACTCTGCACCCTCGTCGTCATACAGTTCCAGTGGTTGTTTCCCCGCTCTCATGGATCCTGAACACAAACAAAATGTTCACCCCCGAAGGGGTTAGCACAACGATGCTAGTACAAGTACCACAACATATTATTCATATCTCACGGTGAATAATAATAACATAAACGACAAAATACCAACGAGTCTTATCCTACGAGAAACTCAAACATAACATACACAACTGATCTAACATAAACGACAAAATACCAACGAGTCTTCATACGACAATTCGAAAAGCTAAATGGTTGATATCAACACCTCTATATCAGTCCATATTATCATACTGAAGTTGATAAACGTCCTATATATACTAGATAAATCCTTCCATGATCAAACCTTTAGATTTATCTAACAATAAGGATGTTAACGTCTAGTCCAAGATTACTATGAAATCATCTATTAGATTCGGTTTACCAATGATAGAAGCTTCCCTTCACATATTCAGTGTACTAAGATTCGAATCATGATGATTATAATCAAGGTATTTAAGGCTTATTCAACTCACTATTCCAAACATGATATACTTGGATAATTCATCTATGAACATCCATATCTTGTTAACATGATCATCCAAATCGTTAGAATCCAATTCTAAGTCTGGAGATAGATTGAACATACCTTAAAATGACGAAATCACTGAACCGTAAGGTAGAATCCAACTCCGGTTGGTTGTATGCCCTTCCAAGGTGCTATTCCACTTCCATGAACATTCCACGTGATAACCAATGTATAAACCTCAACAATATGTGCTCTAAGTGTATAGAAGCATTACTACAACTCTCTGAACTCTCAAGATTGAGGAAGGTGCGAAAGAAATGCAAGCCAACACGGTTGATGTCCCATTTATAAAATTCTGCATTATTGACAAGTTAGCGCACGCTACTAAGCATCCCTTAGCGTGCACTAATAATGGTTGACTTTAATTTGTCCTAAAGGCCAATGGGAATCTTATCCGGACCCATGTCCCGGCTGGCGCATGTGTTATCCGTCCCGCTCAATAATTGAGCTCTTAGCGCACGTTACTCCTACCTGTGTAGCGTACGCTAATAATGGCCCGATAGCGCGCGTTAAGATACATTCTTAGCGTGCGCTATCACAAGGTTGCTTGAGAAATTTTGCATGTTTCTATACTTATGCAATATGATATCAATGCACTAAATACCATACTCCAATAATCAAAATCATCAATCCGAAATAATACATGGTTGAATACAGATGAAATACACTGTAATAAATCCGGATATTACATACTCTCCTACTAAAAAGGAGTTTCGTCCCGAAACTCAAGACGAAAATAACTCAGGATATCTAGACTTCATATCAGCTTCCGTTTCCCAGGTGGCTTCTTCCGTTCTATGACGTGACCACTGAACTTTGACCAAAACGATTGACTTGTTCCTCAGTTGCTTAACTCGACTCTCGAGTATCTTGACTGGTCTTTCTTCAAACGTCCCATCCCGCTCGACTTCGATCTCGCCGAAATCGATGATATGACTGGGATCTGGTATATATCTCCGTAACTGGGATACGTGGAACACGTTATGAACGTGGCACAATGACGGCGGCAATGCTAATCTGTATGCCAACTCCCCAACTCTCTCGAGGATCTCAAATGGCCCGATATATCTCGGACTCAGCTTTCCTTTCCTTCCGAAACGAAAGATTCCCCGAGTAGGAGAAACCTTCAAAAGTACATGATCCCCAGTATTGAACTCCAATGGGCGACGACGTACGTCCGCATAGGATTTCTGGCGACTTTGGGCAGTCAGCAGCCTTTCACGAATTAAGGCTATCTTCTCTCGAGTCTGCTCGATCAACTCTGGTTCTGTTCCGATCAAGTCCGATGAATCGTCCCAGCATAGGGGCGATCTGCATCTCCTTCCGTATAATGCCTCAAACGGTGCCATCTTAATAGAAGTGTAACACCCCCAATCCACTCAGGGATATTACACGCCGTAGACCCTCTCCTCGAGGATCTACCAGGCTGGTAACAACATTTAACATCTCGATAATGCCTTCAAGGCTAAAATGACTCAGTAGACCGATTTGGTCTTTCCACAAATACATACAACTCAAATACAACTCATGCCCACGCAGGGGACAAAATACAACCACACCCGTACAATGGGAACAATATAGCAGCGGAAAATAAAGTACAACTGAACCAACACACGATGTACGGTCCCTCATGTGATTAGTATCGATCATCTTTCATCATCCTTCGTGCCGACCCTGTGTTATGCTCCAAAACCTGAATGCAAAAACAGACATCCACCCCCCGAATACTCGGGGGTTAGCAAAACTCCACTGTTTTGCTAGTGCAAGAACAAAGTGCAAATACGAGCCATACAATTCACATTCCACGAATAACAATAACCAGGAATCCTCAAGGTTCCAAACGAAACGAAAAGCACTTCTCGAGGCAAGAATTTGAGAAAACATTTCAAGATCGAAATATCATAAATCAATGGAAGTAATTTATAAAACGGTTTAGAATGCCATCAAGAGTTTTAATAGAAAACAATTTAGGATTATCAAATCCTAATTTTCAAAATCCAAAAGACAAAAGGGGTCACCGCCCCAAAGGTTTACTTTCCGAAAAATGACATTTACCAAACCGTTGGGATTTTAGCCCCAAATCCGTAAAATGACTTTTACAAAACCATTGGGATTTTAGCCCCAAATCTCATCAACTCACAGTACACAAGAACGACCACAAGGTTCGTCTCCCAACATCAAAATCCACAAATAAAGGATTTAAAACAAACAACAAAATACTCTAGTGCCATCCTAGCCAAGTAAGCCAAACGAACACTTACCTCTTACACACTTAGTCGATGCATGCAATCATGAAAACACAGTTCCAAAGCACTCATTTCCGGAAATGCCAATATCGAATCACATTTGTAAAATGCACCACAATTAACCGCGGACCCACAGCTTTGTGGATCCCTGCCGAGACCCCGTCGGATCTAACCCACAGTGGTTAAAAGCAAGCTCGCGGTTCCACAGCTTCGTGGAGCCCTACCGAGACCCCGTCGGATCTAACCCGCAGTGAGCATACACACACACACGTTACTCATGCAATACTAACATGCTAAGAATGTAAGTTCATTAAGAATACTCACTAGAGATGGCCATTAACTCGACACCATTATCAAACTCTTCAAAACACAATAACAAGATTAAATACGGAATACACGATTCCATAACTTTAAACAATAGGAGTATCATCATAAAATCCTTCAACGTTCAAAATAATCAAATCATAATCAATTCTCAAAGTACCGTTCACAAAACACACGCGTTTTGAAAGAAAGCCTTTAACGAGGCCAAACCGAAATCCTTTGAAACTTCATTTCAAATAACCAAATAAACACATCAAGACGACCACCGATCATCATATCCATAAAACGAGAAAAGTATGGGCAAGGTACTTGCCTCGAATAACCACAACGCGGAGAATCGGCCGAAGTAGGTTGGCACGAACCGACTACGAACTCGCCGACTCCACCGAACGACAACCCGCAACAATGAACTATGAATGAAAACAATAACAACGAAAATGAATTCCATAATACGACTCAAAGCCGTTGAATTCAAAGAACGAATGACGAAAGTTCAAGCGTTTCCCCCAAAACGGCCAAGAACACGATTCGTTCCGTCAAAACCCGAAAACGGAATTCTAAGTTGAAATATGGATATACAATCCATAGAATATGTTTAACAACATCATTTAACCATAATCGATCCATCAAGAACGGATGAAAAACAAGATCAAGGACAAATTCCCCAAAAAGTCAATTTGAAGGAAATCAAGAAATATACTTCGATTCGACGAAGAACAATGGATTAAATGATGTTAAACACAAGGATACTACCAAGATTAATCATATCCATCATGAATTAATCAATAATACGGAACGAATCGGACAAAAACGCAAAAACCCCCAAATTCACGAAATTAGGGTTCTAAGGAAGGTTACCTTGATTCGCTGGATCAAAGGACGATATAGGATGATCGATTGATGATATAACCTCAATAACTTCATGGATTGGTTGTCAAACAACATGGCTTCATGGTGATATCACCCTCCGCCGCGGAAGGAAATGAGAAGAAGGAGAAAAATGGCCAAAAACCCGTGTGCAGGGCCATAAATAGGCTGCACAGTGTGCCGCGGCCCAACGGGAGTGTGCCGCGGCACAGGCCCAAAAATGGCTCCCAGTGGTCGGCAGTGTGCCGCGGCTCGGCCGGAGTGTGCCGCGGCACCGCAGATCGGGCCGCCGAGAAAATGCCACAGAGTGTGCCGCGGCCCTGCCAGTGGTGTGCCGGCTCACGATCGCCGCTGAATCGCTGATCACCGCCGTGACTCGCCAGAAGCTGCCGAGCACTACCGCCGTGACTCGGCGGCCGGCCTGTGTTGCCGGCCATGACTCGGCCGGGGCCAACTCCGACGGCCCGAATGACCCCGAAATCCGAACCTGAATACGAATCGATGATACGGTTACGACGTACTCGCAAAGACGAATCTAAGAGCTAAGAGAACACACAATTCAGACCACCCGAAGGCTCGGAATTCAACAACGGAAGTAATTACCCAAAACTTTAGGAAATTACGAAAATGGCCCAAAACGTCCGAAAATCACGATACGCGATCGAAACACCAAACCAAAGCTCGCAACATGAATAATAACATTAAATGAACCTACGAGAAACTCGAAACAACAGTTTCGGACGAGATTCGCAAGAATCGAACTCAAGTGCGGAAAAGCCGCTAAAAAGCTCGGAACTCAACAAAACGATACCGAAACGAACTCGGATGACAAAAAGTGCAGAATTAATCATTCTCGAAATGACGAAACGGTCATGAGTGAGTCGTCAAAATGGACTCCGTCCGAAAAAAGAAATTTACCGAAAATCGAAAATTGCGGATATTACAAGAAGCATGCCAACTATTGTTGTAGGTAAATTCAATCAACGGTAGATGAACTTCCCAATCGTTTGACCAATCTAAGGCACAAGCCCTTAGCATGTCTTCCACCGTTTGTATAGTTCTCTGCATTGTCCGTCGACCGGGTGATAAGTCAGATCAAGTTCAATTCGGTCCCCAAGGCCTTATGAACTGCTTTCCAAAAGTGAGACACAAAACGGCCGTCTCGATCAGAAACAATGGTCTTCGGCGTACCATGCAATCGAACTATCTCCGAAATAAAGACCCGTGCCAACCTCTCTGGTCCCCACGTATCCTTAATGCCTAGAAAATGAGCCGATTTGGTTAAACGATCAACTATCACCCAAATCATGTTCATTCCTGTCCTGGTTTTCGGCATATTAGTGATAAAGTCCATCGATATGTCCTCCCACTTCCATTCAGGAATCGGGAGTGGCTTCAACATTCCAGCAGGCCGTTGATGCTCGATCTTAACCTGCTGACAAGTCAAGCATTTCGAAACATAGTCCGCTACGTCTTTCTTCATGTTGCCCCACCAGAAGTTCTGTTTCAAGTCCTTATACATTTTACTGGTGCCCGGGTGGATAGAATAGGGCGAACTATGAGCTTCCTTCATAATTGTCTGCTTCAGAACATCAACATCGGGAACGCAGAGTCGGTTCTGAAATCTCAAAACTCCATCGTCATGAATTATGAATCCGGGGGCCTTTCCTTTGATCACTTCATCATGCAACCGAATCATCAAAGGATCATCTGCCTGTCTAGATTTGATTTCTTCGGTGAATGATGAAGTTATCTCCATCACGCACAGCTGTCCTTGGACTCTTTGTAACCACACTTAAATCCCTTCACGAATCATCTCTCGTTGAAGGCTAAGTTGGGATGTCAGCGTCTCCAGCATCTGAATAGAGACAGGCTTGCGGCTAAGTGCATCGGCCACTACATTTGCTTTGCCTGGATGATATAAAATCTCCAAGTCATAGTCCTTAATCAGTTCCAACCATCTTCTTTGCCGCATGTTCAACTCTTTCTGACTAAATATGTACTTGAGACTCTTATGATCCGTAAAGATCTGACAGTGAGTTCCGTACAGATAATGCCTCCAGATCTTCAAGGCAAAAACCACTGCTGCTAGCTCCAAATCATGTGTTGGGTAATTCACTTCATAAGGTTTCAGTTGTCGCGACGCATAGGCGATCACCTTATCATTCTGCATCAATACGCACCCAAGTCCTTGGTTCGAAGCATCACTGTAAACTATGAATCCTTCAGTTCCCTGCGGAAGTGATAGAATCGGTGCCGTCGTCAATCTCTTCTTCAATTCATCAAAGCTAATCTGACACGATTCATTCCACTCAAACTTTTGAGTTTTCTGCAGAAGTCGAGTAAGTGGGCGGGAGACTTTAGAAAACCCTTCCACGAATCGACGATAGTATCCAGCAAGTCCTAAGAAGCTTCGGACCTCTTTCACGTTCTTTGGAGGCTTCCAATCCAATATTGCTTCGATCTTATGAGGATCTACTCGGACTCCTCTAGCTGACACTACATGGCCGAGGAACATTACTTCCTTTAGCCAGAATTCACACTTAGAAAGTTTGGCGTACAATTGTTCGTTTCTCAAAAGTTCCAATACAATTCGCAAATGCTGCGCATGTTCTTCAGGACTCTTAGAATATACCAGGATGTCGTCAATAAACACGACCACAAATTTATCCAAAAATTCAATGAACACACGGTTCATCAATTGCATAAATACAGCAGGTGCGTTAGTGAGACCAAACGGCATCACCACAAACTCATAATGCCCGTAGCGAGTTCTGAACACTGATTTCGGAACATCAGATTCCTTAATCCTCAGCTGATGGTATCCTGATCTCAGATCAATTTTAGAAAATACTGTGGCCGCTTGCAACTGGTCAAATAGATCATCAATCCGTGGCAACGGATACTTGTTCTTAATCGTCATCTTGTTCAGCTCTCGATAGTCAATACACAGTCGGAGCGATCCATCCTTCTTTCGGACAAAAAGAACTGGCGCTCCCCAGGGTGAAACGCTTGGCTGAATATAGCCCTTGTCCAGTAACTCCTCTAACTGCTTCTTCAATTCGTACATCTCCGTAGGTGCCATACGATACGGCGCCTTAGAAATTGGTGTCGCTCCGGTTCCACTCAATGGTAAATTCCACATCCCTTCGTGGAGGTAGTCCAGTAACTCGTCAGAAATACATCTGGAAATTCGTTCACAACAGAATGGTTGAAAGTTCCACAATTTCATCTTCTTTCTTCATTGCGTAACACCAAGTCTGCATGTACTGTTTTAACAATTTGTGACTTTCATCGCCTTGATCAATTTCCACGAGCTTCCGGTTTCCATCCTCAAACAGAATCTCGGAACCATCGTCGCCGATCAGCGAGATGTTCCTCCTTGATAGTTCACAATTGCTCCATATCGATTAAGCCAATCGTCTCCGAGTATCGATCGTCTCCTTGCATTTCTATCACGATCGGGTTTGAGAGCCACTCTCTGCCTCCAAATGATACAGAAAATTTCTAGTTTCTAAATTTCCGACAATCCTCTCTCCACTCAAAACCAACCACATAAGGTTCACAAGCATGAAAACCGGAAATATTCAAACGATTTACACAAGACAAAGATATGAAAGAATGTGTAGCTCTGTATCGAATAAAACGCTAACTGGCCGGGAAAGGATCTCGGACAAGACTGATGCGGCAAAGAGATCCCGATCGTCTGTCCTCCTCATCTCGCATGCACGTGGGGAGCAGATCCGCACTCGATGTCCCCTTTCGGTCCCATTGTCCTCTGCCCGCCCGCGGCCAAAATTCCGAGGCATCCGAACACTTTGCGTCTGTGGAATACCGGCCTCCTTCTCGGATAGGCCGTGGTGTACGGCTCAAAGACTTTGCAGCCTCTTCACAAAACACCGCCCGATGTCCCTCTCGTCCACAATCAAAACAAATCACGGCAGAAGGGGGCAATTCCACGATAGTGCCCCGTCTGGCGCAGCTTAAAGCATTTCTGGTAACATCGTAATAGTTGATGTCGCCCAAATTCTTTCCGCTCCTAGTCGGGTGCGGAGGTTTCTTGAAAGAATGGAAGGATGACCGGGCCTTACGGGCCCCACTGCTTCTTGTGCTCTGTAAAAGTACCGAGACTTTCTGCTTGGATTCTCAAAATTTCTCCATGGCTACTTCCTTGATCTCATATGCCAACGCCTTATCCTGGTATTGGCGGAGTGTGGTACATTCGAATCGGACATGTACCTCAACTTCTGGTTTCATTCTCATATCGAAATGGATCATCATTTCTCGCATCTGCTCAATGATGTCGAACAAATGCCGATTGTTGGTTAAACGCCTTGATCGCCGGGATATCGGCACATCGTAAGGCCGAGCGAGAAAACTCCCGAACTTTGGCTTCCCTCACGGGACGAGGGCGATCGGGCTTCCATCATCAATCTAAACTCTGTCCAATCGGCATCATGGTCTACAGGCCGGATGGCTTCCCACCATTCGGACGCTTCCCCTATCAGAAAATATTGAGCGATAGAGGCTCTCCGGTCGTCTGGGCAGTTGATCCCGGCAAAGATTTTCTCTAGCTCCTTTAACCAATGATCCCAGGTGGGAGTCTCGTAAATACCGTCGAATTTGGGTGGTTGCATCTTCGCCACTTCTTGCAGCCACCGGTCACCTCGATTTCCCATATCTGGGATCCCTTGCTGTCTCTCTCCCTGCTGTAGTCCTACCGCCACTTGCATTCGGTCCACGACCTGGGCGAACTGAGTCATCTGGTTCACCACTTGACGAAGGATATCTGGTACAGCAGGATCTGGTTCATTATTAATAGACTGTTGCGGCTCGCCTGAGCTATGACTGGCCTGATTAGAAGGCGACGCCTCCCTTTCGGCATTTCTCCGTCCGCGTCCACGACCGCGACCACGTCCACGTCCGCCTCTCAACATACTGTAAGCATAAATACTCAATATACAGGAAACAACATCGTTCTAATATTCGAGTATAAAGAGATACCATATGCAAAGAACGAGATAGAGTTTAGGAACTTACAACCACTGTTTGCATGAAGACGTAGGCAGTGCAGTGATGTCATTCACGGCCGGTTATCCCAAAAGACATAAATGACCCCTATTTTAACCCAACGGCCAAGATATCCATAATCTTAGCTCCGATACCATATTCTGTAACACCCTCAATATATTCGGGAATATTACAGCGCCGTAAATCCTTTACATAAGGATTTACAAGGCTGAAGAATTTAAACAGGCATTAAAAGATACTAACGAACGGAAATAACGAAATTACGGTACAACAATTCTGACCCAGTACATAAATAGTACAATTTGTTCAACAGAACTCAATAATACATCACCAAATTCAAATCATCACAAACGACTTCGTACTCGAGTACTTATTGAAATAACGAATAAACACTAGATAAATAAACCCGGTCAGGACATCACTCTGCACCCTCGTCGTCATACAGTTCCAGTGGTTGTTTCCCCGCTCTCCTGGATCCTGAACACAAACAAAATGTTCACCCCCGAAGGGGTTAGCACAACGATGCTAGTACAAGTACCACAACATATTATTCATATCTCACGGTGAATAATAATAACATAAACGACAAAATACCAACGAGTCTTCTCCTACGAGAAACTCAAACATAACATACACAACTGATAATCACAACATGATATCAATACATACACATGGTAATTCCATCGATCCAAATGCTCACTGCCTAGAACCCACGATGATCCCGTCAGACCAACCCGTGGTGGAAAAACCCGTCCGATGATCCAGCGCACGCTAGCATAGATCCCCCGATGATCCCGTCGGACCAACACGAGGTGGACACACAATAACGACATACATGCACGACAATATGTATAACAACAATACATAAAACAATTAAGGTACTTGCCTTGATTTGAAGACAATAACAACACTTTCACGAAAATGAACACTCGAAGATCGTCCTCCTCAATCGATCACGTAACGAGACCAAACCTTAACAAAAGAAATGATATAGGATTTATCTCACGTCGTACAAATGTTTAACAATTCGATTAACGGTCAAAAGTTCATAAACTGCAATCTGCCCGAATAGCTTAGCGCACACTAAGTACTCGTAGCGTGGCGCATGCTCGCCCGATAGCGCACGCAAACAACAAAGCCTAGCGCACGCTAACGATGCATGGTCAGTACTTCACTGATCAGCCAACTGACTCGTCTGAAGGTCTAGCGTACGTTACATACCAAACGTAGCGCACGCTAACTACTGCTCGATAGCGCACGTTAAATTGCATAGCATAGCGTGCGCTATCTATGCATGGCAGTTTACTGCTGAGCAGTAAACTGTTCTTGCCATGTTTGAAACAACGAAATCTAGCGTGATAATTCATGTTACTTCCATGAATACCATGCCCACACCCTTATGAATGATTATACGGATAAAGACAACTTCGGATTCAAGGATATGCATACCAATATAAAACCATATTCTTTTCCGACTTCAAATCTTCATACGACAATTCGAAAAGCTAAATGGTTGATATCAACACCTCTATATTAGTCCATATTATCATACTGAAGTTGATAAACGTCCTATATATACTAGATAAATCCTTCCATGATCAAACTTTTAGATTTATCTAACAATAAGGATGTTAACGTCTAGTCCAAGATTACTATGAAATCATCTATTAGATTCGGTTTACCAATGATAGAAGCTTCCCTTCACATATTCAGTGTACTAAGATTCGAATCATGATGATTATAATCAAGGTATTTAAGGCTTATTCAACTCACTATTCCAAACATGATATACTTGGATAATTCATCTATGAAAATCCATATCTTGTTAACATGATCATCCAAATCGTTAGAATCCAATTCTAAGTCTGGAGATAGATTGAACATACCTTAAAATGACGAAATCACTGAACCGTAAGGTAGAATCCAACTCCGGTTGGTTGTATGCCCTTCCAAGGTGCTATTCCACTTCCATGAACATTCCACGTGATAACCAATGTATAAACCTCAACAATATGTGCTCTAAGTGTATAGGAGCATTACTACAACTCTCTGAACTCTCAAGATTGAGGAAGGTGCGAAAGAAATGCAAGCCAACACGGTTGATGTCCCATTTATAAAATTCTGCATTATTGACAAGTTAGCGCACGCTACTAAGCATCCCTTAGCGTGCGCTAATAATGGTTGACTTTAATTTGTCCGGTGCGTCGTGGGAATCTTATCCGACCCATGTCATTTGGCGCATGTGTTATCCGTCCCGCTCAATAATTGAGCTCTTAGCGCACGTTTCTCCTACCTGTGTAGCGTACGCTAATAATGGCCCGATAGCGCGCGTTAAGATACATTCTTAGCGTGCGCTATCACAAGGTTGCTTGAGAAATTTTGCATGTTTCTATACTTATGCAATATGATATCAATGCACTAAATACCATACTCCAATAATCAAAATCATCAATCCGAAATAATACATGGTTGAATACAGATGAAATACACTGTAATAAATCCGGATATTACAAAAACGTCGATACGATTAAACTAAGTTCATTGGGACATTATATCGAATACGTTGTATCCAAACTCCGATTGTTTACAATCAAACCTCGATATACCAATATCAAAATCCCCAAGAAGTGTTTAAAACCAACAAAACATCTCCAATATGATCAATAATCCGTTATGAATATCCAAAAATGTGATTATAACAACAATTAGTCGAAAATCCCCAATTCCAACTCCATTTTCAAGGTGTTCTTGAATAATTCCTCAATAATCCAATGAATCCTTATACAAACTCATAATCATATACATATCCCTTCATATATCATGATTAAAACGTCCAAAACATCGTATCTCAACACAAAAATCGAAATCCAAGGTGTTGAAGAATATTACCTTTGAAGATTCAAGTACTTTAATCCGAAGAACACGCGTTAGATTGATTATCCGGGCTTCACGATCGAAAGGAGATGAAGAAAATCAAACACCCAAATGATTTGTGAAGGAAAAACCCTCCCTCAAGCTTACTCTCTCGGTTGAAGGTGAAGAAAAGGGGGAGAAATGGTGAAATCTTGAAAAAAGCGAATTTAAGGGAGTTGGCGCTGCCGGACACGGCCGTGCCCGATCGGCACGGTCGTGTCGCACCTGGTGGCAGCAGGGACTCGGCCGTGTCTGCTTGACACGGTCGCGGCGTGGAGGGCCTTCCGATGACCCGTCAAGCGGCGACTCGGCATGACTCGACCGTGCTGCGGCACGGTCGGGCGTCTTTGGCGATCGGTTACAGCTTATCCTAAGAGTTCGACTCGGCCGTGCATTCGACACGGTCGGGTCTCGAGGCGAACACTTGGCGATTTCCGGACGAAATGCAGCACGCGGGCCGTGTCGGACGACACGGCCGAGTTCGTTCGGCAGTGATCGGCCAATAACTGAAAATGAGCGGTTGAGCTAAAACGACCATAACTTTCTCGTCCGGACTCCGATTGACTCACCGTTTGAACCATTAGAAAGCTAACTAGATGCTCTATAATATTGCAAAGATTTAGAATTTTTGGAATTACCAAAAATTAATGGTGATCTAACAAAGTCGAACTCATATGAGGAAAGTTGAAACAATGAACAATAACGATACACAACTCGAAGTTTTTACGAACGGTGAACACGGGTGAATGAACATGATTGATGAATGATTATAAATGAGTGAAAATCCACTGAGTGACAATCACCGAATGAAATTACTGAATGATAATGACTGAATTACAACCGGGTATTACATACACCCCCCCTTAAAAGAGTTTCGTCCCCGAAACTAAGGGTCAAACGACTCGGGATAACTCTCTCGCATACTATCCTCGGTTCCCAAGTAGCCTTTTCGACTCCGTGTCTAGACCACTGAATCTTGACCAAAGGAATCGACTTATTCCTCAACTGTTTGATTCGCCGCTCCAACACTCGTACAGGACGCTCCTTGTACGAATGATCATCCGCGATCTCGATTTCGTCGAACTGAAGTATGTGACTCGGGTCGGCAACATACTTTCTCAACTGAGAGACATGAAACACATTATGAATTCGGCTCAAAGCCGGAGGTAAAGCCAATCGATAAGCTAACTCGCCTACTCGATCCAAAATTTCAAACGGTCCAATGGATCTCGGACTCAACTTCCCCCGTTTTCCGAAATGGAAAATACCTCGACTCGGGGATACCTGGACCAAAACGTGGTCACCCGTCTCGAACTCTAGTGGTCGACGACGATTATCTGCATATGATTTCTGTCGACTATGAGCTGTCAACATACGACTCTTGATCAGAGCTACCTTCTCCCGGGCGGCTATAAGCATATCGGGCTCGGTGCCGATTGATTCTGACAAGTCATCCCAACACAAAGGAGATCGACAACGACGACCGTACAAGGCCTCGTAAGGTGCCATCTTAATGGAGGCATGCCAACTATTATTATACGTGAACTCGATCAGTGGTAGTTGGGCTTCCCAATCGTCCTTCCAGTCGAGGACGCAAGCTCTCAACATGTCCTCTAATGTCTGAATAGTCCTATTTGATTGTCCATAGGACTGAGGATGAAAGGCAGTACTGAGATTAAGCTGAGTTTCCATAGCACGATGAACTGATTTCCAAAAATGAGACACAAATCGTCCGTCACGATCGGAAACGATACTCTTAGGAGTACCGTGCAGTCTTACTATCTCCTTGATGAATAACTGGGCCAGTCTCTCGGGACTCCACATATCCTTGATTTCAAGGAAATGAACTAAATTAGTAAAGCAGTCCGCGATCACTCAGATCGTATTCATGCCACGACGACTTGTCGGCAATTCGTGATGAATTCCATAGAAATGTCTTCCCACTTCCATTCTGGAATAGGGAGCGGTATCAGCATATTCGCCGGTTGCTGATGTTCCATCTTAACTTGTTGACAGGTTAAGCATCTCGAAACAAATTCTGCGACTTCTCGCTTCATATTACTCCACTAGTAATTTTGTTTCAAGTCCTGGTACATCTTGCTGGACCCCGGATGAACAGAATAAGGGGTAGCATGAGCTTCTCTCAAAAATAGAGTTTTTCAACTCGTCATTCGCCGGTACGCACAACCGGTTCTTAAACCTCAAAAGTCCATCCTTGTGGACCACGAATCCAGGGGCTTTCCTCTGAGCCACATCTTCACGAATGCGCAACAATGCTGGGTCTGAACCCTGATTCTCCCTAATTGCATCCTCAAGAGATGATGAAATCTATAACATACAAAGCTGTCCCTGAATTCGCTGAAGCCAGACCTCGATCTCGGGTCTAAGGAATTCCTGCTGAAGCTTCTTCTGAACTGATAAACGAGCAAGCATCTGCCCCTGCACAGACTTACGACTCAAGGCGTCGGCGACAACGTTCGCCTTGCCCGGGTGGAGAAGGATCTCGATATCAAAATCTTTGATTAGTTCCAACCACCGCCTCTGTCGCATATTTAACTCCTTGTGAGCAAATATATACTTCAACTCTTGTGATTGGTGAAGATCTGACAGGTGATGCCATAAAGGTAACGACGCCAAATTTCCAACGCGAAAACCACGGTTGCTAGCTCCGGCCGTGGGTTGGATAATTAACCAGCTAATCCGAGGAAACATCGGATTTACTTAATATCTTTCGGAGGTTGCATATCTCGGATAGCCTCCGTCTTCTGAGGGTCGACATGAACTCTGGCAGATGAAATTACATGCCCGAGAAAAGTCACTTCGGACATCCAGAACTCACATTAAGAAAACTTCCATAAAATTGCTCGCGTCTCAACACGTCGAGAACCTGAAGAAGATGAACCTCGTATTCCTCTCGGCTACGAGAATAAATCAAAATGTCGTCGATGAAGAAAACAACAAACTGATCCAAAAAGTCGATGAAAACCCGATTCATTAACCCCCATGAATACCACAAGTGCAATAGTTAGCCCGAACGGCATAACTACGAGCTCATAATGACCATAGCGTGTATGAAACGCTGTCCTCGCGATATCCGACTCTCGAATCCGCAACTGGTGATATCCAGATCTTAAGTCGATCTTGGAAATTACTGAAGCTCCCTGAAGTTGATCTAAAAGATCATCAATACGGGGTAAGGGATACTACTCTTGATCATCACCCTGATCAACTCCTGGTAATTAATACACCCACGAGACGAGCCATCCTTCTCCTTGACAGATCACACTGGTGCTCCTCACGGGGACGCAATCGGTCGGAGATAACCTTTCTCGAACTATTCCTCAAGTTGAATCTTCAACTCCTGCATTCTGGTCGGGGTCATCCGATACGGTGCCTTCGATAAAGGGGACGTACCGGCTCCAACTCATTCCTGAATTCCCCTACTCTATGTGAAGGCAACTAGATAACTCGTCTGGAAATACATCGTCAATCGATGACAATGATACCACGAATGATTGAACATTTCGATTGCCCTAGAATGGTCAATCGATAAAAAGAAATACCAATAATGATTGAACAACTCGATTGCCTTAGAAAGGCCAATCGATGAAGATGATACAATGAATGTTTGAATAACTCGATTGCCTTTGAAAGGACAATCGATGAAAATAATACAATGAATGATTGAATAACTCGATTGCCTTAGAAAGGCCAATCGATGAAAATGATACAATGAATGATTGAATAGTTCGATTGCGGAATTTCTCTGCTTCCGCCATAATAGAAATTCTACTGGAACAACGGGGATTACTTCCCTGAAGCACACATTCGACAACTAACGACGGAAAGATAGCGACCAAACGCTAACAAACACTGAGGATAGTATCGAGACGATCAAACCAATTAATACCGAAAATTACATCGTCCTAAGATAAATTCACCACGATTAGGTCCACCAACCAATCGCGGTTACTAAGCTTACTTAGGTATGATTCCGAAAATTCTTCCATCGTCAGGTAGACCGATGGTACGAGGTCCACAAGCAATAGGACTATCCCGAAATAAGTCTATTCAAGCATGATTCGAAAATGAATGAATGCGGTGTACCAGCATCAAAAGGTACACACAAGTTGAAATAAAATTACGAGTATACCTGAAATCATTCGGGCCACCGGATCATCGATCCTCCTCATCATATGAATCTGGGACTTGCCGGTCCCCGAACCGGACGCTCCCGTCTGATAAATATGAGCTCCAACTCTATTTGCTTCCATTGTCTTAAACGACGATGACAAAGCAGTCTGATTCTGAAACGCTGGTTGCTTCGGGGCCTGAGATGACACCGGAGCCGACTTGGAGTCCTTTCGGCAAAAACGGGCCTTATGCCCAAAATTCCCACAACTAGCACGTGATAGACGGTTCCAGACACTCAGTGCTGAAATGACCCGGCATTCCACAATTAAAACAGGTGATGGCCGAACTGGCCGCTCGGGAATGAGATCCCGCACGATTATGCGCCGTAGGAGGTCGCTTAGAAACGATAGGACTCACACGAGGCCTTCTTGCAGGTTGACTGACCGCCTTCGGATAGATTACGCTTCGTTGATTTCCTGTTGACATATGCAGGTTGCTGCTCAGCAATTTCCTTAGCAGCTGGCTCGTACGGGAGAGTTCTCTCGATTAATCCGGTCAGAGTGGCGCAATGATGATTGAGAAACTGCACATGGGTCATCATGGCCTGCATAAAAGTGAGTGGATCAACCCGAACATCTTCTGATCGAGCCGAGTCCTGGGCACGATTTCCCGGCAGCGAGTGATTATTCTCGGGTTTCGGTCCGCACCGCGGCCTCTTCTCGTGCATCCCCTGACAGCTCTCTCCATACGGAAGTAGGAAGGTCGCATAATGATTATATCTCCCGCATGATTAGCACGTTATGATTATGTCATGAGATGATAAAAATGAGTATACATGCTCTAACTTAGTGATTATATGAATGATTTACTGAAGTTACATGATTATCTGATGAAATTCTTAAAATGATTATCTTGAATAACTTAACAAGATTGATAATATGATCATCAGTTGACAATCGAGTAATGAAATGAATTGAGTAATTAATGAGTTAACATGATCGTCACGATCATTAATCGAGTATTGAAATGAATTAAGTGATTAATGAGTTAATATGATCGTCACGATCATTAATCGAGTATTGAAATGAATTAAGTGATTAATGAGTTAATATGATCGTCCGATCATAATGAATGATGATGTTTGAGGATTGTTAAATGATGAATGATGAATGAATGACTATTGCCGAAATTATACCATGGCGTTAGAAATCTTACAGCTTCTTCCATTCGATTGGCTCGGCATTTGCACAGTCACACGTGACGCGAAAGTCCAATGATACTAGTCTGATGACGATGATTTCAAATGAGACATGACTCGGAAGGTAGTATTCAAAACCACTCTCCGATACCAACTCTGTAACACCCCAAACTAGGCGGATATTACAGTGCCGTAGATCCCCAACTGGGACCTACCAGGCAAATGAAAATGAATGAATTACACAAGATAAATGTAGTACCGAACTACATTACAACAATAATTACTCCGATGAGGAGTTTAGTTACAACACACCAGGACAATACCGAATACTAGTGTATTTTATATGAAGATAAAATACACAACACTGAATGAAACGGAGTATTCAAATGAAAGTCTGCGGCGGAAAATAAAGGACAATAACATGAATAATCGAAAGATCGGGGCCCCCTACTAGTATCACTAGGACTCCTCGACGTCAACATGCTATTCCCGTGCGTTTGCCTTGCCATGACCTGAAAAACAAAATCCCCAAACGGGGTCAGTTACAAAGAACAACAATCCTCAAGGGTTGAAAAATACACAATCATGATTTAACTGAAGTTATGAAATATCCTTAGTTATGAATTACGCTGAAGAGGGGTATCATAGTACGCCCGTAGTGTTCTGTGCAAGTGTACAAGACGAATGACCGGACACACCCGTCCTTGTACCTAATTAGTCTCACGGAGGTAATCTGTTACCGTGTGCACAGTCCAATGTATCACTCCCAATACATGGCCATAACGTGCCCGACTAAAAATTCCACACATCCGCACCCGGCCACGCAATATGAACCCAGAAGGTCATATGAACGAGAATGACCGTAATCAATATCAATGAATAAATAATAATCTGACAAAGTCAAGAAAGACTCACCGAGATGAGAATAATAATGAAATGAATGATAGCTCAACGAAAAGATTGGAACCGTCGTTCCTTATGACTGAAGTGATTAATTGACAATAACAAGTTTTAATATGATTAATACAATGATGAATGAGTATGATTATGAATGATCAACAACAAAAGGTATGAATATCCTTTTAACCGAGTAAGAATTAACTTACTCAACACCGGCGACAATTATTCTTCCACGAACAACGTCCTAATTGAGATATCGGTCGCTCGAACAACCTTAAATAATACAATTACCAACAATCCGTTCAATATACGAATCAAACACGAATATAACGAACTCAAAACGTCGATACGATTAAACTAAGTTCATTGGGACATTATATCGAATACGTTGTATCCAAACTCCGATTGTTTACAATCAAACCTCGATATACCAATATCAAAATCCCCAAGAAGTGTTTCAAACCAACAAAACATCTCCAATACGATCAATAATCTGTTATGAATATCCAAAAATGTGATTATAACAACAATTAGTCGAAAATCCCCAATTCCAACTCGATTTTCAAGGTGTTCTTGAATAATTCCTCAATAATCCAATGAATCCTTATACAAACTCATAATCATATACATATCCCTTCATATATCATGATTATAACGTCCAAAACATCGTATCTCAACACAAAAATCGAAATCCAAGGTGTTGAAGAATATTACCTTTGAAGATTCAAGTACTTTAATCCGAAGAACACACGTTAGATTGATTATCCGGGATTCACGATCGAAAGGAGATGAAGAAAATCAAACACCCAAATGATTTGTGAAGGAAAAACCCTCCCTCAAGCTTACTCTCTCGGTTGAAGGTGAAGAAAAGGGGGAGAAATGGTGAAATCTTTGAAAAAAGCGAATTTAAGGAGTTGGTGCTGCCGGACACGGCCCGTGCCGATCGGCACGGTCGTGTCGCATGGCCGGCGAGGACTCGACCGTGTCTGCCCGCTGACACGGTCGCGGCGCGAGGGCCTTCCGACAGCTGACTCCGTCCGGCTGACTCGGCATGACTCGGCCGTGCGGGCGACACGGTCGGGCGTCTTTGGCGATCGGTTACAGCTTATCCGGAAGAGTTCGACTCGGCCGCTGCGACACGGTCGGGTCTGAGGCGACACTTCGGCATTTTCCGAGCGATTACGGCCGCGGGCGTGTCGACACGGCCGAGTTCGTTCGGCAGTGATCGGCCAATAACTGAAAATGAGCGGTTGAGCTAAAACGACCATAACTTTCTCATCCGGACTCCGATTGACTCACCGTTTGAACCATTGGAAAGCTAGCTCGATGCTCTATAATATTGCAAAGATTTAGAATTTTTGGAATTACCAAAAATTAATGGTGATCTAACAAAGTCGAACTCATATGAGGAAAGTTGAAACAATGAACAATAACGATACACAACTCGAAGTTTTTACGAACGGTGAACACGGGTGAATGAACATGATTGATGAATGATTATAAATGAGTGAAAATACACTGAGTGACAATCACCGAATGAAATTACTGAATGATAATGACTGAATTACAACCCGGTATTACAATCTTGTGGTTGAGTTCACAAGTTGGTCAAAAATGGACTAATTTTGCATGGCATCTGCTGAAAAACGGCGATGGAAAACGGCCCAGTTTGCCCCGTGTTGTGCGCCGTTTTGTGGTGACTCGGTCTCTTCCGGAATACGCGCGAGGACACGGCGCTAAATGCCGGCCGTGTGTGAAACGGCCCAAGACACGGCCCTTGTTGCGCCGTATGTGAAACGGCCGACAGAACACGGTCCTGTTTGCGCCGTGTTGTAGGTCGTTTTGCCTTGAAAAATTCCCGTCGTTGGATTTGATCTTGTTTTCCGTCCTTTTTGATGTTTCATGTCAGTAATCTGCAAAATAATCATTTTTAGCTCATGTTTGGACATATCTGTAAAATATATATTTTTAATCACAAATCAGTACAATTATGCCCGGAAAAATGAATATTTTGTATATGAATTTTAGATCAATTATGCACTAATCAAATATTTATTGTGTTACTTCAGGAGCAACAATTTAAATCAAAAAAATAATTCAATAACGAGAAGGAGTACAAATGCTCAAAGTAAAGTTCAAAAAATTGCAACCCCAATATTTAATATTCTTCAAGAATATTAAATAACTTATTTAATGTGTTCATCATAAACTCATTGTTTTTAGTATGATAAAATATTGATGTGTTCATTAAGAACATCAACTATTTATTTATTAATAATCTTCAAGATTATTAAGAATATTGTAATTTATATTTCTTCTAGAAACTACAAAATTAGTGCAATATAATCGATTGCATAATTAAATCATATAGCAACAGAAATACACGCATTATAAAAAATTTATAATAATCAAAACACGTCGATGCAATTGAGCAAATCACAATTTCTGCACAAGTAACAAAATACTTCTATTTTAATATCATGATTTGCAGTTTATGAAATGTATATATTATTAACAATAGTTTTTATATCCATTGATTTTTTTTCTAGAATGACAGCATATTTTAATAGTAGAATCATAAGAAAATGAATCAATTGAATCTGTCATATTTTAAGTCATTCATAGATAATTGTTCAAGCATTGAACCAAAATATTCATATCATATTTTAAATTGTACAGTATGTCTAATCCACAATTATTCAATCAAAATATCACCAAAAGTTATTTTTGAAAAATTCTTTCAATTTTCGTAACTTTCGATCGGTAATAATGTTAATACAATATCAAATTTAAATCTATAGCTTCATACCTCTAGGAAGTTGATCCACCAAAAGAATGGAGAAGGTAGAACCATAGATCCAAAAAGAATTAGATAATATGAGGTAGAACTGTCGTGAATAAATATGTGAAAAAGCTCAAGATAATTGTGCTACTTCGGGAGCAACGATGTGTAATCTTTATGATTATGATAAATCGTAACCATATATTAATCCTCCTACTTTGAGTTAATAGTTGAAACATAATGTTATGCTTCTAATTTGTAATGTGGTTTCGTTATGAAACTTCGAGTTTCAATAATATAATATTCGATACTTGTCAACTTTAAGTTCAAGAATTTTGATATGAAACTTCTAGTTTCAAATCATTATTAAGAAGAACGTCGTGTCCTTCAATTAAACTATGTGAAACTGCGAGTTCATATTTAAATGGTGAATATTATGTAGAACTTTAGGTTCTTATCATGTGAAAGCGAAACTACAAGTTTCTGTATAAAGATCTTTAAATATTTGACATATCACATGGTCATACTAATATTGAAACTTCAGGTTTCAGAATTTATTCGCGAGATACTTGTAAGACAGATGAAACTTCGGGTTTCAAATTTATTCACGTAATGTTTGTAAAGCATATGAAACTTCGGGTGTCATATTTACTTATCTAGACGTGTATAATTGACATATAACTTAATGTGCTTTACTAATGAAACAGCAAGTGTCAATATAGTTAATAGAAATATCATCGGCTACTTGAGGAGCGGATAACATGTTATTTGTACCACTTCGGGAGTACAAATTTTGTAAGAATATTATTTGAATAATTCAGAATCTAAAAAAGTCAAAAAATAAAAGTCGTAGATATATCTTTCAGATTTCTGAATCATATTAAAACGTTTAAATCAGACTTCGGATGACTGAGATACGATCAATTTAGTGGACAACAATTGATCACAAACTTCAATTCGGAGCAGCCATTTGATTCTCGATTTAAGCATCGCTACTATCCGAATCTAAAAAAACTCAAAACACGAAACTTGTAGAACCTTTTGTTAGCTTTCCAAATCATCCAAGAACACCTCATTCGGAGTTCGGATGAGAGCTATACAGTCGATTTACTGAACTACAGCAAATCTATATAAAAACACCAAAATAACTCGATTAATATCGATTCTTCAATTTTACTACACGATGATTGCTCGTTTTGATTATTTTTGAGCATCAATAACGCATATAAAGCATTGGAAATGGCAGGTTACTATTGACCTTTGAATCTTCGGGACCCAAATATTAAATATTATGATATTCAAGATCAAGAAATAATATTAGAACAAGTATATTTGTCAATAGTATTGCAATTAATTGTGCTACTTCTGGAGCAATAATTTTAAGAAATAAAATTACACGATAACAAATAGTGCAAAATAAAATAAATAAAAGGAAAGTGCTTCTTCAAGAGCCCAGATAATATTCTTCAGGAATATTATTTTGTGTTCTTCATCAGGAATTTACACAAAATTTTTTAGATCTCGTAGTGTTCTTCAGGAACACATCATATTCAACTAGGATATGACGAAATAATATTGTATTTGTTCAAGAATCTTTTAACTTAATAATCTTCTGGACTATTAAGAATTGTTAGATCTTGTTTCTTCAGGAAACAACAATTTATCGATTTGATAATAGATTTCTTAGATCATCATATATATTATTTATGTATGATGATAGTGAAATCAGAATAATTAGTAGAGAATATATGAAATATGCATATAATCTACATTAAAATAACAATTATATAATTAAGTCTAAATCTACATATAATCAGAACTTTTTTTGGGGGGAAGAAGAAGAAGAATACAAATCTGTAGCCATAGTCATAAGAATACAGATCGAGAATAAAAGACAAAGAAGATAAAAAAAATCATAAAGCAATTCTACCTTTCTCTGAAAATAGAGTACGTGCGCTAATGAGTAAGAAAAAAATATTTCTTTTTTAGAGAGATCGTACTGATAACGTGTTATGAACTTGAGAGAAAAAAGAAGAAAATAAAAGAGAAGAAGAATGGCATGTCTTATTATGATGGCCAAAGACCCTTATTTATAGGTACACAATTAGGGTTTAGGGGACATAAAAGTCATTCATACATTAATTACAACAAAATGATATTATTTTCATTCATCATCACTCACTTTTATATTTACTGAGCTCATGATCAGAGCCGGTTCAAAATTTTTTGATGCCTGGATGGTTACATTTAAAATTACCCAAATAAAAAAACATAAAATATTTTGGAGTTTCTGAAAATAGAGAAATGATGTTAGACAGACTTCAATCATTTACATAATTTTTGTACTAAAAAAGTGTAAGAAAATATGTAAATAATAATTAATTTCCAACATGTTACAATATTTTTAGCATTAAATAAAATATCCCAAGTATATTTCTTATTCTCAACTTATACACAGTTTCAATAATATTTTTATATTTATTATATTTTTTACAAATTTGAGCCATAAGTTTCTGTTAGAATAACATTATAAATTATAATAATATATAATTGTAACAAAAATAAATTATTCATACATAATTAAATTAGAATTTGTTATTATATTAAAAAAGATATATTATAATGCAATATCTAAAAAATGTGTTATTCAATTTGTTAGAAATAATTATAACGCACCATGTTGTTAGATTTATAAAATATGTTATTTAAATTTATTATTCAATTACATATCTTTTCATTTTTCGAATAAATATGTATTTGTATTAAAACAAGACAAAAAAAAACGAAGTTTTTAGCTCAATCAAAAAAAGTCAAATAAAAAGAAACAATAAAGAAACTCATAAAAACCGAATATGGGGATAAAAAATATCAAAATTGTTAATGACACATTGGTAAAAGTTCTATTATTATACACGAAAGACCTAGGTTCGAATCCTTCTTGCTACGATGCTCTTAAATTTTTAATAATAATAACAGATAGTCTTGGGTCACCCTGCTCATATGATGCATCATCAACCTAAATGAATATAAATTGCCGATCCTGCCTCCTTATCAATCAGGCATGATTGTGTCTCCTTAAATTACATACATATTTATGATGAGTTTGATTTAGCTCCTGAAGAGGCTCCTTAACAGGGTATAATTGTACAATTAATTCAAAAAAAAATTACCAAAATAACTAGAAGCAAAAACTAACATAGTTTTGACCACATTAATTATTCAAATTCCTTAAATATTGTACACAATCAATATCTCAAAAAATAATTGTCATCTCATATTAATTCTTTTTTTCATTCATTTTTCTATGTCTTCATTCTTATTTTCGTCAAAAAAACGAATAGTTCTCAAACTCCTGTAAAAAAATTTGAACAAAAATTCGTATTATAACATTAACTTCTGCAATAAAGTTCAAATTGCAGAAAATTTCACCAACCCATTGTATACTTGTGGAAACACTTTCATACCTAAATGAGACTTACTATTGTCACCGTTATACACTAATAATTTGGTGACAAATAACTCTAAACGTTACCATATAAGAGATAACATGTGGAAAAAAATATACTGTAATTGAATAAGTTCGAAAATAAAAAGTGTTACCACATCCACACAGAAGTATGAAAATATTTACACAAAATGTTACCACATGCAAATATAATAATGAAAACTTTTGAACAAAATATCATTAGAACAATGGCTATGTGGGAAACACAAACATGAGAAAAATGAGAAAGCCCACTATTGTATACTAACACTCTGGTGACAAATAACTCTAAAATTTATAATCTATGAGATAGCTTGTGGAACAAATATACTGCAATTAAATAAGTCTAAAAGTAGAATGTGTCACCACATTCTAACAGAAGTAGGAAAATATTTGCTCAAATGTAGAAACAAATATACTACAACAGATAAAGAATTAAACCTATTTTTCAAAAAAATTCAAATTAAATATGTAATTCGTATAGACAGCAAGTCAGGTAAAAAATAACATAAATTGTTACAATCGTAATCAAAATACGTGGAAATAATAATATAATTTATAAAACACAAAAAATACTAGCAAACCCAAAAAAACAAAAAAAAAATGAGAATTCAAACCTGGATAGATGGTTGGATTGCCTGTTATTATAAGCTTGTTATGCTATTTCATTCTGATATACAAGTCGTCTTTCTTTCTGTTGCATGATTATATACTATTGTATGAATTCAGAATTCAGAAACGATTTGGAAAATATGAGATTGTTTAATTCTTGCTTTGCAATTCACCTATTGAATATTAATTTAGAGAAATGAATGTTGATCTTGAATTCGAAATTCAAATAAAGAAGCAAAAAAAAAGAAACAAAATAAAAGTGTAATCTTAATAATTTCGAAAATCATGGGCTACAAATTTAGAAGTTTAATAATTGTTTAAAAATATAATATCCAAAATAATAAAAATTCGAAAAAAATAATTAATTAGGAAGGGCATTCACTAATATGCCTTTTTTAGTCAAACTTAAATGCTAATCATCGATCATATTTTAAAACGGATCGTGTGGTTGATATGGTGCTAAGGAGGCTTCTTAGACCTTTGTTCTAAGAAACAAGACCAAATTCATACCTGGTCATCAAGAACACATGATAATGCCAATATTTTTGGGTGAATTTTTGGATGGTTAAGAAACACAAGATCAGGCGTACCCTGAATTGACACGATCGCACATATAATATATTCAAATTTATTATTCTTTTATCTTGTTATGTTTCTTAATATTTTTTTCACTCTCATACCATTACACATTTTTTTTCAACTTTTCATTTTTGACATTATCAAGGTAAAATATTCTCACTGAATTCCTATACTCATCTCACGCTATTTGTCTGTCATATATGTATCATTTATTTCAGGAGAATGTAAGAAAGTAGTAAAGATGAATCAATCAATTGTATTCATAACACTAATAGAGGGGGTCTTTATATAGGCATTATAATGAGAGTCCTTCCATATATGGGATTCTAATGAAGCAAAGCCTCATAGTGAATGCAAGACAAATGATAATGCTTTACTCGAAGCTAAAGTACAAACTCTCGAGAAACGAGAAGGAGAACTCGAGACCATCCTGAAATCATTTAAAAAATCTTATAGAAGAATGGAAGAAATTCTAAGCAATGGGCAGCATGCCCACAATAAACGTGGCTTAGGATATGACTCGTTTTCCCATAAGGGAAAATCTAGTATGAAGTTCGTCAGGGGAGTGGAACCCATTCCTGAACCCGAAGAGGCCCCGAGTCCCACAAAGGTTACAACTTCTCCTCCTCGTACATCAAAGGCTGTGATTCCGCCTCCAAGTTCCTATCATAAACAGCGGAAACCTCAGCCTTCCAGACCTGTGAGACGTAAGCAACAGTATGTTCCCCGAGCATACCAACAGCGCCAGCAGCCATCCAGAAATAAGGTTGTATCTAAGTATCAGAGGCATGCACCGCAGTACTACCGACGGTACAGTGCGCCTAGATATTGGATACAGGAGCCCTGTTATCCATCCAGGAAACAAGCCACCGTGCAGTACCACCAACAGCTCTGGGAATCCAACTAGAAACCTAGAAGGCAATCTGTAAGGCCAAAGAAAATAGTTCCCCCTCCAAGACGGCAATTGTACTGGAAAAATAGTTCCCCCTCTGAGGAAGGCCTGCCCTACGTAAGTATTGCAAAACTGGACCAAAAGAAACATACAACAAACCAAATTGTTGTCAGGCAAATTTGGGTACCAAAAGGCACTAACATCCATAGACCCAATAATCAAAGGGGACCTAAATCTACCTAAACTCTTTGCTTGCAGGATATCAAGGAAAAGAACATCTGGTACTTCGACATCGAATGTTCTCGACATATGACAGGAGATATCAGCAAGCTGTCAGACTATGTAGAAGGTCTTAGTCCAAAGGTACTATTCGGTGACAAATCCAAAGGAAGAACAAGAGGGAAGGGAACCCTGCTTGTATGAAAGTTTAAAGTCATTGACGTAGCTTATGTTGAAGGCTTATAGTATTATCTACTTAGTATTAGCCAGTTCTGTGACAAACAGTTCTCGTTTAAATTCTATATAGATCTATGTAGGGTGAAGGACATCAGACCAAGGAAGTCGTCCTCACAAGAAGCCAATCAGGTAATATGTACATTGCTAACTGCAGCCCACGAGGTCCACTATTTCATGTTTTATTGCCAAAGGCACTGCAGATCAAAGCTGGCTATGGCACAAAAAGATGTCGCATATCAACTTCAAGACTATCAACAAACTCGCTAGACAGGAAATGGTCAGAGGTTTGCCCGATGTGTCATTTCATAAAAACAACATTTGTGGACCTTGTCAGAAAGGCAAGCAAGTTAAGACTATTCTGAAAAGCAAGTCATACATGTCCATCCACAGGGTACTGGATTTGCTACACATGGACTTCTACGGCCTTGTAGACCTTGCAAGTTTGTGAGGTAAGAAATACTGTCTTGTTATTGTTGACGATTTTTCCAGGTATGCTCGAACAATCTTTCTGAGCAAAAAGAAAGATACCACCACAAAATTGCCAGAGCACCTGAAGAAGCTATAAAATGAGAAAGGGCTGAGTATCGTGTCCATTCGTTCCGATAGAGGCACTGAATTCGCAAATCGATTCATAGAGCAATATTGTACGGACAATGGAATACAACATGAATACTCAACATCCCGAACTTCTCAACAAAATGGCATTGCCGAGCGAAAGAACAGGATGCTCAAAGAAGCAACAAGGACCATTTTAGCCGCAAATAAATTACCGCAGCGGTTATGGGGAGAAGGAAAAAATACAACATGCCACACACAAAACTGCTGTATCATCAACAAGCATCACAACAAAATAGCATATGAGGTATGGAATAATAAAACTCCAATGGTTGCATACTTTCATATTTTTGGATGCAGGTGTTATGTTCTAAACAATGGGAAGGATCAACTCAAAACCTCTGACGAAAAGTCGAATGAAGGTATATTCGTAGGATACTCTTCTGTCAACAAAGCTTTCAGGATATTTAACAATAAGAAGCTGACAATAGAGGAATCCATCCATATCGTATTCGATGAACCCCATTGTGACCCTATGATAAGTGGTAATTTTACCACATATTTCTAGGATTTTATACTGGGTTTTTATCTCGTTTCGTGATTAATGTGCTCGTATTTGGCTTATTTATGATTAGTCGAGCCGTATTACGCGTTTGGGTTGGTTTTAGTGTGTTTGCAGGTTTTTAGAGCCAAAAGGACCCAAAACGAGACAAAGGACCGAGAGTCGAATCAAGCGGACGAAGAAATGGATTTTTGCGAGAAACAGTCGAACCTATCGGCCCAGCATATCGGCCGATAGGGCGCCCGAAAGGAGATTCTGCCCTGCCAAGTGAAAAGATCGACGAACAATCTATCGGCCAGCCTATCGGCCGATAGGCCAGGCCGAAAGGCTTCCCAGCGGGCTCTCGTTTTTGGACGGATTTTGACTCTTTTAGATAGATTTTATTTCCTAGATTAGGGCTAATCGGGAATGTAACCCCCTTAGGCTATAAAAACACCCTTCTAGACCTAGTTTCATCAGCTTTTATCATATTGGATCATTCTTTATCATTCTTTTTCATCTTTTACAATTTTTAGATCTTCTTAGCAAGATTAATTTCTTTGATGCAAGAACTTTTTGGAGGAGAATTATTATTGTTTTTGGGAGATTGAAGACTCGGAGTTCATCCATAAGGGTTGTAATCTCTCTTTTCATATTAAATTCTTCATCTATTTCTTGTTTAATTTCAAGTATGTCTCGCTAATTCCTTTGATTGATTCTAGGGTTAGTAATTTTAATTGATGATCACATGATATTCCTTTGATTACCTTTTGACCTTTCATCCTAGGCTTGTGTTCAAGTTGTGTTAAATCTCATGTTAGATTAAAGGGCCCTTAATCGATGCATGTTAGCTAATTGATTTTGTCCGGAAGGAGTAATTGATTAGTGGAAATACTTGACACACAATATGATTTTATCTTGAGACCTAGCGGAGAAAGATAAATCATAGATAAATAAGTTGGTGCTTTTTAAGTGATTTTAATTCTTTGAGCCACAGGCGGGAAAAGGGTTTTAATTAACTATCTTTCTAGGTTGCCTTGACAGAATTCTAGATCGACCGAGTGATTATTTCTAGGATTGAATTAAATTTTGGGGAGAAGGAATCAAGTGAATGGATTGTGTGAACTCAATTAGATGATACTACCCTAGGATCAATTACCTTCGACTTGTGATTTTATCTTGTTAATTTGCTTTATTTGCTTAATTTAGATATTTCATCTTTTATTTATATTTTTATTTTTTCGATTTTTAAAGTTAGATAATTAGAATCAAAACAATTTTTCTGATTCCTAAATAGCAACAAATTTTGAGTAGAGTTAATTCCTTTATTTTCGACACATCAATTCCTTGGGTTCGACACCTTGGAAATACTCCGAGGTTTTACAAATTTTAAAATTGATCGGATTTGAAAACCATACTACGCGAATCCTAGCGATCAATTTTTGGCGCCGTTCTTGGGAATTGATAGAAAATTTAAGGGAATAATTCAAAAGAAGAGATTGTTACTTTAGGTAGTTTACTTTTATTATTAATATTCGATCTCGTTTCCTCACATCTTGTTTTCTTTTCCTTGTAGGCGGTGCATGATCACGAGATCCCAAGGAAAGAACTTATTTCCTTTGGACCCGGAAATCGAAAAGTCTTTGAGGAGGAAGAAGCAAGAAGCGAGAACCGAGACTATTACTATACCTTTCGTTGATACCATGGCCGGCATTGTTGACCAACCACGAGAACTCGCTCGTCCCGAGAAGATCCCTCTGAATGCCCGCTTTCGACCTAAGCTGGACGATTATCAAGAAGGAGGTTGGGGAAAGATTGATGCCAACAACTTCGAGCTTAAGCCGTCCCTCATTGCTACAGTGAAGTCTCAAACATACGGAGGGGGAGTGAATGAAGATCCAAACGCTCATCCTGAGTCATTTTTGGACATATGTGCCACCATCAAGCAAAACGGAGTGCCTCCAGATGTCATTAAGCTCCGCATATTCCGGTTTTCTTTAGAAGACGATGCGCTAGATTGGTACAAGAGCCTAGATCGGAAGGAAATTGGTACTTGGAGAGAGATGACCCGGTTGTTCTTAGCACAGTTCTATCCTCCCTCGAAGGTGCAAAAACAAATCAACGATATCCTGCAATTCGAGCAATATGAGGATGAATACTTATACGAGGCATGGATCCGATTTAAGAAGCTACTTCGCAAATGCCCACAGCATGGAATTGACAAAGAGGAGATCTACATTCGGTTTTATCGGGGTTTGACGAGGAAGGCTAGAAGAGAGTTGGACTATTCATCGAAAGGGGGATTTCTTGCTAACGATTATGAAGAGGCCAAGAATCTCATTGAGCTAGCGGTCAACAATGATTACGAGGAGGTGACCGATAGGAAGATGACGAGAAGAAAGGTTCCATCCGGTGACGAGGACGCCTACGGTGATTTAAAGGCAAAATTTGAAAAACAACAAAAAGAACTTGAGATGCTAAGAAAGAATACTTTGGGAGTCAATTCAGTTTTTGAGGAGCTAAACGAGCCTATTGCAGTTAAGGAGGATGTGAACTACATGCAAGGAGGAAACTTCCGGCAAGGGGGAAATTGGGGGAACTCTTATCCGAACAATCGAAACCACCCTAATTTCTCCTATGCCAATCCGAACAATGCTCTCCAGCCACCACCGGGATTTAACGTGAAAAATGGGGTTATTCAAGAGCCGATTGCTAAGACACCTATGGAAGAGATGCTGGAACGGTTGGAGGCGAGCCAAAAAGATTTTATTTATAAAGTAGACAAGAGGTTCGGAGCTCTCGAGCATAGTGTGACATCTATTGGAAACTCGGTGATAGCCTTGACAAAGCAGATGTCGATGGTGGAGACCCAAATGAGTCAAATGGCGAACGCCCAAGCCGGATTTCATAAGCCGGGCCATTTTCCGAGCAGCACCGAGACCAACCCGAAGACTCAACAATGCAACGCAATCGAGCTTTGGAGTGGGACAAAGTACAGTAATCATGGGGCTGGAGTTAAGGAATCTGGAAACGAGGAGGTATTAGAAACGGGAGCAGAAAACGAGAAAGAAGATGGAATACAGCAGAACCTATCGGCCAGCCTATCGGCCGATAGGCCCAACCAATACCCATACAGCATGCCGGAAGTGAAGCCTATCGACCCACCTATTGGCCGAAAGGCTCCTGGAAGTTCGAATATGAAAGATTTTGAGGAAAAAGCTCCATTTCCACAGCGATTGGCCAAGTCGAGATATGATGAAAAGCTTCAACAATTTATCGACATGTTTCAAAAGGTGAATATCAACATTCCACTTCTAGACGCTTTGAGAGACATGCCGGGTTACGTAAAATTCTTGAAAGACGCTGTGGCAAGCAAGAGGAAATTGAGGAAATTTGAAACAATAAATTTGACAGAGGAGTGTAGCGCTATCATTCAAAACAAGCTCCCGCTCAAGCAGAAGGATCCGGGACGTTTTACTTTGACATGCATCATTGGCGACCAAACATTCCGTAATGTGTTGTGTGATCATGGGGCAAGCATAAATCTTATGCCTCTATCCATCTTTAAGAGGTTGAAGATTGGGGAGATGAAGCCGACTACCATTTCTCTACTCATGGCGGACCGGTCGATCTCTTATCCGAGGGGAGTTGTGGAGAATGTGTTAGTTAGAGTCCAACACTTAGTCTTCCCAGCCGATTTCGTAGTTCTTGATATGCCCGAGGACGAGAATCAACCACTGATCTTTGGGAGACCATTTCTAGCGACGGGGAGGGCACTTATCGACGTTCAAGAGGGTGATCTTACCTTCCGGGTTAATGACCAAAATCTGAAAATTTCCATCTATGACTCGATGAAGAAGCCCGAGGATGCGCCCGAGGAATGTTATGCAATTGAGTCTATTATGCCGCCCCCGACCGACTTGTTGGAGCATTGCATTTCACAATCCATTTACTCACATTCTGAGGTTGAAGAAATTTATGAGGAATTGCGCAGTATGTTCGAATGTTGGAGGCGAACGAGTCTCGATCTAATGAGAGAGATGTATGCTATCTTGATGTCAACAAACCCGTTCAAGGGGAGTTGTCACGAGGACCGATCGATCGAGGTGCCGAAGTCGAACTTAAGCCTTTGCCGGATCACTTACAATATTGCTTATTGGCGAGAACGAGTCCTATCCCGTGATAGTTTCTTCTTCTCTCGGACCTACTAACTTGGAGAAGCTATTACGGGTGCTGCGAAAACACAAAGGGGCGATTGGATGGACGATCTCGGACATTAAGGGAATAAGCCCTTCTATTTGTATGCACAGGATTTTGCTAGAAGACGATCATAAGCCGAGGGTGCGGCCAACGAAGATTAAATCCGCAATGCAAGAGGTTGTGAGAAAAGAGGTGCTCAAATTGTTAGATGTTGGGATGATATATGCGATTTCCGATAGTGAGTGGGTGAGTCCTACTCAAGTCGTCTCTAAGAAAGGGGTATGACCGTGATCAAGGACGAGAAAGATGAATTAATCGCGACAAGGCTAGTCACGGGATGGAGAGTTTGTATCGACTACCGCTACTTAATGCGGCGACGAGGAAGGATCATTTTCCACTTCCATTTATTGATCAAATGCTAGATCGTTTGGCGGATACGAGTATTATTGCTTTTGGACGGGTATTCGGGTACAATCAAATTGCTATCGCTCCTAAGACCAGACAAGACCGCTTTCACGTGCCCTTATGGGGTATTCACACGGAGGATGCCGTTTGGCTTGTGCAATGCACCCGCAACTTTTCAAAGGTGCATGATGGCCATCTTTCACGGATTAGTCGAGAACATAATGGAGGTCTTTATGGATGATTTTTCGCTTTTGGTTCATCTTTCGACCATTGCTTGAAAAATTTATCTTTGGTACTTGCCGGTGTGAGGAGACGAACCTTGTTCTAAATTGGTAGAAATGTCACTTCATGGTGCAAGAGGGAGTAGTGGGGCATAAAGTATCTTCGGAAGGATTGGAGGTTGATCGAGCAAAGGTGGTTGCTATCGAGAAATTACCGCCCAACCAATGTTAAATCAAGATTTAAGCTTCCTAGGCCATGCGGGGTTCTATAGACGGTTCATTAAGGATTTCTCAAAATTCACGGCCGTTATGTTCCTTGCTCGAGAAAGACACAAAATTTGAGTTTGATGATGATTGCTTGAGGGCGTTTGAGACATTGAAACAAGCCTTAATTTCGACGCGGTCTTGATCACTCCGGATTGGGGTGCACCATTCGAGTTGATGTGCGACGCGAGCGATTGGGGCCTGGGGCCGTTTGGGTCGAAACGGGATAAGCTTTTCCGGTAATTTATTATGCGAGTAAGACGATGGATTCAGCCCAAATGAACTACACCACGACGGAAAAGAGTTGCTCATTGTGGTCTATGCATTCGACAAATTCCGACCTTACCTAGTGGGCACTCACACTATTGTTCATACCGATCATGCGGCGATTCGCTATCTATTTGCCAAGAAGGATTCAAGCCGAGATTAGTGAGATGGATACTTCTTCTACAAGAGTTCGACATGGAGATCCGGGATAGGAAGGGGTGCGAGAATGTTGTTGCCGATCACCTTTCCCGTCTCGAGAAGCCGGTTGAGGGAGAAGATTCGAGGATCGAAATAAAGGAGAACTTTCCGCACGAGCATATCCTAGCCTTGGCCGACGTTACACCATGGTACGCGGACTATGTTAATTTCCTTGCTATCAAGCATGTTCCAACGGTCTTTCTTCTCATCAAAGAAAGAAATTCTTCCATGACGTTAAATTCTACTATTGGGAAGACCCTATTCTTTATCGGAGGTGCGCAGACGGGATTATTCGCATGTGTGTTCGACAAAGCGAATGGCAAAGGATAATTGAAGAATGCCATAGTGCACCGAGTGGGGTCATTTTGGCAATAATCGAACGGCCATGAAGGTGTACCAATGTGGCTTCTATTGGCCTTCTATTCATAAAGATTTCCAAGCTTTTGTGAAACATTGCGATAGATGCCAACGATTGGGGAACATAGCAAAAGAGACGAGATGCCGCAGACACTATTATGGAAGTAGAGTTGTTTGACGTATGGGGTATCGATTTTATGGGTCCGTTTGCAAAATCACGAGGCTATTCGTATATTCTACTTGCGGTCGACTACGTATCGAGATGGGTTGAGGCAATGCCGACGATTACGAGCGATTCGAAAGTGGTGATTAAATTCCTTAATAAGAACATTTTGACTCGTTTCGGGACTCCACGAGCTTTGTTGAGTGACGGGGAGCCACTTCAATAATCGGTGGTTAGGAACCCTTCTTGCAAAATATGGAGTTAAACATAAGATTACGTCCGCCTATCATCCGCAAGCTAATGGACAAGCCGAGCTCGCCAATCGGGAGATCAAACAAATTTTAGAGAAGACGGTCACGAACAAGAAGGATCAAGCTAAATATCTAGATGATGCACTTTGGGCTTATCGGACAAACGTATAAGACTCCAATTGGAATGTCTCCATACCAGCTCGTCTTTGGGAAATCCTGTCATTTACTGGTAGAGTGGAAGTTAAAGCGTATTGGGCCACTAGACGGATTAATTTCAATTTCTTGAGGGTAGTGGATCGAGAAGAGAGAAGTCACTGGAAATCGACGAATGGAGAAACGAGGCTTTCAAAATGCAAGGATTTACAAGGAAAGAGCGAAAAAGTTTCACGATGATCGCATTCTAAGAAGGACTTCGTCCCGGGAGACGAAGTGCTCGTTTTTAATTCACGGCTTCGTCTATTTCCGGGGAAGTTGATGTCAAAGTGGACTGGTCCATACACCGTCTTTCAAGTAAATCAAAATGGATCATGTGTCGTGATGACAGAAGATGGGAACAAGTTCATTGTGAATGGACATCGGTTGAAGCACTATTTCAAGCCCTTGCACCACGAAGAGAAGTATGTTACTTACCTCGAAGACCCGGAATGAATGAGGTATCGTCTAGCTAAAGACGTTAAACGTAGCACTTGTTGGGAGGTAACCCAACGTATGTATGTATATTAGTTCGTTTTATTCATTTATTTTCGATTTTTCGTTTGCGTGATTTTTGCAGTTTCTAGTTTCGTAGTAGCTTTGCTAGTTTTTGTTAAGCTCTAATCCATGCACGCCGAGTTTTGAATACTTGCAGGTCTTTAATCGCCATATCCTAGCAAAAACGGGACCAATTATGCGAAAGAGAAAAAGCTGGAATTTTTTTTTTGAGACAGAAGATCCTATCGGGCGAGCATATCGGCCGATAGGCCCGGCCGATAGGCTGAGGAAAATTAGAAAATTTTTTTATGTTACAAGCAGTGGTCGACAGGAAGTCCACATCGACCGATATCCCGCCCGATATGAGCATGGTAAGAGACAGAAGTTCCTATCGGCCCAGCCTATCGGCCGAAAGGCCTGTCCGATAGGACATACCCGGCCCAGTATACACTACGAGCTCGCCGACAAACCCGCTATTTCAGCCACAGTGATCAGGTACTCCATTAACAAAGCCACTCCTTTCTCTTTTCAAACTTATCCCTCCTTTGGGATGCGAAATAAGTTTGGGGAAGAAGTGCGGCTTTGTTAATTTCTTTACGTGTGAGTACCGTGTTTGCCTTGTATCTTTATTTGCTTGTGTTGGTGCCCGTTGTGTTTATTTGTGCTTATCATTTTGGTGTTGCGTGGTTTTGGCTTTTTGTTGCTTAGTTTTTTTTTTTAGATTTTTATGTTCATTTTCGTTTGGTGTGTTTGCTAGTTTCTATTTTTTTTCGTTAGGTCGTAGTAGTTTTTTTTTAGATTAGATTTCGTGTTTGCTTTTATTTGCTTTTCGTTGTTTGTTTTTAGATAGCCTTGCTTGTCTTTAGTTTTTCCTTTTTAGTGAATTTTTCGTGCTTCTAATTGTGTGATACCGATGTTACAACACTGTTTTTCTCTCTGAAGAAACGGTCGAGTTTTAGTCGAGTTGTAGTTAGTAATTTCTGTTTTGCATAGTATTCATTTAGGTCCAAAATTTTTCGTGATTGTAGAGGTCTTGGCAGATAAGAGACGATACATACTTGTTTTAAAATCACCACAATACGTTTGGTTACATCTTCCTGATAGTGAGTCGATCTTTGCTTCGGTCGTGTTGGCACTTAGATAGAGTTTAGAGTCGGTCAGTTTTTCCCAAAAATTGAGATAATGTTGTTCTATGAAGGGAAGTCTAGTAACCCGGGGCATTCGCGTGACCCGTTGTTTACCCTCGCGTAAAACGACGACTCTGATTAGACTAGTGATTTAGATATTTCACATGTGCCAATGATAGGGAACTTAGTAACCGGGTATTCGCGTGACCATTGCTTACTCGCGTAAACGGCGACCTTGATTCGGACGTGCGGAAATTATATATTCGAGTTGTTTCTCCGCTGTAGACGGGAACTTAGTAACTAGAAGCATCCATGTGCCCCATGAGTGTCTTTTATGTCAAACGGTTTCCTAATACATGAGAATGGAAGTTCCACCCTAGGATTACCCCGATGAAACATCCCGAGATCCTAACCTAGTGGTCAACTCGAATCAAATTTTTGAGCATATATATAAGGGAATACTGACCGAGGTTTATTTGTTATGAAACTCGTGAAAATTGTGCCACTAGACCGTAACGGACGAACTAGCTTGTTTATTTTAGCCTTTCATATTGACGGTCGATTTGACTCACGTTTTGTTAATCTTTGAGCTGGATTTTCTTCATGAACGAATGATTAGGACTGAACTTGACTACTTTGCGGAATCATTATTCTGAGTGCAACTCGCTTTTACGACACTCGGATTATTTAGAGAAAATTACAGGATAGTATTGATTAGGTTGAACACTATGAGTTGCACGATGATTCACGACTTCCTTTTTCTTTTCTTTCTGTTGTTCGAGACGAACAAGGCTTAAGTTTGGGGGGGTTTGATAAGTGGTAATTTTACCACATATTTCTAGGATTTTATACTGGGTTTTTATCTCGTTTCGTGATTAATGTGCTCGTATTTGGCTTATTTATGATTAGTCGAGCCGTATTACGCGTTTGGGTTGGTTTTAGTGTGTTTGCAGGTTTTTAGAGCCAAAAGGACCCAAAACGAGACAAAGGACCGAGAGTCGAATCAAGCGGACGAAGAAATGGATTTTTGCGAGAAACAGTCGAACCTATCGGCCCAGCATATCGGCCGATAGGGCGCCCGAAAGGAGATTCTGCCCTGCCAAGTGAAAAGATCGACGTACAATCTATCGGCCAGCCTATCGGCCGATAGGCCAGCCGAAAGGCTTCCCATGAGCTCTCGTTTTTGGACGGATTTTGACTCTTTTAGATAGATTTTATTTCCTAGATTAGGGCTAATCGGGAATGTAACCCCCTTAGGCTATAAAAACACCCTTCTAGACCTAGTTTCATCGGCTTTTATCATATTGGATCATTCTTTATCATTCTTTTTCATCTTTTACAATTTTTAGATCTTCTTAGCAAGATTAATTTCTTTGATGCAAGAACTTTTTGGAGGAGAATTATTATTGTTTTTGGGAGATTGAAGACTCGGAGTTCATCCATAAGGGTTGTAATCTCTCTTTTCATATTAAATTCTTCATCTATTTCTTGTTTAATTTCAAGTATGTCTCGCTAATTCCTTTGATTGATTCTAGGGTTAGTAATTTTAATTGATGATCACATGATATTCCTTTGATTACCTTTTGACCTTTCATCCTAGGCTTGTGTTCAAGTTGTGTTAAATCTCATGTTAGATTAAAGGGCCCTTAATCGATGCATGTTAGCTAATTGATTTTGTCCGGAAGGAGTAATTGATTAGTGGAAATACTTGACACACAATATGATTTTATCTTGAGACCTAGCGGAGAAAGATAAATCATAGATAAATAAGTTGGTGCTTTTTAAGTGATTTTAATTCTTTGAGCCAAGCGAAAAGGGTTTTAATTAACTATCTTTCTAGGTTGCCTTGACAGAATTCTAGATCGAAAGTGATTATTTCTAGGATTGAATTAAATTTTGGGGAGAAGGAATCAAGTGAATGGATTGTGTGAACTCAATTAGATGATACTACCCTAGGATCAATTACCTTTCGACTTGTGATTTTATCTTGTTAATTTGCTTTATTTGCTTAATTTAGATATTTCATCTTTTATTTATATTTTTTATTTTTTCGATTTTTAAAGTTAGATAATTAGAATCAAAACAATTTTTCGGATTCCTAAATAGCAGTCAAATTTTGAGTAGAGTTAATTCCTTTATTTTCGACACATCAATTCCCTTGGGTTCGACACCTTAGAAATACTCCGAGGTTTTACAAATTTTAAAATTGATCGGATTTGAAAACCATACTACGCGAATCCTAGCGATCACCCTACACGAGTATAAGACATAACCCAGAACATCCAAACACTTTCTATTGATGATCCTCAAACTCTAATAGAACCTGTTGTGGACCTAGAAATCAATCCCGCCGCTGTAAGATCAGAAGCAGTCGAAGCTGATGCTGTACAAGCTGAAGTAGAGACTCCAGTACCATAAGATACAACACGGGATACCGAGTTAGAACCTGACAGGAGATGGCTGAGAGATCATCCCCAGGAGTTGACTATAGAAGAAATCAATGCTGGTGTAACCACTTTTAGGAGAATACAGAGTACACAAGGTACTGTACTCTGTGCACAAGAAGAAACAGATTCTGAAAAGTCTCAATTTCCTGTATGGAAATCTCAAGCCAAACTTAGGCCACTAGTTGTATTCTTAGCCCAGTCCGAACCTGTTCCGACCAATGAAGCTCTGTATAATTCCCACTGGATCACTTTAATGGAAGAAGAGCTAAATGGTTTCAAAAGAAACAATTTATGGTATCTCGTAACCAGACCAGATGATGAAGGTGTAATTAGAACTAAATGGGTACTTAGAAACAAAAAGGATGAAAATGGACTTGTCATAAGAAACAAATCTCGACTAGTCGCTCAAGGTTACAGACAGGAAGAAGGCAGAGACTATGATGAAACCTTTGCCCCTGATCCGGACTAGAAGCCATCATGATATTTCTAGCATTCACCACTCACAAGAACTTTATAGTATATCAAGTGGACGTTAAGAGTGCATTCCTGAACAGAGACCTTGCCGGAGAAATCTATGTTGAACAGTCATCAGGGTTTGTCAACACTGACGGCGGAGACCTAGTATACAGGCCGAGGGTTTGTCAACACTGACGGCGGAGACCTAGTGTACAGGCTGAGGAAAGCATTGTATGGAGCAAGCACCTAGAGCCTGGTATGAAACCCTGTCCCTGTACCTAATCAACAATGGATTTAATAAAGGTGCAATGGACAAGACCCTTTTTCAGATACAGGAAGGTGACGATCTTTTAATGGTACAAATTTATGTCGATGATATTATATTTAGTTCAACTAACCTCACTTTATGTCAAAGGTTCTCTCATCTCATGCAAAGTAAATTTTAAATGAGTATGACGGGAGAACTTAGCTATTTTCTAGGATTGCAGGTTAAGCAATTGCCTATGGACATATTCATTAACCAGGAAAAGTACAACAAGGAGCTCCACAACAAATTCGAGATGAACAACTCAAAATCCTCGTCCACTCCCATGAGAACTTCAACACAAATTAGTGCTAACGAAGATATAAAACCGGTTGATCAATCACTCTACAGGAAGCAAAAAGGCTAACTCCTGTACCTAACAGCTAGCAGGCCCGTTATCCAGTTTGCTGTAGGAGTGTGTACTCGGTATCAGGTAGCACCTAAAGAGTCACACTTCACCACAGCCAAATGAATCCTTAAGTACGTGAAAGGAACAATCGATGTAGGATTGTGGTATCCTAAGGAAGGAGGATTCACTTTGGTAGGATACAACGACTTGGATCTCAGAGGCTGTAAGTTGGATATGAAGAGTACAAGCGACACCTGTGACTTCCTTGGACCAGACTTGTGTCATGGTTCAGTAAGAAGTAATTAGCCAACTTGTGTTCTACAGCTGAGTCGGAGTATTATGCCACTGGAAGTTGCTGTATATAGATTCTATAGATGCAACAACAAGATTATGTAATCATCGCCAGAGAAACTCCAATCATGTGCGATAGCACGAGTGCAATTGCAATCGTTCACAGCCATGTATTGCACTCGCGAACTAAGCATATTGATATGAAGCATCATTTCATCAGGAATCATGTTGATAATAAAGATGTTCGGATCGAGAAGATTCATACAAACATACAGTTAGCCGACATCTTTACAAAACCTCTCAGCATAACCAGATTTTATATGCTTCGCCAAGAATTGGGAATGTTACAGCCAGACTCCTGTTAGTTGTATTTTTATGCGCTTAATCATCATTATTTTATACCCATTCTTAGTTTAAATCGGCGTAAATGAGCTTTTAATGCATTATATGTACATGATTTGAAGGAAATTCGAGTCCAGGAGCTTAAATGAAGAAAAACGGGCCAAAACGACAATTTTTGGTCAGGGACCGCGGCACACGGACAAGGGGCCGCGGCACAGGAGACGTCCAGAAGGACCCGATACAAACTGTACCGGGGGCCGCAGCACGCAAGATCTGATCCGCAGCCCATAAGGAAAAATCGTGCCCAGGCCTGGCCGCATGAAGACAGGGGCCGTGGCACACTAATGCCGGGCCGCGGCCCGCCGTGCTGGTTCCCTACTCGCAGCTCGTGATTTCGGCAGTTTGGAAGCCCGTTTCTGACCTAATTTCCGGATGCGTTTTTGAGGCTGATGAAAAATTATAAATAGGCATTGAAGGTCAGAAGATAACATCATCAGAGAGAAGGAGAAAACACTGAGGAGCAGAGAGCAGAAGCCAAAGAACGGAGGAATTCAAGTTCTTCAACTGTGTTTGATTTCTATTATGCTTTCTTTAATTCTTTGTGTATTATTTTCTAGCATGTCGGGCTGGAACCCTATTCTAGGATTGTGATAAAACCGAGGTTTTGACGAATTAACTTTTGATTTTGCATTATTAAAATATATCTCCCTTTCTTATTGAGTTTTACCCAATTGTTTTTAATGCGTTCAATTATGTGGCCTATGATTGAATTGTTTTGATTACGCAACTCGAATTGGGAGAGGAGAGTTATTAGGAAAAATTGGTGATAAACATTTTATCTTGTGAGACAGGAATATAATCATAGGAATTACGTGGCCTGTCTGAAGATTTTGTACTTTTTGATTATTGTCGAATTAATTCACCTAGGAATAGAGTGTTTTATTCGCCTTAGAAAATTCTACTGACCTCGGGAGAGGCATTAGAGTATCTTAGCAATCTTTGCCTTCAATAAATTGGGAAACGCTTAATTCATATAAATCAAGAGTAATTCGGATAAATCGAGGCGGATTCTCAATCCTAGATTATTCTCCTATTTGATCTTATTTCTTCTAATAATCGATTTTATTAATTGTTTTTAGTTTATCATTATATTATTTTTCTTTAATATTCCTTGCACCACCATATTAGATCGTTCAGATAAAATTAGAATACACATAAATTGGTAGTTAGTAAGTCAGTCCTCGTGGGAATGATATATTACTTATCACTTTATTACTTGCTTACGACAACGTGCACATGCGTTCATCGAATTACGTAACAAGTTTTTGGCGCTGTTGCCGGGGACTGATTGTTTTACTAATATCGATTTCAGTAATTCTAGTCTTAATTTGAACACTATTTTATTTTTGTGTAATTTATTATTTGTTTTCCTTTCAGGAGTTACGTTTAGTGCATGAGAAAATTCGGTAACGAAGGCCAATTACCTTTGGATACTGAACTCGAGCGTACTCTGCGGAGAAACAAGAAGGAAAGGCGTGAGCTGTCGACAAAAGATACCATGGCCGATAACACAGAAAATCACGGAGTAGACAATCCTATGAAGCAAGCTCAACCGGCATTGACACTTCGAGATTATGTATTGCCTCAAATCAACGTGATTTTTTCGGGGATTCGGCGCCCAACTGTCCAAGCAAACAATTTCGAGATAAAGCCGGCCATAATCCAGATGGTACAAGCAAGCCAATTCTGCAGATTAGCGAATGACGACCCTAATGCTCATATTGCGTCCTTTCTCGAGATATGCGATACGTTCAAGAATAATGGAGCTTCTAATGACGCCATTCGTCTACGGCTTTTACCATTTTCTTTGAGGGATAAAGCCAAGTTTTGGTTGAATTCACTTCCGCCGGGCTCTATCACGACTTGGGCGGAGTTAGCACAAGCCTTTTTGGCTAAGTTCTTTCCGCCGGCAAAGACAGCGAGACTTTGGAATGAAATAACGACGTTCGGGCAATTTGAGATGGAATCACTTCATGAAGCTTGGGAGCGATACAAGGATTTACTAAGGAGATGCCCACACCATGGCCAACCGGATTGGCTACAAATCCAGACCTTCTATAATGGACTAAGTGCACCTACACGCACTCTTGTTGATGCAGCCGCTGGAGGAGCTTTAATGGGCAAGACGATGGCGGAAACTCATTCTTTATTGGAAGCGACGGATGCAAATGCTTATCAGTGGCCTTACGAACGTGTAAACCCAAAGCGAGTTATGGGAGTTTCCGACAACGATTTGATCTCTACACTATCAACCTAAGTTGCAGTGTTGACTAAACAATTGCAAGTTTTTTCACATGCTCCTTCTACCGTTACCACAGAATCATGTAATTGGTGCAACGAGTCTCATCCTAGCGCGAAGTGCCAAGTCGGAAATCCTTTCGAGCAATCTTCGATGGAACAATCTCAGTTTGTGGGGAACAGAAATCGTCAGAACAAACCATATTCCAACACTTACAATCAAGGGTGGCGAAATCACCCAAATATTTCGTGGAGGAACGGGCAAGCTTTAAATAAACCTCCGCCAAGCTCAATTCGCGCAGCCCCCACAGCAGCCCCCTCAGCCACCGAAGGTGTCTTTGGAAGATGATCTTGCTAAAATGGCGGCTAACACGAGCCAATTCATGACCCGTACAGAGACTACTCTACAAAATCATTCCGCTTCTATCCGAAACTTGGAAGTAAAAATGGGGCAGATCGCAAATTTATTGTCCTCTCGACCTCAAGGTGTATTACCCAGCGCCACCGAGATGAACCCCAAGGAAAATGTGCAAGCAATCGAGCTACGAAGCGGAAAGGAGCTACAAGAGCGGCCTAAGAATAACAAGGACAAGAGCAACCACAGTGAGAAAGCAAAGAACGAGGAGCCCAAGCCAAAAGCAGTGTCGACTACTCATCCCACTCCATCAATTCCATTCCCACAACGTCTGCAAAAGCAAAAATTGGACAAGCAATTCTACAATTTTCTTGACATCTTCAAGAAACTACATATCAACATTCCATTTGCCGACGCCTTGGAACAAATGCCGAGCTATGTGAAGTTCATGAAGGAAATCTTATCAAACAAGAGGAAGCTCGAAGAGTATGAGACAGTGGCATTGACGCAAGAGTGCAACGCTATTCTACAAAAGAAGCTCCCACCTAAATTGAGGGATCTGGGAAGCTTTACTATTCCATGCACTATTGGAAATTCGTCCTTTGACAGAGCCTTATGTGATCTAGGACCCAGCATAAACCTTATTCCCCTTTCCATTTTTAAGAAGCTGGATATTGGGGAAGCCAAGCCGACGACGGTCTCTTTGCAATTAGTGACAGATGTATCAAGTATCCGAGGGGAGTAATAGAAGACGTTTTGGTAAAAGTCGATAAATTCATCTTCCCGGCTGTACTCGATATGGAGGAGGATCAAGATATCCCAATCATCTTGGGAAGACCATTCTTGGCAACCGGACGAACTTTAATTGATGTGGAAAAAGGGAAGCTTACTCTACAAGTTCAAGAGGAGCAAGTTACTTTCAATATATTTCGATCCTTACAATATCCTAGTGATGCTGAGAATTGCTTTCACATTGACGTCATTAACTCGTATGTAAGTAGAGCCTTTCGGGAGAGCTATCCATCAGATCCATTGGAGTCCGTTTTAGTTGGGTCCGCTTCCGAATTGAATTCAGAGCATGTAGCTTATGTACGACACATGGATGCTTCCCCACCATTTCTCACCCGTCGACCATGTGAGGAGCTCGGAAGTTCACCAACTCGACCCGTACCATCAATCGAGAAACCCCCAAAGCTAGAGCTCAAGCAGCTACCGAGTCATTTAAAATATGCATTTTTGGGACCCGACGATTCCGTGCCAGTCATTTTTTCGGCCACTTTAGCGGGGGATCAAGAGGAGAAATTATTGAGGGTTTTGAGGGAGTACAAATCTGCCCTTGGATGCTCTATTGCGAATATCGAGGGAATCAGCCCGTCCATTTGCATGCACAAAATTCTGATGGAGGAAGACTACAAACCATATGTGGAGCATCAACGCCGTTTGAATCCAAATATGAAAGAGGTGGTAAAAGTCGAGGTTTTAAAACTCCTCGACGCAGGTATGATCTTTCCTATTTTTGATAGCAAGTGGTTAAGTCCGGTTCAAGTTGTGTCAAGATGTGTGATGCTAGTGATTTTGCCATTGGGGTTGTTTTGGGACAGATACGAGGGAAAGTGTTCCACGTCGTGTATTATGCAAGCCGAACTCTTGACGACGCGCAAAGAAATTATGCCACAACAGAAAAAGAATGGTTAGCTGTGATCTTTGCTTTTGATAAATTTCGGGCGTATTTATTGGTGACGAAAGTAGTGGTGTGGACTGACCATTCGGCGATCAAATATCTTAGGGAGAAGAAGGATGCTAAACCAAGGTTGATTAGGTGGGTGCTTCTCCTCCAAGAATTCAACTTGGAAATTCGTGACAAAAAGGGGACTGAGAATGTTATTGCCGATGACCTTTCACATTTAGAGAATCCCCTTGAGAAAGGGGAGAGTCATCCACAAATTGTGGAAAACTTCCCCGATGAACATCTATACAAGTTGGGTTCGCAACATGCGCCTTGGTACGCTGATCTAGTGAACTATCTAGTGAGCAAAATAATTCCGAATGATCTCTCGCGTCATCAAAAGAAGAAGCTGATTTCAGACGCTAAGTATTACTTGTGGGACGATCCTTTTCTGTTTAAAAGATTCCCTGATCAAATCATTCGCATATGTGTTCCGGATGAGGAAATCCGCAGTGTGCTGAATCATTGCCATGCATCACCCTACGGTGGGCATTTTAGCGGAAATAGAATAGCGGCAAAGATCTTACAATCGGGTTTCTATTGGCCATCATTATTCAAATATGCTCACTCCTTTGTGTCCACGTGTGATCGGTGTCAACGGATGGGAAACATCTCAAAACGACATAAAATGCCGTTGAGCACAATACTTGAGGTTGAATTGTTCGACGTATGGGGGATCGACTCCATGGGTCCATTTCCTCCATCAAATAAGAACCTCTATATTCTAGTAGCAGTGGACTACGTCTCAAAGTGGGTCGAAGCGGTGGCACTACCAACAAATGGGTCTAATGTCGTGATCAACTTTATAAAAAAATATATTTCACGCGTTTTGGGACTCCACGTGCTATTATCAGTGATGGTGGTTCACACTTCGACAACAAATTCCTTGATGCGGTCTTAAGAAAATACAGAGTCACTCATCGTGTTGCTACAGCCTACCATCCCCAGACGAGTGGTCAAGTCGAGATATCAAATCGAGAGCTAAAGTGGATCTTAGAAAAAACAGTCAGCTCGTCTCGAAAAGATTGGTCCTTTAAACTCGATGATACACTTTGGGCGTACCGTACTGCATACAAAACACCTATCGACATTGTTGTTACCCAAAATATTATCCGGAGATGATATTGCTGGAATGGTCGAGTAACAAACAAATGCGAGAGCACGTCCATGGGGAAAGTAAATAACACAAGATTTGCCGGGGTTGTTAGTCCCGGGCTTGAATGCTCTCGCGAGATATTATTAATACAAATAATTGGGAGTACAAATATTAATGTTAGAGTACAATTACAATGAGTGTAAAGACCCTAGTTATCTTAGCTATTGAGCGTGAATATTGCCAGAAGAACCAGAGATGATGCTCTGTGAGTTCTTGTTACAACGATGGAGTGCTGTGACGACTGTGAGAAATCGACGGTCTCTCACAGTGTGTATTAGCTGAATGTATGAGCTCCTGGACTAGTGAATCTCTTCGAATCTAAACTGTAGGGAGTTCTTGACTCTGCCGACCGTATTTTGGTTAGGAGGTGATGAGAGAGAAATCCTAAGATAGATTGAAGAGAGAAAGCCGAGAGTCTGAAAATCTGAACGTATGTGCGTATTTTCGGAGAGGAACCTTTCTCTAGTTGCTGGAGGTTATCTATTTATAGGACTGGGAGATGCTAGGCGATCGCCTCTGCTGTATTATAATAAGCGGGCAATCGTCTTTAACACATGGGTTGGTCTCCTTAAAGTCCGCAGAAGTTGCTGGCTGCCAGAAGTTCGAACCAATGAGAGGCCAACACGCGTCTATGTCGCTGTATTGGGAGGCCCTACTCAGGACCTTTCGGCGGGTCTGTCGGTAGGTGAGGCTGTCCTCATCACTAACAACTGCTGATGGGCTGGAGTCAACGATCCATGTTCTGCGGCGCCTTTCGCGGATCTGCACATGGGTCCTTTGCTTTGTGATCCAGTCTTCGTAGACTTTGACGGACGATGGCCTTGTTCATGGCACAGGTCGGTCGTCCTTGGTCGGGCACCAGAGTCGATCGCTAGGTGCCAAAAGGCAATCGCCTTGGGAGTCGATCGCTAGATATTCGAAGGTGGACTGTTACCTCCGATTTGGCAAGTTTGCCGCAGCTCATTTGGTCGTGAACTCGGTCGCTCGGCCCTTATATCGATCGCCGTCGAGGCATATAAATCGCCGCACAACAATTTCCCCCCAGCTCGCTCCGATGTTGGAGACGTGGGATGAGGTGGTTCTACTGGCGATCGTTTAACTTTGACGAGTGACTCAGCATTTTACAGAACGGGCGATCGTCTTTGAGCGGATTGGTTTTGAATTTGGACGACCAGGTCGGTCGCTGGAATGAGCGGCAAATGATAGAGGTCGTGGAAAAGTCTCTGAGGCACGTGTCGGGTTCCTGTTGGTGGAGACTGACGGTTAGTTAAGACTCCTCGTCTGGCGTGCCCTTGAAACGATGCGTACGCGGGTTTCAAGGGAAGCATTAATTGCGACGGTTGCACTTCAGCCCCCGAGATTCTCCTTATTTGCACGGAAGCCCCTGCCTTCTCCTATAAAACGGGGCTGGGTTACAGTGTTAAGAACCTTATGCGATTTCATCGGAGAAGAAGATAGCCAAAAAATTTTCTGAAGCCTTTGTCTGCCGATCGTCGATCGACTCAATCCTTTGGTAAGAAACAATCCTCTTTCTCCCTTTTCTTTTCGAGATGTCTGGAGTATCTTCATCATCTCGAATGGGCACCACCTCCGCCGTCGGGACTTCGACTGTCCGGGGAGGATCCTCCGCGGAATTCCATATGGAGACGGCCGCCGAGGCTATCCGCCTTGTAATTTTTGTAGCTTTCCTTGTACTTAGGCCTTTGGGCGACCATGTTTGTACTTTGATATTCCAAGTAATAAAATGAAAGTTTGCTTCTTTGATGTATTGTTTGAATGATTGTCTTTATGAGTCTTTTGCATGACTTTGTACAAATGTGTGAGGAGAGATTGTTGCGTGTACAGCTCCAAGTGAATTGATAAACTCATATAGATAACTTTTACAACAAAATCGATCGTTGCACATACATCTGAAAAATGCCGATCTCCGTATGTAATTGAATAGGGACGATCATCGTATATATAGCTCCGCCCTTCAATTGTTCTTACCTAAAATATTATCCAGAGATGATATTGCTGGAATGGTCGAGTAACAAACAAATGCGAGAGCACGTCCGTGGGGAAAGTAAATAACACAATATTTGCCGGGGTTGTTAGTCCCGGGCTTGAATGCTCTCGCGAGATATTATTAATACAAATACTTAGGAGTACAAATATTAATGTTAGAGTACAATTACAATGAGTGTAAAGACCCTAGTTATCTTAGCTATTGAGTGTGAAGATTGCCGGAAGAACCAGAGATGATGCTCTGTGAGTTCTTGTAACAACGATGGAGTGCTGTTACGACTGTGAGAAATCGACGGTCTCTCACAGTGTGTATTAGCTGAATGTCTGAGCTCCTGGACTAGTGAATCTCTTCGAATCTGAACTGTAGGGAGTTCTTGCCTCTGCCGACCGTCTTTTGGTTCAGAGGTGCTGAGAGAGAAATCCTAAGATAGATTCAAGAGAGAAAGCCGAGAGTCTGAAAATCTGAACGTATGTGGGTATTTTCGGAGAGGAACCTTTCTCCAGTTGCTGGAGGTTCTCTATTTATAGGACTGGAAGATGCTGGGCGATCGCCTCTGCTGTATTATAATAAGCGGGTGATCGTCTTTAGCACATGGGTTGGTCTCCTTAAAGTCCACAGAAGTTGCTGGCTGCCAGAAGTGCGAACCAATGAGAGGCGAACACTCGTCTATGTTGCTGTCTTGGGAGGCCCTACTTAGGACCTTTCGGCGGGTCTGTCGGTAGGTGAGGCCGTCCTCGTCACTGACAGCTGCTGATGGGCTGGAGTCAACGATCCATGTTCTGTGGCGCCTTTCGCGGATCTGCACATGGGTCCTTTGCTTCGTGATCCAGTCTTCGTAGACTTTGATGGACAATGGCCTTGTTTGTGACACAGGTCAGTCGTCCTTGGTCGGGCACCAGAGTCGATTGCTAGGTGCCAAAAGGCGATCGCCTTGGGAGTCGATCGCTAGATATTTGAAGGTTGACTGTTACCTCCGATTTGGCAAGTTTGTCGTAGCTCATTTGGTCGTGAACTCGGTCGCTCGGCCCTTATACTGATCTCCGTCGAGGCGTATAAATCGCCGCACAACAAGCTCCAAATCACGAGTTGGATAATTTACTTCATATGGTTTCAACTGCCGTGAAGCGTAGGCAATCACCTTCTCATTATGCATCAATACACACCCAAGGCCTTGATTTGAAGCGTCACTATAAACTATGAATCCTTCAGTTCCTTGTGGTAGTGCTAAAATTGGTGCCGCCGTCAATCTCTTCTTCAATTCATCAAAACTGGCCTGACACATATTGTTCCATTCAAATTTTTTGGTTTTCTGCAGCAATCGAGTAAGTGGGCGGGTAATTTTGGAAAACCCTTTGTGATACCCGAGCCTAACATTACTCACTTGGTCAATATGATTCATGCATAACTTGTTAATTATGTGTTATTTGAATTACTTGATGTTTCATGGTTCAGTTGATATTATAGTTAATTTTACACATAGGAATGTGCTAAACATTTGAACTCATGTCTAAAACACAATCGTGGTATATGTTACGGGACTAAGTTATGTTATTCATAGTATTTCTAATACGAAAATAAAATATGTGTAAAGATCTTATAAAACTCTAAGTACACGTGGTAAGCCTAGAAGTTATAAAGGTATCACTAACGTGTCTATCGGAGGTTAACTAGCTTACCTCGAGATTTTAGTCGGCGCGTGTAGTGGGTCACTTTAAATTGACAATTCAAGTGGATAACCATCATTCAATAAACTAACACGCGTCAAGTGCCTTTGACTCTTGTCAATACCTAATAGGATACAATTTATGATTGTATCTGATAACATTTGTAAAATACTGTGATCTGTCTATACCTCATTCGCTCCAACTGCGGTAGGAATTGAACTTATCTTTTAGTTTATCATATTAATTATATTTTTATAAATAATTTCTTCCATTCTTACCTACAGTGTCTCATTTGTGAAGTTTTAGAAAGTTTGACAATAAAGTCCTTCACTAGCATTTTCAACATTGTTCGCAGTGGTAATCGAGTTTAAGCAATAAAAATACACCCTAAACTTCTACTAAACCATTTTAAAGACCATCCATGCCCTAAATGAGGTCAATATCTACTAGGAACCGGTTCAAACACTCCAAGAACCGGATCATAACTACTTGAATCGATCAATTATTTCAAACCTAGTCTCTAGTAGTCATTCGATGGTATTTTGGACATTTCACCTTCATAACCGACTTAAGACACTTGGTTGATGGATAAATACGACCCTCAACCCTCATTTACAGTCTGAACATTATCAAGAAGCTTCACACTTCGAAATATCACCAAAATTCAAGAAGAAATCATCAAAAACATCAACACCTCAATTCCTTTGACAATCAAGGTGAGTTTCCTTTGTTTCTTCCTTATTTTTGCTATGTTTCTTAGCTATTTCGAAGGTGTGAGAGCTTGTATATGTTCTTATACATGTTATAATGATGTTAAGAATTCAGCCATGGCAAACCCTTGTGTTAAATATGGATTTATGAGTCTTAAAACTCACTAAGGCAATAAAGGAACCAATTCTACCACCTTTTGGAATTAATAGTATATGTTACTTGATCCGTATGTTTTAGGGTTAGGAGTTTCAGTATACTTATTCTTAAGTATCTTAGGGATATTATATCAAAAATTGGTTCAAATTCAACTTATATTATAGTGGTTATAAGCAAAACAAAATCTGATTATGACAAGACTTTGATAAACTCTCTTAATCAAGTGGTTGTTATAAAACCTTGAAATTTTAAGTTGTGAGAGTTGAATGAACTTTATAAACAGAGACTAATAGATTTATTAAGTAATTATAAGTCTAAAATTGATTGGTTAATGGGCTGGTATACATCGATAAACCGACATAAAGTACATAGAACACCGGTTATGCGAAGTGGTAAACCCTTTCGATATAAAGAGAGTTAAACCTTGCGTGTGGTATGTAAATCCTTGAAACACATTCCTTGAAACAGGTTCTGAAGATATATCATCCCAAGCACCCCCTATTGGTATAAACGTAAGGGTATTACCCGATCAAGGTAAGTAGAAATCCATCTGCAACTACAATGCATAAACATAGTATTGTTTGTAAACTTGATGATATCTTGAGAGTGTATTGTATTGGATGATTGATCTGTACTATGATTAAAGTGTTTGGTTGCACCTTACATGATCATAACATACATTAGCATCTTCACATGCATGCATAACAGGATACTCACTAGTGTCTGCATGCATGGTACGATCATGGAAAGAAAGAAAAGAAAAATGTTTTGTTGGCCGCTGCTAGAGCACCGAGGCATGGTAGATGCATGCTTTTACGATATGTTTAGCACGGTAGATGCGTGCTTATATCATGTGTGAGACATGGTAGATGCGTGTTCTCACGATATATTTGGTGTGGTAGATGCATGCCTTATATGTCTGGCATGGTAGATGCATGCCTCATGATATGATATGATGTTGAGTTCATTCCGGTGCTTAGTACGTGGTTCAACAGGCCCAAGGATAAGAAAATGATTTTGAGAGATTCTCATTGATAATCATATGTCATATGTTGCATCAGACATGATACATAACATGCATGATTTCTACTTATTGGGCTTTAGCTCACGTAGTTTATGCATTGTAGGTAATTCTGATGCTTGAGTATGTTCCCTCGCTGGATGAGTTGGAGTTCCACTGTTGCTGAGGGTCGACGTACATGGATGACGACCTGTCGGGCTTAACCATGGGCTTAACATATTTTCGTTCTTGTTTGTGAACCTTACTTTATAAATATGTATTGCAGTAATGTACTCATAGGTTCGAGTGTCGTTGATGGTGTGATGGGTACTTTAAGTTCACTTAGTATGTTGTTTAACCTGTGAGGTTGTTTAAATATCGTAATGTAAAATAAATAAGTAATTTGAGAAGCTCGAAGTTTTGTGGTTTACTAATCTCTTGTAGTTATAGCTACGGGGATATTGATGTCATGAGTTTGATTCGGATTGAGACTAGATGTCTCTGTATGGTACTTGCGTTGGTTTTTATGTCACAGGTTTGGGATAGGTACTAGTTTAGGGGAAACTCTGTCGAAATTTCACCATAATTTATAAGTACTAATATGATATAAGATAGTGTAAGTTAGGCAGTTAGTGCGGGTGTGCTACAGGTGGTATCGGAGCCCGGTTTGTGCCCTGTAGACTGTCCATGTATACGAGCTCAGAGCATGTGGAGCACAACAAATCCAGTAAGTGTTATTTTATTTGTGTGCACTCATATTTCATGAATTATATTGACCATATGATATAGGGCTCAGTCATAAATAGAGAATAATGCCGAGAACAAGAAATGAAGGCAGTGATGGGGGTAGAACACAAGACCCAGAAATGACATCCACAAGTTCTGATCGTGATCTGATCATTGGTCGATTGACTGAACTAGTAGAAAGGCAATCTCAACAAATCCAACAACTCATCCAACAAAGAGACATGCGAGGACAGCAGGGAGATGACAGGAATCGACCGCCACCTCGAGTAGAACAAGTTGAATTAGATGGAGGAAGGTTCAGGAAGTTGAATCCACCGACATTTGAGAGCGCAGTGGATCCTACAGAAGCAGAAGATTGGCTAAGGACTATAGAAAACATGTTCCAGTATAGTAAGGTTTCTGAAGAGAACAAGGTACTTTGTGCATCCTTCATGTTACGGGGCAGTGCAGGTCATTGGTGGGATACGATAAGCGCTATTGAAAATGTGGCAACAATGACTTGGGCTAAGTTCAAGGAACTCTTCAGAAATAAGTACTTTACAGCTCCTGTTCGTGCAATGAAGATGAACGAATTTATACAGTTGAAACAAGGAAGCATGACGGTTTCAGACTACATCTGTAAGTTCGAAATGCTGTCTAGGTTTGCTGAGCATATGGTTAGCACGGAAGCACTGAAAGTGGAGAGGTTCCTTGAAGGCTTGAGACCAGAGCTATACAGAGATGTCAGCATGGCAGGAATTCAAGGGACGACTTATTCAATAATTGCTGAGAGAGCATTGGTCGCAGAACAGGCAGAACTGAGGATTCGACAAGCACAAGAGGTTCGGCGGCAATTTGCCCAACGACAAGGCCAACGCTGGTTTAAGAATGAAAAGAAGAGGCCACCTCAATCACAGAATCCAGAGGCAGATTTTCCATCTAAAAAGGGGCGGGAACAAGGAGGACCAAGTAAGCGCATGAAGTCCGAAGAGGGTAGACCCTTTGTACCATTACACGCATGCCCTAATTGTGGAAAACAACATAGTGGAGTTTGCCTATTGGGTTCTAAAGTATGCTTTTCATGTGGACAACTGGACATATGGCGAATGTTTGCCCAAACAAGACAAAAGCTAAAGCGCAGAAAGGGTACTAATAGAGTTTACACTATAACCAGATCGATGTCAAGCTAATCCGTCTATTATCACAGTAACCTTCTTATCTTTGGTATTTCAGCATCGGTATTATTTGATCCCGGTGCTACACATTCATTGCATCTACCGAGTATGTGAGAAGGCCGGGTAGAGTACCGTAAACAATTGAGGTAGGTTATAATGTAGTTACCCTCCGGAGATCTAAAACAAACAAATAAGATCATACGAGCGTGTAGTATTCCTATCGAAAATAGGGAACTCTATGCCGATTTAATCGTGTTGGACATGAATGACTATGACATAATCTTGGGTATGGATTGGTTATCAAAATATCATGCTACCGCTGATCGTCGGAGAAAGATTGTGACACCGCAACCACCGGGAAGAACCTTTTTATTTTGTCGGGTTAGTAAGAATTTAAGATTTCAGAATCTCAAGAATGAAGGCACAACGTTTATTAAACAAAGGGTTGTGAAGGCTATGTATTTAGTGTAATGAGCATTGAAAAACAAGATTTCTCGAACGTCAATGAAGTACCAGTGGTGAAACAATACCCTCAAGTGTTTCACGATGATCTACCGACTTCCACCGGATCGTGAAATAGAGTTTGTGATTAACTTACAAATGAACGACACCAATATCAAAGTCACCATATAGAATGGCACCAGCTGAATTAAAGGAATTAAAGACCCAGTTGCAAGAGTTGTTAGACAAAGGCCTCATTAGGCCTAGTTATTCACCATGGGGAGCACCAATATTGTTTGTTCGTAAGAAGGATGGTTCCTTGAGGATGTGTATAGACTATCGAGAGCTCAACAAAGTTACGATCAAGAACAAGTACCATTTACCTCGAATCGATGACTTGTTTGATCAACTTCAAGGCGCATCTATCTTTTCCAAAATTGATCTGCGATCGTGGTACCATCAATTGAAGATAAAGGAAGAGGACATCCCAAAACGACATTCAAGACGAGGTACGGACACTATGAGTTTTTGGTGATGCCGTTTGGCCTAACAAATGCCCCAAAGAAGATTTATGGATTTAATGAATAGAGTGTTTAAAGACTTCTGGATAAGTTTGTTATCGTGTTTATTGATGATATTCTCATATATTCGAAGACCAAAGAAGACCATACAAACATCTAAGGAAAGTTTTAGAAGTCTTAAAACAGAAACAATTATATGCTAAGTTTAAAAGTGTGAATTCGGTTAGACCGAGTGGTATTCTTGGGGCATGTTATATCCGGAGCAGGATTTCAAGAGACCCAAGCAAAGTTGAAGCAATCAATAATCGCCGCAACCCACAAATTCTAAGCACGCAGCCTTTCTTGGTCTAGCTGGATATTACCGTCGATTCGTAGAGGGATTCTCCAAGATTGCCTCTCCATTAACACAACCGACTAGAAAGAATGTTCCCTTCAAGTGGACAGAATCATGCGAGCAAAGCTTTCAAGAATTGAAGAGGCGGCTGACATCGGCACCGATCTTGACCATTCCAATGGGAACTGGAGGTTTTAAAGTCTACAGTGATGCTTCAAAGAATGGTCTCAGGTTGTGTATTAATGCGTAATGGTAAAGTAATAGCATATGCATCTAGACAATCAAGGAGTATGAAAAGAACTACCCGACACATGATTTAGAACTTGCTGCAGTGGTGTTTGCACTTAAAATATGGAGGCATTACCTATATGGAGAACGTTGTGAAATTTATACTGATCACAAGAGCCTGAAATATTTCTTCACTCATAAAGAATTAAATATGAGACAGCGGAGATGGTTAGAACTTGTTAAAGACTATGATTGTGTCATCAACTACCACCCCGGTAAAGCTAATGTCGTAGCGGATGCCCTAAGCGTAAAATCAGCACAATCCATTGCGGCCATGACCTTGATCCAGGCTTAATTACACGATTTGATGAATATGGATGTGGAAATTATCCAACATGGATGGCTAGAAGCAAAATTGTCAAGACTAACCCTTCGACCTACTTTAATAGATAGAATTCAAGAAGGCCGTAAAGAGGATCAAGAGTTAGAGAAAATAAAGAAGAACATTAAATTAGGAACCTCACGATTTCCAATTGTCAGAACATGGTATTATTCGATTTAGAAATCGTTTATGTGTGCCTAATTTTGAAGATGTTTGCAAAGAAATATTACTAGAGGCGCACTCAACATCATATTCAGTACATCCAGAGCAACCAAAATGTACAGAGACTTGAAACTACACTATTGGTGGCCAGTATGAAAGAAGATATCGCACAATATGTGGAGCAATGCCTAACATGTCAACAGTAAAAGCCGAGCATCAAAGACCAGCAGAACCTTGAAACCTCTATTTGTTCCAAAATGGAAGTGGGGGACATTACGATGGATTTTGTGATAGGTTTACCAAGAACGGTTAAAGGACACAATTCTATCCGGGTTATAGTTGATAGATTGACAAAATCGCTCACTTTCTCCCGGCTTGTACGACATACTCCATTGATCGTTATGCTCAACTCTATATACAGAAATAGTGAGGCTACATGGGGTTCCATTATCTATTGTATCAGACAGAGATTCACGATTTGTATCGCTTTTGGAAGAGCCTCGCATAGAGCATTGGGTACCCACTTGTCTTTCAAGATCGCTTATCATCCACAAATGGATGGGCAATCGAAAGAACTATACAAACTCTTGAAGATATGCTCGATCTTGTGTTATGGACTTTCAAGGCCAGTGGATCAAACATTTACCCCTAATTGAATTCTCCTACAATAACCATCGTAGTACAATTGGAATGGCTCCTTATGAAGCTTTGTATGGCGGAAGTGTCGATCACCAAGACATTGGGATGAGGTTGGTGAAAGAAGAGTTTTAGGTCCTGATATGATTCAAGAAATGATGTAAGGCTTTCACTAATCGAGAAAGAATGAGAACAAACTCAAAGGCATAAAAGAGTTATGCGGATACCGAAGGAGAGCACCGGAATTTGCCGTGGGTGATCGTGTATTCTGAAGGTTTCTCCAATGAAGGGAATAATGAGATTTGGTAAGAAAGGAAAACCGAGTCCAAGATACATTGGGCCATTTCCTATTACCGAGCGGGTTGGTGAAGTGGCTTATCGACTAGAGTTGCCATCATCAATGTCTCGGATACACAATGTATTTCACGTTTCTCTACTAAGAAAATACATTGCGAATCCATCCCACATTCTCAAGAATGAACCAGCTTGAGATGGAGGCGATTTGAGTTACAAGGAGATACCGGTACAAATCTTACTAAGAGAAGTAAAGAAACTCAGAAATAAAGAGGTGCCACTAGTCAAAGTGTTGTGGAGAAATCAACTCGTAGAAGAAGCCACTTGGGAGAGAGAAGATGAAATGAGGGCTAAATACCTTAATCTTTTCAGGTAAGTTAAATTTCGGGGACGAAATTTTTATAAGGAGGGGAGGATGTGATACCCGAGCCTAACATTACTCACTTGGTCAATATGATTCATGCATAACTTGTTAATTATGTGTTATTTGGATTACTTGATGTTTCATGGTTCAGTTGATCTTATAGTTAATTTCACACATAGGAATGTGCTAAACATTTGAACTCATGTCTAAAACACAATCGTGGTATATGTTACGGGACTAAGTTATGTTATTCATAGTATTTCTAATACGAAAATAAAATATGTGTAAAGATCTTATAAAACTCTAAGTACACGTGGTAAGCCTAGAAGTTATAAAGGTATCACTAACGTGTCTATCGGAGGTTAACTAGCTTACCTCGAGATTTTAGTCGGCGCGTGTAGTGGGTCACTTTAAATTGACAATTCAAGTGGATAACCATCATTCAATAAACTAACACGCGTCAAGTGCCTTTGACTCTTGTCAATACCTAATAGGATACAATTTATGATTGTATCTGATAACATTTGTAAAATACTGTGATCTGTCTATACCTCATTCGTTCCAACTGCGGTAGGAATTGAACTTATCTTTTAGTTTATCATATTAATTATATTTTTATAAATAATTTCTTCCATTCTTACCTACAGTGTCTCATTTGTGAAGTTTTAGAAAGTTTGACAATAAAGTCCTTCACTAGCATTTTCAACATTGTTCGCAGTGGTAATCGAGTTTAAGCAATAAAAATACACCCTAAACTTCTACTAAACCATTTTAAAGACCATCCATGCCCTAAATGAGGTCAATATCTACTAGGAACCGGTTCAAACACTCCAAGAACCGGATCATAACTACTTGAATCGATCAATTATTTCAAACCTAGTCTCTAGTAGTCATTCGATGGTATTTTGGACATTTCACCTTCATAACCGACTTAAGACACTTGGTTGATGGATAAATACGACCCTCAACCCTCATTTACAGTCTGAACATTATCAAGAAGCTTCACACTTCGAAATATCACCAAAATTCAAGAAGAAATCATCAAAAACATCAACACCTCAATTCCTTTGACAATCAAGGTGAGTTTCCTTTGTTTCTTCCTTATTTTTGCTATGTTTCTTAGCTATTTCGAAGGTGTGAGAGCTTGTATATGTTCTTATACATGTTATAATGATGTTAAGAATTCAGCCATGGCAAACCCTTGTGTTAAATATGGATTTATGAGTCTTAAAACTCACTAAGGCAATAGAGGAACCAATTCTACCACCTTTTGGAATTAATAGTATATGTTACTTGATCCGTATGTTTTAGGGTTAGGAGTTTCAGTATACTTATTCTTAAGTATCTTAGGGATATTATATCAAAAATTGGTTCAAATTCAACTTATATTATAGTGGTTATAAGCAAAACAAAATCTGATTATGACAAGACTTTGATAAACTCTCTTAATCAAGTGGTTGTTATAAAACCTTGAAATTTTAAGTTGTGAGAGTTGAATGAACTTTATAAACAGAGACTAATAGATTTATTAAGTAATTATAAGTCTAAAATTGATTGGTTAATGGGCTGGTATACATCGATAAACCGACATAAAGTACATAGAACACCGGTTATGCGAAGTGGTAAACCCTTTCGATATAAAGAGAGTTAAACCTTGCGTGTGGTATGTAAATCCTTGAAACACATTCCTTGAAACAGGTTCTGAAGATATATCATCCCAAGCACCCCCTATTGGTATAAACGTAAGGGTATTACCCGATCAAGGTAAGTAGAAATCCATCCGCAACTACAATGCATAAACATAGTATTGTTTGTAAACTTGATGATATCTTGAGAGTGTATTGTATTGGATGATTGATCCGTACTATGATTAAAGTGTTTGGTTGCACCTTACATGATCATAACATACATTAGCATCTTCACATGCATGCATAACAGATACTCACTAGTGTCTGCATGCATGGTACGATCATGGAAAGAAAGAAAAGAAAAATGTTTTGTTGGCTGCTAGAGCACCGAGGCATGGTAGATGCATGCTTTTACGATATGTTTAGCACGGTAGATGCGTGCTTATATCATGTGTGATACATGGTAGATGCGTGTTCTCACGATATATTTGGTGTGGTAGATGCATGCCTTATATGTCTGGCATGGTAGATGCATGCCTCATGATATGATATGATGTTGAGTTCATTCCTGCTTAGTACGTGGTTCAACAGCCCAAGGATAAGAAAATGATTTTGAGAGATTCTCATTGATAATCATATGTCATATGTTGCATCGACATGATACATAACATGCATGATTTCTACTTATTGGGCTTTAGCTCACGTAGTTTATGCATTGTAGGTAATTCGATGCTTGAGTATGTTCCTCGCCGGATGAGTTGGAGTTCCACCGTTGCCGAGGGTCGACGTACATGGATGACGACTGTCGGGCTTAACCATGGGCTTAACATATTTCCGTTTGTTTGTGAACCTTACTTTATAAATATGTATTGCGAGAATGTACTCATAGGTTCGAGTGTCGTTGATGGTGTGATGGGTACTTTAAGTTCACTTAGTATGTTGTTTAACCCGTGAGGTTGTTTAAATATCGTAATGTAAAATAAATAAGTAATTTGAAAAGCTCGAAGTTTTGTGGTTTACTAATCTCTTGTAGTTATAGCTACGGGATATTGATGTCATGAGTTTGATTCGGATTGAGACTAGATGTCTCGTATGGTACTTGTGTTGGTTTTTATGTCACGTGTTTGGGATAGGTACTAGTTTAGGGAAACTCTGTTAAATTTCACCATAATTTATAAGTTCTAATATGATATAAGATAGTGTAAGTTAGGCGCTTAGTGCGGGTGTGCTACGGGTGGTATCGGAGTTTGTGCCAGGCCCGTAGACTGTCCATGTATACGAGCTCAGAGCATGTGGAGCACAACAAATCCAGTAAGTGTTATTTTATTTGTGTGCACTCATATTTCATGAATTATATTGACCATATGATATAGGGCTCAGTCATAAATAGAGAATAATGTCGAGAACAAGAAATGAAGGCAGTGATGGGGGTAGAACACAAGACCCAGAAATGACATCCACAAGTTCTGATCGTGATCTAATCATTGGTCGATTGACTGAACTAGTAGAAAGGCAATCTCAACAAATCCAACAACTCATCCAACAAAGAGACATGCGAGGACAGCAGGGAGATGACAGGAATCGACCGCCACCTCGAGTAGAACAAGTTGAATTAGATGGAGGAAGGTTCAGGAAGTTGAATCCACCGACATTTGAGAGCGCAGTGGATCCTATAGAAGCAGAAGATTGGCTAAGGACTATAGAAAACATGTTCCAAAGATAGTAAGGTTTCAAGAGAACAAGGTACTTTGTGCATCCTTCATGTTACGAGGCAAGGTGTGTCATTGGTGGGATACGATAAGCGCTATTGAAAATGTGGCAACAATGACTTGGGCTAAGTTCAAGGAACTCTTCGTAAATAAGTACTTTATGACTCTGTTCGTGCAATGAAGATGAACGAATTTATACAGATTGAAACAAGGAAGCATGACGGTTTCGGACTACATCCGTAAGTTCGAAATGCCGTCTAGGTTTGATGAGCATATGGTTAGCACTAAGCACCGAAAGTGGAGAGGTTCCTTGAAGGCTTGAGACCGAGCTATACAGAGATGTCGGCATGGCAGAATTCAAGGGACGACTTATTCAATAATTGCCGAGAGAGCATTGGTCGCAGCAGTAACCGAGGATTCGACAAGCACAAGAGGTTCGGCGGCAATTTGCCCAACGACAAGGCCAACGCTGGTTTAAGAATGAAAAGAAGAGGCCACCTCAATCGCAGAATCCAGAGGCTGATTTTCCATCTAAAAAGGGGCAGGAACAAGGAGGACCAAGTAAGCGCATGAAGTCTGAAGAGGGTAGACCCTTTGTACCATTACCGGCATGCCCTAATTGTGGAAAACAACATAGTGGAGTTTGCCTATTGGGTTCTAAAGTATGCTTTTCATGTGGACAACCTGGACATATGGCGAATGTTTGCCCAAACAAGACAAAAGCTAAAGCGCAGGAAAGGGTACCAGCTAGAGTTTACACTATAACAGATCGATGTCAAGCTAATCCGTCTATTATCACAGGTAACCTTCTTATCTTTGGTATTTCAGCATCGGTATTATTTGATCCTGGTGCTACACATTCATTTGCATCTACTGAGTATGTGAGAAGGCTGGGTAGAGTACCAGAAACAATTGAGGTAGGTTATAATGTAGTTACCCCTCTGGAGATCTAAAACAAACAAATAAGATCATACGAGCGTGTAGTATTCCTATCGAAAATAGGGAACTCTATGCTGATTTAATCGTGTTGGACATGAATGACTATGACATAATCTTGGGTATGGATTGGTTATCAAAATATCATGCTACTGTTGACTGTCGGAGAAAGATTGTGACACTGCAACCACCTGGGGAAGAACCTTTTTATTTTGTCGGGGTTAGTAAGAATTTAAGATTTCCAGTAATCTCAGCAATGAAGGCACAACGTTTATTAAACAGTGGTTGTGAAGGCTATGTAGTTAGTGTAATGAGCATTGAAAAACAAGATTTCTCGAACGTCAATGAAGTACCAGTGGTGAAACAATACCCTGAAGTGTTTCCTGATGATCTACCGGGACTTCCACCAGATCGTGAAATAGAGTTTGTGATTAACTTACAGCCGGGAACGACACCAATATCAAAGTCACCATATAGAATGGCACCAGCTGAATTAAAGGAATTAAAGACCCAGTTGCAAGAGTTGTTAGACAAAGGCCTCATTAGGCCTAGTTATTCACCATGGGGAGCACCAATATTGTTTGTTCGTAAGAAGGATGGTTCCTTGAGGATGTGTATAGACTATCGAGAGCTCAACAAAGTTACGATCAAGAACAAGTACCATTTACCTCGAATCGATGACTTGTTTGATCAACTTCAAGGCGCATCTATCTTTTCCAAAATTGATCTGCGATCAGGGTACCATCAATTGAAGATAAAGGAAGAGGACATCCCAAAAACGACATTCAGTACGAGGTACGGACACTATGAGTTTTTGGTGATGCCGTTTGGCCTAACAAATGCCCCAGCAGCATTTATGGATTTAATGAATAGAGTGTTTAAAGACTTCCTGGATAAGTTTGTTATCGTGTTTATTGATGATATTCTCATATATTCGAAGACCAAAGAAGACCATACAGTGCATCTAAGGAAAGTTTTAGAAGTCTTAAAATGAAACAATTATATGCTAAGTTTAAAAGTGTGAATTCTGGTTAGACCGAGTGGTATTCTTGGGGCATGTTATATCCTGAGTGTGGATTTCAGAGACCCAAGCAAAGTTGAAGCAATCAATAATCGGCCGCAACCCACAAATTCTACGTATCACGCAGCCTTTCTTGGTCTAGCCGGATATTACCGCCGATTCGTAGAGGGATTCTCCAAGATTGCCTCTCCATTAACACAACCGACTAGAAAGAATGTTCCCTTCAAGTGGATGTAATCATGCGAGCAAAGCTTTCAACAACTGAATAGCCGGAAGACATCGGCACCGAACATGACCATTCCAATGGGAAATGGAGGTTTTAAAGTCTACAAAAAAGCTTCAAAGAATGGTCCAGGTTGTGTATTAATGCGTAATGGTAAAGTAATAGCATATGCATCTAGACAATCAAGGAGTATGAAAAGAACTACCCGACACATGATTTAGAACTTGCTGCAGTGGTGTTTGCACTTAAAATATGGAGGCATTACCTATATGGAGAACGTTGTGAAATTTATACCGATCACAAGAGCACGAAATATTTCTTCACTCGTAAAGAATTAAATATGAGACAATGGAGATGGTTGGAACTTGTTAAATACTATGATTGTGTCATCAACTACCACCCCGGTAAAGCTAATGTCGAGCAGATGCCCTAAGCGTAAAATCAGCACAATCCATTGCGGCCATGACCTTGATCCAGGCTTAATTACACGATTTGATGAATATGGATGTGGAAATTATCCAACATGGATGGCTAGAAGCAAAATTGTCAAGACTAACCCTTCGACCTACTTTAATAGATAGAATTCAGCAAGGCCGTAAAGAGGATCAAGAGTTAGAGAAAATAAAGAAGAACATTAAATTAGGAACCTCGTCGATTTCCAATTGTCGAAGATGGTATTATTCGATTTAGAAATCGTTTATGTGTGCCTAATTTTGAAGATGTTCGCAAAGAAATATTACTAGAGGCGCACTCAACATCATATTCAAGACATCCAGGAGCAACCAAAATGTACAGAGACTTGAAACTACACTATTGGTGGCCGTGTATGAAAGAAGATATTGCACAATATGTGGAGCAATGCCTAACATGTCAACAGGTAAAAGCCGAGCATCAAAGACCAGCAGAACCTTGAAACCTCTATTTGTTCCAAAATGGAAGTGGGGGACATTACGATGGATTTTGTGATAGGTTTACCAAGAACGGTTAAAGGACACAATTCTATCTGGGTTATAGTTGATAGATTGACAAAATCGCTCACTTTCTCCCAGTTTGTACGACATACTCCATTGATCGTTATGCTCAACTCTATATACAGGAAATAGTGAGGCTACATGGGGTTCCATTGTCTATTGTATCAGACAGAGATTCACGATTTGTATCACTTTTTGGAAGAGCCTGCATAGAGCATTGGGTACCCACTTGTCTTTCAAAGATCGCTTATCATCCACAATGGATGGGCAATCGAAAGAACTATACAAACTCTTGAAGATATGCTCGATCTTGTGTTATGGACTTTCAAGGCCAAGTGGATCAAACATTTACCCCTAATTGAATTCTCCTACAATAATACCATCGTAGTACAATTGGAATGGCTCCTTATGAAGCTTTGTATGGCCGGAAGTGTCGATCACCAGTACATTGGGATGAGGTTGGTGAAAGAAGAGTTTTAGGTCCCGATATGATTCAAGAAATGACAGGCTTTCACTAATCGAGAAAGAATGAGAACAAATTTCAAAGCAGACAAAGAGTTATGCAGATACCGAAGGAGAGCACTGAATTTGCCGTGGGTGATCGTGTATTCCTGAAGGTTTCTCCAATGAAGGGAATAATGAGATTTGGTAAGAAAGGAAAACCGAGTCCAAGATACATTGGGCCATTTCCTATCGAGCGGGTTGGTGAAGTGGCTTATCGACTAGAGTTGCCATCATCAATGTCTCAGATACACAATGTATTTCACGTTTCTCTACTAAGAAAATACATTGCGAATCCATCCCACATTCTCAAGAATGAACCAGTTGAGATGGAGGCAGATTTGAGTTACAAGGAGATACCGGTACAAATCTTACTAAGAGAAGTAAAGAAACTCAGAAATAAAGAGGTGCCACTAGTCAAAGTGTTGTGGAGAAATCAACTCGTAGAAGAAGCCACTTGGGAGAGAGAAGATGAAATGAGGGCTAAATACCTTAATCTTTTCAGGTAAGTTAAATTTCGGGGACGAAATTTTTATAAGGAGGGGAGGATGTGATACCCGAGCCTAACATTACTCACTTGGTCAATATGATTCATGCATAACTTGTTAATTATGTGTTATTTGTGTAACACCCCCAATCCGCTCAGGGATATTACACGCCGTAGAACCTTTCCTCAAGGATCTACCAGGCTGGTAACGACATTTAACATCTCGACAATGCCTTCGAGGCTATAATGACTCATTAGACCGATTTGGTCTTTCCACAAATACATACAACTCAAATACAACTCATGCCCACGCAGGGGACAAAATACAACTACACCCGTACAACGGGAACAATACAAAAATGGAAAATAAAGTACAACCGAACCAAAACAAGATGTTCGTTTCCTCATGTGATTAGTATAGATCATATTTCATCATCCTTCTTGCCGAGCCGGTGTTATGCTCCAAAACCCGAATGCAAAAACAGACATCCACCCCCGAATACTCGGGGTTAGCAAAACTCCACTGTTTTGCTAGTGCAAATACAAAGTGCAAATACGAGCCATACAATTCACATTCCACGAATAACAATAACCGAGGATCCTCAAAGATCCAAACGAAACGAAAAGTACTTCCCGAGGCAAGGGTTTGAGAAAACATTTCAAAAACGAAATATCATAAATCAATGGAAGTAATTTATAAAACAGCTTTAGAATGCCATCGAGAGTTTTAATAGAAAACAATTTAGGATTATCAAATCCTACTTTTCAAAACCGAAAGACAAAAGGGGTCACCGCCCAAAGGTTTACTTTCCGAAAATGACATTAACCAACCGTTGGGATTTTAGCCCCAAATCCAGAAACGACTTTTACAAAACCATTGGGATTTTAGCCCCAAATCTCACCAACTCACAAGACACAAGAACGACTGTGAGGTTCGTATCCCAACATCAAAATCCACAAATAAAGGATTTAAAACAAACAACAAAATACTCCAAAGGCCATCCTAGCCAAGTAAGCCAAACGAACACTTACCTCTTACACACTTAGTCAATGCATGCAATCATGAAAACCGTTCAAAGCACTCATTTCCTAAATGCCAATATCAAATCACATTAGCAAAATGCACCACAATTAACCGTCGATCCACACCTCCGTGACCCCTACCGAGACCCCGTCGGATCTAACCCGTAGTGGTTAAAAGCAAAGCTCGTCGATCCACACCTCCGTGGACCCCTACCGAGACCCCGTCGGATCTAACCCGTAGTGAGCATACACACACACACGTTACTCATGCAACACTAATATGCTAAGAATGTAAGTTCATTACGAATACTTACTAGAGATGGCCATTAACTCGACACCATTATCAAACTCTTCAAAATTACGATAACAAGATTAAATAAGGAAATACACGATTCCATAACTTAAACAATATGAGTATCATCATAAAAATCCTTCGACGTTCAAAATAATCAATTCATAATCAATTCTCAAAACACCGTTCACAAAACACACGCGTTTTGAAAGAAAGCCTTTAACGAGGCCAAATCAAATTCCTTTGAAACTTCATTTCAAATAACCAAACAAACACATCAAGACGACCACCGATCATCATATACATAAACGAGAAAAGTATGGGCAAGGTACTTGCCTCGATACCACGAGCACGGAACCACGAACGGATACGGCTCAACCGAAGCTTCGGAACGCCCGATGCTAACGAAAGGAATACGACAACGAACGGAACGGAAGAATCAAGCACGACCGCGAGGAACCGAAAATGAACCTAACGATTCGAATAGCACAATCACAACCACTTCTAAACGATTACGGAAATGGAATACACCGAAACCCGCCTACGATTCATGTATATTCGCACAAAAATAACAACGAGGGCGGACCACAACCAAACCCTCTGGTTCCGTAAAAATCACGAAATATACCATGAATCCGAGGGAAACTAAGAATACCAACAAGAATAATCATATTCATCATGAATCCATCAACGAAACGGAAAGAATCGGACAAAACCCCAAAATCCCCAATTATCCAAAAAGGTAGGGTTTCAAGAGATATTACCTTGAGTGATTCAGTGTTAAGATCCGTAGAACACGCGTTAGATTGATTATCCGAGCCTCACAACCGAAAAGAAATGATGAAAATCGACCCCGGATGAAGAATTCTCTCTCCCTCTATATCTCTCTCGCGACGCTGCAAAATGGGGAAGGAAATGAGCGATTCGCTCAAAACGACACATTTATAGTGTAACACAGCAGACCCTATCGGCCGGCCTATCGGCCGATAGGCCCAACCGATAGCCATACGGAATGCCGGCAGTAGGGTCTATCGACCCCCCTATCGGCCGAAAGGCTCCTGGAAGTGCTCGGCCAAAACTAAAACGACCATAACTCTCGTCCTGACTCAGATTGACTCACCGTTTGAACCATTGGAAAGCTAACTCGATGTTCTATAATATTGCAAAGATTTATAATTTTTGGAGTTACCAAAAATTAATGATGATCTAACAAAGACGAACTCATAATTAGAAAAGTCGTTTAGTAATCCTGAATTCAACAAAGCGACACCGAAACCCGAACCTGAATACGAACCGAAGATACGGTTACGAAGTACTCACAAAGACGAATCTAAGAGCTAGTAGAACACACAATTCCGACCACCCGAAGGCTCGAGATTCGACAACGGAAGGTAATTACCCCAAACTTTGGGAAATTACGAAAATGGCCCAAATGCCCGAAAATCACCATACGTGATCGAATAACCAAACCGAAGTTCACAACACGTCTAACAAAGTTAAACGGACTTGGGAAACTCAAACAATGTTAGCCGTCGAGATTCGCAAGACTCGAACTCAAGTGCGGAAAAGTCGCTAAAAAGCACAGAACTCAACGAAACGACACCGAAACGAACTCGGATGTCAAAAAGTGTAGAATTAATCATTCTCATAATGACGAAACGGTCATGAGCGAGTCGTCAAAACGGACTCACCAAAAAAGAATTACCGGAATCGAAAATTGCGGATATTACATTCTACCCTCCTAAAAGGAGTTTCGTCCGAAACTTAAAACAAGTAGGAGAAGAAATATTCCGCCAGGAAAAACTCAACGAGACACACAAGAATGCGTAACTAATGCCCAACGGCGAAATGTTACAAACAACGCAAAGGAATATACGGCGTGTAAACACGCTCCACGGTGACCAACACAACGTCGCCGTTAGGGATATAATAAAACCGACAAGTGACAAGCGTCATCAAACGGATACTATAGCCAAGTCAATTATCCGATAATCACAAAACACAACGAAAATCAATATGATTGATCAACCCAATGGTACATCAATCAAAACGCGAGTCAACCGCTGAACAAACACGGAATCCCATCGCCTAAGGGATGGAAGATTGAAAACGAAACTAATTTCCCGAACTAAAGGGAATTACGAAGGAGCCTGAACGTTCAACAATCACGAAACGAGAACAAAAACCGAACAAACAAACGATCGAGACAACAAAAATCGAAGAATCATGTTCGAATCACGAAGAACAATAAAGTTCGACAATAACTCCCAGGATGATCTGGTGAGAACTACAAGACATGCATTCCCATAAGATCCACAGGAAAGGGAATAGCGATTGAAAAGTCACAACGACAAATATGTTATTCCGAAATGATATCACACTCGTTCGATAAACAAAAACAAGGGCAGGACAAGCTTAGAAATGTCAACGAACATAAATGAGTCGACAAAGTAGAAAATATAGAAGTTCAAAATCCGATCCCTTCGAATAAAAGGACTAGTAGAACCAAATGATGTTACTCCCGAACAAAGTTCACAAGAATCGAACCGAACTCGAAAAAAGTCACACCGATAACCAGATCGGCCCACAACAAGATCACACTGCTCGGACGATGAAATCAAATACCGAACAAGTTCATAAAGTACCAACGAACATGAGCGAATCGATAGACTCGGGAAGAGAAAACACAAGTCAAAATAGTACGGGCATTACCTCCGACCTCGTCCCACGAAATTCACAAAACGGAGCAAGGTAACAAGACATTAAACAATCGACGCATAACGGAACCATCACCGATGCACACGGTCATACCAAACCAAGCTCTAACAACTCGCACATGCGCGACAACGCAGAGATTGCCATGAGGCGACAACATTCAATACCAACACTCCGCCTCTCACAGGGGCTAGCACAACCAATGTGTGGAAAGCGTCTCAACGCTCACACCGCCAATTCGATCATACTCGGGAGAAAGTATCCAAATGACAACGCGAACATCACACATACATACCCAGCCCTCAAACGGGAATGGATAGGTTAAAAAAAAAAAAACGAAAACCTCATTTTGAAAATAATTTAGAAGAATTCTGGTTGATCTTGAGTATCACCTTTCAAAAAGTATAAACGTGAAACATCGTTATCGAGACACTGGAGAACCATTTCGCATTTGATAAGAATGAAGATACTTTCTCTTAATGAAAACTTTCAAAATATTCGACCCTCGGGTCTAAATAAAAGTGTTGAAAATATCTCAAAACATTTTGGTCCTCGAGGTAGAAATTTTTTGAAATACATTGTGGCATCTTGGATGTACCACAAGAAAATAACCCATTTGAAAAGTATGTCTCGAAATTTATTTTTCTAAGATACTCAAGGTTTTCAAAAATCCAATAGGCCAGAATGCCCAAAACTCACACATACCGACGTTCACTAAAACAACTCCTAGCACACGCATCAAAACGTTTAAAATCAAGACAATACATGTCTTTAAACGAAAATAAACGATAAAATACCATATTCGTAACAAAACCACCGATAAAATACCCTCCCGCATCTAGTGGACAAGTCGAACGCGTATAAGCACAAAGCTTCCACAATAGAACTTGTAAACGTGCAAATCGATTCGAAAATCATCAACAACGGAGAAAAACAACAATAAAAAGACATCACAAACGACGACACTCCTCGTATAAATCAAATACGAGAGTCGACTAAATACATATCGTGAAATCAAAATTCACATAAAATTCCACCACTTAACAAATAATCATAAAAATAGCTCGTGTCACACGAGGCACAACACAAAGAAGGGAGACTTACTTCCACAGTTCGCACGAAGATGATGATCGCCCCACGTTTCTAATCACGACCATCAAACTCAAACGACTCGTCGCGACACTAATCAGTCAGATAAAAATCCAACGAAACAAGACTCAAACAACACGACTTGACCCGGACCTAGGTTTCCTCAACCTAAGCTCGATACCATTTATGTAACACCCCAATCCGCTCGGGGATATTACACGCCGTAGAACCTTTCCTCAAGGATCTACCAGCCGGTAACGACATTTAACTTCTCGTCATTTCCTTCTAGGCTACACTGACTCATTAGACCGATTTGGTCTTTCCAATTATACATACAACTCATATACAACTCATGCCCTCGCAGGGACAAAATACAACTACACCTGCATAACGGGAACAATACAAAGAAATGAAAATAAAGTACAACCGAACCAACACACGATGTACGGTTCCTCATGTGATTAGTATCGATCATCTTTCATCATCCTTCGTGCCGACCCGTGTTATGCTCCAAAACCCGAATGCAAAAACAGACATCCACCCCCGAATACTCGGGGTTAGCAAACTCCACCGTTTTGCTAGTGCAAATACAAAGTGCAAATACGAGCCATACAATTCACATTCCACGAATAACAATAACCGAGGATCCTCAAAGATCCAAACGAAACGAAAAGTACTTCCCGAGGCAAGGGTTTGAGAAAACATTTCAAAACGAAATATCATAAATCAATGGAAGTAATTTATAAAACAGTTTAGAATGCCATCGAGAGTTTTAATAGAAAACAATTTAGGATTATCAAATCCTACTTTTCAAAACCGAAAGACAAAAGGGGTCACCGCCCCAAAGGTTTACTTTCAAAATGACATTAACCAACCGTTGGGATTTTAGCCCCAAATCCAGAAACGACTTTTACAAAACCATTGGGATTTTAGCCCCAAATCTCACCAACTCACAAGACACAAGAACGACCAGAGGTTCGTATCCCAACATCAAAATCCACAAATAAAGGATTTAAAACAAACAACAAAATACTCGATTGCCATCCTAGCCAAGTAAGCCAAACGAACACTTACCTCTTACACACTTAGTCAATGCATGCAATCATGAAAACCGCTCAAAGCACTCATTTCCTAAATGCCAATATCAAATCACATTAGCAAAAATGCACCACAATTAACCGTCGATCCACACCTCCGTGGACCCCTACCGAGACCCCGTCGGATCTAACCCGTAGTGGTTAAAAGCAAAGCTCGTCGATCCACACCTCCGTGGACCCCTACCGAGACCCCGTCGGATCTAACCCGTAGTGAGCATACACACACACACGTTACTCATGCAACACTAATATGCTAAGAATGTAAGTTCATTACGAATACTTACTAGAGATGGCCATTAACTCGACACCATTATCAAACTCTTCAAAATTACGATAACAAGATTAAATAAGGAAATACACGATTCCATAACTTAAACAATATGAGTATCATCATAAAAATCCTTCGACGTTCAAAATAATCAATTCATAATCAATTCTCAAAACACCGTTCACAAAACACACGCGTTTTGAAAGAAAGCCTTTAACGAGGCCAAACCGAAATTCCTTTGAAACTTCATTTCAAATAACCAAACAAACACATCAAGACGACCACCGATCATCATATACATAAAACGAGAAAAGTATGGGCAAGGTACTTGCCTCGATACCACGAGCACGGAACCACGAACGGATACGGCTCAACCGGGAAGCTTCGGAACGCCCGATGCTAACGAAAAGGAATACGACAACGAACGGAACGGAAGAATCAAGCACGACCGCGAGGAACCGACGAAAATGAACCTAACGATTCGAATAGCACAATCACAACCACTTCTAAACGATTACGGAAATGGAATACACCCGGAAACCCGCCTACGATTCATGTATATTCGCACAAAAATAACAACGAGGGCGGACCACAACCAAACCCTCTCGGTTCCGTAAAAATCACGAAATATACCATGAATCCGTAGGGAAACTAAGAATACCAACAAGAATAATCATATTCATCATGAATCCATCAACGAAACGGAAAGAATCGGACAAAACCCCAAAATCCCCAATTATCCAAAAAGGTAGGGTTTCAAGAGATATTACCTTGAGTGATTCAGTGTTAAGATCCGTAGAACACGCGTTAGATTGATTATCCGAGCCTCACAACCGAAAAGAAATGATGAAAATCGACCCCCGGATGAAGAATTCTCTCTCCCTCTATATCTCTCTCTCGCGACGCCGTGCAAAATGGGGAAGGAAATGAGCAGTTCGCTCAAAACGACACATTTATAGTGTAACACAAAGAGACCCTATCGGCCGCCTATCGGCCGATAGGCCCAACCGATAGCCATACGGAATGCCGCGGTAGGGTCTATCGACCCCCTATCGGCCGAAAGGCTCTGGAAGTGCTCGGCCAAAACTAAAACGACCATAACTCTCTCGTCCTGACTCCGATTGACTCACCGCTTGAACCATTGGAAAGCTAACTCGATGTTCTATAATATTGCAAGATTTATAATTTTTGGAGTTACCAAAAATTAATGATGATCTAACAAAGACGAACTCATACTTAGAAAAGTCGTTTAGTAATCCCGAATTCAACAAAGCGACACCGAAACCCGAACTCGAATACGAACCGAAGATACGGTTACGAAGTACTCACAAAGACGAATCTAAGAGCTAGTAGAACACACAATTCCGACCACCCGAAGGCTCGAGATTCGACAACGGAAGGTAATTACCCCAAACTTTGGGAAATTACGAAAATGGCCCAAATGCCCGAAAATCACCATACGTGATCGAATAACCAAACCGAAGTTCACAACACGTCTAACAAAGTTAAACGGACTTGCGGGAAACTCGAAACAGCAGTTTCGGTCGAGATTCGCAAGACTCGAACTCAAGTGCGGAAAAGTCGCTAAAAAGCACAGAACTCAACGAAACGACACCGAAACGAACTCGGATGTCAAAAAGTGTAGAATTAATCATTCTCAGAATGACGAAACGGTCATGAGCGAGTCGTCAAAACGGACTCCGACCGAAAAAAAAGAATTACCGGAAATCGAAAATTGCGGATATTACAATTTGGATTACTTGATGTTTCATGGTTCAGTTGATCTTATAGTTAATTTTACACATAGGAATGTGCTAAACAGTTGAACTCATGTCTAAAACACAATCGTGGTATATGTTATGGGACTAAGTTATGTTATTCATAGTATTTCTAATACGAAAATAAAATATGTGTAAAGATCTTATAAAACTCCAAGTACACGTGGTAAGCCTAGAAGTTATAAAGGTATCACTAACGTGTCTATCGGAGGTTAACTAGCTTACCTCGAGATTTTAGTCGGCGCGTGTAGTGGGTCACTTTAAATTGACAATTCAAGTGGATAACCATCATTCAATAAACTAACACGCGTCAAGTGCCTTTGACTCTTGTCAATACCTAATAGGATACAATTTATGATCAGATCTCGATAACATTTGTAAAATACCGTGATCTGTCTATACCTCATTCGCTCCAATCATGTAGGAATTGAACTTATCTTTTAGTTTATCATATTAATTATATTTTTATAAATGATTTCTTCCATTCTTACCTACAGTGTCTCATTTGTGAAGTTTTAGAAAGTTTGACAATAAAGTCCTTCACTAGCATTTTCAACATTGTTCGCAGTGGTAATCGAGTTTAAGCAATAAAAATACACCCTAAACTTCTACTAAACCATTTTAAAGACCATCCATGCCTTAAATGAGGTCAATATCTACTAGGAACCGGTTCAAACACTCCAAGAACCGGATCATAACTACTTGAATCGATCAATTATTTCAAACCTAGTCTCTAGTAGTCATTCGAGGATATTTTGGACATTTCACCTTCATAACCGACTTAAGACACTTGGTTGAGGGATAAATACGACTCTCAACCCTCATTTACAGTCTGAACATTATCAAGGAGCTTCACACTTCGAAAAATCACCAAAATTCAAGAAGAAATCATCAAAAACATCAACACCTCAATTCCTTTGACAATCAAGGTGAGTTTCCTTTGTTTCTTCCTTATTCTTGCTATGTTTCTTAGCTATTTCGAAGGTGTGAGAGCTTGTATATGTTCTTATACATGTTATAATGATGTTAAGAATTCAGCCATGGCAAACCCTTGTGTTAAATATGGATTTATGAGTCTTAAAACTCACTAAGGCAATAAAGGAACCAATTCTGCCACCTTTTGGAATTAATAGTATATGTTACTTGATCCGTATGTTTCAGGGTCAGGAGTTTCAGTATACTTATTCTTAAGTATCTTAGGGATATTATATCAAAAATTGGTTCAAATTCAACTTATATTATAGTGGTTATAAGCAAAACAAAATCTGATTATGACAAGACTTTGATAAACTCTCTTAATCAAGTGGTTGCTATAAAACCTTGAAATTTTAAGTTGTGAGAGTTGAATGAACTTTATAAACAGAGACTAATAGATTTATTAAGTAATTATAAGTCTAAAATTGATTGGTTAATGGGCTGGTATACATCGATAAACCGACATAAAGTACATAGAACACCGGTTATGCGAAGTGGTAAACCCTTTCGATATAAAGAGAGTTAAACCTTGCGTGTGGTATGTAAATCCTTGAAACACATTCCTTGAAACAGGTTCTGAAGATATATCATCCCAAACACCCCCTATTGGTATAAACGTAAGGGTATTACCCGATCAAGGTAAGTAGAAATCCATCTGCAACTACAATGCATAAACATAGTATTATTTGTAAACTTGATGATATCTTGAGAGTGTATTGTATTGGATGATTGATCTGTACTATGATTAAAGTGTTTGGTTGCACCTTACATGATCATAACATACATTAGCATCTTCACATGCATGCATAACAGGATACTCACTAGTGTCTGCATGCATGGTACGATCATGGAAAGAAAGAAAAGAAAAATGTTTTGTTGGCCGCTGCTAGAGCACCGAGGCATGGTAGATGCATGCTTTTACGATATGTTTAGCACGGTAGATGCGTGTTTATATCATGTGTGAGACATGGTATATGCGTGTTCTCACGATAAATTTGGTGTGGTAGATGCATGCCTTATATGTCTGGCATGGTAGATGCATGCCTCATGATATGATATGATGTTGAGTTCATTCCGGTGCTTAGTACGTGGTTCAACGGGCCCAAGGATAAGAAAATGATTTTGAGAGATTCTCATTGATAATCATATGTCATATGTTGCATCAGACATGATACATAACATGCATGATTTCTACTTATTGGGCTTTAGCTCACGTAGTTTATGCATTGTAGGTAATTCTGATGCTTGAGTATGTTCCTCATTTGGATGAGTTGGAGTTCCACTGTTGCTGAGGGTCGACGTACATGGATGACAACCTGTCGGGCTTAACCATGGGCTTAACATATTTTCGTTCTTGTTTGTGAACCTTACTTTATAAATATGTATTGCAGTAATGTACTCATAGGTTCGAGTGTCGTTGATGGTGTGATGGGTACTTTAAGTTCACTTAGTATGTTGTTTAACCTGTGAGGTTGTTTAAATATCGTAATGTAAAATAAGTAATTTGAGAAGCTCGAAGTTTTGTGGTTTACTAATCTCTTGTAGTTATAGCTACGGGGATATTGATGTCATGAGTTTGATTCAGATTGAGACTAGATGTCTCTGTATGGTACTTGTGTTGGTTTTTATGTCACAGGTTTGGGATAGGTACTAGTTTAGGGGAAACTCTGTCGAAATTTCACCATAATTTATAAGTACTAATATGATATAAGATAGTGTAAGTTAGGCAGTTAGTGCGGGTGTGCTACACCCTTCCACGAACCGACGATAATACCCAGCAAGTCCTAGAAAACTTATGACTTCCTTCATGTTCTTAGGAGACTTCCAATCCAAAATTGCCTCGACTTTCTGGGGATCTACTCGGACTCCTTCCGCTGATACCACATGACTGAGGAATATCACTTCCTTTAGCCAGAATTCACACTTAGAAAGTTTGACATATAATTGTTCGCTTCTCAAGAGGTGTAAAACAATCCGTAAGTGCTGCGCATGCTCTTCCGGGCTCGTGGAATAAACCAAAATATCGTCAATAAACAAAACTACGAATTTGTCCAAATACTCTATGAACACTCGATTCATTAATTGCATAAACACAGCAGGTGCATTAGTGAGACCAAACGGCATCACCACAAACTCATAATGTGTGTAGCGAGTTATGAATGCTGACTTCGGGACATCGGTTTCCTTAATCCTCAAATGATGATATCCCGATCTCAAATCGATCTTGGAAAATACTGTCGCTCCTTGAAATTGGTCAAACAAATCATCGATCCGTGGCAATGGGTACTTGTTCTTGATCGTCATCTTGTTCAGCTCCCGATAGTCAATACACAATCGAAGCGATCCATCTTTCTTTAGGACAAAAAGAGCTGGTGCACCCCAGGGTGAAACACTTGGCTGAATATAGCCTTTGTCCAGTAACTCTTCCAGTTGCTTCTTCAATTTATACATTTCGGTATGTGCCATACAATACGACATCTTAGAAATCGGTGTAGCTCCTGGTTCTAGCTCGATGGTAAAACTCTACATCTCGTCGTGGAGGTAGTCCAGGTAATTCATCAGGGAACACGTCCAGAAATTCACTCACAAGAGGAATGGATGAAAGCTCTACTTTTCCATCTTCTTTCTTCATTGCGTAACACCAGTATCCAGTACAACCCTTTTTAGCAGTTTGACGGCTTTCATAGCTTTGATCATTTTCCCTGAGCTTCCTGGTATCCATCCCTCTAATAATAATTTGGAACCATCTTCGGCTAGCATCGAGATATTCATCTTCCGGTAGTTCACAATAGCTCCATATCGATTAAGATAATTGTCTCCGAGAATCAGACCGTCTCCTTGCATCTCTTTCACAATCAGATTTGAGGGCCACTCCTTCCCTGCAATTGATACAGAAAAATCTCTAGTTTCTAAGTTCCCCACAATTCTCTCTCCACTCGGTAAACCCACAACATAAGGCTCACATTTATGAAAACAAGAAATGTTCAAATGATTAACACAAGACAATGATATAAGTGAATGTGCAGCCCCTGTATCGAACAAAATACTAACTGGTTGTGAAAAGATCTGAATGGTACCTGATGCAACAACGGCATCCTGATCATCTACCCTCCTCATCTCATAAAGGCGTGGGGGAACGGATCTAACACTCTATGCTCCCTTTTGGTCGAACTGTCCTCTGCCTCGTCCTCGACAAAAACTCTGGGGTAGCTGGACATTCTGTTGCGTCTGCGGAACACTTGCTTCTTTCTAAGCCGGCTGCGAAGTACAAGCTCCAATTAACTTAGTGGCATCCCTGCAGAACATTGCACGATGCCCTTCCTGTCTGTAATCATAACATGTCACTAGAGAACGGAAACAATCACGCCAAAGGTGTCATGGGCGACCACAATTAAAATAGCTCTTGACCACATCTGTTGGTGTTGATACTGATATGAAGTTCTTTCCGCCTTTAGATGGGTGTGGGGGCCTCTTAAATGAATGAAAGGATGACTGGGACTTGCGGGGCCCACTACACTTGTGCTCTGTAAAACTACCAGAGACTTTCTGCTTCTTGGACTCCGAGAACTTTTCCATAGCTGCTTCTTTCATTTCATACGCCAGGGCTTTGTCTTGGTATTGGCGGAGAGTGGTGCATCCAAAACCTGACATGTACCTCTGTATTTCCGGCTTCATTCTCATATCAAAGTGAATCATCATTTCCGCATCGGTTCTAACCAGGTGTCGAACAAACGCCAGCTGATGATTAAACGTCTTAATCGTCTGGGCCACCGACACATCCGAAGGCTGCACGGAGAAAAATTCTCGAACCTTAGCTTCTCTCACCGGACGAGGGCAATATTGAGCTTTCATTATAAGTTTGAACTTTTCCCAACCGGCATCATGATCAACAGGTCGGATGGCTTCCCACCATTCAGACGCTTCTCCTGTCAGAAAGTACTGGGCAATGGGGGCTCTCCGGTCATCTGGTCAGTTAATACCGACAAATACTTTCTCTATTTCTCTCAACCAGTGATCCTATGTCGGCGTCTCATAAAATGCATCGAATTTCGGCGGGTGCATCTTTGCCACCTCCTGTAGCCATATGTCTCCTCGATTTCCCAAGTCTGGGATGCCTTGCTGTCTTTCTCGTGGCTGCAATCCTACCGCCACTTGCATCCTGTCCACCACTTGAGCAAACTGAGTCATTTGGTTGACCACCTGATGAAGGATGTCGGGAACGGTAGGATTTACATTTGTCTCCACTGTCTGTTCTCGTTCCTTATTAACGGACTCCTGTTATTCGCCAGAATTGGAGTTAGCCTGATTTGACAGTGAATCAGGAACAAAAGGTGAAGCTTCTCTCTCATCATTCCAATGTCCGAGATAGTCCGATTTCATGGTACGCCGAAGACCATTATTTATGACCGAGACGGTCTCTTCATGTCACATTTTTGGAAAGCGGTTCATAGAGCCTTGGTAACCGAGCTGAACTTTAGCAGAGCTTATTATCCTCAGACTGATGGACAGTCCGAGAGAACTATTCAAACAGTGGAAGACATGCTGAGAGCTTGTGACCTAGATTGGTCGATTGAGTGGGAAGTTCATCTACCGTTGATTGAATTCACTTACAACAATAGTTGGCATGCTTCCATTAAGATGGCACCTTTTGAAGCATTATACGGGAGGAGATGTAGATCACCCCTGTGTTGGGATGATTCATCAGACTTGATCGGGACGGAACTGGAGTTGATAGTACAGACTCAAGAGAAGGTAGCCTTGATTCGTGAAAGGCTGTTGACTGCCCAGAGTCGGCAGAAATCTTATGCAGACGTGCGCCGTCGCCCGTTGGAATTTAGAATCGAGGACGACGTGCTTTTAAAGCCCTACTCCAGGAGTTTTTTGTTTTGGGAGGAAAGGAAAGCTGAGTCCGAGATATATCGGACCATTCGAGATTCTTGAGAGAGTTGGGGAGTTGGCGTACAGGTTGGCCTTACCGCCGTCGCTGAGTCATGTTCATAATGTGTTTCACGTGTCTTAGTTACGGAAGTACATCACAGATCCCAGTCATGTAATTGATTTCAGTGAGATCAAATTCGCTAAGGATGGCACATTCGAGGAGAAACCAATCAAGATACTCGAGAGTCTAGTAAAACAATTGAGGAATAAACCAATCACTTTGGTTAAAGTTCAATGGTCGCGACACGGAGTTGAAGAAGCCACTTGGGAGACAGAGAACAGTATGAAGTCTAGATACCCAAAATTATTTTCGTCTTAAGTTTCGGGATGAAACTCCTTTTTAGAGGGAGAGTATGAAATATCCGGATAATTGTTGAGTATTTTCATCTGTATTTGAACCTTGTAATATTTGACTTTGTGGTATCTATAATCGAAGTGTGATTTTCCCGTATTCGTATTCCAAACAGTCATGATCATATTAGGAAGAGTTTGTAAATTCATGCATGCAGCTACGTCATAACGTATGCTAGCAGATGAGCTTAACGTACGTTATGAACTTAGGATAGCGTACGCTATGAACTAAGCATAGCGTACGTAATAGGGAGTCAGGCAGATAAGGTTGGTCGGCACATGGGCCATCTTGGGACGGGGACAAGGATAAGATTCCCCGCGTGATAAGATAACTTTTTGTAAAAGCAAGTCAACGAGGTTTAACGTACGCTAAAGGACTAAGATAGCGTAAGCTAAATAGAGTTTATTACGTATGTAAAAGGTAAGGGTTAACGTACATTAAGAAGGTTAGAAATGAGGCAGTAGCTACTGTCGGACGATAACGCACGATAAAGATTTCAGATAGCATACGTTAAGGCGATAACGTACGTAATACTGTGAGGTAAACGTACGTAAAGGTCTGAGTGTTATAAATATGGCAGCACCCCATTTCATTTCAATTCATTTCTTTTCATTCCTTATCCGATTTATGAGAGTCCATAGAGCTTTCTCACCCACACATAATCCTTATATAGCCTCTCTACCTGTTTTAGAAGATCGTAGACATCTCGGATTGATGTTCAAGCCTACGGTGTTGAGTTCTACCGATCGTTTTCATTGTTATTCTTCGTGAAAGGTATGTTGATACTAAACAAAACATTGAATTTGGTTTCTTGAGTATGTTACTGAGATTATTATGTTTCAAGGATGTCGTAGTAATCGAATATCATGTTTTAGGAAGATTGGTTTGGTTATACTTGGAGTGTTCTTCGTTGTTAAGAGAATTGTCAAATGAACCTTGGCATGTTGAACCCTAGGACGTAGTTTCAGAGATTGTGGTATGTTTTGGTCGAGTTGTATACCAATGTCATGTTGATATGATCACCTAGAATCGAAGTGTTCAAGAAGATTAATTCTAGGAGTTTTCACCAAGATTATTTCGTATTTTGTAAAAGGTGTTTGAATTGATAAACTTCATTATATTCTTGGTTAGAATCAATTGATTATATTGAGGATAATCGAATTGAACCTAGAACACGGTTGTTTCATCTCCCTTCGAGAATTTGTTAGTATTTTTATGATCATACCTTTGATACGAATTGTATGAATGACCAAACCTTGAATGAAGATTGAAGTATAGAATTATATTAGTTTGATGAATATCTTTGAAATCGTAGACACCAGCATTGTACCCCAATGTGTTCGTAAGTATAACATACGTTAAGTGTCATACATTACGTACGTTATAGCATCAGGTGAGATGCAGTCGTCTGATCAGAGAACTTTGTTAAATACAAGCTTAGCGTACGTTAGGCATAGTAGCTTACGTACGTTAAGGCACAGACTTAACGTACGTTACGTTAAGAGAATCGGACAGGATCCGAAGTGTCGGCAACTTTCGGCCATAGTTTAGGATGTTAGATGTTCATACGTTAGTTATATGACGTAAGATGAACTCTATATTATTTCTTTTGTTTAAGGTCCGAGCTTTGCAACGTGATTGATCGAAGGGGCGACCTTCGAGTGTATTGACATCCGTCGAAGTATTATCTTTGTCGTCAATTTAAGGCAAGTACCTTAATTATATCTATTCGTATTGATGTCGGTTATATTGTTGTTGTATTGTGCATATGTGTTGTGATTGTTTGTCCACTATGCGTTCGTCCGACGGGATCATCATGGGAATCTATAGCTGTGTGCGCTGGATCGTTGGACAGGTATTTCCACCATGCATTGGTCCGACGGGATCATCATGGGAATCTATAGCTGTGTGCGGTGGATTGTTGGAATACCACGAGTATGTTGAGATTGACATGATATGTTGTACATTGTTACTGTTTCTCGTTGGAGAGACTTGTCGTGATTATTGTTGATATTGTTGACGTTATTATTCGGGGATTGTTGAATAAATCATTATTGTATAATTATCGTACTTGTCCTAGCATCGTTGTGCTAATCCTTTCGGGGGTGAACATTTGTTTTATGTTCAGGATCCAGGAGAGCGGGAAAACAACCACTAGAGCTGCATGACGACGAGAGTACAGAGTGATGTTACGGCCGGATTATTTTGTCGTATATTTGTGTTGTTTTTAATAAAGTACTCGAGTACGTTGTCGTTTGTGATGTTGGATTTGGTCATGTATTAATGTTCACCGTTTGATGTTTGTCTTTCAGTACTATTTTTAGACTCGTGTTGTATTTTATTTCCGCTGCCGTTGTTTATTAGTATTTGTTATTGCCTTTTCATTTCCTCAGCCTTGTAAATTCTTACGTAAAGTATTTACGGCGCTATAATATTCCTGAATAAATCTGGGGTGTTACAACTACTAGCTAATATTGGGAAGAATCCCTAATAATTTTGGAACGTATTGTGGGGTGATATATGGGCCCACTCCCTCTACATGTGAACGACTATATATTATGGATCCACTAGATAGCCACATGTGTATATGACTTGTAGTCAGAAATTTACGAGATGATCTGCTCAAGATTTGATAACAATTTCCAGATAAAATGATAAAGCTAGTAATACATATCCCAATAATTCGAATAGATCCTTAACAGATCAAATATGCGCATATAAGTGGGACATTTGCTGATAAATTGTTCCAAGTCCTTGATTATATTATCAATATCTATAACATAATGCAAGAACTTATAAACTCCCTTATCGAAACTGAATATTGAGAACGTACATATAATTAATGTCATATGTATGAACTTAAAGTTCAAAGATGCACGCAAAATTATTTATGATCTCATATGCCAACTATAAATGCTTTGATAAATCAGCATGCAGCCATTGGCATGATTCCCCAAATGTATATATCCAAGCTAGTATACTTTAAATAAACGGGCATATACACTGGAAGAGTTTATAGACATAATATATAAATCCTAAAGAAGACTGATAATGAGATATCTCAACAAGTTATGTTTTTGCGGGGAAACGAATGAAATTTAAAAGTATCAACCAATTACTATTATGCTCGAATAAATTCGGGAAGGATTTTGGGATACCAAATCATACTTGTACGAAATACGCGCTCTGTTTCCCTTGCCTGAGATTTTATCCTGCGGAGTTTTTCTAGCAAGATTTTTAACCAAGCAACTTAGAAGACATATTAACATGAATATTATACTCTTTTCTCTTCAATAGTGTTTTCCCACTGGGTTTTTCTAATAAGATTTTGACGAGACATATTAATGACTTAATAAGTACATTGCAAATATCAATATCATTCCTCACGGCTTGAAGTCGGGAGGAGTTGCTGTACTATTTTTCCTTCGGTCAAGTTTTTTCCACATGATTTTCTTGACAAGGTTTTAACGAGACAGCATATAGATACTCCTATATAGAATGATCTACATACGAAGATATGTATATTAGTAAGTTCATTCAGTTTTTGTCCTAAGAGGTTTTACTGAGATGACACATAACAAGATTGATCCACATGAGGAGTAGATTTACAATCACATATTGCTCATGTTTTCCTACAACAATATGATATAAATATGACTGATACAAGCTCCACCACAAAACTTTGGAAGTTTTTCTCCCATCGAGCTATCTTCAAACAAGTTCATGGTGCATTTCAATAGTCATTCAGAGGGGCATGTTATGAATATGGCACGCCATACAAGAAGATGCCTCACGCATTACGATAAGATTAAATCAATATTATCTTGTATTATGAATGACTATTATGCCCTTGATGGAATATATAATTACGATTGTGCCATATGCAATTTTCCTATAAATAGAGCTTTAGTTGTTAATGAAAATATATAGACATGAAAATTCACTCTCTCTAAATTCTATCTATTCTATGTGCAAGTTTATAACATTTTTAATGTTTTATTTTTATTGTTGTCTCAGAATATTCCGCAATTTTTATCGGCTTAGATGTTGTATATTATATTTGTGGTACTATTATTTTGTGGAAGTATTATGTTTGACCGTGGTCATCATTATTTATATTGCTTTAGCCTAGAAACTATATGGTAGAGTTTACAAGGCTATATTTATTTCTAAGTATTTTGGGATGTTACAATCACCCTTGAAACAAGTTTGACCATCTTTGCTTTGGAAATGTTTCTTTGTAATGTATAGCCAAACCCAATCCCTATCAGGGTTGTATAATGCAAAGCATACTTTATGCTTGTATTACCTTATTTCTCTATAACTACCTATGAGAATATCAATTAAATTTTGTCACATATTTTGCATATTAATTCATGTTTGCTTATGAAAATGTACTATCTATATATTTTATATTGTAGATAATATGGTCTGTTGGTATCATATGGAAGATCACATTATCGATGCCTTATGAAATAATATAATAGTGTAAGGCCCTGTTCTTTTGTACTTATTTTTCAGTTTTCGATTCGATTCGATTCGATTCAATTCAGTCCATTCGTTTAGTTCGGATTCGATTCGATTCGAATCCATTCAGCCTGGGCCTACTTCAATTCGCTCGGCTTCTTCTTCTTCTTATTATTATTATTATTAATCTTAATTATTATTATTGTTATTATTACTAATAATATTACTATTATCGTTCTTGTTGTTAATTATTATTATTATTATTATTTACCATTATTATTATTATTATTATTTACCCTTAATATATATTTCATTCGATTCTACGATTCATTCATTTATTTCATTCGATTCATTGATTCGATTCGATTCATTCACCCAAAAGAACAGAGCCTTTTATTTTTCCGGTTTATTTTGATATTGTGCTATTCTTGGTTGTTTGTCTCGGACCGTTCCGATTAGTTGGATATTTTTGATATATTGTTGATTTCTCGAACCGTTGGTCGGCATGTCATGTTACGGTTTTATCGTATTTTTCTCAGTTGTGGTTGCGTCGTCGAGTAACTAGGAACTTTCTGGCCATACCTGTGCAAAACGGTGATGAAAACGGCAAAGTTTTCCGCCGTGTTCTGCGCCGTTTGTCAAACGGCGCTGCCGAGCGCCGAGTCTTGCGCCGGTTGTTCTTGCGTTCCGGAAACGGCCGAGACACCCGCGCGAGTGCCTGCCACGGGTGATGCGCCGTTTGTCGCAACACGGCGCTAGACCCGCGACACTTTGAGCCGTGTCCGTGCGCCATGTCGTACAGGTACGCACACTGTCCCGAACATGGTGCTAAATACGGCAATAGTTGGGCCGTTTGTTGCGCCGTGTTCCGTCTGGGTATAAATAGGACATACACGGGTTTTGACCCCATTTTCACCTCTTCCTCTCGGCTTTCCACTCCTTTGGGGCGATTTTGGGCGATTTCACTCGGGTGTTGCACAATCATCTTATAACTCAGAATTGGAGATTATATAATGAATCAATCATCTTCCTTCCACCATTTCATCGTCAAATTGAGAATCAGAATTTGGATATAATCCAGACCGAAGCCTTTTTCGTTCGTCGTTCACTTTGCATTTTAGGAACCAAGGTACTCTCGGTATTCAGGAGCCTACACATGGTGCACATGGAACTGACGGGCAGAACGGATATTAAAGAGCTCGAGTCAATTGTTGTTTTTGTACTGTCAGAGTTGGTTTTTATATTCAGTATTGTTGTCGATTTTGTTGTACTATGTCGTGTGATGTTTACGTAGAGTGAATGATATTAAACTCTTCTATTTTGGCCGCGGCCGAGGCCTAACTTATGTTTCGTATCATATATTGTATTGTTACGTGGTGGTGTTTTGTGTATTGAGTTGTTGTTTGGCACGTGTGTCGTCAGTCTGGTGGGACCCTGGTGGGTCCTACGGCATTTAATCACCCAAAACGGAATTGGGGTGTTACATTTATGGTATCAGAGCCCTGGGTTCGGGGATACCTAAGACATTGGTTATTGGGTCTGTCAGGTCCTTAGAGTCGTGTATACTGACCGAGCTGAACATCTTGTGCTGCTGTCGAACCGTGTGACCCGTGGTAGTAAGACTTCTTGAATTCTCCTTCTATTACTTTCGTGGTAGTGTAAACTTGAATTCCTTGGATTGTGAATTGTCGTGATAATTTTAATCCTTTTACATCTCAGTATGTTGAGAGGACGTAGCGGACGTGGATGCGGCAGAGGCCATGGTCGTGGTACCGCTAATGAATCTGGCACACCTTCTAATGTTGCATCTGATTCGGCATCCCGTATGGAGCCGAACACCATTTCTTTGAACTCTGGCGGTCAGCCAGATCCTTCTGTTAATCAAGAACCGTCGGCTGATCCTAATGTGAATGCCGGCATAGCTACTATACTTCAACAGGTAGCGGCATAGTTAGTTCAGTTAAATGAGGCCGGGCACCGTGACCAACCGACAGATGATATTGCTGGGGCTACTAAGTGGCTTCAGGGAGTGATGAAGATGTAGCCTCCCCGTTTCGCTGGTGTATCTGATATGCTGGGATGGGAGGGTTGGTTGTTCCAATTTGGCAAGATTTTCGATGCTATTGCTTGCCCAGATGAGAGACGAGTTCCTATTGCGTAGTACTTTCTTGATAAGGAAGCCGTGGACTGGTGGGAAGCTGTTGGGCCTACTTATCGTGTGGCCACCTGGGCCGAGTTTAAAGCTGCAGTAGAGGAGGAGTATTGTCCAGTTAAAGTGAAACGAATTGCGGACTTCTTTACTGCAACTCCACAGGATGTATCTATTACTGAAGCCATTGTTACATATAATCAGCAGCTGAGTTATGTTCGCGAGCAGGTAAGGACTGAAGCGGATAAGATCCACTACTTTGATTTGAGGATGAAACCCAGGATCCGAGAGGGTATGGCAGGCTTTCGATGTGCTACTTTGAAAGAATACCAGGATCGTGCCTTCGCTATTGAAATGGTTATTTCTGCATCAAGACCGGGTACCGAGAGCAAGAAATTGAAGACGACTGGTGGTTTTTATGGGAGAAAGGGCAGTGGATTTTGCAAACCTCAGGCTTCTCATTCTGTTATCGGGAAGCCGGTTCATCAAGCTAATAGTGCTCCAAGTTTCGACCGGGCCAGTCTTCTGCATTTGGCAGAGGGCAATGTTATAATTGTAATCAAGCGGGTCACCAATTCAGAGAGTGTCTCTTTTATCCTACTACCTGCTTTACGTGTGGACAGACCGGTCACAGGGCTGCCTATTGTTAGGTTTCCACCAGGCTCACCAAACATCAGAATTCGGTGCCAACTGTGAACCCGGGGGCTACAGCTGGTCAGCCACATCAGACTTTGGGACGAGGCAGAGGTCGAGGTCGGTCAGGCTGTCAGACTACATCGAGTGTGGGTTCGGTTCAGTCGAGGGTGTATCAGATGAGGTGCACAGATGACCCAAAGGCTTCGGTAGCTGCAGGTACCAAGCAGATACTTTCTCAGCCCATTTCCATATTATTTGATTCAGGAGCTACGCATTCTTTTATTGCTCTTGATTGTGTGAAACGTTTGGGTCTTGATTGTTTTATTGAGTGTGAACCGTTTGTAGTGAGTACTCCGAGTGGGGAACGTTTGGTTGGTAACCGTAAGGTTAGGGATTGCCTTGTGTACATTGGGAGTCGGGATTGGCCTTCGGACCTCATTGTGGTAGATCTAAAAGGAGAGGATGTGATTCTCGGAGATGATTGGTTGGTCCGGCATGGAGATATTATGAACTATCATACGCGAACTATTTCTATATTAGCTGAGGATGGTGTTTAGCATACTTTCGTGGGTCATGAGCCGGGTAGTTCGGGCAGACTGATTTCAGTCGTCAAGGCGATGAAATTACTGAAACAAGACTGTATCGGTTATTGGTGCTATGCCCTGAGTACCAATGATGGTGGAACTGATCTATCGTCGATTCCAGTCGTGAGCGAATATCCTGATGTATTTCCGGATGACCTTCCGGGATTACCCCCATCTAGAGATATAGAATTTTCCATTGACCTCGAGTCGAGTGCAGAACCTGTTTCTCGTGCACCATATCGTATGGCACCTACTGGGATGTTAGAACTGAAAAAGCAGCTGGGTAGCTTCTTGACAAAGGGTATATTCGACCGAATGTTTCGCCTTGGGGCGCACCAGCTCTTTTTGTTAAGAAGAAGGATGGTTCGTTCCGTTTGTGCATTGATTATCGGGAGTTGAATAAGCTGACCATCAAGAACAAGTATCCGTTGCCCTGTATAAATGACTTGTTCAACCAGCTTCAGGGAGCTACTATTTTCTCTAAGATTGATTTGCGCTCTGGATATTATTAACTAAGGATTCGGGATTCAGACATTCCGAAGACTGTTTTTCATTCTCGATATGGCCCCTACGAATTTGTAGTTATTCCGTTTGGGCTAACTAATGCTCCTGCCGTGTTTATGCAGTTGATGAATAAAGTCTTCATAGATTATCTTGATAAATTCATGGTCGTCTTCATTGATGACATTCTTATCTACTCACAGAATGAGAAAGATCATGCTGTACACCTCCACGTAGTGTTGAACACTTTGAGAGCAGAGAAACTTTATGCAAAGTTTTCCAAGTGTGAGTTTTGGCTTAATAGTAACCTTTCTCGGGCACGTAATTTCAGCTGATGGGGTTCGGGTGGAACCTCAGAAAATAGCGGCGATTCTTGAGTGGGAACCACCTAGGAATGTGAACGGGACACGGAGTTTCTTGGGACTTGTTGGGTATTACCGTAGGTTTGTCGAGGGATTTTCGAAGATCACTTACTCAGTTGCTCCATAAGTCCCAGAAGTTCGAATGGAGTGTGGAGAGACAAAACAGTTTTGATGAGTTAAAGAGACGGTTAACTTCGGCGCCAGTATTATCATTACCTCAAGGTACTGAAGACTTTGTTATTTATAGTGATGCTTCTGGGCTCGGACTTGGATGTGTTCTGATGCAAAGGGATAGGGTTATTGCTTATGCGTCTCGACAGTTGAAACCATGTGAAGCAAATTACCCCCACATGATTTGGAACTAGCTGCGGTTGTTTTCGCTCTAAAGATTTGGAGGCATTATCTCTATGGGTCGTCGTGTAAGATTTACACGGATCACAAGAGTCTGAAGTATATCTTCAGTCAGAAGGAATTGAACATGAGGTAGCGTAGGTGGCTGGAATTAATTAAAGATTGCGATCTTGAGATTCTTTACCATCCGGGCAAGGCAAATGTAGTGGCTGATGCATCTAGTCATAGGCTGATGGCTTTGCAGATGTTGGAGGTACTTACGCCTCAGAGCAGTATCCAGCCGGATTTGATTGGTCAGGATATCGAAATTTGGGTTCAGAGAGTTTAGGTTCAGTTATGTGTATTAGAAACCACTTCTTCTCTGATTGATGATATCAAGGCGAAACAGTATGATGACCCATCCCTAGTCCAGTTGAGGGAGGACGTAAAGAAAGGTAAATCCCCTGTATTTATGATTCATGATGACAGAATTTTAAGATTTCGTGGCGATATTGAGTTGAGATAGAAAATCTTGATAGAAGCTCACAATACGCCTTATTCCATACATCCAGGTACGAGCAAAATGTACAAGGATGTAAGGAGTAACTTATGTGGAGTAATTTGAAGACAGACTTTAGCGAGTTCGTATCGAAGTGTTTGACCTGTCAACAGGTAAAGATCGAGCATCAGCGACCCGCGGGGCTACTTCTAGTATTACATTCTCTCCCTCTCCATCGAAGTTGCGACCACTTCCTATCCCAGAGTGGAAGTGGGAGGATATTTCTATGGATTTCATTACCAGTATGCCTAAGACTCAGACTGGAATGAACATGATTTGAGTCATTGTCGATCGACTAACCATATCTGCTCATTTTTTGGGTATTAAGGATACTTGGGGACCAGAGAGATTAGCTCAGGTGTTTATTGCAGAGATCGTGAGGTTACACGGGACTCCTAAGAGTATTGTTTTTTAGATGGCCAGTTCGTATCACATTTTTGGCAGGCTGTTCATCGAGCTTTGGGGACTGAGTTGTGACTCAGTACATCTTACCACCCTCAGACGGATGGACGGACAGTCAGAGCGGACGATACAGACGTTGGAGGATATGTTGAGAGCATGTGATTTAGACTGGAAAGATGATTGGGAGTCGCACCTGTCGTTGATCGAGTTTACGTAAAACAACAGTGCACGCCTCGATTAAAATGGCACCATTTGAGGCTTTGTACGGAAGAAGGTGTAGATCACCTTTATGTTGAGATGACGCGTCTGAATTGATAGGTACTGAACCAGATTTAGTAGTTGAGACGAGAGAGAAGATTACTCTGATTTGTGATAGGTTGTTAACGGCTAAGAGTCGACAGAAGTCCTATGCCGACATGCGTCGCCGACTATTGTAGTTTGAGGATGGAAATCACGTTTTACTGAAGGTGTCGCCGACTCGGGGAGTTTACCGCTTCGATCGGAATGGTAAACTTAGTCCGAGGTATATTGGCCTCTTTGAGATTTTAGACCGAGTTGGGGATCTTTCCTATCTTTTGGGTCTCCCGCCGTCGCTAAGTCACGTGCATAATGTGTTTCATGTCCTGCAGTTAAGGAAATACAAGTCGTATCCTAGCCATATTATTGATTTTGTGGAAATTGAATTGGGTTCCGACGTCACCTTTGAAGAGAAACCGATTCAGATTTTGGAGCGCCGAGTGAAACAACTTAGACGTAAAACTATCCCTTTGGTGAAGGTACAATGGTCAAGACATGGAATGGAGAAAGCTACATGGGAAACCGAGGACAGTATGAAGTTGAAGTATCCGGAGTTTTTCACATCTTAAGTTTCGGGCCGAAACTTTTTGTTAGAGGGAGAGAATGTAATACTAGTACCTTTTATTTTTACGGTTTATTTTGATATTGTGCTATTCTTGGTTGTTTGTCTCGGACCGTTCCGGTTAGTTGGATATTTTCAATGTATTGTTGATTTCTCGGACCGTTGGGTCGGCATGTCATGTTATGGTTTTATCGTATTTTTCTCAGTTGTGGTTGTGTCGTCGAGTAACCGCGAACTTTCTGGCCATACCTGTGCAAAACGGCGATGAAAATGGCTAAGTTTTTCGCCGTGTTCTGCACTGTTTGTCAAACGGCGCTGCCGAGCGCCGAGTCTTGCACCGGGTGTTCACGCATTGCGGAAACGGCCGAGACACCCGCGCGAGTGCCTGCCGCAGGTGATGCGCCGTTTGTCACAACATGGCGCTAGACCCACGACACTTTGCACCATGTCTGTGCGCCGTGTCGTACAGGCACGCACACTGTCCCGTAACACGACGAAAGACCTGCGGCACTTTGCGCCGTGTACGTGCGCCGTGTCTTACACGCATGCGCACTGTCCCGCAACACGACACTAAATACGGCGATAGTTGGTCCGTTTGTTGTGCCGCTCTCCGTATGGGTATAAATAGGACAGACACGGGTTTTGACCCCATTTTCACCTCTTCCTCTCGGCTTTCCACTCTTTTGGGCGATTTTGGGCAATTTCACTCGGGTGTTGCATTCAATCATCTTATAACTCAGAATTGGAGATTATATCACGGATCAATCATCTTCCTCCCACCATTTCATCGTCAAGTTGAGGATCGGAATTTGGAGATAATCCGGACCAAAGCCTTTTTCGTTCATCGTTCACTTCGCATTTTAGGAACCAAGGTACTCTCGGTATTCAGGAGCCTACACGTGGTGCACATGGAACTGACGGGCAGAACGGATGTTAAAGAGCTCGAGTCAGTTATTATTTTTGTAATGTCAGAGTCGGTTTTTATATTTATTATTGTTGTCGGTTTTGTTGTACTATGTCGTGTGATGTTTGTGTAGAGTGAATGCTATTAAACTCTTGTATTTTGGACGCGACCGAGGCCTAACTTATGTTTCGTATCATATATTGTACTGTTACGTGGTGGTGTTTTGTGTATTGAGTTGTTGTTTGGCATGTGTGTCGTCAGCCTGGTGGGACCCTGGTGGGTCCTACGACATGTAATCACCCTAAACGGAATTGGGGTGTTACAAATAGATCATAACCTATATAATTATTCTACCAATTATGTGAAACGTTACAGTGTATGCTTGAGATTAGGTGGTCTTGACTATTAACATACATTACCATATTTGCATATTTTGAACTGGATCGCAATGAGATAGTCTCTTTTCTACTGACTCTAAGAAGAAAGTAAATCTCGATTAATTATTATATCTTAATTCTAGTATATGATATTTAATTATGTATTTATGATAATTATTGCTTTGACTTACCATGGGTGAGAGTCACAGTGATTGACTTAACATGCTTCGTATTTTAGGCAATAATATTATTTAAATGACAACTAATATTATAGCTAGAAATTGTGTCCCAACTAGTGCCGGTCGATGATGTCCCCTTGAGGAGCTTGAGAATGATTATTATATTAAACCCTGCATGTGGACTTAATTATGATATAATAATAAAGCTCGAGTGGGACTACTCTTGGATAAGTAATTAAATAATTAAAGCTGTCACTAGCTTAAATTAATTAATGGGCATTCGATATCTTAAACATTTGAAATAGTATATCTAAATAAGGAGCCCGATTTTGTAAATGGAGATTTGAGTTGGAAGTGCAATATCAATTATCTAGTAGATTGAATTGATATTAGTAAACTCAACCATATCGTGAAGGGATTAATATGGAAGGTTGAGTTATACTAGAAGTCCTAACCCTAATACTCCTTAAGATCCATATAGTAGCTCAAAGCCTATAAATAGGACTTTATGGGGGGGGGGGCGCTTGACCGTGTGGTATTATTGAGAGGAAGAGTTTGATTTTTCTTCTTGTGTTTAGTTATAGATCTGGACATGTGTCTTTGATTCCATAATTTAGATAGCACATCAATTTTCTAAGAGTGATCAAAAGTTGCTAAAAAATCAAAGCAAAAATTGAGTTGCTAAAAGATCCGTAGCTCGTTGCCCACACAACGTCCGGATTAAGGCGGAGATATACTCTGGAAGATTTTGAGGGAAGAGACCAAAGAACAACCATTTCGCTTCAAAGGTAAATATCCTATGATCTCAAAATCTAGATTAGAATATTTGTTTTCACCAATAATATTATTAAATAAATAATAATGGTATTTAAATTGCTTACAAATCTTAATAGTTAATTAATTAGCATGCCTAAATAGATCTTGTGCTCGTGGATGCGTAAAATATATTATCAAACTTATTCCAAACTTTGCTCCGCTGCATTTTATTTTCAACAATTGGTATCGAAAGTGGACATAGTGTAGAGGCTACCGATAATGGATCACTTTTTTTGGATTTGGAATTTGGTTTTGTTTTAACTTTAGATGATGTATTTGTGTTGCCCAATGGGCATAAAAATATTGTATCTATTCCAGCTATGGATCGGAAAGGTTTTCACCTTCTCATTGGCAACGGCAGTTGCAAAATTTATTTTGGAAATAAATTAGTTGGTTCTACTACATTATTGAATGGACTTTATCATCTAAATTTATAAAATTAAACAGTTGTGAATACTATGACTAGAAAGCGTGGTAGAGATGAAAATAACCAAGCATTAAGGTGGCATCTTAGACTTGGTCACGTTGGCCAGACCAAGATTCATAAGATGGAGAAAGACGGACTTATGGGTCCATTAGGATTTAATCTCTATCCTACTTGTGTATCTTGCCTTAAAGGCAACATGACTAAGTCCCCCTTCAAAGGGACTTTTGAAAGAGCTACCAAAAACTTTGGATTGATTCATACCGATGTATGTGGTGCTTTAGAAGCAGCCCGAGATGGATATTAGTACTTCATCATGTTCACTGATGATCATACTAGGTATGGTTTTGTGTACTTAATGCAACACAAGTCCGAAGCATTAGAGAAATTCAAGGAATTTAAGGCTCTAGTCGAAAATCAAAATGGTCATCATATTAAGGCACTTCGGTCAGACCAAGGAGGTGAATACGTGAGTACCGAGTTTGATGAGTTCTTAAAAGAACATGGAATAGTATCACAAGTTACACCTCCAACAACTCCTCAATTAAATGGTGTTTCAGAAAGAAGGAACCGAACGTTTTGGACATGGTTCGATCCATGCTTAACTATGCTGATTTACCAATTTATCCAGGGACATGCACTACTTACTGCCGCATATATCTTGAACAGATGTCCTTCCAAGTACGTTCCTACAACACCACATGAGATGTGGAGAGGTTGGAAATCAAGTTTTAATCATATTAAGATTTGGGGATGCCCCGCCTATGTCAAGAAGACTAAGGTGGAGAAATTGGAAGCAAGATCTATTAAAGGACGTTCCGTAGGATAGCCATCTAATTCAATGGGCCATTTGTTCTACATGCCCGAAGATCATAGGATCATCGTTGCTTTAAAATCACACTTTCTAGAAGACTAGTTCATTCAGGAAGGTGGAGCGGGTAGAAATGTTTCTTGGAAGAACATATTGAAACTCCAAAGGAGACACCTGTGCAAGAAGAAAGAACCAAACCTTCTGAAACACAACCACTACCACCGCGTAGGTTGAGTAGGATATCTCAACTACCTAAGAGGGATGGCCACATGCATCTGGAGGAATTGGGACTCCAACAAACAGGTGGTATCCAAGAGGATGATCCTATATCGTACGAACAAGCACTGGTAGATGTGGATTCTGCAAAGTGGCGTGAGGCCATGGAAGTAGAGATAGACTTGATGCATATAAATCAAGTATGGACTTTAGTAGATCGACCAGAGGGCATAGTGCCGATTGGGAATAAATGATCTTCAAAAGAAAGACTGATGGGGATTGCCATGTGGAAACCTACAAAGCTAGGCTTGTGGCTAAGGGTTATACCCAGAGATAAGGAACCGATTATCACAAAACCTTTTCACCAGTTGCCATGATCAAGTCTATTCGTATGATGCTTGCCATAGCTTCCCATTATGATTATGAAATATGGCAGATGGACATGAAGATGGAATTCCTCAATGGATACCTCGAAGAGGAAATTTATATGGAACAGACTATAGGCTTCGTGTCCACTATCAATATTCATAAAGTTTGCAAACTTCAGCATGCCATTTATGGACTGGAGCAACCTTTGTGAAGTTGGAATCATCATTTTGACGAAGCAGTCAAAGAGCTTGACTTCGTGCAAAATGAAGAAGAGTCTTGTGTTTACAGGAAGGTTAGTGGGAGTAGGGTAGCGTTCTTAGTACTATATGTAGATGACATTCTACTAATAGGAAACGATGTTGGACTGCTCAGTTCTGTGAAAGCTTGGTTTTCATACACATTCTCCATGAAAGACTTGGGAGAAGCTTCCTATATTCTGGGTATTCGAATATATAGGGATAGAGTGAGAGAAATTAGGACTTTTTCAAGCCCTATATATAGAAAAGATCCTAAAGACGTTTAGGATGGAAGATTCTAAAAGAGGGTTCTTACCTATGCGACACGGTTTAAAACTCTCCAAAACTATGTGTCCTCAAAATAAGGAAGACATACTGGAGATGATACATGTACCCTATGCATTGGCTGTGGGTAGCCTCATGTATGCAATGTTGTGCACGAGATCGGACATTGCATATGCTGTGACCGTAGTCAGTCAATTTCAAGCAAACTCGGGTAAAGAACAATAGACAGCCGTAAAGAACATTCTAAAGTACCTTAAAAGAACTAAAGAAATGGTTTTACATACGGTGATGGAGAATTGAGAATGGGTGGGTTCACGGACTTTGATTTTGGTGGCGATATAGATAAAGGAAAGTCCACTTCAAGGTGCATATTTACTCTGAATTGTGGAGCAGTTGCTTGGATGAGTTCCAAGCAAACTGCGACTGCAGATTCCACCTGCCAGGCCGAGTAACAGGTAGCCTCGGAGGCGCCAAGGGAAGCATTTTGGATCAAGAAGTATCTTGAAGAACTTCAAGTGGTCCCAAACACAAAGCTGCAGGTGCCCCTTTACTACAACAATAAAGGAGCTGTTGCACATACTAAAGAACCTAGGTCTCATCATAAGACCAGGCATATTGAGAGAAAGTATCACATCGTCAGAGAGATGGTGAGGAATAGATACATCGAACTGCAGAGGGTAAACTCATCAAATAACCTTGCTGACCCGCTTACCAAGCCACTATGGCAGATTATCTTGGAGCGACATCTAGATAATATGGGTAATAGATATCACAGTATGTGGCACTGAGTGCAAGTGGGAGATTGTTAGTGTATGCCCTTGAATGCCACTCTCAGGATAAGAGAGTTGGGGCATTTATATGTGATTACTAATTTATTAATAAAAGGCAGTGATTATTTCTTTATGTATTTTATATCATTGGCGTTTTTGATTTGGTAAATAAATAAAAATGGTGTTTTTAATTTTGAGTATAAACTTACCACTCCTCTTGAGATAAGGAGTCTTGCACTGGAAGTGTTTCGAACTCAAATTGCTTAACTTATCCGCAAGTCGATAAAACTTAATTGGGCGTTAAGTTTTAATGAAGACTTATATATCATATGCTTGGACATGTTCATGTCTTCACTCAGGAGTAGTGGGAGCATTTGGTATAGGTACATTAATTGGATTAGTATACTCGGATACAAGGTTGTAAAAATCGGTATCCGGTCCTACGCAGTTTGGTTTTTAAAAAATGAGTACTCGGATAATCGGAGAGTACTCGGAATGAGTGCTCGGAGAACTAATCGGGATGAAAAAACATATTTAATTTCTTACATATAATAAAAAGAATAACTTAAATATATTAATTTAAGCATTATCAGTTTAGTTCAGTTTTATTTATAAACAGATAAAACCTAATGGTTTAAAGTAATAACAGATGAAAATATTAAATGATTTTGAGCATATTTAAAATTATAAATTATCTCTATATCTGAGTATGTATGTAATTATAAGGTTATTCAAATAATTTAAGTATAATATATCATTTTATCGTAGTTTTTTTATTAATGGAAACTGATATGTAGTCATATTGATATACAACTTTAAAAATAAGACCACTTAATTTGGTTGAATAAAAAAATAAGTAATTTTTAATGAAAACAAAAATATCCGAGTACTCTCCCGATTAGTCCAAATTTTAAACAATTTTGACCGCGTTTGACCCGAGTTTGGTCAAAATCAGTTTCTGACCCGAGTAGCCTCAAATTGGCTCGGTTGAAGACCGATTTTCGAGTACTCATCTGAGTTTACCGATTTTTACAACACAGCTCGGATATGACTCACCTTGATTCCGTCACATGGATTTCACTTTAAGATAGTCAATAACTGAATCGTAAGGTTATGATAGGTATGCGTGAACCTTTGACTTGAGGGTTCAGTAGAAGATGTGCTTGTTTCATTAAGTTAATCATTAGAGTAGTTCGATCCAATAACCTGTCGGTAGGGATCAACCTCGAAGTGCAACTTAATGGGAAAGCAGTAGTCTTTACTGAATACCAAGAAAGGATTCTTTCTCCTGTAAGTGAACATAATGTCCTATGCGGTTAGTGGAAAATGAGATCAAAAGTTTTTGGCCAAAGCAGTTGAACTATTTGTATTTGGTACGAGAGTTCTGTGATCTTGATTTGCACTAACACATGCATAGAGTCAAGTATAGACAAGGTTTGACTTATCCATGACCTTAAAGCTTGACCTGGACATGTGATTGAAGGGTTTAAATATATACAAAATTCATAACAGGTTTTGGAATGATTCCCACCACTCGTTCTCAATTGGGTTGCGGTGTGAGCCACAGACTGGCTAAGTGTTCCTCACACTCTTTGGATCCTACCATTGCCGACTGAGACGAACCTACAGAGTCGCGCATATAGGATCAATGATGGATTAAATTATGCCTATTCTCTCTTAATAGATATTGGACATTGGATGTCTAATTAAATTTAACCTCTTAGATAAATTAAATCGGCAGATGAATTGAATAATTATTGGGTATTAATTTATTGAAATATAATTGTTTCTTGGAGAAATTAGTTATATTGTATTTGATCTAATTAATTAATTTAAATACAATGTGATGGACCAAAGTTCTATCTATCAGGCTAGATACATGGGGTTCAAAATATGGACTAAATGGTTGGACCATTTATTGCTCAACTTGGACACCCTCTTTCCTCTAACACCATCACAAAGTGTCCACCTTAATTGGTGGAAGACTGAGACCTTTTTAAAGTCTTTACTGTGCATGTGACATGTGAGGGATGATTTTTTTAAGGAGTGGACTTTGTATAAAGTTGTGGGACTTAACATAATATAGACACTCCACAAAAATTAAGAGAGAAGTCTTACGTGAGAAAAACAGAAAGAAAAGAAAATAAAGTTTTGATCTTTGCTTTGCTTCTACTCCATTTCTTCTTAAAGCCGCGTTCTTATAGAACGTGAAAAAGAGTTTTTTAGGCATTTTCCCGATGCGTGAATCGTAGAGGCGTTCAACATTTCGACGTTGGAATCTCCAAAAGCTTCACGGATTGGATTTGTTCTCGTCATCATCAGATTAAAGAAGTCGGGGATACTAGGGTATGATTTTGATTCTTTCATTTCTTTGTTTATACGATCCTTGATCAATCCTCTTTAGGAGTTCGAGTGAGCATGGTTTGTGCGACTTTATTTCCGCTGCATATTCGATTTATGGCCTGAACTCCAACAATATGTTCTTGCATACTAGGACGAGAAAACTAAAAACCTTAGGGCTAATTAAATAAGTGATTAAATTGATTTATTTTTTAAATAAACTTAAATTGGCCTCCATAATTGATTTAAATGATGAAATAATTAGCATACGCGTTGATACTAGGGTCTTCCTCCATATCGAATGTGCTAATTATAGGTTCATTTGTTTTAAATTTCAAATGATAACAAAAAGTAAATATATTTTTTATGATAGGACCTCTCCATATGTCGGGCTATCATTTAAAAGATAATATTTTAAGGTTGTTAAATTATCATGTTCACTTAAGTGTATTAATTAATAAGATCCCCAACAGAGTCTACATTAATTAATACATCACCAAGAGGAACCAACTATTAATTTTATTTTTTATAACGTAAATTGACTAGATAGTAAAATTAACGTGTGTATCAACGTCCACTTGATCGTGGCTTATATGTGTAGGTTTTTTGAGCTGTTGGTTGCTAGTATATATATTGTGTAGGTTTTTCAATATATTTGCCATGCATTATGTGATGAAAGTATTCTTTATATCTCAAATGTCCTTCAACCCACTTGCTATTATTCTCCAAGAAAACAAACTTGATGACACTAACTTTGCTTATTGTAAACGTAACCTTAATATTGTCCTCAGTACTGAAGAACATAAGTTTATTCTAACTGAGGAATGCATATTCGAGACAGATGCGGATACGGCACCTGATGAGGTGAAAGAATATCACAAATGGAAGAAATCTGATGAGATGGCTTGCTGTTACATCTTGGCTTCTTTAGCAAATGTATTGCAGCATCAGCATTAGAGTATGGGTAGAGCCGCAGAAATGATGAAAAATCTCGGCGAGATGTTTGGTCATCATAATCAGGCGACTAGGCAAAATGCTATGAAAGTCTTGATGACGACCCAGATATCTGAAGGAACCCCGATAAGAGATCATGTCTAATGATGATTTCTCATCTGAACGAACTTGATTTCCTAGGGGCTATTATCAATGTGGAAATGCAGGTTGATATAATCCTAGGCAACTTACTTAAAAGTTTTGAGCAGTTCTGCCTAAACTACAAAATGAATCATAGGGAATATACTTTGGCGGAATTGCTGATAGAGCTTTAAGCTGTCGAGGGTCTCTTCAGACAAGGGTGTCAAGTTCTTGTGGCAACCAGTGTTTTAACTTCTAAACTCAAGTGGGGGAAGAATAAGAAACAAGTGGTCTAGAAGCAAGTGGCACCCCTCAAGATGAAAAGCAAGGCTCCTCAGCCTGAGGCGAACACAAGTTCAAAGCGCAATTGCTAAAAGTGTGGTCAGAGAGGACATTTAAAACGGACTGCCCTGCTCTTAATAAATGTATGCCTTGTGCACTAGTAGTCAAAACATATTTGGCAGCTTGTTTTACCACTTCATGGATAATAGATGCAGGCTCCACTGTTTGATTTTACTCGCATGGTTTTTAGGTTACCAGGAACCTTAGTGCGGGCGATATCACCATCAACTGGGCAATTATTCCAGGATTATGACTGTAGCAGTGGGAGTCATGCGGTTAAAGAATAGTGATAAGATATTAGTCCTAAATAATGTACTATTGGTACCTAATTTTAGAATGAATTTAATTTCAATTTCTAAATTAAGTTGCGATGGTTATTCAGTTTCTTTTGATGATGATGCTATTATTAGAAGAAACAGTGAGTATATTTGCAAAGGTATCTATTCTAATGGACTATATGTTATTAATACTGAACAAACTCTCACATATAAAATAAATCGCTTAACTCTTGTCTAATCCTAAAAAGTGAAAAGAACCTTCAAGCATAAACCAAACATATATGTGTAATTTATGATTAGGTCATGTAAACCTTAGAAGGATTCAAAGATTGATAGATGATGCTCATTGGATGAACTCCAGGTTAAGTCATTTCTAATCTGTGAATCTTGTTTGGAAGGTAAAATGGACAAAAGAGTTTCTAAGACCAAGGGAAATGGTGCTCATAATGTGCTATAATTGGTCCATACTGATGTATGTGGTCCAATGAACATCCAGGCTAGGGGTGGTTTTGAATAGTTCATCACATTTATAGATAATTATTCGAGACATGGATACATCTATTTGATGCGACGTAAGTCTGAAACCATTGATAAGTTCAGAGAGTTCAAAGCTAAAACGGAGAAGCGTCATGGGAAGAGTATCAAGTCACTACGATCTTATCGTGGTGTCGAATACATTAGTGGAGAGTTTTTAGATTTCTTCGCAAATGAAGGGATTATATCCCATATCATTATGTCGAGAACCCTATAACAAAATGGTGTTGCTGAGAGAAGGAACATAACTCTTTTATAGATGGTTAGGTCGATAATGAGTTACTCAGATTTACCAATTTTGTTATAGGGGTACACCTTGGAAGCATCAGTGTATATACTAAACCTAGTACCCCCGAAATCAGTTACAAAACCATCTACAGAACTATAGAGTCGGCGGAAGCCCAGTCTAGGACATATTCATATTTGGGGTTCTCCAGAACATATACTGAATAAGGATGCTGATAAGTTGGCACCTCGTACATAGGTACGAGTATTTGTAGGATATTCAAAAGGAACGAAAGGTGGATTGTTCTTGTAACGCCCCCAGAATACATCCGGAAATGTTACACGCCGTAGGCCCTTCTTACAAGGATCTACAAGGCTAAACTCTACTAGACTACCAAATGATTGACCGACCGGGGTCAATCTAAATACAACGCAGACCGTCAAGGTCATTAAACAATTCAGAAAACAAATGAACCTTACATCTCAATGATGAAAATAAACTTGAACACAGAAAAGAACGACAATTCAATTTAATAAATGAAAACTACACCCATGCAAGGGTGAATACTCGAACGACAGAGAAATACCGACCAAAATGAAACAAAAGAAAAGACTCTAACTCTGGTGTGATTAGTATCATTGTCCTCCATCTCCTTCCCAGCCAATCCTGTGATCGCTCCGAATCGCCAAAACTCGAGCGCATAATGTGCACCCACCCCGAAACTCGGGGTTAGCAACCGGAATTTTGCTAGTGCAAGTACATAACACACAAGATATACGAATAATAATAACACAAAACTCAACAAATGTGAAACCTTAACACAACCCACACATTCAAATGGTCAAAGACAGAATAGTATTACATACACAAGGTGAAAGATAATCACATTGTTATATTCTCCGTACGTAACATAACACCAATGAAACTTTAAACGAACCCAAGGAGTCGAAAATTCCCTTTTATAAAAGGAAAAGTATTTTGATAAGAAAGTTTGAAAATATTAATATTGACTCGGGTCATCTTGGGTTTTTGAAAATCGATGGAAATACTTTAGAAAATACTTCAAAAGCTCTCGGGTCCTTGACCCAACATGTGGAAAACAATTTTGCAAGAAAACTATCACAACGTTATTCGGGTTCTCGACGAATGATAAAACACTATCACAAGTGAATCATTACAACATCTCATGGGGTTCTCGGCCCAATCCAAATAATATCATCACGAGATCAAATCTCAACATCTCACGGGTCCTCGACCCAATACAGTAATAATCAACACAAGACAATCAAAGGCACAACCTCTCATTCGACAAATCCCGCTCAAGACCCCTGATTAATTAACCCTGAGATCTCGTCAAATATCCTTGGTTAATTAACCCCGATACCAACATTTAAAACAAATTGGAACGAACTCCTTAAACACAATCCGCGGTCTACGCCAAGACCAACATTAAAAGTAAGTTGCAAAGATTTAAATTTCAAAATCATTTGACAACGGGGTCTTAGCTATCACTCAAATATCCGTTACCAATAAGCCTGCCAGCGCCTCCCTTGCACACTGTACCGGCGTTCACTCCACTATATTGGCCGCCCATTGCACATGTCACCGCGCCGGCATTCACTCCCACAGAGCGCCTTGCTCGCGCATTAAGTAACACCGGTGTTCACTAATCATATGGAGCCGCTCATTGCACAGACAACAGCCGTGAGTGCACGCCCGCCTCGCAGGTACCTTGATATGACGTCTCTCATAACAAGTATTCACATTATTACAAATACCAAGCACACAGTCAACCGTTGCAACAATTATCAAATCAGTTCATCAATCCACATAATTTATTCGCCAGTACGCAACTACGCAAAATAAACAATAACTCGCACGTTATTCATCAAGACTTAGCACATTAGGCCTTCAACTCTATCAATTAATACTACATAAATATCCACACATATCTATCTATCTATATATATATATATAATATAAATACAGATATTCATAACATGATTCATACACTTCAGCAACAATGATTTCACGTAATTATAATTCGTATATCAAGGTACTTGCCTTGGTAATCTCTCGCGAATACTCCGGAAATACAATTGATTGGAACAATCCAGAACTCCAACGAAAACGACGATTGGAGAGGCTCAACACTGGATTATCGTAGGAAATTCGTCCTTAATATCCTATCATTAAATAAGTAATCAATCACACGAGAAAAAGCATAAAAAGATGGTCGAACCCTAACTGTTCTCTTCGTAACGTACGTTACACATACGTAACGTACGTTACGTCTGCACGTTAGCGCACGTAAGCTACAAGGATTAGCGTACGCTAAGCATGCCTTGGATGCTTCTTCTCGCCAGACGATCGCTTTTCCTGAGGGTATAACATACGTAATGCATAAAGCTTAACGTACGTTATATTCACATATATCATACTCATGTGAATCATAATGATCCTACGGTGTTGATGTCTATGAATTCCGTGTTAATCCTCCCATCATAATACTCACTCCAAATATTGATTATAGATCCTCAAAGGTAGTTCGAAAATCGAGGTTGTTACCATCATTAAGTCTATGATCATTATGGAAACACCATACAACATGGTTTATTAATCTCAGAATTTTACCTTACTTGATTATCATAACAAGAGTCGGACTATAACGTTCTTAACTCGGCTAACTAAAGCATGAATATTCCAACTTCCAAAAACATGGTGTTCGGATAAAAATCATCTTATGGAGCTTAATAATCCTGGTGGTATGTTCAAAACATCCTTAAGAACACGAAATCAAGGTTGAGGTAGCATTAACATACCTTAATATGAAAGAAACGCAGAGACACGAGGTAGCATCCAATTCCGATTGCTTGAATGTCAATGCAAGATGTTTCGTAACTTAAATGATCGAGTCTACGTGTTCTTTATGTGTTTCAGAGGGCTGGAAACCCTCTAGAAATGAAGGAAAATGAATTGCAAGTGAAAGGGACGAAGAGAAACGAAATGGGGTGTTGTCCATATATATAATATCTTGAGATTTACGTACGTTAGCCTCAGCCATTTACGTACGTAATATACTTAGCGCACGCTACCATTCGATATTAGCGTACGCTATCGATCACTGATAGCTTACTGTCTCGTTTTGTACTAGCTTACGTATGTTACACCCTATGCATTACGTACGTAAGCTACACATAAAAGCGTACGCTAGTTACAAGCCTTAGCATACGTTAACACCCGTTGACCCCAAAACTGTCCAGGTTCATCCGCGGGAATCTTTCCGAGCCCCACCACCAGCTGTCCATGTGCTAGCCAGTCTGTTCAATTATTGACCTCCTTACGTACGCTACGTCTAGCTCGTAGCGTACGCTATTTCCGCATCGTAACGCACGCTACGCTTACTCCTGTTAGCGCATGCTACACGTAGTTGCATGAAAAGGATTAAAGGTTGATATTATCATGCATGAGGATACGAATACGGAAACGATCGTACTTCGATTATTGATAGCACCAATTCAAGTAATACAGGGTTCAAATACAGATGAAAATACTCAACAATTTATCCGGATATTACATACTATCCCTCTTAAAAGAAGTTTCGTCCCGAAACTTAAAGTAGAGTGGTGGAACAACCAAGAAAAAGTAACTACTTGCTCAGCCCCAAAACATCATGAGCGATGCGCGAATACAAGGTTCTAAAAAATACAATGATTGGACTTAGGAAGTATCAGGCACGTCAAATGAGGTAATAAATTACACGTGAACACGAGAAGTTAGAGTGGAGAAGTAGAAGCTCACGGAATTAAGGAAATTCACAAACGACTCAGATGTACTAAAATCGCGTGTCGAGCTCGACCCACCATATTCAAGTTCATAACACAATGGAAATATTAATCATACGAATGGGAACAAATAGTTTCGAACAAAATTCTGCAGAGATTAAGTTCAGATGTGAATAGACCACAATAATTCACGGAGTCTAACAAATCGGTTCTGAAATCCGTTCGAATGATGGTAGGTTCGTAGAACATGGTAGTTTGAAATTGTCAAGAGAATCACAGATGAATCATCAACAATGAAAGTCTCCCAACATCGGAAATACTAAGAAGAGCACGGGTACTACGTGTCCCCGTGCTAAGAAAACATGCCAGCCCCGAAACTCAAAACAAGAGGGAGTAGGAAACGAAAAGCAATTAAAATGAAAAACAATCAAAGTCACGATTGTTGGAAACAAAGAACGACTAGAACACAAGACAAAATCTTCATTCGCCTATGATAGGCTCTTCACAGAAGACATAAGGTTTCGGACATTCTCCGACCACTTGCTCGCTCACCGACAGAGTAGCATTCCTTGCCAATTCGTAAATTATCTCACAATGTTTCTCCCGATGGCCTTCACACCCGCACCGATGACAAGTCAAGAGTGGTGAGGGACAGCTTACACGGATGTGTCCCGTGCGGTTGCGGCTGAAGCACACTCTCTTCTTACCGGAGTCACCGATGCCGGTTGGGGATTCCCAATGCTCATTCTCGACCGCGAAGACGACGCATTCGAACGACGTGGGGTTTGAGAACCTTAGTCTCACACGCCCAAAAATTTTCCGATGTCCCTGCCTCTTTTCTCCGCTCGTTGGCTCGGTCACTGAGGAGGTTTCATAGGTTATCGTCTGATCTTGATATTCCTTCACCGTAACATGAATCGTTGTCGTACGAACCACCTCACCGCTTCCGCTTCCTATATTACGTCTACATCCGCCAGGGCTCGACATGCTAATGCAGATAGTACCGTTTATTGTTATCACATAGTCGGTTGTACGGTATACCACAGTTATCAACATAAGGTTTAATTAGCATCCTTAGAATAACGGTAACATCGTAAAGCACGAAATTTTCTGAAATCAACTTCCAGTCCTTCGTCTAGGACGATCATTATGCGTATGCTTTTTTTTTAAAAAAAAAATTTTTTGAAACAAAAGCCGAATCACGTTGTGCTCAAAACTTGTAAATACTGTCCTTTGTTTTGGAAGAGGAGGTTTATACAATGATTCTAAAAATTTATTTTCGAGTAATGCCTACAAGAAAATTGAAAATCGAATTGTAACTAATTTAAAATATTTCGAAAGTGTTGGGTCCTAAATACCACAATTTTGAAAATCCTTCCTCTTCTACCAAAATGTTTATTCGAAAGAACTTTTCAGTAAAATACGTGACCATTCGACACGACTACATCAAATCATGAGGTTTACAATGCTAGGAAAATTTCAAAACATTACTTTGAAATGTTCGTAATTCGGCCCGGAAATATTACATGCCGGGGATTCTGTGTAACCTACTGTGCTAAAAACCATTTAAAAATCATTTCAAAATATGCCAAAAGCCGATGACGGTAGCATTTTCCAAAACTTACAAAATCATTTGTAAAATATTAAATACCGTCATAAAAATACCGTTAAAATGTGCAAGACTAAAATGCCAAAATGTCAAGAGTCATTTCACAATACTCACGCAGCGGATAAAATTAACACTCAAAGATTTATCCTACCAAATGCGTAAACCGATAAATATGTTTGACTACCAAGTATACTACATAACCATTCTCACTCGACGCGTATATGCAGTGATATCGTAAACAATATAATCTCTAACAAGTTCAAACCCTAGGTTCACGTTAAGCACAATATAATCAAATACGTATGTAAGGGGACTTACGATTTGGGAGGCTTACCATCACGGATTGCTTGAAGATGATGTTGGAACCACGATACTAATCACAACTCGACGCGCGCGACTTACACAAGACATGGACTTGACCCAACGGCCTAGGTTTTTCGCAAACCTAAGCTCCGATACCATATTTGTAACGCCCTGCAATACATCCGAAATGTTACATGCCGTAGGCCCTTCTTACAAGGATCTACAAGGCTAAACTCTACTAGACTACCAAATGATTGACCGACCGGTCAATCTAAATACAACGCAGACCGTCAAGGTCATTAAACAATTCAAAACAAATGAACCTTACATCTCAATGATGAAAATAAACTTGAACACGTAAAAGAACGACAATTCAATTTAATAAATGAAAACTACACCCATGCAAGGGTGAATACTCGAACGACAGAGAAATACCGACCAAAATGAAAAAAACGAAAAGACTCTAACTCGTGTGATTAGTATCATTGTCCTCCATCTCCTTCCCACCAATCCTGTGATCGCTCCCGAGCCGCCAAAACCTGAGCGCATAATAGGCTCACAGCACCCGAAACTCGGGGTTTAGGAATATGGAATTTTGCTAGTGCAAGTACATAACACACAAGATATACGAATAATAATAACACAAAACTCAATGTGAAACCTTAACACAACCCACACATTCAAATGGTCAAAGACAGAATATTATTACATACACAAGGTGAAAGATAATCACATTGTCATATTCTCCGTATTTAACATAACACCAATGAAACTTTAAACGAACCCAAGGAGTCGAAAATTCCCTTTTTATAAAAGGAAAAGTATTTTGATAAGAAAGTTTGAAAATATTAATATTGACTCGGGTCATCTTGGGGTTTTGAAAATCGATGGAAATACTTTAGAAAATACTTCAAAAGCTCTCGGGTCCTTGACCCAACATGTGGAAAACAATTTTGCAAGAAAACTATCACAACGTTATTCGGGGTTCTCGACCCGAATGATAAAACACTATCACAAGTGAATCATTACAACATCTCACGGGGTTCTCGGCCCAATCCAAATAATATCATCACGAGATCAAATCTCAACATCTCACGGGGTCCTCGACCCAATACACAGAATAATCAACACAGTACAATCAAAGGCACAACCTCTCATTCGACAAATCCTGCTCAAGACGCCTGATTAATTAACCCTCGGAGATCTCGTCAAATATCCTTGGTTAATTAACCCTGATACCAACATTTAAAACAAATTGGAACGAACTCCATAAACACAATCCGTGGTCTACGTCAAGACCAACATTAAAAGTAAGTTGCAAAGATTTAAATTTCGAAAATCATTTGACAACGGGGTCTTAGCTATCACTCAAATATCCGTTACCAATAAGCCTGCCAGGCGCCTCCCTTGCACACCTGTGTACCGGCGTTCACTCCACTATATTGGCCGCCCATTGCACATGTCACCGCGCCGGCGTTCACTCCCACATGAGCCGCCCCTTGCTCGCGCATTAAGTAACACCGGTGTTCACCAATCATATGGAGCCGCTCATTGCAACAGACAGGCCGGAGTGCACGCCCGCCCTCAGAGGTACCCGGATATGACGTCTCTCATAACAAGTATTCACATTATTACAAATACCAAGCACACAGTCAACCGTTGCAACAATTATCAAATCAGTTAATCAATCCACATAATTTATTCGCCAGTACGCAACTACGAAAAATAAACAATAACTCGCACGTTATTCATCAAGACTTAGCACATTAGGCCTTCAACTCTATCAATTAATACTACATAAATATCCACACATATCTATATATATATATAATATAAATACAGATATTCATAACATGATTCATACACTTCAGCAACAATGATTTCACGTAATTATAATTCGTATATCAAGGTACTTGCCTTGGTAATCTCTCGCGAATACTCCGGAAATACAATTGATTGGAACAATCCAGAACTCCAACGAAAACGACGATCGGAGAGGCTCAACACTGGATTATCGTAGGAAATTCGTCCTTAATATCCTATCATTAAATAAGTAATCAATCACACGAGAAAAAGCATAAAAAGATGGTCGAACCCTAACTGTTCTCTTCGTAACGTACATTACACATACGTAACGTACGTTACGTCTGCACGTTAGCGCACGTAAGCTACAAGGATTAGCGTATGCTAAGCATGCCTTGGACAGTTCTTCTCAGTTCAGACGACTGCCTTTCCTGAGGGTATAACATACGTAATGCATAAAGCTTAACGTACGTTATATTCACATATATCATACTCATGTGAATCATAATGATCCTACGGTGTTGATGTCTATGAATTCCAGGTTAATCCTCCCATCATAATACTCACTCCAAATATTGATTATAGATCCTCAAAGGTAGTTCGGAAAATCTGAGGTTGTTACCATCATTAAGTCTATGATCATTATGGAAACACCATACAACATGGTTTATTAATCTCAGAATTTTACCTTACTTGATTATCATAACAAGAGTCGGACTATAACGTTCTTAACTCGGCTAACTAAAGCATGAACATTCCAACTTCCAAAAACATGGTGTTCGGATAAAAATCATCTTATGGAGCTTAATAATCCTGGTGGTATGTTCAAAACATCCTTAAGAACACGAAATCAAGGTTGAGGTAGCATTAACATACCTTAATATGAAAGAAACGCAGAGACACGAGGTAGCATCCAATTCCGATTGCTTGAATGTCAATGCAAGATGTTTCGTAACTTAAATGATCGAGTCTACGTGTTCTTTATGTGTTTTAGAGGGCTGGAAACCCTCTAGAAATGAAGGAAAATGAATTGCAAGTGAAAGGGACGAAGAGAAACGAAATGGGGTGTTGTCCATATATATAATATCTTGATATTTACGTACGTTAGCCTCAGCCATTTCCGTACGTAATATACTTAGCGCACGCTACCATTCGATATTAGCGTACGCTATCGATCACTGATAGCCATCGTCTCGTTTTGTACTAGCTTACGTACGTTACACCCTATGCATTATGTACGTAAGCTACACATATTAGCGTACGCTAGTTACAAGCCTTAGCGTACGTTAACACCCGTTGACCCCAAAACTGTCCAGGTTCATCCGCGGGAATCTTTCCGAGCCCCACCACCACCGCCCATGTGCTAGCCACCGTTTCAATTATTGACCTCCTTACGTACGCTACGTCTAGCTCGTAGCGTACGCTATTTCCAGATCGTAACGTACGTTACGCTTACCTGTTAGCGTGCGTTATGACGTAGTTGCATGAAAAGGATTAAAGGTTGATATTATCATGCATGAGGATACGAATACGGAAACGATCGTACTTCGATTATTGATAGCACCAATTCAGGTAATACAGGGTTCAAATACAGATGAAAATACTCAACAATTTATCCGGATATTACAGTTCTATAGTCCCCAAGATCAAAAGGTCATTGTTAGCACCAATACATGTTCCTGGAAGAGTATTATGTGATTAGTCACAAACCCATGAGTGAAATAATTCTGGAAGAGATGAGGGGCGAGACTCTGTCCATACTAATCGTGAAAGCACCAACTAACACTGCACCACGTATCGATTCTAAAACTTTTACACAAACTCAGGATTTGGCTCATCATAGTGGGAGGGTTGTTCGTCAATCAAAATGATTATAGGTGTGGGAAATCTTCGGAATCAATCCCAGGTGAAGATGAATTGGATCCCTAAACTTACAAGGATATCCAAGATAAAGACGTTGACTTCTATAAAGTAGTAACAGAATTAGAAATGGGATCTATATATCCCAATCAATTGCGGTAGCTAGTAGAACTACCTAATGGGGTACAATGAATTGGGAGTAAATGTGTCTACAATCAAAGGAGGTGACAGAAATGTTTAAACCTTCAAAGATAGGTTTATAGATAAATGTTATACTCAGAGGAGGGCATCGATTACGATGAAACTTTTCGCCAGTATCAATGATTAAGTTAATTTGGATTATTTTAGATATAGATATGCATTTGGATCTAAAGATTTGGCAGATGGATGTCAAGACTGCATTCTTGAATGGCAGTCTAGACAAATGCGCCAACCAGAGGGATTAATTGCTGGAGGAGAAGACCACTTAGTGTGCAAGCTTAATAGTTCCATTTATGGACTTAATTAAGCATCTAAATCTCGGAACACTCGATTTGATGAGGTTGTCCAGTCATATAGGTTCGCCCAATATCCTAGTGAGAGTTGTGTGTATAATAAGTGCGATGGAAACGTGTTGGTATTTCTTGTAGTATACGTAGATGATATCCTTCTGACTAGAAACAACATCAAGGAGTTATTAGATGTTCGATTTGAAGGATTTGGGAGAAGCAGGATACATCCTTGGAATCAGGATCCTTTGTGATTGGAAGGAAAGAATGATCTTACAGGCATGGAATTCAACTATATAAAGGTATGTGTCCTATGACACAGAAGAAGATAGATGATATTGTTAGGAGTATGCCCTCAAATGCTACTCAGAGGACGTTGAGTGAGGGCATTGTACTTGTTATTATATAAATCGTTATCGAAAGACAATTGTATGTTTCCTTATTTACTGGTAGTCACTGGTATTCCTGACTCATAAATATATATATATTATATATATATATATATATAAACTAGTCCGTGTATTTGAGAGCAAAACAATCCACTCCTTATTCGATAAGGGGAATGGCACTGGAAAGGTTTATGGCTCAAATACTTAATATTTCGCAAGTGGATGAAACTTGACTGGGCGTTAAGTTTATGTGAAGACTTGTATGACATGTTCTTTGACTTGGAGAGTGCTTATCGAACACTAATGGTTAGTAGGAGCACACGATATAGGTATGCTAATTAGATTAGTATACTCAAACCGACTCACGCTCGATTCATCACACGGATTTCACTCTGGGACAGTCAATGACGAAATCGAAAGGTTGTGATAGGTATTCGTGAACCTTCGACTTGAGGATTTAGTAGGGATGTGCTTGTGACATTAAGATTTTCATTAGAGTATTTCGACCCAGAAAACCAGAAGGTGTGGGTCAACCTCGACGTGCATCTTGACGGGCAAGTAGCAGGTTCTACTAAATACCAAGATAGGATTCTTTCTCCTGTTAGTGAACGAGTATATGTCATATGCGGTTATTGGCAATGAGATCATAAGTCTTTGGCCAAAGCATTGAAGCTAGTTGTATTAGATACACGAGAGCTCAGTGATCTCGGTTTGCATTAACTCATGCATAGCGTCAAGTACAGATAGGGTTTGACTGACCGTGACCCTATAACTTGATTAGGAAATTTGAAAGAAGGGTTTATACGTATACTGGTATTCACGACAGAAAGGTTTTGGAATGATCCCCATCATTCGTTCTCAGTTAGGGTACAGTGTAGGCCGCTAGGCTGTCTAGGTGGTGCTACTACTCTTTGGTTCCTCCCATTGCTAACTAAGACGGACCTACCGAGTCGCGCAATAGGATTGACGACGGAATGAATCTAGCTTATTCTCTCTTTATAAATATTAGATATTAGATATCTAATTTATTGGACATTGGATGTCTAATTAATTTACGGACACTGAATGTCTAAATTAATTTATCGGATAAATTAATTTACGGTCTAATGAATTAAATATAATACTGAGTGATTAATTTAATTCATGAACATAATTATTTCTTAGAGAAATTAATTATGTTATTTTGTATTTGATATGATTAATTAATTGGATTAATCAATTAATATAAACACATCGGAACGGAATTGGATTTTATCTGATTGGACTCTTGGGAGTCCGAAATGAACCAAACCCGTCCGGTTTTTCTAGATGGCCGCCCCATCTTCCTCCCACCTACATTAGTCTTTGTCTTCACCTTGATATATGGAAGACCAAAGATATTGAGATATTTGATATCTCATATAATATGTAAAAGGCGACTTTAGGTGGTGTAATGAATAATATAAGTGAAGACTTCACTCCTTTTCCTTGGGGTGGTGCATCTCACGTTTTTCACACAAGAAATAGAGAGAGGAAAAAAGTTTTCCAAGTGTTCTTCACTTATTCACTTCATTACTTGATTTCTAAGATAAATAATAAGAGAGAAATTTTGATAAACTTACTTGGAGTATATTCATCAAATCAAAGAGCTTCATAATCCGATTCTAGCCGTAACCTTGGAGGTTAATTGGGTGCTTGTCGTTCCTATCGTTTCTCCGGCGTGTGGCAAGTAGAGATGCGGTGTTTTCGGCGTTGGATCATCCAAGAGCTTGACGAATTGGATTCGTGGGAAGAGCACCTAAAGCTTGGGAATCATCTTCAAGGAGTACACCATTTAATCAACGGACTACGAGGGTATAATTTCTAATCTTCCTTGGTTTCATTTTATATTCGTATATACGTAGCTTGATCGATCCTCATGGGGATTCGGATCGAATTAGATTCGTTTTATTGCTTCCGCTGCGCCTTCGTTTTAGGCACCAAATCCCAACAGTAGTATCAGAGCGTAGGTCTTGCGATCGTATATACGATATTAAGCATTTGGAATGCTTGATTGGATGGTGAATGATTTGGAATCATTTATAGTCATAATCGTGGTGTATGTTTTTTGTTCGTTGTAGTTATATTTTCGTAAATTTATGTCTAAATATAAATCTTTATTTCTGGGAAATATGATTTATATTGAAGATATTAATGTTGAAAAATATAGATATTAGATATCCGTTCGATTATCGAGCCCCAAATTACCATTAGACGGCCCAGGAAGGGACCGAAAGAAGGGGCCGCGGCCCAGGGCTGTTGCCAGCCCCTGCCATGCTTTCTGCATAGGGGGCCGCGACCCAGGGGTTAGGGGCCACACCAGATCAAGTGTGCCCCGCTTGTTGCCCGATGTGTTTTGGGCACGGTCCTGCCTATTTCGGACCTGTTTTGGGCTCGTTTTCTTCGTGTATTCTTGAAAATTAATTTTCCGCATTTTAAATTGGATTTAATATGATTAAAATGATATATGGGATTTCATTTTATAAGGCAATATTGATTAATTAGAATACTTGTGATTGACCGAATTACTTTGAACGTTTTTAACATTACCGATTATGTGAATTGATTGGATCAATTCTATTTATTGTTTTAATATATTGGTTGGATCAATGTATCTCTACGCAATCCATTTATTTAGTATTTATTAGATGAATGCTTTTGAATGGGGATGTGGTTCATGGACTTAGTTTTGAATCGTTCGTTTTTATTCGATTGGGTTGTAAAGGCTATTTTGAGCCTATTTGTTTTACTAGAAATATTTGTATCTAGGATGCACTTTTTCAATATAAAATTTATATGTAATGACGAAGACCGGAGGAAGATCCGTTCGAGAAGACGAAGATTCAAGACCTAAGACTTGTAATTAGATTATGACGTTTTTTTATTCTAGAACCATCCATGAACTACATGTTGGTAGCAACTAGATTGTGGATGTTTATTGATATGGTATGAATGCTACAAACGCGCTTAAATGAATTAATGTGCAAAGTGTAGCATTAATCGCGAAAATTCTCCCACGACAAATTATTAAGTTTAAAAGGTATCAAGTTTTCCTTCCCTCCATCGAGCTTTTGGAAAATTGAAATCCAAACCGGATGCGCTATGCTTCCGAGTTATCGGGGTAGTCATTCGGGGAGGATAGATAAATTACCGAGAGCGCATTAGATGCCATTGGTTGGAGCAAATTTTATCCCTAGAAACCTGTTCGGTTGCCGGAAAAGATTCAATTATGAAACTAATTTGCGTCAATGGTGTAAACTTAACTTGTTCACGAACCATAGAAACCGTATAGGTTGAGGGGAGTGAACAAGAGGAAAAAGAAGATCGAATCATCCATTAGATGGGTTGGTGTTGGACACCACTTTATGAAAATTAATAGACTAGAAACCTGTTCGGTTGCCCTCTATTAAAATTTATAAAGAACTCGATCACCACTACGAAGATATTGCGAACAATACTTCCGGATTTCACATGGGAGTGTGTTATTCCGATAAAATTAGTAGGAGCTGGGCTAATAGAATAGAAAAGACCTTAATTCTATACTCAGATCATAATTGAACTAGTCACTAATTAATCTGTCATACTTAATGCAGACAAACTCAACTCTCAATATGACAATGAACCCACTCGCTATACTACTAAAAAAAACACCTTAATCGGCCCTAACTTTGTGGATTGACTCTGCAATCTGATGATAGTCCTCAGTATAGAGGCACTGGGATACGTCTTGGAGACGGCATTTCAGCGCCTCCGGCGCGGACAAGATCCAATCAGGAAGAAATTGGAAACCACGAAAAGTGGGTTAAGGATGACGTAAAAGTCCGTGCTTATATGATGGCTTCTATGTCTAATGAGCTTTAGAGAGCTCATGAGAAAATGACTTCTGATAGTCAGATTTTATCTCACTTAACTGAGCTTTATGGTGAGTACAGTCGAACTGCTAGATATGAGATATCCAAGCAACTGTTCGGTGCAAGGATGAAGGAAGGTGAGAAGGTTGGGGACCACATCCTCAAAATGATATCTATGATCGAGAGATTGAAGGCTCTTGATTTTAATATGGATACTTCTCTTCAAACCGACCTTATCCTACAGTCTCTTCCTGATTGCTTCTCACAGTTTGTTATGAATTTGAACTGCAATGAGATTGCTTGCAACTTAGCAGGGTTGGTGAACAAACTGGTGACCGCTCAGTCTCAGATGAAGACTCTGCGGATGAAGGAGTCTGCATTTGTAATTTCTTTTGGACCTCGGAGGTCTAAGAATAAGAAGAAAAATACCAAGAAGCAGACGGGACCACAAGTCAATGACCTTAAGGGTAAGGGCAAGGCCCCGATGGTTCCAAGAGCAAGAAGAAGAAGGACGCATGTCTCAAATGCGGTGAGCTGGGCCACTGGGCTAGAGACTTTCCGATTCTTCATGGCGCTTCAGGTACAAAACTTTTAGTTTTGGAAACAAATTGTTCTGCTACTGTATTTTCTACTTCTTGGATAATGGATTCAGGTGCTAGTTCTCAAATTTGTACCATGAATCAGGATCTGGAACAAAGTAGGAAGCTTGGCGCTGGGGAAGTGATGATTACTGTCGGAAGCGGGCATAGTGTCGAAGCAACTGACATAGGATCACTTCTTTTGGATTTGGAATTCGGCTTTGTTTTAACTTTAGATGATGTACATGGTTTGCCCAAGGGGCATAAAAACATTGTATCCATTCCGGTCATGGATTGGAAAGGCTTTTCATTTTTCATTGGTGATGGTTCCTGCAAAATTTATTTTAGAAATAAACTAGTAGGCACTGCTACATTGTTAAATGGACCCTATCATCTTAAACTTAGTAACAAAGTTGTTGTGAATACAATGACTAGGAAGCGTGGTAGGGATGAAACTAATCAAGTTTTGAAATGGCATCTTAGACTTGGTCATATTGGTCAGACCAAGGTTTACAAAATGGAAAAAGATGGACTTCTGGGTCCATTGGGATCGGATCCTTTTCCAACTTGTGAATATTACCTTAACGGCAACATGACTAAGTCCTCCTTCACAATGACTTTTGAAAGAGCCGCTGATAAACTTGGATTCGTCCATACCGACGTATGTTGTGCTTTAGAAGCAGCACATGTCGGATATCTATATTTCATTACATTTACAGATGATCATACTAGGTATGGTTATGTATACTTAATGAAACATAAATCCGAGGCCTTTGAGAAATTCCAGGAATTTAAGGCCCTAGTCGAAAAACAAACTAGTAATCATATCAAAGCACTTCGGTCGGACCAAGGTGGCGAGTATATAAGTACAGAGTTTGAAGAGTTCCTTAAGGAACATGGAATAGTATCACAACTAACACCTCCAGGAACTCCCCAGTTAAATGGTGTGTCAGAAAGAAGGAACCAAACCTTGTTGAACATGGTTCTTTCTATGCTAGGCTATACTGACTTACCAATTTACCTGTGGGGGTATGCACTCCTGACTGCCGCTTATACCTTGAACAGATGTCCTTCCAAATCCGTTCCTAAAAGTCCACATGAGATGTGAGAGGGCAGGAAACCAACTCTCATTTACCTGAGAGGTATGGCCTTATGTACCTGGAGGAGCTGGGTCTCCATGAGGTTCCAGGTGATAGCCAAGAGACCGACCCAACGACCTATGACCAAGCGATGGTGGATGTAGACTCCATGAAATGGCGTGAAGCTATGGAAGCTGAGATAGACTCGATGCATGTCAATCAGGTCTGGACTCTAGTAGACCGCCCTAAGGGCATAGTGCCTATTGGGAACAAATGGATCTATAAGAGAAAGACTGATGGGGATGGCAAGGTTGATACCTATAAGGCCAGTCTTGTGGCAAAGGGTTATACCCAAAAAGAAGGGATCGATTATCACGATACCTTCTCGCCCGTAGCTATGATCAAGTCTATTCGCATGATGCTTGCTATAGCTGCCTACCACGATTATGAGATATGACAAATGGACGTAAAGATGACTTTCCTCAATGGATTTCTCGAGGAAGAAATCTATATGGAGCATCCTAAAGGTTTTGTGTTCGAAGTCGATATTCAGAAAGTGTGCAAGCTTTAACGTTCCATTTATGGACTGAAGCAAGCTTCGCATAGTTGGAACCTTTGTTTTGACGAGGTAGTCAAAGAGTTTGACTTCGTGCAAAATGAAGAGGAACTTTGTGTATATAAGAGGGTTAGTGGAAGCAAGATCGCATTCTTAGTACTATATGTAGATGACATTCTACTAATAGGAAATGATGTGGGCATGCTCAGTTCTATGAAAGCTTGGCTTTCGAGTAATTTATCCATGAAAGACTTGGGAGAAGCAACCTATATTCTTGGTATTTGGCTCTACCGGGATAGGGCGAAGAGAATGATAGGTCTTTCCCAAGCCCTCTATATAGATAAAATCTTAAAATGATTTAAGATGAATGATTTTAAAAGAGGGTTCCTACCGATGCAACATGGAATAAAACTCTCCTCGAAGATGTGTCCTCAAAGTGAGGAACAACGAAAGGAAATGAGTAATAGACCATATGCTTCGGTCGTAGGTAGCTTTATGTATGCAATGTTGTGTACGAGACCTGACATTGCGCACGCTGTGAGCATGGTAAGTAGGTTTCAGGCAAACCCAGGCAAGGAACATTGGACTGCCGTAAAGAACGTTCTCAAGTACTTAAGAAGGACTAGAGATCTGGTTCTAATGTATGGCGGTGGAGAACTTTATGTGATGGGCTTCACTGATTCACACTTCCAAGGACAGGAAGACGATTCGATGTCTACTTCTGGCTACATATTACTCTTAATGAGGAGCATTATCTTGGCGTAGTGCCAAGCAAAGCGCGACTGCTGATTCCACCAGTCAGGCTGAGTATCAAGCAGCTTCGGTGGCTTCTAAGGAAGGGTTCTGTATTAAGAAGTTTCTGGGAGAACTTCAAGTGATATCATGTGCTGAGCTGCCTGTTCCGCTTTACTGCGACAATGACGGAGCTGTATCGCAGGCCAAGGAGCCGAGGTTTCACAACAGTACCAAAAACATTGAGAGGAAGTATCATCTCGTAAGAGAATTTGTTCGCAAGGGATACATTATGCTGTATAGAGTAGACTCAGCCGACAACGTCGCTGATCCACTGACTAAGCCACTTTATCAGATTAGCTTGGAGCATCATCTGGAGAACATGGGTATTAAATACCATAGAGAGTGGCATTGAGTGCAAGTGGGATATTGTTAGGAGTATGCCCTCGAATGCCACTCAGAGGATGTTGAGTGAGGGCATTGTACTTGTTATTATGTAAATTGTTATCGAAAGGCAATTGTATGTTTCTTTATTTACTGGTAGTCACTGGTATTCCTAACTCGTAAATATATATATATATATATATATATATATATATATATATATATATATATATATATATATATATATATATATATATATATAGAAACTAGTCCGTGTATTTGGGAGCAAAACATTCCACTCATTATTGGATAATGGGAATGGCACTAGAAAGGTTTATGGCTCAAATACTTAATCGTTCGCAAGTCGATGAAACTTGACTGGGCGTTAAGTTCATGTGAAGACTTGCATGGCGTATTCTTTGACTTGGAGAGTGCATGTCGAACACTAATGGTTAGTGGGAGCACACGTTATAGGTATGCTAATTAGATTAGTATACTCGAACCGACTCACCCTCGATTCGTCACACGGATTTCAATCTGGCACAGTCAATGACGGAATCGAAAGGTTGTGATAGGTATTCGTGAACCTTCGACTTGAGGATTTAGTAGGGATGTGCTTGTGACGTTAAGATTTTCATTATAGTTTGACCCAAAAAACCGGAAGGTGAGGGTTAACCTCTACGTGCATCTTGACGGGCAAGTAGCAGGTTATACTAAATACCAAGATAAGATTCTTTCTACTGTTAGTGAACGAGTATATGTCCTATGTGGTTATTGGCAAATGAGATCATAATTCTTTGGCCAAAGCATTGGAGCTAGTTGTATTGGATACACGAGAGCTCAGTGATCTCGGTTTGCATTAATTCATGCATAGCGTCAAGTACATATAGGGTTTGACTGACCGTGACCCTATAACTTGATTGGGAAATTTAAAAGAAGGGTTTATACGTATACTGATATTCACGACAGAAAGGTTTTAGAATGATCCCCATCATTCGTTCTCAGTTAGGGTATAGTGTAGGCCGCTAGACTGGCTAGGTGGTGCTACTACTCTTTGGTTCCTCCTATTGCTAACTGAGACAGACCTACCGAGTCGCGCAATAGGATTGACGACGGAATGAATCAAGCTTATTCTCTCTTTGTATATATTAGATATTGGATATCTGATTTATTGGACACGGGATGTCTAATTAATTTACGGACATTGGATGTCTAAATTAAGTTATCGGATAAATTAAGGCGGTCGAGAGCTACTGGAAAGCGTTGAAATCGTCTGGTAGCTTCGCATAACACAATACTGTACCGGCAGGCTCGTGTTGTGTTTCGGAAGGCGGTCAAGACACGGCGCAGTGTGCTGCGCAACACGGAACTATCAGTGCCGGGTGCTTCACCGTGTGCTGTTGACTAACATCCGTGTCTTGCTTTGGCCATAACTTGTTCGTTCGGGCTCAGAATGACTCTCTGTTTATTCTATTGGAAATCTAACTCACTAAAATACAATTCTCTAAAAAATTTAGGATTTTTGGATTTTTTCTGGGATTTATGGTGACTGATCAAAGTCGGACCTGGCGCACAGCGCCTTCCAGAATGGTCCACGTTTATTTTTATTGACCCCTTTGTGGTACTCCATTTATTTTATGAATTATCTGATAATATAATACTCAAAACACGAATCGAAAATCTCAAGGCCTATCAAACAATCCAATCGCAACTCGATCTGCGATTCTAGAACATTCCTCGAAACGTCGAGGAGCAACGAAAAGGTTTATTGAGACGCCGAAGTGAATTTTTTGGGTCTCATAATCAATCCTGAAGTATTCTAACTAGTACTATTGAACCTAACATTCTTAAGATGACCACTACTAATCTCGCGGTTCAGGTTTACATCACCAGTCAGAATTACAGAGCAGAATACACGGTTAAGAAAAGTAATATATATGGGATTATGAGTTCGGCATTAAGAGTAGTGGCAATCAATTACTGATCTCAAGATAACACGGAGGAAGTCCCATAATCGATACGTGTCAATGTTCAGAATCTGAAGGTTGAACGATAAGTTAAGAATGAATATTGACAACTTACAAGTTCGACAAAAGAATTCATGAAATGGGTCGAAAGTTAGAAATTATTCAGGGGTAAAAATATGAGCTCTCACACCCTCTCCCCCTAAAAAGAAGTTCCGTCCTTGAAACTTGAAACAAGAAGGGGTTGTTGAAATATACTTGGATTATAGGTTACATCCATGAATAATAATTTTATTCTTCAATCGCAAACCTTACACCGGTACATATTTGTGAGGACATATCAATATATTCTTGGTAGTATACTTAGGATAAGTGTTTATATCCTCGCCTGTTGGACCCATAACATGCCCCGTTAAGCATACTTCATGGGTTGATGACGATGGGGTCTTCTTCGATCTCTTCTTTAGGGTCCTCTTCGGGATCTTCCCCGGGATCCTCTTCAGGCGCCATGACTTCATGTCCCGTTATCAGAACTGGGGCCTCTGGAAGGACAACAAGAATCTCTTATGCGTTGGCTCATATAATTTCCCTTTTTTGTTGGATCTGATCTTGGAGGGCCTCTATTACCTGATTGTACTGGGCCTCTCTTTCTTGAAGAGTGCGCCGATTTGTCGACAATTGAGCTTCTAGCTGCACAACATGCTCGTGTTCTCGTGCAGCTGTAACACCCCCAGAATCAAACCGGGAACACTACACGCCGCAGGCCCTCTCTGTGAGGATCCACCAAGCTAGATATCGAAACAACACAATACATTACATACCGATGTGATAGAATAACGAATCAATGGACTGATATGATCTTACATCATTATCATACAACTCTAATATACATAACTCTGTCTTGACTCATACCCATGCAAGGCTAAAATACACTCACAACAAAGAGTACGACAGCAGAAAAGACCATACAATGAACTCCGACTGACTGCACCCAAAACTGGCCTTCATCTGATTAGTATCATTCATCTTCCATCATCCTTCGCACCGATCCTGTGTTTTGCTCCCAAAACCTGCATGTACCTGGATGTAGAACAAACATCCACCCCTCGAATACTCAGGGGTTAGCAAAACTCCACTGTTTTGCTAGTACAAGTATAAAGTGCAAATACGAGCCATACACAACACATTCCTACAATACAACGAAGACTTCCCGAGATATTTCATTTGGATAAAGTAGTTCAAAGGATAAAATATAAAGGAAACCATTGGTCATTTAAAAATCGAATCAGGATCTCGGGAGTTTTGAAAACATTTGTGATTGAAAAGTTCTTAATTTATCGAAAGCCACTTAGGGTCACAACTCGAAGTTTTATTTTCCAGAATACAAATCCGTTCAGAAAAACACGAGGTCCACGACCCAACCATCCACTTTAATTAACTTCTGTTATTACCCAAAATATTATCCGAAGATGATATTGCTGGAAAGGTCGAGTAACAAACAAATGCGAGAACATTTCCGTGGGGAAATAAATGACACAAGATTTGTCGGGGTTGTTAGTCCCGGGCTTGAATGCTCTCGCGAGATGTTATTAATATAAATACTGTAGAGTACAAATATTAATGTTAGAACACTATTACAATGAGTGTAATGATTCTAGTTATCTTAGCTATAGGGCGTGAAGATTGCCGGAAGAACCAGATATATAGCTCTGTGAGTTCTTTCTTTTGATGTTCTGTATATGAGAATGTATCTCTCTCTCTCTGTGCATTTTTCAATGTACTCACGATGATTCTAGGCCACTGTTGGAAGCCTTCTATTTATAGTAGAAGAGGCTGCTAGGTCCTTCCCGGCGATCTCGGGCGACTGCCGTATTCTATATTAGAATAATGTGGGCGATCGTCCCATCACGTGGGATAGTTTCCTTAAAGTCCGAGGCTGCAGCTGGCAGCCAGCTGTGCAGGCCAATGAGGAGCTTGCATGCATCCTGAGTCGCTGTCCAGGGAGGACCCACTTTGTACCTTTCGGCCGGCCTGTCGATAGGTGTGGGGTAGGTGACAGGCTGGGGTCAAAGGCCTTATCTTGCGGCACCTTTTGTGGATCTGCACGTGGGTCTTCGTCCAAGATTGGGTCTTCGAAGACTCTGACGGGTGTCGGATTCACATGCGGTATGGGACGATCGTCTACAATCAGATGTCTTTGGCGATCGCCAGATGCCTATAGACGATCGCCTTGAACGCGATCGCTAGGTGCTTGTCCAGCATCTATCTTATTTGGTTGGATTCTGATCATCATGCCGATCGCCCTCGAGGCGTATAAATCGCCGCACAACAATTGCCCCCCAGCTCGCTCCGATGTTGAAGACATGGGGTGAGGTGGCACTATTGGCGATCGCCTATTTTAGACGATTGGCTCGTCTGCTTGTGAGAAGGACGATCGTCGCCAGAACGGTCTGATTTTGAATCCGGATGATCTCCTTATGCGTTGGAAATAGCGGGAAATGAAGGCGGGTCCTCGAAACGTTGCAGGGACAGCGTCGCGCTACCATTGGGGGAGTCCGGCGGTTTTGTCAGACTCGTCGCCTGGCGTGCCCTCGAAAAGACGCGTACGCGGGTTTCGAGGGCTGAATTTAATGTGCCCCCCCCCCAACGGTTGCACTTCAGCCCCCGGGATTTCGCCTAGTTGCACAAAGGTCCCTGCACTCGCCTATAAAAGGACTAGGACCATTACAGTTTCATTTCAGTCGAGACTCTGCGGAATTTTTTCGAAGATCCTTGTGCCGACCGTCCTTCTTTTTAGGTTAGAACACAAATTTTCTCTCCCCCTTTTATTTTTAAGAACATATCTGGAAGATCTAAAACATTCGAGGCCGGAAGCTCCTCTGCCGCCGCGGCTTCGCCTGACCGGGAGGAAATCCCCGTGGGTCTTCACATGGAAACGGACATCGAGGCCATTCGTGCGGGGATTGCACCCACGGAGATTGAAGAGCTTTTCAATGAAGCTGATGTGGCGATATCGGCAGCGGCGACGAGGCGGAGGGGCCCGCCGGTGGATGAGGACGACGAGGTGAGGCTGTACTGGGAGCAGAATAGCTTTTTCGGCCGGGCCTTTTTGGACTTCGCCGGCCTTATGGAGGAGATTATCGGACCGTGTCCCAAGTTTGATTTCGAGGCTTATTCCGCCGCTCACCCCTACGAACCTGTGAAACGGACGGTGTTTCGGGCCGCTGAGCCCTCTTTGTGGACCCTTGGTCAGATTCGGAGCTCGGCGACCAAGAAAGACTTGAGTCGCTGGAGGGCAAAATTCCATATCCCCTCCGATGTCTCGCTGCACGTGCCCTCGGAGAACGAACGTGCCGACCAACCTCCTGATGGTCTGGTTGCTGTCAACGAAATGATTATGGAGGCCGGCTTGCGTTTCCCCTTGCCGTTCGCCGTGTCGTATTTGTTGATCGCCTGGAATTTGGCGCCACTCCAGCTGACGCCGAACGCCTGGCTACAGATCATCAGCACCTTGACAATTTTTGGCGGTCACCGGTTGTTTCGCCTACCTTCTGCGTTGGAAATGAATTATCTCTTCAAATTGACCGCGCAGAAGGGATCGATCGGCGGTTATCATATTCAAGGTCGAATGGGCAGAGTGGTACTCGTGGTGCCGAACAAGACTCGGGGCAACCTGGCAAAACGGTGCTGGGTCGGCGGAGCGTGGAGGTCTGCGTCGAGCGATATGCCGGAGGAAGAGTTGGAGATCCCCACCAATTTTCGGGAGAGGAATCCGAGTAAGGGTTTTAACTCTCCCTTTGATCGGATACGTCTTGGACTGATCTAATTACGTTTTCTTTTTGCAGGCTCCCTTGTTCCAGCGATGGATGACCTTCCTTTCGACTTTTTGATCGTCTGGGAGCGAATTCGCAGTCTGCCGGGCTCTTTCATTGACGTTCGATCAGCCAACCAGGAACTTCATCGGCTGGGAGCTCGATTGTTTTGCTACCCTCAATTGTTTATGTGAGTTTCTTTTTTTGACAGAGATCCATTTTCCCCGTTATACCGACCCACCGAGCGAGATCGCAATGTCTAACCCTGGACTCTTGGGTCATCTTCACCAGGGAATGAAGACGGGTCGTGCCCCTGCGACGACGTCTCGCCCCGTCCCTGCAGTGAGGCCTGCTATGGTGCCGGTCGCCGAGCCGGAGTTTCGGGAGGAAGAACAACTCCAGCGCAACCGCAAGAGGCGGAGGCCGTAGGGGTCCCTGCCGACTGCTGAGGCGGACGTATCCATTTGGAGCCGCCGGTTGCCGCTCCACCTATCTCTGCTGTTCCGATGGTGGAGGGGTCCGGCTCCAGGCCCTCGACCGGCTTCTTGAAAACTGCGGCGATCGCCGAAGCTGAAACTCCTCGGGGCAAGCCCTTTTTTGGCCGCGATCCCGAGTTGGTCAACAGGTAAGACCGGTTTTATCTTTCCGAGTTAGGCTATTTATGTAAGGCACATACTAACTCCTTTGTTTCTTTTGTTCGAGTTGCAGGGTCCGTCTTGCTGATCCGGACGTCTCGTCGATGGTGCTGGATTTCCTAGCGAGCAAGTCTCCGCGCCAGTCCCTCGACGTCCCTTCTTGCGTCTCCAAGGCCATCACCTCTCTGCCTAAGGCTTGGACGACCGATCTCGACGCGATTGCTCGTCGGCGGTCTGGAGATGCCATGCAGGCGACGTTCGCCCTGACTCTCCAGGCGGCGGTGATGGCCGCCCAAGCCGTTAAGGATTATGAGGGGTGACACTATAATGCTCGCCTCCATCAAGACCTCGAGGCCGCTCGGAACCAAAACGTCGACTTCGCCAACCGGATCCAGGCCATGGAGAAGGAACACTTAGAGACGGCCAAACGAGCCAAGCAGGACCTCGATCGGACGAAGCAGGAGCTTAGCCGGTCCAAGGAAGTGGCCGATCGTTTCCGCGACCAGGTGACGGAAGCTCGCCGGATGCATTCGGCCTCGCAGGAGGAGGCGACTGGGCTGAAGGCGACAGTGGGTCGTCTCAACAGTGAGCTGGAGAAGGCGAAGGGAGAACTGTCCGCCAAGATAGCTGAGCTTGCGGATGCTGGGAAGACGACCGCAGATTTGAAGGGGCAGTTAAAGGCGATCGAGACAGATCCCTACCTTAATGTGGCATTTGTCGGCGAGTTCGCCTACTATTTGGCCTACGTCGACGCTATCCGAGCCGCCAAGAAGGTAGGGATCGAGGTCGGTTTTATGATGGAGACCTTCAAGGCTTATGTACTCGAGCGTCCTTTGCATTTGGAATTTTCCCTGCCGATCCTCGACCTCACCGACTTGGGGATCGACTTGAGCTGGTATCCGTTCCCGGATAAACTTATTTACCCTGAAGCCGATGAGGGAGCGAGCGCCGATCTGCCTTCTGGGGGCGAAGGCCAGCTGGGGGTGGCCTGAGTGATGGAGTTGTTTTTCTTTGCTTGTAATTTTATGCTTTTTCTTCTACTGCCTTAGGGCTTGTATTTGTACGAACTTCTTGATTCGAATAAAATACTCCTTTTTCGCATCTGATTCTTTATAAGTACGATCGCCTTTGAATGTTTGCATGCGAACTTATACAAGTGTGTGTATAATTGCTTCTGATATCTTGTTCGATCGACTTTCTGAATGTTCTGCATTACTTTGACTTTGCACGATTGTCTGAATAGATCTGAATGTACTTGCAAATTTCTTGAATAAGATCGATCGATATTTGTGTGTTAAAACGAAGCCGATCGTGTATGGTATTCCTTCTTTCCGGCCGCATCTAGGAATAGCTCCCCTCTGCCCCTTGTTTTCGTTTACTTAGTTTAAGTAAGGGAACGAAAATAGTATGTCTTGGTGAGCTATCTTTAGTTTTGCCGATTCTTCGAGTGAGGACGACTGTGTGCACGGTCGCTGAGTTCGGTGGACCGATCTCCATAACCGTGTCTTTATGTGCGAGGGACTGTCCCTCGACTCACTTTTTTGTTAGGGTCCTCCGTTAGGCTGCGCCCGCCTTGTATTTAAACGAAAGGCGAGCGGTCTTGGTCTGGAGGAGTCCTTGCACGGGGTGTCGTTGGTTTATTCGACTCCACGTCCGTGGCTTGTTTGCACTTTTCTACCTCGGGTCGGCATGTTAGATGGCGACCCTCGACGGTATACATTGTGATGGGGTAGGGACGCGTCGCCTTGCCTGGGTACATCATGTTAGATGACGTACTTTTGAGGGCGCGCGAGTGTGTCCACTGATTTAATTGGAGGGTCCTTCGGCTACGCTCGCCTAGTATTTAAACGAAGGGCGACCAATCGCAGCCCAAAGGAACCTTGCATGGACAAAGCTGTCGGTTCCATCGACCTCCAGGCCCACGGCTGCACTTTTTCTACCTCGGATCGCCATGTTGAATGACGACCCTCGACGGTATACGTTGTGCTTGGAGGGTCGATCGCTTGCATAGGTCTGTCAGGTTAAATGACGACCTCTTGTAGCGATTCGTCCTCTCTTTAGTTTGTCTTCGTCGAGGTGAATCATATAGATGGGATAGGAAAATCTCATTATACTCTTTGTACATTGGAAAACTGAAACTGAATATAAAGTTTTCACGGGTAGTATTTCTTCAAATGTACGGCGTTCCAGGGATATTGGTCCGGAGTGCCATCAGGGTGTTCAAGTTCGTAGGCTCCCTTAGTTAGCCACTTAGATATCCTGAAGGGGCCTTCCCAATTCGGGCCAAAGACTCCTGTGTGGGTCTGGACCTTTTTGAGGACTAGGTCGCCTACTTGGAACCTTCTTTTCTTGACCTTCGAATTGAAGAACTTCTCGGATCTCCTTTTGTGGATTGTGTTCTTCATTTATGAGGTTAGCCGTCGTTCTTCGAGCATGTCCAGGTCGATCCGCCGGGCCACATCATTGTCCGTCGTCATCTCTTGTTCAGTTCGGTGGCTGAGGACGGCGATCTCCGAAGGGATCACCGCTTCTGTCCCGAAGGCGAGGGCGAATGGGGTTTCGCTGGTTGAATTCCGGGTCGTCGTTCGATAAGATCACAAAACGTCTGGGAGCTCGCTCGCCCATCATCCTTGCCTGGACTCGAGTCGCGCTTTAATCGTGTGTTTGAGGATTTTGTTTACGGCTTCTACCTGCCCGTTCGTCTGAGGGTGATAGGGTGCCAAGAACAACTTTTTGATTCCCCACTTCTCGCAGAATTGCATGACTTCTAAGCCTTCGAACTGCTTTCCGTTGTCGGAGATTATTACCTGGGGCAGGCCGAATCGGCATATGATATTCTTCCAAATGAACTTAATTACTTGTTCTTGTCCGATCTTATTGAGTGGTTCGGCCTCATCCCATTACATGAAATAATCGACCCCCACGATGGCAAACTTACAGCCCCCTGGTGCCGTCGGCAAGGGACCTATAAGGTCGATGCCCCATTGGGCAAATGGCCATGGGCTGTACATCGAGGTGAGCTGCTCCGGGGAGAGCTTGATGTTTGGGCCCATCACTTGACACCTGTGACACGATCTGGCATAGGCGATCGCGTCTTTTTGTAGTGTAGGCCAGAAAAAACCTTGTCTGGTTGTTTTGTGGATGAGAGCTCGCCAGCCAGCATGGTTCTCACAGATTCCGTTATGGATCTCGGCTAAAACGAGCCGGACTTCCTCCGGCGTAATGCACTTGAGGAGGGGAAGGCTGAAAGCTCGCTTCTAAAGTCGGTCGTCCAGTAGGGTGTATCTGGTTGCACGGAGTTGGAGCTGGCGAGCTTTGATACAATCGTCGGGGACCGTCCCGTCCTTTAAGTATTTAATGAAAGGAGTCATCCAGTTCTCCTCGGCAACGGTGACCGTGGTAATCAGGTTTCTGTCGATCGCCAGTTTCGCCCATTTTGTGATCTGGATGTTAGAAAAATCTGCTGCCCCATCTGATGATGCTAGTTTGGAAAGGGCATCGGCCTGGGAGTTATGCTCTCTCCGGACTTGCTCGATCAGAACTTCTTCGAACTTTGTGCATATTTCGGCGACCAATTCTTGGTATTTGACCATCTGTTCGCCGCGCGCCTCATATTCTCCCTTGACTTGGTTCACGACCAAGAGGGAGTCCATGAAGATGTGAAGACGGCGAACATCGAGGGTGAGGGCTAGATCGAGCCCGTCTACCAAGGCTTCGTATTCGGCATCATTGTTTGTCACCCGAAATCCGAAACGCACAGCATTCGTGAAACTTTGGCCGTCGGAGCTGATTAGGACAATCCCTGCCCCTGCTCGCGAGTTGGTTGCCGAGCCATCCACGTACAAATTCCACGTGGGGCGACCGATCTGGGTCGGACTGGGTGGGAATGTTAATTCCACCACAAAATCCGCTAGAGCTTGGACTTTGATCGCCGTGCGAGGAGCGTACGTGATACCGTATTGGGCGATCTCCAGTGACCACTTGAGGAGTCGCCCGTTAGTGTCTGGCCGGTGTAGAACTTGCCTTAGAGGGAGAGTCGTCAGAACCTCCACTTGATGTTCGAACGCTCATGACTAGAGCGTAGGCGATCTTCTCCAGAGGCGTGTATCGCGTTTCCGCGTCATGGAGCACTTGGCTAACGAAATAGATTGGCAAGTGGGCTTGCCCCTCGGCTCGCACTAAGACAGCACTCAGTGCGACCTCCGAGGCTGCCAGGTAAAGGAATAGCTTTTCGCCGGGGATCGGCTTTGCTAAGATCTGGGGGTTGGATAGATACTCCTTGATTTTGGCGAACGCTATTTGACTCTCCTTCGTCCATGCGAACTTCTTGTTCTTTATGGTTGTGAAGAAAGGTTTGCTCTTATCGCCGAGCCGAGATATGAAACGGTTGAGGGCGGCTAGACAACTTGTGAGGCATTGCACCTGCTTGACATTCCATGGCTCCTGCATGTCGAGGATCGCCTGAATCTTGGTGGGGTTCGCCTCGATCCCCTTTGGCTCACGATGTGCCCCAGGAATTTTCCGGAGCTCACCCCAAAGTTGCATTTCTTGGGGTTAAGCTTCATGTTGAACTTCTCGAGGATGGCGAACGTCTCGGCAAGGTCATTGAGGTGGTCTTCCCTCTTGAGGCTTTTGACCACGATGTCGTCAATGTAGACCTCTATGGTCTTGCTGATCTGATTGGCGAACATTCCGTTGACTAGTCGCTGGTAGGTCGCCCCTGCATTCTTCAGACCGAACGGCATCCGGACCCAAAAGTATATGTCTTTTTCCGTGTGGAACTATGTGTGTTTTATGTCTTTCTCCGCCATGGGGATTTGATGGTATCCGGCGAAGGCATCCATGAACGACATCATTTCGCAACAAGCTGTACTATCGACCAAGTGATCAATATGAGGCATCGGGAAGTGGTCTTTTGGACATGCCGCGTTGAGGTCGGTGAAGTCGATGCATAACCTCCAGGAGTTGTTCGGATTTTTGACGAGCACCGCGTTGGCGACCCACTGTGGTTCATCTGTAGTTGCTCCGATTAGTTTGTTGTTGAGTAGCTTTTTGACTTCTATGTCAAGCGCTGCGTACTTCTCAGGACTGAATTTCCTACATTTCTGGTGAACAGGCTTCCTTGTCGGGTCGATCTTTAGATAGTGGCAAGCATGTTCAGGACTTATGCCAACCATATCTTGATGCGACCAGGCAAAGACTCCGATGTTCTTACGTAGTAATTTGATCAGATCCTCCTTTAATTCGCGGTCGATGCTTGCGCCGATCTGTACTTCCCGCTCCGGGCGAGCCGGATCTATCGTTATACTTTCCAACTCTTCAACGGGGACGGTCGCCTCTCGTTTGGAACGATTTCCGGACTCGATCCTTGGATCGATGTCGAGACTTGGCTCGAAACTGATCCTTGGCTCGATGTCGTCCGTTAATCAATGTGAGATGGCGTCCTCTGAGTCGGGTTGGTACGATGTGCTTGGCTCGTCGATCTCCATGGGTTGATTGTCGATCGTTTCAATGTTACACACAACATGGGAAGTATTGAAAGAAGTTACGACACAGGAGTAATTCAAATATTTCTTTGCCATTAGCTGATCTCCTTTTACAGTACCGACCGTCCCATCGGTAGTGGGAATTTGATACAGTAAAAGAAAGAAGAGGCGACCGCCTCGAAGGTTTCTAGAAATGGACGACCTAGGAACCCATTATAGATGCTGGGCCTATCTATGATTACAAAACTTAGGTTCCTAGTAATCCTAACCTTGGGATCGTAGTAACATGTTAGCTCGACAGAGAGATTGATCCTTCCGTAGGCTTGGACTGTGATGTCGCCGAACCCTTGAAGCACGGTGTCGAACGGCTTGATGAACTTGGTCAGGTTGCCGAGCTGGTCAAGAGCGGATTTGAATATGATATTGCAGAAGCTCCCATTGTCAACCAGCACGCGATCGACCATTTTCCCAAGGATACATGCAGAGATCACCAATGCATCCTCTTTGGGGAACTGCACTCCCTCCCTATCCTTGTTGGAGAAAGTGATGAGCGCGTCTTTGGAGATGGTCGGCTCTGGAGGTACCACGACATGGACCCTGGAGAACGCCCTCAGTTCGGCATTTCGCTTTCTGTTCGACATGGTGGAAACCGGGGAAAGGCCCCCGAGGTTTCCACCTTCTGCCTGAAGCATATTGATCCGGCCGCCAGGGTTGATCGGAGGAATTGATTCGTCGGAATACTCCGTCTCGTTTTGCTCGATCCTGGCGACCGGATTGGGAGGGATTCCATCGTTCTGTCGGCGCTCGCGCCCTCCGGTCCTCTCTGTCCGAGGTTCTGGCTTGGTGACCAAGTTGTCCAATTTGCCTTCCTCAAACAGTCGCCAGAGTTGTCTGAGGAGGTCGCGGCACTAGCTGGTGTTGTGGCCGGACTCTTGTGGTAGGCACAAAATTTGTTGCGGTCTATATGACCGTGGTCCCTTATCGGCTTTGGTTTGTTATGCCACTCGCGCCCCTTGATGGCGTTAAAGATGTGGGCCGGAGATAAGTTGAGGTTGCGGAGGAGGTGAACCTCCACATCCTCGAAGGCTTTGAACTCACCAGGCGGCTTTGCGACCGCCGTTCTGGGCTTGGCGACCACCTTCTTCTGGACGTGGGATGGCACCTTCCATTCTCCGACAGATCCCTCGCCTAAGCGGAGGGTGAGCATCCTCTGCCTGGCCAGGAAATCAGCGGCCCTAACGCGTAAGATCGAGTATGTCGGGGGGATTTCCTTTGTAAAGTGCCTGAACATGGGTGAGTGGCCGTAGAATCCACCTAGGACTGAGTAGAGAGCGAGATCGTCGCTAATGGGCTCGCCGGTGAGGACTATTTCGTCCACCCGGTCGATGTAATCTTCATCGGGCTCGTCCTTCCCCTGCCTGATATTCATCATGCAGTGGGGACCTTCTGGCCGAGCAACTTTGGCGGCGAAGTACGACGTGAATTCGTTCGCCGGCTTCTCAAAATAATTGATCGAGCGAGGTGGTAGTGAGATGTACCACCTGTGGGCGAGGTCGCCCAGTGTCAATGGGAACATTCGACATTTCGTCGCATCTGATGCTCCGCATCCGGTCATGTAAATCTGGAATTTGCTCAAGTGGGTCTCAGGGTCCGATCTCCCCTCATATAGAGGTGTTTGAGGGGGAGCGATCTTCGGTTGAACTGGGGCGAGCTCGATCTGGATCGCGAGTGGTTCACTCGGTCCAGTGATCGATCTCCTGGCGCCTGCCCCAGTTTCTAAGAGCGCCTTCATTTCGTCGAGCTGGCGCTGCATGGCGGCCATCGCCGTAGCCTGACTGCTCGCTGATTGGATCCCGGAGCGCGAGCCAAGGCGATCATGCACTGATCCCCTGGCCCCATGGTGGATGATGAGTTCTCCGCCAACGGGCTCAGTCCTTGGGCGAGCGGGGGCCTGTTGGCCGGCTTGTCTTCTGGGAGTCGGATATGCCGAACTCCTGGTGATGGATTCGGACTCCGATGCCTCTCGGATGGGGCCCGGATGCCCGGGTCTCCACGAGGGATCACTCCATAGGCGGCTGAAGACGGAGTCGTCCCGCATCACGAGAGCTTTTTCCTGCGGCTGGGGGTTTTCTGTTGATTTCTCAACATATATCCCCTTGAGCTTCTGCTTGCCTGCTCGGTGGATGGTTGACGGAGTAATGGTGGGCGAGTCACATGCCCTCCGTCGCTCCCTGAGGATGGCTATAGCCTCCTCAATCTGTTCCGCGGTCTGGAACTGATCGAGTGAGAGGCTGGGACCGTCCCTGGGGGGCGGGAGTGAGAGTCTAGCATCGCCGCGGTCACCTTCCGCCGTAGATTGGGATTCGGTCTGGGCCGGAATGAGATGTCTGGCAGATCGCAGGGTGGCTCTTTTGGGAGTCGTGGCAGATGTCATGTCTCTGAAGGTTTTTCTTTGAAGAACAGTGAGTGTTTCATCAAGTATATGCCCCGGAGAACAGTGAGTGTTCTTCGAGACGGTTGGAATAAAAATGAAGGTAAAGATCGAGGCCCCTTCCTTTAGCGCTAATTGTTGTTACCCAAAATATTATTCGAAGATGATATTGCTGGAAAGGTCGAGTAACAAACAAATGCGAGAACACTTCCATGGGGAAATAAATGACACAAGATTTGCCGGGGTTGTTAGTCCCGGGCTTGAATGCTCTCGCGAGATGTTATTAATATAAATACTGTAGAGTACAAATATTAATGTTAGAACACTATTACAATGAGTGTAATGATTCTAGTTATCTTAGCTATAGAGCGTGAAGATTGCCGGAAGAACCAGATATATAGCTCTGTGAGTTCTTGCTTTTAATGTTCTGTAAATGAGAATGTATCTCTCTCTCTCTCTCTCTCTGTGCGTTTTTCACTGTACTCACGATGATCCTAGGCCACTGTTGGAAGCCTTCTATTTATAGTAGAAGAGGCTGCTAGGTCCTTCCCGGAGATCTCGGGCGACCGCCATATTCTATATTAGAATAATATTGGCGATCGTCCCATAACGTGGGACAGTTTCCTTAAAGTCCGAGGTTGCAGCTGGCAGCCAGCTGTGCAGGCCAATGAGGAGCTTGCTTGCGTCCTGAGTCGCTATCCGGGGAGGACCCACTTTGCACCTTTCGGCGGGCCTGTCAGTTGGTGTGGGGTAGGTGACAGGCTGGGGTCAAAGGCCTTATCTTGCGGCGCCTTTTGTGGATCTGCACGTGGGTCTTTGTCCAAGATTCGGTCTTCGAAGACTCTGACGGGTGTCGGATTCACATGCGGTATGGGACGATCATCTACAATCAGATGTCTTTGGCGATCGCCAGATGCCTATAGACGATCGCCTTGAACGCGATCGCTAGGTGCTTGTACAACGTCTATCTTCTTTGGTTGGCTTCTGATCATCATGCCGATCGCCCTCGAGGCGTATAAATCGCCGCACAACAACTTCCAAGGACACATTACACACAACACATCACTCTTATGTCATTCTAGCCAAACACCAAGACTCGATATATAAGGTCTCTCGACCCCAAGCACAAAGCATTGTGATACTCGAGACATATCACAACCAATCATCAGTAAGAACACTCTGGCAATTCTCGCGACCCGGTCCAGCCATCAAGCCATCAAGTCCCTGTGCGCCCCGTCGAGCAACCCCAGGTGATAATACCCACTCGAAAGTAACCCTCGCGACCCGGTCCAGCCGCTAAGCCACCAGGTCCCCATGTGACCCCATCGAGTCAACCCCGAGTGAGAGTACCCGAGAACAACCTTACTGTAATACCCTCGCCTTTACTAATGTATTTTCTGATTTAAATCGAGTATTATCGCACCACATCTGTATTTATTGTAGCGAGCATATTGACGAATTATGTTAAATTGGAATCCTGGTCATTCATACTATATTCATTGTTGGGTGTTATTGGGAGAATCCCACTTTTATTTTTTATAGAACTTAGCGTACGTTAGCCTAGCTTTCTTACGTATGCTATATCATCCAATTTACGTACGTAACCTTTACTTGTTAACGTACGTAATGCGAGGGATCTTTCAGCAGATCACCTTTCAGCGGGTGGGGCCAAGTAAGTAGGTGGTGGTCGGAAGTCGATCGCGACAGCCAAGTCAACGTCTATTACGTACGTAATGGCTAGATATTTACGTACGTAACGACTGGTGTATTTTAAGACAGTGAAGTCTGATGAATCGACTACGTACGTAATGTTCATGAGATTACGTATGTAAGGGCTTTAACGTACGTTAACCCCTCTCTTTAACGTACGTAATGCTGAGTTCAGGTTATAAAAATATGACTTGCCTTTCATTTTTCTACTCGATCCATTCAACTCTTCCTCTGAGAAAATGATTCCCCACCCTGCCAAATCGATTTCTATCCCTTCTATCTTGTGTTGGAGCTTCAGCACTTGGTTTGTGACTTGGAGATTAGGAGATTGAAGTGTGTTCTTGGAAGTGTTGGTGTTATTCTTCATTTTGAGGTTTGTTTTTCTTTAACTCATATTAAATCTATGCTTATGATGATGTTAGTATATAAACACTTCACATAATGTTAGTTTAATCTAGTATAAACATGATAAATTATTTGAATCATGCTCAAACTAAGTGAAAAACAACATTAGGAGTGTTAGTATTACTTGTTGATGTTTGATAACTTCATAATATGGTTGTGTTGATAAAGATAGATAAAACCTGATTAATAACATGATAATAGGAAGTTAATCTTGACACCAAAAACATGTAGGTAATGGAATCCTTAATGATTAGAGGTGGGAGATACTAATCTTGTCTTGAACATTCAATTGATTCTTGAAAGGTAACATGGAACCATATTTTTGGCCCTCTAAAACCGATACCTTTGTGATGAATTGTTTAAAGGATTATATTAACCCTCTGAAGATAATTTTCACGAGATTGGATGGAGTTATGTTTAGGATTCCAAATATCCAATGATATAACTAAGTTTTTAATAACTTCTTCAAAAGTAAAACAATGGATTTCGATAGAACACAGTCGTAATCTTCATATATTCAAGTTAATCGATTTCGTTGATAACTTAAGGAGGTGTTAATCACTACATTAATATGTTGATAATGTTCTTAGGAGGATTGTAGTGAGTATGGTGATACAAATGCGGTAGAGGGAGTAGCCGAATTCCATTTCATTAATCCATGTGTATTAAGAGACGTAAATTAAGATGATGTTCTTAGTTTACTAAAAACTTAAACTTATGCTTTCATATAGGAATTGGTTTTTAATGTAATCGTTGGTAAAATAATGAAGAACATAATTAAACACAAACTTATATCATAATCGGGAGTAGTGATGATTTGAAAAGATGTTTTCACAATGTTACATTGGTAATAATCCGGACTTCAAGTGTTTGACATTAATACTGGAATATGTGAATGAACATAATAAACATGTTATATGATGATTTGTAATTAGAACATTAAAATGATCAATATGATAATTGATCTATTCAAGTAAATTTACGAATATTGTTTCTATGTAATGATACCGTTATCGTACGAATGTGTTGTTGAATGAATTACATTTCATTTAAGGTTGCTTGTTCACGTGAGTATTGTTAGACGGGGATACCGTTCGTTTGATCATTCAAAGAAGGATTATTCATCTACGGAATTGAGGCAAGTTATCTTGCTTGGTTATAATGATGGTTGAATTCTTGTGGTTATTATGCGTTTTGTGTATATGATATGTTCTGAGAATCTATGATTCATGATATGGTGATGTCCTTGATCGTGTTATCATTTGTGGTGGGATGGTATGCCCGAGCTTACCGTTCTTGTTACCGTTGGTTCTGTTGAGCTTTGTTGACACTTCGGTGAGTCGTTCGATTTCTTGATAAAGGTGTAATTCGTTGGGTTTTCGTTGTCATGTTGCATCGTGACATCTCTGGAGTCATATCTGCGTGCCGATTGGTTATGTGTAGGATTTTTAGCCGAGCACTTGATGATCATGCGTGGATGTTTTCCGCATTTAGATCGTGCACACGAGACGTAGTTCGTGAGGCTAATTAGGTACATCGTCCCACGTATATTCTGGATTCCGTATACGGGGTGGACATGTGCACGGACACATTTCCGGATCGGGCGTACTGTGACGTCCGTCTTGAGCCATATTATATGGTCGTTCGTATAGTTAGATATGTTCGACAGTTGGGACTGACTGTTTATACGCCTGTGGGGTATATTCAGTAGTAGGTTGTTTTTCTTTGAGATCCGTATATATATGAATTGTATAATGTCATGAGAATTATTATCATGTATAGCTGACCCTGTGGTTTGGGCGAAATACTTGTATTTCAGGGCGAGGAAAGGGCAAGGCACAGGAAGAGCACGATGGTGACGGAGGGTTTTGAAGGATGCTAATTCGGGGGGGCCCGAGTCTTTTAATGTTATGTTGTGTATTTTTGTGATTTTCATTTTATTTTGTGTCGGATGAATGTACTATAATGTGTAAGGTATTGCCCATCGTCATATGGCTGTACCGAATTTGGATCCTGTGTACGTTTGATCGTATTAAAGACATGTATAACTTATACTCCACATAAGGGTTTTGATAAATATTGTGGTACGGTGCCACGTTGTTAGGTTGTAGGTGTTTACCGTGATATCGCCTGGTGGGTCCCGATAGGGGTCCACGGCACTGTAATAGCCGCCGTTTTTGGGCTGTTACACTTACAACTCTCATTAGTTCACATTTCAAACCACAATCCCCGAGGGTCAATCACACTATATATAGTCGAGGTACTTTGCTAGAATGACCAAATTATCCAACACATACTCACGACCCAGAACTAATACCATCAACAAGGAAGCACACTATCTCAACAGCACCGAACGGCACAAACAATATCACATAAACTCACATATTCATCGATAACCACGTGTCTCCACGCAAAGGATTAAACTTCAAAATTTACCGACGACATAATCACACATAATGGCATCACACGAAATTAAGGCGATCCTATACTCAACACTAACATACATATTCAATTAAGCACATTAATTCACGGAACACACGAGTCATCTTTTAAGAAAATCATGATTGTAAATATACCGATTCTTTTGAAAAATGGTTATAAACATTCATTTAGCACATATTGTCGATTACCAACCATTATATCCACAAAACACGTAATGTATGGGCAAGATACTTGCCTCAATAATCGATTTCGGACACTCCGACGAACACGAGTTAATCGGGAAACCTCGAACACCTACAATTCTCCGGGCGGAAACAACAATAACACGATCGACTAGGAAGCTTGAAGGAAACGACGAATGGAAGAGTTCCGACTCGAGTTCTTCGCAAGGAACCTGATCCTAACATCATATCATCAATAATCAACGATCGTACGAGGAAGAATAACCGTAGATGCCCGAATCCTCTCTATGACATTCTACCGGACACCTTCAAGGCGTCGATTAGGAACTCAACAAAACGATGAATCATACCATGGAACAACGAGAAAATTGGTAGAATACAACTTAATAATCAACTATCCATCACTAATCTAGGTTAATACGGATCAAATGGATGAAATCAAACAAAATCCCCAATTTTCCCAAAACTAAGATTTTAGGAAAACTTACCCTGACTCGCTCGATCAAAGGATGTTATGGAATGATTAATCAATGATAGGAACTCCAGAACTTTATGGTTTGATAGTTTAACAAAATGTCTTCGAGTTCTCCAAGACTTGGCTGCGGAAGGAACGAAGGTGAAATGGAAAAAATGAGTGAAACCCGACTGCTCGGTCATATTTATACTCGTGCGAAAACGGCGCAACAAACGGTCCAACGAGCCGTGTTTACCGCCGTGTTGCGGGTCAGTGCGCGACCTGACCGACATGGCGCAGTACCTGGTGCAAGACACTTGCATGTGTGTCTCAACTGTGTCCGACACGGTGCATCACCCGGCGCAGACACTGGCGCGGGTGTCTCGGCCGTGTATCTGCATAGGGTTAACCTGGTCAAAATGCACGGACACCCGGCGCAGGACCCGGCGGAAGGCTCAGCCGTTTTCACCGTCATGTTGTACAGGCTGGGAGGACAGCAAGAATCTCATCCGTGTTGGCTCGTATCATTGCCCTCTGTTGTTGGGTCTGATCTTGGAGGGCCTCTCTTGCCTGATTGTACTCGGCCTCTCTTTCTTGAAGAGTGGGCCGAGTTGTCGACAATTGAGCTTCTATCTGCACAACACGCTCGTGTTCTCGTGCAGCCGTCTCTTGTGCGGTCTGACTCGCATCTTGATGATATTGCGCTAGTGTTTCTAAATAGCGGATATGTTCCAGGCAATGGATATGTTTGGCAGGATTCATACTTATAAGATCACTCAGTTGTTTCCTCTCGGCTAATTTCTTAAGTTTTGCTAGGGAAATACCTCTCATGGGTCTTATATACGCATTGAACCGACTTTAAGTCGGTGGTTCTAGCGGCGCTACAATTGTTTCTTAGCAGCCTCTATTATGGCGGTGCCGTTATTCGATGTCGGTTATCCCGTGAGCACATAATGAAAAATTCTTGGCGATAGACTCGCAAGGATACTTGATAACGATCGAGTTTATTAATGGTACAAATATGACCAAATTGGTCAGGCCAAAAGATATAGTCACAAACTCTTGGTATTCGTGTTTGATGTCAAGACATGATGATCATCTCTTAGATTTTTATCATCGAGACTAGCGAATCTAAAGAAATGAAAATAATCTAAAAGAAAATAGAATGGCAGGAAAAATAACATCATTACATTCTACCCCCCCTTTAAAATAAGTTTCGTCCCGAAATTGCGAACATGGAGCAACAGAACTAACACGGAAAACAAACTACTTGGCTCAGCAAAGAACGCAATAATCCTCATAATGAATGGACTAAACAAGTATCTGGTATACGATCCGAGGCAATAACGTACATATGAACACGAGGAATCGAAGTGGAGGGTAGAATTTCGAAAAAGATGCTCCTAGAGTTAGAAAAGTTATCAAATAACTCAAACGTCCCAAAACCATGTTTCGAGCTCGAGTAACAACACTCAAGCTCACAACTAGTCAGAAATATTAATTGCACTAGTAGAAATAATTAAATGATTTTTTCGAACAAAATTGTATGATTTTAATAAAATAGTTTCGAAATTTATTTGGATGACGGTAAACTGAACAAAATGAGGTAGTTTCAGCGTTGTCGAGAGGATCACAACGAATCGTCAACAATGAAAAGCCACCCAATATAGAGATTATCAAGAAGGAGTTTCAACAACCAGGGTTGGAAACGTGAGGCAATAGTATGGAAAGAATCATGATCATGATTGTCGGGAACACCAACGATTATGACATTTTATAAAATCATCACTCATCAACGTTAGAGGTATGGTATGCCCTCTGGTCATCTACCTTGTTCGTCAATAGAGTGGCATTCCATGTCAATGCGGAGACTATATCTCGGTATTTGCACGGTCATGCCCCTGAACGTTGCAGTTGAAGCACCTCCCCGTCTTACCAGAAGTTAATGATGCTGGCTTGGGATTTCCAGCGTTCACTCCCTACCGTGAAGATGATGCATTTGAGAGATGTGGGAGTTTGGGAATCCTTAGTTCCTTTGCCACCCTAGAATTTTCTAGAGGTCTTCTGTCCCTTTGTCTCGCTAGTAGGCTCAACCACTGAGGAAATTTTGCAGGATATCGTTTGATCCTGATACTCCTTCACCGTAACATGAACCATTGTCGTAAGAGCCACCTCACTTCTTCCACAACCATCATCACATCCACTTCCGCCAAGATTCGACATACTAAGACATAATACCATTCCGCACAGTAACATTACCAAGTTCAGTCAGCATCCCCGAATGCCCGAAGTAGGCAACACTAAAATGACCAATAATTCGGGAAGCATGCATACATATACGAGTCCGAGTGTTCTTATTATATCAGAAAACGACACTATACAACGCAGAGTGTAGAATTTATTTTTTGAAATCATCTTTTAGTCATCTGACGAGGAAGATATACCATGCCCGCACTTTATGCGAATCAGTCTTTTAATAAGAGGGGGAGTCACGTTTCGACCAAAACTTGTAAATACTTTTTAGAATAGGAAGCTTTATTTCACACGTCGACTTTCGAATTATTTTTAACTACTGTATAAAATAATTTATGTTTATAAAATTTTGGAGATATCGTTACTAATTTGAAATATTTCGAAAATTTAATTTGAGTTTCAAATATCATAAATTTAAAAAATTTCGTCTTCCACCAGAATGTTTAATTGAAAAAGTTTTCGCCAAAGTACGTGACCATTTAATAAGACGATTGTAGGTTTTCACCATTTGAATGAATTTAAAACACCACTTTAAAATTGTTCATGCAGCGGATAAAATCGATACTTAAAATTACATTCTTAATGGAATATAAGAATCGATAATATACCCGATTTTCCAAAATACAGTCTATAACCATTTTCACTCGGACCGTATACGCATTGTATATCCCAGAAACCCTAATACCACCAATAAGTTCTATCTGTTAGTAATATGCCCTTGAATGCCACTCAGAGGAAGTATGAGAGAGGGCATTGTACTTGTATTATCTAAACAAATATCAGAAGCTAATTTATGTTTCTTTATTTATTGAGAGTCACTGGCATTCCTGACATGTAAATATATATATATATATATATATATATATATATATATATATTAGTCCATGTATTTGGGAGAAAACTTTCCACTCCTTATTAGATAAGGGGATCGGCATTGGAAAAGTTTATGGCTAAAATACTTAATCGTTCGCAAGTCGATGAAACTTGACTGGGCATTAAGTTTATGTGAAGACTTGTATGACGTGTTTTTTGACTTGGAAAGTGCTTTTCGTCACTAATGGTTAGTGGAAGCACATGTTGTAGGTATGCTAATGATATTAGTATACTCGAACCAACTCACCCTCAATTCATCACACGGATTTCACTCTGGGGCAGTCAATGATGGAATCGATAGTTTGTGGTAGGTATTTGTGAACCTTCGACTTGAGGATTTAGTAGGGATGTGCTTGTGATGTTAAGATTTTCACTAGAGTATTTCGACCCACAATACCGAGAGGTGGGGGTCAACCTCGACGTGCGTTTTGACGGACAAGTAGCAAGTTCTACTAAGTACCAAGATAGGATTCTTTCTCCTATAAGTGAACAGTTATATGACCTATGTGGTTATTAGCAGATGAAATCATAAGTCTTTGGCCAAAGCATTTGATCTAGTTGTATTGGATACACGAGAGCTCAGTGATCTCGATTTGCATTAACTCAAACAAAGAATCCAGTAAAAATAGGGTTTGACTGATCGTGACTCTATAACTTGATTGGGACGTATGAAAGAAGGGTTTATACGTTTACTGGTATTCAGGACAGAATGATTTTTGAATGATCCCTATCATTCATTCTCAGTAAGGTTACAGTATAGGCCGCGGGACTGGCTAGGTGGTGTTATAACTCTTTGGTTCATCCCATTGCTTATTGAGACGGACCTATCGAGTCGCGCATTAGGGAGACGACAGAATAATTTGAATTGCATCTCTTATTGTGAAATTTAGACATGGGATGTCTTATTTAATTTGTTAAATGAATTAAATCAGTCGGATGAATTAAATAAATTACTGGGAAATTAATTTAATTCGTGCATTATTATTTCTTGGAGAAATAATATCTTGATATAATTAATTAATTAGATTAATCAATTGTATAAATTTTATTTGAGACGAACCAAGATGTATCAATCGGACTGGATACACGATGGTTCGTTTCATGGACCGAAATGAACCGAACCTTCTACATTATGTGTGTGCTGCCCCACACCTTGAATCATTTTGGAGGATGACTTTTGTCCCCATAGTTGCATGTGTTGAGGACTTTTCTTATCACTTGGGGACAAAAGGGGTGATAATATGAGATCTTATCATGATCATCCATAGGTGTGTAGGTTGTAGGTTTGTATGGACTTTGTTATAAAACAATATTCATTCACCTCCACAAGAATCGGCCAACACATAGAAGGAGAGAGGGAGAGTTTATTTTGTTCAAGTTCTTACACTTTTAGAGAGAGAGAAAAATCAAGAACAACATTCATATCACTTAGAGTGATCACATATTAGAGAGAGTATTATCCTACTACTCATTTCTAGCGGTATCCTTGGAGGATAGTTGGGTAGTTGTTGTTCCGATCATCTCCCGGCGCGTGGCTAGTAGAGACGCGGTGTTTTTGGCGCTTGGATCATCAAGGACTTATCAAATCGTATGTGCGGTCAGCGGTATCGACCTCAACATTCTATCAAAGGACTTCAAGGGTATGGTTTCATATCTTTATTCTTGTTCTCTTATATTCTTATATACGTAGCATGATCGATCCTCTTTAGGGGTTCGGTTATTTCGTATTTTGCCTCCGTTGCGCCTTCATTTTAGGTATCGAATCCCAATTGTGGTATCAGAGCGAGGTCTTTCGATCGTATATACGATATTTAGCATTTGGAATGCTAGATTGGGTGTTTTTATGATTTGGAATCATAATTGTATTAGTCATTAATTTTTAATTGTCCATCTAAAAATTAATTTTTCATGATTTTATGTTACAATATAAATCTATTTTTCTTTTGAACAACTGATTTAAATGTGTAATATAAAGATTATAAAAATATTATTTTTAGAATCGGGATAAAAGACGAGCCGAAAACGTGATCGGACCCGGCAGCTTGGAGCTACCAGGCCGCTGCCGTGCGGTCCTATTATGCGGATCGCTTGCTGGGCGGCCTGCTGGGCAGTGCCGGGGCTTGGCCCGGCCATGTATTTTTTCGACTCTGTTTTTTATATTTCGTTCGGTAATTAATTTCCCACAAATTAAATTGGACTTAATTTGACTAATATATAATTATGTTAATTTTATTCTTAGGGGAATCATTTTAATAAATTAATTTAATGAAATATTTTCTCATCCGGAACAAGTTAAAATTAACGGTTGTTTGAATTAATTGGATTAATTATTATGAATGAATTAATTTATATTGATTGGATCAATAGTTAGATTAATTGTTTTTGCCATTAATTTTAATGTGATTGTTGCATTGTTATTTGAATAGTGATGTAGTTCGTGGACCTAATTTTTGAATCGTTTTTTGATTGGGTTGTAATGACGAAGACCGGAGGAAGATCCATTCAAGAGGACGAAGATTCAAGACTCAAGATATGTAATTAAATTACGATGTTTTTGGTTCTAGGAACGGCCCATGAACTACATGTTGGTAGCAACTAGGTTGTGTGTGTTTATTCATATGGTATGAATATCGACAAACGCGCTTAAATGAATTATTGTGCAAAGTGTAATATTAATCGCGAAAGTTCTCCCACGGAAAAATATTAAGTTTAAAAGGTTTCAAGGTTTTCCTTCCCTCCATAGATCTTTCGGAAAATTGAAATCCAAACCGGATGTGCTATGCTTCCTAGTTATCGGGGTAGCCGTTCGGGGAGGGTCGATAAATTCTGAGAGTGCATTGGATGCCTTCGGTTAGAACAAATTTTATCCCTATAAACCTGTTTGGTTGTCGGATAAGATTCATTTGTGAAACTAATAAGCGTCAATGATATAAACTTAACTTGTTCACGAACTATAGAAACCATATAGGTTGAGGGGGGTGAACAAGGGGAAAAAGAAGATCGAATCATCCATTATATGGTTGGTGTTGGACACCACTTTTATGAAGATTAATAGACCAGAAACCAGTTCGGTTGCCCTCTATTAAAGTTTATAAAGAACTCGATCACCACTATAAAGTATAGCGAACTTATACTTCCGGATTTCACAAGGGAGTGTGTTATTTCAATAAAAGTAGTGGGAGTTGGGTTTAAATAAATAGAAAAGACCTTAATTCTAAACTCAGATCATAATTAAACGAGTCACTAATCAATCTGTCTTACTTAATGCAGACAAACTAAATAGCAACTCTCAAAATGACAATGAACCCACTCACAATTCTACTCGAGAAGGACAACCTAACCGGACCAAACTTTGTGGACTGGATCCGCAATCTGATGATTATCCTCAGTATAGAGACGTTGGGATACGTCTTGGAGACGGACATTCCGGCGGCTCCAGTGCGGACTAGAGCTAGTCAGGAAGAAGTTAAAAACCACGAAAAGTGGGTTAAGGATGACATTAGAGTCTGTAGCTATATGATGGACTCTATGTATAATGAGCTTCAGAAAGCTCATGAGAAAATGACTTCTGCTAGGCAGATCTTATCTCACTTAACTGAGCGTTATGGTGAGCACAGTTGAACTGCTAGGTATGAGATATCTAAGCAACTCTTCGGTACAAGGATGAAGAAATGTGAGAAAGTTGGGGATATGATCGAGAGATTGGAGGCTCTTTATTTTAGGATGCATGTTTCTCTCCAGACCGACCTTATCCTGCAATCTCTTCCTAATTCCTTCTCACAGTTTGTCATGAATTTCAACTGCAATGAGATTGCTTGCAATTTAGCAGGGATGATGAACAAACTTGTAACCGCTCAGTACCAGATGAAGACTCCACGGGTGAAGGAGTCTTCCCTTATGATTTATTCTGTATCTCGGAGGTTCAAGAATAAGAAGAAAAAAACTAGGAAGCAGATACGCCCACAAAGCAAGGATTATAAGGGTAAGGGCAAGGTCCTGATGGTTCCTAAGAGAAAGAAGATGGATGCATGCCTCAAATGCAGTGAGCTGGGCCACTGGGTAAGAGACGGTCTGATCCTTCATGGCGCTTTAGGTACAGAACTTTTAGTTTTGGAAATGAATTGTTCTGCTACCATATTTTCTACTTCATGGATACTGGATTCAGGTGCTAGTTCTCACATTTGTACCATGAATCAGGATCTGAAACAAAGTAGGAAGCTTGGAGCTAGGGAAGTGATGATTACTGTCGGAAGTGGCCATAGTGTCGCAACAACTGATATATGATCACTTCTTTTGGATTTGGAATCCGACTTTGTTTTAACATTGGATGATGTACTTGTTTTGCCCAAGGGGCATATAAATATTCTATCCATTTCGATCATAGATTGGAAAGGCTTTTCATTTTTCATTGGTGATGGTACTTGCATAATTTATTTTAAGAATAAATTAGTAGGCACTGCTACATTGTTAAATGGACTATATCATCTGAACCTAAGTAACAAAGTCGTTGTAAACACTATGAATAGGAAGCGTGGTAGGGATGAAACTAATCAAGTTTTGAAATGGCATCTTAGACTTGGTCATGTTGGTCAGACCAAAGTTTACAAAATGAAAAAGGATGGACTTACAGGGTCCATTGGGATCAGATCCCTTTCCAACTTGTGAATCTTGCCTTAAAGGAAAAATGACTAAATCCCCCTTCACAGTGACTTTTGAAAAAGTCGCTGATAAACTTGGATTATTCCATACCGATGTATGTGGTGCTTTGGAAGCAGCGCGTGACGGATATCAGTATTTCATTACGTTTACGGATGATCATACTAGGTTCGGTTATGTATACTTAATGAAACATAAATCTGAGGCTTTTGAGAAATTCCAGAAATTTAAGGCCCTAGTCGAAAAACAAACTGATAATCATATCAAAGCACTTCGGTCAGACCAAGGTGGCTAGTATATGAGTACAGAGTTTGACAAGTTCCTAAAATAGCACGGAATAGTGTCACACCTCAGGAACCCCTCAGTTAAATGGTGTGTTGGAAAGAAGGAACCGGACCTTGTTGGACATGATTCGCCATGCTTAGCTACACCGACTTACCAATTTACCTGTGGGGGTATGCACTCCTTACTGCTTCTTATATCTTGAACAAATGTCCTTACAAATCTATTCTTAAGACTCCACATGAGATGTGGGAGGGTAGGAAACCAAGGCTTAATCATATTAGGATTTGGGGATGTCCCACCTATGTCAAGAAGACAGGTGGAAAAAATTGGAAGCAAGATCCATAAGGGACGTTTCATTGGATTCCCATCTGGTATGATGCGTTATCTATTCTACATGTCCGAAGTAGGGGTGTAAATGATGCGAGTCGAGCTCGAGTATGGCTATACTCGACTCGAACTCGATAGCCATTTCACAGACTCAAACTCGACTCGAAAACTCGCGAGTAGTGAAAATCCAAACTCGACTCGAACTCGATAGCAATTTTCAAAACTCGAACTCGGGCTCGAACTCGTTTGAACCTCGAGCTCGAGCTCGAGCTCGAGCTCGAGCTCGAACTCGAACTCGTTTGAAGCTCGAATAAAGCTCGAGTCAAGATCCCATTTGAAGCTCGAATCAATCTCGAACTCGAACTCGTATCGAGCTCGCTCAAACTTTGTATTTTCACTTTCAATAATCAATAGTGGCGAAAATAACCAAATAAAAATAAAAATACATTCAAAGTACATGAATAAAGTCAAAGTTCAAAACCAAATACAAAGAAAAGTCCAGAAAATTACAAATTCACAACCCAAAGGTATTAGAAATTCATCGACAAAAAAGATTAAGATAAGTTAAACACGATCTCATTTAAATTCAATTTGCGGGTTCCTTGAATGGCATTGGAATGATGATTTCCTTTGGTTGTTTTCCTGTATCCTATAACAAAGACAAAAACAAAAATAAATTAGTTTACGTATACAGTGAAAACATTGAAAGCTTTATGCATGATACACTTTTCAGAAAGCAAACATAATCATAAATATATCAATATTAGTGAGAGTATACAGTGAAAGCATTAAAAAGAACAATGGAAATTAGTCATCAAACAAAAGTAAATCCAGCTTGCTTTTGCCTTTCGATGCAAACAATTTATTCAAAACAATAGGTAAGTTCTTAACTATAAAACTATCATGTACACCTGAATTAAAGAAACATATATTGGAGTTACTGGAAATTTGTAAAAAAAGCATTCTCATGGAGGGATCTACACCAATCACCCGTACTGATTGAATCCAAGATTTTCAGGCTGCCCAGGCAAATAAGTAATCCTATCTTTTTCTTGATCTACATTATTAGACAAAGAAGAGTAAAAGATGCCCACAAAAAGATTCAACCATAAGAGGCAAATTGCACTTGATATTGACTGCAAATGATAACCCATGTATCAAAAAAAAAAAAAAAATGAGAGAGAGAGGAAGAGAGTGTGTGAGAGAGAGAGAGAGAGACCAAAACCAAACACCAAAAGGTTTTCTAGGTTTTTTTAGTTTGAGTCTGGCTCATGAAGGTCTATCAATTAAAAAAAAAAAGCATTGGGTGCCATTTACACTGGTGCTAAATCGGTGAATAAAAAAATATATATATAAGCAGAGGAAAAATCGCCACCACAAATCCTCGAACGAATTCTCGATTCAAGAAAATGCAAATTTTAATTAAAAATAATGTAATTAAAAGGCAATGGTTTTAGTTTCGAACACACTGAAATGATACCACACATGCGTAATGTTTCCGTGAAAACAAGGAAAGTGACAGACAAACTACAGACATACTAGTGTAATTCGTAGTATGCGTGAATCAATAGATGTACTTAAAATCACAAAGATACAAGAGCGTGTACACAGAGGAAAACCCGATGACATAAAACCACTCGGGTGTGGAGTATGATGAAGAGATTTGATCTTGCTCCCCTTGAAACAAAAAATATAAGCTTTTTATTTGATTTGCCAATCTTATTGCTTATTGATTTTTGGGATGCCTATGTTGTGTATCAATTTCTCGAATACAGTTGCCAATACTAATAATTATATAAAAAATTAATAAGATTGTGTTATGAGTAGGTTTGTTAAATACTAGTGCAAAAAATGCACAATGAGCTTAAACAGAGGTATCAATATTTGTAAAGCACAATGAGCATTAGTAAACAATGAGCACAGAGGTCAGAAGAAAACATTGAAAGCTTATGCATGATACACTTTTCAGAAAGAAACTTAAGAAGCTATTTAAAATTTACCTTGTATTTTCTTTTCACCCCATGGAGGGATCTACACCAATCACCCGTACACATCAACATCTCAGACTGCTTCAGAGCAAGAGAAGCTCTATAGGGATCTATTACTCGACTCCCAAAGACTAAAAGTTGCCTCGTAAGCCACAAGAGTAATAGGAACAGCCAAGATATTTATAGCCATCCGAGATAAAATTCAAACTTGTTTGATCTTTCCTTCCACCAAGCTATGACATCAAACTTGGAATCTTGACTAAAGAAGCACCCTCATCAAAATACATATCAATCTCAGGTTTCACACGAGTCATTGATGTCTCCCCACTAAAAACATCTAGCAAAAGTTCTGATAAACCACTAGATCCATTATCCGCTTCACGAGCATTTGATCCTAATTCACGTTCCCCAGAATCACCACTTTCATCCAAAATAGAAGAAGAATACATTTTCACATATTCATCAAAAAGTTGGTACATAACTTCCTTGACTTTACTAATGCTTTCCCGAGCTAAGGGCGCAGGAAACATTTTGGGAATGCAATCTCTACAGCCCTCATTTTCAATCTAGGGTCTAACACAGTCCCTATTGACATTAACATGTTGCATTCCCCCCAATATTTGTCAAATCTCTCTTTCATATCCCTTACCATATTTCTAACAAAATCATCTTGAGACTCCGATTGTTTATCCAACATAACTTTAATCCTTTGTACCTCACCAAGAAACAAGTTAGAAGTTGGATATTCAGAACCCGATATGGAGTTAGTAGTGTCTTTAAACACTTTTAATATATCAAGCAATTTTGCAATTTTTTCCCACTCATCTTCATCAGACAAAAAACATAATCTTCATCATGCAAAGCATATCGAGGAAGTACCTTTCTAAACTTGATGGCACAATCTAGCATGTCATAAGTGGAATTCCAACGTGTCTTGCATTCAAGAACTAACTTTCGATGCTTGACATTGTATTGGCTTACAAGTTCACCAAAACGTTTCAGACGCGCCTCACTTGAGTTCAAGAAAGCAACAGTATCATGGACTTTCTCAACAATGTGTTTCACTTGTTGAAGACCATGTTGAACCATAATGTTAAGAATGTGTGCGCAACATCGAACATGAAACAATATTCCATCGCAAATAAGCCTCCCATTTGATTTGAAATTATCCTTCAAAATTTTAATACAAGAATCATTTGCAGATGCGTTGTCCACAGAAATTGTGAATACCTAACACCAAAAAAAAAAAAAAAAAAACTCATCAGTTCACAAATAATTACACTAACACACATATCTACAAATATAGTAAACAAATCACAACTTACTTTTTCGTCAATTTTCCACTCCCTTAGGCATGTTAAGATGCAATCAGCTATATTTGCACCTTTACGTGGAGGAGGCAAATGAACAAAGTTTATCACTCTCTTTTGAAGCTTCCAATCAAGATCCACAAAATGAGCAGTAAGCACCATGTATTCAATTTTTTGCGGCTTTGACTTCCACAAATCCGTAGTCAAACTTATTCGTTCCACTTTCTTGAACAGGTCTTTTAATTTCTTTTTCTCCAACTCATAGACTTTGAAAGAGTCTGATTTAATAGTGACTCGAGATACATGCTTCCATTCGGCAATTCCCCTTTTCATCATCAAGTTAAAGCCTTCCTCCTCAACAATACTAAAAGGATGCTCATGCATAGTGATCCAATGGGCTATCCCCTCTCGCATCTTTAACATGTCAAGTTTACCATTATGTAAAGCACTCACAAATCCAGATTGATTTGCACCAGCACTTGAATCAGATGGCAAAAAATTAATCAATGATTGTTGTCTCACGTGTTTTGCTTTCATCATACAAGATTCCAAATGTCGATGCATATGAGTAGTGCTCTTAGATTTCAAGACAGAAGAGATCCGTACAATATTTACACTTAACTTTCCATTGACCTTTTATCATTTCTGGTGCAAAAAATTCATCCCACACTTTTGATCTTCTTGGTCTCTTAGAATCATGAAAAGGGTTATCATCTTCAAGGACACCAGCTTCTTTGTTTGTGGTGTTATGGAGAAATTCAGAAGGTTCTTCATTAACCTCTATAATCAAATCTCTCTCCTCATTAATCTCATCATCAACATTCACAAACAAACCATCATCTCTTGAAACATCAAACCGTGTAGACGATCCTTCCGGTCCACTAGACATCTCTAGAAGTACAAACACATATATAGTAATTATTAGAAATTCTAAAATCATGCATTGTTATAGGGAAAAAAATCGATATAGGAGGAAGAAAACATAACACAACATATTGGAATAAATTGATATACCGATTTCAACTCACTATCAAAAGCAAGATTATTTCGAACTAGTTCAATGTGAAAAACAATAAAACGGTCGGCTATACAAAACACAGAATTTAAACAAAAACAAATGCACTCACGCACCACCCACGAACAATATTAAAACTTACAAGCAGTAATCGAGAGAACCGGTGGAAGGGACGAGCAGCGGATTTGAGAAGGGACCGGCGGATCGATAATGGACGAATGACAACCGATGGTCTTGGAGAAGAAAAAATGACACCGTGCTCGTGAATCGTGATGGAGAATTGCAATGAGGACTAGCAATAACGAGCAACGAACATGTGGGGGGAAGAAATGAGAGAGAGACGGCGGAAGGTATATCAGAGAGAGCAGAGTCGGTCTCCAGAGACGGCGGAAGCCTATTAGGGTTTGGGGTAAAAATGAGAGAGAGCAGAGTCGGTCTCCAGTAAGTAGGTATTTTCGTTTTTATTTTAGTAGGTATATCAGATTTTTATTTTAGTAGGTATTTTCGTTTTGCTTTTATTTTAGTTTAGTTTTTAATTGGGCCCATATTAATAATTTGATGCTTCATCAATTTGTTAGTTTTTAGTTGGGCCTTCAACAATATGGACAATAACCCACCTATATATATATATATATATATATATATATATATATATATATATATATATAAAATATAAAAAAAGTTCGAGTATCTCACGAGTTTTTCGAGTCGAGTATCGGCTAGCTCAACTCGACTCGTTAGTAGACCGAGCCGAGCTCGAGTCCGAGTCGAGCCTACTCGAGTCGAGTGTTGACCGAGTTTTGACCGAGTCGGTCTCGAGTAACTCTCGAGTTGTCTCGTATCATTTACACCCCTAGTCCGAAGATCGAAATATCATCGTTGCTGTGCAAGTACACTTCCTGGAAGATGAGTTCATTCAGGAAGGTGGAGCAGATAGAAATATCTCTTTGGAAGAATACAATGAAACTTGTGAGGAGGCACCTGTACAACAAGTTGGAACCGAACCTTCTGAAACACAAGTACAACCACCTCGTAGGTCTAGTAGGGTGTCTAAATTACCTGAGAGGTATGGCTTTGTGCACTTGGAGAAACTAGGTCTCCATGAGGTTCCAGGTGATAGTCAAAAGACCGACCCCACGACCTATGACCAAGCGATGGTGGATGTAGACTCTGCGAAATGGCGAGAAGCTGAGATAGACTAGATGCATGCCAATCAGTGTGAACTCTAGTAGACTGTCCCAAGGACATAGTGCCATTAAGAACAAGTGGATCTACAAGAGAAAGACTGATGGGAATGTCAAGGTTGACACCTATAAGGCCAGGCTTGTGGCAAAGGGTTTTACCCAAAAAGAATGGATCGATTACCACGATACCTTTTCGCCTGTAGCTATGATCAAGTCTATTCGAATGATGCTTGCTATAGCCGCCTACCATGATTATGAGATATGGCAGATGGACGTAAAGACGGTGTTCCTTAATGGATACCTCTAGGAGGAGATCTATATGGAGCAGCATAAAGGCTTTGTGTCTGAGATCGATATTCATAAAGTGTGCAAACTTCTGCGTTCTATTTATGGACTGAAGCATGCTTCACGTAGTTGGAACCTTTATTTTGATGAAGTTGTCAACGAGTTTGACTTCGTGCAAAATGAAGAGGAACCTTGTGTATACAAAAGGGTTAGTGGGAGCAAGATCACATTCCCAGTACTATATGTAGATGACATTCTACTTATAGGAAACGATTTGGGAATACTCAGTTCTGTGAAAGCTTGGCTTTCGAGTGGTTCTCCATGAAAAACTTGGGAGAAGCTACCTATATTCTTGGGATTCGACTCTACCGGGACAGTGCAAAGAGAATGATAGGTCTTTCCCAAGCCCTCTATATAGATAAAATCTTAAAACGATTTAAGATGGATGATTCTAAAAAAGGATTCCTTCCGATGCGACATGGAATAAAACTCACCTCGAATATTTGTTGTAAAACCCTAAATTCTGAATCGTCATTTAGGTACCATTTTGAATTTTAATCTAAGTTGATATTTAAAATTTCTTACAATTAAAACTATATGTTATACACGTTAATTAAAATAAACCTAAACTATACACTATAAATTAAATACTAAATAAAATCCTAATATTGCCAAGTCCTCCATACGTTTTTTTTTGGTCCCCTAAGCCCTACATGAGCCGAATTCCCCTAGCCCATATCCTTTGGCTAGTTTGTTTTGGATGGATAAGAATAACACATTATACTCTCACAAATAAAAGATGTATCCTTATCATTTATCAATACACGGTTATACCATATATATCACACGCCTTGCCCTATATTCCTAAACCTTATATTTTCCCTCCTACTCCTCCTTTTACACCGAACCAAAAACCAGAGAAAAATCCACACATTTACCTTCAATTGCTGCCAAGAAGAGTAGAAGAAGAAGCTAGGTTCGGGGTACAAATCGTTGGAGTTTTCTTGGAGTTATACGAGCCCTAGTTTCCTTGTTTCATTCGGTTCTATTGTTTTTCTATTCGACATCAGGTTTGAATCTCTTTTGTTCTCTTTTCATTCGACCTAATACATGGGTAAACAAGTTAATAACTATGCTAAGAAACCTGATGAAATCATGTTTGATATACCTTGTTAGCCGCCTATATATGAATGAATTGTGTCAGTTTTGTGGACTGTTTTTGTGTCTTGTTTCCAGCCCTTGGTCGACCATAAATACTGCATAAATAAGCCCTAATAATCAGCCATAATGACACAGTAAATGAAGTATTATAGTCAGAAACCCTAGGCGATGAATGTTAACGAGAGTCTATGATTTCGTGTGGGAAATATGACCTTGTTTTGGCTCGTTAACCTCATGTGTGCGTGGACTGTTTTGTGTGGCATTTGTGTGAGTCCAAAATATGCTATCAAACTGATTTAAAATGGTTTAAGAATCATGGTGTTGGTTTAGTTAAGCTTGAGTCATTTTGAAAGGGTTTTGCTCATTAAAAGAATTAAGGTGTTGTTGTTTCTGTCTCACTAGTGTGTTGTCCATAAAATGGGTCGCTTTGCAATAGGTCTATTTTAATGATCACAGCATGTTTTTGCTTTATTCTTCATTCTAAAACTAAGTTCATGATGTTTGCTATATGTACATCTAATTTCATGGTCATTGGAGGTCGGAAGTTGGTCTTTTGATTTTTGGGAGTTCAAGTGTCAAATCTGAGAAATCGAGTCTGAAAACCAGTTCGTGTTTTTGATTTTTAGTTTTCAAACCATAAGGAGTTAAGAGCTCTACTTTTTCAGTGATGATATATAAGTTATATGTGACTTTGTAGAATTTTTCTGGATTTTTATGAATTGTTTAAGTGGGTATAATAAATGTAAACTTTCGGGGTGTACTTGCAGTTCACTTTCTGTACATGTTTGGATAAACAATTTTTTTGAAATGGTGGTTGCACTTAATAATAAATTCTGGGAAAATTCATGTAATCTCACAAGACATATAGGAACATGTGTAAATCATTGTAGCTTCTGGATTGGAGTATAACTATGGTTTGCAAATTTGTAAAATTAAGGGTAAGACATACTAAAGTCAGAAATTTGTTAAGAGGCTAAGTTTTTGTGATATTCATACCATTTAATATGTTTGAACCCTAAAATGCACTTGAACATTAATTATGATATAATTGGTCATATGTTAATCTAATTCCAATAACAAAACCCTAACTCGTGTAGATTCGTTGAAGGAGGCGTGACGTTATTTCTTGTGTTCACTTTTCCGTTTGCTTTCATTTCATTCGTTAAGGTACAGATATTATGACCTTTCTCATAAGGTTTCTCATGATTCTTTCACATATTTAGATTGCTTAGCTTCTGATTTTGAGCCTTTGCTATGAACCCTTTGATATGAATCTATGATGATGATATTTCTGATGACCTTAGATTCTGTCACTTTTTGACATTCTGTTTGACCCTTCAGTTTGATACCCGAGCTATCACTAGTCATGTGGGTTTCATGTCCGTGTCATTGATGCACCAATGGCATGACTCTAGGGTGGAGGAGTGATGTTTCATCCCGTCCCTTTTCTGTTATATGTTTATGAACTCGAGGATATATGTTTGGCCACTGTGATTCCTGCAGGGGCGTATGGATGCATTCTAAATCTGATCTGTTATGTTATTATATATTTCTGGTGGATTGATGATGTGTGATTTACACGTCATTCACAACTCTGGGAGCTAGCTACTCCATTATGTTACTTATGTTACTTATGAAGATTATGATTATGATATTATGATATTATGTTTCTGGGCTCGTGGTAGATTTCTGACAACTTTTACACCTTTGATACACTTATGATATACCTTCTGTTATTCCCCAATGCACCATATTCTGTTTTCTCATTTCAGTTTCATTACTTTACTTTGTATATCTGTTCACTGAGCTTTTTAAGCTCAGCCGCATTTCTTTTCTCCGCGGCAGGTCATTAAGCTAGGGGCTGGGGCTATCTTTTGGGATGAGAGTAGGAGCTGAGTGCAGACTTACCCTAGACATTTTAGCTTTGACACTATGTTATTTCATTGTTTTGAGACTCAGATTATGATGTTTCCTTCATTTGGATTTCTTTTGGAACTTATGTATTGTTTAAGTCATGTTGACTTACTTTCCTTTGATATTTATTATAAGACTTCCGTCTGGGTCTGTTTATGTATGCTTTGATATGACACCATAATGTGATGCTTCTACCCTTGCTGGGTTGGGTTGTTACATGTGTCCTCAAAGTGAGGAATAACGAAAGTAAATGAGTAATATACCATATGCGTCGGTCGTAGGTAGCCTTATGTATGTTATGCTGTGCACGAGACCTGACATTGCACACGCTGTGAGTGTTGTAAGTAGGTTTCAGGCAAACTCAGGAAAGGAATATTGGACCGCTGTAAAGAACATTCTCAAGTACTTAGGAAGGACTAGAGATCTGGTTCTTATGTACGGTGGTGGAGAACTGAATGTGAAGGGTTCCACTGATTCAGACATCCAAGGACAGAAAGACGACTCGATGTCTGCCTATGGCTACATTTTTAATCTTAATGGAGGAGCAGTATCTTGGCGTAGCTCCAAGCAGAGCGCGACTGCTGATTCCACCATTCAAGCTGAGTATAAAGCGGCCTCGGAGGCCTCTAAGGAAGGGTTTTGGATTAAGAAGTTTCTGGGTGAACTTCACGTGACACCAAGTGTTGAGCTGCCTATTACGATTTTGTGCGATAACAACAGAGCTGTAGCACACGCCAAGGAGCCGAGGTTTCACAATAGTACAAAACACATTGAGAGATGGTATCATCTCTTGAGAGAATTTGTTCACAAATGATACATTGTGCTGCATAGAGTAGACTCAGAAGACAATGTCCCTGATCCACTGACCATGCCACTTTTGACAGATAAGCTTGGAGCGTCATCTGGAGAACATGGTTATTAGATACCACAGTGTGTGGCATTGAGTGCAAGTTGGAGATTGTTAGGAATATGCCCTCGAATGCCACTCAGAGGAAGTATGAGAGAGGGCATTGTACTTGTTATTATGTAAACTAATATCAGAAGGCAATTTTATGTTTCTTTATTTACTAAGAGTCACTAGCATTCCTGACCTATATATATATATATATATATATATATATATATATATATATATATATATATATATATATATAAACTAGTCCATTTATTTGGGAGAAGACTTTCCACTCCTTATTAGATAAGGGGATAGGCACTGGAAAAGTTTATGGCTCAAACACTTAATCGTTCGCAAGTGGATGAAATTTGACTGGCGTTAAATTTATGTGAAGACTTGTATGACGTGTTCTTTAACTTGGAAAGTGCCTGTCGTCACTAATGGTTAGCGGGAGCACATGTTGTAGGTATGCTAATTAGATTAATATACTCGAACCAACTCACCCTCGATTCGTCACACGGATTTCACTCCATGACAGTCAATGACGGAATCGATAGGTTGTGATAGGTATTCGTGAACCTTCGACTTGAGGATTTAGTAGGGATGTGCTTGTGACGTTAAGATTTTCACTAAAGCAGTTCGACCCAGAATACCGAGAGGTGGGGGTCAACCTCGACGTGCGTCTTGACGGACAAGTAGCAGGTTCTACTAAATACCAAGATAGGATTCTTTCCCTAGTAAGTGAACAGGTATTTGTCCTATGTGTAACACCCCAGGGCCACCCGGGAATATTGCAGTGTCATGGGACCCGAAATGGGACCTACAAGGCTGAAAGTTATTTTTACAAACATTTCAAATATGCCTAAGTGGCGATGATGGTAATATCTTTTAAAAATATTCAAATAATATATCAAATCCATTTATCAAATACCGTCGAATATCTCATTTGAATGTATAAGGTCAAAATGCCTAAACTGGATGATTGCAAAAGTATACGTTAAGCCACCGCTTACACGTACCGACAAAATAGTTTAGAAAACGATTTTCCAAAATAACTTAAGTTGCCAAATACCAAAAGGCCATTTAGAAATACTCACGCAGTGGAAATGACAAACAGTTAAAAATACTCTTGCAGCAGAATATAACAACTAGTCAAAGAACTCGATTCACAAATAAACCCCATAGCCAGTATCCTCCGGGAAGCTCATCTCTTCACGACCGCTACAGCTCGATCTCCGAGTACCTAAAAATAAAGCCCACGACAGGGTCAGCCATAATACTCGACAATGATAACAATCACATCACGTCAATAATTACATACCAATGAAATTACCAAGTAAGAATACCACCAATGTAATCTTACCATCATAACCTTACCACTTCGTGATAATCCTCATCAAAATAACCCTTATCATATTGCACATCTCGTATTCTCGATTAAATAGTGGATTCATAAATAACATCTATATTGTACCTCAAACCATAGCCAAGATTCTCAAAACAGCAACATAACTCACCAATACGGAAATATACCAACTCTCACCAATTCAATCCATCAGATAACATCATCAAATATCAACACGATAATCAATGGTCCACCAAAAGACAAGTACCAACAAGGAAATACGGAACATACCTCATGATACGCAATGCCACGACAAATCATGTCAGTCCAATCTGAGATCAGATCAATACACATACAGACATGGTCCTAACACAAGACCTACAATTGCATACTCAACTGACAATGTCAATATGCTCACAGCAATAACAACAACATATACTTATGGTGATCCAACGATCCAGTGCGCACAGCATAGATGCCCATGATGATCCTATTAGATCAACACGTGGTGGATAACCAACAATATACACATACGCAACAACATATGGGTAATCCAACGATCCAACGCGCACAACATAGATTCCCAAGATGATCCCGTTGGACCAACACTTGGTGGAAACAGGAAAACCCATCCAACGATCCAGCGCACACAACATAGATTCCCAAGATGATCCCATCGGACCAACACTTGGTGGACAAACAACTACAATGCACAACTGCATAAAACAACAATACACAAATGCACGGCAATAAAAATACATGAATGTATCACAAAATGATCGAAACTAAATGACAAAAATGATTAGAGTACTTGCCCCGAGTCCTTCGAGAGCAATCTCGATGTCAAGAACCATCACCGACGATTATCCTCAATAATCGACGATCCAAAATAACATGGACGGTAAATAACTTATATCCTCGTCTTTACCACAATGTATCCTCGATACCCAAGTATACCAATAACGAACATAAATCACATACCTTATAATTTAACTCCAAAAGCCGGAATACAATATACAATCCAAATCTCCAGAATTCACACTTATACTCATTGCTATATGAATTATAACGAAATGAAACTCAAACCATTCATTAGATATTATAAACTTAGCAAGTAATAACTTGCCTCGATACCGACACGACGATGATGAAGCCGTTACCAATTTCCTTGTCTTCGCCTACAAGCTCCTTGACTCCGACTACAGCAATTCACGAGAACTCGACCACAACGATCAATCCTCACAACCTATTGTAATAACCGATAACAACAAGCTCGATAACAATCAACAATCCATATAACCAATCCACAAATCCAACGATTCCACAATATCTCGATTGAACACAGTCCGAACAATCCAACCCAAACACTTACGAATTCATCACCACGATACGATTTACGTTCGCTGTCTGTTGACTTAGCGTACGTTAGTCACATCATGTAGCATGCGTTAATAGTCACTGACTTGTATCTTATCCAGAGCATAGTTTACATACGTAATACTTCAATATTTATGTACACTAAATATTCCAATTAACGTGTGTTATCCAGTCAGCTAGCATGCGTTAACGTCATGCAGTTGCATGCATTATAGGTACTGATCAATACCTTGCGATTACAAATACGAATGTAAAAGAAATCATACTCCAAGATCTATCATAACCTTTCCAAATTTAACCTCATATCATGATTCATATCTTATCAAGAATATACGAAATCGACCAATATAATCAACATACTATTGGTTCTAATCATCAAATCCATATTTATATCCAAAACCATTTATATCTTATCACATATTCCTCTTTGATGTGATATATACCAAGAACACCAAGAACACCATGATTCCATAATCATGTTCATAACAAAACAACATAATCTTGTCAATAAAAACCATTTTGAAATTTCTTTGAAGAATTTCAAAACTAAAAACATGTATATATTCGTAAGACTACAAAAATCAATTTCCGAGAAGTTAAACCGGCTCGCTTATGTCAAATACTCGATGACAATTCTTTTTGAATACACTCAATTAAATAAAACAAAATTATGCCAATTTGGCTCGTCACCAATTCCACTGACATTCGGTCGGAAAATCACATGATAGAATCCAAAATCCTATTGTATAGACTTTGTTAAAATCACTTTTTTCCACTTGCAACACTTCAACTATGCCGTGATGAAACATGTTTTAAAGACACAATACTGTCTCTCAAAATAAATTTAAGAAAATACATTTTTACGACAGCGAGCAAAATAATTTATTCAAAATATATCATTTTAAAGAGTATCATTTTCAAATGTGCAGTTTCGTATATCTCAAAATAAACTAGCATGACTACATGTTCCTCTCAATAATCTACAATATTTCTTCCAAATACATAACTCCATTTTCCATGTTTAACCGACATATTGATTTTCCATAATCATAGTTTCTCAAGATCACCGGTTCTGTCCCAACATTATGTTCTGCTATCTCATAATATAACACATAAAATTCTTCTGAATCTCAAAGCATATCTACTTATAACTGCAAAGAACCTCAATGCAATTCAAAAATCCAAATTCAACTCTAGAAATATACTCGATACAGATATTTTCAAAACATACATTTTTCAAAATCAGTTCAACTCAAAATACGACACATCTCTTTCCAAAGAGATACATTAATACCGTTTAGATAATTTAAAACAACCACGGTATCACACTGGTAAACCACATAACACAAAACAAAACCCAGGGCTCTAATACTTGTCAACTGACAACTCGAATGACGTGACCAAAAACACGACTCAACTCGATCCGACAGCCTAGGTTTTCCAACCTAAGCTCTGATACTATATTTTGTAACACCCCCAAGGCCACCCGGGAATATTACAGCGTCGCGGGCTCCGAAATAGAGACCACAAGGCTGAAAGTTATTTTTACAAACATTTCAAATATGCCCAAGCGGCGATGACGGTAATATCTTTTAAATATATTCAAAGACTATATAAAATCCATTTATCAAATACCGTCGAACATCTCGTTTGAAAGTACAAGGCCAAAATGCCTAAACTCGACGATTGCAAAAGTATATGTTAAACTACCGCTTACACGTACCGACAAAATAATTTAGAAAACGATTTTTCAAAATAACTTAAGTTTCCAAATACCAAAAGGCCATTTAAAAATACTCACGCAGCGGAAATGACAAACAGTTAAAAATACTCTTGCGGCATAATATAACAACTAGTCAAAGTACTCGATTCACAAATACGCGCCATAGCTAGTATCCTCTGGGAAGCTCATCTCTTCACGATCGCTACAACTCGATCTCCGAGTACCAAAAAATAAAGCCCGCGACGGGGTCAGCCATAATACTCGACAATGATAATGATCACATCACGTCAATAATTACATACCAATGAAATTACCAAGAAAAGTACTACCAATGTAATTTTACCGTCATAACCTTACCACTTCGTGATAATCCTCATCAAAATAACCCTTACTATATTGCACATCTCGTATTCTCGATTAAATAGTGGATTCATAAATAACATCTATACTGTACCTCAAACCATAGCCAAGATTCTCAAAACATCATCATAACTCACCAATATGGAAATATACCAACTCTGACCAATTCAATCCATCGGATAACATCATCGAATCTCAACACGATAATCAATTGTCCATCAAAATACAAGTACCAAGAAGGAAATACGGAACATACCTCAAGATACGCAATGCCACGACAAATCATGCCAGTCTAATCCGAGATCAGATAAATACACATACAGACATGGTCCTAACACAAGACCTACAAATGCATACTCAACTGATAACGTCAATATGCTCACAGCAATAACAACAACGTATACTTATGGTGATCCCACGATCCAGTGCGCACAGCATAGATGCCCACGATGATCCTATTAGATCAACACGTGGTAGATAACCAACAATATAAACATGCACAACAACACATGGGTAATCTAACAATCCAGTGCGCACAACATAAATTCCCAAGATGATCCCGTTGGACCAACACTTGATGGAAAACCCGTCCAACGATCCAGCGCACACATCATAGATTCCCAAGATGATCCCGTCTGACCAACACTTGGTGGACGAACAACTACAATGCCCAACTGCATAAAACAACAATGCACAAATGCATGACAATAATAATACATGAATGTATCACAACATGATCGACACTAGATGACAAAAATAATTAGAGTATTTGCCTCGAGTCCTTCGAGAGCAATCTCGATGTCAAAAACCATTACCTATGATTATCCTTAATACTCGACGATCCAAAATATCATGGATGGTAGATAACTTATATCCTCGTCTTTACCACAATGTATCCTCGATACCCAAGTATACCAATAACGAATATAAATCACATACCTTATAATTTAACTCCAAAACCCGGAATACAATATATAATACAAATCTCCAAAATTCACACTTATACTCATTGCTATATGAATTATAATGAAATGAAACTGAAACCATCATTAGATATTATAAACTTAGCAAGTAATAACTTGCCTCGATGCCGACACGACGATGACAAAGCCGTTACCAATTTCCTTGTCTTCGTCTACGATCTCCTTGACTCCGACTACAGCAATTCACGAGCATTCTTGAACTCGACCGCAACGATCAATCTTCACAACCTATTGTAATAACCGATAACAACAAGTTCGATAACAATCAACAGTCAATATAACCAATCCACAAATCCAATGATTCCACAATGTCTCGATTAAACACAGTCTGAACAATCCGACTCAAACACTTACGAATTCATCACCACAATACGATTTACGTACGCTGTCTGTTGACTTAGCGTATGTTAACCACATATCATGATTCATATCTTATCAAGAACTTATGAAATCGACCACTACAATCAACATACTATTGGTTCTGATCATCAAATTCATGTTTATATCCAAACCCGTTTATATCTTATCACATATTCCTCTTTGATGTGATATATACCAAGAACACCAATAATACCATGATTCCATAATCATGTTCATAAAAAAACAACATAATCCAATATGTTCTAACATCTAACCCATCGTCTAACTCATAATCCAAGACATATATCATCATATCATCTTCTTCCTCAATACAAACTCCATGAAACACTAATAATATTAACAATACTTCCATAATTTATCATCATACGAGCAAACAACAACAACAACATCAAGAACCTGAAAATGACGAGAGGTTAACTAACATATCTCTTCAACATAATTCAAAACCACAAGAATCATATCAATATCCATATATCAACAACAACATCAACATAATTCGGTAATCCATCTCATAATCATACTTATAAACTCGTTTATATGATTATCATCAACTCAAGAACACCACTATTCATTCCCAAAACGAAATCCAAAGTGAAGAGTAATTACCTCTTTGAAGAGATGGGTTGATTCTCAAGGTTGGATCTGTTTCCAATCAATTCCAAGCTCAATATTGTTAAGGGTGGTCACCTCTACAAACACTCAAGTGTTTGGAACCTCAAAACCTCACCGAATAACTCTCTCTATCTGATGAAGGGAAGAAATGGCCGAAATGAGAAATAATTCCCAACTGCACATATTTATACTGCACATTACTAGTGTACGCTAACGACATTTTTTAGCGTGTGTTACCTGCCATAGCGTGCGCTAACTGACTTGGATAACGCACACTATCGTGGTCCATAGGCTACTGCCTTGCGTCGCACAATGATTTACGTACGCAAAGCCCATGCCATAACATACGTAATATCGACGTTGACTTGCTATAGCAAAATACCGATTAGCATATGCTATTCTCCAACGGTAGCGTGCGCTACTCATAGTTGACTCGACAATCTGCACCTACTCCGAAGATGCCTGGGTCCACACGCCGAAAGCAACCGACAAAGCTGGGATCCCTTTGACTGATCTGATATTAACGTGCGCTACTCCTTATGTTCAGCGTGCGCTAAATGCCGTTGACACGAGTAGAGACCTACCTATAGGCCACAACCTGGATCTTGTCCGATATGATCTTACGTACGTTAACTGTCCTTGTTAGCGTACGTAAACTCTACAGAATAGCGTGTGTTAAGTCCTTATGTTAGTGTACGTAAGTCAGGCTATACTTAGCCAATTCCAACTGTTCCTATATGTCGTCTCGATATACTAGATACATATACACGACATACTGAATATATATACTCGTTCCAATAACATTCTCATATGATACACTTGATACAAAATATCCTCAAATGCAATTGTCAACCAAGTACGAAAATTATACCAACACAACTGTCTCAGTCCTTTAATTATTTTATTCACATTGTACAGATTTCACACCATGCAATATAACTCGGATAAAATAATATTAACCAACCATAGTAGAAATTCAGGATATTACACTATGTGGTTATTGGCAGATGAGATTATAAGGCTTTGGGCAAAGCATTTGAATTAGTTGTATTGGATACACAAGAGCTTTGAGCTCTCGATTTGCATTAACTCAAACATAGAGTCAAGTACAGATAGGGTTTGACTGATCGTGACCCTATAACTTGATCGGGACATATGAAAGAAGGGTTTATATGTTTACTGGTATTCACGACAGAATGGTTCTTGAATGATCCCTATCATTCGTTCTCAGTAAGGTTACAGTATATGCCACGGGACTGGCTAGGTGGTGCTATAACTCTTTGGTTTTTCCCATTGCTTACTGAGACGGACCTACCAAGTCGCGCATTAGGCGACGAAATAATTTGAATTGCATCTCTTATTGTGAAATTTAGACATTGGATGTCTTATTTAATTTACTAGATAAATTAAATCGGTCGGGAGAATTAAACAAATAACTGGGTAATTAATTTAATCCATGCATTAGTATTTCTTGGAGAAATAATATCTTGATATAATTAATTTAATTAGATTAATCAATTGTATTAATTTTATTTGAGACGAACCAAGATGTAACAGTGGGACTGGATACACGATGGTTCGTTTCATGGACCGAAACGAACCGAAACTTCTCCATTATGTGTGAGCTGCCCCACACCTTGAATCATCTTGGAAGATGACTTTTGTCCCCGTGGTTGCATGTGTTGAGGACTTTTCTTATCACTTGGGGCCAAAATGGGTGATACTTATCATGATCACCCTTAGGTGTGTAGGTGGAGGCTTGTGTGGACTTTGTTATAAAATAAAGTTCATTCACCTCCACAAGGACATGCAAAAATCGTCCAACAAATGGAAGGAGAGAGGGAGAGTTTATTTTGTTCAAGTTCTTACACTCTTAGAGAGAAAGAAAAATCAATAACAAAATTCATATCACTTAGAGTGATCACATATTTGAGAGAGCATTGTCCTACTACTCATTTCTAGATGTATCCTTGGAGGATAATTGGGTAGTTGTTGTTCCGATCATCTCCCAGCGCGTGGCTAGTAGAGACGCAGTGTTTTCGGCGTTTGGATTATCGAGGATATCAAATCGGATTTGCGATCACCGGGATCACCTCAACATTCTATCAAAGGACTTCAAGGGTATGGTTTCGTATCTTTATTCTTATACTTTTATATTCGTATGTATGTAGCATGATCGGTCCTCTTTAGGGGTTCGGTTATTTCGTATTTTGCTTCCGCTGCCCCCTTCATTTTCGGCATCGAATCCCAACACTAGCCCCTCAACCAAGGTTGATTAAATTAACACAACACAATCGCCGCACACATAAGAGGGGACTTACAATCGAGAGACTTACCATCTCTATACGCCAGTATGTGCAAGTTCCTCAAACGTATAGGGGAAGAAAAATAATAAACACAGTTTGAAAGAGTACAAACAAGTTACTCTGGGTTCTCGAGGTCTCTGGTAGAATCAAAAATCAATGGGCATGACTCCAATGGAATACAGTTCACAAGAGGGACTCAAAGTCCAGGTACGTTCAGAAAAGAGATTAAAACAATTTGGAAAAAGAAATTAAGGATCAGAGAGACTTACAGCACAGGCGGCATGAGACAAAGGCAGCTAGTGACATTCCTCAACACAAACAACAACCGACAACAGGACACGACAAAACAGACCCAATAACCGACGGCCTAGGTATTCAGAAACCTAGGCTCCGATACCAATTCTCTAACAACCCCGCCCCGGGTCGGAACTGTTATAGTGTCGTGGATCCATTTCGGGAATCCACAAGGCAAGATCCATTTAACACACGAACATTCACACAATGACCAAACCAATCAAACGTAAAACTAAAACAGCGGACGTCAACCGACAAAGTTGAAAGACACAACACATCTGCGACATCACGACCGGCAAGGTCAGACATGACCACGGAAAAACCAACTCAACACATAGATAACAAATTTCGAGACAGTACCCAAACCCACACACTGGTAACATCAATATAAAGACATCACTCGTGAGTACTTACCCAAAACAAGATCAACTAGCATGACACTGGCGTCGCGAGAGAATATCACTGTTGGTCGTCATCCTCGTGCCTTTTCTGCGCTGGCTCACCATTAGGACTTGTACCTGAATACACAAATAATGTATTTACCCCCAAAGGGGTCAGCAGATAGCCGGTGCAAGTACAATGATTCATGCATATGTACAACAAATGAATAAATCAACAAAACCATATCATCATCACTTATATTCTAGAATATAGTACAACAACCAACATGAAACAACCTCCCGAGCTATACTGGACCCATACCTCACGCGAGATACGCACCACAGGAGTCCTCGTCGGGCCATCTCTAGTTGTATAGCCCAACCAAGTGATCCGTAGAACTCGCATTCTAGCAGACCCCAGGGGACCCTCGCTGGTTTTACTTGGCTCTCATACACTCAGTGACCACATGCCACACTTTCTGAAATTACCAATTTCTGAAATCACATTTTCTGAAATTACCACATTTCATAGAAATCACATTTTCCACATATTTATTCACACGAAGTACATCAAACGTAATCAAAGTACTTTCCTCGTGACTTTAGGGATAAAAATATTTCGAGCGGTTTGTAATTAGGATTCAAAACTTTGAAATATCCGGCCTACAATGAGGAATTCATGTTAACCGGCATTAGGATTGTTCATTCTAATCGAAATAATGTCGAAAACCTTAATTGAATCCCTTAGGGAACTTCTATTGGACACTTCGCAGACGGTATCCGATTACGATGATTTAAACAAAAGTTTTGATTTATGTTCCACTAGAATCGATAAGAGCATCCCCAGGATATTGGATATATAATAATTTTCAAGTTCTAAACAAGTATAAATCCGAAATCTCGGAAAACAAGTTTTAGGGTTCAAGGTTGAATTACCTCCAATCTGGTGAAGTTGGCCTGACTCGCTCGTTATATACTTGTTATCTGATCCCTCCGAATATTATGGAATGTTTCACAACCCAAAAATCACTCAAGAACACCTATGTATAAGGAGGGCCGAAGGGTTGGGGAAGAACCACTGGAAAATGCTGGAAACTGCCCTATTTATAGGGCTGTTCGGTCAACACGGCGCTGGACCCGGCGATGCCTGCACCATGTCAGGCGCCGTGTTCCGTAAGGCGGCTGAGAGCTCCTGGAAAGCACTGGAAATTGTTCGGGTGATTCGGACAACACGGTGTTGTACCCATCAGTGCATGCGCTGTATCATGCATTGTGTTCCTCAACGCGGACGAGACATGGCACAGTATACTGTGCAACACGACGCTCACAGTGCCGGGTGCTTCGCCGTGTGCTGCTGACTGACACCCTTGTCTTGCTTTGGCCATACTTGTTCGTTCGGGCTCGGAATGACTCGCCATTTTTCCACTGGAAATCTAACTCAATAATCTACAATTCTCTAAAGTTTTAGGATTTTTGGATTTTATGGTGACTGATCAAAGTCGGTCCTGGCGCACAGCGCCTTCCAGAAAGGTCCACGTTTATTTTTATTGACTCCCTTATGGTACTCCATTTATTTTATGAATTTTCTGATAATATAATACTCGAAACACGAATCGTAAATCTCAGGGCCGATCAAACAATCTAATTACAACTCGATCGGTGAGTCTAGAACATTCCTCCAAACGTCGAGGAGCAACTAATGTAACACCCCAAGATATTCGGAATAATTACAGCGCCGTAAACCCTTTAAGTAAGGATTTACAAGGCTAGTTAAAAAGGGAAGTAAATCTAAGACATTAATACTGCGGAAATTCAAGTTTTGTGAAAACGTACAACTGCTTCAACGAGTAATTAATACAACCATATCGAATTAAAATCAATAAGACACGCGTACTCGAGTACAGAAACCAAACCAAGAAAACAAATCTCCAATAACAATAAACATCACTGAACCCTTTCATCGTCACGTCGGTACTGTGGCTGTTTTCCTGCTCCCTGGCTACCTGAACATCAAAACAAATGTCCACCCCCGAAGGGGTTAGCAAAACGATGCTAGTACAAGTATCATATTAAACAATTTGAATATGCATCAACAATACATAACAAGATACACCACACGGACTTCCGCTACCGGAATCCGACAATGCGAATCTACAAGATTCCATTACACAGCATGGGTATTCCAATGATCCAGCGCCCTCAGCATAGATCCCAAGATGATCCCGTCGGACCAACACGAGGTGGAAATAACCCGTCCAATGATCCAGCGCCCTCAGCCTAGATCCCAAGATGATCCCGTCGGATCAACACGAGGTGGACATCTGATCCAGCGCCCTCAGCATAGATCGTACAACGTATACAAACACAACTCATGCATACACTTATGCCAAATCATTATGTTCATCAACATGAACATATAAACACTATATAACGAATATCATGACAAATTAACGAAGAAAATATCATGTTCAACATCATGAATAATCATACGCATACTCCAAAAATACCGATATTAACATATCACGATACTTGCCTCGAAGATGGCAAGAACGATAAACTTCAATGATCTCAACCCACTCGAAGGTCGCCTCCTTCGATCAACGTAGAAAGCTCGAACCTTAACAAAAGGAATGATATACAAATCATCTCAAGTCGAACCATGGCCTAACAATTCGGCCTACGGCCGAAAAGCTCAAAATAAACAAGCTGTCTGGATTGCTTAGCGCGCGCTACGTACTCTACGTAACGTGCGCTAAGCTGGACTGTTAGCGTACGCTATCGTATAAGACTAGCGTGCGCTAGCCACGAACTGGCAGTCTGACTCGGCTGTCTCATAACGTACGCTACGTACGTTTTGTGCGAAAACCGAACCTCGATAGCGCACGTTAACTCACACATGTTAGCGTGCGCTAATCTTGCATGGCAGAATACTGCAAACCGAAAACTAGGTTGAATGGTGAAGAACTCATGAATCCTATGGTGATATTACAAGTTATCCTCGGGCATATCATGCTAATAAGGTTTGTGGAAGTTCTATGATCATGAGATACAAATATACGGATAGTTATCTCAATATCATAATTCCTCTACGATCTTCAAGAAATAATCTAAGTTCCATTCGTCCTACGTCCCAAAACACATGATTTCAACGTGTACAACGTAGCAACTGGGTAATATCTGATTACTTATCATAAATCGATTAGAACATGCTTAGGAGTCCTCACAATAAGATGGTTCAAAGGTTCATACGATATATAGTGCCGATACGTCAAAAAGTATCCTTCTAACATGTGATGACCGATTATAAACGAAGTACTTGCTATCCAAACATGATTCAAACTTCCTTAAGAACATTACTAATCATTGATGAAGAATCACCTACCTCAAAGTATTGAAGAACACGGATGAAAATGAAGCAATCCAACACCGAAGGCTTGAACACCAGTCTCCAATGATATATGATCTTCAATCTCGAACTAGGAGGTTGATACGGAGTGTTTAGGACGAAAGGAGCTGTGTTCTAAGTGTCAAAGTTCGGGTTGTGGGAGGAGAAAGAACTGAAATCATGAATAGGATGCTGTCCTATTTATAATAAATGGCTATTAGCGCGCGCTAGACCCTGTTCGTAGCGTGCGCTAACGTCTCACAGTCTAAACTGTACTCGGCACTTAGCGTGCGCTAAGGCGTTGACTCGGCTTTTCCCGAAAGCCGTCCAGGTACATCCGACACGATCCGACAGGGGTCCCCCGGCCAGATCTCACCTACCGCACGTCTCAATCAATCTGACCACGCATAGCGTGCGCTAATTACACTCGGTAGCGTGCGCTATGAAACCATGTTAGCGTACGCTACCCTTAGCCTGTAGCGTGCGCTACATGCACATAATTTCAACCTTTAAATCACAACCCTGAAATTAAACGCTTGGCAACGTCGGATTATGAAATACGGAGAATAATACTCAGGCAAAAGTACAATCATTACAATATCACAAGTTCCAATTACATAACAGAAATCTCGGGTATTACATCCTTCCTCCCTAAAAAGAAGTTTCGTCCCGAAACTTAGGATGAAAACAACTCCGGATATTTAGCCTTCATACCGTCCTCCGTTTCCCAAGTGGCCTCTTCGACTCCATGTCGTGACTATCAGACTTTAACCAAATGTATTGGTTTATTCCTCAATTGTTTGATCCGGCTCTCAAGTATCTTGATTGGTCTCTCTTCGAAGGTGCCATCATTAGCTATCTCGATCTCGTCGAAATCAATGACGTGACTGGGGTCCGGTATATATTTCCGCAGTTGGGATACGTGAAATACATTGTGAACATGACTCAGCGATGGCGGTAAGGCCAATCTGTATGCTAACTCTCCAACTCTCTCGAGGATCTCGAATGGTCCGATATATCTCGGACTAAGCTTGCCTCTCTTCCCAAAACGGAAAATCCCTCGTGTAGGAGACACCTTCAATAACACATGATCCCCAACATCGAACTCTAGAGGACGACGACGTACATCGGCATAAGACTTCTGTCGACTCTGGGCAGTCAATAGTCTCTCTCAAATCAAAGCTATCTTCTCTTGAGTCTGAATAATCAATTCCGGTTCCGTCCCGATCAGATCCGAAGAATCATCCCAACATAGAGGTGATCGGCATCTCCTCCCGTACAAAGCTTCAAATGGTTCCATCTTAATAGAAGCATGCCAACTGTTATTGTAAGTGAATTCGATCAAGGGCAAGTGAACTTCCCAATCAGTTGACCAATCCAACGCACAAGCTCTAAGCATGTCTTCTACAGTTTGAATAGTCCTTCTGATCGACCGTGTCTGCTTGGGGATGATAAGTGTGCTAAAGTTGAGCCTGGCCTCCAAAGCCTTGTGAATCGCTTTCCGTAAGTGCGACACGAAACGACCATCTCGATCCGAAATAATGGTCTTGGCGTCCCATGCAATCCGACTATCTCCGCAATAAATACTCGCGCCAATCTTTCGGTCCCCATGTATCTTTGATTCCTAGGAAATGAGCCGACTTGGTTAGTCGATCAACTACGACCCAAATCATGTTCATTCCCGCTCTAGTCCTTGGCATACCGGTGATGAAATCCATCGAAATGTCCTCCCACTTCCATTCGTGGATCTAAGCGGCTTTAACATCCCCGTAGGTCGCCGATGCTCAATCTTGACTCCGACAAGTCAAACACTTCAAACGCATCTGCCACGCCCTTCTTCATATTCCCCACCGAAGTTTTGTTTTAGATCCTTATACATCTTATCACGCTCGGTGAATAGAATAGGCGCGCTATGAGCTTCTTTCGTAATAGTCCGTCTCAAATCATTATCATCGGGAACGCAAAGTCGACTTTGAAATCTCGTAACTCCATCATCTTGTATCACGAATCTCGGGCTTTTCCTTTCTTTACTTCATCACATAATCGGCGATCGAGAATCGCCCAACCGCTGACTTGATCTTCTCGACTAGTGATGACGTCAGTTCCATCACATAAAGTTGCCCTTGGATTCCTGGTGCCCATACTTCAATCCCTTCACGGATCAGTTCTTGTTGAATGCTGGTTTGGGGCGTAAGAGCTTCCAACACTCGAAGAGAAACAGGTTTACGGCTCAACGCATCAGCTACTACATTTGCTTTCCCCGGATGATAGAGAATCTCTAAGTCATAATCCTTGATCAGTTCCAGCCACCTCCTCTGCCTCATGTTTAATTCTTTCTGACTGAAAATGTATTTGAGGCTCTTATGATCTGTAAAGATCTGACAATGAGTGCCGAACAAATAATGTCGCCAAATTTTCAAGGCAAAGACCACAGCTGCTAGCTCCAGAACATGGGTCGGATAATTAACTTCGTACGGTTTCAATTGCCGAGAAGCATAAGCAATCACTTTATCCTTCTGCATCAACACACAACCCAAACCCTGATTTGAAGCGTCGCTGTATACCATGAATCCATCAGTTCCCTCTGGCAGTGCTAAAATAGGTGTTGTCGTCAGTCTCTTCTTAAGTTCATCAAAACCAGCCTGGCATTTTCCATCCCACGTGAACTTTCGAGTTTTCTGTAACAGCTGAGTGAGCGGACGAGCAATTTTGGAAAATCCCTCTACAAAGCGGCGATAATATCCAGCAAGTCCTAAGAAGCTTCGGACTTCTTTCACGTTTTTAGGGGCTTTCCATTCCTAGATCGCTTCGACCTTCTTCGGGTCCACCTGAACTCCATTGGCTGATATCACATGCCCAAGGAAGGTTACTTCCTTAAGCCAGAACTCGCATTTAGAAAGCTTAGCATACAGCTGTTCCTTTCTCAAGATGCTCAAAACCACATGTAAATGTTCAGCATGTTCCTCTGCGTCCCTCGAATATATCAAGATATCGTCAATGAAGACGACCACAAATTTATCCAAGTATTCCAAGAATACCCGATTCATCAATTGCATGAATACCGCAGGAGCATTGGTAAGTCCAAATGGCATCACTACAAATTCATAATGCTGCATCGGGATCGTAGCGATTTCGTATATCCGATTCCTTAATTCTCAACCGGTGGTATCCTCGATCGCAAGTCAATCTTCGAGAATACCTCGCCCTTGCAGCTGATCAAACAAGTCGTCGATCCGAGGTATAGGATACTTATTCTTGATCGTCATCTTGTTGAGTTCCCCGTAATCAATACACAATCGGAGGGATCCGTCTTTCTTCCGACAAAGAGAACAGGCGCTCCCAAGGGGAAACGCTCGGTTGAATATAGCCCTTCAGTAACAATTCCTCCAGCTTGCTTCTTGAGTTTATACATCTCGGTTGGCGCCATGCGGTATGGTGCCTTGGAAATAGGGGTTGCTCCGTGCTCTAATTCGATGGTGAATTCCACTTCTCTTTGTGGAGGTAACCCCGTAGCTCGTCAGAAATACATCTCGAGAACTCATTCACAATCGAAATAGACGAGAGCTCTACTCCTTCCTCTTTCCTCATGGCATAACACCAAAGTCCATGACATCCCCTGTTTGATAATTTTACGGCTTTCATTGCTTTGATCAATTTTCCCGAGCTCCCTGTCTCCATCCTCTAATAAGTGTTCGCACTCCGTCATCGCAATGATAGAAATGACTCTCTCTGGTAATTCAGATAGCTCCATAACGGTTGAGCCAATCGTCTCCGAGAATTAAATCGTCACCGTAGATGTCAACAACAATGAGGTTCGACGGCCAATCTCTCCCTCCTATAGATATTGGAAAATCTCTAACCTCTGTGGTTCCCACAATTCTCTCTCCACTCGCAATCCCACAACATACGGTTCACAATCAATTAAGCACGAGATTTCTAAACGATTTACACGCTTCAAAGATACAAAAGAATGTGTAGCTCCTAATCGAATAAAACACTAATCGTTGCCAAAGGATCTGAATCGCACTGATGCAACAAAGCAGTTGTTCGATCGCCGATCTCCTCATTTCAGACAGCGCGAGGAACGGACCCAAGACCGGATGTCTCTCTTCCCAACGTTACTGCTGAAATCCACTCGCCGCTCTGGTTCACACTTGTTTCTTCGAATCGGCGCTGGAGTGCGAGTACCAAAGATCTAGTAGCGGCTCCACGTAAGGCCGCACGGTGCCCTTCTTGCCCACAATCGTAACAAGTCACAAGATGCGGCAATCACGCCGAATATGCCTCGCCGACCACAATTGTAGCATTTCCTTGATGCGTCCGAAATCACGATGTTGTCCTAACTTCTTTCCGCCTCTAGAAGGATGTGGAGGTTTCTAGCCGAATAAAAGGAAGACCGGCCCTTGCGGGCCCCACCACTCTTGTTTTCTCTCGCAAAGCCACGGCCACCTTCGCTTCTTTGCCTCTACCGATTTCTCCACCGCCGCCTCTTTCATGTCGTAGGCCGCTTTGTCTTGATACTGCCGCAACGTAGTACACTCAATCCGACATGTACTTCAATCTCCGCTTCATCCGCATATCAAAATGAAAATCTTTTCGCTCCGTTCGACCAAGTGTCGCACACAAGTCACCGATGATTAAAAGTTTTAATTACATCCGTCACGTATGCCTCCGAACTCGTGGTGAGAAAAACTCTCGGATCTTTGCCTCTCTAACTGGACGAGGACAATACCGTGCTTCCATCATTAGTTTGAATTCCCAATCCGCATTATGATTCTCGGGTCGAATAGCTTCCCACCAATCAAAGGCCTCCTGTGGCAATGGGAACCTTCCGATCCTCGGGACGCTTAAGACCCGCGAATATCTTCTCCAACTCCTTGAGCCGTGATCCCAAGTAAGTGCCTCACAGATCCACAAATTTTGGCGGGTGCAATTTAACCACCTCAAGAAGCCATCTGTCTCCCTGCTATCCTCATGGTGTCGCTGTCCCATCGCCGTCGCATGCGATCAACGACTTGAGCGAACTGGTTTATCTGCGCCACCACTGTTGAAGCACTCCCGGCATGTTAGGATTTGCGTCATCATTCGCCGATCCTTGCCGCCTCCGTAATGGGAATCGGTTCGACTAGCCGATATTTCGGGGTAGTTGCGGAATCCTCATGTCTCATGTTACCACGTCCGCGTCCACGTCCTCCTCTCAACATACTGTAAACGCAATTTCTCAATATCCGTAACAAAATTTTTCAAATAAAGTCCGTCAATACTCACAAAACAAGAATTAAGTAAAACGGTAGTATAAGAGATTAAGAGACTTACAACCACGGTCCACATGACGACTTGGCCGAATGGATGTTACAAACGACCCGTAAATCAAATAACGTAAATGCACCCAAATAAAACCCGATGCCAAGATATCCATGAATCTTAGCTCCGATACCATATTCTCGTAACACCCCGAGATATTCGAATAATTACATACCGTAAACCCTTTAAGTAAGGATTTACAAGGCTAGTTAAAAAGGGAAGTAAATCTAAGACATTAATATCGGAAATTCAAGTTTTGTGAAAACGCATAACCGGTTCAACGAGTAATTAATACAACCATATCGAATTAAAATCAATAAGACACGCGTACTAGTACGTAAACCAAACCAAGAAAACAAATCTCCAATAACAATAAACATCACCGAACCCTTTCGCCACGTCAGATCGCGTCGCTTTCCCTGCTCCCGGCTACCCGAACATCAAAACAAATGTCCACTCCCGAAGGGGTTAGCAAAACGATGCTAGTACAAGTATCATATTAAACAATTCAATATGCATCAACAATACATAACAAGATACACCACACGGACTTCCGCTACGGATCCGACAATGCGAATCTACAAGATTCCATTACACAAAGATGGGTATTCCAATGATCCAGCGCCTCAAAGATAGATCCCAAGATGATCCCGGACCAACACGAGGTGGAAATAACCCGTCCAATGATCCAGCCTCACTTAGATCCCAAGATGATCCCGTCGGATCAACACGAGGTGGACATCCGATCCAGCGCCCTCAGCATAGATCGTACAACGTATACAAACACAACTCATGCATACACTTATGCCAAATCATTATGTTCATCAACATGAACATATAAACACTATATAACGAATATCATGACAAATTAACGAAGTAAATATCATGTTCAACATCATGAATAATCATACGCATACTCCAAAAATACCGATATTAACATATCACGATACTTGCCTCGAAGATGGCAAGAACGATAAACTTCAATGATCTCAACCCACTCGAAGGTCGCCTCCTTCGATCAACGTAGCAAGCTCGAACCTTAACAAAAGGAATGATATACAAATCATCTCAAGTCGAACCATGGTTTCCTAACACTGCCTACGGCCTAAAAGCTCAAAATAAACAAGTCGCTGGATTGCTTAGCGCGCTACGTACTCTACGTAACGCGGCGCTTAAGCCGATCGTTAGCGACGCTATCGTATAAGACTAGCGCGGCGCTAGCCACGAATCGGCAACTGATTTCACTGCCTCATAACGTACGCTACGACGCTTTGTGCGAAATCGAACCTCGATAGCGCACGTTAACTCACATGTTAGCGTGCGCTAATCTTGCATGGCGTAATACCGCAAACCAAAATCGGGTTGAATGGTGAAGAACTCATGAATCCTATGGTGATATTACAAGTTATCCTCGGGCATATCATGCTAATAAGGTTTGTGGAAGTTCTATGATCATGAGATACAAATATACGGATAGTTATCTCAATATCATAATTCCTCTACGATCTTCAAGAAATAATCTAAGTTCCATTCGTCCTACGTCCCAAAACACATGATTTCAACGTGTACAACGTAGCAACTGGGTAATATCTGATTACTTATCATAAATCGATTAGAACATGCTTAGGAGTCCTCACAATAAGATGGTTCAAAGGTTCATACGATATATAGTGCCGATACGTCAAAAAGTATCCTTCTAACATGTGATGACCGATTATAAACGAAGTACTTGCTATCCAAACATGATTCAAACTTCCTTAAGAACATTACTAATCATTGGTGAAGAATCACCTACCTCAAAGTAGTGAAGAACACGGATGAAAATGAAGCAATCTAACACCGAAGGCTTGAACACCAGTCTCCAATGATATATGATCTTCAATCTCGAACTAGGAGGTTGATATGGAGTGTTTAGGACGAAAGGAGCTGTGCTCTAAGTGTCAAAGTTCGGGTTGTGGGAGGAGAAAGAACTGAAATCACGAATAGGATGCTGTCCTATTTATAATAAATGGCTATTAGCGCGCGCTAGACCCTGTTCGTAGCGTGCGCTAACGGCTCACGCCTAAATCAGACTGCACTTAGCGTGCGCTACGCATAGACCTGTAGCGTGCGCTAAGGCGTTGACTCGGCTTTTCCCGAAAGCCGTCCAGGTACATCCGACACGATCCGACAGGGGTCCCCCGGCCAGATCTCACCTACCGCACGTCTCAATCAATCTGACCACGCATAGCGTGCGCTAATTACACTCGGTAGCGTGCGCTATGAAACCATGTTAGCGTACGCTACCCTTAACCTGTAGCGTACGCTACATGCACAGAATTTCAACCTTTAAATCACAACCCTGAAATTAAACGCTTGGCAACGTCGGATTATGAAATACGGAGAATAATACTCAGGCAAAAGTACAATCATTACAATATCACAAGTTCCAATTACATAACAGAAATCTCGGGTATTACAACTAAAAGGTTCATTGAGATGTCGAAGTGAATTTTTGGGGTCTCATTATCAATCCGGAAGTATTCTAACTAGTACGGTTGAACCTGGCATTCTTAAGATGACCCTTACTGATCTCGCAGGTCAGGTTTACATCACCAGTCAGAATTATAGAGCACAAACACGGTTAAGAAAAGTAATACATATGGGATTATGTGTTCGGAAATGAGAGTAGTGTCAATTAATTGCTGATCTCAAGATAACACGAAGGACGTCTCATAATCGATATGTGTCAATGTTCAGAATCTAAATGTTGAACGATAAGTTAAGAATGAAGATTGACAATGGTTACAAGTTCGACAAAAGAATTCATGAAATGGGTCGAAAGTTAGAAATTATTTAGGGGCAAAAATCTGGGCTCTCACACCCTCTCCCCCTAAAAAGAAGTTTCGTCCTCGAAACTTGAAATAAAAAGGGGTTGTTGAAATGTACTCGGATTATAGGTTACATCCATGAATAATAATTTTATTCTTCAATCGCAAACCTTACACCGGTACATATTTGTGAGGACATATCAATATATTCTTGATAGTACACTTAGGAGAAGTGTTTATATCCTCGTCTGTTGGGCCCATAGCATGCCTCCTTAGGCATACCTCATGGGTTGATGACGACGGGATCTTCTTCGATCTTTTCTTCAGGGTCCTCTTCGGGATCTTCCTCGAGATCCTCTTCAGGTGCCGCGACTTCTTGTCCCGCTATCCAAACTGGGGCCGCTGGGAGGACAGCAAGAATCTATTCCGCGTTGGCTCGTATTATTGCCCTCTCTTGTTGGATCTGATCTTGGAGGGCCTCTCTTGCCTCTCTTGCCTGATTGTATTGGGCCTCTCTTTCTTGAAGAGTGCACCGAGTTGTCTACAATTGAGCTTCTAGCTGCACAACACACTCGTGTTCTCGTGCAGACGTCTCTTGCGTAGTCTGACTCGCATCTTGATGAAATTGCGCTAATGCTTCTGAATAACGGATATGTTCCAGGCAATGGATATGTTTGGCAGGATCCATACTTATAAGATTACTCAGTTGTTTCCTCTCGGGTAATGTCTTAAGTTTTGTTGGGGGAATACCTCTCAGGGGTCTTATATACACATTGAACTGACTTTAGGTCGGTGGTTCTAGCGGCACTACAGTTGTTTCTTAGCAGTCGCTATTATTGCGGCGCCGTTATTCGATGTCGGTTATCCCTTGCGGACATAATGAAAAATTCTTGGCGATAGACTCGCAAGGATACTTGATAACGATTGAGTTTATTAATGGTACAAATATGACCAAATTGATCAGGCCAAAAGATATAGTCACAAACTCTTGGTATTCATGTTTAATGTCAAGACATGATGATCATATCTTAGATTTTGATCATCGAGACTAGCGAATTGAAATAAATGAAAATAATTCAAAAGAAAAGGGACTGGCAGGAAAAATAGGATCATTACATTCCACCCCCCCTTTAAAATAAGTTAGTCCCGCAACTAAAGGAGCAGCAGAATTAACACGGAAAAATAACTGCTTGGCTCAGTAATGAACGCGATAATCCTCGAAATGAATGGACTAAACAAGTATTTGTTATACGAGCCAAGGCCATAATGTACACATGAACACGAGGAATCGAAGTGGAGGGGTAGAAGTTCGAAGATATATGCTCCCAGAGTTAGAAAAGTTATCAAATAAATCAAACGTCCCAAAACCATATTTCGACCTCGAGTAACAGCACTCAAGCTCACAACTAGTCAGAAATACTAATTGCACCAGTAGAAATAATTAAACAATTTCTTCGAACAAAATTGTATGACTTTAATAAAACAGTTTTGAAATTTATTTGGATGACGGTAAACTGAACAGAACGAGGTAGTTTCAGGGTTGTCGAGAGGATCACAACGAATCATCAACACTGAAAAGTCACCAAATATAGAGATTATCAAGAAGGAGTTTGAACAACTAGGGTTAGAAACGTGAGGCAATGGTATGGAAAGAATCAGGATCACGATTGCCGGGAACACCAACGATTATGTATTTTACAAAATCATCACTCGTCAACGTTAGAGGTATGGGACGCCCTCTGGTCATCTGTCTTGTTCGTCAATAGGGTGGCGTTCCATGTCAATACAGAGACTATATCTCGGTATTTGCACGACCATGTCCCTGAACGTTTTAGTTGAAGCACCTCCCCGTCTTACCAGAAGTCAATGATGCCGGCTTGGAATTCCCAACGTCACTCCCTACCGCGAAGACGGTGCATTCGAGAGACGTGGGGGTTTGGGAATACTTAGTTCCTTTGCCACCCGAGAATCTTCCAGAGGTCTTCTGTCCCTTTGCCTCGCTCGTAGCCTCAACCACTGAGGAGTATATCGTCTGATCCCGATACTCCTTCACCGTAACATGAACCGTTGTCGTACGAGCCACCTCACTGCTTCCACAACCATCATCACATCCACTTCCACCAAGATTCGACATACTAAGACATAATACCATTCCGCACAGTAACATTACCAAGTTCAGCCAGCATCCCTGAATGCCCAAAGTAGGCAACATTAAAATGACCAAGAATTCGGGAAGCATGCATACATATGCAAGTCCGAGTATTCTTATTATATTAGAAAACGACATTATACGAGCCGCAGAGTAACTAGAGCTCGCAGAGTGTAGAGTTTCTTTATTGAAATCAGCTTTTGGTCATCTGACGAGGACGATATACCATGACTGCACTTTATGAAAAGCAGTCTTTTAATAAGAGGGCGAGTCACGTTTCGCCCAAAACATGTAAATACGTTTTTGAAGAGGAAGTTTTATTTCACAGGTCGACTTTTTAAATTATTTTTAACAAGTGTATAAAATAATTTATGTTTTTAAAATTTTGGATATATCGTAACTAATTTGAAATATTTCGAAAATTTAATGAGTTTCAAATATCATAAATTTAAAAAAATTCCTCTTCCACCAGAATGTTTAATCGAAAAAGTTTTCGCCGAAATACGTGACCATTTAATAAGACGATTGTAGGTTTTCACCATTTGAAAGAGTTCAAAACACCACTTTAAAAATATTTATGCAGCGGATAAAATCGATACTTAAAATTTCATTCTTAATGGAATATAGGAATCAATAATATACCCGATTTTCCAAAATACACTCTATAACCATTTTCATCCGGACCGTATACGCATTGTATATCCCAAAAACCCTAATACCACCAAAAAGTTCTAGCCCCTCGTCCAAGGTTGATCGAATTAACACAACACAATCACCGCACATAAAAGGGGACTTACAATCGAGAGACTTACCATCTCCATAAGTAGTATGTACAAGTTCCTCAAATGTATAGGGGATGGAAAAATAATAAACACAGCTTGAAGGAGTACAAACAGGTTACTCTGGCTTCTTGCAGGTCTCTGGTAGAATCAGACATCAATGGGCACGACTCCAATAGAATACAGTTCACAAGAGGGACTCAAAGTCCAAGTATGTTTAGAAAAGAGATTAAAACAATTTGAAAAAAAAAGAAACTAAGGATCAGAAAGACTTACAGCACAGGCGGCACGAGACAATGGCATCCAGTGATATTCCTCAACACAAACAACAACCGACAACACGACACGACAAACCCAATAACTGATGGCCAATTCTATAACAACCCCGCCCCGGGTCGGAACTGTTACAGTGTCATGGAACCATTTCGGGAATCCACAAGGCAAGATCTATTTAACACACGAACATTCACACAACGACCAAACTAGTCAAACGTAAAACTAAAACAGCAGACGTCAACCGGTAAGGTTGAACGACACAACACATCCGCGACATAACGACCGAAAAGGTCGGACATGACCACAACAAACACTGGAAACTGCCATATTTATAGGGCTATTCTATCAACACGGCGCTGGACCCGGCGGTGTGCACCGTGTCATGCGCCGTGTTCCATAAGGTGGCCGAGAGCTCCTATAAAGCACTGGAAACTGTCCGGGCAGTTCGGACAACACCGCGCTGTACCCGGCAGTGCCTGCGCTGTATCATGCGCCGTGTTCCGCAAGGCGGCCGACACATGGCGCAGTGTGCTGCACAACACAGCGCTCACAACGCCGGATTCTTCGCTGACTGACATCCCTGTCTTGATTTGACCATACTTGTTCGTTCGGACTCGAATTGACTCGCCATTTGTTCCGCTGGAACTCTAACTCAATAATCTACAATTCTCTAAAGTTTGGATTTTTGATTTTTTTCGGGATGTATGGTGACTGATCAAAGTCGGTCCTGGCACACAGCGCCTTCCAGAAAGGTCCATGTTTATTTTTGTTGACTCCCTTGTGGTACTCCATTTAGTTTACGAATTGTCCGATAATATAATACTCGAAACATGAATCGTAATTCTCAAGGCCGATCAAACAATCCAGTCACAGCTCGATCGGTGTGTCTAGAACATTCCTCAAAACATCGAGGAGCAACGAAAGGTTCATTGAGACGTCGAAGTGAATTTTTGGTGTCTCATAATCAATCCTGAAGTATTCTAACTAGTACGATTGAACATGACATTCTTAAGATGACCCTTACTAATCTCGTGGGTCGGGTTTACATCACCAATCAGAATTATAGAGCAGAATACACGGTTAAGAAAAGTAATACATATGGGATTATGAGTTCGGCAATGAGAGTAGTGCTAATCTGTTGGGATAAACATTCCTGTTTTGATAATTGTCAACATACAGCAAGTAGTCTCAAAGAATTCAGAATACTGTCAAGTATGGAAGCTGTTCGTCCTGCCCCAACATACAGCAAAAAGATCGTCCAATAGTCCATCCTATAGAGCCATACTCATACAACAAGAGACGTATAATGCAGTTAGATAGGGACAAGTCTGAACGCTCTGAAGAGCATTTAATGCGAAAACAGAAATGATGTCTGAAGCATTAAATGCGATCTACTTTAATTCAAACATTCAGCAGCCGCCAATCAAGATACAGATATCAATATCTCACCAAGCAGCAATGTCTTTATTTATAACGGATACATTTCCAAGGTTATAAATACCTCCAAGCCAGAGGACTCAACATACACAAGTTATTCATTATCGCGAAAGCTCTGAGAGATCACTCTGACATTCTAGAGATTACAAAGTAGTGTATTTCGTGAGCATACAGTAGTATCCAAGCGAAGAAATATACAAGTTATCAACGCAAACAGCACAGCATACAATGATTGTTCATCAAAGATATAGCTGATGTTTGATATTTGTTCTACCTTTTCGTTGAGATTATCATTAGCCCTATGTGAACTAAGGATCTGTGCATATTCCGACCTGTGTGGGAAAAATAGCATTGAAGACGAAGCTTTATGTTGTGTGAGAAGAAGCGAGTCAAAAAAGAGCTCAAGCCCATCTATGTGAATGGCTTAAAGCTGCAGTCCCTGTGTCAATCTGTGTGAACGATACAGAGACAGGTTTAGTTAAAGTCACGTAGTTGTGTAAGTAGTGATTTTAATAAGCTATTTACTCCCATGTGGAGGACCAGTGGACGTGGAGGGGTTTACCTCGAACCAATTTAAACTGTGTGTCATTTACCTTTTGTCTTTAGTATTTCCATTCTCTTGTGATTTATCAAGTACACACTGTTAAAACCCTGTACGCACTATGCAAACAGGAGAACACCTAGTTGCTGTATTTACATCAACTCACACAACAAACTTCCACTACGTAATCTAACTTCGAAAATCATACAGCGTACTGTACTTCTATATTTTAAGTTGTTATCTGTATACTTAGTTGCCAATAAGTGGTATCGGAGCGGTTGATTCTAAAAAGAACCAGTCGATTCTTAATTGAGTCAGATCCACAAATCACTAGTGTTTGAAAACCATATCATATCTTTTCCTATCTCTCAAATGGATACCTCTGTCATAAATAAGGTTTCAATGTTCTCTATTAACGAGTTTGATGACTGGATAATTAGGATGGAGGCTCATCTTTCATCCATGCACGAGGAGATGATATTTGTCATCCAAGAAGGTCCAATAATGATAATGAAAGCTAATCCAGCCGCAAGGGTAGAAGGACAACCTCACGCTAAAATGCTCGAGAAGGAGCGCGAGCAATGGACAGCAAATGATCGCAAGCGTGCGAATCTCGACAATGTTATTAAGAATGTGCTGTTTGTCACTCTCAACAAAGGAACATTCTCAAAGGTAAAGAGCTGTAAGACAGCTAAGGAAATTTGGGAGAAACTCAAGCTGATTTGCGAGGGTACTGAACTCTCGAAAGAGAATAAAATTTCCAAACTTACCCAGCAAATTGAATCTTTTGAAATGAAATCTTCCGAAACACTTGAGGAGCTTGATCTCAGATTCACTGGCATTTTCAATGAACTTGAAGCATTGGGTAAAGTGTATACCCAAAAGGAGAAAAATTTAAAAATCTTTAGATCACTCCCTGCCTGATGGGACATTAAGACTACAGCTATGCGTGTATCCTGTAACCTTAATGATATTTCTACTTTTGACCTATTCTCTGACGTCAAAGCTTTTGACTATGATATTGACAGAAGAGAAAAGGCCGAAGAGTCACCTGCCAAGACTACAACGTTGGCCGCTGTATCTGACAGGAGACACAGCTCTGCACCCAGCACATCTAAATCCACACACAAGACTACTGATAACAATGAAGATATACTATCACAAGATGAAATGGCCCTGCTCATGCACAAATTCAAGAAATTCATCACAGTCTGGAAAGACCGCATACAGGCCCAAGCCTTTTCACAAGGTAACTTCAGAAACTCCTTCATACGGTGATGCTAACTTATGCTATAACTACAGGAAACCCGGACATTATGCAAATAAGTGTCCACATCCAAAAGTGCAAAAGTTGCCAGAATCTGAGAAACAAGAAAAGGATGAAAGAAGACGTCTCTGGAAAAATAATCGCAAGGCCCTGATAGGTGAATCAGAAGCCTTTCCAGCGTCGAACAAGATAGAGGAGTGCCTTCAGGAATTCACTTATAGTGACTCGTCCGATGATTAGATCGAAGATAAAGTATATATGTTCTTTATGACCAAGGAAATACAGGATGATGAGGATAGTGATGATGAAGTAAGCTCAAATTCAGTTACTCCCGGAAATGCATCGCATACTTCTGAAAACATGATGAATGAATTCAAAAACATTCAAAAGGCCCATGAGAGTTTAAAACGGGAAAACGTACAGCTCCAAATTTCAAATTTAAAACTGAAAGATGAAAATGACTTGCTGAAAAATAATTACGAAAACATGTCTATTGATTGCGAAAACAACAAGGTCACATTTGAAAAACTCATGGAAAGTAATCATCAACTTGCCCACAATCTAAATAAGGCTAAGTCTCATAATTAGAGCAAGACAAATGATTTCGCTTTACTCGAAGTCAAAGTAAAAACTCCCGAGAAGCGAGAAGGAGAATTAGAGACCATCTTGAAATCATTCGAGAAATCATCTAAATGGATGGAAGAAATTCTAAGCACTGGGCAGCATGCTCATGATAAAAGTGGCTTAGGATATAACTCATTCTCCAATAAGGGAAAAACTAGTACGGTATTCGTCAAGGGTGTGGAACCCATTCATGTACCTGAAGAAATTCCAAACCCTGCAAAGGCTGCATCTGCCTCTCGTATAGAGAAGGTTGCGGTTCCGCCACCAAGATCATATCACAAACAGTGGAAACCTCAACCTCCCAGACATGTAAGGCGTGATCAACAGCATGCTTCCGAGCATATCAAAAGCGCCAACAGCCATTCAGAAAGAAGGCTGTATCTAAGTATCAAAGGCAAGCACCGCAGTACTTTCAACAGTACAGTGCGCCTAGATATTAGATACAGGAGCCCTATTATCCATCCAGAAAGCAGGTCGCCGCACAATATCATCAACAACTCTGGGAATCTAATTGGAGACCCAGAAGGCAAGTTGTAAGGTCGCAGAAAATGGCTCCACCTCCTAGACGGCAATCATACTGGAATAATAATAATAACCCTAGATTTTACATGCATCATAATCAAGGTTACAGCGACTACGTGCCTGCCCCACGTAGACATCGCAAAAGTGGACCAATAGTAACCTACAGTAAACCAATTGTTGTTAGGTAAATATGGGTACCAAAAGACACTAACATACATAGACCCAACAATCAAATGGGACCTAAATCTACTTAAATTCTGTGCTTACAGGATATCAAGGAGACGGACATCTGGTACTTTGACAGCGGATGTTCTCGGCACATGACAGGAGATATCAGCAAGCTGTCAGATTATGTAGAAGGTCGCGGTCAAAGGTGCGCTTCGGTGATAAGTCCAAAGGAAGAACAAGAGGGGAGGGAACCCTGCTTGTAGGAAAGTACAAAGTCATCGACGTAGCATATGTTGAAGGCCTGCAGTACAATCTACTTAGTATCAGCCAGTTCTGTGATAAACAGTTCTCGGTGAAATTCTATATAGACCACTGTAGAGTGAAGGACATCAAGACCAAAGAAGTTGCTCTCACAGGAAGCAGGTCAGGTAATATGTATATTGCTGACCGGAAGCCTACGAGCTCCACTATTCCTTATTTTGTTGCCAAAGGCACTGCAGATCAAAGCTGGATATGGCACAAGAGGATATGTCTCATATCAACTTCAAGACAATCAACAAACTCGCCAGAGAGGGAATGGTTATAGGCTTGCCCGATGTGTCATTCCATAAATATAGCGTCTGCGGACCCTGTCAGAAAGGTAAATAAGTCAAAACCACCCTGAAAAGCAAATCATATCAGTCCACTCACAGGGTTCTAGAAATGCTACACATGGGCTTCTACGGCCCTGTAGACCCTGTAAGTTTGGGAGGTAAGAAATATTGTCTCGTTATTGTTGATGATTACTCCAGGTACGCTTGGACAATCCTTCTAAGCAAGAAGAAAGAAACCACAACAAAGTTGTCGGAGCACTTGAGAGAGCTTCAGAATGAGAAAGGATTGAGTATCGTGTCCATTCGTTCCGACAGAGGTACTGAATTCACAAATCGCTTTATAGAGCAATACTGTTCGGACAATAGAATACAGCACGAACACTCAGCAGCCCGCTCAACAAAATGGTGATGCCGAGCGAAAGAATAGGACGATCAAGGAAGCCACAAGAACCATGATCGCCGCAAGTAAGTTGCCGCAGCGGTTCTGGGGCGAAGCAACAAATACAGCGTGCTACACACAAAATCGATGTATCATTAACAAATATCACAACAAAACAGCATATGAGGTATGGAATAATAAAACTCCATTAGTGTCGTATTTTCACATCTTTGGATGTCGGTGTTATGTTCGGAATAATGGGAAAGATCAACTCAAGACTTTTGACGAGAAGTCAGATGAAGGCATATTTGTAGGATACTTCTCTGTCAGCAAGGCTTTCAGAATCTTTAATAAAAGGAAGCTGACAATCGAGCTATTTGTCCATGTAGTGTTCGATGAACCTCATTTCGATCCTACCGGAGTAGAAGACTTAACCCAGAATATCCGAACACTTTCCATTGATGACCCTCAAACTCCAATAGAACCTGTGATAGACTTAGAGATAAATCCCACAGCTGTAATATCGGAAGTAGTCGAAGCCGATGATGTACAAGCTGAAGCTGAAACTACAGCATCTCAAGATACAATACGGGATGCTAAACTAGAACCTGACAGGAGATGGTTGAAACATCATCCACGGGAGTTAATTATAGGTGATAATGATGCTGGTGTATCTACCCAAAGAAGAATACAGAGTACATAAGGAAATGTACGGTGTGCGCAAGAAGAATCTGATTCTGAGAAATCAACATTTCCTGTATGGAAATCTCAAGCTGAACTTAGGAGACTAGCCATGTGTACCCTAGTTGTATTCTTAGCTCAATCCGAACATGTTTCTACCAATGAAGCTTTGAATAATTATCAATGGATCACTTCTATGGACGAAGAGCTTAATGGTTTCGCAAGAAACAATGTATGGTATCTAGTACCCAGGCCAAAACATCAAGTTGTAATTGGAACCAAATGGGTATTTAGAAATAAGAAGGATGAGAATGGACTTATTATCAGGAACAAATCTCTTCTATTCGCACAAGGTTACAGACAGGAAGAAGGCATAGACTATGATGAGACATTTGCCCCTGTGGCCAGACTAGAGGCCATCAGGATATTCCTAGCTTTTGCCGCCCATAAGAGCTTTATAGTATATCAAATGGACGTTAAGAGCACATTCTTGAATGGAGACCTCACCGAAGAAGTCTATGTTGAACAACCACCAGGGTTTGTTAACACTGAAGGCGAAGACCTTGTATACAGACTACGGAAAGCTCTGTATGGACTTAAGCAATCACCTAGAGCATGGTACAAAACCTTGTCCATGTACCTTACCAATAATGGATTTGAGAAAGGCGCTGTGGACAAAACTCTATTCAAGATACAGGAAGGAGATGACTTGTTAATTGTACCAATATATGTCGACGATATTATATTTGGTTCTACTAACCTTGCTTTATGTCAAAGGTTCTCTCATCTCATGCAAAGTAAATTTGAAATGAGTATGATGGGGAAACTTAGTTATTTCCTACGACTGAAAGTGTAGCAATTGCCTACAGGAATCTTTATCAATCAGGAGAAGTACAGGAAGGAGCTACTCAACAAGTTTGGGATGAACAACTCCAAATCCTCGTCAACCCCCATGAGCACTTTCGTACAAAATTAGTGCTGACGAAGCTGGAAAGCCGGTTGATTAATCACTCTACAGGAAGCTTATTGGCTCACTCCTGTACCTAGCGTCTAGCAGGCATGATATCCAGTTTGTTGTTGGAGTGTGTGCTTGGTATCAAGTAGCACCTAAGGAATCACAATTCACGACAGCCAAACGAATCCTTAAGTACGTGAAAGGTGTAACACTCCAAGATATTCAGGATTATTACAGCGACGTAAACCCTTGAAGTCGGGATTTACTAGGCTAAGAATTTAAAAACAACATTACTAAATACCAACTATAAAGTTTATTATTACATCACGGGTATGAAAAGTACAAATCGACCAACATCCAAATATAAATTTCAAAGGAAGAACAAAACGACAGCGTACTCGAGTACTTTATTAAAAACAAAACGCAACTGACAAACCATCCCGGCCATAACATCACTCCGCACCCTCGTCATCATGCAGCTCAAGTGGTTGCTTCTCCGTCCTCCTGTATCCTGAACATAAAACAAATGTCCACCCCCAAAGGGGTTAGCACAACGATGCCGGTACAAGTACGATAATTATACAACAATAAATTACTCAACATATCACGAAGAATAATGATAACATCATCAACGACAACAATAACAACGAGTCTCTACTACGAGAAGACTCACAATACCATACAACATGATACAACATACACATGGTAATTCTGATGATCCAGCGTTCACTGCATAGATCCCAAGATGATCCCGTCGGACCAACACGATGTGGAAAAACCTGTCCAATGATCCAGCGCACGCTAGCATAGATCCCAAAATGATCCCATCGGACCAACACGAGGTGGACATACAACGACGACACATATACACGACAACATGTATAACATCAATACATAAAACATAATTAAAGTACTTGCCTTAGAAAGATGGCAAGGGATAAACTACTTCTCTCGTCTGCGATAGTCTTCTGTGATCCTCCTTTTCTTTCAAGCCTCCCAAGATTCCCAGATCAAAAGATGATTAATTATGGTCTTAAACCCTTATTTATAGCTCTCCACAGTCTCCAAATCGCGTCCGTGTGAGTAGGTCGAGAACTGGCTTCAAAACGGCCCAAATTCGCGCGGAGCACACCAAAACCGCCAAGTGTGCCGCGGCTCACTTAATCTGTGCCGCGGCACATAGCGTGAAATCTAAAACCTGGGCGCTAGGTGTTACGTCTGGGCCGCGGCTCACCTGGACTGTACCGCGGCACAGAGTACAGTCTACTCTGGTGCCCGCTGGTTGCCTTCCTGTGCCGCGGCCCACTTGCCTTGTGCAGTAAACTCAAGGGCCGTTCCTTCAATCAACCGTTCGCAACCTCGAACCTTACAAAAAGGAAATAACGACAACTCAACTTACGTAACAATTCTAACGTTCGAACATCTAATGTCTACTACGGCTGAGTTACATTCTAAGTTAGCCGGTTCACGGTTCAACTATTCGACGAACGCTCGGCCGAACTAATGACATACCTCATGCGAATCAAATGACCATAATGGAGATGAAAAGTCGACGTCTACAAATTCAAGGATATTCATATCATCATAAATTCACACTTCGATTCTTGATTATCAATTCCAATACTTGGTTTGGTCATTTAACACATTTCAATCGAGTTCTGACTTTCATCTCCACGGTTTCGTTCTTCCGCAAGCAATACTCTTGCCAAAGTTTTAAGTTCAAAACCATTAACACCAACCTAATCACTACGTTCTAACCATCAATATGAAAATTTATCGAGAAACCTCTGCAAATCATGAACTATATTTGAAGAACACCCTCCACCTTAATCTTCTTGAATTCATCTAACACATGTGATAACCTAAACAAATCATTTACCAAAAGAGTGTTTCAAAACTATTGTTAACGGCATGTTATGAATTCAGTAGACTCCATCTCAATGTTTAACAAAATCAAGGCGTAACCCAAATTCCATTTAACCATGAAAATCCTAGTATAAATTCCCTCGATTCTCCTAAAGCATGGTATATGATTCGCTAAGTTATCAAATAAATCTTAATAACTCCAGTAGCATGCTCATAAGCAGTACAAAAATACGAATTATAGGCTGGGATAGCTTCACATACCTTATTTCGGAAGAGAATGATGAAACAATCGGTGGAACTCAACACCCGGAGCTTGAACACCAAACCAAGATGCTTCCCAACTTCAACCACCAAGTAGAAAGGCTAAACAAGGAATATAATGTGGGGGAAGACTCTCTGGACTTGCAGAAATCGTCCAAGGAACACTAGCACGATATCTATTTAGTCTTGCTAATTATTTAACTGTTAGATTAATAAATAATTTGAATAATATTATTATTTATATAATATAAGTATGAATAATAAGTAATATTCTAATCTAGATGATAAGATCGTACGATAATTAAGTGAGGTGGCTGCTCCTGATTTCTTTGTTTAAATCTTCTAGAGTATCTCTCAGCATTAATCCGTATTTTCTGTGGGCAATGAGCTACCTCACTTGCTTGAACCTCAAATTTAGATTGGCCGAAAGTACTAACTAGGAGCCTATCATTTTTTTTTTTTTTTTTGCTTTTTTCTAATAATTTTGGTCACTCTTAGAAAACTATTATGTTATCTAAATTGTAGAACGACACAAGTCAAGATCTACAATTAAAAATAAAAAAAAAAGTGTTTTTGCCACCCTTTCTACTCCTTTTATAAGCTTTTGGCTACTCTAATGATCTTAAGGAGGATTACTACCATTCAAACCTTATTATTCATAGGTAAATAATCTACCTGTATAGTTTATTATAATAATATTTTCGAGCTCCTCAACGGACATCATCAACTTATACGAGTCGGGACACGATTTCTAGGTATAAGATTAATTGTCATATAAATAGTAGCATTACCCAAAATGCAAAACATATTGCGTCAATTAATGTGATTCCCACCCATGATAAATTAAAAGAATAAATATTATAAATATATACTTAAATATTATACACTAGAAATAAGAAATAATAATGATTTAAGTTTTACATTCTTCTTGAAATCAGTAAAAAAAAATCTATGTCACTACGTTCAACATCTGCAAATATGCTAATGCATGTTAATAGTCAAGACCAACTAATCTCAAGCATACACTACAATATTTTACATAATTTGTCTAATAATTATATAGATTGTGAACTACTCCATTTGTCTCGCTCAACGCTTGATAGAATGTGTATATTTAGTGTATTAAAAAATAAAAAGTATTGAGAGTTAGCTTACGGTGGAGATTAAAAAGTAAAAAATTATTGTTGGATTTGACTGTGTAAAGATGATAAATGTAAAATTTCTAAAGGGACAAAAAAAGGGGTAAGCATAAAGTTTTGAGCAGAACGGATGAAGTATTAAATTATTTTACAAGGCACTGATAATACGATCTCCCATGTAACACCAATATATAACATTATCTACAATATAAAATAAATAGACAATATATTTGCATAACCATAATGTGAATCAATTTGCAAAATATGTTCCGAAAATGTGTTTAATAATCTCATAGACAACTACAAATAGATAAGGTAATATAAATATAAAATATATTTTGCAATATACAACCCTAATATTTTAAACATCGGAGCTACTCTATTTCTTGTCAAGGAATTTCCATTAATATATATTTACTCGAAAGGGCTTAACAAGACTCATTGTGAGGTTAGTTGATCGATCTTGTGATCGACACGCTCTTTTATTTTATTCTTGTTCTCGTGCTTTACTTGAAAAATAAAAAATTGAAAAGATAGGCCAATAATGATGCTTCTGTTATAATATACCATGAAAGTGACGTTTCAATTACCCCTTCGTTTTTATATAGTGTGAATGACTATTATGCCCTTGATGTAATTATGTAATTACGATTGTTTCCTATAAATAGGACTTCAGTTATAATCATTCTCTATTCTCTCTCTAAATTCTCTCTCTATAATATTCCGATTTTATAACACGTTATCAGCACGACTCTAACCAAATGAGTAATATGACGAGAGTATGCTCTACAGTTGCATCGTATAGATGATCCTCTGTATCAGAAATCAATTATTACAGATAAAATTTCCTCCTCATAACAATTTTGAAGCTTTTCATTGGAAAAAAAAAATCGTTCTCCATAGCTGATTCCCAGACAATTCCTTCTGAACCAACTAAGTTCCATCTCCCAGTAGACTCCAAGCACAAAGCCTAAGACCCTAAAAAATCTTCTCCTTCGCACAGCCCCACATGAGATCTTTCTACCTGGCCTGGTTCTCGTTCTTCACGTGCCTCATCTCCATCTTCACCACCGCCACTCTCGTCCCCATCATCCGAGACAACCTCACCCGATCCGACATCGGAAACGCCGGCGTAATCTCCGTCTTCGGCAGCATATTCTCCCGCCTCGTCATGGGCATCGTCTGCGACCTCATCAGACCCCGCTACGGCTGCGCCTTCGTCAACCTCCTGACGGCGCCCGTCGTGTTCTCCATCGCGTTTGTTCGTCGGCCGAGGGTTACATGGCGGTGAGGTTCATGATCGGGGTGTCTCTGGCGACATTCGTATCGTGCAGCTACTGGACGAGCATTATGTTCACGAGCTCGATCATAGGGACGGTGAAAATGGTGGCCGCCGGGTGGGGTGATATGGGCGGCGGCGTGACTCATCTGCTCATGCCTTTCCTCTACCACGTGATCGAGATTTCTGGGGCTACGCCTTACACGGCGTGGAGGATCACTTTCATGATACCTGGATGGCTGCTGTTATTGTTGGAGTTAAGACTTTGACAGGTACTGTGTTTTGTCACAATAGATAGGAAATACATAAAGAAAAATGAAAAAGGACAGCCCAAAGCAGGCTGTCCGCGAAAGCAAAAGAAAGAAACAAACAAACAAAAAAAAAATTGAAAACCTAACTTCTTGAAGTCACGGGGAAAGAACAAGAAAATTAATATGAAAAAAAAATATTATTCTAATTCATTAAATTATAAATTTGATTTTTCTTATACATAAGATTCATATGATCTCAGAATTAATTTTACTTGATACCATCCTGATCCATTTTACGAGAGTTTCAATTTGACACTAATATTGATATGGGTATTAACTCTTTTCATATATGTCATTATTAAATTTATTAAAATGTACGAATTAATATCCAACTACGGAAATCACAAAGGTTTATACATACCATTACACTTGCTATTAACGGCAGTCGATATTTCGACCTATACCTTGACGATAACTATATTGCGGAATTGATTGGACGATCCTCCTCTGGTAGAAGCAGTTAATTATTTTGCAGTTTAAATTATGTCTCTTACTTATCTAAAAGTGGTGGTTTAAACCCACATATTTATTGCGTTTATTTTATATAATACCCCATGTGATGAGTTCAATTATCACAAGACGGATGATTTTACATGTACGCAATTTATATACTATATATCACCATCGTGGTTGGTTATACCACATGAATGGTTCATAAATCCTGCTCTCGAAGAAGAAGCAGTTGATAAAATAAATCCTACTCTGGAGAAGTAGTTGATCAATTATCTAAATCCTGCTCTCGAAGAAGAAGCAGTTGATAAAAATAAATCCTACTCTTGAGAAGTAATTGATCGATTATCTAAATCCCGCTCTGAAGAAGCAGTTGAAAGAAATAATTCCTACTCTGAAGAAGTAGTTGATCAATGATCCTGCTCTCGAAGAAGAAGCAGTTGATGGATATAATATCCGATCTCTATGATTAAACACGAATGGAGAAAATTGAGCAAGTTATACCATAAGCTATCACCGATTAATTAAAGAAAATCCCATGCAAACTGCATGATGGGATCATTAACAAGTGGTATGAAAAACTATCACTGGAAAATAATTGCTCAATAAATCTCATGTTGATTATATCACATGGTGGGATCATTGAAATCATATTGATTGACAATATTCATGGGGAAACATATATCACATATTCGTGATAATAATATAAAGGCAAAAGATGATCTTATTATTGCTGGAAGAAGCACACAATGTAGTCGAAGTGAAAATATCGAAACTAGCTGAAAGGCAGTAAACACTCGACAATATGAAACGCGAAAAAGAAAAAACATATGAAACCCATAAAAAGAAAAGGGGTGCGTCTCGAGAGTATAAAAACTCCGTAACTCTGCCACCCCATGGCATAAGGGTTTATAATGAAAGATCTAAATGATCTAAACTTCTTTTCCGTTTGGCACCAATAGCCTGTGGCAGATGAGCTTTGACTTCCAAATTCTTAACTGAAATATATGCCTGAAACTTTATAAGTAGTCGAATAAGAGTCAAGACATATTATTATATCTCGTGATGGCTGAGATATAAACTTGTGATCTACTCCTTGATCCAGAAAGGCAAGCAAATCGCTGAAGAAATTATTAATATTCAACAAACCTATAGGTTTGGTATGAAAGTCCCGCTCAGCCCATGACGTGATGTTGAATATCTCATTGAGTGTGTCATAGCCACCTGGAAGAACAATAAAAGCATCACTATTATTCACCACATACATCAAACTATCATGCACAGACTGTGCTTGAAGCATCAACCCAGTTGAACCTCTTATACTACTGGTTCTGCCTGTGGGAAAGTGTAAGGCACTTGATACTCTTATTCTCCCATTTTGTGCAGCCTCTAAAAGATAACCCAAAAATCTATAATTACTCCCACCATACAATATATCGATTTTGTGTTTTCCTAATTCTTTTACGAATTGATATGCCATATCTATATGCTGGATATGACCTATCAATTTGGATCCACCTAAAATACATATAGTTTTAATTGGATGAGATCTATATGACGATTCTGAGAACTCCATCTTTCTACACTAGACTTTCAAAATACTTTTATGAGAGATACATTTTCTGATTTGTGGATCCCAAATTTAAAGAACAAACTTCTTTCTAAACGACAAATGACTTCACTGTTCTCATTGAAAAAGGAGCGGCATATAAGACATTACTTTTGACAAAATTACAAAAGAAAACGAAAGATATGATATTATATTTCAGCTGAGAAATTTAAATATTGGAAAACAATATTCATCAACTTGCATTATTTCTTCTATTACCTTATACCAACTTTGATAAAACGGACATACATACTGGATCTTTTGAGATTAATTTTTCATGACTATAACGTTCCCGTTCATCCTTAAATTGTATCCACAAAGCCATTAGTTCACGATGAACGTATCCACTCGGATGTGCATCAAGAATCCGTTGAATATCATGATCCATAGATTCCTTACTCAATCCATCCTTGATAAATGCTATTTTATCTTCTCGATTTTTGGATACAAACCCCACAGATTTGCATCGTGTGTCACATGTCTATCGAGCACATTTATAGCACCCACCTAATCTTTTTGCTCTCCGTTTCTTTGCAAAACTACTCTTACCTGTACCTGGCATGTACTTGAATGAATTTGAAAATTCTCCAGATAATCGAACTTGTGCTTCGATCAACCATCGAATATCTTCTGGGATGCCATTTCTCAATAGCACCCTTAATCTTTCGAGTCGAGCTCGATAAATTCTTTTTATGATATTCACTGGAAGAGATGGATAATATTTACGAAGATTCAAAAGCATTGAATCCATTATGATATTCAAACCCTCGGTATGGGTGATTGTGAATACAATGATAATCTATTTATAGATTGGAATTACGCGTATGAGATTTGACTCCGCGTTCGAATAGTTCATATCGAGAAGCTTATGAACTACAGTTCTATTTGAATAATGAACATAATATGACATGTGGGAGCGACGACTCCATGTTGAAAATGATGTGCAATAATGGCACCAAAAGATGATTGATATGCCGATAAAATATCTATATGGTGATATAGACACATCGTCTTCAAATATTTGTTCTCGATTAATATCACTACTAGCCAATATTGGGAATGAATTCCTAATAAATTTGGAATATATTAAGGGGGAGTATGGGCCCACTTCCTCTACATGTGAACTACTAGATATTATGGATCCACTAGATAGTCACATGTTTATATGACTCGTAATCATAAATTTACGAGATAATTTGCTCACGGTTTGAGCATATATTCCAGATCAGATTAAGCTAGTAATATATCCCAAATAAACTTGAATAGATCCCAGAAAGGATCAAGATATGCGCGTGCAAGTGGGATATCAATTGGCATACTATTTAGAGTCCTCCAACCAATATCGAGAACATAATATATAAACTCCCATGACTGAATATGAATACTGAGATACTGGCATATGTGTTTGGTGCTCAAGAAATCTCTTAGCATGAGGGGGAGTATTGATAGTTGGAAATATATGAAATGCATCACATTATATCCTCACAACTGAAATATGAACTTAAAAGTTCAAAAATGCATGACAGATTATTAATCTTTGGTACCAACTACAACTGCTTTGATAAATACAAAATAATTCCCCAAATATGAATCAAAGCAAATGATAAAAGGAGGCGTATACTTTTGAGAAGTATATAGACATAATCCCAATGGGTGATTGATAATGAGATATCTCGGCAAGTTATGTTGTCATGGGGAAATAAATATTAAAAAGTGTCGACACAATATAGTGCTATGAATAAAATGAGGATATCAATGATTGGAAAGAGGATATCGATAAATGATATGAGGATATCCATGACTGTGAAATATGGATATTGGAAATGAGGATATTAAAATCCATGATTTGTGAAAATGAGGATATCAATGATTGGAAAGAGGATATCGATAAATGATATGAGGATATCCATGACTGTGAAATATGGATATTGAAAATGAGGATATTAAAATCCATGATTTGTGAAAATGAGGATATTGAAATCCATCAAAATTGAAATATATGCCCTTATAATAAAATGAAATATATGGGCTTACTGAAAGTGACTCGTAAGGAAATTTTGAACATATTATCAGTGCGTGCAGTCACTCAAAATAAGGTGTTTATCTGCTGTACTCTTTTCCTTGACTGAGGTTTAACGAGGCAGACTAATCACAACAAATATGGAATCTCCAAAAGAAATTTGGAATATATTGCAATGAATATGAGTCCGAAATTACAAACTGCACTGAAAATGATACTCGTACTAATCCCTAGAGGATCATTGAAATGCCTGGAGCATATTTATACGCGTTGCACTCTTTTTCCCTTGACTGAGGTTTTGTCCCATTGAGTTTTCCTAGCAAGGTTTTTAACGAGGCAACTGGAATGACGTATTAGTATGAATAATGTACTCTTTTTCCTTCATTAGGATTTTTCCCATTGGGTTTTTCCTAATAAGGTTTTAATGAGGCATATTCATGGCATAATGAGGAACAATACAAAGATCAAGATTATTCCTCAAAGTTTGAAAACGGAAGGAGTAGTTGTACTCTTTTTCCTTCGATCAAGTTTTTCCCACTGGGTTTTCTTGACAAGGTTTTAATGAGGCAACACATAGATACTCCCAACAACGAATGATATACATGACAGATTCACTCAGTCTTTGTCCCACGAGATTTTACTGAGACGGCACAAAAATATTCATACAAGAACTATCGAGATAAGGGGGAGCAAATTTACGAGATCACCGATTGCTGAAGTTTTATCCCACTGAGATTTCCTACCAACATTATGATGCAACATGATATGATTGCCACAAGCTCCAATACAAACAGTTTGAAAGTTTTTCTCCCATTGGGTTTTTCTTCAAACTAGTTCAGCAAATATTTATGTAAATAGTCATTCAAGGGGGAGTGTTATAATATACCATGAAAGTGACGTTTCAATTACCCCTTTGTTTTTATATAGTGTGAATAACTATTATGCCCTTGATGTAATTATGTAATTACGATTGTGCCATCTGAAGTTTTCCTATAAATAGGACTTCAATTATTAATAAAAATCATACCTGAGAATCATTCTCTATTCTCTCTCTAAATTCTCTCTCTATAATATTCCGATTTTATAACAGCTTCTAGTTATGAGCTCCACAATTGTCAATTATGCATCTCTAACTATTATTTCGCCATGTAAATTGGAAGGAAACAGATGTTAGGGACAACTAAAAAATTACCACTGAAACATCTACAAAAATCCCAAATATTTTTGGAAGTTACAAAGCCACCCTTGATTTTACATTAATCTTAAATTCTTGCACCATCCCTTGATGAATCTCGCAAAAATTGTTAACATCGTTAAATATTTTAAAGACTACATCAACATTTATAAAGATTACATATATCATCAACCTTCCTTACATTTACATTTATATATCCAAGTTTTTCCTCTTATACTTTCCAATTTCAAGAGGCGATAAATGGGAATTCATTTCACCGGCGTGATCCTTTATACAGAATACCATTGAGGTAAAGATGAAGGGGACGAAATGCAGTTGCTTGTCTATTCACTAATTTGATTCATCAAGGGTTTTCATCTTTAAACTATGGAAGAGAAATGCATGTGGCAATATGCATCAAATTAAAAACGGACCCGATCTCATCATAAAAAGACCTGATGGGCAAAAGAATATCAACGATATGACCAACTTTCAGATAATTTATTCCTAGTAATATGCAACAATACAAGTACTAGAGCTTTCCGAACCACATCAAATACAAAATTGATACAACAAAATTAAAGAGCGAAGTAGCCATGATGCAGATTCATGTGATTGTGCTCATGAAACCACCAATAAACCCAGCACCATTGCAGTTACCACAAAGAATTTCCTTTTTACCCCTGTGGGAGAAGAGACTAATTACAAACTGATTATACATATCCTAAGGGGATGCTTCTATTAGGAATCGGAATCGGGAATTGGGATTTCAAATCCAAATATTGTTTTTTCGATGATTCAAACTTTAAGTGCTCAACCAACAACTCTTTACACATCATATATATCTACTTTATGTCATATCATTTTTCTCTCTACTTTTATATTTAAAAAATAAATTATTTCCTTCTATCCTATTTTTGTGTTTTAAAAACTAAAACTATTTTTCTTCTCTTTTACATTTAAAAAAATACTACTTTTGTATATTCCTTTTTATCTTTAAATAATATAACCAAAACTATATAATTGCACAACATAATCTACTTTTACATACATGATTTGACATCTACAATGAAAAGCAGGATTTTCAATCATAAAATAAACAACGATTCTTACTATTCATAGCATTCAGCATACCCAAAATTCTGATATCAGAATTCTAAATCCCCAACGAATCTAAAACAAACACCCATAAGGGTATGTATGTTGATGCTGGGATTCAAATCTGAATACTCATTTCTTCTAAGACTCAAATTTCGCGTACTCAACTAACAATTTCTTACACATCTTATATCTACTTATAATAATAATAATATATCATTCACTTTTTAGACATGATTTTACATCTACTCAAAAAGTAAGGATTTCAATCATATAAGAAACAGGTGTTCTTACTAATCACGACATTCTCAATACCCAAGATTCTGAATGCGCAGGTCTCTTAAGAACCCGATCCAAGGAACCCGATTCCTAGCAGACACATTGAACCACCAACTCGGGGTAGGTAACGGATAAGCTCGGACAAGCCTGGAGCGGAGCCTCCTCGTATAAAAGGTCCGAGCTCTAGGTCTATATTCCAACCTCGTATAAGCAAACCTCGACATAAGAAAGATCCAACCTCTAGGTCTTTATTCCGAGATCATAAATCAATAGACCTCAGAATCACCAATTAGACGAGCTGGGAAGAGTCTGGTCTACTGGAATAAAATCCCTATGAAGTAGAATCTTATCATCATAGCAGAATCCCTGATATCCAGGGAGTGGCAGAGATCATCCCCAATTAGAGGCGGAATCTTAGGGACAGACTTCCCATCCATTCTATAAATAGGGAGAAGTCTATAATCCCAACACACACTCATTACATTTGGGTTTTTCTTAGAGCCTGTCTTAACTTAAGCATCAGTGAGTTCACACCGGGACCATCTTGACGTATTTTGCAGGAACTCTGGTGTTTTTCCAGCCCGGGTCTTTGGGAGTAATCCGATTCCTAGCTGTCAATCAGCTCGAATAAATCAAGTGTGGTCATATGTGGGAACCGCGGCATCGAGTCACTCCCAGAGTTGAGACGTGAGCTTAACAATGGCAGAAGAAGAAACAGTTCACAAATTAATTGGAGAACTGATACCTAGAAACTTGGAAGAACAGTTAGCAACGACAACGGCAGGTAGAAGAGCAAATTAAGAAAAAACACACACCATCCCTGCCGGAGAAGAAACCAACCTCACCGCACCCTGACGAATGAAGCATTTGCAGACATCATCGCTAGGGCAATTCAGAAAAGCCGGGATGCCGACAAACGAGGAATAACCTGAAAAAAATACATATTCTTTCCGACAAGCCGGAGGACACCAGCAAATAAGAAGAATATAGAGAAAGCCACCCAAGAGCAGATGAGAAATCTAGCTATTAGAAGATGTTGGATCCAATCATATCCAGCATGCAAGGTTAATCAGCAGAACTACGGTAGAACGTTTAATATATTAGCACGTGCTGGTGACCTTGCTTATAGTTTGGCACTGCCATCGGAGTTATCAGGAGTGCAGAATATGTTTCACGTCTCCATGTTGATACACGTCTCCATGTTGATAAAATACACACATGATCCTGGTCATTGGCAACTTCGAAGAGTTAAATGCATAGTTATTAAAGGCGAAAGGGGCACCAAAGCGATAAGGGCTCCTATCGCGTGAGGCGCAAGGCGCAAGGTGAGGCGCAATGAAATAAAAAAATAAAAAATTAATTAAATTATAAAACTCATAAATACATAATGAAAAGAAAATATAACTATCAAGAAAACGTAAAGTTTAACAAAAATAAAGTGTCAAAACAATAAAAAATAACATTTACAAGTGTTCAAAAAACAAAAAATACAAAGAAAATTCAACAGTACAGAGGCGCGCCTGAGGCGCACTGAGGCGCAGGTAAAAGGCGCACCGAGGCGCACCAAGGCGCGCGCCTCACCCACATCGCCCGCCTTTGGTCTTGAGAGGCGATGAGGGCTTTTTTCTACGTGCCTGTCGCCTGAGGCGCGCCTTTAATAACTATGGTTAAGTGTAGCCAAGAACCTAACTTATGAGAAGATACCTACAACTGTTTTGGAGCAAAAAGTACATCGACAATGAAACAGAGAGGTTAAACTGATAAAGATTCAGTGGAGCAGTCATGGTCCAAACAATGCGACTTGAGAACGTGAATAAGAGATCTGTTCTAAGAATCCAACATTCACCATTGAAGGTATATAATTTAATTTTCGAGAACATATATTCTTTTAAGACACGACCCGATTTTCCCATATGCATTTATTTTATAATTTTTAAAAAGCACATAAATATTTTAAATGTCCAGTGATTTATTTATGAATTTTATTTCAAATTTTAGATAAGGTCAAAAATTACCTTATTAAATTGCATATCATGTTAAATATTTTAGATCACACTTCTACGTTCAAGCCCAATCTCTCGTATTATAAATAAAATATATATTTCAATAAGTAGTCCAAAATCACTTAATGAACCAATTATATTAACTTAAAATATATTGTAATTTAAGTCTAATTTTCTAATAAAGTATTTATATATTTATTAGTCCAAGATTGAACCCCCAAACATTTTCTCAGCCCAATGTCCAGCCCAAAAGCTTAAACGAAGCTCACATCAATTACCTACGTATCCCTATCCTAAATCTAAATTTATATACAAAGTATAAATACTGTATTTCTGTACTACTCGCACTATTACTATTCTTGTTGTTCCTTGTTGAATCGGCCGCCTCATAACTGAAAAGTTTCCGTAGTTGTTTTCTACCACCTTCTCCCGCAGGTAATCCCTAATCATCTTCAACCCATGTTGTATGTTTTATATAAAGTTGTGCTTACCTTTTGTTTTATTAATCATTCCAAATCAAATTTCACAAAACTCAAACACCAAAATTGAACCATCTTCTTGAACCTAACTCATGCAAATTTTAATCTAAAATCATACCAAAAATATAGATTTCAACCAAAAACCCAAATTCACCTTCAGGTCACCACCCAATCGAATCAGTAATACAAAACTTGAACCCATCTCGACCTGCAAACAGATCCACAACCCACATCCAGATCTAGGTTGAGCTAGAAACCCACACTTCAATTCCAAAACCAATCCTTCAACCCAACAACCTAACGAATACAGGGGGAGAAGCTAATAATGTATTTATCCGTCGGAAATTGCGTGTCAGCTCGGTCCTGTTAAGGGAAGGGGGGCAGCAGAAACCTATCTATTAAACTAGTCGGATCTTGGAGGGGGCCCAGAATTATTCTGACTTAGAGAAAGGAGCTTTGGCGATGTTAATCATAGCTGGGAGGCTCTGACCTTACTTGCTCATTCGCATAAAGCTACGAACCAATTTATCCTTGAAAGAGACGTCGGGAAGGCCCACATGCATCAGGTCATTTGGTAAAATGGATCGTAGAAATTGGAGAATATGACATGGAGCATGAGCCTAGAACAACCACCAAGGCCAGAATTTAGCCTATTTCATATAAAAAATGTGTACATCATCGCTTCCGGAAGGTCGGTGGCTCCTACATGTTGATCGATTAGCCACTTTAGGTGATTCTGGAGGAAGTATAATCCACACCACCCCGAAAGGGGATAGTTTGGAATCTGCTATAAACCTCACATTTAATGTATCTAACAATTAAGTTGTGTATGAAGCTCTAGTCAAGGGAATGCAACTAGGATTAGAGTTGGGCGCACGATGAATGATCGTTTATTCCGACTCCCAGCTGGTTACACAACAAGTAAAGGAAATTCGAAATAAACGAAGACCACATGAGGAGGTACGTCGAGGAAATAAGAGAAGCTGCCAAAAAATTAGGGGAGTGGGAACTCATCCATATCCCTAGGCAAAGCCTTGCTCCGCCTTGCTCAAATTAAGGCGAGGCAAAACCTCCAGGCTGGCTGGCTGAACCACCGAACCGCCTAGGGGGCGTCGTGATACAATGGTAGTAAAAATATACCTGCAGAGCCAACACAAGTCTCCAGCTTTGAACTGGCCATTAAAGTGATCTACTGAATCGACTCCAGTACCCTGGCACTGCGGACACTTTTTAGCACCTAAAACAACGAAAGACAGAAAGCTCATTCCTTATGCTTATCTGGCGATCAGATAGTGTGGAAAAGACTACTTAATATACAATTATGTAGACTCTGGTGTCGAGAACTAAAGAGGACTATAGAAGTACTGGTAAAGCGTTTCTTTAAACGGCCTTGTAAACAGATTACTTTCATCATCGACTTCACATCATGTCCAGTATTCTTTTTACATTTCGTGTACATAGTATGTAATATGTTGCACTTTAAACAATAAAAGAATCAAAGATGACGGATCATAAAGATGTAGATTACATGAGGACCAGAAAGTTTTCCCCAAATAAAGAGTAACCTTATCTACACATGGAACGTACGAGAAATGGAGGATTAGAAATGAAGTGGGAGACTAGAAACATCCACGCATATTTCCTAGACTAAACACTCAAATAATGTTCCCTTTGTAAGTACAACTCAAATATATTGTATGTAGAGTTTATCCATTTCTTCATTACTGCTTAATGCAAGTTGCTGAAACCAAAATGCCTCAAACATAATGTACACAATTAGGTAACAACATCAGTGCCACAAAGGAAATGATTGAAGACAAAGGAAATGAATGAACAAATGAATGCAAACATACAATCTGTAGAAGAATCAAGTGACAAACTAACTATTAACCGGCTGATAGAAAAGGGCAATATAGAATTATCAAAACTTGTGACAAGAATCCAATATAATAATCACATAATGTACTGCAAGCCCCTATTTGGCAATTTATAAAGTTCAATCTCTACAGTAAACTGAAAGAACTAGAAAATGTGCTCCAACAAAATCAAATAAGATATTGCCTAGAAAGACAAAATGTGAACTTCCGCACATAAAATAAAGCCAAATAAGCACTTGGAAAAATAGTCACTACCAAATAATGTTCCACTTACCATTTCCCTCACAATCAGCACAGAGTATGCTATTACGTTTGGTGTTTAATTTGTTCTCTGTAGCCTGCAAAAAAGAGCTGGACCAAGTAAACTCAACGAATTGGGTGAACACGTTAGTTACTCAAGCCAAAGACAAAGGAGTGCAGGAAAGATGGAAACACAGAAAGATGCTCATAACAAAGTTTGGTGGACCTGTATAAGAAGGCATTATAGCAACCAAATAACGTTGAGATTGGGAAAAGGACCAAATGCCTTAAAAATACGAGAGGCAGCGTTTTAAGGAAATCTCTTATTTATTAAGAAAGTAACAAAAAAAAAAATGGGGCCTTAACACCGGAAAATTGAATAAGGATACAATCCCAAACAAATTGCATGCTCTTTCTCCCAAAAAAAAAAAAAGACAAAAAGAAAAGAAAAGAAAAGAGAAAACAAATTGCAAGCTGGATTTGGCCTAGATTTGGATCATCTGAGATGACTCCATATAACCTGTGGGTCAAACTAACGAGTAACCAGAATCTTAAAAAACAAATTAGTACTCACATTAAATTTTAAAGCTTCGAAAGCGGCAGTTTTAGAGTTGTAAATCCTAGCAGTACACTTGTGGCTAATAAGTCCTGGAGGAAAAAAATGTAAAGAATGAAGGCAGAGAAAGAACACAAGATATATTCAAAAAAGTGATATACAAACACATGCGCAAAACAATAATCACAGGAACCCTGTGACAAACAGATGCACATAGATCAAGGAGTACTGTAATATCCGCAATTTTCGATTTTCGGTAAATTTCTTTTTTCGGCCGAAGTCCGTTTTGATGACTCGCTCATGACCGTCTCGTCATTTCGAGAATGATTAATTCTGCACTTTTTGTCATCCGAGTTCGTTTCGGTGTCGTTTTGTTGAGTTCCGTGTCCTTAATCGACTTTTTCACGTGGGAGTTCGACTTTGTAAAGTCACCATTAATTCTTGGAAACTCCAAAAATTCTGAATCTTTGCAATATTATAGAGCATCAAGTTAGCTTTCCAATGGTTCAAACGGTGAGTCAATCGGAGTCCAGACGAGGGAGTTATGGTCCAAATAGCTAAGACTATACGATGTGCCTTTTTCGTGTTGGAGTGGGTTGTACTGTGTGCCGCGGCACACTTCAGCTGTGCCGCGGCACTAAGCTGATTCCTGGGCATTTTTCGTGGCCCTGGGCCGCGGCACACTCATCCTGTGCCGCGGCACACGGGCTTTTTCTGCGTTTTTTAGCAGATTTTCGAGGAGAAAACTTCATTTTTCTCCTCTCTTCTTCCTCCTTCCATCTAGGGCGATTTGTGGGCGATTTTTGGGCGATTTGAGTGCTCCCAAACTTGTAGAGATCATCCACCTCAAGTCTTGTTGTAGATTTTCGACCTCTACTCGAATCCTTCATCCAAATCAAGGTATTTTGGCTTGAACCCTTGTTTTTTGTAGATTTGGGGATTTTCCTTTTGATTTCGATTCCAATCCGTTTTGATCAATTAATTGTTGTATAAAGCGTTGTTTTGAACTTGTTCTATGGATCGATACTCGTATCTTTGGTCTGCTCGACCCGAGGGGTGATTTCTTTGTTCTTGAAGGGTCTTGAACATTTAATGTTCGATTAAATGTCCCAATGAGTTTCCCGATAGTTGTTGGGATTTCCGTTGTTTTGGCCTTGATTCTCGTAACCATGTGTTATTGTTCCTTAGGAGGTTTATAGGTGTTCGAGGATTCCGATGTTGAATCCCGTTTGGTGATTGATGATTCGTGTGGTGTTATTCTCGTAATACTCGTGGTGCTATCACATTCTTGATATTGTTCGGGGCTATTCGACCGCGTCCTATCCGTCGTCTTATTGCGATCGTGATTTCGAGGCAAGTACCTTGTCCATACTATTCTTGTTTTGTGAATATGATAATTGGTGATCGTCTTTATGTGGTTGTTTGATTGTTTGAAATGAGTTTTCAAAAGATTCGGTTTAGCCTTGTTAAAGGCTTGCTTTCAAAACGCGTGTGTTTTGTGAATGGTGTGGTTTGAGAATGACTATGTGAACTCTATGGATATGTTTGGTGTTGATGTTGCACTTGGTATTTGCGTGTGGACGTATATTGTTTCGTTTCGGTGCATTGTGGTTTGACGTGGTGTTTTGCTAAGTGTTTGATGCTCTGGGTGAATTGTTTGAATATCCTTGATGTGATATGTTATTTGTGTGAATGTGTGGATACGGTTGAAGGTCTACGGTGACACATGGCACGTGATCATGTGGTCAGGATGCAACAAGTGATTGATCCAACCGTGAGAGCCTGAGATAATCTACGGTGGCACATGGCATGCGATCATGTGGCCAGAATGCAACAAGCGATTGATCCAACCGTGAGATGTGTGTGATTTGTTTCGCTAGCCAGCTCGGGAGGGTCCTTCGAGGCCTCGAGTGGGATTTGTGGCTTCGTCCCGGTCCTAGGCGATGCGCGTGTGCGATTATGTTTTGTTGATTTTATGTCCGTCGAGGACACGTGATGTTAGCTCGCCTGTGAATTATTGTCGGTTTTCTATTTGTGAAAACAAAACATTTGGTTGTGACCACTATTGATTTTGGAAAGATAAGGATTTTCTAATCCTAAATTGTTTTATATTAAAACTCTCGATGGCATTTTGAACTGTTTTGTAAATTGTTTCCCTTATTTGCGATCTTTCGGTTTTGGAAATGTTTACCCAAACTCTTGCCTCGGGAAGTTCTTTTCTTTACGTTTGGATCTTTGAGGATTCCTGATTATTATTGTTCTTGGTAGTTGTATTGTATGGCTCGTATTTTTGCACTTGTTCTTGGTCTAGCAAAACGGTGGAGTTTGCTAACCCCAGAGTATTCGGGGTGGATGTCTATTTTTGCATTCAGGTTTTGGAGCATAGCACAGGGTCGGCACGAAGGATGATGAAAGATGAACGATACTAATCACACGAGGATCTGTTGATGTCGTTTTGGTCTAGTTGTATTTTCTTTTCCGCTGCAGTATCTTTTCCCCGTTGTACGGGAGTTTATTGTATTTTGATCCCTGTGTGGGTATGTGTTTGGAATTGAGTTGTATGTTATTATTGAAAGACCAAGTCGGTCTACTGAGTCATTTTAGCCTTAAAGGCGATGTTGTAGATGTTTGATTTTAGTTATCAGCCTGGTAGATCCTCGAGGAGAGGGCCTACGGCGTGTAATATCCCTGAGTGGATTGGGGGTGTTACATAAATGGTATCGGAGCTTAGGTTGAGGAAACCTAGGCTGTCGGGTTAAGTCGTGTTGTTTGAGTCTTATTTCGTCGGATTTTATCTGACTGAGTAGTGTCGCGACGCGTCGTCTGAGTTTGTTGGTCGTGATTAGTATCGTGGGCGATCATCATCTTCGTGCGACCTGTGAATGTAAGTCTCCCTTCTTTGTGTTGTGCCTCGTGTGACACGAGCCATTTTTATGATTATCGGTTAAGTGACGGAATCCTCTTATGGATTTTGATTTTGTGATATGTGGTTATTTGACTCTCATATTTCGTTCATATGAGGAGTAGTGTTGCTCGATTGTATATGTTGAACTGTATTTCTTTTATTCGCTGCGTGAGTTCTTTTGCAATGACTTTCGGTATTTTACCGACCGAGTTTTATTTCGAAAACCGATTCCCTTAACCGAGTTTTTGGCATTATGGCCTTGATCGCTTTGGCGAAATTCGTATTTAGTATTTTGTAAATGGCTTTCGTAAGTTTTTGAAATATTACCGTCATCGGCCTTTTTGGGCATTTTTGTAATTGGTTTTTAGCACAGTGGTGGTTCCTGACAGACCCATGGCGCTATAATGTTCTGTATAATTACCCGAAATTTTTGGGCATTCTAGCCCATTGAATTATCTTGGAAAAAAAAAAAACTTGAGTATCTTAGAAAATAAATTTCGAGACGTACTTTTAAAATGAAGTATTTTCTCGTGGTACATCCAAGGTGCCACAATATGTTTCAAAATTCTTCTACCTCGAGGACCCAAAAATGTTTTGAGATATTTTCAATGTTTTATAAACACTTTTACTTAGACCCGAGGGTCGAATATTTCAAAGTTTTTCACTAAGAGAAGGTGTCCTCATTTTTGTTCAACGCAAGATGATTTTCAAAGTCTCGAAAATGATGTTGTTCAACTTTTTGTAAAATGATACTCAAGGTCAATCGGTGTTTCCAAATTGTTTTTAAAAGGATGTTTTCATTTTAAAAACCTATCCATTCCGTTTGAGGGTGGATATGTATGTATGATGTTTGCTTTGTCGTTATGATGTTACTCCCAAGTATGATCGAATTGGTGGCATGAATGTCGAGGCGTTGCCACGCATTTGTTATCAGCCCTCTGTGGGAGGTGTGGTGGTGTTTCTTGTTATCACCTCGTGGTGATTTGCGTGTTGTCGCACGAGTGTTGGTTGTTAAAGCTTGGATTTTTGTGCGTTTATGCACATGTGTGATTGTTTCATGATGTTTGTAATTATGTGCTGGTTATCGTTCGGGCCGTTGAGGTCGCCGAACGATACCGTCGTTGTTGTAGTGTTTGTGTGTGTATTACTTTACGATGGTAATCGTTGTATGTGTTATGTGTTATGATTTTCTGTTGTGCTGAATGGTTACTTATTCAGTATGCCGAGGGGCCGAGGTCGTGGTGACCGGATGCGTGATCGGGATCATGCTGCTGGTGATGGTATTGGTATTGGTGTTGCTACTGTTTTGCAGCAGGTAGCCACTCAGATGACACAGTTGACTCAGCGATTCGGCGTGTTACGAGATGCGACCCGACACTGGGTGCAAATCGGTGGCTTCGAGAAGTGGTTCGTATGAATCCCCCTCGTTTACTGGTGCTGCAGATGCATTAAGTCGATGGTTGGCTTTTCCATGGAAAAGATATTCGAGGTAGTTGATTGTCCTAAGAACGTAAGGTACGGCCGCTCGGTATCTTCTCGACAAAGATGCCGCTAGCCGTGGGAGGCCATTAAGCCACGAGATCGCGTTGTCATGTGGGCGAGTTCCGTAAATTCATGAGAGATGAGTTTTGTCCGGAACCGATCAGAAATCAGAGGATTAATGAATTCTTTTCGGCAAAACCGCAGGATGTACCGTTGTCTCAAGCTATTATTGATTTTAGAAAACAGCTCGGCTATGTGCAGAATCAAGTAAGGACAGAGGAGGACAAGATTTGTCATTTTAGTAGGCGGATGAAGCCGAAGATTCGTCAGTACATGGCAGGTCTCGCTTGTACTTCCTTGAGAGATTATCAGAATAGGGCGTTAGCTTTATGAGCTATCCAGTTATAGACCGAGAGTATGTCTGACTCGAAGAAACAGAAAACCGTTGGGAACTTTTCAGGAAATCAGGGGAGTGGGCCCCTTGAGGTTGGGACTTCGTTTCGTCATCCCAAAATGGTTCCTAGATCGCGTGATCAGAGGAGTAGTACCCCTACAGTGAGTAATGTGAGCACTTCGAAGATATGTTATAACTGTAGTTGAGCGGGCCATACTGCGAAGAATTGTCGTTCACCGTTAGTCAGCTGCTGTTTCGAGTGTGGCCAAGTGGGTCACCGATCCGTACATTGCGAGACGGTAGCTGAGAGGTTTGGGGATCGAGGTTGCGTCCCTGCTCCGAAAGGACAGAGAGATGCCTAGTGTGGTTTTGAGGATTTCGGCGTAGTCCGAATTATTTATGATTGCCCTTGTGGATCGTTTTGTGTTTATTCTCTGTTTTCTCGACTGTGCGTGTTTTCTTGTAACAAGTACTTCGTGTTTTGTGATTGTTTGGATAATTGACTTGATTGCATTATCTGTTTGATGACGCTTGTCATTTGTTGGTGTTATTGTATCCCTAACGGCGACGTTGTGTTGGTCGTCGTGGAGCGTGTTTTCACGCCGTATGTCTCTTTGCGTTTCTTGCAGTGTTTCGCCGTTGGGCGCGAGTTTCCTATTTTTGTGTATCTAGTCGAGTTTTACTGGCGGGTATATTGCTCCCCCTACTTGTTTTAAGTTTCGGGACGAAACTTCTTTTAAGGAGGGTAGAATGTAATATCCGCAATTTTCGATTTTCGGTAAATTTCTTTTTTCGGCCAGAGTCCGTTTTGATGACTCGCTCATGACCGTCTCGTCATTTCGAGAATGATTAATTCTGCACTTTTTGTCATCCGAGTTCGTTTCGGTATCGTTTTGTTGAGTTCCGTGTCCTTAATCGACTTTTTCACGTGGGAGTTCGACTTTGTAAAGTCGCCATTAGTTCTTGGAAACTCCAAAAATTCTGAATCTTTGCAATATTATAGAGCATCAAGTTAGCTTTCCAATGGTTCAAACGGTGAGTCAATCGGAGTCCAGACGAGGGAGTTATGGTCGAAATAGCTAAGACTATACGATGTGCCTTTTTCGTGTTGGAGTGGGCTGTACTGTGTGCCGCGGCACACTTCAAATGTCGCGGCACTAAGCCGATTCTGGGCATTTTCGTGGCCACGGGCGCGGCACACTCATCCTGTGCCGCGGCACACGGGCTTTTTCTGCGTTTTTTAGCAGATTTTCGAGGAATTTTTCTCCTCTCTTCTTCCTCCTTCCATCTAGGGCGATTTGTGGGCGATTTTTGGGCGATTTGAGTGCTCCCAAACTTGTAGAGATCATCCACCTCAAGTCTTGTTGTAGATTTTCGACCTCTACTCGAATCCTTCATCCAAATCAAGGTATTTTGGCTTGAACCCTTGTTTTTTGTAGATTTGGGGATTTTCCTTTTTGATTTCGATTCCAATCCGTTTTTGATCAATTAATTGTTGTATAAACGTTGTTTTGAACTTGTTCTATGGATTGGATACTCGTATCTTTGGTTCGTTCGACCCGAGGGGTGATTTCTTTGTTCTTGAAGGGTCTTGAACATTTAATGTTCGATTAAATGTCCCAATGAGTTTCCCTTCGATAGTTGTTGGGATTTCCGTTGTTTTGGCCTTGATTCTCGTCGTAACCATGTGTTATTGTTCCTTCCGGAGGTTTATAGGTGTTCGAGGATTCCGATGTTGAATCCCGTTTGGTGATTGATGATTCGTGTGGTGTTATTCTCGTAATACTCGTGGTGCTATCACATTCTTGATATTGTTCGGGGCTATTCGACCGCGTCCTATCCGTCGTCTTATTGTGATCGTGATTTCGAGGCAAGTACCTTGTCCATACTATTCTTGTTTTGTGAATATGATAATTGGTGATCGTCTTTATGTGGTTGTTTGATTGTTTGAAATGAGTTTTCAAAAGATTCGGTTTAGCCTTGTTAAAGGCTTGCTTTCAAAACGCGTGTGTTTTGTGAATGGTGTGGTTTGAGAATGACTATGTGAACTCTATGGATATGTTTGGTGTTGATGTTGCACTTGGTATTTGCGTGTGGACGTATATTGTTTCGTTTCGGTGCATCGTGGTTTGACGTGGTGTTTTGCTAAGTGTTTGATGCTCTGGGTGAATTGTTTGAATATCCTTGATGTGATATGTTATTTGTGTGAATGTGTGGATACGGTTGAAGGTCTACGGTGACACATGGCACGTGATCATGTGGTCAGGATGCAACAAGTGATTGATCCAACCGTGAGAGCTCGAGATAATCTACGGTGGCACATGGCATGCGATCATGTGGCGAGGATGCAACAAGCGATTGATCCAACCGTGAGATGTGTGTGATTTGTTTCGCTAGCCACTCGGGAGGGTCCTTCGAGGCCTCGAGTGGGATTTGTGGCTTCGTCCGGTCTAGGCGATGCGCGTGGGCGATTATGTGTTGTTGATTTTATGTCCGTCGAGGACACGTGATGTTGGGCTCTGGCCCTGTGAATTATTGTCGGTTTTCTATTTGTGAAAACAAAACATTTGGGTTGTGACCCTATTGATTTTTGGAAAGAGAAGGATTTTATAATCCTAAATTGTTTTCTATTAAAACTCTCGATGGCATTTTGAACTGTTTTGTAAATTGTTTCCCTTATTTGCGATCTTTCGATTTTGGAAATGTTTACCCAAACTCTTGCCTTGGGAAGTACTTTTCTTTACGTTTGGATCTTTGAGGATTCCTGATTATTATTGTTCTTGGAACTTGTATTGTATGGCTCGTATTTTTGCACTTGTACTTGCACTAGCAAAACAGTGGAGTTTTGCTAACCCCCGAGTATTCGGGGGTGGATGTCTATTTTTGCATTCAGGTTTTGGAGCATAGCACAGGGTCGGCACGAAGGATGATGAAAGATGAACGATACTAATCACACGAGGATCTGTTGATGTCGTTTTGGTCTAGTTGTATTTTCTTTTCCGCTGCAGTATCTTTTCCCCTTCAAAGTTTGATTCATGTTAGCCGACCCCAAATCATTTTGGGACTAAGGCTTAGATGTTGTTGTTGTTGTTGTTGTTGTTGCAGTATCTTTTCCCCGTTGTACGGGAATTTATTGTATTTTGACCCCTGTGTGGGTATGTGTTTGGAATTGAGTTGTATGTTATTATTGAAAGACCAAGTCGGTCTACTGAGTCATTTTAGCCTTAAAGGCGATGTTTAGATGTTTGATTTTAGTTATCAGCCTGGTAGATCCTCGAGGAGAGGGCCTACGGCGTGTAATATCCTTGAGTGGATCGGGGGTGTTGCAAGTACCAGGTCTGTTAATGGCGTTTGTGGAGATGCGAGGTAAAAAACAAAGAGAATTTGCCATTATAAAGAACTTTGGCTTCCTTTTTGTTGTTCTGTTCAGTTTTAGTTCATTAAGGCAAACAATTGAGGATAAGGACTACTGCAGAGTACTGTCGGTGCGATCTGCGGACTAGATAAGGTTCTCTCGTCTTCCAATCCGATATAGGAAATTACAATTTCTCTTTTGTTGTTCCACTTTACTGAAATACCCCTCTAGATATGGCTTGTTCGACTAAAATTGAGGGTTTGTTATAATTAACGAGCTGGGTAGCCCGCGCGTTGCCGCGGGAGCGCTTGGTATATGAGATCAGAATAGAGGCAAACCTAGCTGATCATTTGTCATAACCATAAAGTCTATAATTGAATTGCTTAAAAGAATAAAAAAAAATAAAGTCTATTATTGAATTGAAATGGATCGAAAGATTTCACAAAAAGATATACATTTGTAGACTTGCAGTCTGATTTAAATACATGTGTCACTGTTAGCTAAGCTGTTTAACCTGTGAATCCCTCGTGCTCTTGTTTTTCCTGGTTTATTTGTTCCAGCGTCTGACCAACATTTTGTTTTGATGGTATTGCAGAACCTGGCATGAAAAAAAAAAAATCGTTCATGTCTGCATTCTGTAAGTTTTTTAAGCATTATCTAAACCATGAAATGTAAGGAACAACCGTAAATAACTTTGCTTAAACAGTCCCCTCAAATACATCATATCGAATCCAACATCACATTGAAAAAAATTGCAACTATTAAATTCTAGCTTTCTATTTTTACCTAACATTAACAAATTTTGACAAATGATGAATACACATATGATCAATATACATATGATCAATATCACAAAGTCTCCCAAAACGCAATTTTGAGATTAGAAAGTAATGATTACTTACGGATAATCATATGTTAAGAAGCACCATGTTAAAGCTTTATTTTTCGCTGCTGCCTCTTTCCTCAACTTCTCCTTGCGCTTACCAAGCTAGTATGCACATAGAGGAGTGTTGACAACTTGCAAAAAAAGCTGAGGTTGATTCTGTCAACAACCTGCACGCAGAAAAGTTAATCATTACTTTCTAATCTCAAAGTTAGTGAAGCTGGTTATATAACTGTAAGTATACAAAGTATCTCATATATGGATTCTAATGAAACTTAGTACATATGCCTGAATAGCGTATACTTTACACACTGTATACACATATTAGCAGCGTATATTTGCACATGATTTAAAATGCCACATGGTTGTTGCAAATTTGAAGGGGAAAAATGGGTCGAACACAGTGAAACAGTTAAAAAATGGTATTTCTCGGCCGAAAATTCCTATAACTATTCGACACTCGAAATTTACTTATAACTAAAATACTGACCTTCATATGGCATGTTACTTGATCCTAAAAATCACCATTCTTCTGTGCAGCTGCACTTCCTGAATCGATTGAGCTCCGTTGTTGTTCATCTTCTGTTCTCTGTGACATTGTCTCTTAGATACCCGAAAAGGTATCTAATGCATTATATATTTTTCACAATGTTTCTGCCCTCAAACCAAACACCCCCGTTAATCCTACACACTCATACGCCATAAAAAACAAAGATTTAAAGAACTTTAAAAAAAAATCATAATGCATTATATATTTTTCACAATGTTTCTGCCCTTATCTTTTTAGAAACATCTCTAAACTCGATCCTGACCAATTTTTAGTACTCATATAGCATATTAGTTGCCATATTTCCCGAGTTAAATGAGGTCAATCCTGTAACTGGTTACAGGATCCTTGCAACACAATACAATCTCCCACCACTTATAACAACAGCTTAATTGTTTATTTGATTGTTTCGTTACACTTTTCTATTAAACTGGCCAACTAAATCCATTCACTGTCAACAAAATCCTACATAAAACAACACAACACCCAAAGATATGCAGAATCTTCATGAGCGAAAATAGCTTACCACAGTGTGTAGGTGTCAAAGACCTGAATTTTCATCATTTTGGGTCAACGTGCTATTCATCCCTTAATACCACCTGCACCACAAACATTCACCTCTCGTTAACTTGAAATCTTTGACCTTTTTTCCTAATTAGCTTGCAAAAACACAATGCATCATAAACGAAGATGGTTAACTTAAGTGGCTTAGTTGGCTTCTCCCAGTACCTAGATGTCTCCACTGCTGACTTCGGACTCCTTACCCTCATCGGTTTCACATGCAACTCCATACCTAATTAGCCACGTCACAAATTCAAGTAAGAAATTTTGGAAACATGAAATCCTGCATGTCTACATGTGTTCACAAAACTAATATATGCAAAAAGTATTGAATTGGACAATATAAGGGTGGTAACAGTAAAACTTTGAATGTAGTATCATCATCATACCTTAATCCCAACTATGTTAGGGTCGGTGGCATGAAGATTATAGTGTCGTCTAATTGTCTAAAATTAGTTAACACCATAACTCATGCAAATAACAAAGTGGCAAAGTTTTACGCCGGATGCCCTTCCTGTCGCAACCTTCATATGACCTTCATATGTCTAAAACTTTGAATGTAGTATATGTAAAAAAAAAAATCTTTTCTTCTATAGGGTGCATTACCGTTCCTGAACCTTCTACAGAACTGGCGTTGAATACTTTATTTGATGGGTTGTAATACTTCTACTTTATTTGATGGGTTGTAGGTACTATAGGAAGTTTTATTGTGAATTGGCCATTACAGGGTGCATGTATATTCTTAACTATACCCAGACACAGAAAAGGCATAGTTGTCACTTGAGTTCTAATTTTTTCAGGTCATCTTAACTTGACGTGATTAAAAATGTCTATATATGGTGTACCAACATAGTCGTTCTCAAGTTAGAAATATATATAAAATTAATACCTCTTAAATAAAAACTGATAGAACAATGTAATACATAACTGTATATTCCAAAGGAAAAGTTTGATCACTTTTAAATCGAAAATGACCGCATTAGAAAAAAGAAATAAAGGAAGTCCACTATTCCTAATAGCTAAAACAGTAAATATATTTCAAAATGAGTCAAAGTTTGGGTAAAATCTCAGAGAACTTGGCATAAAAGAACCAATGCAATCGGTTAATTGGGCATGGAGCACTAATACAATAACTAAGAATACCAGGTGCAAATACATTGATATTGATACTTCCTCTATTAAAAAACGAAAGGACCAAATAGTTTGGCAGGGGCTTCATGAATGATTAAAGCAAACGTTATATGATACTATGAGCTGACAATAGCAATGTGAAGATGGATATTTGACAATCCTGTAATGTTGACTTCTGTGGTTTCATGAATAAATTACAGTGGTTTCATTATAGAATACCAAAAAGGCAAAGGCTAAGCAAATCTTTCTTAAAATAAAATTAAACTTGCACATTCAGAATGTGCCTATTTTAAGGTCCAAAAACTCCATTAGAAAATCCAACTCGTCTCTCAACATTTTTACTACTATAGCATTTGACAACTTTTCACTTTATATTGGACAACCCTCAAATACTAACCTGAACTTGCAACGATCCGATGCGAGGACCCGACAGTGACAAAATATTTTTAAAGTCAGCCATCGTTCCAAACCAGTGGTTGTGCCGGGCCACCCTTCCTTATCGATTAACATCATCGCACCTGCATGGTGACCATCGAGATTGGACATTATACATTCAATAACTTTTGACAAAACCTATTTGTTAGTGATAGCTCAGCTTTATGAACCAAGAAAGATTGAATCCAACCTTGCTTTAACTTCATAAAATTGACATTACATAATTTAAACCAAAAAGATTAAACCTTGATTAAAACCCACTCAGCTAAGTTAAAAATAGTAATGCATTTTAAGCAATTTATTACATTTCAATCAAACAAATTTTTAACTCTAGCCACCACGACTTGATTTACGATCTAATTCAACAAAAATTAATAATAATATCATGAGTTATCATGTATATTATGCTTATCATATTTTAGATTTCTTCTAAACTATAATAAAACTTGTTAAACTTAAAAAACCAAAAAAAAAAAAAAAAAAAAACAATATGCAATCATTGTTATCAATACCCAATCTATCCATACAGGCATACATCTTCCACCTACAAACAACAACAAAAACAAAAGAAAATAAAAAATAAATAAAGTAGTCGAATCAGTGAAGATAAAAGTTACCTCATATCAACTTTGTTTTTTTCAGATTCTTGAAAAGGGATACAATCGGATTTGTGGAAGATGGTATATCCGCAAATTTTTTTTTTTTTGGATTAACGCCCTTGTTTTTTATAACAACAATGGATCGCCGCTAGGATCATCTGCAATTTTTGTTACTTCGGTAGGTTTGCTAGGATGAGATGGAGAATATGAATCAGAGGTTGTGGGAGGGAGTGGAGAACTCAAGAGAGGACTGCTTCTTTCTCTGTTCGCTTGGCTGAGCTCGGCCGCGGCTGCTATTGCGGCAGCCTCAGCTCTCTCTTCTCTCGATGTTTGCCTTGACGCCATTTTTGTTCTCTCTTGTGTTTATACAATGTTGAAGACATTTACCCTTTGATATGCATTCTCTCAGCGGGGCGCCGGCGACACCTGTAGCATTGAGTTTCGCTGGGCATGCCGGTAAGGCGACACGTACAAATACCAAAAATTCAAAGTCATTGCCACCTAGCTTGGGATCTTCCCAAGTTTGAGATAATGTCGGTCGGCTCTATCCTCCAATTTTATCAAAGCGAGTGGGCCAGGCAACCGAGAGTTTTCAAAAACGACATATAGGGCGTCGTTTCATGACGCCCTATTCCTACTATATACTAAAGGGGTGGGAATAGGGTTCCGTGCCCCATAAAACAATTCCCCCCCCGCCTTTTTTTTTTTTCCTTTGTTTTTGTTTTCCTTTTATATTCACATCCGCTTTTTTTTTTTACATTTTTTTTTTTTTTTTTTTTTATTCTCTCTATATAGAAAATTGAACATATATTCAAATATTGTGATGTGCTGTGTACTATGGGAGAAGTCATGGGTTTCGGGTTTGACTAAATAAATGTAGTGTAGGTAGTGAATAATATATAAAGGAGTAAATAGAGTAACTTTTTGTTACATTAAAAAATAACAACTTTTTACATGTGTTGTGTGTTCTTATTTTGATACTGAATAATATTTTACTTACAAACAAGAACCAGGATATATAAATAAGAAAAAACTACTTTAATAGGAAACATTAAAATTTAAATTACTTTGCAAGACATTGTTCTATTTTGTCACCTATTAGAAAAGTAACACTCAAACACTTCAAGATTTAACGTATCGAATCAACAATGATTATTATATGTACGTGTATATTAAGTAGAAAATAAAAATATCTATTTTGTCACTTATTCTCTCTAAATACTATAGGAGGGAAATAGGTCTCCGTGCATAGATAAAAATTTCATTTCGCCATTAAATATAGTTTATCATTTAAAGAAAAGGAGGACTGCGTAGTAGTTTGATGTCACTAATAAAGAAAAGCTTATGAATTAAAAAACGAAAAAGGGCGGTTGCATAAATATTTAGCCCCACCTAGCGAAGAGCCAATATTAAAAAAAAATTACAAAAAAAAATTAAATAAATAAAATAAAATAAAAAAATAAATAAAAAATTACAAAACAAACATTGAACCTTTTTATATTTAAGATTTTTTTATATAACAAACTTTATTTGCCAAAATATATAATAAATACCTAGCGGTTTATTAAATAAAAAAAAATACTGACAAAAAAGGCTTTCGATAACGAACAAAACAAGTTCAATCTTGATATGGTTTTGACGTACGTATAATTACAATGGTGCCCGACCAAATATGATAACTACAAATACAGCTTGACACAATATTTATTGCAAACAAATACAACACGTGTCGTTAAAAAACATACCATGATCTCACAACGAAGAGCCCTTTTCAAACATTATTCGTAAATGATTATTGCAAAAATTTCTCAAAAATTCCCGCTGCAACGCAGCGGGCGCCTTCATACTTGTTATATATATAGTAATGTGTTCGTAATCAAATCTATTGAATTTTTATTTATGTCATTGTTCGCATGTGATTTTACAGTAGTCCTAGACATTATTTTACGGGATGTTAGAAAGTATTTGTGTAAAAATCATGTGCTACTATTTTGGTTATTATTATTTTTGGATTGTATTGCGCTTTGCTCTTTTTGCAGGTTTTCACCATTAAAACTCGGGCTAAAGTAGTACAAAACCCAAGCCATATGATCAGATTGAGCACAAGAAGGAGAACAGATGAAAAACAGGCTAGAATAACCCATTAGTATCCGTTACGCACGAGCATAAGCAATTTGCTCATGCCCTTTGCTCATGCGTGGTACTCAGAAATCCAGAGGAGCAGAGACGCACGAGCACCGTATCATCGATCGTATTTGTTGCTCGTGCACTGTGAAGATAGCAACGGACATAGGCAACGCATGACCCCGCGCACGGTCCTCTACTCGTGCGTGTTGCTCGTGTGCCACTGAAGAATCAATTTGGGAAGGTTGGTTTTGAGACTTGCTGGGCAAGGAAACTGCTTTTATAGGGCAATATTGGCTTTTTCAAAGGAGATCGAAAATTGAGAGTGCATTACATTTTTAGAGAGCAAAAGAAACCTAGGGAGAGGGAGAAACACAAAATCATCCAAAGAGACTTGAAGATCAACCAAGAAGTCCTCAAGAACGGTCGAGAGATTCTTCAAGAGTTCTAACTAGTTTTTCTTCCTTTCTCTTTTATCTTTTGCTATAGTTCGAACATGCTTATGAATAATTTATCTATTAATCATTGTTTAGCTATGGATAATTCGTTAGATTCCAGGCATGGGAGTATATTGATTTGTGATTGATTTTTTAGGATTGATTGTTATATTTACTTATTACTTTGATTCCCTTTTCAATTACTTAGTTTTAATTCATGTTTAGCATCTGATCAATGTCTTTACATGTTTAACTTAATTGCTCATAATTCGAGAGATGAGGGCATTAATAGGTCTCAAGTAGTTGATATAATTGATTACGGGATCGAGAGATCAGTGATTGATTATGATGAATTGATGGTCTTGTGAGCTTTTTGGAGTTAGATAATCCATGGTACATGAAGACATCATTATAGATTACTTAATCTATGTTTTAACGCATCTCGATAGGGACTTTAAAATAGTTGTGTGATCATCATATTTGGAAGATTAGTAGAAATTTAACTGAAATCCAATCCGATTAATCCAAACAATCATTGAAAACCTAGCCTTGGAATCTATCTTTGAAACCCATAAATTTCCTTCATTCTAAATAGTGTGACTTGTTTGTTTTTGTTTTATTATTCTAGTTTGTAAATTAACTTTCTCAAAATTTGATCGTGATAAAACTGGAAACACTATAATATAGTACATGACACATTAAGAATAATTAGTCTCTGTGGATACGACCTTGCTCGCAACTTCCTACATCTACTTCGTACACTTGCGGGTAGCAAAATAAATAGCGAAGTTTTTGGTATCGTTGTCGGGAACTAATTTATTTCTATTACTATTGATATTACGATAAGTGTTTATGGTCTTACTTTAGATATTTTTTATTATTGTGTTTTTTTATTTCATTACTCCCGTTTTTGCTTTTAATGCTGTTTCAGGACATGCATGAGCACTCGCTCGTAGAAGAAACCTTTAGAAGTATTTATGTAATATTCGGGATTTCGACTTTCGGTAAAAAAATTTTTATCAGGAGTCCGTTTTGATGGCTCGCTTGTGACCGTTTCGTCACTCTGAGTATGATTAATTCTGCACTTTTTATCATCGAAGTTAATTTCAGTGTTTTTTTTAAGTTCCGTATTCTTAAGTGACTTTTCCGCACTTAAGTTCGATTCTTGCGAATCTCGTTCGAAACTGTTGTTCCATGTTTCCAGTCAGTTCATTTAATATTGTTATACGTGTTGTGAGCTTCGGCTGGGTTATCCGTTGTCGTATCGTGATTTTTCGGACGTTTGGGCCGTTTTGTAATTTTCCAAAGTTTTGGGTACTTTTTCATACCCATTTTTACCTATCTTCGGTTGTCGGAATCATGTGTTTGTTTAAGTGCTTAAACTCATGTTTTGATTGTTGTACTACTCGTCTTGTTCGTTCGTAGTAATTCGTGTTCATCGCGTTCCGCGACCCTTTTCGAACCTAACATCTGGCAGCTGTTTTGTACTGCCAAATGGATAACATGCGTTATCCATCATATGTAGCGTACGCTAGCAATGTGTAACACCCCAATATATTCGGAATAATTACAGCACCGTAAATCCTTTATATAAGAATTTACAAGGCTAATTTGAGAAATACTGAAAATAATACCAAAGTACCATTAAGGTTATAATTCAAAACCAATTCAACAATTCAAATGAGTCCATTATTATAAGCATTCCAAACACCAACAAAATACGCGTACTCGAGTACTGAAAGATAACTAGAAAACAAGACAACATCAATTTACATCACTGAGCCACTTCATCGTCATGTCGGTACTGTGGTTGCTTCCCCGCTCCTCGGCTACCTGAACATCAAAACAAATGTCCACCCCCGAAGGGGTTAGCAAACGATGCTAGTACAAGTATCATAATACATAAATCGGATATGAAACAACAATGCATCATAAATTACATAAAACGGACTTCCGCCACCGGAATCCAACGATGCGAATCCACATGATTCCATCAACATAACAAAGGGTAATCCAACGATCTAGTGCCCTCAGTATAGATCCCCATGATGATCCCGTCAGACCAACGCATGGTGGAAAACCCGTCCAACGATCCAGGACCCTCAGCATAGATCCCCATGATGATCCCGTCGGACCAACGCATGGTGGACATCCGATCCAGCGCCCTCAGCATAGATCACTCGATCCCTTCGGATTATCACAACATACACAAACACAACTATGCATACCCATATGCAAAATCGATATGTCCATCAACATGGACATAAAATCAATCAATAATGATATTATGACAATTCAACTGGAATGACCTCATGTTCAACAACATGAATAACAATATGTATGATCAAAATCCTCAATATTAAACCAATATTCAAAAAAAAATACGATACTTGCCTTAGAAATGGCGACAAGGATTGCTACTACGAAAAAATCTCCAACCAGCTCGAAGAACTCTCACTCGATCAATCCACCAAAACCCGAACCCTCAGCGAACAATAACATTGGTATAACTAACGGTTCCGGATAATCATTCTAAACATCAATGGACATCAAAAGGGCGTGTTTTACCCAATCATACAAGCATACTAATCTTTCCCATTCCATTTCGGTTGAATCAACATTATGCTACTAACCGAACAAAAGCTCATAGTATTCTATCTAAGATCAAATGCATCCTTCGGTCGGATTCTTCAATTATACCACATGATAATTCTTCTTACAAGGATTCTAATTATACTCTTCATTAATCCAAAGCAACAAGATATCGGAAATACCCCGACGAACACCATAAGAACTTATTTTCTAGGTTCAACTTGATTATCATCTTCTTCTTTTTCAAGGAAATAACCCTAAGTTCAATCCATTAAATTTCCCCATACGCATTATTTCATCATATAATACGTAAGAACTTGATAATCTCAATAAACCTGCCATAATCAGGTTCATAGTCTCAGGATACTACGTTTAAGAGCCCAAACACTACAAGGTTCGATTAATATTATAAACAACGAAGGAGAACAGAAACATAACCGAAACTATTCTTCTAACAACATGATGTTTGACTCCTCAAGACAATAGCTGAATTGGTAAACTCAAAACAGGTCCAAAACATCACCAGAACACGAAACCTAGTTGGTGAAGGATCACATACCTCAATATAGTGAAGAACAACGAAATACTTGAAGAAACTCAACACCGGAAGCCTGAACACCAATCCACAAGGGTCTATGTTCTTCAAAATCGAGCTAGGATGATGATATGAGAGGTATATGGTGTTGGACAATCTCCAGAACACGTAAATTGGCCAAGGTGAGGGTGAGAAATGAAATGGGGGTTGAGGTCTATAAATAGAAATCTAACCCTTTACGTATGCTAAACACAATACATTACGTACGTAACAACTTCAACGTACGCTATGCTCAAAGATTAGCGTACGTTAACGTCTAGCCATAGCTCACTGACCTGTTTCTGGCATTGGCTTACGTACATTAGTATACAGGTTTTACGTACGTAATCGCTAGGACCTTAGCGTACGTTAAAAATCCCCCTTAGCGTACGTTAAGTCAGTTGACTTTCTTAGCTGGAAAACCGTCCAGGTTCATGCGGAGCCTCTCACGAATCTACAGTGGCCCCCACACGCCGACCCTTGTCGGATCTCGAGTTGACTGAGCTTACGTATGTTAAGCTTGACAGCTAACATACGTTATATTTCAGTCTTAGCGTACGCTAAGATCATCATCTAGCCTACGCTATCACGTGCAGAACCATGCATGCAAAATGTTGGAGATACGAAAACGTAAGGATACGAATACGGGAAACTAACCTTCGATTAATAACATCACAAAGTCGAATCTTACAAGGTCGAATACAGGATAAATATACAATAATTATCCGGGCATTACATACTACCCTTCTAAAAAGAAGTTTCGACCCGAAACTTAAAACGAAAACAATTCCGGGTATCTCGATTTCATACTATCTTCAGTCTCCCAAGTTGCTTCTTCGACTCCATGTCGGGACTACTGGACTTTAACCAAGGAGATCAGTTTATTCGTCAATTGCTTGACTCGACTCTAGAGTATCTTAATTGGCTTTTCTTCGAACGAGCCATCATTAGCCACTTCAATCTCGCCAAAATCAACGATATGACTGGGATCCGGTATATATTTTCGCAATTGGGATACGTGGAATACATTATGAACATGACTCAGTGATGGCGGTAAGGCCAACCTATACGCCAACTCCCCAACTCTTTCAAGGATCTCGAATGGCCCGATATATCTCGGACTCAGCTTTCCTTTCCTCCCAAAATGGAAAATTCCTCGGGTAGGAGAAACCTTTAATAGTACATGGTCCCCAATCTCAAACTCCAACGGGCGACGGCGCATATCTGTATAAGACTTCTGTCGACTCTGGGTAGTTAACAGCCTTTCGTGAATCAGGGCTACCTTCTCTTAGGTCTGAACTATCAACTCTAGTTCCGTCCCGATCAAGTCAGAAGAATCATCCCAACACAGGGGTGATCTACATCTTCTTTCGTACAATGCTTCAAACGGTGCCATCTTAATGGAAGCATGCCAACTATTGTTGTAGGTGAATTAAATCAACGACAAATGAACCTCCCAATCGGTTGACCAATCTAAGGCACAAGCTCTAAGCATATCCTCTACTGTCTGTATAGTCCTTTCAGACTGACCGTCCGTCTGAGGATGATAGGCCGTGCTAAAGTTCAGCTCGGTTCCCAAGGCCTTGTGAACTGCCTTCCAAAAATGCGACACAAAGTGACCATCTCCATCCGAAATAATGGTTTTCGGTGTTCCATGCAATCGGACTATCTCCGTAATAAACACTCGTGCTAACTTCTCGGATCCCCAAGTGTATTTAATACCAAGGAAATGAGCCGACTTGGTTAGTCGATCAACTATAACCCAAATCATGTTCATTCCCGTCTTGGTCCTTGGCATATTGGTGATGAAGTCCATCGATATATCCTCCCACTTCCACTCAGGAATCGGAAGTGGCTTTAAGATCCCGGCAGGCCGCTGGTGTTCAATCTTAACTTGCTGACAGGTTAAACATTTCGAAATGTATTCCGCTACGTCCTTTTTCATATTTCCCCACTAGAAATTTTATTTTAGGTCCTTATACATCTTACTGGTGTCTGGGTGAATAGAATAGGGCGCGTTGTGAGCTTCCTTCAAGATTGTCTGTCTCAAAACATCATCATCGGGGACGCAAAATCGACTCTGAAATCTCAGAACTCCATCATCTTGTATCACGAATCATGGGGCCTTCCCTTTGTTTACTTCATCACATAATCGAAGAATCAAAGAATCATCCAACTGCTCAGATTTGATTTCTTCGATCAACGACGAAGTTAGTTCCATCACACACAGTTTTCCTTGGACTCCTTGTGACCATACTTCGATTCCTTCACGAATCAGTTCTCGTTGAATGCTGGTTTGGGACGTAAGCACTTCCAGCACTCGAAGAGAAACAGGTTTGCGGCTCAGTGCATCAGCTACCACATTCGCTTTGCCTGGATGATAAAGGATTTCCAGGTCGTAATCCTTGATCAATTCCAGCCACCTTCTATGCCTCATGTTTAATTCCTTCCGACTGAAAATATATTTGAGGCTCTTATGATCTGTGAAGATCTGACAATGAGTGCCATGCAAATAATGTCACCAAATATTCAAGGCAAAGACTACAACTGCTAACTCCAAATCATGAGTTGGGTAATTTACTTCGTATGGTTTCAACTGTCGAGAGCATAGGCAATCACCCTATCCTTTTGCATCAACACACATCTCAGACCCTGATTTGAAGCATCGTTGTATACCATGAATCCATCGGTTCCATCTGGTAACGCTAGTATAGGCGCTGTCGTCAGTCTTCTCTTAAGTTCATCAAAACTATCCTGGAATTTCTCATTCCACACGAATTTCTGAGTCTTCTACAACAGCTGAGTAAGCGGACGAGCAATTTTGGAAAATCCTTCTATAAAACGGCGATAATATACAGCAAGTCCTAAGAAACTTCGGACTTGTTTCACGTTATTAGGAGATTCCCATTCCAAGATCGCTTCGACTTTCTTCGGGTCTGCCTGAACTCCGTCAGATGATATCATATGCCCAAGGAAGGTTACTTCCTTAAGCCAGAACTCGCATTTAGAAAGTTTCGCATAAAGCTGTTCATTCCTCATAGTACTCAAAATGATACGCAAATGCTCTGCATGCTCCTCTGGGTCTTTCCAATAGATCAAGATATCATCAATGAAAACAACCACGAATTTATCTAAGTATTCTAAGAATACCCGATTCATCAATTACATAAATACCGTAGGAGCATTGGTAAGTCCGAATGGCATCACCACAAATTCATAGTGCCCGTACCGGGATCTGAAAGAAGATTTTGGTATATCCGATTCCTTAATTCTCAATTGATGGTATCCTGATCTCAAGTCTATCTTCGAGAATACCCTTTCCCCCTGCAGTTGGTCAAACAAGTCGTCGATCCGAGGTATTGGATACTTATTCTTGATCGTCACCTTGTTTAGCTCCTTGTAGTCAATACACAATCGGAGGGATCCATATTTATTCCGGACGAAGTGAACGGGTGCTCCCCAAGGAGAAATGCTAGGTTGAATGTAACTCTTCTGCAATAATTCCTCAAGCTGCTTCTTTAGTTCATACATCTCGGTTGGCGCCATACGGTATGGTGCTCTGGAAATAGGTGCGGCTCCAGGCTCTAATTCGATATTAAACTCTACTTCTCTCCGCGGAGGTAACCCAAGTAGTTCGTCAGGGAATACGTCTGAGAATTCGTTTACCACTGGAATAGATGCGAGCTCTACTCCTTCTTCTTTCTTCATGGCATAACACCACAATCCGTAACAACCCTGCTTTAGTAATTTCACTGCTTTCATGGCTTTGATCAATTTTCCTGAGCTTCCCGGTCTCCATCCTTTGAATAAATGTTCAGACCCATCATCAGCAATGATAGAAATAACTCTCCTTTGGTAATTTAAAATAGCCCCATAACGGTTGAGCCAATCATCTCCGAGAATTAAATCATCACCATGGATGTCGACCACAATAAGATTTGATGGTCAATCACTCCCTCCTATATAGACTGGAAAATCTCTAGGTTCTAGGGTTCCCACAATTCTCTCTCCACTCGGTAATCCCACAACATAAGGCTCACAATCATATAAACACGAGATTTTCAAACGATTAACATAGTTCAGTGATATGAAAGAATGTGTAGCTCCTGAATCGAATAAGACACTAACTGGTTGCAAAAGGATCTGAATCGTACCTGATGCAACAGCAGTGTTCTGATCGTCTGACCTCCACATCTCGTAAAGGCGTGGAGGAACGGACCCAGCACTGGACGCCTCTCTTTTCCCAACATTCTGCTGCTGGAAACCACTTTGCTGTGTTTGGTTCACACTTGTCTCTTTCGGAACCGGTGGAGGAGTGCGAGTACCAATAGTTCTAGTCACATTTCCGCAAAAAGTCGCACGATGGCCTTCCTATCCACACTCGAAACAGGTCACAGAAGGTGCGTAGCAATCGCGCCGAACATGCCGGATTTACCACAGTTATAACATTTCTTCGCTGCATCTGAAAGCATTGATGCTGTCCGGAACTTCTTTCTGCCTCGGGAAGGATGCAGAGGTCTCCTAGATGAATGAAATGAAGACTGGCCCTTGCGGGGCCCACCACTCTTGTTCTCCGTGAAGTTGCCATACACTTTCTGCTTCTTTGCTTCCGTCAATTTCTCCACCGCTGCCTCTTTTATGTCGTAGGCCAACGCTTTGTCCTGATACTGTCGCAAGGTAGTACATTCAAATCCAGACATATATTGATGAATCTCGGGTTTCATCCACATATCGAAATGGAAAATCTTCTCCACCTCGGTCCTGACGAAGTGTCGCACACAAGTCAGCTGGTGATTAAAAGTCTTGATTATGTCTATCACAGATGCCTCCGAACTTTGCGGGGAGAAAAACTCTCGGACTCTAGCCTCTCTAACTGGACGAGGACAATATTGTGCTTCCATCATTAATCTGAATTCCTTCCAGTCAGCATTATGATCCTCAGGTCGAACAGCCTCCCACCAGTCGAAAGCCTCCCCAGTCAGAATATACTGGGCGATTGGAACCTTTTGGTCATCGGGACAGTTAATCCCCGCAAATATTTTCTCTAACTCCTTCAGCCAGTGATCCCAAGTAGGCATCTCAGCAGAACCGTCAAATTTTGGTGGGTACAATTTGACCACCTCAGTAAGCCACTTGTCTTCCCGATTATCCTCGTTGCGCTACTGGACCATCGTTGTCTGCATTCGGTCAACCACCTGAGCAAACTGGGTCATCTGAGCGACCACCTGCTGAAGCACCCCCGGCATGTTAGGATTTGCGTGATCATTCGCTGATCCCTGTTGTCCTCCAGAATGGGAATCGGTTTGACTAGCCGATAATTCTGGGGTAGACGTTAAATCCTCCTATCTCGCATTACCACGTCCGCGTCCACGACCGCGTCTGCATCCACGACCTCCCCTCAACATACTGTAAATACAAATACTCAATATCCAGGGCAAAATTTTCTAAAAGAAAGTCCGTCAATATTCACAAAATAGAAATTAAATAAAACGGTAGTATATAAGATTAGGAGACTTACAACCACGGTCCACATCACGACGCTGGCTGAGCAGTGATGTTACAAACGACCCATAAATCAAATAACGGAAACAGACCCAACTAAACCCGACTGCCAAGATATCCATGAATCTTAGCTCCAATACCATATTCTGTAACACCCTGATATATTCGGAATAATTACAGCGCCGTAAATCCTTTATATAAGAATTTACAAGGCTAATTTGAGAAATACTGAAAATAATACCAAAGTAACATTAATGTTATAATTCAAAACCAGTTCAATAATTCAAATGACTCCATTATTACAAGCATTTCAAACACCAACAAAATACACGTACTCGAGTACTGAAAGATAACTAGAAAACAAGACAACATCAATTTACATCACTGAGCCACTTCATCGTCATGTCGGTACTGTGGTTGCTTCCCCGCTCCTCGGCTACCTGAACATCAAAACTAATGTCCACCCATGAAGGGGTTAGCAAACGATGCTAGTACAAGTATCATAATACATAAATCGGATATGCAACAACAATGCATCATAAATTACATAAAACGGACTTCCGCCACCGGAATCCAACGATGCGATTCCACGTGATTCCATCAATATAACAAAGGGTAATCCAACGATCCAGCGCCCTCAGTATAGGTCCCCATGATGATCTCGTCGGACCAACGCATGGTGGAAAACCCGTCCAACGATCCAGCGCCCTTAGCATAGATCCCCATGATGATCCCGTTGGATCAACGCATGATGGACATCCGATCCAGCGCCCTCAGCATAGATCACTCGATCCCTTCGTATCATCGCAACATACATAAACACAACTATGCACACACATATGCAAAATCGATATGTCCATCAACATGAACATAAAATCAATCAATAACGATATTATGACAATTCAACTGGAATGACCTCATGTTCAACAACATGAATAACAATATGTGTGATCAAAATCCTCAATATTAAACCAATATTCAAAAAAATACGATACTTGCCTTAGAAATGGCGACAAGGATTGCTACCACGAAAAAATCGTCAAACAGCTCGAAGAACTCTCACTCGATCAATCCACCAAAACCCGAACCTTCAACGAACAATAACTGTTGTGGGAGAATCCCTCACAATATGCCGCAAGTGCACGGTGTCAACAAGTAATAAAGTGATAAGTAAAGTATCGTTCCCTCGAGGACTGATTTCACTAAGTACCAAAATATAGTCAACTCATAATTTTATTTGAAGAACAATTATATGGAATTTATTTCTAAACTAATTTCAGAAAATAAATAGTAGTACTAATAATAATAATACTAATAAGGGCGTAGGATTATGATTTTTACCTCAAACAATCAGGAATGATATTTATTCAATTCAATTCACTTTTATTCAATTGATTGTAAGCCAGGAATTCCTATATTATTCTAAAGCCTTTCCCAAGGTCGATAGAAAATACTACGAATTATTAACTCGATATATCCCTATTCGAATTAGATAATTAATAGCTAAAACAGTTCAAGAATTTCCACAATAAATAGGCTTCACAATTCCCAAGAGTATATTCATATCTCACGAAAATTATGATTCGTCTCACAAGAACTATGCCTAAATTTAATCTCCCGAATCCATAAAGACATTCAAAACAATTTAACTGTTGGCCAGACAATTAAAAAGCATTAAGAACAATGAGAAGAATCCAATTCAATAGAATAACGAATGAATTGAAATAATAATAAATAAATCAAACCGTCATGTAATCGGCTACAATCAAAATCTTACTTGATTAGATCTAGGAACTAAGATGCGGAAAAACTAAGAAAAACCGCAAGGAATCCGTGGTCTTGTCGTCGCCCACAAATCTCCTCCTTGTGTTCTTCGCCCTAGCTATCGATCCACTTCCGAGTTTTTTCCCCCCTCGTTTTTTCAGCCCTTCCATGCTTATTTATAGCTCTCCTCAGCCTCTAAAACGCGTCCGTGTGATTAGGTCGAGAACAGGCTCCAAAACAGCCCAGAAATGCGGAATATTCAGCAAAACCGCCTGGTGGGCCGTGGCTCACCCTATCTTCAGCGCATACTTGGGCGCCTTTTTTCCTTCATGGGCCGCGACTCAGCATCCTTGTGCCGCGGCTCAGGGTACAGTTTGCTCTGGACTTTCTGGTTGTCTTCGTATGCCGCGGCTCACTTGGTTTGTGCCGCGGCTCATGACCAAAAACTGCTGTTTTCGCCCGTTTTTCATCGTTTTGGCTTCCGGACTCCGATTTCCTGCAAAACATATAAGAATAGTGCATTAAAAGCTCATTTATGCAGATTTAGGCTCAAGATGGATATAAAATAATGATAAATAAGCGCATAAAAATACGCCTAACAAATACCCCTAAACTTGAGCCTTTGCGTGTCCTCAAGCAAAAATTATCAATTTTAAACAAAATGTATCGTGAATAATCATGCAAGTCCATAATGCTCAACTTAATCAATACTACCCTGAAAATCTCAAAGAATAGTACAAGTATCGTAATAGCGAGTCACATCCAGGACACTGATTCCACTAAGTAACCAATTTCAGTCCTAATCAATCGTTGATGAAGAAAATCAAGCTCAAAGATTAACAAGCGTGAATTTAACTGACCGTCAATATGAAGGGTTAGATTAAACAAGCCAATTCGCCCAGTCCCACGTTCTAGTGGCAAAATTCAAGAGTTTCATTATCAAAATTACTCCTAGGACAGCATTCCCTTATGTATGATCAATAATATGATTCGAGTTAACCACTAGGTTTCGGCTCTCGGGATATTTCATCGGGATGATCCTAGGGTGGATTTCCATTCTCATGTATCGGGGAACCGTTTGACGTAAAAGACACTCATAGGGCACATGGATGCTTGTAGTTACTAAGCCCCCCTCTACAGCGGAGAAAAACTCGAATAGCAATTCCCGCATGTCAAGGTTGCTGTTTTACGCGAGAGTAAACAACGGGTCACGTGAATACCCCCGGTTAATAGGCTTCCCATCATCGGTAATGCAATATTTCTAAATTATTAATCTATTCAGGGTCGTCGTTTTACGCGAGAGTAAACAACGGGTCACGTGAATACCCCCGGTTACTAGACTTCCCATCATAGAACAACTAATATCTCGACTTTTTCTTGGGAAAAACTGTCCGACTCTAAACTCAATTCAAGTGCCAACAAGACTCATGTTACTAGACGACTAGCTAACCGAAAAGTATAACCAACCGTATAGGTGGCAATTTGAAAACACGTATGTCTCCTTTCTTATCTGCTAAGATTTCTACAAAAACGAAAAAATTTCGGACCTAAATGAATACTCAACGAAAACAGAATTCGCTGACTGCATCTCGACTAAAACTCAACCGTTTCTTCCAAAAGAATCAGTATCGTAACATCAGTTTTACACACGGAAGCACGAAAAAATCACGAAAAAATCACGTTTGCAAAAACCATCAATAGCATGCAAGAAAAATAAAGCAATGATGAAATCGCAATTTATAACAAAAAAAAACTAAGAAATTAACGCATGCTTCAACCTATTCCACTACACATAAATTCATCAACAATAAAACTCATTTGAAAATAAAAGAGATAAGGAAAAGAGAATCCTATTCCAAATGTCTTCTTGAACGCCAGCACATGTCTGAGTGGAATCGACTGTCAATCCATACTTCAAATAATGCTCAACATTACCAGGAACCCCCAAACTTAGTCTCTAGTCATGAAATAACAGTAGACATTAAATCAAGAAAGACTAGAATATGAAGAATAATAACTCATTGGGGTTATAAAAAAATATTAGAGAACTAAGGTCCAACAAGAATACATGAATCCAAACGAAATAACAAACAAAGTAAAAAATAAATAAACGAAAAATCAAATAAAAACAACTAACTAGAAAGCAAGTAAAAATGATGGGTTGCCTCCCATCAAGCGCTCTATTTTTCGTCTTGAGCACGACGTGGCAAACAAAAAATTAACGCGGCTTCTTTCTAGGGAGATTGCCAAATGCCCCCTTCTTGCAATCTATAAGCCTCTTATTCCATAAGGGAGGCTTTGGTTCATGCCCGGTTGTCAAAAATAATGAGTAGGAAAAATTATGCGGACAACCAAAAAATAATGGAAGAATATAATAATGATAAGGCATGAAAAAATAAGCAGAGTTCGAATGGGTAAATAATAAAGACTTATCATGCACAACCTCATTAGAACTCAAAGAAACAGCCTCAACGAAATCACAAGTAATGGGGTCAATCTCTCCCATTATGGAGTTAGGAAAAATTATGCGTGGCACCATTAATAAAATTTTAGGCACATAAGTATTCACCTTATTAGTCGAAGTTTGATGACAATTTAATGGAATTTCTTTGGAAACATCATCAATGGTAACCTCTTCTACAAGCTCATCACACTTTATGTAATTATCAGGTGCTGGGGGATCGACCCTAAAACTCAGCATGTGTTTCTTCTCAAACTCCCCCTCAACTTCACTACTAAATATATCAACTGGAAAATAACCATAGTGAATCTCAAGACCACGACGTGCACATTCTCGCTCAAGAAGGGTACTATCAGGATTTTCAAGAGCGTCTACACATTGTTCAAACATGGTCTTTTATTTCGGGGGAGGGGGATGACTGACCCTATTAGGCAAATTATTAAGATCACCGAAATTTATGAAATGCCAAGGGTCACGATACTCAAAAGAAAACATAATAAAAAAAATAAAAAAATAAAAATATAGAGACTAAAAAAAACTTCAAATTAAAATTAGAGTCGCTTGGTATTGATATTAGCGAAAAAATCAGTCCCCGGCAACAGCGCCAACAACTTGTTGTGGGAGAATCCCTCACAATATGCCGCAAGTGCACGGTGTCAATAAGTAATAAAGTGATAAGTAAAGTATCGTTCCCTCGAGGACTGATTTCACTAAGTACCAAAATATAGTCAACTCACAATTTTATTTGAAGAACAATTATATGGAATTTATTTCTAGACTAATTGCAGAAAATAAATAGTAGTACTACTAATAATAATAATACTAATAAGGGCGTAGGATTATGATTTTTACCTCAAACAATCAGGAATGATATTTATTCAATTTAATTCACTTTTATTCAATTGATTGTAAGCCAGGAATTCCTAAATTATTCTAAAGCCTTTCCCAAGGTCGATAAAAAATACTACGAATTATTAACTAGATATATCCATATTCGAATTAGATAATTAATAGCTAAAACAGTTCAAGAATTCCCACAATAAATAGGCTTCATAATTCCCAAGAGTATATTCCTATCTCACGAAAATTATGATTCGTCTCACAAGAACTATGCCTAAATTTCATCTCCCGAATCCATAAAGACATTTAAAACAATTTAACTGTTGGCCAGACAATTAAAAAGCATTAAGAACAATGAGAAGAATCCAATTCAATAGAATAACGAATGAATTGAAATAATAATAAATATATCAAACCGTCATGTAATCGGCTACAATCAAAATCCTACTTGATTAGATCTAGGAACTAAGATGCGGAAAAACTAAGAAAAACCGTAAGGAATCCGTGGTCTTGTCGTCGCCCACAAATCTCCTCCTTTTGTTCTTCGCCCTAGCTATCGATCCACTTCCGAGTTTTCCCCCCCCTCGTTTTTTCAGCCCTTCCATGCTTATTTATAGCTCTCCTCAGCCTCTAAAACGCGTCCGTGTGATTAGGTCGAAAACAGGCTCCAAAACGGCCCAGAAACGCGGAATATTCATCAAAACCGCCCGGTGGGCCGCGGCTCACTTAATCTGTGCCGCGGCTCACCCTATCTTCAGCGCATACTTGGGCGCCTTTTTTCCTTCATGGGCCGCGACTCAGCATCCTTGTGCCGCGGCTCAGGGTACAGTTTGCTCTGGACTTTCTGGTTGTCTTCGTGTGCCGCGGCTCACTTGGTTTGTGCCGCGGCTCATGACCAAAAACTGCTGTTTTCGCCCGTTTTTCATCGTTTTGGCGTCCGGACTCCAATTTCCTGCAAAACATATAAGAATAGTGCATTAAAAGCTCATTTATGCAGATTTAGGCTCAAGATGGATATAAAATAATGATAAATAAGCGCATAAAAATACGCATAACAATAACATCGGTATAACTAACGGTTCCGGATAATTATTCTAAACATCAATGAACATCAAAAGGGCGTGTTTTACCCAATCATACAAGCGTACTAATCTGCCCCATACCATTTCAGTTGAATCAACATTATGCTACTAACCGAACAAAAGCTCATAGTATTCCATCTAAGATCAAATGCATCCTTCGGTCGGATTCTTCAATTATACCATATGATAATTCTTCTTACAAGGATTATAATCATACTCTTCATTAATCCAAAGCAACAAGATATTGGAAATACCCCGACGAACACCATAAGAACTTATTTACTAGGTTGAACTTGATTATTATCTTCTTCATCAAGGAAATATCCCTAAGTTCAATCCATTAAATTTCCCCATACGCATTATTTCATCATATAAAACGTAAGAACGTGATAATCTCAATAAGCATGCCATAATCAGGATCATAGTCTCAGGATACTACGTTTAAGAGCCCAAACACTACAAGGTTCGATTAATATTATAAACAACGGAGGAGAACCGAAACATAACCGAAATTATTCTTCTAACAACAAGATGTTCGACTCCTCAAGACAATAACTGAATTGGTAAACTCAAAACAGGTCCAAAACATCACCAGAACACGAAACTTAGTTGGTGAAGGATCACATACCTCAATATAGTGAAGAACAACGAAAGACTTGAAGAAACTTAACACCGGAAGCTTGAACACCAATCCACAAGGGTCTATGATCTTCAAAATCGAGCTAGGATGATGATATGAGAGGTATATGATGTTGGACAATCTCCCGAACACGTAAATAGGCCAAGGTGAGGGTGAGAAATGAAATGGGGGTTGAGGTCTATAAATAGAAATCTAACTCTTTACGTACGCTAAACACAATACATTACATACGTAACAACTTTAGCGTAAGCTATGCTCGAAGATTTGCGTACGTCAACGTCTGGCCAGATCTCACTGACCTGTTTCTGGCATTGGATTACGTACGTTAGCATACAGGTTTTACGTACGTAATCGCTAGGACCTTAATGTACGTTAAAAATCCCCCTTAGCGTATGTTAAGTCTGTTGACTTGCTTAGCTGGAAAACCGTCCAGGTTCACGCGGAGCCTCTCACGAATCTACACTGGCCCCCACACGCCGACCCTTGTCGGATCTCGAGTTGACTGAGCTTACGTACGTTAAGCTTGACAGCTAACGTACGTTATATTGCAGTCTTAGCGTACGCTAAGATCATCATCTAGCGTACGTTATCACGTGCAGAACCAAGCATGTAAAATGTTGGAGATACGAAAACATAAAGATATGAATATGGGAAACTAACCTTCGATTAATAACATCACAAAGTCGAATCTTACAAGATCGAATACAGGATAAATACACAATAATTATTCGGGCATTACACGATGCCTCCCTTACGTACGTAATGCATCCTTCGTTATGTACATTCGAGTGTTCAAAATTTCGGGCAGCAGAGTCTGGATGACTCTTACGTACGTAAGGGCTTGCACCTTACGTACGTTAGGTTTTGCCCCTAACGTACGTAATCTCTGGAAGTCTATTTATGCTGAGGGTTGACCGATTTCGGGCCATTTCTTCCTCTTTCTCCTTTGATGCGTTTTTGGCGATTTGGGGTGGTTTTGGACGAGCTTTCATTGGCCTTTGATGATAGTAATCATCTCGGTGGGCCTTCTTCGTGTTCATCATCTATTCATCCTTTTCCTCCGAATCAAGGTATTTTCTAAAATTCTAGATTTGTGATAGTTGGGTATTTGTCTCGATTTCGTGATTATAATCCGAAATTGTTGATTTCTTTGTTGTTATCTAGTCATGTTGATCATAACCCACGGTTTGGATTTTCATTTCCATGTTTTTGTCGAGTCGATTCGTGTTATTGGCCGTTTGGGGGAAACCCTTGAACTTTCGTCGTTTGTTTCTTTAATTCAGCGACTTTGGGTCGTGCTATGGAATTCATTTCATTGTTGTTATTGTCGTTCGTAGTTTATTGTCGCGGGTTGGCGTTCGACGGAGTCGACGGGTTCATAGTCGGTTCGTGCCATCCTACTCCGATCGATTCTCCGCGTTTGTGATTATTCGAGGCAAGTACCTTGTTCATACATTTCTTATTTTGTGGATATGATGATTGGAGATCGTTTTGGTGTGTTTGTTTGGTTGTTTGGAATAAACTTTCAAAAGATTCGGTTTAGCCTCGTTAAAGGATCTCTTTCAAAACCGTGTGTATTTTGTGAATGTTGTATTTGCGAATGGTTATGTGAATCCTATGGATATGCCCGACGTTGGTGTTGTGATTTGATAATATACATATATACATATATTATCCCATTTCGGTGCGTCGGTGATTGTGTTGTGCTGTGTGTTTGTTGCCTTTGGGTAAATTGTTTGGATATCCTTGGGATACTATGTTGTGTGTGTGAATGTGTGGATATGGGCGGGGTCTAAGGTGACACATGGCTTGTGATCATGTGGTCAGGATGCAATGAGTCATTGATCCAACTGTGAGAACCTAAGGATACCTACGATGACACATGGCTTGTGATCATATGGTCAGGAGACAACTAGTGATTGATCCAACCGTGAGATGACGTGGCAAGTGATCACTGTGGTATAAGAAAACCTACGGTGACACATGGCTTGTGCTCATGTGGTCAGGAGACAATAAGTGATTGATCCAACTATGAGATGACGTGGCATGTGATCACGGTGGTATGTATATGATTTTTGTATGTGTTTTGCCAGGTCGAGTACCTTGGACGTGTTACCAAGATTTCGTATCTTGGGTGGTTATATTTTGTTGATTTTATGTCCGTCGAGGACACGTAGTGTGGGTTGTGGACCCCGTGAATTATTGTTGGTTTTCATTTGAGAAAGCAAATCTTTGGGCTGTGATCCCTTTTGGTTTTTCAAAAGAGAAGGATTCGATAATCCTAAATTATTTTCCGTTAAAACTCCCGATGGCATTTTAAAACATTTTATAAATTATTCTCTTGATTTGTGATCTTTCGAATTTAGAAAGTTTTACTCAAACTCGTTGTCTCGAGAAGTATTTTTCGTTATGTTTGAATCTTTGAGGATTCTTGATTATTACTATTCTTGGAATATGATTTGTATGACTCGTATTTGCACTTTGTACTTGCACTAGCAAAATAGTGGAATTTTGCTAACCCCCGAGTAATTGGGGGGTGGATGTCTGTATTGCATTCAGGTTTTGGGGAGCATAACACAGGGTTGGCACGAAGGATGATGAATTTTGATCGATACTAATCACATGAGGACCCGTACGATGTTGTATTAGGTTAGTTTTAGTTATTTCCGCTGTAGTATTTTCCCCGTTGTACGGGAGCGTGTTGTATTTTAACCTCTGCGTGGGTATGTATTGAGATTGAGTTGTAAGTATTAATTGAAAGACCAAATCAGTCTACTGGGTCATTTTAGCCTTAAAGGCAATGTTGAGATGTTTGATTTTTGTTACCAACCTGGTAGATCCTTGAGAAAAGGGTCTACGGCGTGTAATATCCCTGAGTGGATTAGGGGTGTTACATAAATGGTATCAGAGCTTAGGTTGTGGAAACCTAGGCTGTCGGGTCAAGTTGTGTCTGTTGAGTCTTGTATCGTCGGATTTTATCTGACGGAGTCGTGTCGTGACGCGTCGTGTGAGTTGTTGGTCGTGATTAGTATCGTGGGGCGATCATCATCTTCGTGTGACCTGTGGATGTAAGTCTCCCTTCTTTGTGCTGTGCCTCGTGTGATGCGAGCCACTTGTATGCTTATTTGTTAAGTGATGTAATCTTCATGTAGATTTTTGGTTTTGTGATATGTGTTTATTCGACTCTTATATTTTGTGTATACGGGGAGTGTTGTCGCTGCTTATGTCTTTGCGACTGTTGTTTTTGTCCGCTGCTAAGGATTTTCAAAATGATTTGCTCGTTTTGCAAGTATTCTCGTGAAACTTTGTACTTAATATGGAATGGTGATGTATATGTGTGTACTTTTCTCACTCCGGGAGGGTCCAACGAGGCCTTATGGGAATCCGTGACTTCAATCTGGATTCACGAGCTTGTTCGCTAGCCAGTTCGGGAGAGTCCTTAGAGGCCTCGAATGGGATCAGTGGTTTTGCCCCAATCCTAGGCAGTTTTCGACTGTGATATTTAGCTATTTGTTTTCCGGTAAAAGACATGTATTGTTTTGATTTAGAACGATTTGATGCGTGTAATATGATGTGTTTAAGCGAATGTCGATATGTGTGACTTACTTGGAAAATCAGGAAAGTGGGCTGTTGCGAAATTCGGTGAACGCAAGTGCACGTTATCGTAGACAAGTAATAAAATGATGAGTAAGATATCGTTCCCACGAGGACTGAATTACTAATTACCGATTTATATGTATTCTAATTTTATTTGAACTATCGAATTTTGAGATGCAAGTTATAATTAAAGAAAAATTGATAAAGGAATAAACAGTAAAAACGATCGCTCGAATAAAGAAAATCAAATAATGAATAAATCTAGGATTGTGAATCCACCTCGGTTTATCTGAATTTACTCTCGATTATCTGAAGTTAATGATTTCACAATTTATTGAAGGCGAAGGTTGCTGAAGTACTCTACCGCCTCTCCCAAGGTCAGTACATTTTTCTAAGGCGAATAATACACTCTATCCCTAGGTGAATTAATTCGACAATAGGCAAAAAGCACGGAATCTTCAGAAAAGCCACGTAGTTCCTATGAGTATATTCCTATCTCACAAGATAAAACGGTTCTCACCAATATTTCCTCACCAACTCTCCTCTCCCGATTCGAGTTGCGTAATTAAAACAATTCAATTATAGGCCACACAATTGAAAGCATTAAAAACAATTGGGAAAACTCAACAGAAAAGGGAATTATATAGATAATCAAAAGTAAATCCGTCAAAACCTCAGTTTCATCACAATCCTAGAACAGGGTTTTAGCATGACATGCTAAAGAATAAAAATACAGAAATAATTAAAGAAAGCATTGATATCAAACGCAGATGAAGAACTTGGATTCCTCCGTTCTTCTGGCTTCCGCTCTCTGCTCCTGGATGTTTTCTGCTTCTTCTCTAAATTCCTCGATTATCCTCCTAGATCGATCTTCTCAATTCTGACCTTGCATGCTTATTTATAACTCTCCTTAGCCTCAAAAACGCATTCGGGAATTAGGTTGAGAACAGGCTCCAAAAACGGCCCAAAACCGCGGCCAACACACCAAAACCGCCCCGTGGGCCGCGGCTCACTTAATCTGTGCCGCGGCTCACCATATTCATCGGGATGCCTGGGCGCTATTTTTTTTCTTCTGGGCCGCGGATCAGCATCCTTGTGTCGCGGCCCCCGGTACAGTCCACTCGGGGCTCGCTGGTTGTCTTCGTGTGCCGCGGCTCACTTGGTTCGTGCTGCGGCCCTGTGCCAAAATTGCCGCTACCGCTTTCATCGCTTCGGCTCGGACTCCAATTTCCTGCAAAACATATAAGAATAGTGCATTAAAATCTCATTTATGCAGATTTAATCATAAAAGGAATACAAAATAATGATAAATAAGCGTATAAAAATACGCCTAACAAATACCCCCAAACTTGAGCCTTTGCTTGTCCTCAAGCAAAAAGAATTGATTACAAATAAAAGAATATCATGAATGATCGTGCAAATCCATAGTGCTCAACTTAATCAATACTACCCTGAAATCCTCAAAGAATAATACAAGTATCGTAATAGTGAGTCACATCCAGGACACTGATTCCACAAAGTAACCAATTTCAGTCCTAATCAACCGTTCATGAAGAAAATCAAGCTCAAAGATTAACAAGCGTGAATTAAATCGACCGCCAATATGAAGGGTTAAAATAAACAAGCTAACTCGCCCAGTCCCACAGTCTAATGGCAAAAATTTCAGAGTTTCATCGTTAAAAATAACCCTCGGATAGTATTCCCTTATATATGATTAATAAATGATTCGAGTTAACCACTATGTTCGGATCTTGGGATGTTTCATCGGGATAATCCTAGGTGGAATTCCATTCTCATTTATTGGGGAACCGTTTGACGTAAAAGACACTCATGGGGCACATGGATGCTTCTAGTTACTAAGTTCCCTCCACAATGGAGAATCAACTCGAATATCTATTCCCGCATGTCCGATTCAAGGTCATTGCTTTACGCGAGAGTAAACAACGGTTACGCGAATACCCCCGGTTACTAGGTTCCCCATCATCGGCACATGCGAAATCTCTAAACCAATAGTCTAATCAGGGTTGTCGTTTTACGCGAGAGTAAACAACGGGTTACGTGAATACCCCCGGTTACTAGACTTCCCATCATAGAACAAATAATATCTCGACTTTTTGGGAAAAACTGTCCGACTCAAAACTCAACTTAAGTGCCAACACGACTCATGTTACTGGACAACTAGCTACGCGAAAAGTGTAACTAAACGTATAGACGGTGATTTAAAAACACATATGTCTCCTTTCTTATCTGCTAAGATTTCTACAAAAACGAAAAAATTTCGGACCTAGATGAATACTCAATGAAAAATGTATATCGCCGACTACAACTCGACTAAGACTCAACCGTTTCTTCAGAGAGAAATCAGTATCGTAACATTAGTTTTACACAAAAAAAAGCACGAAAAAGTCACGAATGTAAATAATATCACGACAAGCAAGGCTAGCAACAAAAAATAACGAAAAATAACAAAAAATGCAAACGAATAAGTACAACAACAGAAAGTAAACCCCCCCAAACTTAGGACATACATTGACCTCAATGTACACAAAATGTAATATGCAATAAAATAAAAGGCCAAGTACTCCCCTACTATCCGCTCATGATCTGGTGCCGGCGTCGTCCGGCGAGGAGGGTGGTATGGCTGACTGAACTGGTGGGATGAAAGGCCCGTCCGGGTGCATAATGTGGGTCGTCCATGCAGCAAGGTGCTCCTGGTGGTAAGCATCTCTCGCTGCCAGGCGCCTCGTCTCACGTCGGTTGGCCCGGCGGGCCTGCTCTCTAATCTCATCTCGGACGGCTGCGATGATGCTCTCTCTCTGTCTGAAACTCCTCTCTCAGGGCAGCCAGATGGGTCTCTCTCTCTCTCCTCATATCCTCTCTCCAAGCAGCCAAGTGACTCTCTCTCCCTCCTCATCTCCTTTCTCAGCCCGTCGAACATCGCCTACAAGTGCTCTCTGTCGGGAGGCGGGCTGGACTCCGCCTGCCCCTGTGTTAGAAGAAGAGGCTCGGGGGACCGCTCGTGTGCCTCATCAAGAAGAAATCCTCGCCCGAGCGTGTGCCGGCGCTCCTCCCCACCGGTCGAAATGCGAAATGATGCGATGATCAATCGGACCACTGGGGCTAGCATCAGCTCATCATCCGACCAAGTCATACCCGATTGGCGGCATAGAGCGCAGATGAGAGAGGGGTGCTTCAGCCCCGTCTTGGCCCCTCCTTGAATACACAGCAGAATAGATCGGACCAGAAGAGGGGCCACATCAAATCTTAGCCCTAAGTGATGGCATATAGTGTATGGGCACGACAGAGTAAAACAGAGCGAATCTGCGAGGTAGGATCTACACGAGCGCAGATGAAATACAACCAGGCTTGCCCGAGCCGACTGAGGCGCGAGCTCTTAAAGTAGAAGGCCGAGGAACCCGGGGCGCGCATCTCCCAGATGGAATCGGGCTGTGTGAGTGTCTCGAGCAGGGCCTCCCTCGTGAGGCCACTCATAGCTCGCGTATATGCTGTATCGTCAACCACAGGCACCTCGAATAATCTCCGGATGGCGGCTATTGAAAAATCCACCATAATGCCTCGGACAACGACCTGCGTCCGAGTATCTAACTGCGGTATCATCTGCCCCGTTCGAATGTGCTTCAGCAGAGCGCTAGCATAAAACTCCTGTATAATGGATATCACCACCGGTTCGGGAGGCGCAGCGAAACGGGCCCACCCCATCTCATCGATCATCGTCAGAAGCTCCTCGTCCTGGGGGGCTGGAGTGAATCCCCGCTCCGGAATCAAAGGTCGAGGACGGATCTTTTCATTGAAGATTTTATGAATCTCCAGGTCGGAGAATTGGTGCGACTCCAACTCGGCTCAGCTCTGTGAAGTTTCCCCTCGTGTGGGGTACGATTGCGTCCTGGCCCTTGTGCTAACCTTTCTCTTTCTAGCCATACCGAGTCCTGAAAGGATAAACACCGGAATTTACTTAAGCAATAAGGAGAACAACACCACTCGGCTAAGGATATGCAAAACGTGAATCAAGAATTGAACGAGCTTGCACCGTCGTGAAGGAAAATTAAAATTGAGCATTTCACGTTTAAACTTGACGTAAGGGTTGGGGTTCGCTGTAAATTCAGAAACGAATTCGTTGCACATAGTTTCGAAACATTGGCTTTAAAATTTTTCATTTATCCATTTCATCAAACACCTTGTGTGCATAATTTTAGTTGAGGAACAAAAAGCATGACCATATCTTAATTCAATCCCCAAAAACAACAACACAAATCGATCGTTATGACAAACGACATATAACATAAACAATTCATTCATAATCGACAGATAACATCAATAATCAATCAAAAACTTCATATTCCCAACTCAACCTTTGATAGAACTTTGAAAAACTAACAACATAATCAATATCAAATGAATAACAATAACTTACTTTTCAAAATATGTGTCAATAAGGATTAAGAAATTTAGGATTACGTGACTTAGATTGTAGTATGCGAGAAGAAGAGGAAGTTGAGAAGAGGGTCAGCCGATCGATGTGCGAAGAAAGGAAAAGAAGTTACCTGGGGTGCCGACCGATCTGTGTTATAAAGGTACCTAGGCCTGTTCAAATTCGCAGCAGGGGCCGCGGCACAGCTTAAGTGAGCCGCGGCCCAGAGTACAGCCTGCTTAGGCCTGTTGGTTTGTTTTGCCATGTGCCGCGGCTCAGCATTCTTGTGCCGCGGCTCGTAGTGTTAGTGTGCCGCGGCTCAACACATATGTGCCGCGGCCCGTAGTACAGGTCCCTGGGCATATCTGGTGCATCTGGTGTGCCGCGGCTCAGCGCATATATGACGCGGCTCAGGGATCGAGTGTGCCGCGGCTCAGTAAGTTCGTGCCGCGGCACAGAGTACAGTTCGGTTGGCCTTTTCCTTCAACTTGTGTGTGCCGCGGCTCACTATCCTTGTGCCGCGGCCCTTTACTCAAATTTCCCCTGGGGTGACTTCTGCACAGAATTTTCAAAAGAAAACACTTAGAACGCGAGAGATAAGCATATCAAAGCAAAAAAATGACGAAAAATAAAGATCTAAAAAAAACAAGAAAATACTGAAAAATAACAAAGCTACAACTAATACTCGGGCTGCTTCCCGAGAAGCGCTAAGTTTATAGTCTTCAGTCGGACTTATTGAAAATCAGTTCGCTTTTCGCAAACACCATTTGAACTCCGCCCTGTCCATCGAACCATTAATATGTGTTTTAAAATTTTGACCATTGGTCTTTAACAATCCGATTTTCGGTTTGGACACCCAATGTTCTTTGCGAAAAGATTTAACAAAAACAACTTTCCGAATCACCCATTTTGCACATGACTTGGCGCCCGTTTGACATCCGGCTTAATTTTCAACTCCATGGGTGAACTTAGGACAGAATGAGACTTTTCCGATTGTAGATGAACGGATGTTGAAGACGACATATTCAAATGCCTAATATACGCGACTTGCTCTTCATTCTTATTAGGCATCGGGGCAGCTGAAACGGATTCTGACTTTTTCGACCGATAATTCTTCCGGTGTGTGTCCTTCGCAAAGGTATCTACACTTTCTATTTGCGAACTCTTTTCGACACCACTTGGACACGGAAAGGATTTAAACACTTGGAAAGTGACTTGCTCATCTTGTACCCGTAGAGTTAGTTTCCTTTTTTCCACATCTATGAGAGTTCGGCCGGTAGCTAAGAATGGTCTTCCCAAAATAATTGGGATGTCTTGGTCCTCCTCCATGTCGAGCACAATGAAATCGGCCGGAAAGATGAATTTATCAACCTTTACTAAGACGTCCTCTATTACTCCCCTCGGATATTTGATCGATCTATCGGCTAATTGTAAAGAGACAGTGTCGGCTGGCTTCCCAATTCCAAGCTTCTTAAAAATAGACAGAGGCATGAGATTAACACTAGCGCCGAGATCGCACAACGCCCTATCAAAAGAGAGGTTTCCTATGGTGCACGATATATTGAAGCTTCATGGATCCTTCAATTTTGGCGGAAGCTTTTTCTATAGAATCGCGCTACACTCTTCAGTCAGTGCCACTGTCTCATATTCCTCGAGCTTCCGTTTGTTAGATAAGATCTCTTTCATGAACTTGACATAGCTCGGCATTTTTTCCAACGCATCAGCAAATGGAATATTTATATGTAGTTTCTTGAAAACGTCGAGAAACTTGGAAAATTATTTGTCCACCTTTTTCTGTTGTAATCGCTGCGGAAACGAGACGGGTGGTACATATGCCTTCGGATTGTCAGGAAACAGTTTCGAGGATCTAGAAATTTGCGATTCCTCGCTCTCCAAGTTTTTCTTCTCTTCATCCTCACTTCTCTTTTCGTTCCTCTCGGGCTGGTCACACACTTCTTTCCCGCTTCTCAAACTGATGGCATTGATACTTTCTCTAGGGTTTGTCTCGGTCATACTTGGCAAGGTACCCTCCGGGAGGGCTGTTAACACATTTGCTATCTGGCCTAGTTGGACTTCCAAGTTGCGAATAGAAGCGGAATGGTTTTGCAAGGTTGCTTCGGTACGGGTCATGAGCTGACTCGTATTTGCTGCTAATTTCGCAATTGCTTCCTCTAGAGAAATTTTTGGAGCGGGAGGAGATGGCTGTTGGTGTTGAGCAAATGGAGGTTGGTTCGAGCTTTGTCCGTTTCTCCATGAGAAGTTAGGATGATTACGCCACCCCGGATTATAAGTGTTGGAGTACGGATTGTTTTTCCGATTACCGTTCCCCACGAACCGAGCTTGTTCCATCGGAGGTTGCTCGAAAGGGTTTCCGACTTGGCACTCTGCGCTAGGATGAGATCCGTTGCACCAATTACATGATTCAATGGTAACGGGGGAAGGAGCATGTGAAAAGGCTTGAAGTTGCTGCGTCAAGGCGGCGACTTGAGCCGACAATTTAGAAATCAGATCGTTGTTGGAGATTTCCATTACTCGTTTTGGGTTTACTCGTTCGGAAGGCCACTAATAAGCATTCGCACCATCGCCTAATAGAGAGTGGGCTTCGGCCATCGTTTTTCCCATCAACGCTCCTCCAGCGGCTGCATCCACAAGAGTGCGTGTAGAAGCACTCAATCCGTTGTAAAATGTTTGAATTTGTAGCCAGTCAGGTAAGCCGTGGTGTGGGCATCTCCTCAGTAAATCCTTGTATCGCTCCCAAGCTTCGTGAAGCGACTCCATATCAAATTGCCCAAAAGTAGTAATTTCGTTCCTCAGCCTCGCCGTCTTTGATGGTGGGAAGAATTTAGCCAGAAAGTCTTGTACTAATTCCGCCCAAGTCGTGATAGAGCCCGGCGATAAAGAGTTCAACCAAAATTTTACTTTGTCCCTCAAAGATAAAGGGAAAAGCCGTAGACGAATAGCATCATCGGTGACACCGTTGTTTTTGAAGGTGTCACAAATCTCGAGAAACGACGTGATGTGTGCGTTCGGGTCATCGTTCGCCAATCCACAAAACTGGCTTGCTTGCACCATCTGAATTATAGCCGGCTTGATTTCGAAGTTGTTCGCTTGGATGGTTGGACGCTGAATTCCTGAAAAGTTCGCATTTATTTGTGGCATAGCATAATCGCGGAGTGCTAATGCCGGTTGAGCTTGCTGAATGGGGTTGTCTGCTTCGTGATTTCCCGTGTTATCGGCCATGGTGACTGTTGTCGGTAGCTCTCGTTTCTCCTTTTTGCTTCTCTGAAGAGTGCGCTCGAGTTCGGTATCCAAAGGTAGTAGGCCTTCGTTACCGAATTTTCTCATGCACTAACCGGAAATTCCTGAAAGGAAAAACAAATAAATAAAAATACACAAAAATTAAATAAAAATTGTTCAAACTAAGACTAGAAATACTGAAATCGATATTAGTGAAATAATCAGTCCCCGGCAACGGCGCCAAAAATTTGTTGCGAAATTCAGTGAACGCAAGTGCACGTTATCGTAGACAAGTAATAAAATGATGAGTAAGATATCGTTCCCACGAGGACTGAATTACTAATTACCGATTTATATGTATTCTAATTTTATTTGAACTATCGAATTTTGAGATGCAAGTTATAATTAAAGAAAAATTGATAAAGGAATAAACAGTAAAAACGATCGCTCGAATAAAGAAAATCAAATAATGAATAAATCAAGGATTGTGAATCCACCTCGGTTTATCTGAATTTACTCTCGATTATCTGAAGTTAATGATTTCACAATTTATTGAAGGCGAAGGTTGCTGAAGTACTCTACCGCCTCTCCCAAGGTCAAGACATTTTTCTAAGGCGAATAATACACTCTATCCCTAGGTGAATTAATTCGACAATAGGCAAAAAGCACGGAATCTTCAGAAAAGCCACGTAGTTCCTATGAGTATATTCCTATCTCACAAGATAAAACGGTTCTCACCAATATTTCCTCACCAACTCTCCTCTCCCGATTCGAGTTGCGTAATTAAAACAATTCAATTATAGGCCACACAATTGAAAGCATTAAAAACAATTGGGAAAACTCAACAGAAAAGGGAATTATATAGATAATCAAAAGTAAATCCGTCAAAACCTCAGTTTCATCAAAATCCTAGAATAGGGTTTTAGCCTGACATGCTAAAGAATAAAAATACAGAAATAATTAAAGAAAGCATTGATATCAAATGCAGATGAAGAACTTGGATTCCTCCGTTCTTCTGGCTTCCGCTCTCTGCTCCTGGATGTTTTCTGCTTCTTCTCTAAATTCCTCGATTATCCTCCTCGACCGATCTTCTCAATTATGACCTTGCATGCTTATTTATAACTCTCCTTAGCCTCAAAAACGCGTCCGGGAATTAGGTTGGTAACAGGCTCCAAAAACGGCCCAAAACCGCGGCCAACACACCAAAACCGCCCCGTGGGCCGTGGCTCACTTAATCTGTGCCGCGGCTCACCATGTTCAGCGGGATGCCTGGGCGCTATTTTTTTCTTCTGGGCCGCGGCTCAGCATCCTTGTGCCGCGGCCCCCGGTACAGTCCACTCGGGGCTCGCTGGTTGTCTTCGTGTGCGGCGGCTCACTTGGTTCGTGTCGCGGCCCTGTGCCAAAATTGCCGCTACCGCTTTTCATCGTTTCGGCTTCCGGACTCCAATTTCCGGCAAAACATATAAGAATAGTGCATTAAAAGCTCATTTATGCAGATTTAATCATAAAAGGAATACAAAATAAGGATAAATAAGCGTATAAAAATACGCCTAACATGGCCCCCCTCGGGCTGGGACCTCGTGTCGTCATCCTAAGACGGTTACTCGATCGCGTGAACAGAGGGGGAGTATTACACCTTCACTGAGTAATGTGAACAGCTCGAAGACGTGTTATAACTGTAGTCGAGCGGGCCATACCGCGAAGAATTGTCGTTCACCATTAGTCAGCTGTTTCGATTGTGGTCAATTGGGATACCGAGCCATGCATTGTGAGATGGTAGCTGAGAGGTTTGGGGATCGAGATTCTTTCTCTGTTCCAAAAGGACACGGAGATGCCTAGTGTGGGTTTTGAGAATTGCGGTGTAGTCCGAATTGTTTGTGGTTGTCCTTGCGGATCATTTGTGTTTATTTTCTATTTTCTTGACTGTGCATGTTTTCTTGTAATAAGTATCTCCTGTTTTGTGATTGTTCGGATAGTTGGCTTGATTTTGTTATCTATTTGGTGATACTTGACGCTAGTTGGTTTTATTATGTCTTTGCTTTTGACATTGTGATGATTGTCGTTGAGCATGCTTTCGCGCCGTATGTCTCTTTCCGTTTCTTGTAACGTTTTGCCGATGGGCATAAGTTACGCGGTTCTTGTGTATCTCATTGAGATGTTCCTGGTGGGATATTGATCCTCCCTACTTGTTTTAAGTTTCGGGACGAAACTTCTTTTAAAGAGGGTAGTATGTAAAATCCGCGATTTCAAGTTTCGGAAAATTTCTTATTTTGGTAGGAGTCCGTTTTGACGGCTCGTTTGTGACCATTTTGTCACTCTTAGTATGATTAATTCTGTACTTTTTGTCATCCGAGTTCATTTCGGTGTCGTTTTGTTGAGTTCCGTATTCTTAAGTGACTTTTCCGCACTTAAGTTCGATTCTTGCGAATCTCGTTCGAAACTGTTGTTACGTGTTTCCAATAAGTTCATTTAACATTGTTATACGTGTTGTGAGCTTTGGCTGGGTTATCCATTGTCGTATCGTCATTTTTCGGACGTTTGGGCCGTTTTGTAATTTCCCAAAGTTTTGGGTACTTTTTCATACCCGTTTTTACCTATCTTCGGTTTCGGAATCATGTGTTTGTTTAAGTGCTTAAACTCGTGTTTTGATTGTTGTACTACTCGTATTATTCGACCGTAGTGTTGTACTACTCGTATTATTCGACCGTAGTAATTCGTGTTCATCGCGTTCCGCGACCCTTTTCGAACCTAACATCTGGCAGCTGTTCTGTACTGCCAGATGGATAACTTGCGTTATCCATCATGTGTAGCGTATGCTAGCTAGCGATGCCTCCCTTACGTACGTAATGCATCCTCCGTTACGTAGGTTAGAGTGTTCAGGATTTCGGGCAGTAGAGTCTGGATCACTCTTACGTACGTAAGGGCTTGCACCTTACGTACGTTAACCATCTAACGTACGTTAGGTTTTGCCCCTAACGTACGTAATCTTTGGAAGTCTATTTATGCTGAGGGTTGACCGATTTGGGTCATTTCTGTAACACCCCCAAGTTATTCAGGGCTTATTACAGCGCCGTGAGCCCCGTCGTGGGACCCACAAGGCTAAACATACGCGGAACTATAAATTTTGACCGAGAGGGTCTAAACACAATGAAATGAATAATAATACAAAGGGTATTCAAACCATAACCAATGTATCCAAATACGTCACAACACAAAACAATACTTCGGCAACGCAGGCCGGAACATCAAGGAAACTGAAAAGCAATACTCGAGTATTTAATATCCATTCCAGTACAACAACACTGAATGGAGGAACACAGAATACAACCGGAGATAAGACACAGTATCACGCTTGCCCATCATCTTCATGTCGACCCGATACCTGCCTGCCCGCTCCCCTGGAACCTGAAATACATAAAAAGTATTTCCCCCATAAAAAGGGTTAGCCGTCGAATAGCTAGTGCAAGTATATCGAATATGAAATACAATACTCCTCGACAATAAAGTAGAAGTAACCGTCAATTCATCATTTCAAGACTAGTATTTCGGAATAACTAAATCTCATAGCATCACATCAATACATACATGATCAACCGTGGAACCGCACCAGAGGCTACGGAACCCTCAGAGGACTCATCGGTCCATCCCAGAGTGGTTAACTTATATGATCCGTGGAATCTTACCATAGGCTACGAAACCCTCATAGGACCCGTCGGCCTATCCTAGAGTGGATATAATTAAACATGCCATTCATATATCTTACTTTCAAAGTCGAGAACGTACAATCATAAATATATACTTGCCTTTGAGACATATAGAAATCGAACGGAAAAGAGTATGAGTTTGGTACGTCCAAGAACGCACTTCCGGTACCTAAACTAATCGTAAGGGATATGATAATAAAAAATCCATACTCATAACTCACGAAGAAACTCCCGAAACCCGTCTACGATCCACGAAAATACAAGGGTAAACAACTAGAGGTTTAAAAATCACCCAAACCCTCACAAGTCCGAACACGGTACAAACCAATTCGTAAAATCGTAGGAAAAACATGTATATGGGATAGATGCATCATCATCTCAAGATTCTCAAGTTTCAAAACGGATAAATCGGACGAATCTAAGAAAAACCCCAAAATTCCCAAAAATTAGGGTTCTAAGAATTTTTACCTTGATTTGGAAGATGGAATGGATTAGATGTTATGAAATCCTTGTTCTCCAACCAAAGATGTTGATATCTGAAGAAGGATCGCCTCTGAACTCTCCAAATCGCCGAAACCCGCTGCTCCCGATCGGAAAAGTCAGAACAATGAGAAAAATGACGAAATGGAAGTCAACTGTCCAATATATACTCGCCCAGTATACCGCACGCTACGACTCTAATATTAGCGTGCGCTAGCGGGGTCACCGGGTAGTCCAGTGGCTTCTGTCGGCCCCATTAGCGTGCGTTAAGTATACTGTTGCATGCGCTAACCTCATTCCTTTAGCGTGCGCTAGCCGAAAATTAGCGTGCGCTACCTGGAAGATGGTGTCCAGAAATTGGAGTCCAGAACCTACTATCCTCTGCCCTGCCGAGTCTTAGCATGCACTACTGTGATAGCTTAGCGTGCGCTACACAACACTTATAGCGTGCGCTAGCCGAAGTCTAGCGTACGTTACCTGATAGTCCAGACAACCTGACAACTTCACTGCCTATGCCGACCCAGCCCGTTAGCGTGCGCTACGAACGTATTACCGTGTGCTATGAATAGCATGCGCTAGCTAACTCCTAGCGTGCACTAATTGCTAGTCCAGAGAGAAGGATGAGTTAATGGTTCTGACCTGGCTGGTCCCTTAGCACGCGCTATGGCTCAAACCTAGCGTGCGCTACTCAAGAAGAATTAGCGTGCGTTATCCTAGGCCTAGCGTGCGCTATTTCTCTGACCCAGAACACTTCCGCAAGGTCTAAACAACACGATTATGATCCAAACAAGGTACGAAACTCTATAACAATATCGACAACATCACAAAGAGTTTACAGAGCGACAAAATAGGAAGAACAGCAAGGTCAAACAATTAATAAAAAGTACGGGTATTACATTCTCCCCTTCTAAAAAGAAGTTTCGTCCCGAAACTTAAGAAATAAAAAGTTCGGGATGCTCTGACCGCATCTTCTCTTCCGTGTCCCAAGTCGCCTCCTCGACTCCATGTCTCGACCATTGCATTTTAACCAATGGAATGGTCTTAGGCCGAAGTTGTTTCTCACGATGCTCCAGGATCTTCACGGGTCTCTCCGGGAAGGTGATATCCTTGCTACGTCAATCTCACCATAGTCGATAACATGACTCGAATCCGGCAAGTACTTTCTCAACTGAGACACATGAAAACACTATGGACGTGACTCAAAGCTGGAGGCAGCACCAATTGATAAGCTAGCTCTCCAAACCTGTCCAAGATCTCGAAAGGTCCGATATACCTCAGACTAAGTTTCCCCTTTTTCCCGAAACGGAAAACCCCTCTGGTCGGCGACACTTTGAGTAGAATATGATCCCCCACTTCAAACTCCAAAGGTCGACAACGAGTATCAGCATAATATTTCTGACGGCTCTGGGCAGTCAGCAACCGGTCTCGGATAATAGAAATATTTTCCTTGGTCTTCGTCAACATATCAGGCTCCGTTCCGATTAGCTCCGAATCTTCTTCCCAACATAATGGTGACCTACATCGCCTACCGTAAAGTGCCTCGAATGGTGCCATTTTGATCGGCGCATGCCAACTATTATTGTAGGCAAACTCGATCAACGGCAAATAAAGTAACCAATCATTACTCCAGTCTAGGGCACCAGCCCGCAACATATCTTCCAATGTCTGAATCATCCTCTCCGTCTGACCGTCTGACTGGGGATGAAAGGACGTGCTCAATCTCAACTCGGTACCCAAATCCTGGTGAACGACCTGCCAAAAATGCGATACGAAACGACCGTCTCGATCATAAACAATGGTCTTGGGGGCACCGTGCAATCTTACGATCTCAGCTATAAAAGTTCGAGCCAATCTCTCCGGTCCCCAAGTATCCTTAATACCCAAGAAGTGTGCAGACTTGGTCAACCGATCGACGATTACCCAAATCATGTTCATTCCGGTTCCAATTCTCGGCATGCCCGTGATAAAGTCCATAGAGATATCTTCCCACTTCCATTCGGGAATGGGAAACGGCTTCAACAACCCCGCCGGTCGTTGATATTCGATCTTGACTTGCTGATACGTCAAGCACCCGTAGTACAAACTCCGTGACATCCTTCTTCATGTTATTCTACCAAAAATTTAGTTTCAAGTCTTTGTACATCTTACTCGTTCCTGGGTGGATTGAGTAAGGCGTAGCATAAGCTTCTCGGAGAATTCTCTGCCTCAACTCTAGATCATTCGGAACACAAAGTCTGCCCTGAAATCTCAGAGTACTATCCTCGTGAACCACAAAACCAGGGGTTTTTCCTTTAATTACATCTTCCTTCAGTTGAGAGATCATCGGGTCACTCCATTGTTTCCCTTTGATGTCGTCAACTAAGGACGAAGTAATTTCTAGAGTACATAATTGTCCTTGTAAGCCAAACTTCTATTCCTTGCTCAATTAAATCCTGACGAATCTTTGTCTGAGACGTAAGAACCTCGAGCATTTGAAGCGATGCCGATTTACGGCTCAAAGCATCCGTGACAACATTGGCTTTTCCTGGGTGGTAAAGTATTTCCAAATCGTAATCCTTTATCAATTCTAACCAACGCCTCTGTCTCATGTTCAGCTCTTTCAGACTGAAAATATACTTCAGGCTCTTGTGACCGGTATAAATCCGACACGGAGAACCATACAAATAATGTCGCCAAATCTTGAGTGCGAAGACAATTGCGGCCAACTTCAAATCGTGAGTAGGATAGTTCATCTCATATGGCTTTAGTTGTCGTGACGCAAAAGCTATCGTCTTATCATGCTGCATAAGCACAATGCCAAGACCTTGACCCGAAGCGTCACTATAAACCGCAAATCCCTCACTACCATGTGGTAAAGCTAGGATCGGCACTGAAGTCAAACGTCTCTTCAGCTCATCGAAGCTCTGCTGTCTCTCATTCGTCCAAACAAACTTTTCTGTATTCTGGAGTAATTTCGTAAGCGGCCGAGCGAGTTTCGAGAACCCCTCAACAACCTGACGGTAATACCCAACAAGGCCCAGAAAGCTACGAACTTCCTTAACATTTTTAGGTGGTGCCCAATCTAGTACTGCCTCAGTCTTCTGCGAGTCTACACGAACCCCTTGGCCGAGAACACATGGCCGAGAAACATAACTTCTTCCAACCGTAACTCACATTTCGAGAATTTTGCATAGAGGTGCTCGGTTCTTAAAATATCTAGCACCAAACGCAAGTGTCGGGCATGTTCCTCTTTATCTCGAGAATAGATCAAAATGTCGTCAATAAAGACGACTACAGACCTGTCGAGGTACCCGATGAATATCTTGTTCATTAACTGCATGAATACTGCCGGTGCATTAGTCAAACCAAAAGGCATAACTACAAATTCATAATGCCCATATCTCATCCGAAATGCAGTCTTCTAACGTCGGACTCTTTCATCCCGAGTTGATAGTACCCTGACCTCAAATCAATTTTCGAGAAAACTGCAGCCCCTACAACTGATCAAATAAATCGTCTATACGAGGCAAAGGATACTTGTTCTTGATGGTCACTTTGTTCAGCTCACGGTAGTCGATGCACAAACGTAGTGAACCATCCTTCTTTCTCACAAAAAGAACAGCGCACCCCAAGGCGAAGCGCTCAGTATGATGTACCCTTTTTCCAATAATTCTCCCAGTTGATTCTTTAATTCTTGCATCTCGGAAGGTGCCATACGATAAGGTGCCTTAGAAATCAGAGCCACACCAGGCTCTAAGTCTACATAAAATTCTATCTCCCGATCTGGCGGTAATCCCGGAGATCATCCGGGAAAACATCGGGATATTCATTAACAACCGGAATCGAAGAGAAATCGACTTCGTTCCCTTCCGTCTTCAAAGCGTAACAGCAATAGCCCGCACAACCTTTATTCAAAAGTTTTACGGCCTTCATGGCGCTAATAAGTAACTTAGATTGGCCCGACTTATGTCCTAAAAATGAGTACTCGTATCCTTCTTTAGTCATCGTGGTGATAACCTTGGTACGATAATTCATAATCGCTTGGTGACTATCAAGCCAATCCTCGCTGAGGATCACGTTCTCGCCTTCCATATCAACTACAATCAAATTCGATAACTATTCTATACCGGATATAATCACCGGAAAATCTTTAATCTCCCGGTTCCCCATAATTCTATCCTCGCTAGGTAGTTTCACAATGAAGGGATCGCAAGCAGTCATACAAGTTATATTCAAACGGCATACACACTCCAAGGAAATGAAAGAATGGGTAGCACCCGAATCAAAAAGTACACGAACTGGATGAGATAAAATATCGATGGTACCTGAGGCCACCGCTGCATCGGGTTTGTTTGTTCGAATCTAACCAATAAGACCAATAAAAGGCTTGAATCTAACCAATAAGACCGAGTTTTTGTAGAGTTCCGACTCGAATACATGTAATATGGTCTTATCCCCCATTAACAAGACTTAATCAGAAAGTAAAGGTTTAATCTAAGATATTATAGCCAATTCTCAATACAAAATGCTCGAATCTAATCAATAAACAAGAGTTTTCATGGAGTTCCGACTCGAATGCATGTAATGTGGTTTTATCTCCTATTAACACGATTTAAGCAAGAAGTAAAAGCTTAATCGGATCTATTATAGTCAATCCTTGCTACAACAAGACTTAATCAAGAAGTAAAAGTTTAATCCGAGCTCTTATAAGCAATTTTGGGTATGAAAGGCTCGAATCTAATCAATAAATCCGAGTTTTCATAGAGTTCCGACTCGAATGCATCTTACGTGGTCTTATCTCCTATTAACAAGACCTAATCAAGAAGTAAATTCTTAAGCTATTTCTCAATATAAAATTCTCGAATATAATCAATAAACCCGAGTTCTCGTAGAGTTCCGACTCGAATATGTAATATCCGCAATTTCGATTTTCGGTAAATTTCTTTTTTTTTTGGCGGGAGTCCATTTTAACTGCTCACTTGTAACCATTTCGTCATTCTAAGAATGATTAATTCTGCACTTTTGTCATCCGAGTTTTTTTTGGTGTCGTTTTGTTGAGTTCCGTGCTTCTTAGCGACTTTTACGCACTTGAGTTCGATTATTGCGAATCTCATTCGAAACTGTCGCTTCGTGTATCCCGTAAGTTTGTTTAACTTTGTTAGACGTGTTGTGAGCTTCAGTTTGGTTATTCGTTGTCGTATCGTGATATTTTGGTCCTTCGAACCATTTCATAATTTCCCAAAGTTTTGGGAAACTTCTTTCGTATTCCTCACTCCGACCTTCTTGGAGTGTCGTGATGAGTTTTGGTGCGATCCTACTACCTGTGCAGTAGGAATAGCGCACGCTATTTGAGATTGCTAGCGCACGCTAAGGCTCCGTTAGCACACGCTAACGGAGGGTGCATAATTGAGGCAGAAGCTACTGCCTTCGACTAAGAGTTCGATAGCGCATGCTATGTAGTGGTGTAGCGCGTGCTAATGGCAGGAGTAAGCGCACGCTAGAGTAGAATAGCGCACGCTAACTGTTGGTCAGGAACAGTCAGAAGCCACCAGACTGGGTTGGAGGATTTGTTAGCGCATGCTAATATTCGTGATTAGCGCACGCTAACTGTGCAGTTGTGCAGCACGTCATTTGTTGATGACTCGATAGCGCATGCTAATTTGGATGGTTAGCGCGCACTAAGCTGTCCAGTATATAAACTGGACATCAGTCGTGAATTGTCATTTCCATTTCATTTCTTTTCCTCTCCGCGGGTTTGAGATGAGGGCGACTACGGTTTGGACTTCTGGTCGACTTTTATTACATCCAATGTGTTTTGGAGAGTTCTAGGTGATTGAAAAATCATCTAATCCGTTGTTCTTCGTTGGATCGAGGTATTTTTTCCTAGAGTTGAATTTTTGGAGTTTTGTTCTTGATCTCGATCTTAGTCTGATTTTGATGAATCAGTTGGTGCTATATGATGTTATCAATCGTGTTCTATAGAATGTATGTCCATATTTCGAGTTGGTTTAACTCGATTGATGATTCGAGTGTTCTTGGGTAATATTGAACATTTAATGGTCCATTAAATGTTCCAATGATTTTTCCTTCGATAGTTTAATGTAATTCCCGTTGTTATTGGTCTCGATCCTCGTTGTGATCGTGTTTTTGTTGTTTCTTGTGAGAGATGTAGGTTTCGGGGCACTTCAGTCGAGCCAAGTTAGTCGGAGGATTCGTGTGCCGATTTCGAGGCAAGTACCTTGTTCATACATTTCTTGTTCTGCGGATATGACGATCGGTGATCGTCTAAGTGTGTTTGTTTGGTTGTTTGAAATGAACTTTCAAAAGATTCGCTTAAACCTCGTTAAAGGCTCACTTTCAAAACGTGTGTGCATTTGTGAATGGTGTGTTTGTAAATGATTAAGTGAATCATATGGATATGTTTGGTGTTGATGTTGTGCTTTGATAATGCATATATATATATATATATTACCTCATTTCGGTGCGTTGTGATTTGACATTTGTGTCGTGCTAAGTATTTGTTGCCTCTGGGTGAATTGTTGGGATATCCTCAGTGTACTGTGTTAAGTGGTGTGAATGTGTGGTCATAGTGTAGCTGTGAAGCTGGGCGAGGTCTACGGTGACACATAGCTTGTGATCATGTGGTCAGGATGTAATAAGAGATTGATCCAACCGTGAGAGCCTAAGAAAACTACGGTGACACATGACTTGTGATCGTGTGGTCAGGATGCAACAAGTGATTGATCCAACCGTGAGAGCCTAAGAAAAACTATGGTGACACATGACTTCTGATCGTGTGGTCAGGATGCAACAAGTGATTGATCCAACCGTGAGAGCCTAAGAAAACTACGGTGACACATGACTTGTGATCATGTGGTCAGGATGCAACAAGTGATTGATCCAACCATGAGAGCCTGATGACATGTGTCAAGCGATCACGGTGTCATGGATATGATTGTGGATGTATTTTTTGCCAGGGTCGAGTACCTTGGATGTGTTACTAGGATTTCATATCTTGGGTGGTTACGTTTTGTTGATTTTATGTCCGTCGAGGACACGTGGTGTGGGTTGTGGACCCCAGGAATTGTTGTTGGTTTTTATTTGAGAAAGAAAATCCGTGGGATCACATGAGGACCCGTACGATGTTGTATTGGTTTAGTTGTAGTTATTTCCTCTGCAGTATTTTCCCCGTTGTCTGAGAGCATGTTGTATTTTGACCCGTGCGTGGGTATATAGTTTGATTGAGTTATATGTATTAACTGAAAGACTAAATTGGTCTATTGATTCATTTTAGCCTTAAGACGATGTTTAGATGTTTGATTTTGTTATCAGCCTGGTAGAATCCTTGAGAAAAGGGTCTACGGCGTGTAATATCCCTGAGTGGATTGGGGGTGTTACATAAATGGTATCGGAGATTTAGGTTGTGGAAACCTAGGCTATCGGATCAAGCTGTATCTGCTGAGTCTTGTATCGTCGGATTTCGTCTGACTGAGTCGTGTCGCGACGCATCATCTGAGTTTGTTGGTCGTGATTAGTATCGTGGAGCGATCATCATCTTCATGCGACCTGTGGATGTAAGTCTCCCTTCTTTGTGTTGTGCCTCGTGTGACACAAGCCACTTGTATGATTATTTTTTAAGTCATGGAATCTTTATGTAGATTTTGGTTTCGTGATATGTGCTTATTTGATTCTCATATTTTGTTTATATGAGGAGAGGTGTCGCTGCTAATGTATTTTTTACTGTTGATTTTGTCTGCTGCTAATGATTTCCAAAATGATTTGCTCGTTTTGCAAGTATTCTTGTGAAACCCTTGTGCTTAACATGGAATAGTAATGTACATGTGTGTGATTTGCTCACTCCATGAGGGTCCGACGAGGCCTCTGAGGAATCTGTGATTTTGCTCCTAATTCATGAGCTTGTTTGGATAGCCAGTCCGGGAGGGTCCGTAGAGGCCTCAGATGGGACCAGTGGTTTCGCCCCGGTCCTAGACGGGTCATGTGCGTGATTTTTATCTATGGACAGTCCGGGAGGGTCCTTAGAGGCATCGGATGGGACCAGTGGTTTAGCCCCGGTCCTAGGAAAGTTTCCAACTGTGATTATCGACTGTTTGTTTTCCGGGAAAAGACATGTCTTGATTTTGAAATAATTTGATGCATATACTATGAGATGATTAAGCGAATGTCGATACGTGTGAGCAGAGGCTTAACGTATACTTTGTAACGTGTGAGTTTTTGGGCATCCGCCTAATGGATTTTGAAAATCTTGAGTAATTGAGAATAAATTTGAGACGTACTTTTAAAATGGATTATTTCCTCACGGTATTTTCAAGGTTCTACTAGTAAATGCATTGTATGTTTCAAAATTCTTCCACTTTGAGGACCAAAATATTTTGAGATATTCCCTATAATTTAGAAACCCATTGCTTAGACCCGAAGGTCGAATATTTCTGAAAGTTTTTAACTAGAAGAAAAATGTCCTCGTTTTATCAAACGTAAGACATTTTTTTAAGTCTCGATAACGATGTTTGTACTACTTTTTCGAAAGGTGATACTTAAGATCAACTGTTGTTTCCAAATTTTTTTTTCAAAATGTGGCTTTCGTTTTTAAACCCTATCATTTTCTGTTTGCGGTCAGGGAATGTGTGTTTGATGTTAGCATTGTCGTTAGGGTGTTGGCCCTCCGATTTGTGATTGAATTGATGGTGTGAGTGTTGAGTCGTTCGCCATGCATTCGTTGTGTTAGCCCTCTGTGAGAGGTGTGATGTTGGTATTAAATATTTGTCGCTTCGTTGTGATTTGCATGTTATCGCACCTGTGCGAGCTTTTAGAGCTTGGGTTTGTATGATTGTGTACATATGTGATTATTTCGTGATGTTTTGTAATTGTGTGCTGGTTATCATTCGGGCCGTTGAAATCGCCGAATGGATGTCGTTGTTGCTGTGATTTTGTGTATGTGGGTTGCCTTAGGATGGTAATTGCTGTATAGGATCGTGTTACGATTTTTTTTCTCTTGTGCTGAGTGGTTACTTATTCAGTATGCCGAGGGTCAGAGGTCGTGGTCGTGATGACCAGACGCATGATCATGACCATGCTCCCGTGATGGTGTTAGTATCGGTGTTTCCACTATTTTGCAGCAGGTAGCGTCACAAATGACTTAGTTGACCCAAGGTTCAACGTAATATAGATGTGACCTAGAACATTAGTGCAAATCAGCGGCTTCGAGAAGTGGTCCGTATGAATCCCCCTCGTTTCGCCGGTGCTGTAGATGCATTGGCTGGGAAGGTTGGCTTTTACAGTTGGGAAAGATATTCGAGGTGGTTGATTATCCAGAAGAACGTAAGGTGCCGGTCGCTCAGTATCTTCTCGACAAGGATGCTGCTAACTGGTGGGAGGCTGTTAAGCCTCGGATCATGTTGTCGCGTGGGCAGAGTTCCAGGGATTCATGAGAGATGAATTTTGTCCTGAATTGATCAGAAAATAGAGGATTACTTAATTCTTTTCGGCAAAACCGCAAGATGTACCGTTGTCTCAAGATATTATTGACTATAGCAAACAGCTCAGCTACGTGCAGGATCAGGTAAGGACAGAGGAAGATAAGATCTGTCATTTTAGTAGGCAAATGAAGCCGAAGATTCGTCAGTACATGGCGGGTCTCACTTTTACTTCATTGAGAGAGTACCAGAATAGGGCGTTAGCCTACGAACTATCTGTATCATCGACTGAGCATATGTCCGAGTCGAAGAAATTGAAAATTGTTGGGAACTTCTCAAGAAGTCAGGGGGTTGGCCCCCTGGGACTGGGACTTCGCGTCGCCATTCTAAGAAGGTTCCTCGATCGCGTGAACATGGGGAGAGTATTACTGACACGTTTTTAGTGTAACTATCGCAAGTGCACGATATCGTATCAAGTAGTAAAGTGGACTTTTTGAGTCCGGTTTATCGATCCCACAAGTAAGTTTGGTTATAATTTGAATTATACACTATTAGTCTATTTTTATAGATACTAAGATGAGTGAAACACACAATTAAAGAGTTTGGTTTAATAATTGTTTAACGATAAAATGAAATAGTTGGGATTACAAACTTAGTTCGTCATTAGTTATAGAAGATGTATAGGAGATCATAAGATGAATTTACTTATTATGTTGTGTAGATTCGATTTTCCTTGAAAAGACGGTTTCTCTTTCGAACTATAAAACGCCCCTTACATATTGAAGCAATCCACTATATTTCTATGTTGATTGGCTTCAATACATTGCATTAGGATTTATGAAAATAACTCAAAGAATCATCTAAGGACTAGAGGTATATTTCTATCCCCTAGAACAACTTAGAGTGAAGATCATTTGATCTAATCAAACATATTTTCTTTCGAAACATATGAAGACCATAAATATCTTCATTTATTGGCCAAATAAATAAAGATTGTTAAAACAATGAAAATCACACACAATAATAAGAAATTCACAATAGATCTTTTATACAAACATAAATAACATGACTAACCTTGTTTATAATCCCAACTTAAGGAACTTAGCCCATAAAGGGTTTATTACACATATTACAAGCTTGTGTGGTCATTATTAGTTGAATCAAGAGAAAGAATTGATCCTAACTCCCTTAGTAGATAAAGGAGATAGAAGCAATAAACTCTCTGAACAACATATGCTATACCACACTTACAAATATCACTCAAGAACACAAGTGTGTTCTTCACACAAAAAGAAGAGTTTACAAAAAATGGAAAATTATATGATGAATGATGAATGATGAAGGATCTAAGGGGTCTATTTATACACCTAAAGTCATCTAATAGCTCCAAAACTCCAGCATTATTACAATAGATCGGATCAATGCCAGCCATCCCCTCAATAATACACAAAAAGTATAAAAAATTAGACAAATCATAACAATCTCCCAAGGTCAGTACATTTTTCTAAGGCGAATAATACACTCTATCCCTAGGTGAATTAATTCGACAATAGGCAAAAAGCACGGAATCTTCAGAAAAGCCACGTAGTTCCTATGAGTATATTCCTATCTCACAAGATAAAACGGTTCTCACCAATATTTCCTCACCAACTCTCCTCTCCCGATTCGAGTTGCGTAATTAAAACAATTCGATTATAGGCCACACAATTGAAAGCATTAAAAACAATTGGGAAAACTCAACAGAAAAGGGAATTATATAGATAATCAAAAGTAAATCCGTCAAAACCTCAGTTTCATCACAATCCTAGAACAGGGTTTTAGCATGACATGCTAAAGAATAAAAATACAGAAATAATTAAAGAAAGCATTGATATCAAACGCAGATGAAGAACTTGGATTCCTCCGTTCTTCTGGCTTCCGCTCTCTGCTCCTGGATGTTTTTACGCTTCTTCTCTAAATTCCTCGATTATCCTCCTAGATCGATCTTCTCAATTCTGACCTTGCATGCTTATTTATAACTCTCCTTAGCCTCAAAAACGCATTCGGGAATTAGGTTGAGAACAGGCTCCAAAAACGGCCCAAAACCGCGGCCAACACACCAAAACCGCCCCGTGGGCCGCGGCTCACTTAATCTGTGCCGCGGCTCACCATATTCATCGGGATGCCTGGGCGCTATTTTTTTTCTTCTGGGCCGCGGATCAGCATCCTTGTGTCGCGGCCCCCGGTACAGTCCACTCGGGGCTCGCTGGTTGTCTTCGTGTGCCGCGGCTCACTTGGTTCGTGCCGCGGCCCCAGGCCAAAAATTGCCGTTTTCGCCTGCTTTTCATCGTTTCGGCTTCTGGACTCCAATTTCCTGCAAAACATATAAGAATAGTGCATTAAAATCTCATTTATGCAGATTTAATCATAAAAGGAATACAAAATAATGATAAATAAGCGTATAAAAATACGCCTAACAAATACCCCCAAACTTGAGCCTTTGCTTGTCCTCAAGCAAAAAGAATTGATTACAAATAAAAGAATATCATGAATGATCGTGCAAATCCATAGTGCTCAACTTAATCAATACTACCCTGAAATCCTCAAAGAATAATACAAGTATCGTAATAGTGAGTCACATCCAGGACACTGATTCCACAAAGTAACCAATTTCAGTCCTAATCAACCGTTCATGAAGAAAATCAAGCTCAAAGATTAACAAGCGTGAATTAAATCGACCGCCAATATGAAGGGTTAAAATAAACAAGCTAACTCGCCCAGTCCCACAGTCTAATGGCAAAAATTTCAGAGTTTCATCGTTAAAAATAACCCTCGGATAGTATTCCCTTATATATGATTAATAAATGATTCGAGTTAACCACTATGTTCGGATCTTGGGATGTTTCATCGGGATAATCCTAGGGTGGAATTCCATTCTCATTTATTGGGGAACCGTTTGACGTAAAAGACACTCATGGGGCACATGGATGCTTCTAGTTACTAAGTTCCCCTCCACAGCGGAGAATCAACTCGAATATCTATTCCCGCATGTCCGATTCAAGGTCGCTGTTTTACGCGAGAGTAAACAACGGGTTACGCGAATACCCCCGGTTACTAGGTTCCCCATCATCGGCACATGCGAAATCTCTAAACCAATAGTCTAATCAGGGTTGTCGTTTTACGCGAGAGTAAACAACGGGTTACGTGAATACCCCCGGTTACTAGACTTCCCATCATAGAACAAATAATATCTCGACTTTTTGGGAAAAACTGTCCGACTCAAAACTCAACTTAAGTGCCAACACGACTCATGTTACTGGACAACTAGCTACGCGAAAAGTGTAACTAAACGTATAGACGGTGATTTAAAAACACATATGTCTCCTTTCTTATCTGCTAAGATTTCTACAAAAACGAAAAAATTTCGGACCTAGATGAATACTCAACAGAAACAGATATCGCTGACTACAACTCGACTAAGACTCAACCGTTTCTTCAGAGAGAAATCAGTATCGTAACATTAGTTTTACACAAAAAAAAGCACGAAAAAGTCACGAATGTAAATAATATCACGACAAGCAAGGCTAGCAACAAAAAATAACGAAAAATAACAAAAAATGCAAACGAATAAGTACAACAACAGAAAGTAAACCCCCCCAAACTTAGGACATACATTGACCTCAATGTACACAAAATGTAATATGCAATAAAATAAAAGGCCAAGTACTCCCCTACTATCCGCTCATGATCTGGTGCCGGCGTCGTCCGGCGAGGAGGGTGGTATGGCTGACTGAACTGGTGGGATGAAAGGCCCGTCCGGGTGCATAATGTGGGTCGTCCATGCAGCAAGGTGCTCCTGGTGGTAAGCATCTCTCGCTGCCAGGCGCCTCGTCTCACGTCGGTTGGCCCGGCGGGCCTGCTCTCTAATCTCATCTCGGACGGCTGCGATGATGCTCTCTCTCTGTCTGAAACTCCTCTCTCAGGGCAGCCAGATGGGTCTCTCTCTCTCTCCTCATATCCTCTCTCCAAGCAGCCAAGTGACTCTCTCTCCCTCCTCATCTCCTTTCTCAGCCCGTCGAACATCGCCTACAAGTGCTCTCTGTCGGGAGGCGGGCTGGACTCCGCCTGCCCCTGTGTTAGAAGAAGAGGCTCGGGGGACTGCTCGTGTGCCTCATCAAGAAGAAATCCTCGCCCCCGAGCGTGTGCCGGCGCTCCTCCCCACTGGTCGAAATGCGAAATGATGCGATGATCAATCGGACCCTGGGGGGCTAGCATCAGCTCATCATCCGACCAAGTCATACCCGATTGGCGGCATAGAGCGCAGATGAGAGAGGGGTGCTTCAGCCCCGTCTTGGCCCCTCCTTGAATACACAGCAGAATAGATCGGACCAGAAGAGGGGCCACATCAAATCTTAGCCCGGAAGTGATGGCATATAGTGTATGGGCACGACAGAGTAAAACAGAGCGAATCTGCGAGGTAGGATCTACACGAGCGCAGATGAAATACAACCAGGCTTGCCCGAGCCGACTGAGGCGCGAGCTCTTAAAGTAGAAGGCCGAGGAACCCGGGGCGCGCATCTCCCAGATGGAATCGGGCTGTGTGAGTGTCTCGAGCAGGGCCTCCCTCGTGAGGCCACTCATAGCTCGCGTATATGCTGTATCGTCAACCACAGGCAGCTCGAATAATCTCCGGATGGCGGCTATTGAAAAATCCACCATAATGCCTCGGACAACGACCTGCGTCCGAGTATCTAACTGCGGTATCATCTGCCCCGTTCGAATGTGCTTCAGCAGAGCGCTAGCATAAAACTCCTGTATAATGGATATCACCACCGGTTCGGGAGGCGCAGCGAAACGGGCCCACCCCATCTCATCGATCATCGTCAGAAGCTCCCCGTCCTGGGGGGCTGGAGTGAATCCCCGCTCCGGAATCAAAGGTCGAGGACGGATCTTTTCATTGAAGATTTTATGAATCTCCAGGTCGGAGAATTGGTGCGACTCCAACTCGGCTCAGCTCTGTGAAGTTTCCCCTCGTGTGGGGTACGATTGCGTCCTGGCCCTTGTGCTAACCTTTCTCTTTCTAGCCATACCGAGTCCTGAAAGGATAAACACCGGAATTTACTTAAGCAATAAGGAGAACAACACCACTCGGCTAAGGATATGCAAAACGTGAATCAAGAATTGAACGAGCTTGCACCGTCGTGAAGGAAAATTAAAATTGAGCATTTCACGTTTAAACTTGACGTAAGGGTTGGGGTTCGCTGTAAATTCAGAAACGAATTCGTTGCACATAGTTTCGAAACATTGGCTTTAAAATTTTTCATTTATCCATTTCATCAAACACCTTGTGTGCATAATTTTAGTTGAGGAACAAAAAGCATGACCATATCTTAATTCAATCCCCAAAAACAACAACACAAATCGATCGTTATGACAAACGACATATAACATAAACAATTCATTCATAATCGACAGATAACATCAATAATCAATCAAAAACTTCATATTCCCAACTCAACCTTTGATAGAACTTTGAAAAACTAACAACATAATCAATATCAAATGAATAACAATAACTTACTTTTCAAAATATGTGTCAATAAGGATTAAGAAATTTAGGATTACGTGACTTAGATTGTAGTATGCGAGAAGAAGAGGAAGTTGAGAAGAGGGTCAGCCGATCGATGTGCGAAGAAAGGAAAAGAAGTTACCTGGGGTGCCGACCGATCTGTGTTATAAAGGTACCTAGGCCTGTTCAAATTCGCAGCAGGGGCCGCGGCACAGCTTAAGTGAGCCGCGGCCCAGAGTACAGCCTGCTTAGGCCTGTTGGTTTGTTTTGCCATGTGCCGCGGCTCAGCATTCTTGTGCCGCGGCTCGTAGTGTTAGTGTGCCGCGGCTCAACACATATGTGCCGCGGCCCGTAGTACAGGTCCCTGGGCATATCTGGTGCATCTGGTGTGCCGCGGCTCAGCGCATATATGACGCGGCTCAGGGATCGAGTGTGCCGCGGCTCAGTAAGTTCGTGCCGCGGCACAGAGTACAGTTCGGTTGGCCTTTTCCTTCAACTTGTGTGTGCCGCGGCTCACTATCCTTGTGCCGCGGCCCTTTACTCAAATTTCCCCTGGGGTGACTTCTGCACAGAATTTTCAAAAGAAAACACTTAGAACGCGAGAGATAAGCATATCAAAGCAAAAAAATGACGAAAAATAAAGATCTAAAAAAAACAAGAAAATACTGAAAAATAACAAAGCTACAACTAATACTGTTTGCTTCGAGAAGCGCTAAGTTTATAGTCTTCAGTCGGACTTATTGAAAATCAGTTCGCTTTTCGCAAACACCATTTGAACTCCGCCCTGTCCATCGAACCATTAATATGTGTTTTAAAATTTTGACCATTGGTCTTTAACAATCCGATTTTCGGTTTGGACACCCAATGTTCTTTGCGAAAAGATTTAACAAAAACAACTTTCCGAATCACCCATTTTGCACATGACTTGGCGCCCGTTTGACATCCGGCTTAATTTTCAACTCCAGGGGTGAACTTAGAAGAATGAGACTTGTCCGATTGTAGATGAACGGATGTTGAAGACGACATATTCAAATGCCTAATATACGCGACTTGCTCTTCATTCTTATTAGGCATCGGGGCAGCTGAAACGGATTCTGACTTTTTCGACCGATAATTCTTCCGGTGTGTGTCCTTCGCAAAGGTATCTACACTTTCTATTTGCGAACTCTTTTCGACACCACTTGGACACGGAAAGGATTTAAACACTTGGAAAGTGACTTGCTCATCTTGTACCCGTAGAGTTAGTTTCCTTTTTTCCACATCTATGAGAGTTCGGCCGGTAGCTAAGAATGGTCTTCCCAAAATAATTGGGATGTCTTGGTCCTCCTCCATGTCGAGCACAATGAAATCGGCCGGAAAGATGAATTTATCAACCTTTACTAAGACGTCCTCTATTACTCCCCTCGGATATTTGATCGATCTATCGGCTAATTGTAAAGAGACAGTCGTCGGCTTGGCTTCCCCAATTCCAAGCTTCTTAAAAATAGACAGAGGCATGAGATTAACACTAGCGCCGAGATCGCACAACGCCCTATCAAAAGAGAGGTTTCCTATGGTGCACGATATATTGAAGCTTCATGGATCCTTCAATTTTGGCGGAAGCTTTTTCTATAGAATCGCGCTACACTCTTCAGTCAGTGCCACTGTCTCATATTCCTCGAGCTTCCGTTTGTTAGATAAGATCTCTTTCATGAACTTGACATAGCTCGGCATTTTTTCCAACGCATCAGCAAATGGAATATTTATATGTAGTTTCTTGAAAACGTCGAGAAACTTGGAAAATTATTTGTCCACCTTTTTCTGTTGTAATCGCTGCGGAAGCGAGGCGGGTGGTACATATGCCTTGGATTGTCAGAAACAGTTTCGAGGATCTAGAAATTTGCGATTCCTCGCTCTCCAAGTTTTTCTTCTCTTCATCCTCACTTCTCTTTTCGTTCCTCTCGGGCTGGTCACACACTTCTTTCCCGCTTCTCAAGCGATGGCATTGATACTTTCTCTAGGGTTTGTCTCGGTCATACTTGGCAAGGTACCCTCCGGGAGGGCTGTTAACACATTTGCTATCTGGCCTAGTTGGACTTCCAAGTTGCGAATAGAAGCGGAATGGTTTTGCAAGGTTGCTTGATGCAGGTCATGGTGACTCGTATTTCTTTGCTAATTTCGCAATTGCTTCCTCTAGAGAAATTTTGGAGCGGGAGGAGATGGTTTGGTGTTGAGCAAATGGAGGTTGGTTCGAGCTTTGTCCGTTTCTCCATGAGAAGTTAGGATGATTACGCCACCCCGGATTATAAGTGTTGGAGTACGGATTGTTTTTCCGATTACCGTTCCCCACGAACCGAGCTTGTTCCATCGGAGGTTGCTCGAAAGGGTTTCCGACTTGGCACTCTGCGCTAGGATGAGATCCGTTGCACCAATTACATGATTCAATGGTAACGGGGGAAGGAGCATGTGAAAAGGCTTGAAGTTGCTGCGTCAAGGCGGCGACTTGAGCCGACAATTTAGAAATCAGATCGTTGTTGGAGATTTCCATTACTCGTTTTGGGTTTACTCGTTCGGAAGGCCACTAATAAGCATTCGCAGCCATCGCTTCCAATAGAGAGTGGGCTTCGGCCATCGTTTTTCCCATCAACGCTCCTCCAGCGGCTGCATCCACAAGAGTGCGTGTAGAAGCACTCAATCCGTTGTAAAATGTTTGAATTTGTAGCCAGTCAGGTAAGCCGTGGTGTGGGCATCTCCTCAGTAAATCCTTGTATCGCTCCCAAGCTTCGTGAAGCGACTCCATATCAAATTGCCCAAAAGTAGTAATTTCGTTCCTCAGCCTCGCCGTCTTTGATGGTGGGAAGAATTTAGCCAGAAAGTCTTGTACTAATTCCGCCCAAGTCGTGATAGAGCCCGGCGATAAAGAGTTCAACCAAAATTTTACTTTGTCCCTCAAAGATAAAGGGAAAAGCCGTAGACGAATAGCATCATCGGTGACACCGTTGTTTTTGAAGGTGTCACAAATCTCGAGAAACGACGTGATGTGTGCGTTCGGGTCATCGTTCGCCAATCCACAAAACTGGCTTGCTTGCACCATCTGAATTATAGCCGGCTTGATTTCGAAGTTGTTCGCTTGGATGGTTGGACGCTGAATTCCTGAAAAGTTCGCATTTATTTGTGGCATAGCATAATCGCGGAGTGCTAATGCCGGTTGAGCTTGCTGAATGGGGTTGTCTGCTTCGTGATTTCCCGTGTTATCGGCCATGGTGACTGTTGTCGGTAGCTCTCGTTTCTCCTTTTTGCTTCTCTGAAGAGTGCGCTCGAGTTCGGTATCCAAAGGTAGTAGGCCTTCGTTACCGAATTTTCTCATGCACTAACCGGAAATTCCTGAAAGGAAAAACAAATAAATAAAAATACACAAAAATTAAATAAAAATTGTTCAAACTAAGACTAGAAATACTGAAATCGATATTAGTGAAATAATCAGTCCCCGGCAACGGCGCCAAAAATTTGTTGCGAAATTCAGTGAACGCAAGTGCACGTTATCGTAGACAAGTAATAAAATGATGAGTAAGATATCGTTCCCACGAGGACTGAATTACTAATTACCGATTTATATGTATTCTAATTTTATTTGAACTATCGAATTTTGAGATGCAAGTTATAATTAAAGAAAAATTGATAAAGGAATAAACAGTAAAAACGATCGCTCGAATAAAGAAAATCAAATAATGAATAAATCAAGGATTGTGAATCCACCTCGGTTTATCTGAATTTACTCTCGATTATCTGAAGTTAATGATTTCACAATTTATTGAAGGCGAAGGTTGCTGAAGTACTCTACCGCCTCTCCCAAGGTCAGTACATTTTTCTAAGGCGAATAATACACTCTATCCCTAGGTGAATTAATTCGACAATAGGCAAAAAGCACGGAATCTTCAGAAAAGCCACGTAGTTCCTATGAGTATATTCCTATCTCACAAGATAAAACGGTTCTCACCAATATTTCCTCACCAACTCTCCTCTCCCGATTCGAGTTGCGTAATTAAAACAATTCAATTATAGGCCACACAATTGAAAGCATTAAAAACAATTGGGAAAACTCAACAGAAAAGGGAATTATATAGATAATCAAAAGTAAATCCGTCAAAACCTCAGTTTCATCAAAATCCTAGAATAGGGTTTTAGCCTGACATGCTAAAGAATAAAAATACAGAAATAATTAAAGAAAGCATTGATATCAAATGCAGATGAAGAACTTGGATTCCTCCGTTCTTCTGGCTTCCGCTCTCTGCTCCTGGATGTTTTCTGCTTCTTCTCTAAATTCCTCGATTATCCTCCTCGACCGATCTTCTCAATTATGACCTTGCATGCTTATTTATAACTCTCCTTAGCCTCAAAAACGCGTCCGGGAATTAGGTTGGTAACAGGCTCCAAAAACGGCCCAAAACCGCGGCCAACACACCAAAACCGCCCCGTGGGCCGTGGCTCACTTAATCTGTGCCGCGGCTCACCATGTTCAGCGGGATGCCTGGGCGCTATTTTTTTCTTCTGGGCCGCGGCTCAGCATCCTTGTGCCGCGGCCCCCGGTACAGTCCACTCGGGGCTCGCTGGTTGTCTTCGTGTGCGGCGGCTCACTTGGTTCGTGTCGCGGCCCCAGGCCAAAAATTGCCGTTTTCGCCTGCTTTTCATCGTTTCGGCTTCCGGACTCCAATTTCCGGCAAAACATATAAGAATAGTGCATTAAAAGCTCATTTATGCAGATTTAATCATAAAAGGAATACAAAATAAGGATAAATAAGCGTATAAAAATACGCCTAACATGGCCCCCCTCGGGCTGGGACCTCGTGTCGTCATCCTAAGACGGTTACTCGATCGCGTGAGCAGGAGGAGTATTACACCTTCACTGAGTAATGTGAACAGCTCGAAGACGTGTTATAACTGTAGTCGAGCGGGCCATACCGCGAAGAATTGTCGTTCACCATTAGTCAGCTGTTTCGATTGTGGTCAATTGGGATACCGAGCCATGCATTGTGAGATGGTAGGCGAGAGGTTTGGGGATCGAGATTCTTTCTCTGTTCCCAAAGGACACGGAGATGCCTAGTGTGGGTTTTGAGAATTGCGGTGTAGTCCAATTGTTTGTGGTTGTCCTTGCGGATCATTTGTGTTTATTTTCTATTTTCTTGTGTGCATGTTTTCTTGTAATAAGTATCTCCTGTTTTGTGATTGTTCGGATAGTTGGCTTGATTTTGTTATCTATTTGGTGATACTTGACGCTAGTTGGTTTTATTATGTCTTTGCTTTTGACATTGTGATGATTGTCGTTGAGCATGCTTTCGCCGTATGTCTCTTTCCGTTTCTTGTAACGTTTTGCCGATGGGCATAAGTTACGCGGTTCTTGTGTATCTCATTGAGATGTTCACAGTGGGATATTGATCCTCCTACTTGTTTTAAGTTTCGGGACGAAACTTCTTTTAAGAGGGTAGTATGTAAAATCCGCGATTTCAAGTTTGGAAAATTTCTTATTTTGGTAGGAGTCCGTTTTGGCTCGTTTGTGACCATTTGTCACTCTTAGTATGATTAATTCTGTACTTTTTGTCATCGAGTTCATTTCGGTGTCGTTTTGTTGAGTTAGTATTCTTAAGTGACTTTTCCGCACTTAAGTTCGATTCTTGCGAATCTCGTTCGAAACTGTTGTTACGTGTTTCCAATAAGTTCATTTAACATTGTTATACGTGTTGTGAGCTTTGGCTGGGTTATCCATTGTCGTATCGTCATTTTTCGGACGTTTGGGCCGTTTTGTAATTTCCCAAAGTTTTGGGTACTTTTTCATACCCGTTTTTACCTATCTTCGGTTTCGGAATCATGTGTTTGTTTAAGTGCTTAAACTCGTGTTTTGATTGTTGTACTACTCGTATTATTCGACCGTAGTGTTGTACTACTCGTATTATTCGACCGTAGTAATTCGTGTTCATCGCGTTCCGCGACCCTTTTCGAACCTAACATCTGGCAGCTGTTCTGTACTGCCAGATGGATAACTTGCGTTATCCATCATGTGTAGCGTATGCTAGCTAGCGATGCCTCCCTTACGTACGTAATGCATCCTCCATTACGTAGGTTAGAGTGTTCAGGATTTCGGGCAGTAGAGTCTGGATCACTCTTACGTACGTAAGGGCTTGCACCTTACGTACGTAAGGGCTTGCACCTTACGTACGTTAACCATCTAACGTACGTTAGGTTTTGCCCCTAACGTACGTAATCTTTGGAAGTCTATTTATGCTGAGGGTTGACCGATTTGGGTCATTTCTGTAACACCCCCAAGTTATTCAGGGCTTATTACAGCGCCGTGAGCCCCGTCGTGGGACCCACAAGGCTAAACATACGCGGAACTATAAATTTTGACCGAGAGGGTCTAAACACAATGAAATGAATAATAATACAAAGGGTATTCAAACCATAACCAATGTATCCAAATACGTCACAACACAAAACAATACTTCGGCAACGCAGGCCGGAACATCAAGGAAACTGAAAAGCAATACTCGAGTATTTAATATCCATTCCAGTACAACAACACTGAATGGAGGAACACAGAATACAACCGGAGATAAGACACCGTATCACGCTTGCCCATCATCTTCATGTCGACCCGATACCTGCCTGCCCGCTCCCCTGGAACCTGAAATACATAAAAAGTATTTCCCCCATAAAAAGGGTTAGCCGTCGAATAGCTAGTGCAAGTATATCGAATATGAAATACAATACTCCTCGACAATAAAGTAGAAGTAACCGTCAATTCATCATTTCAAGACTAGTATTTCGGAATAACTAAATCTCATAGCATCACATCAATACATACATGATCAACCGTGGAACCGCACCAGAGGCTACGGAACCCTCAGAGGACTCATCGGTCCATCCCAGAGTGGTTAACTTATATGATCCGTGGAATCTTACCATAGGCTACGAAACCCTCATAGGACCCGTCGGCCTATCCTAGAGTGGATATAATTAAACATGCCATTCATATATCTTACTTTCAAAGTCGAGAACGTACAATCATAAATATATACTTGCCTTTGAGACATATAGAAATCGAACGGAAAAGAGTATGAGTTTGGTACGTCCAAGAACGCACTTCCGGTACCTAAACTAATCGTAAGGGATATGATAATAAAAAATCCATACTCATAACTCACGAAGAAACTCCCGAAACCCGTCTACGATCCACGAAAATACAAGGGTAAACAACTAGAGGTTTAAAAATCACCCAAACCCTCACAAGTCCGAACACGGTACAAACCAATTCGTAAAATCGTAGGAAAAACATGTATATGGGATAGATGCATCATCATCTCAAGATTCTCAAGTTTCAAAACGGATAAATCGGACGAATCTAAGAAAAACCCCAAAATTCCCAAAAATTAGGGTTCTAAGAATTTTTACCTTGATTTGGAAGATGGAATGGATTAGATGTTATGAAATCCTTGTTCTCCAACCAAAGATGTTGATATCTGAAGAAGGATCGCCTCTGAACTCTCCAAATCGCGAAACCATTGCTCCCGATCGGAAAAGTCGAACAATGAGAAAAATGACGAAATGGAAGTCAACTGTCGATATATACTGCTTGATATACCGCACGCTACGACTCTAATATTAGCGTGCGCTAGCGAGGTCACCGGTAGTCCGGTGGCTTACCCGGCCCCATTAGCGTGCGTTAAGTATCTTGTTGCATGCGCTAACCTCATTCCTTTAGCGTGCGCTAGCAGAAATTAGCGTGCGCTACGGAAGATGGTGTCAGGTGGAGTCAGAACCTACTATCCTGCGCCTGCCGAGTCTTAGCATGCACTACTGTGATAGCTTAGCGTGCGCTACACAACACTTATAGCGTGCGCTGGCAGAGTCTAGCGTCGTTACACGATAGTCCAGGACAACGACAACTTCACTTGCTATGCCGACCCGGCCGTTAGCGTGCGCTCTGAGCGTATTACCGTGTCTTATGAATAGCATGCGCTAGCTAACTCCTAGCGTGCACTAATTGCTAGTCCAGAGAGAAGGATGAGTTAATGGTTCTGACCTGGCTGGTCCCTTAGCACGCGCTATGGCTCAAACCTAGCGTGCGCTACTCAAGAAGAATTAGCGTGCGTTATCCTAGGCCTAGCGTGCGCTATTTCTCTGACCCAGAACACTTCCGCAAGGTCTAAACAACACGATTATGATCCAAACAAGGTACGAAACTCTATAACAATATCGACAACATCACAAAGAGTTTACAGAGCGACAAAATAGGAAGAACAGCAAGGTCAAACAATTAATAAAAAGTACGGGTATTACATTCTCCCCTTCTAAAAAGAAGTTTCGTCCCGAAACTTAAGAAATAAAAAGTTCGGGATGCTCTGACCGCATCTTCTCTTCCGTGTCCCAAGTCGCCTCCTCGACTCCATGTCTCGACCATTGCATTTTAACCAATGGAATGGTCTTAGGCCGAAGTTGTTTCTCACGATGCTCCAGGATCTTCACGGGTCTCTCCGGGAAGGTGATATCCTTGCTACGTCAATCTCACCATAGTCGATAACATGACTCGAATCCGGCAAGTACTTTCTCAACTGAGACACATGAAAACACTATGGACGTGACTCAAAGCTGGAGGCAGCACCAATTGATAAGCTAGCTCTCCAAACCTGTCCAAGATCTCGAAAGGTCCGATATACCTCAGACTAAGTTTCCCCTTTTTCCCGAAACGGAAAACCCCTCTGGTCGGCGACACTTTGAGTAGAATATGATCCCCCACTTCAAACTCCAAAGGTCGACAACGAGTATCAGCATAATATTTCTGACGGCTCTGGGCAGTCAGCAACCGGTCTCGGATAATAGAAATATTTTCCTTGGTCTTCGTCAACATATCAGGCTCCGTTCCGATTAGCTCCGAATCTTCTTCCCAACATAATGGTGACCTACATCGCCTACCGTAAAGTGCCTCGAATGGTGCCATTTTGATCGGCGCATGCCAACTATTATTGTAGGCAAACTCGATCAACGGCAAATAAAGTAACCAATCATTACTCCAGTCTAGGGCACCAGCCCGCAACATATCTTCCAATGTCTGAATCATCCTCTCCGTCTGACCGTCTGACTGGGGATGAAAGGACGTGCTCAATCTCAACTCGGTACCCAAATCCTGGTGAGCGACACGCCAAAATGCGATACGAAGCAGCCGTCTCGATCATAAACAATGGTCTTGGGGCACCGTGCAATCTTACGATCTCGGCTATAAAAGTTCGAGCCAATCTCTCCGGTCCCCAAGTATCCTTAATACCCGAAGTGTGCGGACTTGGTCAACCGATCGACGATTACCCAAATCATGTTCATTCCGGTTCCAATTCTCGGCATGCCCGTGATAAAGTCCATAGAGATATCTTCCCACTTCCATTCGGGAATGGGAAACGGCTTCAACAACCCCGCCGGTCGTTGATATTCGATCTTGACTTGCTGATACGTCAAGCACCCGTAGTACAAACTCCGTGACATCCTTCTTCATGTTATTCTACCAAAAATTTAGTTTCAAGTCTTTGTACATCTTACTCGTTCCTGGGTGGATTGAGTAAGGCGTAGCATAAGCTTCTCGGAGAATTCTCTGCCTCAACTCTAGATCATTCGGAACACAAAGTCTGCCCTGAAATCTCAGAGTACTATCCTCGTGAACCACAAAACCAGGGGTTTTTCCTTTAATTACATCTTCCTTCAGTTGAGAGATCATCGGGTCACTCCATTGTTTCCCTTTGATGTCGTCAACTAAGGACGAAGTAATTTCTAGAGTACATAATTGTCCTTGTAAGCCAAACTTCTATTCCTTGCTCAATTAAATCCTGACGAATCTTTGTCTGAGACGTAAGAACCTCGAGCATTTGAAGCGATGCCGATTTACGGCTCAAAGCATCCGTGACAACATTGGCTTTTCCTGGGTGGTAAAGTATTTCCAAATCGTAATCCTTTATCAATTCTAACCAACGCCTCTGTCTCATGTTCAGCTCTTTCAGACTGAAAATATACTTCAGGCTCTTGTGACCGGTATAAATCCGACACGGAGAACCATACAAATAATGTCGCCAAATCTTGAGTGCGAAGACAATTGCGGCCAACTTCAAATCGTGAGTAGGATAGTTCATCTCATATGGCTTTAGTTGTCGTGACGCAAAAGCTATCGTCTTATCATGCTGCATAAGCACAATGCCAAGACCTTGACCCGAAGCGTCACTATAAACCGCAAATCCCTCACTACCATGTGGTAAAGCTAGGATCGGCACTGAAGTCAAACGTCTCTTCAGCTCATCGAAGCTCTGCTGTCTCTCATTCGTCCAAACAAACTTTTCTGTATTCTGGAGTAATTTCGTAAGCGGCCGAGCGAGTTTCGAGAACCCCTCAACAACCTGACGGTAATACCCAACAAGGCCCAGAAAGCTACGAACTTCCTTAACATTTTTAGGTGGTGCCCAATCTAGTACTGCCTCAGTCTTCTGCGAGTCTACACGAACCCCTTCGGCCGAGAACACATGGCCGAGAAACATAACTTCTTCCAACCAGAACTCACATTTCGAGAATTTTGCATAGAGGTGCTCGGTTCTTAAAATATCTAGCACCAAACGCAAGTGTCGGGCATGTTCCTCTTTATCTCGAGAATAGATCAAAATGTCGTCAATAAAGACGACTACAGACCTGTCGAGGTACCCGATGAATATCTTGTTCATTAACTGCATGAATACTGCCGGTGCATTAGTCAAACCAAAAGGCATAACTACAAATTCATAATGCCCATATCTCATCCGAAATGCAGTCTTCGGAACGTCGGACTCTTTCATCCTGAGTTGATAGTACCCTGACCTCAAATCAATTTTCGAGAAAACTGCAGCCCCTACAACTGATCAAATAAATCGTCTATACGAGGCAAAGGATACTTGTTCTTGATGGTCACTTTGTTCAGCTCACGGTAGTCGATGCACAAACGTAGTGAACCATCCTTCTTTCTCACAAAAAGAACAGGCGCACCCCAAGGCGAAGCGCTCAGTATGATGTACCCTTTTTCCAATAATTCTCCCAGTTGATTCTTTAATTCTTGCATCTCGGAAGGTGCCATACGATAAGGTGCCTTAGAAATCAGAGCCACACCAGGCTCTAAGTCTACATAAAATTCTATCTCCCGATCTGGCGGTAATCCCGGGAGATCATCCGGGAAAACATCGGGATATTCATTAACAACCGGAATCGAAGAGAAATCGACTTCGTTCCCTTCCGTCTTCAAAGCGTAACAGCAATAGCCCGCACAACCTTTATTCAAAAGTTTTACGGCCTTCATGGCGCTAATAAGTAACTTAGATTGGCCCGACTTATGTCCTAAAAATGAGTACTCGTATCCTTCTTTAGTCATCGTGGTGATAACCTTGGTACGATAATTCATAATCGCTTGGTGACTATCAAGCCAATCCTCGCTGAGGATCACGTTCTCGCCTTCCATATCAACTACAATCAAATTCGATAACTATTCTATACCGGATATAATCACCGGAAAATCTTTAATCTCCCGGTTCCCCATAATTCTATCCTCGCTAGGTAGTTTCACAATGAAGGGATCGCAAGCAGTCATACAAGTTATATTCAAACGGCATACACACTCCAAGGAAATGAAAGAATGGGTAGCACCCGAATCAAAAAGTACACGAACTGGATGAGATAAAATATCGATGGTACCTGAGGCCACCGCTGCATCGGGTTTGTTTGTTCGAATCTAACCAATAAGACCAATAAAAGGCTTGAATCTAACCAATAAGACCGAGTTTTTGTAGAGTTCCGACTCGAATACATGTAATATGGTCTTATCCCCCATTAACAAGACTTAATCAGAAAGTAAAGGTTTAATCTAAGATATTATAGCCAATTCTCAATACAAAATGCTCGAATCTAATCAATAAACAAGAGTTTTCATGGAGTTCCGACTCGAATGCATGTAATGTGGTTTTATCTCCTATTAACACGATTTAAGCAAGAAGTAAAAGCTTAATCGGATCTATTATAGTCAATCCTTGCTACAACAAGACTTAATCAAGAAGTAAAAGTTTAATCCGAGCTCTTATAAGCAATTTTGGGTATGAAAGGCTCGAATCTAATCAATAAATCCGAGTTTTCATAGAGTTCCGACTCGAATGCATCTTACGTGGTCTTATCTCCTATTAACAAGACCTAATCAAGAAGTAAATTCTTAAGCTATTTCTCAATATAAAATGCTCGAATATAATCAATAAACCCGAGTTCTCGTAGAGTTCCGACTCGAATATGTAATATCCGCAATTTCGATTTTCGGTAAATTTCTTTTTTTTTTGGCGGGAGTCCATTTTAACTGCTCACTTGTAACCATTTCGTCATTCTAAGAATGATTAATTCTGCACTTTTGTCATCCGAGTTTTTTTTGGTGTCGTTTTGTTGAGTTCCGTGCTTCTTAGCGACTTTTACGCACTTGAGTTCGATTATTGCGAATCTCATTCGAAACTGTCGCTTCGTGTATCCCGTAAGTTTGTTTAACTTTGTTAGACGTGTTGTGAGCTTCAGTTTGGTTATTCGTTGTCGTATCGTGATATTTTGGTCCTTCGAACCATTTCATAATTTCCCAAAGTTTTGGGAAACTTCTTTCGTATTCCTCACTCCGACCTTCTTGGAGTGTCGTGATGAGTTTTGGTGCGATCCTACTACCTGTGCAGTAGGAATAGCGCACGCTATTTGAGATTGCTAGCGCACGCTAAGGCTCCGTTAGCACACGCTAACGGAGGGTGCATAATTGAGGCAGAAGCTACTGCCTTCGACTAAGAGTTCGATAGCGCATGCTATGTAGTGGTGTAGCGCGTGCTAATGGCAGGAGTAAGCGCACGCTAGAGTAGAATAGCGCACGCTAACTGTTGGTCAGGAACAGTCAGAAGCCACCAGACTGGGTTGGAGGATTTGTTAGCGCATGCTAATATTCGTGATTAGCGCACGCTAACTGTGCAGTTGTGCAGCACGTCATTTGTTGATGACTCGATAGCGCATGCTAATTTGGATGGTTAGCGCGCACTAAGGCGTCGATATATAAAGCTGGACATCGATGCGTAATTGTCATTTCCATTTCATTTCTTTTCCTCTCCGCGGGTTTGAGATGAGGGCGACTACGGTTTGGACTTCTGGTCGACTTTTATTACATCGATGTGTTTTGGAGAGTTCTAGGTGATTGAAAAATCATCTAATCCGTTGTTCTTCGTTGGATCGAGGTATTTTTTCCTAGAGTTGAATTTTTGGAGTTTTGTTCTTGATCTCGATCTTAGTCGATTTTGATGAATCGGTTGGTGCTATATGATGTTATCAATCGTGTTCTATAGAATGTATGTCCATATTTCGAGTTGGTTTAACTCGATTGATGATTCGAGTGTTCTTGGGTAATATTGAACATTTAATGGTCCATTAAATGTTCCAATGATTTTTCCTTCGATAGTTTAATGTAATTCCCGTTGTTATTGGTCTCGATCCTCGTTGTGATCGTGTTTTTGTTGTTTCTTGTGAGAGATGTAGGTTTCGGGGCACTTCAGTCGAGCCAAGTTAGTCGGAGGATTCGTGTGCCGATTTCGAGGCAAGTACCTTGTTCATACATTTCTTGTTCTGCGGATATGACGATCGGTGATCGTCTAAGTGTGTTTGTTTGGTTGTTTGAAATGAACTTTCAAAAGATTCGCTTAAACCTCGTTAAAGGCTCACTTTCAAAACGTGTGTGCATTTGTGAATGGTGTGTTTGTAAATGATTAAGTGAATCATATGGATATGTTTGGTGTTGATGTTGTGCTTTGATAATGCATATATATATATATATATTACCTCATTTCGGTGCGTTGTGATTTGACATTTGTGTCGTGCTAAGTATTTGTTGCCTCTGGGTGAATTGTTGGGATATCCTCGATTGTCTTGTGTTAAGTGGTGTGAATGTGTGGTCATAGTGTAGCTGTGAAGCTGGGCGAGGTCTACGGTGACACATAGCTTGTGATCATGTGGTCAGGATGTAATAAGAGATTGATCCAACCGTGAGAGCCTAAGAAAACTACGGTGACACATGACTTGTGATCGTGTGGTCAGGATGCAACAAGTGATTGATCCAACCGTGAGAGCCTAAGAAAAACTATGGTGACACATGACTTCTGATCGTGTGGTCAGGATGCAACAAGTGATTGATCCAACCGTGAGAGCCTAAGAAAACTACGGTGACACATGACTTGTGATCATGTGGTCAGGATGCAACAAGTGATTGATCCAACCATGAGAGCCTGATGACATGTGTCAAGCGATCACGGTGTCATGGATATGATTGTGGATGTATTTTTTGCCAGGGTCGAGTACCTTGGATGTGTTACTAGGATTTCATATCTTGGGTGGTTACGTTTTGTTGATTTTATGTCCGTCGAGGACACGTGGTGTGGGTTGTGGACCCCAGGAATTGTTGTTGGTTTTTATTTGAGAAAGAAAATCCGTGGGATCACATGAGGACCCGTACGATGTTGTATTGGTTTAGTTGTAGTTATTTCCTCTGCAGTATTTTCCCCGTTGTCTGAGAGCATGTTGTATTTTGACCCGTGCGTGGGTATATAGTTTGATTGAGTTATATGTATTAACTGAAAGACTAAATTGGTCTATTGATTCATTTTAGCCTTAAGACGATGTTTAGATGTTTGATTTTGTTATCAGCCTGGTAGAATCCTTGAGAAAAGGGTCTACGGCGTGTAATATCCCTGAGTGGATTGGGGGTGTTACATAAATGGTATCGGAGATTTAGGTTGTGGAAACCTAGGCTATCGGATCAAGCTGTATCTGCTGAGTCTTGTATCGTCGGATTTCGTCTGACTGAGTCGTGTCGCGACGCATCATCTGAGTTTGTTGGTCGTGATTAGTATCGTGGAGCGATCATCATCTTCATGCGACCTGTGGATGTAAGTCTCCCTTCTTTGTGTTGTGCCTCGTGTGACACAAGCCACTTGTATGATTATTTTTTAAGTCATGGAATCTTTATGTAGATTTTGGTTTCGTGATATGTGCTTATTTGATTCTCATATTTTGTTTATATGAGGAGAGGTGTCGCTGCTAATGTATTTTTTACTGTTGATTTTGTCTGCTGCTAATGATTTCCAAAATGATTTGCTCGTTTTGCAAGTATTCTTGTGAAACCCTTGTGCTTAACATGGAATAGTAATGTACATGTGTGTGATTTGCTCACTCCATGAGGGTCCGACGAGGCCTCTGAGGAATCTGTGATTTTGCTCCTAATTCATGAGCTTGTTTGGATAGCCAGTCCGGGAGGGTCCGTAGAGGCCTCAGATGGGACCAGTGGTTTCGCCCCGGTCCTAGACGGGTCATGTGCGTGATTTTTATCTATGGACAGTCCGGGAGGGTCCTTAGAGGCATCGGATGGGACCAGTGGTTTAGCCCCGGTCCTAGGAAAGTTTCCAACTGTGATTATCGACTGTTTGTTTTCCGGGAAAAGACATGTCTTGATTTTGAAATAATTTGATGCATATACTATGAGATGATTAAGCGAATGTCGATACGTGTGAGCAGAGGCTTAACGTATACTTTGTAACGTGTGAGTTTTTGGGCATGCTGGCCTAATGGATTTTTGAAAATCTTGAGTAATTGAGAATAAATTTCGAGACGTACTTTTAAAATGGATTATTTCCTCACGGTATTTTCAAGGTTCCTACTAGTACGACTGTATGTTTCAAAATTCTTCCACTTTGAGGACCAAAATATTTTGAGATATTCCCTATAATTTAGAAACCCATTGCTTAGACCCGAAGGTCGAATATTTCTGAAAGTTTTTAACTAGAAGAAAAATGTCCTCGTTTTATCAAACGTAAGACATTTTTTTAAGTCTCGATAACGATGTTTGTACTACTTTTTCGAAAGGTGATACTTAAGATCAACTGTTGTTTCCAAATTTTTTTTTCAAAATGTGGCTTTCGTTTTTAAACCCTATCATTTTCTGTTTGCGGTCAGGGAATGTGTGTTTGATGTTAGCATTGTCGTTAGGGTGTTGGCCCTCCGATTTGTGATTGAATTGATGGTGTGAGTGTTGAGTCGTTCGCCATGCATTCGTTGTGTTAGCCCTCTGTGAGAGGTGTGATGTTGGTATTAAATATTTGTCGCTTCGTTGTGATTTGCATGTTATCGCACCTGTGCGAGCTTTTAGAGCTTGGGTTTGTATGATTGTGTACATATGTGATTATTTCGTGATGTTTTGTAATTGTGTCTTTGGTTATCATTCGGGCCGTTGAAATCGCCGAATGGATGTCGTTATTGCTGTGATTTTGTGTATGTGGGTTGCCTTAGGATGGTAATTGCTGTATAGGATCGTGTTACGATTTTTTTTCTCTTGTGCTGAGTGGTTACTTATTCAGTATGCCGAGGGTCAGAGGTCGTGGTCGTGATGACCAGACGCATGATCATGACCATGCTCCCGTGATGGTGTTAGTATCGGTGTTTCCACTATTTTGCAGCAGGTAGCGTCACAAATGACTTAGTTGACCCAAGGTTCAACGTAATATAGATGTGACCTAGAACATTAGTGCAAATCAGCGGCTTCGAGAAGTGGTCCGTATGAATCCCCCTCGTTTCGCCGGTGCTGTAGATGCATTGGCTGGGAAGGTTGGCTTTTACAGTTGGGAAAGATATTCGAGGTGGTTGATTATCCAGAAGAACGTAAGGTGCCGGTCGCTCAGTATCTTCTCGACAAGGATGCTGCTAACTGGTGGGAGGCTGTTAAGCCTCGGATCATGTTGTCGCGTGGGCAGAGTTCCAGGGATTCATGAGAGATGAATTTTGTCCTGAATTGATCAGAAAATAGAGGATTACTTAATTCTTTTCGGCAAAACCGCAAGATGTACCGTTGTCTCAAGATATTATTGACTATAGCAAACAGCTCAGCTACGTGCAGGATCAGGTAAGGACAGAGGAAGATAAGATCTGTCATTTTAGTAGGCAAATGAAGCCGAAGATTCGTCAGTACATGGCGGGTCTCACTTTTACTTCATTGAGAGAGTACCAGAATAGGGCGTTAGCCTACGAACTATCTGTATCATCGACTGAGCATATGTCCGAGTCGAAGAAATTGAAAATTGTTGGGAACTTCTCAAGAAGTCAGGGGGTTGGCCCCCTGGGACTGGGACTTCGCGTCGCCATTCTAAGAAGGTTCCTCGATCGCGTGAACATGGGGAGAGTATTACTGACACGTTTTTAGTGTAACTATCGCAAGTGCACGATATCGTATCAAGTAGTAAAGTGGACTTTTTGAGTCCGGTTTATCGATCCCACAAGTAAGTTTGGTTATAATTTGAATTATACACTATTAGTCTATTTTTATAGATACTAAGATGAGTGAAACACACAATTAAAGAGTTTGGTTTAATAATTGTTTAACGATAAAATGAAATAGTTGGGATTACAAACTTAGTTCGTCATTAGTTATAGAAGATGTATAGGAGATCATAAGATGAATTTACTTATTATGTTGTGTAGATTCGATTTTCCTTGAAAAGACGGTTTCTCTTTCGAACTATAAAACGCCCCTTACATATTGAAGCAATCCACTATATTTCTATGTTGATTGGCTTCAATACATTGCATTAGGATTTATGAAAATAACTCAAAGAATCATCTAAGGACTAGAGGTATATTTCTATCCCCTAGAACAACTTAGAGTGAAGATCATTTGATCTAATCAAACATATTTTCTTTCGAAACATATGAAGACCATAAATATCTTCATTTATTGGCCAAATAAATAAAGATTGTTAAAACAATGAAAATCACACACAATAATAAGTAATTCACAATAGATCTTTTATACAAACATAAATAACATGACTAACCTTGTTTATAATCCCAACTTAAGGAACTTAGCCCATAAAGGGTTTATTACACATATTACAAGCTTGTGTGGTCATTATTAGTTGAATCAAGAGAAAGAATTGATCCTAACTCCCTTAGTAGATAAAGGAGATAGAAGCAATAAACTCTCTGAACAACATATGCTATACCACACTTACAAATATCACTCAAGAACACAAGTGTGTTCTTCACACAAAAAGAAGAGTTTACAAAAAATGGAAAATTATATGATGAATGATGAATGATGAAGGATCTAAGGGGTCTATTTATACACCTAAAGTCATCTAATAGCTCCAAAACTCCAGCATTATTACAATAGATCGGATCAATGCCACCATCCCTCAATAATACACAAAAAGTATAAAAATTAGACAAATCATAACAATCTGTCAAGAGTTACCGTAACATTCGGGAGTTCTGGCCGTAACTAGGATGACTTACGGCCGTAACATTACTGTAGTTCTGGCCGTAACTAACTTCGTCAATTTGTTCACCGTTTGCTTTGAGAGTTACGTTTTGCACAATTTCTCAGACTTTGCGTTTTTGCCCCAGATCTTCTTCGGATGATAACTTTTGATATATAACTCTGATTTTGAATCCGGAAAGACTGCCGAATTCATCTCGGAAAGCCCTACAACATGAATATATCAAAATTCAACAAAGAGAATATTTAATAAACATGTTATTTCTTGAGTAAATCAGTTATTTAATCCGATCATCATCCGATAGAAATAAAATTATTAAAAACTAATTAATTAATAGCAAAAAACGAGTAGACTAGCTCAATTATGGTTGAATTTTATCGATACAAACCATGGATAAGTGTATAAAACTGACACTTATCACACCCCCAAACTTGAATTCTTGCTAGTCCCGAGCAAGACTTTATTATTCACACAAAAATAAAAATAAGACGCAAAAATACTAATACACACAAAAAATATAAAAAGAGAAAAGGAGATCAAAATGCCATTAATACACAACAACCAGCTATATACAGTAGATAGAAATGAATCAAGATTCAAAACAAATCTACTGATGATTTTGAAGTTAAAACACGGTTTTTATTTTGTAATTCCAAAATGCAAGGTTTTCCCCCCAAAAGGCTGATTATTTCTTTCCCACTCGTGATACACACGACTTCCTTTAATGGTTGCTCTCGATCACTCGTTTATTTTTCGACTCAATATGAAGAAGAATTTTATTGGCGTCATCAAATATTATGATTTTCATAAAATTGAGTGTATTGAAATTCAGCCGCTAATTAATTCAAATCTGCTCATAAACTACATCCCTTTTAGTGATAGCTTTCACACCGCTATTTGCTAACGTGTAGCTCTTTTCACTAACACAATTTCTATCTCATTTTTTTAAAAGGTGATAGCTTTCACACCGTTATTTGCTAACGTGTAGCTCTTTTCACCAATTTTTCTGAGACGGCAGCTACGCACCAACAATGGTTAGTCCTTTATTTTTCGCAAAATTTAAGACCCCCAAAATTAGGCAGCTGTTCCTACTCAACACTTCTCCTTTTTGTCATTTATTTTTTTTAGGTGATAGCTTTCACACCGTTATTTGCTAACGTGTAGCTCTTTTCACCAATGACTCCTTTTTTTTTAGGGAATAGAATTTTTGCAGAAAATCATTTTTTAGTTAAGCATGAAAAATCAAAAACTCCACAAATTAAGTAAATTTCAGTTCTATTTTTCATCAACCGATTGATTCATCTTTTCTCAAGGTAACGAATGACTCGATTTTTTTATGATAATTACAAGGCGTGGAAAGAGAGATTAAGGCTCAAAAATTTTGGAATATACAATTATTTTTTTGTTTTTTTTTTTACCGGTTAAAACGATTTTCGAAGCTTGTATATAGCTAACTTATTGGTGTTATGGCCAGATCTAGAAATCTCACAAATCAAAATACTATTAATATATATATATATAATAAAAAAAATTAAGGCAAATAACCAAATCAATCAAAACACACCAAAATTATTAAACAAACCACCCCCAAACTTGAAAATAAAACTGTCCTCAGTTTTTAAAATAAAAAGCAATGCAGAAAAGCAGAATACTCCCTGTTAAGAAAGTTGATGCTTGAGCTAACGCCTTTTAGAATCTGCAAGAGAATAAATATACGAGGCACACAACAAAATAAAATAAAATATACTCGGAAGTATAGCACAATTTTTAAAATGCGCATCAAGAAAGTCCGAAGAGTCGCCTTATGCTGCCGTCAATGCTTTTATAAAAAACACACAATAAAAATTACCGCAATAAAATAACAATGCATAAATCGCGAATAGATGCGCGTCAAGAGATCAAGAAGAAACTCCTTAAGCTGCCATCATTTAGCACGATTATTACACACGAAAGAAAGTAAAAATACAAGAGGTCCGACATGGGTTATCAAAGGGAGAGGAATGAATCCACTTTTCGTTTTCTCACGGTAAAATCTTCTACCTAGACAATTTTAGCTAGAGCTGGATCTGGTTGAGGAACAAATTCATTGAGTTTTTTGATTAGTTCTTCTGGTGTTGTTGCAACGACTATGATTCGTTTAGCACGCTCGGAAATAAAACCCTTTTCAGCAGAGTAGTCGATAAAAGATAGTAAACCATCAAAGAAACCACTGACATTAAGCAGACCTATTGGTTTTTGATGAACATTTAGCTGGGCTCTGGTAACCACATGAAAAAGTTCTTCAAGAGTGCCAAAACCACCGGGAAGGGTGATAAAGGCGCCAGAATTATTTATCATGTGAGTTATGCGATCTTGCATATTTACAAATCTAAACTCATCTCCAATAGTTGACCCGGTGATTTTACTTTCAGCCAGAGGTTTTGGGATTATCCCCGACACTCTTACTCCTTCCATATAGGCAGAAGCAACAGCTCGTCCCATTAATCCTAGACTTCCTCCTCCGTAAACTACATGAATGCATTTTTCTCCTAAGGTACGACCCAAGTTGTGGGCTGCTTCAGTAAAGCATGCCTCTTTTTCATAACTAGCTCCACCAAAAATGCAGACTGTGCTAAATTTTTTTGTTGAATATGATGACTCCATTTTTGAAAAGAAATTATTTAGAGAGAAACAGAGAAAAGTGCAAGTTTGAGGGATGAATAAAAGAAACAAGCACAATGTTTATTTATAGAAGAAAAAGAAGGTAAAAATTGCTTAATAAGTTTGTGATTGCGTTGATTGCGCTTTAACTACTCAATGAATAATGAAAGCATTTATCACGAATCACAATTTTTATTCAGAAAATCTCACCACACGACAAAAATAAAAGATACTTACGTGTATGTACAGTAGTTGTGATTGTGGCTCACATCTTCCTCTGATTTTACGTTCAGAAACGGCCTAAACGCCTTCTATGAGTCGGGGAGAAGCTTCCCATCCAATTTTCTTACAAATTAGCAAACAGGGTCTTTTAACGTCAGATTCCCAAGCCGTTGTTCATATTCTGGTTTGAATTTATTCCACAAACATCGAATTTCGTAATGTACGAGTCCACTAGGATGCGTGTCAAGAGAAATTTCGATATCATCTAAATTCTCTTTATTCAGACCATCCTTAATGAATTGAATTTTATCTTCTCTATTTGTAGATGTAATTCCTAAAGATCGACATTTTAAATTACAGTTCCATATAGCACATTTATAACAAACGACTAACATCTTTGCTCGTCGTTTCTTGGCATATGAACTTTTTCCTAGCCCTGGTAAAAATCTAGTCGGTGTTTCTGTGAATTCACCTTCTATTCTTACTTTGGCTTCAATTATGAATCTTATGTCAAAAGGTATGCTTTTATTCATAAGCAACCTCATCCTTTCAAGTCTTGTCTTATAAATCTTTAAAATGACATTTTTGCTTAGAAAGGGAAATCTTTTTTCGATTTAAACAAAGTTTCTTCCATGAAAAAAATAAATAAATAAATAAATAAAAAGACAATGAAAATAATTGAAGAAAATATCTACAAATATCAGTTGTTGTGGGAAACTGAAAAATCTGACTTTAATAGTCACGGAGTACCGTTATCCGCCTTGACCGGACAAACACAATTGAGTACTGAGTTACAATGTCGAGAAATTTGTACCTATAAAATGTAACACCCCCAATCCACTCAGGGATATTACACGCCGTAGACCCTCTCCTCGAAGATCTACCAGGCTGGTAACAACATTTAACATCTCGACAATGCCTTCAAGGCTAAATGACTCAGTAGACCGATTTGGTCTTTCAATAAAAATATACAACTCAATTACAACATATACCCACGCAGGGGTCAAAATACAATAAACTCCCGTACAACGGGGAAAAGATACTGCAGCGGAGAAGAAAATACAACTAGACCAATACGACATCAACGGATCCTCGTGTGATTAGTATCGTTCATATTTCATCATCCTTCGTGCCGACCGTGTGTTATGCTCCAAAACCTGAATGCAAAAATAGACATCCACCCCCCGAATACTCGGGGGTTAGCAAAACTCCACTGTTTTGCTAGTGCAAATACAAAGTGCAAATACGATCCATACAATTCACATTCCACGAATAACAATAACCAGGAATCCTCAAAGATCCAAACGAAACGAAAAGTACTTCTCGAAGCAAGGGTTTGAGAAAACCTTTAAAAATCGAAATACCATAAATCAATGGAAATAATTTATAAGACGGTTTAGAATGCCATCGAGAGTTTTAATAGAAAACCATTTAGGATTATCAAATCCTACTTTTCAAAATCCACAAGACAAAAGGGGTCACCGCCCCAAATCTTTACTTTCCGAAAAATGACATTTACCAACACGTTGGGATTTTAGCCCCAAATCCATAAAATGACTTTTACAAAACCATTGGGATTTTAGCCCCAAATCTCATCAACTCACAGTACACGAGAACGACAACAAGGTTCGTCTTCCAACATCAAAATCCACAAATAAAGGATTTAAAACAAACAACAAAATACTCTAGTGCCATCCTAGCCAAGTAGGCCAAACGAACAACTTACCTCTTACACACTTAGTCAATGCATGCAATCATGAAAACCGTTCAAAAAGCACTCATTTCCGGAAATGCCAATATCAAATCACATTTGTAAAATTCACCACAATTAACCGTCGATCCACACCTCCGTGGACCCCTACCGAGACCCCGTCGGATCTAACCCGTAGTGGTTAAAAGCAAAGCTCGTCGATCCACACCTCCGTGGACCCCTACCGAGACCCCGTCGGATCTAACCCGTAGTGAGCATACACACACACACACGTTACTCATGCAATACTAATATGCTAAGAATGTAAGTTCATTAAGAATACTCACTAGAGATGGCCATTAACTTGACACCATTATCAAACTCTTCAAAACACCATAACAAGATTAAATACGGAATACACAATTCCATAACTTTAAACAATAGGAGTATCATCATAAAATCCTTCAACGTTCAAAATAACCAAATCATAATCACTTCTCAAAACACCGTTCACAAATCACACTCGTTTTGAAAGAAAGCCTTTAACGAGGCCAAACCGAAATCCTTTGAAACTTCATTTCAAATAACCAAACAAACACATCAAGACGACCACCGATCATCATATCCATAAAACGAGAAAGTATGGGCAAGGTACTTGCCTCGATATCACAATCGCGAGGCAGACGGATAGGGCGCGGTCGAATAGCCCGAACCCCGAACAATATCAAGAACGCGATAGCACCACGAGTATTACGAGAATAACACCACGAATCATCAATCACCAAAGCGGAATTCAACATCGGAATCCTCGGACACCTATAAACCTCCTAAGTAACAATAACACATGGTTACGATGAGAATCAAGGCCAAAACAACGGAAATCCCAACAAACTATCGAAGGGAAACTCATTGGGACATTTAATCGAACACTAAATGTTCAATAATTCCCAAGAACACTCGAATCGTCGATCGAGTTAAACAAACTTGATATATGGATATACAACCCATAGAACATGATTAATAACATCATACTACACCAATCGATGTATCAAAATCGGATTAGAAACGAAATCAAGAACAATTTCTTCAAAAAGTCAACTTGAAGGATAATCAAGAAATATACCTTGATTTGGATGAAGGATTCAAGTAGAGGTCGAAAATCAACAACAAGACTTGAGGTAGATGATCTCTACAAGTTTTGGAGCACTCAAATTGCCCAAGAATCGCCCACAATCGCCTAAGATGAAGGAGGAAGAGGTGAGGAGAAAAAATGAAGTTTTTCTCCTCGCAAATCTGCTAAAAAAACGCAGAAAAAGCCCGTGTGCCGCGGCACAGGACAAGTGTGCCGCGGCCCAGGGCCACCAAACACGCCCAGGAATCAGCTTAGTGCCGCGGCACAGCCTGAGTGTGCCGCGGCTGCAGTCTGACCCCTTCAACACCAAAAAGGCACACGTGCGATCTTCGCTATTTCGACCATAACTCCTTCGTCTGGACTCGATTGACTCACCGTTTGAACCATTGGAAAGCTAACTTGATTCTCTATAATGTTGCAAAGATTTAGAATTTTTGGAGTTTCAAGAATTAATGGTGACTTTACAAAGTCGAACTCCCACGTGAAAAAGTCGATTAAGGACACGAAACTCAACAAAGCGACACGAAACTAACTCGGATGACAAAAGTGCAGAATTAATCATTCTCGGAATGACGAAACGGTCAGGAGTGAGTTGTCAAAACGAACTTCCGCCGAAAAAAGAAAATTACCGAAATTCGAAATTGCGGATATTACATTCTACCCTCCTTAAAAGAAGTTTCGTCCCGAAACTTAAAACAAGTAGGGGGGAGCAATATACCCGCCAGGAAAACTCGACGAGATACACAAAAATAGAAAACTCGCGCCCAACGGCGAAACGCTGCAAGAAATGCAAAGAGACATACGGCGTGAAAACACGCTCCACGACGACCAACACAACGTCGCCGTTAGGGATACAATAAAACCAACAAATGACAAGCGTCATCAAACGGATAATATAGCCAAGTCAATTATCCGACAATCACAACACAATGAACGAAAGTCAGTATGATTGGCCAACCCAACGGTACATCAATCGAAACGCGAGCCAATCGCTGAACTAATACGGAATTCCACCGCCCAAGGGTTGGAAGATCGAAAACGAGACTAATTTCCCAAACTTAAGGGAATTAGGAATGAGCCTGAATGCTCAACGATCACGAAACGAGGACAAAAACCGAACAAACAAACGACCGAACCACAACGGTCGAGACAACAAAAAGCGAACAATCATGTTCGAATCACGAAGAACAATAAAATTCAAACAACAACTCCAAGGTTCACGTCTCGACTCGAGACAATATATGATCCGGTGAAAACAACAACGTATGCATTCACATAAGATCCACATGAAAGGGAATAGAAATTGAAAAGTCACAACGACAAACGAGTTATTAAGAAATGATGCCACACTCGTTCGATAAACAAAAACAAGGGGCATGACAAGCTCAGAAATGTCAACGAACATAAATGAGTCGACAAAGTAGAATATACAGAAGTTCAAAATCCGATCCCTTCGAATAAAAGGACTAGTAGAATCAAATGATGTTACTCCCGAACAAGGTTCACAAGAATCGAACCGAACTCGAAAAAAAAGTCACATCGATAACCAGATCGGCCCACAACAAGATCACAGCTCGTTCGAACGATGAAACCGAAATCTGACGAACAAGTTCATAAAGTGTCAACGAACATGAGCGAATCGATAGACTGGAGAAAGAGAAAATACAGAAGTCAAAATAGTACGGGCATTACCTCCGACCTCGTCCACGAAATTCACAAAAACAGGAGCAAGGTAACAAGACATTAAATAACCGACACATAACGGAACGATCACCGATGCACACGGCCATACCAACCCAAGCTCTAACAGCTCGCACATGCGCGACAACGCAGAAATCACCACGAGGCGACAATATTCAACACCAACATCCCACCTCTCACAAGGGGCTAACACAACAAATGTGTGGAAAATGACTCAACGCTCACACCGCCAAATCGGTCATACTCGGGAGCAAACATCAAAATGACAACGTGAACATCATACATATATACCCAGCCCTCAAACGGGAATGGATAAGTTTTAAAAACGAAAACCTCATTTTGAAAATAATTTAGAAGAACACCGATTGATCTTGAGTATCACCTTTCAAAAAGTACAAACGTGAAACATCGTTATCGAGACTTTGGAGAACCGTTTCGCATTTGATAAAAATGAGGACACTTTCTCTTAGTGAAAACTTTCAGAATATTCGACCCTCGGGTCTAGATGAAAGTGTTTCTAAAACATTGAAAATATCTCAAAACATTTTGGTCCTCGAGGCAGAAAAATTTTGAAATATATTGTGGCACCTGGATGTACCACAAGAAAATAACTCATTTGAAAAAAAAAATATGTCTCGAAATTTATTTCTAAGATACTCAAGTTTTCGAAAATAATTCAATGCCAAAAAGGACGATGCCAAAAAGGCTAGAATGCCCAAAAATTTCAAGTAGTCACACGGAACATCATAGCGCTGTGGGTCCCGCGTCGGAACCCCAGGCTAAAAACCATTTAGAAAAATGCCAAAAAGGCTGATGACGGTAATATTTCAAAAACTCACGAAAGCCATTTACAAAATACTAAATACCGTCACAAGAATTTCGCCAAAACGATCAAGGCCATAATGCCAAAAACTCGGTTAAGGGAAGCGGTTATCGAAATAAAACTCGGTCGGTAAAATACCGAAAGTCATTACAAAAGAACTCACGCAGTGGATAAATAAAATACAGTTCAACATGCACAATCCAGCAACACTACTCCTCATAAGAATAAAATATTAGAGTCAAATAACCACATTCAGAACAAAACCACTGGCCCCATTCGAGGCCTCTAAAGACCCTACCGCACTGGCTAGTGAGCAAGTCGAACGTGTATAAGCACAAAGCTTCCACAAGAGAACTTGTAAAATGTGCAAATCGATTCGAAAATCATCAGCAACGGACAAAAAAAACAATAAAAAAGACATCACAAGCGACGACACTCCTCGTATAAATTAAATACGAGAGTCGATTAAATACATATCGTGAAATCAAAATCCACATAAGGATTCCATCACTTAACAAATAATCATAAAAATAGCTCGTTTCACACGAGGCACAACACAAAGAATGGAGACTTACATTCACAGGTCGCACGAAGATGATGATCGCCCCACGATACTAACCACGACCAACAACTCAAACGACGCGTCGCGACACGACTCAGTCAGATAAAATCCGACGAAACAAGACTCAAACAACACGACTTGACCCGACAGCCTAGGTTTCCTCAACCTAAGCTCTGATACCATTTATGTAACACCCCCAATCCACTCAGGGATATTACACGCCATAGACCCTCTCCTCGAAGATCTACCGAGTGGTAACAACATTTAACATCTCGACAATGCCTTCAAGGCTAAATGACTCGATGGACCGATTTGGTCTTTCAATAAAAATATACAACTCAATTACAACATATACCACGCAGGGTCAAAATACAATAAACTCCCGTCTGACGGAAAAGATCTTGCGGCGGAGAAGAAAATACAACTAGACCAATACGATATCAACGGATCCTCGTGTGATTAGTATCGTTCATCTTTCATCATCCTTCGTGCCGACCACGTGTTATGCTCCAAAACACGAATGCAAAATAGACATCCACCCCGAATACTCGGGGGTTAGCAAACTCCACCTGTTTTGCTAGTGCAAATACAAAGTGCAAATACGAGCCATACAATTCACATTCCACGAATAACAATAACCGGGAATCCTCAAAGATCCAAACGAAACGAAAAGTACTTCTCGAGGCAAGGGTTTGAGAAAACCTTTAAAAATCGAAATACCATAAATCAATGGAAATAATTTATAAGACGGTTTAGAATGCCATCGAGAGTTTTAATAGAAAACCATTTAGGATTATCAAATCCTACTTTTCAAAATCCACAAGACAAAAGGGGTCACCGCCCCAAATCTTTACTTTCCGAAAAATGACATTTACCAACCCGTTGGGATTTTAGCCCCAAATCCATAAAATGACTTTTACAAAACCATTGGGATTTTAGCCCCAAATCTCATCAACTCACAGTACACGAGAACGACAACAAGGTTCGTCTTCCAACATCAAAATCCACAAATAAAGGATTTAAAACAAACAACAAAATACTCTAGTGCCATCCTAGCCAAGTAGGCCAAACGAACAACTTACCTCTTACACACTTAGTCAATGCATGCAATCATGAAAACCGTTCAAAAAGCACTCATTTCCGGAAATGCCAATATCAAATCACATTTGTAAAATTCACCACAATTAACCATCGATCCACACCTCCGTGGACCCCTACCGAGACCCCGTCGGATCTAACCCGTAGTGGTTAAAAGCAAAGCTCGTCGATCCACACCTCCGTGGACCCCTACCGATACCCCGTCGGATCTAACCCGTAGTGAGCATACACACACACACGTTACTCATGCAATACTAATATGCTAAGAATGTAAGTTCATTAAGAATACTCACTAGAGATGGCCATTAACTCGACACCATTATCAAACTCTTCAAAACACCATAACAAGATTAAATACGGAATACAATTCCATAACTTTAAACAATAGGAGTATCATCATAAAATCCTTCAACGTTCAAAATAACCAAATCATAATCAATTCTCAAAACACCGTTCACAAATCACACTCGTTTTGAAAGAAAGCCTTTAACGAGGCCAAACCGAAATCCTTTGAAACTTCATTTCAAATAACCAAACAAACACATCAAGACGACCACCGATCATCATATCCATAAAATGAGAAAGTATGGGCAAGGTACTTGCCTCGATATCACAATCGCAACGAGACGACGGATAGGACGCGGTCGAATAGCCCCGAACCCCCGAACAATATCAAGAACGCGATAGCACCACGAGTATTACGAGAATAACACCACACGAATCATCAATCACCAAACGGAATTCAACATCGGAATCCTCGGACACCTATAAACCTCCGGAAGTAACAATAACACATGGTTACGACGAGAATCAAGGCCAAAACAACGGAAATCCCAACAAACTATCGAAGGAAAACTCATTGGGACATTTAATCGAACACTAAATGTTCAATAATTCCCAAGAACACTCGAATCGTCGATCGAGTTAAACAAACTTGATATATGGATATACAACCCATAGAACATGATTAATAACATCATACTACACCAATCGATGTATCAAAATCGGATTAGAAACGAAATCAAGAACAATTTCTCCAAAAAGTCAACTTGAAGGATAATCAAGAAATATACCTTGATTTGGATGAAGAATTCAAGTAGAGGTCGAAAATCTACAACAAGACTTGAGGTAGATGATCTCTACAAGTTTTGGAGCACTCAAATCGCCCAAGAATCACCCACAATCGCCTAAGATGAAGGAGGAAGAAGAGAGGAGAAAAAATGAAGTTTTTCTCCTCGCAAATCTGCTAAAAAAACGCAGAAAAAGCCCGTGTGCCGCGGCACAGGACAAGTGTGGCGCGGCCCTGGGCCACCAAAAAGGCCCAGGAATAAGCTTTGTGCGGCGTCACAGCGTGAGTGTGCCGCGGCACACGGTACAACCCCCTTCAACACCAAAAAGGCACACCGTGCAGTCTTCGCTATTTCGACCATAACTCCTTCGTCTGGACTCCGATTGACTCACCGTTTGAACCATTGGAAAGCTAACTTGATTCTCTATAATGTTGCAAAGATTCAGAATTTTTGGAGTTTCCAAGAATTAATGGTGACTTTACAAAGTCGAACTCCCACGTGAAAAAGTCGATTAAGGACACGGAACTCAACAAAACGACACCGAAACGAACTCGGATGACAAAAAGTGCAGAATTAATCATTCTCGGAATGACGAAACGGTCAGGAGTGAGTTGTTAAAACGAACTTCCGCCGAAAAAGAAAATTACCGAAATTCGAAATTGCGGATATTACATAAAAATAGTTTACAATGTAAGATTTCAAATATAACTTATACTTCCCCGGAAATGGCGCCAAAAACTTGACACGTTTTTAGTGTAACTATCGCAAGTGCACGATATCGTATCAAGTAGTAAAGTGGACTTTTTGAGTCCGGTTTATCGATCCCACAAGAAAGTTTGGTTATAATTTGAATTATACACTATTAGTCTATTTTTATAGATACTAAGATGAGTGAAACACACAATTAAAGAGTTTGGTTTAATAGTTGCAAAGTAAATGCAATAATAGTTCTAATATTTTAAGAAAATAAAAAGATTGCAATAATAATAGATTGTTTAACGATAAAATGAAATAGTTGGGATTACAAACTTAGTTCGTCATTAGTTGTAGAAGATGTATAGGAGATCATAAGATGAATTTACTTATTATGTTGTGTAGATTCGATTTTCCTTGAAAAGACAGTTTCTCTTTCGAACTATAAAACGCCCCTTACATATTGAATCAATCCACTATATTTCTATGTTGATTGGCTTCAATACATAGCATTAGGATTTATGAAAATAACTCAAAGAATCATCTAAGGACTAGAGGTATATTCCTATCCCCTAGAACAACTTAGAGTGAAGATCATTTGATCTAATCAAACATATTTTCTTTCGAAACATATGAAGACCATAAATATCTTCATTTATTGGCCAAATAAATAAAGATTGTTAAAACAATGAAAATCACACACAATAATAAGTAATTCACAATAGATCTTTTATACAAACATAAATAACATGACTAACCTTGTTTATAATCCCAACTTAAGGAACTTAGCCCATAAAGGGTTTATTACACATATTACAAGCTTGTGTGGTCATTATTAGTTGAATCAAGAGAAAGAATTGATCCTAACTCCCTTAGTAGATAAATGAGATAGAAGCAATAAACTCTATGAACAACATATGCTATACCACACTTACAAATATCACTCAAGAACGCAAGTGTGTTCTTCACACAAAAAGAAGAGTTTACAAAAAATGGAAAATTATATGATGAATGATGAATGATGAAGGATCTAAGGGGTCTATTTATACACCTAAAGTCATCTAATAGCTCCAAAACTCCAGCATTATTACAATAGATCGGATCAATGCCAGCCATCCCCTCAATAATACACAAAAAGTATAAAAAATTAGACAAATCATAACAATCTGTCAAGAGTTACGGCCGTAACATTCAGGAGTTACGGCCGTAACTAGGATGACTTACGGCCGTAACATTCTGTAGTTACGGCCGTAACTAACTTCGTCAATTTGTTCACCGTTTGCTTTGAGAGTTACGTTTTCAGCCCGTAATTTCTCGGACTTTGCGTTTTTGCCCGCATCTTCTTCGGATGATAACTTTTGATATATAACTCGATTTTGAATCCTAAAGACTGTCAATTCATCTCGGAAAGCCCAACAACAACAATATATCAAAATTCAACAAAGAGAATATTTAATAAACATGTTATTTCTTGAGTAAATCAGTTATTTAATCCGATCATCATCCGATAAAAATAAAATTATTAAAAACTAATTAATTAATAGCAAAAAACGAGTAGACTAGCTCAATTATGGTTGAATTTTATCGATACAAACTATGGATAAGTGTATAAAACTGACACTTATCAATTACCCCTACAGTTAGTAATGTGAGCAGCACGAGGACGTGTTTTAACTGTAGTCGAGCTGGCCATACCGCGAAGAATTGTCATTCACCGTTAGTCAGCTATTTCGATTGCGGTCCATTAGGACACCAAGCCGTGCATTGCGAGACGGTAGCTGAGAGGTTTGGGGATCGAGTTTACGTCTCCGCTCCGAAAGGACAAGGAGATTCCTAATGTACTTTTCGAGAATTTCGGCGTGGTCGGAGTTTTTCGTGGTTACCCTCGCGGATCGTTATGTGTTTAATTTCTATTTTTCGACTGTGCGTGTTTTCTTGTAATAGGTACCTTTTGTTTTGTGATTGTTCGGATAATTGACTTGATTGTGCTATCTGTTTGGTGATACTTGACACTTGTTGGTTTTATTATGTCTCTGCTTGCGATATTGTGATGGTTGTCGTCGAGCGTGATTTCACACCGTATGTTTCTTTGCGTTGGTTGTAGAATTTCACCGATGGGTGTGAGTTATTCGGTTCTTGTGTATCTCGTTGAGATGTTCCTGGTGGGATATCGCTCCTCCCTACTTATTTTAAGTTTCGTGATGAAACTTCTTTTAAGGAGGGTAGTATGTAATATCCGCAATTTTGATTTTCGGTAATTTTCTTTTTTAGCGGGAGTCCGTTTTAACGGCTCGCTTGTAACTGTTTCGTCATTCTAAGAATGATTAATTCTGCACTTTTGTCATCTGAGTTCGTTTTGGGGTCATTTTGTTGAGTTTCGTGCTTCTTGGCGACTTTTCCGTGCTTGAGTTCGATTCTTGGGAATCTCGTTCGAAACTGTTGCTTCGTGTATCCCGTATGTTTGTTTAACCTTGTTAGATATGTTGTGAACTTCGCTTTGATTATTCGTTGTCGTATCGTGATATTTCGGTCCTTCGTGCCATTTCGTAATTTCCCAAAGTTTTGAGGAACTTCTTTCGTATTCCTCACTCCGACCATTTTGGAGTGTCGTTATGAGTTTTGGTGCGATCCTATTGCCTGTGAAGTGGGAATAGCGCACGCTTTTGGCTAGAGATAGCGCATGCTATTTGAGATTGCTAGCGCACGCTAAGGCTCCATTAGCGCACGCTAACAGAGGGTGCATAATCGAGGCAGAAGCTACTGCCTTCGACTGAAAGTTCGATAGCGCATGTTACATAGGGTGTAGCGCGCGCTAATGGCAGGAGTTGGCACACGCTATGAGTATAATAGCGCACGCTAACTGTTGGTCAGGGACAGTCCATAAGCCACTAGCCTGGGTTGGAGGATTTGTTAGCGCACACTAATATTTGTGATTAGCGCAACTGTGCAGTTGTGCAGGACGTCTTTTGTTGATAACTCGATAGCGTACGCTAATTTGGATGGTTAGCGCGCGCTAAGCTGTCTAGTATATAAACTGGACAACAGTCGTGAATTGTCATTTCCATTTCATTTCTTTTTCTCTCCGCGGGTTTGAGATGAGGTCGACTAGGGTTTGGACTTCTGGTCGATTTTTATTCCATCCAAGGTGTTTTGGAGAGTTCTAGGTGATTGTAATATCATCTAATCCGTTGTTCTTCGTCGGATCGAGCTATTTTTCCCATTTTACCCTAGAATTGACTTTTTGGAGTTTTGTTATTGATCTCGATCCTAGTCCGATTTTGATGAATCAGTTGGTTCTATATGATGTTATTAATCGTGTTCTATGGAATGTATATCCATATTTCGAGTTGGTTTAACTTGATTGATGATTCGAGTGTTCTTGGAAAATATTGAACATTTAATGCTCGATTAAATGTTCCAATGAGTTTTCCTTCAATAGTTTGATGTAATTCCCGTTGTTATTGGTCTCGATCCTCATTGTGATCGTGTTTTTGTTGTTTCTTGCGAGTGATGTAGGTTTCGAGGCACTTCGGTCGAGCCTAGTTCGTCGGAGGATTCGTGTACCGATTTCGAGGCAAGTACATTGTTCATACATTTCTTGTTATGTAGATATGACGATCGGTGATCATCTAAGTGTGTTTGTTTGGTTGTTTGAAATGAACTTTCAAAAGATTTGCTTAAACCTCGTTAAAGGCTCACTTTCAAAATGCGTGTGAATTTGTGAATGGTGTGTTTGTAAATGATTAAGTGAATCATATGGATATGTTTGGTGTTGATGTTGTGCTTTGATAATGCATATATACATATATTACCTTATTTCGGTGCGTTGTGATTTGACGTTTGTGTCGTGCTAAGTATTTGTTGCCTCTGGGCGAATTGTTGGGATATCCTCGGTGTAGTGTGTTAAGTGGTGTGAATGTGTGGTCATAGTGTAGCCGTGAAGCTGGGCGAGGTCTACGGTGACACATGGCTTGTGATCATGTGTTCAGGATGCAACAAGTGATTGATCCAACCGTGAGAGCCTAAGAAAACTACGGTGACACATGACTTGTGATCGTGTGGTCAAGATGCAACAAGTGATTGATCCAACCGTGAGAGCCTAAGAAAAATTACGGTGACACATGACTTGTTATCGTGTGGTCAGGATGCAATAAGTGATTGATCCGACCGTGAGAGCCTAAGAAAACTACGGTGACACATGACTTGTGATCATGTGGTCAGGATGCACCAAATGATTGATCCAACCGTGAGAGCCTGATGACACGTGGCAAGCGATCACAGTTTCATGGATATGATTGTGGATGTATTTTTTGGCAGGGTCGAGTACCTTGGATGTGTTACCAGGATTTCGTATCTTGGGTGGTTACGTTTTGTTGATTTTATGTTCGTCGAGGACACGTGGTGTGGGTTGTGGACCCCGTGAATTGTTGTTGGTTTTCATTTGAGAAAGCAAATCTTTGGGATGTGACCCCTTTTTGGCTTTTGAAAGAGAAGGATTCGATAATCCTAAATGCTTTTCCGCTAAAACTCCCGAGGGCATTTTAAAAACATTTTATAAATTATTCTCTTGATTTGTGATCTTTTGAATTTGTAAAGTTTTACTAAAAGGGAGTATTTCCTTTCGTTATGTTTAAATCTTTGAGGATTCCTGATTATTATTCTTGGAATATGATTTGTATGACTCGTATTTGCACTTTGTACTTGCACTAGCAAAATAGTGAAATTTTGCTAACCCCTGCGTAATCGGCGGTGGATGTCTGCATTGCATTCAGGTACGTGCATGGTCTTGGGGAGCATAACACAGGGTTGGCACGAAGGATGATGAATGATGATCGATACTAATCACATGAGGACCCGTACGATGTTGTATTGGTTTAGTTGTAGTTATTTCCACTGCAGTATTTACCCCGTTGTATGGGAGCGTGTTGTATTTTGACCCCTGCATGGGTATATATTTTGATTGAGTTGTATGTATTAATTGAAAGACCAAATCGGTCTACTGATTCATTTTAGCCTTAAGGCGATGTTGAGATGTTTGATTTTGTTACCAACCTACTAGAATCCTTGAGAAAAGGGTCTACGACGTGTAATATCCCTGAGTGGATTGGGGGTGTTACAGAATACATGTAACATGGTCTTATCCCCTATTAACAAGACTTAATAAAAAAGTAAGGGTTTAATCTAAGCTGTTATAGCCAATTCTCACTACAAAATGCTCGAATCTAATCAATAAACCCGAGTTTGCGTAGAGTTCCGACTCGAATGCATGTAAAATGGTTTTATCTCCTATTAACAAGATTTAATCCAGAAGTAAAGGCTTAATCGGAACTATTATAGTAAATCCCTTATACAACAAGACTTAACCAAGAAGAAAAAGCTTAATCGGAGCTGTTATAGTAAATTATGTGTACAAAAGGCTCGAATCTAAGCAACAAACCCGAGTTTTCATAGAGTTCCGACTCGAATGCATGTAACGTGGTCTTATATCCTATTAACAAGACTTAATCAAGAAGTAAAGGCTAAATCTAAGCTATTATAGCAAATTCTCAATATAAAATGCTCGAATCTGTAATATCCGACAGTAACTTCTTATCCATTGTTGTATTATTCGGATAACTTGAGTATCGTTGTAATCATGTTACATTTAGTTTAATGATTATTAATGTTGGGATACATCATAATAGAATTAATTATAATTGTCATTCGCATTGTGGTTGATTTTTAGACATTGTGTAGATTGTTACATTTTTAGCTAGATTTTCTGTATTTAACGTACGATATGACCTTGGCCTTACGTACGTAATGGAGAATATATTACGTACGTAATGCAGAGAATCTGATTCAATCTCAACTTTCGGCATAGGGGGTCATGCAGGATTCGGATAATTGGGCCTTTCGAGATAGCTAACTTGACCTACATTACGTACGTAATGCTTATGATAACGTACGTAATGCGATAGGTGTTTTGAGGCAGTAGTTTCTGGAGGCTTATTACGTACGTAAATAGATTAACGTACGTTAGCTTTATGCGATAACGTACGTAACAGTTGTGCAGTTTATAAAAAGACAGGTTTGTCTTTCATTTTGCACTATCCAAACTCGATTTCTTCTCCTTGTTATCATCCTTCTGCCTCCCTAGATCGATTCTACCCTCCTCCCTCTTGTCTTTGAGCCTTACATCTTGGATTTGAGCTTAATGTTTGGAAGTTAGAGAGCATTCTTGTAGTTTGGTGGTTTGTTCTTCATTTCTTAAGGTATGTTATTCAATCCTACTCTATCTTTCGTAGTAATGATGATATTAATATAGAATAATGCTCATAATGTCGATTTGATCAAGTAAAACATGATTGTGGCTAAGATGTTGAACACTTATTGAAGAATATATTTAAAATGAAGATGTTCTTGATGTTTAAATGATAATAATCATGTTTATAAGAATCATACTCAGCTTGCTAGATTGATTAACATTATTGACAGATGATGATCATAAGTTTCGATATAGTTGAGTTAAGACCGATGGATTGATAACATAGGATGTGTTAGAACATTATGTTAGGTTTTAACCAATATATTGGGAATGAATTGATGAATGATGAAGGTTAGGATGATGTTATTATGATTCAGAAACCCTAAATGTTATAACTATGTTTTGATATGGCTTAACAAATTCTTTGGGAGATAATAATGGATTATGAAGAACACAAATGTAACCTTTATATATTCAAGTTAATCGGATGCTTTGATGACTTAAGAATGTATTAATTACCGTATTTATAGGCTGATAATGTTCTTAGGAAGTTTTCAGCGATTATTGATGATAAATTCTTGTGTAATGAATTTATTCTGCTGCATTTTCTTCATATTTATTGTATTAGATACACGTAAAACCCAATAGCCGGTTCGTGGTTCAACTACTCGACGAACGCTAAGTTGAACTAATAACATACTTCATGCGAATCAAGAGACCATAACGGAGATAAAATGTCGATGTCTACAATTCAAGGATATGCAAGTCATTATCATCCATATTCCAATCTCGGTCATAACTTCAAAGTATGGTTCGATTAATCTACGATTCACAATAAGGATGGACATATTCGAACGATTTCTAGGTTAATTCAACACAAGGGTTTCGTTCTCCAGCGAAAAAGTTCTTCATACTAAGGTTTAAAATTCAAAAACGATTGTCACTAAACATAATCACATTGTTCTAACCAATCGTATGAAGATTATCGAATCCAAACAATCCTTACAAGACATGAACCTACTTGAACGACATCCTCTACATTTATCTTCATGAATACCTCTAACATAGGTGATAATATTAACAAGTTGTTCATCATTTGAATATCTCGAAATCACCATCAAAGGCATGTTACAATCTCAGAAAACTTCATCCCGATGTTTTGCATAATCAAGGGTCAACTTGAAATCTTCTTAATCATGGGAAGTTCTAAGCATGATCATCTCGATTCTATAAAACATGGTGATCAACCTAATAGGTTCCTAACAAACTCAATGATCTCATATGTATGTTCATAGTATTCCTAAGAACAAGAATTTGAGGTTGTAAAAACATCAACATAACTTAATATGGAGGAGAACGACGAAACACTTGGTGAAACTCAACACCGGAAGCTTGAACAACAATTCAAAGGGTCTATTATCTTCTAAACCGAGCGATAGGCTGATACAATGGATTTATAGGGCTGGGGAACTCTCAAGTTGCAGAAAATCGGACAAGGAGTGGAGGTGGAATGAAAGGAGGTTAATGCCTATAAATAGAGGTTTGAACATTACGTACGTCATCTATAAAACATACATACGTTATCCGTATAACGTACGCTAGCAACAAAGATCTTACATACGCTATCGTCTGACAGTAGCTCACTGTCTCGTTTCCTGTCCTCCCTAACGTACGTTAACAACACTCATACGTACGTAATTTGATCAACATATCATACGTTATTATGCCCCTTTAACGTACGCTATGCTTCGTTGACTTGCTTTATTAAAAGCTTGTATAGGTTCACCCGACAGTATCCCCATCGGGCTCCACACACCGATCACACCTTATATGCTTTGACCACCTATTACGTACGCTATGTTTCGACTATAACGTACATTATCTGTAGTTCTTAGCTTACGCTATATACAACTTTTAACGTACGTTAATGTCATGCAGAAGCATGCATGAATTGACAAACTCCACGCAATGTGATCATGAATATTGGAATACAAATACGAAAAAACCACACTTCAATTATTGATACATCATAATCAAATACCACAAGGTTCGAATATAGATGAAAATACACAACAATTATCCAGGTATTACATTATAGTCAATCCTTGCTACAAACACACTTAATCAAGAAGTAAAAGCTTAATAGGTGCGGTTATAGCCAATTCTGAGTACAAAATACTCGAATCTAATCAATAAGCCCGAGTTCTCACAGAGTTCCGACTCGAATGCATGTAACGTGGTCTTATCTCCTATTAACTAGACTCAATCAAGAAGTAAAGGCTTAATCTAAGCTATTATAACCAATTCTCAATATAAAATGCTCGAAACTAATCAATAAACCCGAGTTTTCGTAGAGATCCGGCTCGAATACATATAATGTGGTTTTATCTCCTATTATCAAGACTTATCAAGAAGTAAAGGCTTAATTGGAGCTATTATAGCCAATTCTCAATACAAAAGGCTCGAATCTAATCAACAAACCTGAGTTGTCATAGAGTTCTCACTCGAATACATGCACTACTACGAAAACAGGGCTCTAACAGCGGTTCTGGAGCCATATTAACAGCGGTTTTGGAACCGCTGTTAAATTTAACAGCGGTTATTAGTAAAATGTAACACCCCGAAATGGCGGCTATTACAGTGCCGTGGAGCCCACACCGGGACCTACCCGGTGATATCAAAACATAATTTAAACATTCCATAAATGTGTTACCGAACCACAAAATATTAATCGTAACCCCGAGTAGGAGCTTACACCGTATATATCGACTTATACAACAGTACACAAGATCTAAATCCGGTATAAACCATATGTAGATGGAATATAACCAAAACAATAATGATACAATCGTCCGAATTTATACAAATTGAAAAGGACATGAAATTCACTACTACAAAACAGGCTTTTAACAGCGGTTAAAATGGCCAATTAACGGCGGTTCCGGAACCGCCGTTATATGTACCGCTGTTAATTTTAACAGCGATTTTGAAAACCGCCGTTGAATTTATCAAATAACGGCGGTTCATAATAACCGCTGTTAAATGCGTTACGGCGGTTTTTGGTAACCGCTGTTAAATATGCCATTTAACAGCAGTTATAGGTAACCGCATTTAAATCTGATACTTAACAGCAGTTATAGAACCGCCGTTAATTTTACAAATAACAGCGGTTTCGGAGGAACCGCTGTTGAAGTTTTAAAATTTGTCCAGATTTTCCCCAAATTTTTGCATTATTTTGCACAATCCAGTACCTGAATCGGATCAAACTAATCAATAAACCACCAATTCATCGAATCCAAACACACTGAAAAGAACTAACCAACACCAAATTCATTGAACCACCAATTCATTGAAAAAGATAATACAAAAAACCCCAATTGATCCAAAATAATTCATACAAATATCAAATGTACAATTCATATAAATAATTCACACAAAAACACCAAAATCATGTCGCGAGACGATTTCGAACCTCCAAGAAATAGTCCCCAATCAACTCGAATTGTATCAAAAACATCTTCAGACAGTGCTCCAACATCATCAAACATCTGCACATATAAACGTATAATAAACAAACTTTTAATGTAAAAGAGTACACAGTTTTATCACCACTTCAAGTTAAAAATATACTACCTCCATCCAACCATCCAAAATACGCGCTCGGGCGATAGTCGACATCCAGTGCATAACATAATAACCACACTCCCAACCTCAATTTTGTTTATTACACTAAAACAAAATAAGACACAATTATATGAGTCGCTTTCAGTAAATAAAATCAACACACAACATACACAGTTAAAAAACACACACACTGACACAAACACATAAAGCACACAAGCACACAAACACACAATGCACAAAAAAAAACACACAGACACACACACACACACTGCACACAAACATACACAAACACACACATACACACAGTACCCACACACACACATTGCACACAAGCAAACATACACACACACACACACACACACACACACACAGAGTACACATCACATAAACACAAACACACACATCACACAAACACACACACACACACACACACACACACTGCACAAACAGAAAAAAAACAACACAAACACACACACACACACACACTGCACACAGCATAAACACAATACACACACAAACAGAAAAAAAAACACAAACATAAACACACACAACATATACAGCACACACAGCACACACACACATACTGCACGCAAACACACACATACACATAGTACACATACACATTGCACACAAACAAACATACATGCACACACACAGTACACACACACACACTGCACAAACAAAAAAAAACACAAACACACACACACTGCACAGCTAAACACACAAACAGAAAAAAAAACACAAACATAAACACACATAACACACACAGTACACACATCACACACACACACACACACATACTGCACAAAAACACATACATACATACAATACACACACACATTGCACACAAACAAACATACACACACACACACTGCATAGCTAAACACACAATACACATACAAACAGAAAAAAAACACAAACACACAATACACACACAAACATAAACACACACAACACACACAGTACACACATCACACACACACAGACACTGCACACAAACACACATTATTGGTAAGTCTAACGAAAACTTGCAATCACTTAAAACTAGGAGTTCTAAAAAATTTTCCACAACTTTCCCAAATACAGAAAGGCCGGAAACCAAATTCGCGAGATCTTTTGCAGCACTTTCCAGATTATGAGGGGGTAACAGTCCTATTTCGGCCGAATTCCCATGATTTCTCAAGTCAACAAGTATCATTCTCCACTCTGCATGTATGACAAGATATGGTTTTATTGAAGACAGGAATCGGTATTATATAGAAAAAAAGGATAACGTACAATCTATCCCTTGGTTCTCATTCTCGCATTCTGAAATATACATATATAAATGTCATGTGCTCAACTTGTTGACTTGTTCACGGAGTTTCAGGATTCTGTGTCGGACAACTCGTGATCTTACTCTGGATCTCAGGTTTATGGCCTCCCCAAGACTCGAACCATGTACAGTCTAGTGAAACCAAGGGTCTAGACCTTGCAATGAATCATATGTAACCTGGAAGGTACATGATTCAGTTCGAGTCTTGGGGAGGACATGAAACATGGGACAGGCCAAGCGTAAGATTATGAGATGTCTGTCACGATTCATGAAACCATAGCCAAACACAACATATTGAGCAATTTTATTCTTACATATTTAAGCAATGAAAATGATTTTATCATATTCAATCCAAAGCACTTGTTGAAAGAGGGAGCCTAAGATCGTTACTTGACACCAATAAAAACACAACATAACAAGCGGGGGATTTTACTCAATCACAACGTGGTTTAAGGTTCATCAAAAAATGGTTTAAGCGTCAATACAAGAAGCGAAAGTTGAGACTTTGCTAGTTTCCAATCAAATAAGGATCAAAAACAGAAAACAAAAAAAATAAACGGAAGCAACAAAGCCCGGATCCATAATGGCTCACTCTCAACCAATCAAAGATGAAATAAAAACGAGAACAGTGATCAACCAGATACACAACTAACATAATCTTCTTACAGGCCAACACAAAATAGACATTCTTGTCTACTATTCATTCACACACTCACTCACAGCACACACAGCACACACAGCACACACTGCACACAAACACACACAAACACAAACGCACACACAGCACACACTGCACACAAACACACACAAACACAAACGCACACACACACACACAGTACACACACTGCCACTGCATACACACACACACACTGCATAGAAAAAAACCAACACAAACAAACGGACACTTCATACGCGATATGTTGGGAGAAGATCCTTAAGACGAAAGTTAACATCTATCCCAAAGGGAGAAGATCCTTACGACGTTAACCACGTACACACTCAAATATTTACACACACACACACACACTACACGCACACACACAGCACACACACACTGCCCACACACAAAACACAAACACACACAAACACATAAACACAAAGACACACACACTCACTCACAGCACACACTGCACACAAATACACACAAACACAAACACACTGCCACTGCACACACACACACACTGCATAGAAAAAAAAACCAACACAAACAAGCGGACACTTCATACACGATATGTTGGGAGAAGATCCTTAAGACGAAAGTTAACATCTATCCCAAAGGGAGAAGATCCTTACGACGTTAACCACGTCTATCCCAAAATAATTCGTGTTTCCAAAAACAATATTATCGTACACACTCAAATATTCATACACACAAACACACATATTTACACTCATGTAATTAAATGTATTACCTTGGGATGTATCCAACTAACCACCTGCTTTGATTTACTTGTATGCATACCATCCATGGTCTTGAATGCGGTCACGACACTGCTTAAAAGTAACAATAATATATTGAGTCGTTGATATAAAATTTTAAAGCAAATATGTTATAAATAAAATCTTACTTTTGGAGTATGGTCTTAATGCGAGAGTCAGGCCTACTATGTAGTGAGCAAAACCATATAATAGTTCCTCTTGCTGGCACAATGACCAGAAGTTGCCAATGATGCCTACATAGATAAATGCATTTGAAAGAAAGAATATATTACTACAGTATGTTGTAAAAAAAAGGAAATAGTTTTGTTAAAAATAAAATATTTTGAAATTTACAATCTTTTATCTTATTTATGATGGTAAGCTCCCACGTATATTTGCTTCTTCGACTCAAGCATACGCGTCGATATATATCTCGAGATCTCCTCTCCCCTCTGTCCCATATTTTGTATGGATTGAGGATCAAAATATCCATACAAAACCTCGTCCATCGTACCCACATTCATATTAGACAAATACCTAATTTGTTAAGCAAAATATTAATATAAAAAAAAACACTCCACACGCTGCACACACACACACACACACACACACTGCCACACATTAAAAATACACACACACACACACACTGCCACACAATAAAAACACACACACACACTGCACACACACACACACACACACTGCACATACACACACACTGCACACACAAACACACACAAACACGCAGTAAAAAAAACACACTGCCACACAGTACACACACACACACTGCACACACACAGCACATACAAACACACACACACACACACACTGTACACACACACATACTACGAATGTAGAAAAATTCCATAAAGAAAATTACTCACATAGTCCAAAGCTGTAAAACTGATAAACTAAGCCACTCGTTTCCCTGAACGATCTCTAAAATATCAGTGTGAGCGATGTACAATGGAACATCATCACCACCACAACCAAAGATAGTTGTATCCCACGACACTGATATCGGATTATTGTACAGACTCGATGCAGCACTAAGTAAGTCTTTCATGATGTCCTCTTTGGTCCTCGACCCGTCATTGTGACGAGCCTGCTTCTTTGGTCGCTGAATATCCTATTTCATATAGTATAGTGTAAAATACAAGTAAATTTGAAATAATTTATTTTGTTTTCTTTCCATTGTAACTTCAGAAAGGGTGAAGGATAAACGTATCTATTGAATACTATATAAACTCATTAATAGTGACCCAAACCTATATCTATTTTTTCAATATTAAAAAGAGAAGAATTGGTGCGAATTTCTTCTATATTGAATAAAGAATATTCATCAAATCATTCACTCCATAGTCTGATAAATCTTTTAAATAACTGATTAATCAGACGAGAATAAAGATAGAGTCTTATTCTACATATCAATACATGTCAGGTGCGAATTAGGCAATGTATTGCCTTTTGGTAGCATCTCATTCATCAACTTGAAAAATTCGGTGAAACTTTTGTCACTCCACCCATTTATTGCCTTCAAATTAACCAGCTTCAACACGGCAGATAGACGTGTGAAATTTTCACACCCTAGATACAATGGAGTCTCAGAATCACTTTTCAACGCATCATAAACATGAGCTCTTTGAAATGATTCTTGTCCGACATCACGAATCATTTCTTCAAATTGATCACCATCTATATCTACATGAGTGTTTCCAGTTGGAACATCTACTATTTCGCCATGCCATATCCACACCGTATAGTTGGTGTTTATCCCCTCACAAACAAGATGTTCAAGAATTGTGTCAGCCTCATGTTGTCTCCCATTCATACACTTCACACAAGGGCACAAGTATCGTTCATCGGGTTCCAAGCGAAGTTGTCAAGCAAATTTAAGAAATTGCTCAATTCCATTGTCATACTCCTTTTCATACGACTTGCATTCATCCAACTTCGATCCATTTCTTCTTTTACATTACACATACTATGTTCATCAATTTTCTATTGTTTTGTATAAGGGGAAGAATTTCATTTCTATATGATTACTAACTTTTTGAAAATTGTTTGTGAGAGAGAATGACAAAGGTATGGTAGTCCTATAACTGTTGTTTAAAATAGAAACATGAACGACGGTTGTCAAAATAGAATTAACTGTATACTACGTCAACTTATGGCTTTGTCAAGATTGCTAACTCTATCTGCACGAACTGTTGGGAGAAGATCCTTAAGACGAAAGTTAACATCTATCCCAAAGGAAGAAGATCCTTAAGAAGTTAACCAAATCTATCCCAAAATAATTCGTGTTCCACAAAATAGTGTTGTCAAAAGCAACACACATAATTAAACACACACACTTAACTAAATCGATTAAATTATATGGCAAACAAGAAGAAAATAACATGTAAAACTACATTACACACTCACATACACATAGTGCACACGCAAAGTCCACACACAAACAATACACACAACACACACTGCCACACACAATACACACACACACACACTGCCACACACACAACACAATACAGCCTCACACACAATACACATACACACACTGCATGCACACACTGCCACACCTATACATGCACATACACACACAACACACACATATTAAACAGCACACAACAATCCTTAAAAGACTAGATAAAATTACCAAATAGGAACAAAGAAGAGAGTTCGGAATAATTACCAAATAATTCGCGGTCGATTGCGAAACGTCGAGAGGGTTGCGGGGGTCACGAGGTCGCCGGAGGTCGCGAGGTCGCCGGAGGTCGCGGGTCGACTGTGAAAAGTCGGGGAGTCGGGAGCGTAGGAGGAAAGAAAGGAAAAAAGAAGAAAGGAAGAAAGAAAGAAAGAAACGGGGCAGTAATTAAATGGAATATTAACAGCGGTTATTGATAACCGGTGTTAAAATAAGAAAAAGAACGGCGGTTTTCAAGTAACCGCCGTAAAATTATGAAAAATTAACAGCGGTTATTAAGCAACCGCCGTTAATTTTCCGAATTTAACAGCGGTTTGAGGAAAACCGCCGTTAACTGTCTTAATTTAACAGCGGTTTCTGTATTAACCGCTGTTAATTTTTCATAATATTTACGAACCGTGCCACCGCACAAATTTAACAGCGGTTTTAACATAACCGTTGTTAATTGTCCGCTGTTAAATGGGTATTTTGTAGTAGTGATTTCATAGTTTAGATATAACCGACCAACAAAAAGACTCGGGTCCCCCGAACTAGCATCCTTCAATACCCTTCGCCGTCATCGTGCTCTTCTTGTGCCCTGCCCTTGCCTCGCCCTGAAATACAAGTATTTCGCCCAAACCACAGGGTCAACTATACATGATAATAATTCTCATGACAATATACAATTCATATATATATAAGATCTCAAAGAAACAACCGACCACTGAACATATCCCTCGGGCGTATGAACAGTCAGTCCCAAACTGTCGGACATATCCAATCGTACATGGAATATAAACGAACAATCAACATGGCTCAGACGGACGTCACAGTACGCCCGATCCGAAAATGTGTCCGTGCACATGTCCACCCCGTATACCGAATCCAGAATATACGGAGAATGATGTACCTAATTAGCCTCACAAACTATGTCTCGTGTTCACGGTCCAATGCGGAAACATCCACGCATGACCATCATGTGCCCGACTAAAAATCCTACACATAACCAATCGGCACACAGATATTACTCCAGAGATGTCACGATGCAACATGACAACGAAACTCAACAAATTACACATTCAACCAAGAATCAAGAGAACTCATCGAAGTGATAACAATGCTCAACGATACCAATGGTATCAAAGGCGATAAACTTCGGAATACAATCCCACCACAAAACGGTAATACAATCAAGAACGACATATCATCATGAATCACAGATTCATAGAGCATTACGTATACACGAAACGTATAATATTCACAAGAATTCAATCATCATTATAACCAAGCAAGATAACTTGCCTCAGGTGTCGAATTCAATCGATTCGTCTTCTCCGAAACGCGACGGCCGTAAGGACGACGTCCTTCACCAAGCAACAACACTCGATCAACCTTGAATGAAATATGTTTCATTCAATGACCCAAATCCGACTATAACGATTATCATAACAATGCTAACTAGTCTTTGATTTAATGAAAATCGATCATACAACCATAACAAGTTTACAAAGCCTAAAATTAAGAATCCTTTGATCACATTCGCAATTTAAGGATTACTATAAATAAGTTAATGATTGGTAATTCTAATTAATTACAACAAGAATAACAACAATATCAAGAACACTACGAATATCATGAACATCAAGAGCATCCTATCTATGACATATTAGCATGATAATGAAAGTTCTAAGTTCATGATTCCGACTCATTGACGTAACCATTCCTACTTGGTTCTTCAAGCTTAAAATACTTTTGATCTTCTCAATATCACCAAGAACATACTATTATCATCATAGTCAACATACCAATGTGGGTTCTAACATCCTATCGTCAACAAAATCCTATCAAAATGGATTTGACAAGGTAGTAGACATAATCATATTCAATCTATATCCAAAAACCTTAACCGTTCAACATATTCTAAAACATGCCTAATCATATCATCATAACATCAAGGATTCGGAAATATGGAGTTTGGAGCAACTTAAGAAGAACACTTCTAAGACAAGAACAAGGGTTTTTGTTAGACCTTCTAAGATGTAGGGTTATAACATCAAAGGCTTTTTTTAGCACCAAGAACATACTCATAAACCCTAATCATCATGATTTCCTAAGCATTAATAGCAACATGTTATTCTTACAACTTCTTCAACCATTCAAGAGGTAACACTAACAATATTATCATGTTCTATACTTAGTTTGTTCATAAATCCAATAACTATCATGTTGTTCTTGATTAATCTAACACTACATGAATTACTTCCTAACTAACATCATCAACAGTATGAAACAACATGAGTTTAGATAACCAACCTCAAAAAGGAATGAAGAATATCACCAAAACTCCAAGAACACACTCCAAACTTCTAGTCACCAAGCTAAAATCCAAGTGATGGAGCTCTAACACAAGATGGGAGGGGCAAAATTTGATTTAGCAAATATGCTTATTTATCATTATTTTATATGCTTTTGAAGTGTAAATCTGCATAAATGAGCTCTTAATGCCCTATTCTTTTATGTTTTGCAGGAAATTGGAGTCCAGAAGCTAAAACGGTGAAAAATGGGCGAAAACGGTGAATTTTGGCCTGGGGCCATGGCACAAGGAAAGCGAGCCGCGGCACACGAAGACACCCAGCAAACCCCGAACCAACTGTACCCTGAGCCGCGGCACAAGGATGCTGAACCGCGGCCCAGGAGGAAAAATCTGCGCCCAGGCATCCCGCTGTGCCCCGTGAGCCGCGGCCCACGGGGCGGTTTAGGAGTGTTCCGCGCGGTTTTGGGCCATTTTGAAGCCGGTTCTCGACCTAATCACACGGACGCGTTTTTGAGGCAAAAGAGAGCTATAAATAAACATGCAAGGTCAGAATTGAAAAGAGGGATCGAAGCATCGGAGAATCGATTATCATCAAGGAGAATAAGTAGAAGACACCAAGAGCAGAGGGCGGAAGCCAGAAGAACGGAGGAATCCGAATCTTCATCTGCGTTTGATTTTAATGCTTTCATTCATTAATTCTGTATTTTTATCTTTTAGCATGTCAGGCTAAAACCCTGTTCTAGGATTTTGATGAAACCAATGTTTTGACGAATTTGATTTTGATTATCTATATAATTCCCTTTTCTATTGAGTTTTCCCAATCAATTTTAATGCTTTCAATTGTCTGGCCAATAATTGAATTGTTTTAATTACGCAACTCGAATCGGGAGAGGAGAGTTGGTGAGAACCGTTTTATCTTGTGGGATAGGAATATACTCATAGGAACTACGTGGCCTTTTGAAGATTTTATGCCTTTGGCCTATTGTCGAATTAATTCACCTAGGGATAGAGTGTATTATTCGCCTTAGAAAAATCTATTGACCTCGGGAGAGGCGGTAGAGTATTTTAGCAATCTTCGCCTTCAATAAATTGGGAAATCATTAATTTCAAATAATCGAGAGTAAATTCGGATAAACTGAGGTGGATTCACAATCCTAGACTTATTCATCATTTGATTTTCTTTCTTCGAGCGATCGTTATTCTGTTTTATTATTGATTTTCTTTAGTCATTAATTGCAACCCAAATTTCGACTGTTCAAATAAAATTAGAATATATATAAATCGGTACTTAGTGATTCAGTCCTCGTGGGAACGATACTCACTCATCACTTTATTACTTGTCTACGATAACGTGCACTTGCGTTTAACGAAATATCGCAACAAGTTTTTGGCGGCGTTGCCGGGTATTGAAATTTTTACTAATATCGATTTCAGTATTTCTAGTCTTAGTTTGAACATTTTTTTATTTTATTTTCGTGTAATTTTTTTTATTTATTTGTTTTTCCTTTCAGGATTTTTCGGGTAGTGCATGAGAAAATTCGGTAACGAAGGCCTACTACCTTTGGATACCGAACTCGAGCGCACTCTTCGGAGAAACAAAAAAGAGAAACGAGAGCTGCCAACATCAGTCATTATGGCCGATAACACGGGGTATCACGAAGCGGAAAACCCCATTCAGCAAGCTCAACCGGCATTAGCACTCCGAGATTATGCTATGCCGCAAATCAACGCGAACTTTTCGGGGATTCGGCGTCCCACCATCCAGGCGAACAATTTCGAAATCAAGCCTGAAATTATTCAGATGGTGCAAGCGAGCCAGTTCTGTGGATTGCCGAACGATGACCCCAACTAGGGGTGTAAATGATGCGAGTCGAGCTCGAGTATGGCTATACTCGACTCGAACTCGATAGCCATTTCACAGACTCAAACTCGACTCGAAAACTCGCGAGTAGTGAAAATCCAAACTCGACTCGAACTCGATAGCAATTTTCAAAACTCGAACTCGGGCTCGAACTCGTTTGAACCTCGAGCTCGAGCTCGAGCTCGAGCTCGAGCTCGAACTCGAACTCGTTTGAAGCTCGAATAAAGATCGAGTCAAGATCCCATTTGAAGCTCGAATCAATCTCGAACTCGAACTCGTATCGAGCTCGCTCAAACTTTGTATTTTCACTTTCAATAATCAATAGTGGCGACAAAATAACCAAATAAAAATAAAAATACATTCAAAGTACATGAATAAAGTCAAAGTTCAAAACCAAATACAAAGAAAAGTCCAGAAAATTACAAATTCACAACCCAAGTGTATTAGAAATTCATCGACAAAAAGATTAAGATAAGTTAAACACGATCTCATTTAAATTCAATTTGCGGGTTCCTTGAATGGCATTGGAATGATGATTTCCTTTGGTTGTTTTCCTGTATCCTATAACAAAGACAAAAACAAAAATAAATTAGTTTACGTATACAGTGAAAACATTGAAAGCTTTATGCATGATACACTTTTCAGAAAGCAAACATAATCATAAATTTATCAATATTTGTGAGTGTATACAGTGAAAGCATTAAAAAGAACAATGGAAATTAGTCATCAAACAAAAGTAAATCCAGCTTGCTTTTGCCTTTCGATGCAAACAATTTATTCAAAACAATAGGTAAGTTCTTAACTATAAAACTATCATGTACACCTGAATTAAAGAAACATATATTGGAGTTACTGGAAATTTGTAAAAAAAGCATTCTCATGGAGGGATCTACACCAATCACCCGTACTGATTGAATCCAAGATTTTCAGGCTGCCCAGGCAAATAAGTAATCCTATCTTTTTCTTGATCTACATTATTAGACAAAGAAGAGTAAAAGATGCCCACAAAAAGATTCAACCATAAGAGGCAAATTGCACTTGATATTGACTGCAAATGATAACCCATGTATCAAAAAAAAAAAAAAAAAAAAATGAGAGAGAGAGAGAGAGTGTGTGAGAGAGAGAGAGAGAGACCAAAAACCAAACACCAAAAGGTTTTCTAGGTTTTTTTTTAGTTTGAGTCTGGCTCATGAAGGTCTATCAATTAAAAAAAAAAAAGCATTGGCTGCCATTTACACTGGTGCTAAATCAGTGAATAAAAAAATATATATATAAGCAGAGGAAAAATCGCCACCACAAATCCCTGAACGAATTCTCAGATTCAAGAAAAATGCAAATTTTAATTAAAAATAACAGAATTAAAAGGCAGCTGGTTTTAGTTTCTGAACACAATGGTGATACCACACATGCGTAATGTTTCCTGTGAAAACAAGGAAAGTGACAGACAAACTACAGCACATACTAGTGTAATTCAGAGTATGCGTGAATCAATAGATGTACTTAAAATCACAGTATACAAGAGCGTGTACACAGTAGGAAAAACCCGATGACATAAAACCACTCGGGTGTGGAGTATGATGAAGAGATTTGATCTTGCTCCCCTTGAAACAAAAAATATAAGCTTTTTATTTGATTTGCCAATCTTATTGCTTATTGATTTTTGGGATGCCTATGTTGTGTATCAATTTCTCGAATACAGTTGCCAATACTAATAATTATATAAAAAATTAATAAGATTGTGTTATGAGTAGGTTTGTTAAATACTAGTGCAAAAAATGCACAATGAGCTTAAACAGAGGTATCAATATTTGTAAAGCACAATGAGCATTAGTAAACAATGAGCACAGAGGTCAGAAGAAAACATTGAAAGCTTATGCATGATACACTTTTCAGAAAGAAACTTAAGAAGCTATTTAAAATTTACCTTGTATTTTCTTTTCACCCCATGGAGGGATCTACACCAATCACCCGTACACATCAACATCTGCACTGTTTCAGGAGCAAGAGAAGCTCTATAGGGATCTATTACTCGACTCCCAGCACTAAAAGTTGCCTCAGAAGCCACAGTAGTAATAGGAACAGCCAAGATATTTATAGCCATCCGAGATAAAATTCGAAACTTGTTTGATCTTTCCTTCCACCAAGCTATGACATCAAACTTGGAATCTTGACTAAAGAAGCACCCTCATCAAAATACATATCAATCTCGTGTTTCACACGAGTCATTGATGTCTCCCCACTAAAAACATCTAGCAAAAGTTACGATAAACCACTAGATCCATTATCCGCTTCACGAGCATTTGATCCTAATTCACGTTCCCTTAATCACCACTTTCATCCAAAATAGAAGAAGAATACATTTTCACATATTCATCAAAAAGTTGGTACATAACTTCCTTGACTTTACTAATGCTTTCCCGAGCTAAGGGCGCAGGAAACATTTTGGGAATGCAATCTCTGACCCTCATTTTCAATCTAGGGTCTAACACGAGTCCTATTGACATTAACATGTTGCATTCCCCCAATATTTGTCAAATCTCTCTTTCATATCCCTTACCATATTTCTAACAAAATCATCTTGAGACTCGATTGTTTATCCAACATAACTTTAATCCTTTGTACCTCACCAAGAAACAAGTTAGAAGTTGGATATTCACCCGATATGGAGTTAGTAGTGTCTTTAAACACTTTTAATATATCAAGCAATTTTGCAATTTTTCCCACTCATCTTCATCAGACAAAAACATAATCTTCATCATGCAAAGCATATCGAGGAAGTACCTTTCTAAACTTGATGGCACAATCTAGCATGTCATAAGTGGAATTCCAACGTGTCTTGCATTCAAGAACTAACTTTCGATGCTTGACATTGTATTGGCTTACAAGTTCACCAAAACGTTTCAGACGCGCCTCACTTGAGTTCAAGAAAGCAACAAGATCATGGACTTTCTCAACAATGTGTTTCACTTGTTGAAGACCATGTTGAACCATAATGTTAAGAATGTGTGCGCAACATCGAACATGAAACAATATTCCATCGCAAATAAGCCTCCCATTTGATTTGAAATTATCCTTCAAAATTTTAATACAAGAATCATTTGCAGATGCGTTGTCCACAGAAATTGTGAATACCTAACACCAAAAAAAAAAAAAAAAACTCATCAGTTCACAAATAATTACACTAACACACATATCTACAAATATAGTAAACAAATCACAACTTACTTTTTCGTCAATTTTCCACTCCCTTAGGCATGTTAAGATGCAATCACTATATTTGCACCTTTACGTGGAGGAGGCAAATGAACAAAGTTTATCACTCTCTTTTGAAGCTTCCAATCAAGATCCACAAAATGAGCAAGAAGCACCATGTATTCATTTTTTGCGGCTTTGACTTCCACAAATCCGTAGTCAAACTTATTCGTTCCACTTTCTTGAACAGGTCTTTTAATTTCTTTTTCTCCAACTCATAGACTTTGAAAGAGTCTGATTTAATAGTGACTCGAGATACATGCTTCCATTCGGCAATTCCCCTTTTCATCATCAAGTTAAAGCCTTCCTCCTCAACAATACTAAAAGGATGCTCATGCATAGTGATCCAATGGGCTATCCCCTCTCGCATCTTTAACATGTCAAGTTTACCATTATGTAAAGCACTCACAAATCCAGATTGATTTGCACCAGCACTTGAATCAGATGGCAAAAAATTAATCAATGATTGTTGTCTCACGTGTTTTGCTTTCATCATACAAGATTCCAAATGTCGATGCATATGAGTAGTGCTCTTAGATTTCAAGACAGAAGAGATCCGTACAATATTTACACTTAACTTTCCATTGACCTTTTATCATTTCTCGTGCAAAAATTCATCCCACACTTTTGATCTTCTTGGTCTCTTAGAATCATGAAAAGGGTTATCATCTTCAAGGACACCGACTTCTTTGTTTGTGGTGTTATGGAGAAATTCGAAGGTTCTTCATTAACCTCTATAATCAAATCTCTCTCCTCATTAATCTCATCATCAACATTCACAAACAAACCATCATCTCTTGAAACATCAAACTGTAGACGATCCTTCCGGTCCACTAGACATCTCTAGAAGTACAAACACATATATAGTAATTATTAGAAATTCTAAAATCGATGCATTGTTATAGGGAAAAAAATCTGATATAGGAGGAAGAAAACATAACACAACATATTGGAATAAATTGATATACCGATTTCAACTCACTATCAAAAGCAAGATTATTTCGAACTAGTTCAATGTGAAAAACAATAAAGCAGTCGGCTATACAAAACCACGAATTTAAACAAAAACAAATGCACTCACGCACCACCCACGAACAATATTAAAACTTACAAGCGAATCGAGAGAACCGGTGGAAGGGACGAGCAATGATTTGAGAAGGGACCGTGGCGGATGGATAATGGACGAATGACAACCGATGGTCTTGGAGAAGAAAAAATGACAACGTGCTCGTGGAATCGTGATGGAGAATTGCAGCGAGGACTAGCAGCGAACGAGCAACGAACATGTGGGGGGAAGAAATGAGAGAGAGACGGCGGAAGGTATATCAGAGAGAGCAGAGTCGGTCTCCAGAGACGGCGGAAGCCTATTAGGGTTTGGGGTAAAAATGAGAGAGAGCAGAGTCGGTCTCCAGTAAGTAGGTATTTTCGTTTTTATTTTAGTAGGTATATCAGATTTTTATTTTAGTAGGTATTTTCGTTTTGCTTTTATTTTAGTTTAGTTTTTAATTGGGCCCATATTAATAATTTGATGCTTCATCAATTTGTTAGTTTTTAGTTGGGCCTTCAACAATATGGACAATAACCCACCTATATATATATATATATATATATATATATATATATAAAATATAAAAAAAGTTCGAGTATCTCACGAGTTTTTCGAGTCGAGTATCGGCTAGCTCAACTCGACTCGTTAGTAGACCGAGCCGAGCTCGAGTCCGAGTCGAGCCTACTCGAGTCGAGTGTTGACCGAGTTTTGACCGAGTCGGTCTCGAGTAACTCTCGAGTTGTCTCGTATCATTTACACCCCTAACCCCAACGCACACATTGTGTCATTTCTCGATATTTGTGACACCTTCAAGAACAATGGTGTCACCGATGATGCTATCCGTCTACGGCTATTCCCTTTCTCTTTGAGGGACAAAGCCAAATTTTGGTTAAATTCTTTACCGCCGGGCTCGATCACGATATGGGCGGAATTAGCGCAAGCCTTCCTTGCTAAATTATTCCCACCTTCGAAGACGGCGAGACTGAGGAACAAAATTACCACTTTTGGTAAATTTGATATGGAGTCGCTTCACGAGGCGTGGGAGCGATACAAATATTTGCTAAGGAGATGCCCACATCACGGCCTACCGGACTGGCTGCAAATTCAGACGTTCTATAATGGATTGAGTGCCTCTACACGCACTCTCGTGGATGCAGCCGCTGGAGGAGCCTTAATGGGAAAAACGATGGCTGAAGCACACTCTTTGTTGGAAGCTATGGCCGCAAATGCTTATCAATGGCCGTCCGAACGAGTAAATCCGAAGCGAGTTATGGAAATCTCGAATAATGACCCCTTCTCTACATTGTCGGCCCAAGTCGCAGCACTAACTCAGCAACTTCAGGCATTTTCGCATGCTCCTTCCCCCGTTACCATTGAATCGTGTAATTGGTGTAACGGGTCTCATCCTAGCGCGGAGTGCCAAGTCGAAAACCCTTTCGAGCAGCCCCCAATTGAACAAGCTCAGTTCGTAGGGAACGGGAATCGACAAAACAATCCGTACTCCAACACATATAATCCGGGATGGCATAATCATCCAAACTTCTCATGGAGAACACAAAACTCGAACCAGCCTCCGTTCACTCAACACCAACAGCAACCTCCTCCCGCTCCAAAAGTTTCTCTAGAGGAAGCAATTGCGAAATTGGCAGCGAATACGAGTCAATTCATGACCCGTACGGAGGCAACATTGCAAAACCATTCTGCTTTCATTCGCAACTTGGAAGTCCAACTGGGCCAGATAGCAAGTGTGATAACAGCCCGCCCGGAGGGTGCCTTGCCAAGTACGACCGAGACAAATCCTAGAGAAAGTATAAATGCCATCAGTTTGAGAAGCGGGAAAGAAGTGTGTGACCAGCCCGAGAGGAGCGAAAATAGAAGTAAGAATGAGGAGAAGAAAAACTCGGTGAGTGAGGAGTCACAAAATTTGAGACCCTCGATACTGTTTCCGGATAATCCGACGGCATATGTACCACCCGTCCCATTTCCGCAGCGATTACAACAGAAAAAGGTGGACAAGCAATTCTCCAAGTTTCTCGACGTTTTCAAGAAGCTTCATATAAATATTCCATTTGCTGATGCGTTGGAGCAAATGCCGAGCTATGTCAAGTTCATGAAGGAGATCTTATCAAATAAAAGAAAGCTCGAGGAGTATGAGACAGTTGCATTGACGGAGGAGTGCAGCGCGATCCTTCAGAAAAAGCTTCCACCAAAATTGAAGGATCCAGGAAGCTTCAACATACCGTGCACCATAGGAAACCTCTCTTTTGATAAGGCGTTGTGCGATCTCGGCGCTAGTATTAATCTCATGCCTCTGTCTATTTTCAAGAAGCTGGGAATTGGGGAAACGAAGCCGACGACGGTCTCCTTGCAATTAGCAGATCGATCTATTAAATATCCGAGGGGAGTGATAGAGGATGTGTTAGTAAGGTTGATAAATTCATCTTTCCGGACGACTTCATTGTGCTCGACATGGAGGAGGATCAAGACATCCCAATTATTTTGGGAAGACCATTCTTAGCGACCGGCCGAACCCTCATAGATGTGGAAAAAGGAGAACTAACTCTGCGGGTTCAAGACGAGCATGTCACGTTCCAAGTGTTTAAATATTTTCCATGTCCAGGTGGTGTTGAGAGGAGCTCGCAAATTGAAAGTGTGGATGCCATTGCGAAAGACAGACACCGGGAAAATCGTCGGTCGAAAAAGTCAGAATCTGTTTCAGCTGCCCCGACGCCTAATAAAGAGCAAGTCGCGTGTATTAGGCATTTGAATATGTCGCCATCCGTTCAGCCACAATCGGAAAAGTCTCATTATGTCCTAAGTTCGTTCGTGAAAGAGGAAAATAAGCCAGAAGTCAAACGGGCGCCTAGTCATGTGGAGAATGGGTGTTCCGGAAAGTTGTTTATGTCAAAACATTTTCGCAAACAACATTGGGTGTCTAAACCGAAAATCGGATCGTTAAAGACCAATGGTCAAAATTTTAAAACACATATTAACGGTTCGATGAACGGGGCGGAGATCAAATGGAGTTTGCGAAAAGCGAACTGATTTTTCAATAGGTCCGGCTGAAGACTATAAACTTAGCGCTTCTCGGGAGGCAACCCGAGTTTTAGTAGTAGATTTTTTGTGTTTCAGTATTTTCTTGCATTTTTAAATTTTTATTTTTCATCATTTTTGCTTTGATTTGCTTATACCTCTCGTTCTTGACGTGTTCTTCTGAAAATTCTGTGCAGAAAAAGCCCCAGGGAAAAATTCAGGCTTGAGCCGCGGCACAAGGATTGTGAGCCGCGGCACACACAAATCGAACAAAAGGGCTAAACTTCCTGTACTCTGTGCCGCGGCACAACCTTACTGAGCTGCGACACACTAACATGACGAGCCGCGGCACGTTGCTGCTGAGCCGCGGCACACCAAACGGCAGAGTTACACCCAGGTACCTGTACTCCATGCCGCGGCACAGACAAGATGAGCCGCGGCACACTAACATGACGAGCCGCGGCACCCATATGCTGAGCCGCGGCACAAAGCGAAAGAAAAACCAACACTCAGGAGGCTATACTCTGGGCCGCGACTCACTTAAGTTGTGTCGCGGCCCCCATCGCAACATGAGAATGCCCATGTATACTTCATATATTCGATCGGCTAGCACACATCTGGTAAGGTCCCTTCCTTCCTTTGCACAAGAACTCGGTCGATACCCTTCCCTTTGTCTTCTTCTCGAATTCTTCAGGTAATTCTCAATCTCTTAATCATAGTTGATGCATGATTTGAAAAGTAAGCTGTTGTTATCTGTTGCTAGTTGTTCTTCACATTTATCTCAAAAATGGAATTGGAATATGGTGAATATGATATGTGATTGTGATAGTATTTGTGATTACGAACGAATTGGGGATGTTAGTTGTCGTTTATCATGGCTATTTATCTATGTTGTTATTTTTGGGGATTGGGATTCAGCCATTAAAATTCTTGTTCTTCATTTAAAATTGTGCATACCAAGTGTTTGATAAATTGCAGCAATGTAAAAAATTGTTAAGCTAAGCATTTTCAAATTATATGCAACGAATCATTTTATCGGATTACATAGTCCCCCAACCCTTACATCATGTTAAACTTGAGAGCTCGTACTTAACTTCCTCTTTGATGATGCAAGCTCATTCATTCACGTTCCGCAAGGCATAGTCGAGGAGCGTGCAGGTTCGCAGGATGATGCCGGCGCCAGTTCGTGAGCAGACTGGAGGGGAATACTTGACCTTTCACTTTTATTGCATATTATATTTTGTCCATTGAGGTCAATGTACGTCCTAAGTTTGGTGGGGGGGGTTACTTTCTGTTGATATACTTATTGCTGTACTTATTTTTCGTTTGCACTTGTGTTATTTTTAGTTATCTTTTTGTTGTTAGCCTTGCTTGTCGTGATCTTATTTTCTGTGTGAATTTTTCGTGCCTCTTTTTGTGTAAAACTGATGTTACGACACTGATTTCTCTCTGAAGAAACGGTTGAGTTTTAGTCGAGTTGTATCCAGTAATATCTGTTTTTGTTGAGTATTCATCTAGGTCCGAAATTTTTTTCGTTTTTGTAGAAATCTTAGCAGATAAGAAAGGAGACATATGTGTTTTCAAATCGCCGTTTATACGTTTGGATACATTTTTCGGTCATCTAGTTGTCCAGTAACATGAGTCGTATTGGCATTTGATTTGAGTTTAGAGTCGGACAGTTTTTTCCGAATAGTCGAGATATTTTTGTTCTATGATGGGAAGTCTAGTAACCGGGGGTATTCACGTAACCCGTTGTTTACTCTCTTGTAAAACGACGACCCTGATTAGACTAGTGATTTAGAAATTTCGCATATGCCAATGATAGGGAGCCTAGTAACCGGGGGTATTCGCGTGACCCGTTGTTTACTCTCGCGTAAAACAGCGACCTTGAATCGGACATGCGGGAATAGCTATTCGAGTTGTTTCTCCGATGTGGAGGGGAACTTAGTAACTAGAAGCATCCATGTACCCCATGAGTGTCTTTTACGTCAAACGGTTTTCCAATACATGAGAATGGAATTCCACCCTAAGATTATCCCGATGAAACATCCCTAGATCCGAACCTAGTGGTCAACTCGAATCATCTTCTTGAGCATATATAAGGGAATACTGTCTGAGGGTTAATGTTGATGAAACTCGTGAAATGTTTGCCATTAGACTGTGGAACTAGGCGAGTTAGCTTGTTTATTTTAACCTTTCATATTGACGGTCGATTAAACTCATGCTTGTTACTCTTTGAGCTTGATTTTCTTCATGAACGAGTGATTAGGACTGAAATGGGTTACTTTGTGGAATCAGTGTCCTGGATGTAACTTGCTATTACGATACTTGTATTATTCAGAGAGAATTTCAGGGTAGTATTGATTAAGTTGAGCACACTGGATTTGCACGATTATTCACGATATTCTTTTATTTGTAATCAATTCTTTTTTTTGCTTGAGGACAAGCAAAGGCTCAAGTTTGGGGGTATTTGTTAGGCATATTTCTACATGCTTATTTATCATTATTTTATATGCTTTTGAAGTGTAAATCTGCATAAATGAGCTCTTAATGCCCTATTCTTTTATGTTTTGCAGGAAATTGGAGTTCAGAAGCTAAAACGATGAAAAACGGGCGAAAATGGCGTATTTTGGCCTGGGGCCGCGGCACAAGGAAAGCGAGCCGCGGCACACGAAGACACCCAGCAAACCCCGAACCAACTGTACCCTGAGTCGCGGCACAAGGATGCTGATCCACGGCCCAGGAGGAAAAATCTGCGCCCAGGCATCCCGCTGTGCCCCGTGAGCCGCGGCACAGATTTAGTGAGCCGCGGCCCACGGGGAGGTTTAGGAGTGTTCCGCACGGTTTTGGGCCGTTTTGAAGCCGGTTCTCGACCTAATCACACAGACGCGTGTTTGAGGCAAAAGAGAGCTATAAATAAACATGCAAGGTCAGAATTGAAAAGAGGGATCGAAGCATCGGAGAATTGATTATCATCAAGGAGAAGAAGCAGAAGACACCAAGAGCAGAGGGCGGAAGCCAGAAGAACGGAGGAATCCGAATCTTCATCTGCGTTTGATTTCAATGCTTTCATTCATTAATTCTGTATTTTTATCTTTTAGCATGTCAGGCTAAAACCCTGTTCTAGGATTTTGATGAAACCAATGTTTTGACGAATTTGCTTTTGATTATCTATATAATTTCCTTTTCTGTTGAGTTTTCCCAATCGATTTTAATGCTTTCAATTGTCTGGCCAATAATTGAATTGTTTTAATTACACAACTCGAATCGGGAGAGGAGAGTTGGTGAGGAACTATTGGTGAGAACCGTTTTATCTTGTGAGATAGGAATATACTCATAGGAACTACATGGCCTTTTGAAGATTTTATGCCTTTGGCCTATTGTCGAATTAATTCACCCAGGGATAGAGTGTATTATTCGCCTTAGAAAAATCTATTGACCTCGGGAGAGGCGATAGAGTATTTTAGCAATCTTCGCCTTCAATAAATTGGAAAATCATTAATTTCAGATAATCGAGAGTAAATTCGGATAAACTAAGGTGGATTCACAATCCTAGACTTATTAATCATTTGATTTTCTTTCTTCGAGCGATCATTATTCCGTTTTATTATTGATTTTCTTTAGTCATTAATTGCAACCCAAATTTCGATTGTTCAAATAAAATTAGAATACATATAAATCGGTACTTAGTGATTCAGTCCTCGTGGGAACGATACTCACTCATCACTTTATTACATGTCTACGATGACGTGCACTCGCGTTTAACGAAATATCGCAACAGTTTTCAGAGGGAGAGGCTGAATTTGGATCGTGCAGAAATGAAAGACGAGCCATGCCTTTATAACCCGCATCTATCATTACGTACGCTATCGCCAAAGCATAGCGTACGTTAGGCGCATTACGTACGTAATCCTGCCGATGTTACGTACGCAACGAGTCCCCAGAGGCTACTGCCTCAAATCACATGTACTATTACGTACGTTGCCAAGATAACGTACGTAAACCTCACGTACATTACGTATGCTAACACATAGCCATTACGTACGTAATATCCGTTGACTAGGATGTCACGATCGGATCACCAACCCCCGCTCAAGCCTGGTCCCACCCACCGAAAGGCGAGATGCTGTTTAATACTCCACATTATGTACGTTAACTTTGAAGTGTTACATACGCAATGTTACACACATAGCGTGCGTAAAGCTAAAATCGTAGCGTACGCTAAGGGCAAAACACATAGTCAAAAAATGAAATTCTCCAAACAACAGTTAACAACCAACTATAGAGTGGACGACAAAGATAAACAATTCGATTTGGTATATCTCAACAATATACTCATTACAATAAATATGATATGACAATACTCGAATCATACGAAAAATATAACAGTAAAGATGAGAATTCAGGCGGATATTACATACTCCCCCCTTAAAAGGAGTTTCGTCACCGAAACTAAGGGGTAAACAACTCGGGATATCTCTCTCGCATGCTGTCCTCAGTTTCCCATGTAGACTTCTCAATTCCGTGTCTCGACCACTGAATCTTCAATAAGGGAATCGTCTTATTCCTTAACTGTTTGATCCTCCTCTCGAGTATCCGCACAGGACATTCTTCATAAGAATGGTCATCGTCTATCTCGACCTCTTCGAATTGAATAATATGGCTCGGATCAGCAACATACTTTCTCAACTGGGATACATGAAATACATTGTGAATACGACTCAAAGTTGGTGGGAACGCCAGACGATAGGCTAGATCGCCTACACGTTCCAAAATCTCAAATGGTCCAATATACCTCGGGCTCAGCTTGCCTCTCTTCCCAAAACAAAAAACACCTCGAGTAGGGGACACTTTTACCAGTACATGATCACCAACCTCAAACTCAAGTGTTCGTCGTCGGTTGTATGCATACGATTTCTATCGGTTCTGAGCCGTTAATAGACGACTCTTAATCAGGGCAATCTTATCACGAGCTGCTAACAACATATCAGGCTCCATACCAAGGGATTCAGACAAGTCGTCACAACACAAAGGAGCCTACAATGATGGCCATACAATGCCTCATAAGGTGCCATCTTAATAGAAGCATGCCAACTATTATTGTAGGTGAACTCCACCAAAGGTAGTTGGGCTTCCCAGTCGTTCTTCCAATCGAGAGCACACACCCTCAACATATCCTCCAGAGTTTGAATAGTCCTCTCAGACTGACCGTCGGTATGAGGATGAAATGTCATACTGAAGTTCAACTGCGTACCCATCGCACGATGAACTGCCTTCCAGAAGTGTAATACGAACCGTCCGTCACGATCTGATACAATACTCTTGGGGGTACCATGCAGCCTCATAATCTCTTTAATGAATATCTGGGAACCTATGAGGACCCCACGTATCCTTAATCTATAAGAAGTGGGCTGATTTTGTCAGACGATCCACAATCACCCAAATCATATTCATACCTTGATGGCTCGTCGGCAAGCTAGTAATAAAATCCATCGATATGTCCTCCCATTTGCACTCAGGAATCGGGAGTGGTTTTAGCACACCTGCTGGTCGTTGATGTTCAATCTTGACCTGCTGACAGGTCAAACATCTCGAAACGAATTCTGCAACTTCCCGTTTCATATTACCCCACCAAAATTATAGCTTCAAATCCTTATACATTTTATTCGAACCCGGGTGAATGGAATATGGGGTAGCATGGGCATCCTTTAGAATAGTGTTCCCCAACTCTTCATCCGCCGGTACACATACTCGATTATTGAAGTGTATCAGTCCGTCCTCGTGAATCACAAATCCAGGGGCTTTTCCATGATCTACTTCACCCCAAGTTCTAGACAAAAATGGGTCCGTCACCTGTTTCGCCCTGATTATATCGTCAAGGGACGATGAAATATCAAGCGTGCAAAGTTGTCCCTGAACACGATGTAACCAGATCTCAATCTCCGGCCTCATGAACTCTAACTGCAATTGTCTCTGAACTGTCAAGTGGGCAAGCATCTGCTCCTATACTGTCTTACGACTCAAGGCGTCAGCAACCACATTTGCTTTGCCCGAATGATAAAGGATTTCGATATCATAGTATTTGATTAGTTCTAGCCATCTTCTCTGCCTCATGTTCAACTCCTTCTGAGTAAAAATGTACTTCAGGCTCTTGTGATCAGTAAAAATCTGACAGGTAACTCCATACAAATAGTGACGCCAGATTTTTAAAGTAAACACCACGGCTGCTAGCTCCAAATCATGGGTCGGGTAGTTGACCTCGTAAGGTCACAACTATCTTGATGCATAGGCAATCACTTTTCCATTCTGCATTAGCACACATCCAAGGCCCTATCTCGACGTGTCACTATACACCACGAATCCTTCTGTTCCTTTTGGTAGAACCAAAACTGGTGCTGAAATCAATCGACTCTTGAGTTCATCAAAACTATGCTGACATGCCTCTGACCACAAATACTTCTTATACTTCCTAAATAGGTTAGTCATCGGTTGAGCAATCTTGGAAAAACCTTCCACGAACCGTCAGTAATAACCTGCTAGGCCCACTGCGAACTTCCTTCACGTTCTTCGGAGGTAGCCAATCTCGGATAGCTTCTGTCTTCTGTGGGTCTACCCTCACCCCATTGGCTGATATCACATGTCCAAGACAAATAACCTCATACATCCAGAACTCACATTTGGAAAATTTTCCATAGAGTTGTTCCCGCCTCAGCGTATCGAGAAGCTAACGGAGGTGATACTCGTGCTCTTCATGGTAACGAGAGTAAATCAGAATGTCATCAATAAAAACGACTATAAAACGATCCTGGTAATTAATAAAAACTCAATTCATCAACTCCATGAATACCTCCAGTGCATTAGTCAGTCCAAGGCATCACCACGAATTCATAATGCCCATAGCGAGTACGAAAAGTTGTCTTCGAAATGTCAGACTCTCGAATCCTCAACTGATGATGTGTGGATCTTAAATCGATCTTGGAAAATACAGCGGCGCTTTGGAGTTGATCCAGAAAATCATCAATACGAGGTAACCGATATTTGTTCTTGATTGTTACCCTGTTCAGCTCACGGTAATCAATACACAAAAGCAGAGATCCGTCTTTCTTCCGTACAAATAACATCGGTGCTCCCCAAGGGGACGCACTAGGTCGAATATAGCCCTTTTCAGTCAACTTCTCAAGATGGCTCTTCAACTCCCGCATCTTAGTAGGTAAAGTCGATAGCGCATGCTAATAACAATGAGTTAGCGTACGCTAATTGCACACCGATAACGCATGCAAGGAGATAAGTAATAGCGTGTGCTACTCACGCAGCAGTTCAGTACTGCTCAGATCAGTACGCTGCTGCCGAAGGTACGAAACTCGAAACGCACGACAAGGCCAGATTCTAGAAACATAAACATGAAATATACAAGAAGACAGAGCTAAGCGCTGAAAGAAAATATAATTCCGACTACCGAGAAATCCGAAATACGACAAAGAATATGAAATTCCTAAACTTATAGGAAATTACAAAAATGGCCCAAGGGTCCGAAAATCACGAAACGACGTCGGATTAACGAACCGAAAGTCACAACACGAACAACTCAATAATACGAACTCATACAAACCAAGAAACAACGAATACGAACAAGTCTTATGAGAATCGAACGTTCATATGGCAAAACATAACATATAATGGAATTACGTAAAAACATCTCCAAAACTCGTCCAAACGGAAAAACTCCAAGAATAAAGTAGGTTCAAAATGTCGAAACGGTTACAAGCGAGTCGATAAAAATAGACATACACCAAAAATAGAAACTGCTAAAAATGGAAAGGTATGGATATTGCAATCATGTCGATCCATCCAATCGATACCCAAGATCACATCATCTTTAGGTAAATCGACCACAATCAAGTCTGACAACCACTTACGGTCGTTCATGCGAATCGGACAGTTCTGCACTTCACGATTCCCAAAAATTCTTGTACCATCGGGTAGACCAATCACATAAGGTTCACAATCGGTAACATGATCTAATTGCAAACGACTCAAACAAGAAGCAGATAAAAAGGAGTGTGAAGCACCAGTATTAAAAAGAACACAAACGGGCTGAGAGTGGATCTCGAGAGTACCTGAAATCATGCTGGCTTCGGGATCGTCGGCCTTCTTCATCTCGTAGACTCTGGGTTTTGCAGCTCCAGTACCAGATGTACCAGCTTTATTTCCACGGCCCGTCCCTCTGTTTTCCCCGGTAGTCTGATAAGAAGCGGATGGAGGTACACGGTCCTGAACAGAAGATTGAACTGGAGCATGAGATGCTACTGGAGCACGTACCGGTCCACCCCTGTAATAACGAGCACGATGTCCATTCTTCCCATAAGTATGGAATGCGATGGACGGCTTTGGGCATTTGGAGCTGATGTATCCCTGGTCCCCACAGTTATAGCACACAACAGATGAGCTGATTGCTCGAGAGTGCTATCCGGCCAGCTTCGACGCCATAGGTGGCCGCTCAAAAGGATTCAGTACAGAATGGGGCTTCCTAAACGTCCCCCGGTTACTTTCAGCCTGGGTCTGGATCCTGGATCTCTTGTTGGAGGACTGTGGCTGCTTCTTGGAAATCTCCTTCGCAGTAAGTTCATATTCCATAGCTTTCTCGATGAACTCCGGTAGAGTCGTACAGTGGTGGTTAAGTAACTGCATCCTCATCCAGGGTTTAATCCTCTTAAGGAAATATTTGATCTTATCAGCTTCTGTGCGAACAATCGACGTAGCAAACGGAAGAAGTGCCTGGAATTTCTCGGCAATCGCTAACACATCCTCGTCCTCACATGGATCGGGGTTCAATAATTATGACAATTTGGCTTCACGGAGTGGGGCTGGATAGTAAGGATCCAACATGAGGTTCTTGAATTCTTCCCAAGTACTCACGCCGTCAGCTGGCCCCACAGAAAGCCACCAAGTATGGGCGCTCTTACTAAGGTAGTAAGCCGCCATTGAAACTCGATTCTCTTCTGGGCATTCCACCATCTCGAACAGCTTCTCGAAATGCTCTATCCAATGTACAATATCGGCAGGCTTAGAGGATCCTTCAAAGGTCGGAGGTCGTTGCCGCGATATGTCGCTAATGATTCGGCTCATGATTCCGCCGTGCACTGGAGGAGGAGGCTGTTGTCCCTGTTGCTGGCCATTAGTAGCAGTTCTCTGCATAGCTTCCATCATCTGGGACATCATGACCTGCATAATCACATAAGGGTCGACATGGGCACCCTCATGTCGTTCGGCGTGGTGGGACTAGCTCCTAGTAAGCGAATCACTCCCTGCCGAGCTTTGTCCCACACTCGAACGCGTATTAGCGCGTGGCCTTGGGATTCGGCCCCTTCCGCGGCCTCGGCCCCCTCTACAACGGCCCCTCAAGTTTCTTTCCATACTGAAAGAATCAAACAATAATCGTAAGCACAGCTCAATATACGTCTTTACAGTCAAATTACAAATTTATGCTAAGTTAATAGCAACAATGAAACTACATATTCGAGAAAACAGCTCATAATAAATTATCGGCACCACGAGTGCCACACAAATTATCATATTGACATCAAGTCGAAACAATTTCATTCACATAATCAATTTAGAATTTTCCTCAGAAAATCAAGTGGATGAATCCCACCACAGATCCTCGAAATACCAAGATCAACAAAGAGATCAATTCCGTAATCAATATCATGTCGGTAATTAAATCATTGCTCATGAAGAACATACTGTGTTCGGCTCGTATGGTCAGGCGCTTGCACAGGTCACACGTGGAACTAAGGTTTCTTGATGCTAGTTCAATCCACAATGACTCAAAAAGAAAACTACTCTCTGATACCATCTTATGTAACACCTCGAAATGGCAGTTATTACAGTGCCGTGGACCCCACACCAGGACACACCAGGCGATATCAAAACATAACTTAAACATCCCATAAATGTGGTACCGAACCACAAAATATTAATATTAACCTCGAGTAGGAGCTTACACCGTATATATCGACTTATACAACAGTACACAGGATCCAAATTCGGTATAAATTATATGGAGATGAAATATATCCAAAACAATAATGATACAATCGTCCGAATTTATACAAATTGAAAAAGACATGAAATTTCATAGTTTAGACATAACCGACCAACAAAAGACTCGGGCCCCCCAAACTAGCATCCTTCAATACCCCTTTTGCCGTCATTGTGCTCTTCATGTGCCTTGCCCTTGCCTCGCCCTGAAATACAAGTATTTCGCCCAAACCACAGGGTCAACTATACATGATAATAATTCTCATGACATTATACAATTTATATATATACAGGATCTCAAAGAAACAACCGACCACTGAACATACCCCTCGGGCGTATGAACAGTCAGTCCCAAACTATTGGACATATCCAATCGTACATGGAATATGAACGACCAATCAACATAGCTCAAGACAGACGTCACAGTACGCTCGATTCGGAAATGTTTCCATGCACATGTTCACCCCGTATACTGAATCCAGAATATATGTGGGACGATGTACCTAATTAGCCTCACGAACTACATCTCGTGTGCATGGTCTAATGCGGAAACATCCACGCATGACCATCATTGTAACACCCCCAATCCGCTCAGGGATATTACATGTCGTAAAACCTTTCCTCAAGGATCTACCAGGCTGGTAACAATATCGAACAACTCAACAATGCCTTCAAGGCTAAAAATGACTCAGTAGACCGATTTGGTCTTTCAATAAAAACATACAACTCAATTACAATTCATGCCCACAGGGTCGAATACAACCACTCCGTCTAACGGAAAATATATAGACATAAAATAAAGTACAACTGAACCAATACACAACGTACGGTTCCTCATGTGATTAGTATCGATCATCTTTCATCATCCTTCGTGCCGACCCTGTGTTACGCTCCCAAAACCTGAATGCAAAAAACGACATTCACCCCCCAAATACTCGGGGGTTAGCAAAACTCCATTGTTTTGCTAGTGCAAGAACAAAGTGCAAAATACGAGTCATATAATTCAAATTCCACGAATAACAATAACTAGGAATCCTCAAAAATCCAAACGTAACAAAAAGTACTTCCCGAGGCAAGAGTTTGGGTAAAACATTCCAAAACCGAAAGATCACAAATCAAGGGAAACAATTTATAAAACAGTTTAAAATGCCATCGAGAGTTTTAATAGAAACAATTTAGGATTTATCGAATCCTACTCTTTCCAAAACTCGAAATACGAAAGGGGTCACCACCCTAAAGGTTTATTTCCGTAAAATGACCTTTACAAAACCGTTGGGATTTTAGCCCCAAATTACATGAAATCACAGTACACGAGAACGATAACAAGGTTCGTTTTCCAACATCAAAACCCCACAATTAAACGACTAAAACACATACGACAAAATACTCTAGTGTCATCCTAGCCAAGTAGGCCAATGAACAACTTACCTCTTACACACTTAGTCAATGCATGCAAATCATGAAATCACCGATCAAAACACTCGTTTCCGGAAACGCCAATCTCAAAACACATTTGTAAAAATGCACCACAATTAACCGTCGATCCACCCCTCCGTGGACCCCTACCGAGACCCCGTCGGATCTAACCCGTAGTGGTTAAAAGCAAGCTCGTCGATCCACGTCTCTGTGGACCCCTACCGAGACCCCGTCGGATCTAACCCGTAGTGAGAATACACACACACACGTTACTCATGCAATACTAATATGCTAAGAATGTAAGCTCATCAAGAATACTCACTAGAGATGGCCACTTACTCGACACCGTTATCAAACTCATCACAACACAACACGATTAACGCGGAATACATGATTCCATAACTTTAAACAACATGGGTATCACCAAAGCCCTCAACGTTCAAAACAATCAAATCATAATCAATTCCCCAAAACATACCGTTCACAAAACACACGCGTTTTGAAAGTGAGCCCTTAACGAGGCTAAACCGAATCTTTTGAAAGTTCAAATCAAACGATCAAACAAACACATAGAGACGATCACTAATTATCATATCCACAAAACAAGAATTGTATGGACAAGGTACTTGCCTAGGAACCACGATCGTAACAAGACGACGGATGGAAATGCGGTCGAATAGCCTCGAACTCCCGAACACTATCAAGAACGCGATAGCACCGAAATTACTACGGGAAAACACCACACGAATCATCAATCACCAACGGAATTCAACATCGGAAACATCGAACACCTATAATCCTCTGTAAGGAACAATAAAACATGATTACGACGAGAATCAAGGCCGAAAACAACGGAAATCCCAACAAACTATCGAAAGGAACTCATTGGGGCTTTTAATCGAACACTAAATGTTCAATAATTCCCAAGAACACTCGAATCGTCAATCCAGTTAAACAAACTCGATATATAAATATACAATCCGTGAAACACGACTACGCCAACCGATGTATCAAAATCGGACTAGAATCGAAATCAAGAACAATTCCCCAAAAAGTCAACTTGAAGGAAAATCAAGAAATATACCTTGATTCGACGAAGAACACAGATTGGATGATGATATAATCAGCAAGAATCTTCCAAAATGCCTTGGAATTGAGTAGAATCGACCAAGAACCCTATTTCCCGTCACACCCGTCCGATAGCCGCAAGAAAAGTGAAGAAATGAGCAAAAACCCGCTGCCAGGCCTTATATAGCCGGACACTGCCGGACGCTTACGTCCGTAACCGGCAGTGCCTTACGGCCGTAAATCGGCCCATACGACCGTACTCGGCAGGCCCTTACGGCCGTAACCGGCATTTGTCAAAAACCAGCCCAGCACCTGCCGACCACTTATGGCCGTAACGGATCACGCCTTATGGTTGTAACCGGCCTTCGTCCATCCAGTTCTACCGTAACCGGCACCTTACGGCCGTAACTCGGCCAGGCTAGGCCCTGCTCCGGCCGTTGCTCGGTCGTGGCCACTCCGACGGCGTGGACGACCCCGAAACCCGAACCAGAATATAAATCGAAGGTACGGTTACGACGTACTTGCAAAGATGAATCCGAGCACTAAGAGAACACATGATTCCGACCACCCGAAGGCTCGAAATTCGACAACGGAAGTAATTACCCCAAACTTTGGGAAATTACAAAAATGGCCCAAAACGTCCGAAATACACGATACACAATCGAAACACCAAACCAAAGCTCGCAACATGAATAATAACATTAAATGAACTTACGAGAAACTCAAAACAATAGTTTCGGACGAGATTCACAAGAATCGAACTCAAGTACGGAAAAGTCGCTTAAGAACATGGAACTCAACAAAACGATACCGAAACGAACTCGGATGACAAAAAGTGCAGAATTAATCATTCTCAGAATGACGATACGGTCATGAGCGAGTCGTCGAAACAGACTCCCGCCGAAAAAAAAGAAAATTACCGGAAATCGAAATTGCGGATATTACATACTACCCTCCTTAAAAGAAGTTTCATCACGAAACTTAAAACAAGTAGGGAGAAGCAATATCCCGCCAGGAAAACTCAACGAGATATACAAGAAATGCGTAACTTACGCCCAACGGCGAAACGTTACAAGCAACGCAAAGGAATATACAGTGTGAAAACACGCTCTACGACGACCAACACAACGCCACCGGTAGAGACATAATAAAACCAACAAGTGACAAGCGTCAACAAACAGATAATACAATCAAGTCGATTATCCGAACCATCACAAAACACAACGAACGAAAATTAATATGATTGACCAACCCAACGGTACATCAACCAAAATGCGAGCCAATCGCTGAACAAATACGGAATTCCACTGCCCAAGGGTTGGAAGATCGAAAACGAGACTAATTTCCCGAACTTAAGGGAATTATGAAGGAGTCTGAACGTTCAACAATCACGAAATGAGATCAACAAAAACCGAATAATCAAACGATTGAACCACAACGATCCAGACAACAAAATCGAACAATCATGTTCGGATCACGAAGAACAATAAGGTTCAACCGACAACTCCGAGGTTCACATCTCGACTCGAGACAAAACATAATCCGGAAACTCAGTACACATTTACATGCCCTAGCCAGTATCCTCCGAGAAGCTCATCTCTCCACGACCGCTACAAGCTCGATATCCAAAGAACCTAAAAAGAAAGCCCACGATGGGGTCAGCCATAATATCCAACAATGATAACTGTCACATCACACTAATAGCTACATACCAATGAGAATACAAAATAAGAATACGACCAATGTAATCTTATCATCATAACCTTACCAAAATTCACATCTCGCACAGTACCCAAGGTTCTCAAAACATCATCATAACTCACTGTTACGAAATCTACTAACTCTGTCCAACCCAAATCCGTCGGGTAACATCATCACATCTTGACACAGAAACCAATTGCCCATCAAAGACAAATACTAAGGGAAATACGGAACATACCTCGAGATACACAATACTACGACAATAATGTCGGTCTAATCCGAGATCAGATCAATGCAACATACGAACACGGTCCTAACACAAGACCTACGAATGCATACTCATACGACAACGTCAATATGCTCAAAAACAATAACAACAGTGTATACTCAATGGAAATCCCATGACTCAGCGCCCTCAGCATAGATCCCAAGATGATCCTACAAGATCAACACGAGGTGGATAATCAACAATATACACATACATAACAACACATGATAGAACCAATGATGCGAATCCACAAGATTCCATCAACACAACACTGGGTAATCCAATGATCCAGCGCCCTCAGCATAGATCCCAAGATGATCCCGTCAGACCAACACGAGGTGGAAAACCCGTTCAATGATCCAGCGCCCTCAGCATAGATCCCAAGATGATCCCGTCGGACCAACACGAGGTGGACATCTGATCCAGAGCCCTCAGCATAGATCACACGATCCCATCGGATCAACACAGCATAAACAACCCAATTATGCATACACATATGCAAATCAATATGTTTATCAAAATGAACAACATAACATGAACTACAATACGAAAAATCAACTAAGACGACCTCATGTTCAACAACATGAATGACAATATGCATGATCAAATCACTAACACTAACCGAATCGATATAATATACTTGCCCCGAGTCCTTCGGGAGAAATCTCGATGTCAAACCATCACCGACGATTATCCGCAATGCTCGGCGATCCAAACATACCATGGACTACAGATACTCCTATCCTCGTCTTTTATCACAACGTATCCTCGATACCCAATTATGCCAATAACCAAGGTAAATCATATATACTACGATTTAACTTCCAGAATCGGAAAGACAACATAAAATCCAAATCTCCAGGGTTTACAATAATCATCATCGCTATATGCATTATAAACGAAATGAAACCGAAACCATTCATTAAACATTATAACTGAACAAGTAATAACTTGCCTCGATACCGATGAAGTCATTACCAAATCCATTGTCGTCACCTACAAGTCCCTCGACCCTGATCAATGCAATCTACGAATATTCTCGAATACGACCACAAAGCATGGTTCTAATCACCGATCACTTCCCACAACCTATGGCAATAATCAATAAACAACAATCCGGTAACAATTAATAACCGACATAACCAATCCACAAACCCAACGGTTCTACGACATCTCAGTTAAACATAAGAATGAACAATCCAACTCAAACCTGTACAAATTCACAACCACAACACGAAAATACTGCACTGTCTGCCTACTTAGCGCACATTAAACGCATAATGTAGCGTGCACTAAGTAGATTCCGTTAGCGTGCGCTAGCCCGTAAGCTTAGCGTGCGCTAGTGCTGTACAAATGCATGTTTTTCAGATACCGAATCAAATAATGGCGATTATCAAGAACACTAAGTGATTCTAAACCATGTTTAAAGCTATCAAAACAGCGAAATCCGATATCCTTTGACATATAAACAATCATTCAACTTATAATCCAAGTCTTATATCCATATATCAAATTCCTCAATATCCACATCATGAAACCTTAAGAACGTAACAATACTTCCATAATCTATCATTACAGGGAGTAATTATCAACAAAAACATCAACATTCGAAACTGAGGAGAAGATTTAACCAACTTATCTCAAGAATATGGACAACACGATTCAAACCATACGAATCACATCAATATCCATATATCAATAAAAACATCATCATAATCCGGTAATCCATCTCCTAATCATACTTATTAACTTGTTTATATGATATTCATAAACTCAAAAACGTAAATCTCCAATCCAAAACAAAATCCAAAAGTGAAGAACTATTACCATGTATAGACGAACTATGAAGGAGAAACAATCAACTTCATTCCAAGAATCATCAATAATTTCAAGAACAAGACTTTAATCCATGTTCCTCAGCTTAATATTTGTTAAAGATCATCATCTCTCAGTGTTTGGAACCTCAAACTTCTCTCTAAAAACTCTCTCTCGGTTGCAAGGAAGGAATGAACGGAATGAAGGATAATGCCCAACTACACATATACATACTGTATATTATTAACGTACGCTAACGTCCTCATTTAACGTACGTTACATGCTTAGCATGCGCTAACTCTCTTTCTTTAGCGTGCGCTATCGCAGTCCATAGGTTACTGACTTGCTCCACACATCAGCTTACGTACGTAATGCCCATGCAATAACGTACGTAAACTACACTGTCTAGCGCACGCAAAAATCTTGTATCTTAGCATGCGCTAATCGTAGTTGACTTGCTACAGTCTACACCTACCCCGAATAGGCTCGTGACCCCACATGCCGAAAGCAACCAATAAAGCCAAGATTCCCTATTGACCGACTGATATTAGCGTGCGTTAAGCCTCATGCTTTAGCGTGCGCTAATCTTTCAGGGCAAACAACCGTTGACCCTATCGGAACATGCGCCGAAAGCAGCCGGGTCCACACGCAGATTTCCTCTGGTCTGATCTGCACTAGCGTGCGTTACATTATGCCTCTAGCGTGCGCTAACCATGAACGATAGCGTGCGCTATACTTGAACATTAGTGCGCGCTAATCTGGGTATACTTAGCCATTTACAACTCTTCTCGTCCATCTCGACGTACTGGATACGCATACATGCATACTGAATACATATACTGGATCCAATAACATTCTTATACGATATACTCCATATCGAAAGTACGATAAACCTGATACACGATATCCTCAATTGTAATTGTCTACCAAATACGTCAATTGTACCAATACTGACATCTCAGTCCTTTGTTTATTTTATCCATACTGTACAGATTCCACACTGTACAATATAACTCGGATAAAATAATCTCAAACAACAGTAGTAGAAATTTTGGATATTACATTATACACCATTTAAAATAAGTTTCGGCCTCGAAACTTGGAATCCGTCATAAAAACGAACAAATATACCGTTCAACTAAAATATTTCGAAACTATTACAACACGATCAATCATCTTCATTACTGAATAACCAAAAGAGCATACTCACAAATACGCAGGTCGACGATCTCTTCAGATACTAGCAAGCGATCTCACTGTACAGTCCCAATACTCTTACAATCACAATTTCTTGAGTCTCAACAAAATATATCATCTTCGGATGAAGCAATCCGCCCGAATCAAATCCTGTCTGCCTGATTACATAATCAAGTCCCAATTTCGATAAGACGAATAATACACAATATATCTGTGAAACAACTGCCCAAAACAACGACATAAATTCCGAAACATCGATACAAAATCTGAATGCTCGTATGCTCACCAACAATGTGCAACCAATAAATTAACCGAGAATATCATCGACATGATAAACTCCGATATAACGATCAACGATAATCGAGAATACCTTCACACGAGAAGCCCAAACACGGTCAACACAGAACCACAGAAACAGATATACGAAAGAATAACATTCTCAAAAATGACACACCAACCACATACACTAGATCTCAATAAACATACCCGACTGGTGAACATATCTCTCGGCATACGAACAACCACTCACAACCTGTCGAACATATCCAATCATACATGAACTGGGAACGACCAGTCATTACCCAAAATAACCATCATGGGGTCACCATCCCCAAACCTACACTTAAAAGGAAATCATTCAAAAATCACCTATGATAAAATCGCACTACTACCATACCAATGGAATCACATAACACATATTCTTCAGTTTCCTAAAATCCTAAGTTCCAAAATCATATTCTGTACCCGAATCTACAATACGCAACATATAATTCTCTTATCTGATAATTCAACCGATCATCCCTGGATAACCAAACTACTATACTGAAGTTCGAATCTCTTTTCCTCATACCGTACTGATGTCTTATCCAGTTCGTGAGTCACACTCAGAACTTCACCATGATATGCATTATGCACTAAATGCGTATTTATATCGATCATATTTTCAAAACCAGTTTGAAATCATATAGTCTCGTCAAAAAACAAATTTCAGAAAGTTCTTTCAAAAATTTCAAAACTCAAAACATAGATTTTCGTAAGACCACGAAATCAATTTTAAAAATTAAATCGCCTTGCTGGTGCCAAGTATTCGATAACAGTTTCCTTTGAATCCACACGATTTTGAAGTTTTAAAATGAAAACTATGCAAATGATTGACCACATGCATACTCATGTATACCAATTCGGTTCATCACCAATATTCACTGATATTTCATCAGAAAATCACCCGATAGAGTTCCAAAATCTCAATATATAAACTCGGATAAAAACTCCTCTTCCATACATGACTCGCAACGTCAACCATTTTCCATCCTGGATCACCTTAATTATGCTATGACAATGCATTGAAACAAATCAACACAGCGAAAGACTTCCCGAGAGGTTTCATTTGAACAAGTAAACTAAAACCGCGAAAGGCAGAAACGAAATAGACAAAGATTGATAAAGTGTTTTACAATTCTCGGGAGTTTTAGAAAACAGAAAAGCTTTCTTTTGAAATATTAGGGTCTCAGCCCATATCTCGTTCCACATTACAAGAAGTTTAAAAAGTAGAAAACCCTTTTTCGGACCCCAAGTCCTGAGTTATAAAACAATTTCAAAAATCTATTGGGTCTCGGCCCAAAAATCATTTATGGTAAAACATCCGTAAAACATTCATTTTGAAAAGTATCATTTTCAAATGCTCAAAAAAAGTTCATATATCTCAAAATGAATTAACATGACTATATGTTCTTCTCAACAATCCATAGTCCTTCTCCCGAATACACAATTCTGTTCCAAAATCTAACCAACATACTGATTCTCAAAATCATAACTCCTCAATATCATCAATCCTCTCCCAACTCTGTCACCTTATACTGTAACGCATAAAATCTGCTGAATCTCAAAACGTATAAACTTAGAACGGCAATAAATCTCAATGAAATTCAAAAATCCAAATACTTACAGATCGTGAAGCCGAAGATTCCCCGTGATACTGGCACATGTCTCGACTCAAGAAAATACTCGACACAAATGTTTTCAAAACACGCATTTTGCAAAAAATCAGTTCAACTCGAGAACACGACACATTTCTATCCGAAGAATTACGTTAGTACCATTTGCAAAAGTTTATAACAAGTCCAGTACTATACTGGCAAATACCATAACGCACAAGCCTGAGTGAACAACAGAAACTCACGGATCTAATATGTGTCAATCGACAACTCGAATGACGCGACAAAAAACACGACCCAACTCGACCCGATTGCCTAGGTTTTCTCAACCTAAGCTCTAATACCATATTCTGTAACACCCCAGATTTAACCAGAAATATTACAGCGCCGTGGGACCTGAGATGGAACCCACAAGGCTAAAGGAAATTTTCGTAAACATTTTACAAACGCCCAAGAGGCAAACGACGGTAAGACTATATAAAATCTGTTTATCAAAACTGTCGTAAAATCTCGTTTGAAAGGACAAGGCCTGAAATGCCAGAACTCAACAGTTTGAAAACATACGTTAAGCTATCGCTTATACGTACTGGCAAAATAATTTAGAAAACGGTTGCCAAAGTAACCTAAGTTACGAGATACCAAAAGGCCATTTAAAAACACTCTCGCAGCGGAAAAGACAAACAATTAAAAATACTCTAGCAGCAGAATACAACAACTGATCAGGAAACTCAGTACACATTTACATGCCCTAGCCAGTATCCTCCGAGAAGCTCATCTCTCCACGACCGCTACAAGCTCGATATCCAAAGAACCTAAAAAGAAAGCCGACGACGGGGTCAGCCATAATATCCAACAATGATAACCTTTACATTACATTAATAACTACATACCAATGAGAATACAAAATAAGAATACGACCAATGTAATCTTATCATCATAACCTTACCAAAATTCACATCTCGCACAGTACCCAAGGTTCTCAAAACATCATCATAACTCACTATTACGAAATCTACTAACGCTGTCCAACCCAAATCCGTTAAGTAACATCATCACATCTTGACGCAGAAACCAATTGCCCATCAAAGACAAATACCAAGGGAAATACGGAACATACCTCGAGATACACAATACCACGACAATCATGTCGGTCTAATCCGAGATCAGATCAATGCAACATACGAACACGGTCCTAACACAAGACCTACGAATGCATACTCATATGACAACGTCAATATGCTCAAAAATAATAACAACAGTGTATACTCAATGGAAATCCCATGATCCAGCGCCCTCAGCATAGATCCCAAGATGATCCTACAAGATCAACACGAGGTGGATAACCAACAATATACACATACATAACAACACATGATAGAACCAATGATGCGAATCCACAAGATTCCATCAACACAACACTGGATAATCCAATGATCCAGCGCCCTCAGCATAGATCCCAAAATGATCCCGTCAGACCAACACGAGGTGGAAAACCCGTCCAATGATCCAGCGCCCTCAGCATAGATCCCAAGATGATCCCGTCAGACCAACACGAGGTGTACATCTGATTCAGCGCCCTCAGCATAGATCACACGATCCCATCGGATCAACACAACATAAACAACACAATTATGCATACACATATGTAAATCAATATATTGATCAACATGTACAAAATAACATGAACTACAATACGACAAATCAACTAAGACGACCTCATGTTCAACAACATGAATGACAATATGCATGATCAAATCACTAACACTAACCGAATCGATATAAGATACTTGCCCCGAGTCCTTCGAGAGAAATTTCGATGTCAAACCATCACCGACGATTATCCGCAATGCTCGGCGATCCAAACATACCATGGACTACAGATACTCTTATCCTCGTCTTTTATCACAATGTATCCTCGATACCCAATTATGCCAATAACCAAGGTAAATCATATACACTACGATTTAACTTCCAGAATCGGAAAGACAACATAAAATCCAAATCTCCAGGGTTTACAATAATCATCATCGCTATATGCATTATAAACGAAATGAAACCGAAACCATTCATTAAACATTATAACTGAGCAAGTAATAACTTGCCTCGATACCGATGAAGTCATTACCAAATCCATTGCCGTCACCTACAAGTCCCTCGACCCTAATCAATGCAATCTACGAACATTCTCGAATACGACCGCAAAGCATGGTTCTAATCACCGATCACTTACCACAACCTATGGCAATAATCAATAAACAACAATCCGGTAACAATCAATAATCGACATAACCAATCCACAAACCCAACAGTTCTACGACATCTCGGTTAAACATAAGTCTGAACAATCCAACTCAAACCAGTACAAATTCACAACCACAACACGAAAATACTGCACTGTCTGCCTACTTAGCGCATGTTAAACGCATAACATAGCGTGCGCTAAGTAGCTCCCGTTAGTGTGCGCTAGCCCGTAAGATTAGCGTGCGCTAATGCTGTACAAATGCATGTATTTCAGATACAGAATAAAATAATGGCGATTATCAAGAACACTAAGTGATTCTAAACCATGTTCAAAGCTATCAAAACAGCGAAATCCGATATCCTTTAACATATAAACAATCATTCAACTTATAATCCAAGTCCTATATCCATATATCATCTTCCTAAATATCCACATCATGAAACCTTAAGAATGTAACAATACCTCCATAATCTATCATTACAGGGAGTAATTATCAACAAAAACATCAACATTCGAAACTGAGGAGAAGATTTAACCAACTTATCTCTAGAATACGTACAACACGATTCAAACCATACGAATCACATCAATATCCATATATCAATAAAAACATCATCATAATCCGGTAATCCATCTCCTAATCATACTTATTAACTTGTTTATATGATATTCATCAACTCAAGAACGTAAATCTCCAATCCAAAACGAAATCCAAAAGTGAAGAAATATTACCATGTATAGACGAACCATGAAGGAGAAACAATCAACTTCATTCCAAGAATCATCAATAATTTCAAGAACAAGACTTTAACCCATGTTCCTCAGCTTAATCTTTGTTAAAGATCATCATCTCTCAGTGTTTGGAACCTCAAACTTCTCTCTAAAAACTCTCTCTCTCGGTTGCAAGGAAGGAATGAACGGAATGAAGGATAATGCCCAAATACACATATATATACTGTATATTATTAACGTACGCTAACGTCCTCATTTAACGTACGTTACATGCTTAGCGTGCGCTAACTATATTTCGTTAGCGTGCGCTATCGCGGTCCATAGGTTACTGACTTGCTCCGCACATCAGCTTACGTACGTAATGCCTATGCAATAACGTACGAAAACTACACTGTCTAGCGCACGCAAAATCTTGTATCTTAGCGTGCGCTAATCGTAGTTGACTTGCTACAGTCTGCACCTACCCCGAATAGGCGCATGACCCCACATGCCGAAAGCAACCAATAAAGCCAAGATTCCCTATTGACCGACTGATATTAGCGTGCGTTAAGCCTCATGCTTTAGCGTGCGCTAATCCTTCAGGACAAACAATCGTTGACCCTATCGGAACATGCGCCGAAAGCAGCCGGGTCCACACGCAGATATCCTCTGGTCTGATCTGCACTAGCGTGCATTACATTCTGCCTCTAGCGTGCGCTAACCATGAACGATAGCGTGCGTTATACTTGAACATTAGCGCGCGCTAATCAGGAAATACTTAGCCATTTCCAACTCTTCTCGTCCGTCTCGACATCCTGGATACACATACACCCATACTGAATATATATAATGGATCCAATAACATTCTTATACGATATACTCCATATCGAAAGTACGATAAACCTGATAGACGATATCCTCAATTGTAATTGTCTACCAAATACGTCAATTGTACCAATACTGACATCTCAGTCCTTTGTTTATTTTATCCATACTGTACAGATTCCACGCTGTACAATATAACTCGGATAATATAATCTCAAATAACAGTAGTAGAAATTCCGGATATTACAATAACATAATATACAACTGATAGACCACGCCCCCAGGGACTCCTCGGAGCCGGTCCTGATATCAATGCTCAAGTCTGTGCCTCGGAAGGCTCGGTAATCAACTCACAAAACTGAACATGATGTCCCTCGAGTCCGCACTTGAAACGCATCACAGGCGAGGAAGGAAAAATTGCACGTACATTTCCCCGGCACATCACGGTTGAAATGCCTCGGCTCGGCATACCGAAAATACAGATGCTAGATATAATGGAGCATAACACCGCAAAACAACATACCGGAGATGCCAACTCAGCATAACATATCAACACATACAAATATCACAACAACAACAACGACATCGTTCGATGATTACAACGGCCCGGACGATAGCCAACACACAATCACAAACATCATGAAACAATAACCCATGTGCATAAATGCACAAAATACAAGCTTTAACAACTCACACTCGTGCGACAACACGCAAATCACTACGAGGCGATAAACAGTAAACATCAGTTCACACCTCTCACAGAGGGCTAGTACAACAAATGCGTGGCAACGCCTCGACGTTCATGCCACCAATTCGATCATACTCGGGAGCAAACATCATAACGAGATCGCGAACATCATACATACGTACCCAGACCTCAAACGGGAATGGATAGGTTTTAAAAACGAAAACCTCCTTTTAAAAATAATTTAGAAAAACGCCGGTTGATCTTGAGTATCACCTTTCAAAAAGTACAAACGTGAAACATGGTTATCGAGACTTTGGAGAACCATTTCGCATTTGATAAAAATGAGGACACTTTCTCTTAGTGAAAAACATTCAGAATATTCGACCCTCGGGTCTAAGTAAAAATGTTTCTAAAACATTGAAAATATCTCAAAACATTTTGGTCCTCGAGGTAGAAGAATTTTGAAACATATTGTGGCACCTTGGATGTACCACGAGAAAATAATTCATTTTAAAAGTACGTCTCGAAATTTATTTTCTAAGATACTCAAGGTTTTCAAAAATAATTCAATGGGCTAGAATGCCCAAAAATTTCAGGTAATTACACGGAACATTATAGCGCCGTGGGTCCCGCGCCGGAACCCACCAGGATAAAAACCATTTACAAAAACACCAAAAAGGCCGATGACGGTAATATTTCAAAAACTCAAAAAAGCCATTTACAAAATACTAAATACCGTCATAAGAATTTCACCAAAACGATCAAGGCCATAATGCCAAAAACTCAGTTAAGGGAATCAGTTTTCGAAATAAAACTCAGTCGGTAAAATACCGAAAGCCATTACAAAAGAACTCACGCAGCGGATAAAAAAAATACAGTCCAACATGCACAATCCAGCAACACTACTCCTCATATGAACGAAATATGAGAGTCAAATAACCACATATCACGAAATCAAGATCCATAAGAGGATTCCGTCAATTAAAACATGATCATACCAGTAGCTCGCATCAGACGAGGCACAAACACAAAGAAGGGAGACTTACATCCACAGGTCGCACGAAGGTGATGATCGCCCCACGATACTAATCACGACCAACCAACCAACTCAGGCGACGCATCGCGACACGACTCAGTCAGATAAAATCCGACGAAACAAGACTTGAACAACACGACTTGACCCGACGGCCTAGGTTTCCACAACCTAAGCTCCGATACCATTTATGTAACACCCCCAATCCGCTCAGGGATATTACACGCCGTAAAACCTTTCCTAAAGGATCTACCAGGCTGGTAACAACATCGAACAACTCAACAATGCCTTCAAGGCTAAAAATGACTCAATAGACCGATTTGGTCTGTCAATAAAAACATACAGCTCAATTAGAATTCATGCCCACGCAGGGGTCAGAATACAACCACTCCCGTACAACGGGGAAAAAATATAGCAGCGGAAAATAAAGTACAACTGAACCAATACACAACGTACGGTTCCTCATGTGATTAGTATCGATCATCTTTCATCATCATTCGTGACGACCCTGTGTTACGCTCCCAAAACCTGAATGCAAAAAACAGACATCCACCCCCCAAATACTCGGGGGTTAGCAAAACTCCACTGTTTTGCTAGTGCAAGAACAAAGTGCAAAATACGAGTCATACAATTCACATTCCACGAATAACAATAACCAGGAATCCTCAAAAATCCAAACGTAATAAAAAGTACTTCCCGAGGCAAGAGTTTGGGTAAAACATTCCAAAACCAAAAGATCACAAATCAAGGGAAACAATTTATAAAACAGTTTAAAATGCCATCGAGAGTATTAATAGAAACAATTTAGGATTTATCGAATCCTACTCTTTCGAAAACTCGAAATACGAAAGGGGTCACCACCCCGAAGGTTTATTTCCGTAAAATGACCTTTACAAAACTGTTGGGATTTTAGCCCCAAATTACATCAAATCACACTACACGACAACGATAGCAAGGTTCGTTTTCCAACATCAAAACCCCACAATTAAACGACTAAAAGACATACGAAAAAATACTCTAGTGCCATCCTAGCCAAGTAGGCCAATGAATAACTTACCTCTTACACACTTAGTCAATGCATGCAAATCATGAAATCACCGATCAAAACACTCGTTTCCGGAAATGCCAATCTCAAAACACATTTGTAAAAATGCACCACAATTAACCGTCGATCCACCCCTCCGTGGACCCCTACCGAGACCCTGTCGGATCTAACCCGTAGTGGTTAAAAGCAAGCTCGTCGATCCACGTCTCTATGGACCCCTACCGAGACCCCGTCGGATCTAACCCGTAGTGAGCATACACACACACGTTACTCATGCAATACTAATATGCTAAGAATGTAAGCTCGTCAAGAATACTTACTAGAGATGGCCACTTACTCGACAATGTTATCAAACTCATCACAACACAACACGATTAACGCGGAATACATGATTCCATAACTTTAAACAACATGGGTATCACCAAAGCCCTCAACATTCAAAACAATCAAATCATAATCAATTCCCCAAAACATACCGTTCACAAAACACACGCTTTTAGAAAGTGAGCCCTTAATGAGGCTAAACCGAATCTTTTGAAAGTTCAAATCAAACGATCAAACAAACACATAGAGACGATCACTAATTATCATATCCACAAAACAAGAATTGTATGGACAAGGTACTTGCCTAGGAACCACGATCGTAACAAGACGACGGATGGAAATGCGGTCGAATAGCCTCGAACTCCCGAAAACTATCAAGAACGCGATAGCACCGAAATTACTACGGGAAAACACCACACAAATCATCAATCACCAACGGAATTCAACATCTGAAACATTGAACATCTATAATCCTCTGTAAGGAACAATAAAACATGATTACGACGAGAATCAAGGCCGAAAACAACGAAAATCCCAACAAACTATCGAAAGGAACTCATTGGGGCATTTAATCGAACACTAAATGTTCAATAATTCCCAAGAACACTCGAATCGTCAATCGAGTTAAACAAACTCGATATATGGATATACAATCCGTGAAACACGATTAATAACATCATACTATGCCAACTGATGTATCAAAATCGGACTAGAATCGAAATGAAGAACAATTCCCCAAAAAGTCAACTTGAAGGAAAATCAAGAAATATACCTTGATTCGACGAAGAATACGGATTGGATGATGATATAATCAACAAGAATCTTCCAAAATGCCTTGGAATTGAGTAGAATCGACCAAGAACCCTATTTCACGTCGCACCCGTCCGATAGCCGCAAGAAAAGTGAAGAAATGAGCAAAAACCTGCTGCCAGGCCTTATATAGCCGGACACTACCGGACGCTTACGGCTGTAACCGGCAGTGCCTTACGGTCGTAACTCGGCCCATACAGCCGTACTCGGCAGCCCTTACGGCCGTAACCGGCCTTCATCCAGCCAGGTCTTCCGAGCACGTACGGACGTAACCGGCACCTTACGGCCGTAACTCGGCCAGGCCCTGCTCCGGCCGTGGCTCGGTCGTGGCCACTCCGACAGCCCGGACGACCCCGAAACCCGAACCAGAATATAAATCGAAGGTACGGTTATGACGTACTCTCAAAGAAGAATCCGAGAACTAAGAGAACACATGATTCCGACCACCCGAAGGCTCGAAATTCGACAACGGAAGTAATTACCCCAAACTTTGGGAAATTAAAAAAATGGCCCAAAACGTCTGAAATACATGATACACGATCGAAACACCAAACCAAAGCTCGCAACATGACTAATAACATTAAATGAACTTACAACAAACTCGAAACAACAGTTTCGGACGAGATTCGCAAGAATCGAACTCAAGTACGGAAAAGTCACTTAAGAACACGGAACTCAACAAAACGATACCGAAACAAACTCGGATGACAAAAAGTGCAGAATTAATCATTCTCAGAATGACGATACGGTCATGAGCGAGTGTTCGAAACGGACTCCCGCCGAAAAAAAGAAAATTACCGAAAATCGAAATTGCGGATATTACAATCATGTGCCCGACTAAAAATCCTACGCATAACCAATCGGCACGCAGATATGACTCCAGATATGTCATGATGCAACATGACAACAAAACTCAACAAATTACACATTCATCCAAGAATCGAGAGAACTCACCGAAGTGACAACAATGCTCAACGAGACCAACGGTATCAAAGGCGATAAACATGGGAATACAATCCCACCACAGAACGATAATACAATCAAGAACGACATCTCATCATGAATCATAGATTCATAGAGCGTTACGTATACACGAAACGTATAATATTCATAATTATTCAATCATCATTATAACCAAGCAAGATAACTTGCCTCAGGTGTCGAATTCAATCGATTCGTCTTCTCCGGAACGCGACGGCCGTAAGGACGACGTCCTTTACCAAACAACAACACTCGATCAACCTTGAATGAAATATAATTCATTTAACGACCCAAATCCAACTATAACGATTATCATAACAACGATAACTAGTCTTTGATTGAATGAAAATCGATCAAACAACCATAACAAGTTTACAAAGCCTAAAATTAAGAATCCTTTTCTCACATTCGCAATTTAAGGATTACTATAAATAAGTTAATGATTGGTAATTCTAATTAATTCCTCCAAGAATAACAAGAGTATCAAGAACACTACGAATATTATGAACATCAAGAGCATCTTATCTATGAAATATTAGCATGATAATGAAAGTTCTAAGTTCATGATTCCGACTCATTTACATAATCATTTCTACTTGGTTCTTCAAGTTTAAATACTTTTGATTTTCTCAATATCACCAAGAACATAATATTATCATCATAATCAACATACCAATGTGGGTTCTAACATCTTATCGTCAACAAAATCCTATCAAAACGGATTTGACAATGTAGTAGACAAAATCATCTTCAATCTATCCAAAACCTTAACCGTTCAACATAATACTATAAACATGTTTATAGTGTAATACCCGGTTGTAATTCAGTCATTATCATTCAGTAATTTCATTCGGTAATTTTATTTTTTTGGCGGAATTCCATCTTAGCGACTCTATTGTTACCATTTCGTCATTCCTAGAATGATTAATTCTACACTTTTTGACATCCGAGTTCGTCTCGGTGTCGTTCTGTTGAGTTCCGTGTTCTTAAGCGACTTTTCCACGTATGAGTTCGACTTTGTAAAATCACCATTAATTTTTGTATACTCCAAAAATTCTGAATATTTTCAATATTATAGAGCATCAAGTTATCTTTCCAATGGTTCAAACGGTGAGTCAATCAGAGTCCAGATGAGGGAGTTATGTTCGAAATAGCTAAGACACACACATGTTGCAGTTTTGGCCGACCCGCCTGTACCGGGGGCCGCGGCTCCTGCCGGAAGGGCAGCGGCATACTGTCGAGTCACTGCCGCGGCTGTCACGGGCTGGGCGGCACACCGCTGAGCACCGGGGCGGATTTTGGCCCGTGCGCGGCACACTCGGGCCGGCACACACAAGGCAGCCGCACTATAACTTGGTTTTTTGAGAAGAAAAACTCATTTCTTCATCCTAATTCCGAGAGAGAGGGTTTGTGGGAGAAATTTTCATCATCAATCACTTGAATACTCGATTTTTGATCATTTTCATTCGGTTGTGAAGCTCGGATCATCGATCTAACGCGTGTTCATCGAATCAAAGTGTTTGGATCTTCAAAGGTAATATTCTCAAACCTCTTGGATTTCGATTTGTGTTCAGATATGATGTTTTGGACGTTATAATCATGTTGTATGAAGATATATACATATAATTATGAGTATGTATGAATATTCATCGGATTATTGAAAGGTTATTCAAGAACATCTTGAATATTGAGTTGGATTTGGGGGTTTTCGATTAATTGTTGTTGAAATCACGAATTTGGATATTCATATTGGATTATTGATCGTATTGAAGATGTTTTGTTGGTTTGAAACACTTGGGGATTTGATATTGGTATTATTGAGGTTTGGTTGTAAACAATCGAAGTTTGGCCTCAACGTGTTCGATATAATGCCCCAATGAACTTGGTTTAGTTGTATCGACGTTTTGAGTTAGTTATATTCGTGTTTGATTCGTATGTTGAACGGATTGTTGGTAATTATGTTATTCAAGGTTGTTCGAGCGACATCGTATCATCACCGGTGTTAAGGTAAGTTAATTCTTACTCGGTTAAAAGGATATTCATTCCTTTCGTTGTTGTTCATTCATAATTATAGTTCATTCATAATGTATTAACCGTATTGAGACTTGTAATTGTCAATTAATCACTTCAGTCACAAGGAACGACGGTTCCAATCATTTCATTGAGCTATCATTCATTTCACTGTCATTTCATCTCGGTGAGTCATTATTGATTTCGATGTCACTTTTGTTATCTCGTGGCATTCCGGGTCATACTGGCGTGTCGGTTGGTATGTGTAGGATTTTCATGTCGGGCACATATTAAGTCGTGTGTTGGTTGTTGGCCTCACATTGGACTGTGCACACGAGAAGATCACTTCGTGAGACTGATTAGGTACAAGACCACACGTGTATTCGATCGATACTCGATGGTGGCTTGTGCACGGACACATTTCCATCTCGGGCGTAGTGTGGCGCCACCCTTTGAGCCATACCGTTAATTGATTCATACAGCATGTTTGATTGCGTATGTTTTCAACAGGATTGGGTTATAATCTAACCGATTCATTTTTTATCGAACTTGTGGTTTATACAGCATATATGATTGTGTTTATTCAACTCTTGATGATTGTTGTTCTGTGTAACTGACCCCGTTGGGGGATTTTGTTTTTCAGGTCATGGCAAGGCTAAATCACGGGAAGAGAATGTTGACGGCGAGGAGTCCCAGTGATACTAGTAGGGGGCCCCAGTCCTTTCATTCACCGTCTTTCCTTATTTTATTTTCGCTGCAGATTTCCGTTTGGATTTTGAGTTCATTCAGTGTTGTATATTTTATCTCCATATAAAATATACTTGTATTCGGTCATTTCCTTGGGTGTGTTGTATGAAACTCCTCATCGGAGTAATTAATGATGTAATGTGGTTCGGTACTACATTTATCCTGTGTATTTCATTCATTTTCACTCGCCTGGTGGGTCCCAGTCGGGGGTCCACGGCACTGTAATATCCGCCTAGTTTGAGGTGTTACAGAGTTGGTATCGGAGCGTGGTTTTGAATACTACCTTCTGAGTCATGTTTCATTTGAAATCATCATTCATCAGACTAGTATCATTGGACTTTCGCGTCACGTGTGACCCGTGCAAGAGCCGAGCCCTTCAGACCAAAGAACAGTAACATTTCCTCATTTATCATTTTCATTTGTGATCAAGTCGATCATGTTAATTCATTAATCACTCAGTTCATTTCATTGTTCAGTTGTTGATCTTGAGGATCATATCATTAATCTTGTTAACTTGTTCAAATTAATCATTTCAAGAATTTCATCAGATAATCACGTCGCCTCAGTTGATCATTCATGTAATCATTGTGTTTGGGCGTGTATGCTCATTTTCATCATTTCATAACGTAATCATAATGTGATATTCATGCGAGATATATAATCATTTCGTGACTTTCCCACTTCAGTATGGAAAGAGCTAGCAAAGGACGCGGGGAAGAGGCCGCGGTGCGGGCCGAAACCCTAGAGCTCGTGTGAATACACGCGCGAATGCTAGGAATAATGCTAATTCATCGAGCAGTGATGCTGCCACTCATTCACCTGGGCGTAATCAATCACTATCAGGGAGTCGTACCTGGGACACAGCTCAGTCAGAAGGTGTTCGGGTTCATCCACTCGCTTTTATGCAGGGCATGATGGCCCAAATGACTCAGATGACACAACTGATGGAAACGATGCATAACTCAGCTACTCAGAATCAGCAGGCTCCTCCGCCGCCACCTTAGAGGCAAGAGAGGGGCGTGAGCAGTATCATTGGAGATATCTCTCGCCAAAGGCCACCTACTTTTTAGGGTTCATCTGAACCGGCAGATATCATTCATTGGCTTGCGCATTTTGAGAAACTATTTGCTATGGTGGACTGTCCCGAGGGACACAAAGTTTCAGTTGCGGCTTACTATCTTGGTAAGGGCGCACATTCCTGATGGTTAGCGTTGAAGCCCACTGATGGATTTTGTACTTGGGATCAATTCAAGACTCTCATGATGGAGAGGTATTATCTGGCCCTACTCAGGGAGGCCAAGTTGTCAGAATTATTCACTCCCGACCCATCAGCGAACGACGATGTTCTCACCATCGCCGAGAAATTTCAGGAGCTTCTTCCTTCCGCCTCATCTATCATTCACTCTGAGGCGGATGAGATTAAGTATTTCAGCAAGAGGCTGAAACCCCGTATGCGAATACAGTTGCTTAATCATCATTGCACCACTCTGGCCGAATTCATCGAGAAAGCTCTTACGTATGAGCTTACCGCTAAGAAAATTGCTAAGAATCAAACTTCATCTACTAGCAAGAAGTCAAAGAATCGTAATCAGTCTGACGGCAGTCTGGCCACTTTCAAGAAACCTCGTACGGGCTCTACTTTTTCTGAGCGACCTCCTTTGGCACCGAAACCCGCGGAATCTCAATCACGAGCGGCCAGTTCGGCTATCACCTGTTTCAACTTTGAAGAACAGGGTCATTTCAGTACCAAGTGTCCGAGGGAGGCTGTCACGTGCCATAACTGTGGGATTGTTGGGCATAGGGCCCGTTTTTGCCGAAGGGACTCTAAACCTACTCCAGCGTCATCTCAGGCCCCAAACCAGTCAGCGGCTCCGAATCAGGCCACTCAGTCCGCATCGTTTAAGACGACAGGAGCTAACAAAGGCGGAACTAAGAGCTATCAGACGGGAGCATCCGGTTCGGGGGCCGGCAAGCCCCGAATTTACGAGATGAAGAAAACCGACGATCCAGAGGCCCAGATGATATCAGGTACACTCGATATTCTATCTCAACCTGTGTGTACCCTTTTTGATACTGGTGCATCGCATTCTTTTATTTTCGAATCATGTTTGAGTAGACTACGTCTGGGTAGTGCTACTAGTTGTGAGCCTTATGTCATCGGTCTACCTGATGGTAGAAGAATTATCGGGAATCGTGAGATTAAGGATTGTCCGATTCAGCTTCATGGCCGTGATTGGTTAGCAGACCTAATCGTGGTAGATTTGCCAAGAGACGATGTCATTCTGGGTATTGATTGGATGGATCGTCATGATGCCGTCATTAGTGTCCGTAAGCGTTTGGTCACTATCATTTCAGACGATGGGGTCGAATGTGTTTTTCAGGGAGGTAATCCCAACTGTTCCGGGAGAGTCATCAACTTGATGAAAGCAGTGAAATTACTCAATCAGGGGTGTGTCGGTTATTGGTGCTATATGACTAAGACCGAGAAAACATCAATAATGTTGGCGGATATTCCGGTAGTGAGAGAATATACCGACGCATTTCCAGACGAGTTACCTAGTTTGCCTCCACAGAGAGATGTGGAATTCACAATTGAGTTGGAGCCTGGTACATCTCCAATATCGAAGGCACTGTATCGGATGGCCCCGACCGAAATGCTGGAACTAAAGAGTCAATTGGAGGATTTGACCGAGAAGTGTTATATCCGGCCGAGTGCGTCTCCGTGGGGAGCACCGGTATTATTTGTCAAGAAAAAGGACGGTTTTTTCCGTTTGTGTATTGATTACCGAGAGCTGAACAGGGTGACGATCAAGAATAAATATCCCCTACCCCGTATTGATGATCTTTTGGATCAACTTCAGGGATATTCAGTATTTTCCAAGATCAATTTAAGATCTGGGTATCATCAGTTGCGAATCCGAGAGTCAGATATTGCTAGGACGGCATTCCGAACATGCTATGGTCATTATGAGTTTGTGGTAATGCCGTTTGGGTTAACTAATGCACCTGCAGTATTCATGGAGTTAATGAATCGGGTTTTCATCGACTATTTAAATCGGTTTGTGGTTGTCTTCATTGATGACATTTTAATTTATTCTTGTAACCGGGAGGAGCATGAGTTTCACCTTCATCAGGTGCTCGACGTGTTGAGATGAGAGCAACTTTATGGGAAGTTTTCCAAATGTGAATTCTGGATGTCTGAAGTGACGTTTCTCGGACATGTAATTTCATCAGATGGAGTTCGTGTTGACCCTCAGAAGACGTAGGCTATCCGAGATTGGCAACCTCCGAAGAATGTTAAGGAAATCCGAAGTTTCCTCGGATTAGCTGGTTATTATCGGCGATTTGTGGAAGGATTTTCTAAAATCGCTCAACCCATGACGAACCTTTTAAGGAAAGATAAGAAATACACGTGGTCTGACGCGTGTCAACAGAGTTTTGAGGAACTCAAGAGCCGGTTAATTTCAGCACTTGTCCTTTCTTTACCGCAAGGGACGGAAGGATTTGTGGTCTATAGTGATGCGTCCGGACAGGGTCTCGGATGTGTACTAATGCAGAACGGGAAAGTTATTGCTTATGCTTCATGGCAATTGAGACCTTACGAGGTTAATTATCCGACCCACGACCTGGAGCTAGCAGCCGTGGTATTCACATTGAAGATTTAGCGTCATTATCTTTATGGCGTTACCTGTCAGATATTCACCGATCATAAGAGTTTAAAATATATATTTACTCAGAAGGAGTTAAATATGCGACAGATACGGTGGTTGGAACTAATCAAAGATTATGATATTGAGATACTTTACCACCTGGGCAAGGCGAACGTTGTCGTCGATGCCTTGAGTCGTAAGTCCGTTTAGGAGCAGATGCTTGCTCGATTAACAGTTCAGAAGGAACTTCAGCAAGAATTACTTAGGCAGAAGGAACAGCTTTGTATGATGGAGATTTCATCGCCACTTGAAGAAGCGATCAGAGTGAATCAGGGTTCGGACCAATTTTTGTTGCGCATCAGCGAGGATGTGGCACAGGGGTAAGCCCCTGGATTTGTGGTCCACGAAGATGGACTCTTGAGATTTAAGAATCGGATATGTGTACCGGTGAATGACGAGTTGAAAAACTCGATTTTGAGAGAAGCCCATGCTACCCCTTATTCTATTCATCCAGGGTCCAACAAGATGTACAAAGACTTGAAACAAAATTACTGTGGAGTAATATGAAGCGTGAAGTCGCCGAGTTTGTTTCGAGATGTCTCACCTGTCAATAAGTCAAGATAGAACATCAGCGACCGACGAGTATGCTGAAACCGCTCCCTATTCCGGAGTGGAAATGGGAGGATATTTCAATGGACTTCATCACGAGTTTGCCGACGAGTCGCCGTGGCATGAATACAATCTGGGTAATTGTGGATCGTCTAACTAAGTCAGCTCATTTTCTCGAGATTAAGGATACTTGGGTTCCCGAGAGACTTGCCCAGTTGTTCATCAAAGAAATAGTGAGATTGCACGGTACTCCTAAGAGTATCGTTTCTCATCGTGACGGGCGATTCCTGTCTCATTTTTGGAAATCAGTTCATCGTGCCATGGGGACTCAGCTTAATTTCAGCACATCTTTTCATCCTCAGTCCGACGGACAATCAGAGAGGACTATTCAGACATTGGAGGACATGTTTAGGGCATGCGTCCTCGATTGGAAAGACGATTGGGAAGCCCAACTACCATTGATCGAGTTCACGTATAATAATAGTTGGCATGCTTCGATTAAGATGGCACCTTACGAGGCCTTGTACGGTCGTCGTTGTCGATCTCCTTTGTGTTGGGATGACTTACCAGAATCAATCGGCACCGAGCCCGATATGCTTATAGCCGCCCGTGAGAAGGTAGCTTTGATCAAGAGTCGTTTGTTGACCGCTCAGAGTTGACAGAAATCTTATGCAGACAATCGTCGCCGACCATTAGAGTTCGAGACAGGTGACCACGTGTTGGTCAAAGTATCCCCGAGTCGAGGTATCTTCCGTTTCGGGAAGGGGGGAAAGTTGAGTCCAAGATTTATTGGACCGTTTGAGATTTTGGAACGAGTAGGCGAGCTATCTTATCGATTGGCCTTACCTCCGGCGTTGAGCCGAATTCATAATGTGTTTCACGTCTCTCAGCTACGGAAGTATGTTGCCGACCCGAGTCACATACTTCAGTTCGACGAAATCGAGATCGCAGATGATCATTCGTATGAGAAGCGTCCCATACGAGTCTTAGAGCGGCGAATCAAACAGTTGAGGAATAAGGCGATTCCTTTGGTTAAAATTCAGTGGTCTAGACACGGAGTCGAAGAGGCTACTTAGGAAACCGAGGATAGTATGCGGGAGATTTATCCCGAGTTGTTTGACCCTTAGTTTTGGGGATGAAACTCTTTTAAGGGGGGGGTGTATGTAATACCCGGTTGTAATTCAGTCATTATCATTCAGTAATTTCATTCGGTAATTTTATTTTTTTTGGCGGAAGTCCATCTTAGCGACTCTATTGTTACCGTTTCGTCATTTCTAGAATGATTAATTCTACACTTTTTGACATCCGAGTTCGTCTCGGTGTCGTTCTGTTGAGTTCCGTGTTCTTAAGCGACTTTTCCACGTATGAGTTCGACTTTGTAAAATCACCATTAATTTTTGAGAACTCCAAAAATTATGAATATTTTCAGTATTATATAGCATCAAGTTATATTTCCAATGGTTCAAACGATGAGTCAATCGGAGTCCGTACGAGGGAGTTATGGTCGAAATAGCTATGACACACACATGTTGCAGTTTTGGCCGACCCGCCTGTACCGGGGGCCGCGGCACACTGTCGAGTCACTGTCGCGGCACACTCGTCCGGGCCGCAGCACACTTCCGAGCACTGGGGGCAGATTTTGGCCCTGTGCCGCGGCACACTCGGCCGGGCCGCGGCACACAGTGCAAGCTGCACTATAACTTCGTTTTTTGAGAAGAAAAACTCATTTCTTCATCCTACTTCCGAGAGAGAGGGTTTGTGGGAGAAATTTTCATCATCAATCACTTGAATACTCGATTTTTCATCATTTTCATTCGGTTATGAAGCTCAGATCATCGATCTAACGCGTGTTCATCGAATCAAAGTGTTTAGATCTTCAAAGGTAATATTCTCAAACCTCTTGGATTTCGATTTGTGTTGAGATATGATGTTTTAAACGTTATAATCATGTTGTATGAAGAGATATACATATGATTATGAATATGTATGAATATTCATCGGATTATTGAAAGGTTATTCAAGAACATCTTGAATATTGAGTTGGATTTGAGGGTTTTCAATTAATTGTTGTTGAAATCACGAATTTGGATATTCATATTGGATTATTGATCGTATTGAAGATATTTTGTTGGTTTGAAACACTTCTTGGGGATTTGATATTGGTATTGTTTAGGTTTGGTTGTAAACAATCGAAGTTTGGCCTCAACGTGTTCGATATAATGCCCCAATGAACTTGGTTTAGTCGTATCGACGTTTTGAGTTAGTTATATTCGTGTTTGATTCGTATGTTGAACGGATTATTGGTAATTGTGTTATTCAAGGTTGTTCGAGCGACCGGTAGTTTCCTTAGGACGTTGTTCGAGAGAGATTGTATCATCACCGGTAGTTCATTCATAATGTATTAACCGTATTGAGACTTGTAATTGTCAATTAATCACTTCAGTCACAAGGAACGACGGTTCCAATCATTTCATTGAGCTATCATTCATTTCACTGTCATTTCATCTCGGTGAGTCATTATTGATTTCGATGTCACTTTTGTTATCTCGTGGCATTCCGGGTCATATTGGCATGCCGGTTGGTATGTGTAGGATTTTCATGTCGGGCACATATTAAGTCGTGTGTTGGTTGTTGGCCTCACATTGGACTGTGCACATGAGAAGATCACTTCATGAGACTGATTAGGTACAAGACCACATGTGTATTCGATCTATACTCGATGGTGGCTTGTTCACGGACACATTTCCATCCCGGACGTAGTGTGGCGCCACCCTTTAGCCGTACCGTTAGTTGATTCATACAGCATGTTTGATTGCGTATGTTTTCAACAGGATTGGGTTATAATCTAACCGATTCATTTTTTATCGAACTTGTGGTTTATACAGCATATATGATTGTGTTTATTCAACTCTTGAGGATTGTTGTTCTGTGTAACTGACCCCGTTGGGGGATTTTGTTTTTCAGGTCATGGCAAGGCTAAGGCACGGGAAGAGAACGTTGACGGCGAGGAGTCCCAGTGATACTAGTAGGGGGCCCCAGTCCTTTCATTCATAGTGTTTCCTTATTTTATTTCCGCTGCAGATTTCCGTTTGGATTTTGAGTTCATTCATGTTGTATATTTTATCTCCATATAAAATATACTTGTATTCGGTCATTTCCTTGGGTGTGTTGTATGAAACTCCTCATCGGAGTAATTAATGATGTAATGTGGTTCGGTACTACATTTATCCTGTGTATTTCATTCATTTTCACTCGCCTGGTGGGTCCCAGTCGGGGGTCCACGGCACTGTAATATCCGCCTAGTTTGGGGTGTTACATATAGTTTGCATAGCATCTGAATATTCTAAAACATGCCTAATCATATCATCATAACATCAAGGATTCGGAAATATGGAGTTTGGAGCAACTTAAGAAGAACACTTCTAAGACAAGAACAAGTGTTTTTGTTTAACCTTCTAAGATGTATGGTTAGAACATCATAGGATTCTTTTAGCACCAAGAACATACTCATAAACCCTAATCATCATGACTTCCAAAGCATTAATAGCAACATGTTATTCTTACAACTTCTTTAACCATTCAAGAGGTAACACTAACAATATTGTCATGTTCTATACTTAGTTTGTTCATAAATCCAATAACTATCATGTTGTTCTTGATTAATCTAACACTACATGAATTACTTCCTTACTAACATTATCAACAGTATGAAACAACATGAGTTTAGATAACCAACCTCAAAAAGGAATGAAGAATAGCACCAAAACTCCAAGAACACACTCCAAACTTCTAGTCATCAAGATACAATCCAAGTGATGGAGGTCTAACACAAGATGGGAGGGGCAAAATTTGATTTAGCAAGGTAGGGGATCGGTTTTCAGAGGGAGAGGCTGAGTTTGGATCATGCAGAAATGAAAGGCAAGTCATGACTTTATAACTCGCATCTATCATTATGCACGCTATCGCCAAAGCATAGCGTACGTTAGGCGCATTACGTACGTAATCCTGCCGATGTTACGTGCGCAACGAGTCCCCAGAGGCTACTGCCTCAAATCATATGTACTATTACGTATGTTGCCAAGATAACGTACGTAAATCTTACGTACGTTACGTATGCTAACACATAGCCATTACGTACGTAATGGCCGTTGACTAGGATCTCACGACCGGATCACCAACCCCCACTCAAGCCTGGTCCCACCCTCCGAAAGGCGAGATGCTGTCTGATACTCCACATTACGTACGTTAACTTTGAAGTGTTACGTACACAATGTTACACGTAAAGCTAAAATCGTAGCGTACGCTAAGGGCAAAACATATAGTCAAAAAAATGAAATTATCCAAACAACATTTAACCAACTATAGAGTGGACGACAAAGATAAACAATTCGATTTAGTATATCTCAACAATACTCATTACAATAAATATGATACGACAATACTCGAATCATCCGAAAAATACAACAGTAAAGATGAGAATTCAAGCGGATATTACATAAAAACAGTTGTTAAATTAATTTTTTTTTTTTAGAAATTATTTTTTTAACAGCGGTTCTTGTGCAACCGCTGTTAAAATTGTTGAAATAAAAAAATCAATTAAATTGCCCCGACCCAGGTCCCCGCCCGTCCCGCCCGCCCACCTGCTCGTGACCAGCACAATTATGTGCATTTTGCTCCTGGGATTCGAACCTGTGACCTCCATAAGGTGGAGGTGGTATCAAACCACTGAGCCAAAATTACTTTTTGATACTTTTATTGCTTTATTTTATATAAGCGTACAGTTAATCATATATATGTTTATTAATATTTTTAGAATTATATTATATACATTAAAGTTATAATGTATATTATATAGAAAATTTAGTGAAACTTATTATTAAACTTTCATGATTTATATTATTAATTAAGATATTATATTATTATAGAATAATAATATAATGTAATAAAAATTATAGTACATATTAAAAATTATAATGTATATATTGTATATAACCATGCTGAAAATTAAAATTTTATAATGTACATTAAAAATTGATATGTTATATTATATATTAATAATATAATGTAATAAAATTATACTACACTATATAATGAAAATTATAATATATAAAATTATAATGTATTTATATATACAAAAACTATAATGTATACATATTATATAATAAATTTAATCATGCTCAAAATTAAAACTTTATCTGATCTGGAATACATGCTCAAACCGTGAGCAAATCATCTTGTAAATTTCCGATTATGAGAGATATACACATATGACTATCCAGTGAATCCATAATATCTAGTAGTTCACATGTAGAGGGAGTGGGTATATTGACTATGAATATATTTTATTATATATCAATATTTAAAATTATATATTACATTATATATTGAAAATTATACATACATATTTTTTATGAATCATAATGTATTTGTAGAATTATATTATGTATGAAAACTTATAATTTATATATTATACAAAAATTTAATCATGCTGAAAATTATAAATTTGTATCATATATTAAATATTAATAAGTTATATTATATGTTGATGATATACTGTACTGAAAATTATCACATTATATATCAAGAAATTATAATATATATTGATATTTTTAAAAAATATAATATATTTGTAGAATTATATTTTATATATATATATTAAATATTATAATTATATTGTACAATAAATTTAATCAAATGAACTTTAAAATTTATATTGTACATTGAAAATATTAATATTCTAATATAATAAAAAAAACATATTACATCAAATATAATGTATCTATAGAATTTATCTTATATATTAAAATTTTAATGTATGATTTTAACAGCGGTTCACTGTAGAACCGCTGTTAAAATGCACATTTAACAGCGGTTTTTTAAGGAACCGCTGTTAAAATTACACATTTAACAACTCGTTTTTTTAAAAGTAACATTAACAGCGGTTGTTCTACACAACCGCTGTTAAATGTGCATTTTAACAGCGGTTGTTTTAAACAACCGCTGTTAAACTTGTGCAATTAACAATGGTTTTCTGTAAAAGCCATTGTCGAAGTCATTTCAACATTAAGCAGCGGATATTTTAAACAACCGCTGTTAAACTTATGCAATTAACAGCGATTGTTTTAAAAAACCGTTGTTAAGTTTTTTTATTGGGAAATAATTAACATCGGTTATCATAGTAACCGATGTTAATGTTTCTTTTAACAGTGGTTTTTGATAACTGGGGTTAAAATGATATTTTAACAGCGGTTTCTGAACAACCACTGCTACAATGGTGCTGTTAAAGGCCAGTTTTGTAGTAGTGATGTAACGTTGTCTAATCTCTTATTAACATGACTTAATCAAGAAGTAAAGGTTTAATCAGAGCTATTATAGCTAATTCTCAATACAAAATGCTCGAGTCTAATCAATAAACCTGAGTTTTCATAGAGTTCTGACTCGAATATATGTAATGTGGTCTTATATCTATTCACAGGACTTAATCAAGAAGTAAAGGCTTAATCGGAGCTATTATAGCCAATCCTTGCTACAACAAGACTTAATCAAGAAGTAAAATCCTACACTACACCATATATGGCTTTCAACAATTTTATTTTTGATGTTACAAGTAAAAGTGTAGCCTTAGATGCCTTAAAATTGGTCAAGTTTGATTTAAGGCTACACATTGTTCTAACATTATTATTGATATAAATTAGTATTACCAAAGAGTAAATTGAATATCTACGCTAACCCAAAATTTGGTGTAGCCATTGCTATTTAAAAAAAGTGTAACTAAACACTAAAAGAAATAGGCGGGCTTGCGATCCAAATAAATTATTTTCAATCTTCACCCATCTCTTCACCTCGATCCTCACTTTCTATCTCAACATTCAACTCGCTCTATCTTTAAACCTCCTCCTGTTCTCCCTCCCTCTGTTCAATTCTCTCTGCAAATTCTTTTTTCTTTCTATCTATTGTTCTCTCTTTGTTTAAAACCCTCACCCAAACATATCAACAAGAATAATATGATCCCATCTCCCTCGCCATCTCCAAATATCGCATGAATTTAGATGAGAAGCGACGGGTGGTGGTTCGAGGGGCGCACGACCGCAATGTAGATTAGGGTTCCGTGTTTGGAGGTATCACATCCCACTTCTCGGTGGTCTCATGGCAGGATGACGTCGTTTAATGAGGTGAGTTGGGTTTGTTGACTTTATATCTAGGTTTGGTTCAGGGCTGATAAATGACCGTAGTATCCTGATCAGTAATGGTCTCGAGTGAAAGCTTATTTTTTTATATTGGCAAGGATTAGATGGAAATCAACGGGTTAATGTAAAGGAATTTAGCTTTCATTATAGTGGCCAATGTTTCTCGAAATTTATTTTTCTGATTTGAGTATGTTTGGCTTCGCCCCTGGAACCAGTTGAGGTTAGGTTTGTAACACCCCCAATCCACTCAGGGATATTACATGTCGTAGAAGCCTTCCTCAAGGATCTACCAGGCTGGTAACAACATCGAACATCTCAACAATGCCTTTAAGGCTAAAATGACTCAGTAGACCGATTTGGTCTTTCAATAAAAACATACAACTCAATCTCAATACATGCCCGCGCAGGGGTCAAATACAAAATACTCCCGTACAATGGGGAAAATATTACAGTGGAAATAACATACAATTGAACTAATACAACAATAAACAGGTCCTCATATGATAAGTATCGATCATCTTTCATCATCCTTCATGCCGACCCTGTGCTATGCTCCCCAAAACCTAAATGAAATATAGACATCCACCCCCTGGGGGTTAGCAAAATTGCACTATTTTGCTAGTGCAAGTACAAAGTGCAAATACGAGTCATACAATTCAAGTTCCAAGAATAACAATAATCAGGAATCCTCAAAGATTCAAACACAACGAAAAATTCTTCCCGAAGCAAGAGTTTGGGTAAAACATTCCAAAACCGAAAGATCACAATTCAAGAGAAATAATTTACAAAATGGTTTAATAAGCCATCGGGAGTTTTAGTAGAAAACAATTTAGGATTATCGAATCCTTCTCTTTCCAAAATCAACAGGGGTCATAGCCCAAAGGTTTTGTTTTCGCAAATAAAAACCAACAACAAATACACAGGGTCAAAACCCACGTCACGTGTCCTTGATGGACATAAAACCAACACCAACTCGTGAATACAGGGCTCTACCATTGGATTCCCTCGAGGCCTCGTCGGACCCTCCCGAGGTGAGCAAAATACATTCACAAATCATATATCACACCGTGAACACATGCCACGTCAGATCACACCCATACCACCGTGATCACTTGCCACGTCATCTCACAGTTGGACCAATCACTTGTTGTCTCCTGACCACATGATCACATGTCATGTGTCACCGTAGGTATCCTGCGGCTCTCACGGTTGGATCAATCTCTTGTTGCATCCTAACCACATGATCGCTAGCCATGTGTCACCGTAGACCCCAACCATAACCACACATTCACACACATAGCACAATACAACAAAGACATCCAAACAATTTACCCGGAGGCATCAAACACTTAGCAAAAACACAACATCAAACCATAACGCACCGAAAAGAGGCAATATATGTACACACGCATTATCAAGCGCAACAATAGCACCAAGCGTATTCATAAAGTTCACATAGTCATTTATGAAACACACCATTCGCAAAATACATACGGGTTTAAAACGGGGGGCCTTTAACGAGGCTAAACCAAATCTTTGAAAGTTCATCTCAACACAACAAAACAAACACATTTAGACGATCACCGGTCATCATATCCATAAAACAAGAAAAGTATGGACAAGGTACTTGCCTCTAACAATCACAAACGCGGAGAATCGGTCGAAGTAGGATGGCACGAACCGACTACGAACCCGCCGACTCCGCCGAACGCCAACTCACGACGATAAACTACGAAGGACAATAACAATAATGAAAATTAATTCCATAGCACAACCCAAAGCCGCTGAATCGAAGGAACGAACAACAAAGTTCAAGGGTTTCCCCCAAAATGGCCAAGAACACGAATCGACCGACCAAAACATGAAAACGAAATTCCAAACCGGAATATGGGTATACAATCCATAAAATATGTTTAACAACATCATTTAATAACAATCGGTTCATCAAAATCGGATAGAAAACGAAATCAAGAACAAAACTCCCAACAAGTCAACTCTCGGGATTCAAGAAAAATACCTTGATTCGGCGAAGAACAATGGATTATATGATGTTATAATCATCTAGGATGCGCCAAAACACCTTTGGATTGAGCAAAATCGGCCAAGATGGCGATCCCTAGTCGCCCTTGGCTCAACCCCCTGAAAGAAGAATAAAGGAAATGAGAAATGAGAAAAATGACTGCTGTCTAGTTTTATATGCTAGACAGCCTTAGCGTGCGCTAATCATCAGGATTAGCGTGCACTATCGGGGCACACTGTTAGTGTAACACCCCCAAATCCCATTGGGTTATTACAGTACTGTGGACCCCACACCCGTAGATCCACCAGGTGAAACATGACTAAAATATATTAAATTAAACAACAAGGGAAAATCATAGTCCCTACCATGATATCCAACACAATATTCCGATAAGGAATTTCAACGACAACGATGGGCCTACATGGCCAAAAGTAAAAATACAACAACATCCACGAGCATCTGCTCGGGTAATACATAATGACAATGACTGACAAACTGGAGAACACTCCAACTGACTGACCAACATGAACAACTCGGACTAGTATCGCTAGAATGCCTCGTCGCCATCATCATGCTTCTGTGTCTCAACCCTCTCCTCGCAAGCACCTAAAACATGAAAACATGTTCCGCCCCCATGGGGTCAGTCATCCAGATAATGAACATCAAATACATGTATAACATGATATACATCCAAATGCAGAATGAAACGGTACAATGATAATAATAATATGAGATGCTCACAAACCAAGGTAAGAACCGAGCATTCGTGAAGTACTATGACCACGACATACTATTAATACCTGTTAGACAGGTTAGAACATAAGTGCTCAACGGCGAATCATAATCACAGAGTACCACAATGAATTACCCAACATGAACCAAACCAGAACTGAATTAAATATGAATCACAATGCCCGAAGGCTCCAATGAAATTACCAAGGCAATCACAAAGGCCTAAAAGCCACTCAGCCGAATCTGTCAAATATCACAATCACATGAAGCCAAAACAAATTAAGTCAGATCGACAGATTAGGCCACGCACGAAGTCAGATCACCATTAGGGCCGAAGCCACGGCACGAAGCCGTATCACAATTAGGGCCGAAGCCACGGCACGAAGCCGTATCACAATTAGGGACGAAGCCACGGCACGAAGCCGTATCACAATTTGGGCCGAAGCCACGGCACGAAGCCGTATCACAATTAGGGCCGAAGCCACGGCACGAAGCCGTATCACAATTAGACCATCCAATGGCCATAACCTACTGAATTGTAGGTGTTGGAAACCCAACCATGAAGGTTCAAGCCCCAAACTTACCCATAATGAGCACTAGTCGAGACTAGCCTCCAAAATATAATTAATCACAAACGGAAACGATCCGATGATTACCGAATTCACGAGAATGATAGTGTGCTGCCTTGAGTCGCCCAAAACGATACTGATGACTCACGGATGGGCACCGTCCTTGGCGGTCCAAATTCAATACCTCGATTACCTTAGAATGGTTAATCGATAACAACGACACAATGGATGGGAACTATCCTCGACAGCCCCAATTCAATACCTCGATTGCCTTAGAATGGCCAACCGATAACAATGATGCAGCGGATGATTGAACTCCTCGATTGCCTTAGAACGGCCAATCGATAATAATGATACAATGAATGATTGAACTCCTCGATTGTCTTAGAACGGCCAATCGATAACAATGATACAATGAATGATTGAACTCCTCGATTTCCTTAGAACGGCCAATCGATAATAATGATACAATGAATGCCTCAGCACCTTTAATTGGCTACCGACGACGAAGATGAGAACGAATACGACAATGCCTTCAATCGGCCAATACAACATGAATGACAGGACGCCAACATTAATAACAATGATTACAACAATGTCTTAGATCGACATCAATATTAACAACAACAACCGATACATCGATACCGCGAACCGGTGATCGATAATAACATTAACAATGAATATCTCAATGCCTTACCGGCCATTAATGAATGATAATAAATATTTGGCATAATTGCCGAAGAGTATCGTATCAAACGATCCCCTAATATCAATGAACTTATGAAGAGACTAAGTCTCGGAATGATACAACGTATTCATACACATATATGATAACATTAATCTCATTGACTAGTACAAGTATAAAACTTGCCTCAACCGAAGGCGATGAAATCCTTCCACGAACAACGAACGGCGTCCTCCAATAAATACAAGCGCTCGAACAACCTTGAATGAAATATAATTCATTCAATAACACACAATCAATCGAAAATAACACAACGATCGAAAGAAACCCTTTGAGACATTTTATCGAACACTAAATGTTCAAAGTTCCTCAAGAACCTAAGAATCATCAATCGGGTTGAACGAATCGAAAATATGGATATACAATCCATAGAACACGATTTTTAATGTTCACTAACATCAACCAATTCATCAAATTCGGATGAACAATGTAAATCAAGAAGAAATCCCGAAAATCAAATTCTAGGAGATTTCAAGAAATTACCTCAATCCGACGAAGAACAATGATTAGATGTTGATATGATCACCTAGAGCCTCCTCAAAACCTGATTGGATGGAGTAGAATCGATCATAATCACAAACCCTAGTCGGTTCGCCCGACTACCGCGAGAAGAAGGAGAGAAAGGAAGAAATGAGGTGAAAACTCGTCTCACCCCCCTTATATACTCCAGTGACGCACGACCAAAACACACGACCAAATGTTCGTGTGTTTGGTCGTGTCCGTGTGTTTGGTCGTGCGCCAGGCCACTGCCCGGCCACTGATCTCACGCACGAGCAGCACGCACGAGCACCTGCTCGTGTGTCTTGCTCGTGTGTCCCTGATGGTCGCCAAAGTGCACTGCCCAATTCTGATGCCACGCACGAGCAACTGCTCGTGTGTCATGCTCGTGCATCCCTGCTGAGTGCCAAAACGACAAGGGAACACACAAAAAAAATGACAGGACATGCATGCCTACACACGACCTGCACGACTTACACGAAAATAAGTCACGTCCAAATGGTGAAACAATCATGGAACTCCCAACACAAAGTGACCAATCATGATGATGATGATGATGATGAAAATATTCTCGTATCGATCCCCGAACAGAGATGAATGATGAATAAAAATTGGTACACGGCTTCAAGATAAGCCGAATGATGAACACGAAATGAATGAATACGAATGACGAATGATTATTACTGAGTGAAAAAAATTCTGAGTGGAAATTACTGAATGATAATTAATGAATTCACAATCGGGTATTACAGTTAGCATGCGCTAACCACAAGTGTTAGCGTGCGCTAACGGTGTAACACCCCCAAAACCATCTGGGATATTACAGCGTCGTGTGTCCCGCGCCAGAATCCACCAGGCTAAAAACCATTTCAAAAACATTTAAAAATGCCAAAAGGTCGATGACGGTAATATTTTAAATACTCAAATATTTTCCAAAATATAGTTCTCAAATACCGTCATCAAATACTATTTGAAAATACAAGGTGAAATGCCAAATCTCGACAGTTTCAAAATGTACGTTAAGCCACCACTTATACGTATCGATAAAATAGTTTAGGGAATTGGTTTAATGAAATAACCCAAGTTCGCAAAAATGCCAAAAGACCATTTTAAAGTTAAACACGAGTTGGTAAAAATACCGGAAAGCCATTTAAAATACACACGCAGTGGATATAAATACAGTTCAAAAATATACAATTGCAGCGGAAATAAACAACCCGAAAGAATACTCAATTCTCCAAAAAACATGCCACAGCCAGTATCACCCGGGAATCTCATCCCTTCACAACCGCTACTAGCTCGATCTCCGAGTACCTAAAATAAAGCCCATGACGGGGTCAGCCACAATACTCAACAATGATAACGATCACATCATCATAAATAATTACATGCCAATGTAATAATACTATAAGAATACTACCAACGTAATCTTACCGTCATAACCTTACCGATCCATAGCAATCCTTACCATCATCCACATTGCATCCTCAAATGACGAAATGAACTCAACAACAAACATTTGTACTGTAATCAAACAATACCAAGAACTCTCAAAACATCTTCATAACTCATAAGCGTGAACTGATTCATCCGTGCCAAATCCTATCCGTCGGATTTGCACCGTCAAACCTCAATCTGGATAAAAACCAATATAACACAATATATCTGTAGATCAACCACCACAAGACAGATATAACAAGTCCCGAAATATCGACGTACAGTCCGAATACTCATATGATCAAGAACAATGATCAACCAATATATCAACCGAGAATATCATCGACATGATAAACTCCAACACGACAAACAAAGGATCGACTATAACCGGGAATACCATCAACATGATAAACTCCAACACAATCAACAACGGATCAACAATATCCTAGAATACCTCAACAAGGTAAACTCCAAACACGATCAATAAAGGATCAACAATATCCGAGAATACCCTCAACAAGGTAAACTCCAAACACGATCAACAAAGGATCAATAATAACTAAGAATTCCATCAACAAGGTAAACTCCAAACGATCAACAATAATGGATCTCAAAGAAATAACTCCGACTGTCGAACATACCCCTCGGGCGTATGAACAACCAGTCGCAAACTGTCGAACATATCCAATCATACACGGACTATGAACGACCAAAACAATATGGCTCAAATATGGACGTCACAGTACGCCCGATCCGGAAATGTGTCCGTGCACATGTCCACCCCGTATACGGAATCCAAGATATACGTGGGATATGTACCTAATTAGCCTCACGAACTACGTCTCGTGTGCACGGTTCAATACGGAAATATCCACGCATAACCATAGTGTGCCTAGCTAAAAATCCTACACAATAACCAATCGGCATGCAGATATGACTCCAGACATGTCACAATGCAACATGACAACGAAACTCAAAGAATAACATATCCAATAAGGATCAAAAGACTCACCGAAGTGAACAGTGATACATGGATAATGAAAGATCGACACGACCATCAATATCCAAAACAAACATCCTGGGATCACAATCCCCAAAGAATGACCAATGCGAGCAACAATCTCAACACTACCGTCCTGGGATCAATATCCCTCATCGAACAACCAATACGAAACCTCAACATATACAAAAACTCAACACGAATCTCATTGCTATATGAACTATAAATGAAATAAAAGTGAAATTATTCATTAAATATTATAAACTGAACATGTATAAACTTGCCTCGATACCGATACCGCGAAGCCGTTACCAAAATCCATTACCTTCATCTACGAGCTCCTCAGCCCCGAACAAAAGGAATCTACGAACTCTTCAGCCTTGACCGCAACACAACGGTCATAATCAACGATCAATTATCACAACCTATTGCAATAATTGATTAACACACATTCGATAATAATCAACAACCGATACAACCAACCAATCAAACTCAACGGCTCAAAAATACCTCGATCATCAACAAACTGAACAATATGACTCACACAATTACGAACTCATATCAACAATACAAGCCGAAATCCGATAACTCATAATTAATAATCAACATAACCGATCAAAAAATCCAACGATTCCACAATGTCCCGAATTAAACACAGTCTGAACAATCCAAATCAAACCATCACGAATTCATAATCACAACACAAAATACTACACTGTCTGACTACTTAGCGCACGTTAAACACATAACGTAGCGTGCGCTACGTCGCTCCCGTTAGCGTGCGCTAGCCAGTAAGCTTAGAGTTCGCTAATGTTGTACAGTTGCATGCATTCCAAGCATCGACTAACACCTTGCCACTATGAATATGAATGTAAAGAAAACCATACTCCAAGATCAAACACAGCCTTTCCAAATTCAATCTCATCATCATACTCGAAAATCATATTCGTATTCTTATACGAATATTATATCAAAACACATACTTAGTTCTAGATATGAATATCCCATATTCATATCCAAAACACCATCACCTCCTATACATAATCATCATATCATATAATTCAAGAGTTCTTCAAGAACATCAAATTATCCGAAATCACGTTCAAAACGACACAATCTGATGTATATATCATCATGTTATCACTTTATTCATCATGTAATTCATATAACCTCAAGAATCGCAACCAAAACCATCATAACTATCATCATATGAAGAAGGTATCAATAACAACATCAACATCCGAAAATGAGGAGAAGGATTAACCAACTTATCTCAAAAAGATGAACAACACAATTCACCACAAGAGTCATGATTAACATCTGAATTCTCTTATTACAATTCCAATAAATCTCATATAACATCGTCACATTATAATCCAACATGCTCCCTCACAAGTAATAATCCTTTAAAAACAAACACTATCAAAGGGATACGAGAATTACCTTGTATGGACGAACCAAGAAGAAGAACAATTGAACTTCATTCCAAGAATCATGAATAACTTCAAGAACAAGGCCTTAATCCATGCTCTCCATCTTAATCTTGTTAAAGATCATCATCTCAGAGTGTTTAGGAACTTCAAGTACCTCCCAAGGCTCTCTCTATCGATTGAAGAAAGGAGAATGGACAATATGCCTCTCAGTACCCGTCTGTCCCCTTTTATAAAACAAATTACTAGCGTGCGCTAAACCTTGTATTTAGCGTATGCTACAGCTCTAGCGTGCGCTAACTAACTTTGTTAGCATGCACTATCGCAGCCTAAAGGCTACTGTCTTGCTTCAGACATCAACTTACGTACGTAGTTCCCATGCATTAACGTACGTAACCATTCTGTCTAGTGCACGCAAGTACTTAACCTTAGTGTACACTATACGCAATTGACTTGCTATAGTCTGCACTTACCACCCATGCCCCCACATGCTGAAAGCATCCGTGATTACCGGGATTCCCTCTACCAGATCTGGAAATTAGCGTGCGCTAACCATATGGTTTAGCGTGCGCTAGCCCTACATGACAAACATCCGTTGACCTTATCTGGTCACGCGTCGAAAGTGGTCGGGTCCACTCGCCGAAATCCAAGATTCCCTGCTGACCGATCTGAAATTAGCGTGTGCTACCAAAATGCATTAGCGTGCGCTAAAATGCCGATAATACTGGAATATCCAAGGGTAATTTTTTTTGTGATACTGTTGAGTTGTACGTATTCATTTGGAATTGTACAAGTGTTGTTATTTTGGACTAATACAATGTATATTGTATTGGAATATTTTGGGATCGAATATTTATACTTGTCTTCGGGTTGGTTTAGTCGTTTGAATGTTGGTTGGAGAGTTTGGATTTTTGGCTAAGTCCATAGCCTTAGCGTACGCTACGAACATAGCATTGCGTACGCTAGCTTGTTGACATTACGTACGTTAAGCCTGTAAGGTTACGTACGTAATGCTTGGTAGGTGGCAGGAACCTTCCTCGTAGTCACTTTCGGTCGGTGGGTCCCGAGCATCTTCCGATCGGATCTCACTATTGCAGTCAACGGACCCTTATGTACGTTAAGAGGTGAGCTCTACGTACGTAATGCAGGTCTTGTTAACGTACGTAATATGTTTTTGTTTACGTATGTTAAGGCCTTCCTATTTTAGTCCAGTTAGTTCTGGATTTAGCTTTACGTACGTTAATGTTTTTACATAGCGTACGTAAAGGCCCTTACGTACGTTAGCATGGGCGTATAACGTACGTAATGGACTTGTCAGTCTATTTATCTTGGTTTCGTATTTCATTTCCTCACGAACCAAAACACTTTTTCTCTCCCTAGAATCGTCCGTTTGGACTTGTTATTGATGTTTAGCCCCTTCCAACTCGATCTTGATCATCCTAGCTTGGATTAAAGCTTGAAGTTGGAAGCTTGTTGATACTCCTTTGGTGTTTGGAGGGGTCTTCTTGTTCTTCTTTTGTAAGTTCCCCTAATCTCTTGTGATTTTCGAGTTTGTTGTTGTTGTTGTTTTCTTCGGGTATTGTTTGATTGGTGGAGTATATCATGATTCTTCACAGTTTTGATAAACTTTTGATGAAGAACATGATGGTATTGCTTGAGTTGGATTATGTTCTTGATGTTTTAGATTGTTTGGAGGTTTTTAATCATGTCTAGGAAGGATTATGTTAAGATTGTTATATGATTAACATAGTCTTGAGATGATTATTGTTGGTGGTGGTGTTCTTGAAAGATCTTAACCATTTTAGTAAGGATTTATGATGATTTAGGAGGTGATTATCATAAATTGAAAATAGTTGAGTGAATCTTGGTGTTTAATCTGAATTCATGATTTATTGATGAAGGATTTTTTTTGTTTCAGACATCTTGATTTTGAGTTGATGATGTTCTTGGGGTGATAATGATAATATGGATAATATTATCATTGTAGGAGGATCAATTTGATGATATTGGTGATATTATCATTTTGAGATGTTTGTTTCGATGATTGTTCTTAAGTGAATCTTGTTGAATGGATTTCACAAGTGTTAAGAACGTAATGATCATGTTAATTGATTATCGAGGTGTTGGAGGACGTTAGAATTCATAGTTGAGAACTGTGATATTCGTTCGTGCGGTACGATCGATTCGTGTTTGAATCGGGCTTTGTCCTTGTCGTTATTTTCTATTGATTTTGTGTTTTTGAATGAATCGTTTTCATTCAAGGTTGTTCGAGTGTTTGCGATCGTCGGGAGGTGTCGTTCGTCGTTTCGTGCCAGGACGTTGATCGTGGAAGGACTTACTCGCCTTCGGTTTGAGGCAAGTTTTATACTTGTACTGGTCAATGAGATTAATGTTATCATATGTGTATGAATGTGTTGTATCATTTCGAGACATAGTCTCATCGTGATTTATTGATATTTGGGGATTGTTTGATACAATACCCTTCGGTGATTATGCCAGTTGTGATTGTTATTCGTTAACGGCCGGTTTAAGGCATTGAGATTCTTGTTGTCGATAGCCGGTTCGCGGTATCGATGTATCGATTATTATTGTTGACGTTAATGTCGTTCTGAGGCATCGTTGAATCGTTATTATTGAATTGGAACTATTACTATGATGTTGCATTGGACGATTGAAGGCGTTTGATATATTCGTTTATCATATCTGTTTCGGTGGTCGGTTTAAGACGCCGGGATATCTATTCTACCGTATCATTGTTTATCGATTGACCGTTCTAAGGTAATCGAGGTATTTAATTGGGACTATCGAAGATAATTCCCATCCGTTGTGTCGTCGTTATCGATTGACCGCTCTAAGGCAATCGACGTATTGAATTGGGATTATTAAAGACGATTCTCATCCGTTGTATCATTGGTTATCGATTAACCGTTCTAAGGTAATCGAGGTATTTAATTGGGATTATAGAAGATAATTCCCATCCGTTGTATCATTGGTTATCGATTAACCGTTCTAAGGTAATCGATGTATTTAATTGGGATTATCGAAGATAATTCCCATCCGTTGTATCATTGTTTATCGATTAACCGTTCTAAGGTAATCGATGTATTTAATTGGGATTATCAAAGATAATTCCCATCTGTTGTATCATTGTTTATCGATTAACTGTTCTAAGGTAATCGATGTATTTAATTGGGATTATCGAAGATAATTCCCATCCATTGTGTCATCGTTATCGATTGACCGTTCTAAGGTAATCGATGTATTGAATTGGTACTGTCAAGGATAGTTTCCATCTGTTGAGTTGTTGTGATCGATTGGCCATTCCAAGGCAGTCGAGGTATTTGAATTGGGACCGCTGTGGACGGAGCCCATCCGTGAGTTATTGTTGTTGTGTTGGCCGACTCAAGGCAGCACGCCATTATTCTTGTGAATTTGGTAATCTTGGGATCGTTAGTAATGTGATTAATTGTGTTTTGGAGGCTAGTCTCGACTAGCGCTCGATGGGTAAGCTTGGCTTGAACCTTCGCGGTTGGTTTCCCAACACCTACAGTTCAGTAGGTCACGGTCATGTTAATGATCTCATTATGGGTAAGCTTGGGGCTTGAACCTTCGCGGTTGGTTTCCCAACACCTACAGTTCAGTAGGTCACGATCATGTTAATGATCTCATTATGGGTAAGCTTGGCGCTTGAACCTTCGCGGTTGGTTTCCCAACACCTACAGTTCAGTAGGTCACGATCATGTTAATGATCTCATTATGGGTAAGCTTGGGGCTTGAACCTTCGCGGTTGGTTTCCCAACACCTACAGTTCAGTAGGTCACGGTCACTGGGTGATCTCATTATGGGTAAGTCTGGGGCTTGAACCTTCGCGGTTGGTTTTCCAGCACCTGCGATTCAGCAGGTGACGGTCATTGGATGATCTCATTGTGATACGGCTTCGTGCCGTGGCTCCGGCCCTCATTGATACAGCTTTGGGCTGTTTTGGCTTCGGGCCACTGTGGTGATTGACAGCTTCGGCTGAGTGACATTCAGGGTATCATGATGATATACAGCTTCGTGCTGTTCGGCTTTCAGGCCATTGTGATGTATCGGTATTCCTTTTGGAGCATTCGGGCATCGTTATTCGTATCTATTTCAGTGTTGGCTTGGTTTACCTTCGGGTGATGTATTGTTGTGTTCTGTATTGATGATTCGCCGTTGGGCACTTGTATTCTAACCTGTTGAGCAGGTATTGATCGTATGCCGTGGGCATAGTATTTCACGAATGCTCGATTCTTACTTTGGTATGTGAGCATCTCGTATTGCCATTACTATACTATTCATTCTGCTCTTTGGATGCATATCATGTTGTACACGTATTTGATATTCATTATCTGGATGACTGACCCCGTGGGGGCAGAACATGTTTTCATGTTTTAGGTGTTTGCGAGGAGAGAGTTGAGACACAGGGGCATGACGATGGCGACGAGGCATTCGAGCGATACTAGTCCGAGATATTTTGGTGTTCATGTCAGTCAGACAGTTTGGAGTACTCCAGTTTTGTCAGTTATTGTCATTTTGTATTATCCGAGCAAGGCTCGTGGATGTCGTTGTATTTTACTTAGGCCATGTAGGCCCACTGTTGTCATTGAAATTCTATATCGGAATATTATGTTGGATGTCAGTGTAGGGATGGTGATTCCCCTTTTGGTCAGTTAGTTGTATTTTTTGGTCGTGTTAGCCTGGTGGATCTCCTGGTGTGGGGTCCACGGCACTGTAATAACCCAATGGGATTTGGGGGTGTTACAAATACATAGCCTGGGCCTACCTGTTTGCCACCTTCCGGACCTTATCCAGAATACCTTACGTACGTTAGGGGTCCTCCTTAGCGTACGTAACTCAAACCTCTTAGCGTGCGCTAAGTATGCACTGTAGCGTGCGCTAATTATACATCTTAGCGTGCGCTAGGCATACATCGTAGCGTGCGCTAACGTGGCTGTACTTAGCCATTTTCAACTGTTCTTGTCCATCGTTTCGATATACCAGATGCATATACACGACATACTGAATACATATATTCAATCCAATAATATTCTCACATGATATACCCAATATCAAAAGTACGATAACTTGATATAAGATATCCTCAAATGTAATTGTCGACCAACTACGACGATTATATCAATACAACTGTCTTAGTCCTCAATTTATTTTACCCATACTGTATAGACACCAAGCTATCCAGTATATCTCAGATAAAATAACGCGAAAAATTTATACTGAAAATCCGGGTATTACAAACGGGACCTTCAGACCGATTCCAGTAGCCCCTGGACTGCCCTGAACTACCAGGTAGCGTGCACTATCCTCACCCTAGTGTGCGCTACTAATGCACTCTAGCGCGCGCTATGATACTACATAGTGTGCGCTGATCAACGTCTGAACCCAGTCCTGTAACCTCTGGACTGTTTCTGCACCACCAGTTAGCGTGCGCTACCACACCTGTATCGTGCGCTAACAACCGCACCATAGCGCGCGCTAACCAATAAGTGTAGCGTGCGCTAACGACTGAGAAGGACAGCAACAGAGCTCTCAAAGCTGGTTACAACAACAGATTCTTCCGATCGGAACACCAAGTTCAAGATACGCACGGAAAGCTCCAGAATAAGATCATACTAAGAGCTTGAGCTACCATCAAGCCCACACGCGACCATAAAAAGGGTCAAGACAACAATTACGAATGAGGATACCCACAACTTTGGGTAAATTACAAAATGGCCCAAAACGCCTGAAAATCACGATACGTGATCAAATAACCAAACCGAAGTTCACAACACGTCTAACAAAGTTAAATGGACTTACGGGAAACTCGAAACAGCAGTTTCGAACGAGATTCTCAAGAATCGAACTCAAGTGCGGAAAAGCCGCTAAGAAGCACAGAACTCAATAAAACGACACCGAAACAAACTCGTATGTCAAAAAGTGTAGAATTAATCATTCTCGAAATGACGAAACGGTCATAAGCGAGCCGTCAAAATGGATTCTCTCCAAAAAAGAAAATTATCGGATATTGAAATTGCGGATATTACATACTACCCTCCTTAAAAGAAGTTTCGTCCCGAAACTTAAAACAAGTAGGGTGAAGCAATATCCCGCCAGGAAACACTCAACGAGATACACAAGAACTGAAAACTCACGCCCAACAGCAAAACGTTACAAGCAATGCAAAGAAACATACGGCGTGAAAACACGCTCCACGACGACCAACACAACGCCACAGGTAGAGACATAACAAAACCAACAAGTGACAAGCGTCATCAAACAGATAATACAATAAAGTCAATTATCCGAACAATAACAAAACACAAATCACCTATTACAAGGAAACACGCACAGTCGAGAAAACAGAAAATAAACACAAAACGATCCACAAGGACAATCACAAACAACTCGGACTACGCCGAAATCCTCAAAAACCACACTAGGCATCTCCGTGTCCTTTAGGAGCAGAGATGCAACCTCGATCCCCAAATATCTCAGCTACCGTCTCGAAATGCACGGCTCGGTGACCCACCTGGCCACACTCGAAACAGCTGACTAACGGTGAACGACAATTCTTCGCGGTATGGCCCGCTCGACTATAATTATAACATGTATTCATGCTGCTCACATTACTCACTGCAGGGGTACTACTCCTCGGATCACGAGATCAAGGAAACATCTTAGGACAACGAAACGAAGTCCCAACCTCAGGGGGCCCACACCCTGATTTCCATAAAAGTTCCCAATGGTTTTCTGTTTCTTCGAGTCAGACATACTCTCGGTCGATAATCTGGATAGCTCATAGGCTAACGCCCTATTCTGATAATCTCTCAAGGAAGTACAAGTGAGACCTGCCATATACTGACGAATATCCGGCTTCATCCGCCTACTAAAATGACAGATCTTATCCTCCTCCGTCCTTACTTGATCCTGCACATAGTTGAGATGTTTGCTAAAATCAATAATAGCTTGAGACAGCGGTACATCTTGCGGTTTCGCCGAAAAGAATTCATTGATCATCTGATTCCTGATTGGTTCCGGACAAAACTCATCTCTCATGAATCTCTGGAACTCTGCCCACGTGACAACACGATCTCGAGGCTTAACAGCCTCCCACCAACTGGTGACATCCTTGCCAAGAAGATACTGAGTGACTGGCAACTTACGCTCTTCTGGACAATCGACTACCTCAAACATCTTTTCCAACTAGAAAAGCCAACCATCCCAGCCTAATGCATCTACAACACCAGCGAAACGAGGGGGATTCATACGAACCACTTCTCGAAGCCACTGATATGCACCAGTGTTGTGGGTCACATATGTAATACGCTGAACTGCCTGAGTCAACTGAGTCATCTGTGTAGCTACCTGCTGTAAAATAGTAGCAACACCGATACCGATATCATAATCGGCAGCATGATCTCGACCACGCGTCTGATCGCCACGACCACGACCTCGGCCCCTCGGCATACTGAATAAGTAACTACTCAGCACAACAGAAAATCATAACACATAACACATACAACGGTTAACATCATAAGGCAACACACACATGAATATCACAGCAACAACGCATCGTTCGGCGACATCGACGGCTCGAACGATAACCAGTGCACAATCATATAAATCCAAGCTCTAACAGCTCGCACGGGTGCGACAATGCGCAATTCCCTATGAGGCGACAACATTAAATACCAACATCACACCTCTCACGGCGGGCTAACACAGCGAATGCGTGGCGAATGACTCAACGCTCATACCTCCAATTCAATCACAACTCGGAGGTTTAACACACTAACGGCAATGTTAACATCGTACACACATTCCCGGACCGCAAAGAGGAATGATAGGTTTTAAAAATGAAAACCACCTTTTTGAAAACAATTTGGAAACACCAGTTGATCTTGAGTATTACCTTTCGAAAAGTAGTACAAACATCATTATCGAGACTTTGAAAACCATCTTGCGTTTCATAAAAATGAGAACACTTTTCTTTTAGTGAAAAACTTTCAGAAATATTCGACCCTCGGGTCTAAGCAAAGCATTTCTAAATAATTGAAAAATCTCAAAATATTTTGGTCCTCAACTGGAATAATTTTGAATCATACTGTGGCACCTTGAAGGTACCGTGAGAAAATAATTCGTTTTAAAAGGAATAATTCGTTTTACAAGCTTTGGTACTCTGGAAAGGATAGAAGTAGAAATGGAGTGGGTATCGTCATTGATAAAGAATTCATTGATGATGTGGTGGAAGTGTCAACAAAGAGCGATAGAATAATGAGTATTAAGCTTGTGCTAGGGGATGAGTTTCTAACTATCATAAGTGCTTATGCACCACAAGTTGGATTGGATGCATCGATAAAACAAGAATTTTGGGAAGATTTGGAAGAGGTTGTCGAACGAATTCCTATGAGTGAGAAATTGATCATTGGTGGTGACCTCAATGGGCATGTCGGTGTGAGCAGAGATGGATTTGAGAGCATTCATGGTGGCTTTGGTTTTGGGGATAGGAATGAAGTAGGAAATGGTATATTGGATTTCGCATTAGCTCATGACTTGGGTATTATGAACACTTGGTTCGAGAAAAGGGACTCTCATTTGGTGACATATAGAAACGGAGGTAATGCAAGTCAGATTGATTTGCTTTTAGTAAGGAATGTTTGGAGGAAAAGTTTTACTAATTGCAAGGTGATACCTGGTGAGAGTGCTACAACGCAGCATAGGGTTGTGGTGCTTGACTTTCGAGGTAAGAGGCACTTAAGAAAGAGTAGACCACAAGTTGACCCTCGAATTAAGTGGTGGAAGCTCCAAGGGGAGAGTCGACATACTTTTGTGGCTAAGATTGCTGATAGTGGTATTTGGTCTGATTGCACGGAGATGGATATAGATTCGATGTGGAACTTGTTGGAGCATAACATAAAGGAAGTTGCAAAAGAAGTCCTAGGAGAATCTAAAGGAAACAAACCATCAAGTAAGGACACATCTTGGTGGAATGATGAAGTTAAGCAAGCGATAAAGACCAAACGTGAATGTTATAAGGTACTGGGTAAATGCTCGAGCGATGAAAATTATGAGAAGTACAAGAAAGCTCGAACAGAAGCTAAAAAGGCAGTGCGAAATGCCCGATCAAAGTTCAATCAAGAATTATATGCAAGATTAGATACAAAAGAAGGGGAAAAAGATATCTATAAACTTTCTCAAATGAGAGAGAAGAAGACGCGAGATATTGGAAAAGTTAAATGTGTAAAAGATACTGACCAAAAAGTTTTGGTTCAAGATAAAGAGATAAAAGAGAGATGGAGGTCATACTTTGATACCCTATTCAATGGCCATCAAGAACAAGATATTGGGAATTTAAACATCCCCTCAAGTATGGTTAATCGAGAGTTTAAGAGGAGAATTCAAAAGGGTGAAGTGACAATTGCATTGAAGAAGATGGGGTCAAAGAAAGCAGAAGGACCGGATGGTATACCTATTGAAGTTTGGAGGTGTTTGGGGGAGAGAGAGGGATCGAATGGGTAACTATGCTTTTCAATAAGATTTGGAGAAGCAATAACATGCCATCAGCATGGAGGAAAAGTATTCTCGTCCCTTTGTGTAAGAACAAAGGTGATGTTCAAGATTGTTCTAATTATCGCGGAATTAAACTAATGAGTCATACCATGAAGTTGTGGGAACGAGTGATTGAACAAAGGATCAGGAAATGTATGAAGATAACAGAAAATCAGTTTGGATTTATGCCTGGAAGATCGACCATGGAAGAAATTTATCTTATCCGGCAGTTGATGGAACATTATCGAGATAAAAAAAGATCTACATATGGTTTTTATTGATTTAGAGAAGGCATATGATAAAGTACCAAGAGAAGTACTTTGGTGGGCCTTAGCAAAGAAGGGTGTATCGCGGAAATATATTGACATTATAAAGGACATGTATGAGGGAGCTAGTACAAGTTTACGTACTAATGTTGGGAGGATAGAAGAATTCCCTATTACGATTGGGGTGCATCAAGGATCTGCTCTTATTCCTTTTCTCTTTTCCATAGTCATGGACGAATTGACAAGAGAACTTCAAAATGACGTTCCGTGGTGTATGATGTTTGCATATGATATTGTGTTGATTGATGAAACAAAGGTTGGAGTGCAACAGAAATTGGAACTTTGGAGGGATACTTTGGAAGCTCGAGGCTTTAGGCTGAGCAGAAGTAAGACTGAATATATGGAGTGTAGGTTTAGCGAAAACAGTGATAGAGATGCGGGGATGATCACATTTGATGGGAAAGTTGTTCATGGATCTACTTTCTTTCGGTATCTTGGATCTATTATCCAAAAGGATGGAGAGCTAGATGGCAATGTGGCTCACAGAATAAAGGACGGGTGGTTGAATTGGAAGAGTGCCACAGGGGTTTTATGTGATCCTGACATGCCTCATAGATTAAAGGGTAAATTTTACTGCACGGCAATTAGGCCTGCGCTGTTATATGGCACCGAGTGTTGGGCTGTAAAATAGTGTCACATTCAAAAGATGAATGTGGCGGAGATGCGTATGCTACGATGTATGTGTGGTCATACAAAAAAGGATCGACTCAGAAATGAGGTGATTAGAGAGAAGGTAAGAGTTGCGGCCATAGAAGACAAGATGATGGAGAATCGATTATGATGGTTTGGTCATGTGAGAAGAAGACCTGTTGATGCCCCAGTGAGGAGGCTAGAAAGTTGGGGAACAAGTAATGTTGTGAAAGGTAGAGGAAGACCCAAGAAAACTTGGATAAAGATGATTGAAAATTATATGCAGTTTCTTAGAATTGGAGAAAGTATGAATAGAGAGGCAATTGTGGTGGGAAAGAATACGGATGGTGGATGGAATCTGATTCTTTTTTTTCCCTTTTTTTTCCTTTTTTTTAACATTCATTCTCTTTTTTTATTTGCTTTTTTCTCTACTTTTTTCCCTCTTTTTCTCCTTTTATGTTATTTATGTAACGATCATTGACAGTTTCAAAGCTTGATTCATGTTAGCCGACCCCAAATCATTTTGAGACTAAGGCTTAGATGTTGTTGTTGTTGTTGTTGTAAACGTACGTCTCAAAATTTATTTTCTAAGATACTCAAGGTTTTCAAAAATCCAATAGGCCAGAATGCCCAAAACTCACACGTATCGATATTCACTTATACACACCATAGTACACGCATCAATTCGTTCAAAATCAAGACAATACATGTCTTCTGCCGGAAAACAAATAGTCAAAATATCACAGTCATAAGGACATAAATAGCGATAACCCTCCTCATATAACCGAAATATAAGAGTCACATAAACACATATAACGAAACCAAGAATCTGCATAAAGATCCCATCATTCAACGAATAATCATACAAGTGGCTCGTGCCACACGATAGACCCGGCAAAATAAGCCCAGGCCCGCTGGCCGGGCCAGCCCGCCCGTTTTTGGGCGGGCATTGGGCTGCATATTATTAGCCCAAAAACCTGGCCTTTTGGCCCAGTTTGGCCCGCCCATAGAGGCCGGCCCGCGCGGCCCAGTTTTTTTTTTTTTTTTAATTTATGTTATGTGTAATTATAATATTTAATTTTTTTCCTTGTTTGTTAGATTATAATACATCTATATGTTAATTATTGATGTAATTTTATTTTTTTTGGGACTTTGTGATTATTTGTAGTATCTCATATCAATAATAATATTATTTTATGATTTTATAAGAAATTAGTAGTGATAAATGATATGATGATCAAATAAAAATATTTGTATATTTGTCTTTTGATTATGGTAGTGTAGTAAATAATGTAATTATCAAATAAAAATAATTGTATATTTATTTATCTGATTGTGATAGTATAGTGAATAATATAATAATTAAGGATCGAAAAATATTTGTATATTTATTTCAGAATTAATATTTCAAAAAAAAAAAAAAAGTCGAGGCCCGCGGGCCGGGCCGAGCCCGCCCGGGGCGGGCCACGGGCCTAATAATTTTGGCCCAGGAAAAACCGGGCCTTTTTGGCCCGGCCCAAAAAAGGCCCGCCCGTTTGCCAGGTCTACCACACGAGGCACAACACAAAAAAGGGAGACTTACATCTACAGGTCGCACGAAGATGATGATCGCCCCACAATACTAATCACGACCAACAAAATCAAACGAAGCGTCGCGACACAACTCAGTCAGATAAAATCCGACCATACAAAACTCAACAGACACGGCTTGACCCAACAGCCTAGGTTTCCACAACCTAAGCTCCGATACCATTTATGTAAAACACCCAATCCAATCAGGGATATTACACGCCGTAGAACCCTTCCTCAAGGATCTACCAGGCTGGTAACAACATCGAACATCTCAACAATGCCTTTAAGGCTAAGATGACTCAGTAGACCGATTTGGTCTTTCAATAAAAACATACAACTCAATTTCAATACATGCCCGCGCAGGGGTCAAATACAAAATACTCCCGTACAATGGGGAAAATATTGCAGCGGAAATAACGTACAACTGAACCAATACAACAATAAACGGGTCCTCATGTGATTAGTATCGATCATATTTCATCATCCTTCATGCCGACCCTGTGCTATGCTCCCCAAAACCTGAATGCAATACATACATCCGCCCCCCCGATTACTCGGGGGTTAGCAAAATTCCACTATTTTGCTAGTGCAAATACAAAGTGCAAATACGAGTCATACAATTCAAGTTCCAAGAATAACAATAATCACGAATCCTCAAATATTCAAACATAATGAAAAATTCTTCCCGAAGCAAGAGTTTAGGTAAAACATTCCAAAACCGAAAGATCACAATTCAAGAGAAACAATTTACAAAATGGTTTAATAAGCCATCGGGAGTTTTAGTAGAAAACAATTTAGGATTATCCTTCTATTTCCAAAATCAACGGGGGTCACAGCCCAAAGGTTTTGTTTTCGCAAATAAAAACCAAAAACAAATACACAGGGTCAAAACCCACGTCATGTGTCCTCGACGGACATAAAACGAACACCAACTCGTGAATCCAGTGCTCTACCATTGGATTCCCTCGAGGCCTCGTCGGACCCTCCCGAGGTGAGCAAAACACATTCACAAATCATATATCACACCGTGAACACATGCCACGTCACATCACACTCATACCATCGTGATCACTTGCCACGTCATCTCACGGTTGGATCAATCACTTGTTGTCTCCTGACCACATGATCACATGTCATGTGTCACCGTAGGTATCCTAAGGCTCTCACGGTTGGATCAATCTCTTGTTGCATCCTGACCACATGATTGCTAGCCATGTGTCACCGTAGACCCCAACCATAACCACACATTCACACACATAGAACAATACAACAAAGACATCCAAACAATTTATCCGGAGACATCAAACACTTAGCAAAAACACAACGTCAAACCACAATGCACCGAAAAGAGTCAATATATGTACACACGCATTATCAAGCGCAACAATAATACCAAGCGTATTCATAAGGTTCACATAGTCATTTATGAAACACACGATGGGTTTAAAAAGGGGGGCCCTTAACGAGGCTAAACCAAATCTTTGAAAGTTCATCTCAACACAACAAAACAAACACATTTAGACGATCACAGGTCATCATATGCATAAAACAAGAAAAGTATAGACAAGGTACTTGCCTCAAACAATCACAAACGCGGAGAATCGGCCGAAGTAGGATGGCACGAACCGACTACGAACCCGCCGACTCCGCTGAACGCCAACTCGCGACGATAAACTACGAAGGACAATAACAATAATAAAAATGAATTCCATAGCACGACCCAAATCCGCTGAATTGAAGGTACGAACAACAAAAGTTCAAGGGTTTCCCCCAAAATGGCCAAGAACACGAATCGACCGACTAAAACATGAAAACGAAATTCCAAACCGGAATATGGATATACAATCCATAGGATATGTTTAACAACATCATTTAATAACAATCAGTTCATCAAAATCGGATAGAAAACGAAATCAAGAACAAAACTCCCAACAAGTCAACTCTAGGGATTCAAGAAAAATACCTTGATTCGGCGAATAACAATGGATTATATGATGTTATAATCACCTAGGATGCTCCAAAACACATTTGGATTGAGCAAAATCGGCCAAGATCGCGATCCCTAGTCGCCCTTAGCTCAACCCGCGGAAAGAAGAAGAAAGGAAATGAGAAATGAGAAAAATGATTGTTGTCCAGTTTTATATGCTGGACAGCCTTAGTGTGTGCTAATCATCAGGATTAGCGTGCGCTATCCGGGCACACTATTAGCGTGCACTAACCACAAGTGTTATCATGCGCTAACGGGACCTTCAGACCCAGTCCAGTATCCCCTGGACTGCTCCGAACTACCAGGTAGCGCGCGCTATCCTCACCCGAGCGTGCGCTACTAATGCACTCTAGCGCGCGCTATGATACTACACAGCGTGCGCTGATCAACGTCTGAACCCAGTCCAGTAGCCTCTGGACTATTTCTGCACCACCAGTTAGCGTGCGCTACCACACCTGTAGTGTGCACTAACAACCGCACCATAGCACACGCTAACCAATAAGTATAGCGTGCGCTAACGACTCAGAAGGACTGGAACAGAGCTCTCAAAGCTGGTTACAACAACGGATTCCTCCGATTGGAACACCAAGTTCAAGATATGCACGGAAAGCTCCAGAATAAGATCATACTAAGATCTTGAGTGACCATCAAGCCCACACGCGACCATGAAAAGGGTCAAGACAACAATTACGAACGAGGATACCCACAACTTTGGGTAAATTACAAAATGGCCCAAAACGCCCGAAAATCACGATACGTGATCGAATAACCAAACTGAAGTTCACAACACGTCTAACAAAGTTAAACGGACTTACAGGAAACTCGAAACAGCAGTTTCGAATTAGATTCTCAAGAATCGAACTCAAATGCAGAAAATCCGCTAAGAAGCACAGAACTCAACAAAACGACACCGAAACAAACTTGGATGTCAAAAAGTGTAGAATTAATCATTCTCAAAATGACGAAACGGTCACAAACGAGCTATCAAAACGTACTCTCGCCAAAAAAGAAAATTACCGGAAATTGAAATTGCGGATATTACAAGGTTATGTAAAGCTTGTTCACGGGCTGTAGTATATGGTCAAATGATTTTGGTTTTGCACCTATGTCATGGTTTATCATTAGATATTCAGATGCAATCATGTCAAGTGTAATACCCGGTTGTAATTCAGTCATTTTTATTCAGTAATTATCAGTCAGTAATTGTCACTTAGTATTTTTCACTCATTAATGATCACTCATCATTCATACTCATTCAGTTTTGTTCACCGTTCGGCATAATATTTGTAATTCTCGTGTTTTTGTCCCCGTACTTCTAGAATTCTGTGATTTTTGTACTCGGTGCATCGTTATGGGCAGAACTGCTTGTCGAGCAGCGCCGCATGAGCATCTGGTCGTGCGCGGCGCTCGTGTGTTGCGGCTGTACTGGGCAGGAGTCCAGTGGTCGAGTTAGTGCCGCACGAGAAGGCCACACGAGCAACTGCTCGGGCGTGGTGCTCGTGTGTTGCGGCCATCTTGGCGAGAGGCCAGCGTTCGAGTCGAGGCCGCACGCGAGCCGCCTGAGTTCTTTGCTCGTCTTGCGCGCTCGTGCGCTAAGAGCAGCAGCCGGAAGAAGCCTCACGTACGACCGGACGCACGGACACTTGGTCGTGTGGGTTGGTCGTGCGTCCTTGGGATTTATATAGGTGGACCGACGGGATTTCCTCATTTTTCACCATTTCTTCATCCTACTTCCGAGAGAGAGGGTTTGTGGGAGAAATTTTCATCATCAATCACTTGAGTACTCGATTTTCATCATTTTCATTCTATTGTGAAGCTCGGATTGTCGATCTAACGCGTGTTCGTCGAATCAGAGTACTTGGATCTTCAAAGGTAATATTCTTCAAACATCTTGGATTTCGATTTTGTGTTGAGATATGATGTTGTGGACATTATAATCGTGTTGTATGAAGATATATATATATATATATATATAATTATGAGTTTGTATAAATATTCGTTGGATTATTGAAGGATTATTCAAGAACACTTTGAATATTGAGTTGGATTTGGGGGTTTCCGAGTAATTGTTGTTGAAATCACGAATTTGAATATTCATATTGGATTAATGATCGTATTGAAGATGTTTTGTTGTTTTGAAACACTTTTTGGGGATTTGATGTTAGTATATTGAGGATTGGTTATAAACAATCAAAGATTGGCCACAACATGTTCGATATAATGCCCCAATGAACTTGGTTTAGTCGTATCGATGTTTTGAGTTCGTTATACTCGTGTTTGATTCGTGTGTTGAACCGTATTGTTGGTAATTGTGTTATTCAAGGTTGTTCGAGGACGGACATTCTTCATCGGTATTGAGTAAGTTAATTCTTACTCGGTTAAAAAGATATTCATTCCTTTCGTTGTTGTTCATTCATAATCATAATTCATTCATAAAGCACTAACCGTATTGAGACTTGTAATTGTCACTTAATCACTTCATTCATGAGGAACGACGGTTCCAATCATTTCATTGAGCTGTTATTCATTTCACTATCATTTCATCTTGGTGAGTCATTATTGATTTTCGATGTCACTTTTGTTATATCGTGGCATTCCGGGTCATACTGGCGTGCCGGTTGGTATGTGTAGGATTTTCATGTCGGGCACATTTAAAGTTGTGTGTTGGTTGTTGGCCTCACATTGGACTGTGCACACGAGACGATCACTTCGTGAGACTGATTAGGTACAAGACCACACGTGTATTTGATCGATACTCATTGGTGGCTTGTGCACGGACACCTTTCCATCCCGGGCGTAGTGTGGTGCCATTCCTTGAGCCGTATTGTTAGTTGATTCATACAGCATGTTTGATTGCGTATGTTTTCAACATGATTGTGATTATTCAACTCTTGAGGATTGTTGTTCTGTGTAACTGACCCCGTTGGGGGATATTATTTTCAGGTCATGGCAAGGCTAAGACACGGGAAGAGAACGTTGACGGCGAGGAGTCCCAGTGATACTAGTAGGGGGCCCCAGTCCTTTCATTCACCGTGTTTCCCTTATTTTATTTCCGCTGCAGATTTCTGTTTGGATTTTGAGTTCATTCAGTATTGTATATTTTATCTCCATATAAAATATACTTGTATTCGGTTATTATCTTGGGTGTGTTGTAATAAAACTCCTCATCGGAGTGATTGATGATATATTGTGGTTCGGTACTATAATTATATTATTTAATTCATTAATTTTCATTCGCCTGGTGGGTCCCAGTCGGGGGTCCACGGCACTGTAATATCTGCCTAGTTTGGGGTGTTACAGAGTTGGTATCGAAGCGTGGTTTTGAATACTACCTTCCGAGTCATGTCTGATTTGAAATCATCGTTCATCAGACTAGTATCATTGGACTTTTGCATCACGTGTGACCTGTGCAAGAGCCGAGCCTTCAGACCAAAGGACAGTAAGATTTCCTCATTTATTATTTTCATTTGTAATCATGTCGATCATGTTAACTCATTAACCACTCAGTTCATTTCACTGTTCAGTTGTTTATCTTGAGGATCGTATCATTTATCTTGTTAACTTGTTCAAGATAATCTTTTCAAAAACTTCATCAGATAATCACGTCATTTCAGTTGATCATTCATGTAATCAGTGTATTTGAGCGCGTATGCTCATTTTCATCATTTCATAATATAATCATAACGTGATTCTCATACGAGAGATATAATTATCTTGCGACTTTCTTACTTAAGTATGGAGAGAGCAGGCAGAGGACGCGGGGGACGAGGTCGCGGTGCAGGCCGAAACCCGAGATCTCGTGTGAATACACGTGCGAATGCTAGGAATAATGCTAACTCATCGAGCAGTGACGCTGCCACTCATTCACCTGGACGTAATCATTCACTATCAGGGAGTCGTACTCGGGACACAGCTCAGTCAGAAGGTGTTCGGGTTGATCCACTCGCTTTTATGCAGGGCATGATGGCCCAAATGACTCAGATGGCACAACTAATGGAGACAATGCATAACTCAACTACTCAAAATCAACACGCTCCTCCGCCGCCACCTCAGAGGCAAGAGAGGGGTGTAAGCAGTATCATTGGCGATATCTCTCGCCAGCGACCACCTACCTTCGAGGGCTCATCTGAGCCGGCGGATATTGTTCATTGGCTTGACCATTTCGATAAGTTATTTGCTATGGTGGATTGCCCTGAAGGGCATAAAGTTTCAGTTGCGGCTTACTATCTTGGTAAGGGCGCACATTCATGGTGGTTATCGCTGAAGCCCACCGACGGATCATGTACTTGGGATCAATTAAAAACTCTCATGATGGAGAGATATTATCCGGCCCCACTCAAAGAGGCTAAGTTGTCGGAATTACTCACTCCCGACCTCTCAGCGGAGGATGATGTTCTCGCCATCGCCGAAAAATTTCAGGAACTTCTTCCGTTCGCCTCATCTATCATTCACTCCGAGACGGATAAGATTAAGTATTTCAGCAAGAGGCTAAAACCCCATATGCGGATGCAGTTGCTTAATCACAATTGCACCACTCTGGCCGAATTCATTGAGAAAGCTCTTACTTATGAGCTTAATGCTAAGGAAATTGCCAAGCAACAACCTTCATCTGCTGGCAAGAAGTCTAAAAATCGCAATCAGTCTGACGGCAGTCAGGCCACTTTCAAGAAACCACGTGCGGACTCTACTCTTTCTGAGCGACCTCCTATGGTGCCTAAACCCGCGGAATCTCAGTCACGAGCGGCCAGTTCGGCCATGACCTGTTTCAACTGTGAAGAACAGGGTCATTTCAGCACCAAGTGTCCGAGGCAGACTGTCACGTGCCACAACTGTGGGATTGCTGGGCATAGGGCCCGTTTTTGCCGAAGGGACTCTAAACCTACCCCGGCGTCATCTCAGGCCCCAGGACATTCAGCGGTGCAGAATCAAGCCACTCAGTCAGCGTCATTCAAGACGACAGGAGCTAACAACGGCGGAGCCAAGAGCTATCAGACGGGAGTGTCCGGATCGGGGGCCGGTAAGCCCCGAATTTACGATATGAAGAAGACCGACGATCCAGAGGCCCGGATGATCTCAGGTACACTCGATATTCTATCTCAACCTGTGTGTACCCTTTTTGATACTGGTGCATCGCATTCTTTCATTTTCGAATCATGTTTGAGTAGACTACGTCTGGGTAGTGCTACTAGTTGTGAGCCTTATGTCATCGGTATACCTGATGGTAGAAGAATTATCGGGAATCGTGAGATTAAGGATTGTTCGATTCAGCTTCATGGCCGTGATTGGTTAGCAGACCTAATCGTGGTGGATTTGTCGAGAGACGACGTCATTCTGGGTATTGATTGGATGGATCGTCATGATGCCGTCATTAGCGTCCGTAAGCGTTTGGTCACTATTATTTCAGACGATGGGGTCGAATGTGTATTTCAGGGAGGTAATCCCAACTGTTCCGGTAGAGCTATTAATATGATGAAAGCAGTGAAATTACTCAATCAGGGGTGTGTCGGTTATTGGTGCTATATGACTAATACCGAAAAATCATCAATAATGTTGGCGGATATTCCGGTAGTGAGAGATTATGCCGATGTCTTTCCATACGAGCTACCTGGTTTGCCTCTACAGAGAGATGTGGAATTCACGATTGAGTTGGAACCCGGTACGTCCCCTTTATCGAAGGCACCGTACCGGATGGCCCCGACCGAAATGCAGGAGTTGAAGAATCAATTAGAGGATTTGACCGAGAAGGGTTATATTCGACCGAGTGCGTCCCCGTGGGGAGCACCAGTGTTATTCGTTAAGAAGAAGGATGGTTCGTTCCGCTTGTGTATTGATTACCGGGAATTGAACCGGGTGACGATCAAGAATAAGTATCCTGTACCCTGTATCGATGATCTTTTGGATCAACTTCAGGGAGCTTCAGTATTTTCCAAGATCGACTTAAGATCTGGATATCATCAGTTGCGGATTCGAGAGTCGGATATCGCGAGGACGGCGTTTCGAACATGCTATGGTCATTATGAATTCGTGGTAATGCCGTTTGGGTAAAATTAATGCACCTGCGGTATTCATGGAGTTAATGAATCGGGTTTTCATCGACTATTTAGATCAATTCGTGGTTGTCTTTATTGATGACATTCTAATTTATTCTCGTGATCGGGAGGAGCACGAGTTTCATATTCATCAGGTGCTCGACGTGTTGAGACGAGAACAACTTTATGGGAAGTTTTCCAAATGCGAGTTCTAGATGTCCGAAGTGATGTTTCTCGGACATATAATTTCATCAGACGGAGTTCGTTTCGACCCTCAGAAGACGGAGGCTATCCGAGATTGGCTACCTCTGAAGAATGTTAAGGAGATCCGAAGCTTTCTCGGATTAGCCGGTTATTATCGGCGGTTTGTGGAAGGGTTTTCTAAAATCGCTCAACCAATGACGAACCTTTTACGGAAGGATAAGAAATACACGTGGTCCAACGCGTGTCAACAGAGTTTTGAGGAACTCAAGAGCCGGTTAATTTCAGCACATGTCCTTTCTTTACCGCAAGAGATGGAAGGATTTGTGGTTTATAGTGATGCGTCCGGACAGGGTCTCGGATGTGTACTCATGCAGAACGGAAAAGTTATTGCTTATGCTTCACGGCAATTGAAACCTTACGAGGTTAATTATCCGACCCACGACTTGGAGCTTGCAGCCGTGGTATTCGCATTGAAGATTTGGCGTCATTATCTTTATGGCATTACCTGTCAGATATTCACCGATCATAAGAGTTTAAAGTATATATTTACTCAGAAGGAGTTAAATATGCGACACGGATGGTGGTTGGAACTAATCTAAGATTATGATATCGAGATTCTTTACCACCCGGGCAAGGCGAACGTTGTCGCCGGCGCCTTGAGTCATAAGTCCGTTCAGGAGCAGATGCTTGCTCGATTAACAGTTCAGAGGGAACTACAGCATGAATTTTTGAGACCCGAGATCGAGGTCTGGTTACATCGAGTACAAGGGCAACTTTGTACATTGGAGATTTCATCGCCACTTGAGGAGGCGATCAGGGAGAATCAGGGTTCAGACCCATTTTTGTTACGCATTCGAGAGGATGTGACTCAGGGGAAAGCCCCCGGGTTTGTGGTCCACGAGGATGGACTTTTGCGTTTTAAGAATCGGTTGTGCGTACCGGCGAATGACGAGTTGAAAAACTCGATTTTGAGAGAAGCTCATGCTACCCCTTATTCTGTTCATCCAGGGTCTAGCAAGATGTATAAAGACTTGAAACAAAATTACTGGTGGAGTAATATGAAGCGAGAAGTCGCGGAATTTGTTTCGAGATGTTTGACCTGTCAGCAAGTCAAGATAGAACATCGGCGGCCGTGGGTATCTTTGAAACCTCTCCCTATTCCAGAGTGGAAGTGGGAGGATATTTCAATGGACTTTATCACGAGTTTGCCGACGAGTCGTCGTGGCATGAATACAATCTGGGTAATTATGGAGCGCTTAACTAAATCAGCTCATTTCCTTGAGATTAAGGATACGTGGGGTCCCGAGAGACTTTCCCAGTTGTTTATCAAAGAGATAGTGAAATTACATGGTACTCCTAAAAGTATCGTTTCCGATCATGACGGACGATTCATGTCTCATTTTTGGAAATCAGTTCATCGTGCTATGGGAACTAAGCTTAATCTCAGTACAGCTTTTCATCCTCAGTCCGACGGACAATTAGAGAGGACTATTCAGACCTTGGAGGACATGCTGAGGGCATGTGTTCTCGATTGGAAAGATGATTGGGAAGCCCAACTACTGTTGATCGAGTTCACGTACAATAATAGTTGGCATGCTTTGATTAAGATGGCACCTTACGAGGCCTTGTACGTTCGTCGTTGTCGATCTCCTTTGTGTTGGGATGACTTATCAGAATCAATCGGCACCGAGCCTGATATGCTTATAGTTGCCCATGAGAAGGTAGATTTGATCACGAGTCGTTTGTTGACCGCTCAGAGTCGACATAAATCTTATGCAGATAATCGTCGCTGACCATTAGAGTTCGAGACAGGTGACCATGTTTTGGTCAAAGTATCCCCGAGTCGTGGTATCTTCCGTTTTGGGAAGAGGGGAAAGTTGAGTCCGAGATTCATTGGACCGTTTGAGATTTTGGATCATGTAGGCGAGTTAGCTTATCGATTGGCCCTACCTCCGGCGTTGAGCCGAAGTTTAAATGTGTTTCACGTATCTCAGTTACAGAAGTATGTTGCCGACCCGAGCCACATACTTCAGTTTGATGAAATTGAGATCGTCGATGATCATTCATATGAGGAGCGTCCTATACGAGTATTAGAGCGGCGAATCAAACAGTTGAGGAACAAGACGATTCCATTGGTAAAAATCCAGTGGTCTAGACACGGAGTCGAAGAGGCTACTAGGGAAACAGAAGATAGTATGCGGGAGAGTTATCCCTGTAACACCCCAAACTAGGAGGATAATACAGTGCCGTAGATCCCCAACTGGGACCCACCAGGCAATTGAAAATGAATGAATTATACAGGATAAATGTAGTACCGAACTACATTACAACAATAATTACTCCGATGAGGAGTTTAGTTACAACACACCAGGACAATACCGAATACTAGTGTATTTTATATGAAGATAAAATACACCACACTGGATGAAACGGAGTATTCAAATGAAAGTCTGCAGCGGAAAATAAAGGACAATAACATGAATAACTGAAAGATCGGGGCCCCTACTAGTATCACTGGGACTCCTCGACATCAACCTGCTATTCCCGTGCGTTTGCCTTGCCACGACCTGAAAAACAAAATCGGCCGAGTCGATTAAGCAGAACAACAATCCTCAAGAGTTGAAATTACACAATCATGAATTAATCAAGTTATGAAATATTCTTAATTATGAATTACGCTGAAGAGGAGTATCATAGTACGCCCGTAATGTTCTGTGCAAGTGTACAACATCCGTCCGTGTACCTAATTAGTCTCACGAGACAATATGACCCGTGTGCACGGTCTAATGTATCGGTGAACCCAATACAATAACCATCGTGTGCCCGACTAAAAATTCCACACAGCCACACCCGGCCACGCAATATGAACCCAGAAGGTCATATGATCGAGAATGACCTTAATGAATATCAATGAATTATAATTAGACAAGGCCAAGAATGACTCACCGAGATGAGAGTAATAATGAAATGATTGATAGCTCAACGAAAAGATTGGGAACCGCTGCTCCTTATGGTCAAGTGATTAATTGACAATAACAAGTTTTAATATGATTAATACAATGATGAATGAGTTATGATTATGAATGATCAACAACAAAAGGTATGAATATCCTTTTAACCGAGTAAGAATTAACTTACTCAACACCGGTGACAATTATCCTTCCACGAACAATGTCCTAATTGAGATATCGGTCTCGAACAACCTTGAACAATTCAATAACCAACAATCCGATTAATATACGTACAAACATGAATATAACGAACTCAACACGTCGATACGACTAAACCAAGTCCATTGAGGCATTAAATCAAACACGTTGCGTCCAAACTCCGATTGTTTACAATCAAACCTCAATATACCAATACCAAATCCCCCAAGAAGTGTTTCAAACCAACAAAACATCTTCAATACGATTAATTATCCACAACAAATATCCAAAAACGTGATTATAACAACAATTAGTCGAAAATCTCCAAATCCAACTCGATATTCAAAGTGTTCTTGAATAATCCCTCAATAATCCAATGAATCCTTATACAAACTCATAACCATACACATATCCCTTCATATAACATGATTATAACGTCCAAAACATCATATCTCAACACAAAATCGAAATCCAAGATGTTGAAGAAATTACCTCTAGAAGATCCAACCACTTCGATCCGAAGAACACGAGTATCCGAGCTATATGATCGAATGGAAATGAAGAAACTCAAGTACACAAGTGTTTGATGAAGGAAGAATCCCTTTCCCCAAGCTCTCTCTCGGACAAAAAGGAAGAAGAAAGTGAAAATGAAGAAAATGAGGAAAAAGTGTCCCGGCCAAACTATAAATACTGCCGGAAGTTACGGCCGTAACTCGGCCCTCTTACGGCCGTAACTTTCCAAGTCAATGGCCTTACGGCCGTAACCGGCCAACTCATACGGCCGTAACTCGGCTTCGTCCGAAAGCCTGCCGACAGACTTACGGCCGTAACCGCTCCTGAGTTACGGGCGTAACCCGCCTTCGTCAAAAACACCCGTCGACAGCCTTACGGCCGTACCGCACACCTTACGGCCGTAACTCGGATGATACGGCCGTATCCGGCCAACCTTACGGGCGTAACCCGCCTTCGTCAAAAATGGCCAGACATCCTTCCTGCAACGTCCGGCCAAGTCTTACGGCCGTACCTGCCTCGACTTACGGCCGTATGCCGCAACCCTTACGGCCGTAAGTCACCCTTGGTCGACAACACCCGAAATATACGAACACCACTTACGGCCGTATCTCATCTTCCTTACGGCCGTAACTCACCTTCGGCCAAAATGCAGGTAGCTCTTGGATCACTTACGGCCGTAATGGCCGACCTTACGGCCATACCACGACTTACGGCCGTAGCCCCGAACCTTACGGCCGTAACTCGATCTGGCGAAGGTGAATCAATCCGATAATTCCGATTCATCTCTACTTCTGTTGTATGATCAGACATATCATAAGAATGTGGATGTGAACAAGTCTAACACGATCCAAAGATGATACTCCCAAAGCAAGGCTATCAATCACAATGAAAATGATCATACTCCGTCTCGATCTAAAACGGAGATAAAATGACGATCGGTAATCGATATACGATTACAACATGCCAACATTGAGCCTTGAAGAGTGATTCATGAATGATGAGTGATTATTAATGAGTGAAAATTCTTGAGTGATAATTACAGATGATAATTCTTGAGTGGTACGGAATGAATTATAGTGGGTATTACATACTCCCCCTTAAAAGAGTTTCGTCCCGAAACTAAGGGTCAAACAACTCGGGATAACTCCCCCATACTCTCCTCGGTTTCCCAAGTGGCCTCTTCGACTCGTGTCTAGACCACTGAAACTTAACCAAAGGAATCGCCTTATTCCTCAAGCTGTTTGATTTGCCGCTCCAACACTCGTATGGGGCTCTTCTCATACGAATGATCATCTGCGATCTCGATTTCGTCATCAAGTATGTGCAAGGCGTGAAACACATTATGAATTCGGCCCAACAACGGAGATAGGGCCAATCGATAAGTTAACTCGCTTACTCGATTCAAAATCTCACACGGTCAATGAATCTCGAACTCAACTTCCCCGTTTTCCGAAGCGGAGAATACCTCGACTCGGGGATACCTTGACCAAAAGCAGGATCACCGTCTCGAACTCTAGTGGTCGATGACGATTACTGCATATGATTTACGCCGACTCGAGCGGTCAGACGTCTCACGATCAAAGCTACCTTCTCACGGGCGGCTAATAAGCATATCGGGCTCGGTCGATTGATTCGATGGGCCGTCCCAACACAAGGGAGATCGACAACGGCGACCGTACCGAGCCTCGTAAGGTGCTACCTTCATCGCGGCATGCTAACTAAAGCATGCGTGGACACAAACAACGGATTGGGCTTCCCAATCCTCTACTAATCGAGGACGCATGCCCTCAACATGTCCTCCAATGTCCGAAAAGTCCTCTCGATTGTCCGTCGGATGAGGATGAAAAAAGCAGTAATGAGATTCATTGAGTTCCCATAGCACGATGAATCGATTTCCAAAATGGGACACGAATCGTCCGTCACGATCGAAGCGATCTTGTTAGGGGTACCGTGAAGTCTCATTATTTCCTTGATGAACAAGCGGCGGTCTCTCGGGACCCCACATATTCTTGATTTCAAGGAAATGAGCTAATTAGTAAAGTAGTCCGCGATCGCTCGGATCGTATTCATGCCACGACGACTCGTCGGCAACTCGTGATGAATTCCATAGAAATGTCTTCCCACTTCCATTACGGAATAGGGAGCGGTATCGACATACTCGCCGGTCGATGTTCCATATTGACTTCTTTGATAGGCTAAACATCTCGAAACAAATTCGCGACTTCTCGCTTCATATTACTCCACGGTAAATTTCGTTTCAAGTCCTTGTACATCTTACTAGACCCGGATGAACCGGATATGGGGTAGCATGAGCTTCTCTAAAGATCGAGTTTTTCAACTCATCATTCACCGGACGCACAACCGATTCTCAAATCTCAAGAGTCCATCTTCGTGGACCACAAATCCAGGGCTTTCCCTGCCACATCCTCGCGGATGATCAACAAAATGAATCAACCCTGATTCTCCACTGATTTCCTTCTCAAGAGATGATGAAATCTCTAACATACAAGCATTCTGAACTCGCCAAGCCGGACCTCGATCTCGGGTCTAAGGAATTCTATGAAGTTCCTTCGAATCGTTAAACGAGCAAGCATCTGCTCTAGACGGACTTACGACTCAAGGCGTCGGCGACAACATTCGCCTTGCCGGGTGGCAAAGGACCTCGATATCATAATCTTTGATTAGTTCCAACCACCGCCTCTGTCACATATTTAACTCCTTGTGAGTAAATATATACTTCATCTCTTGTGATTGGTGAATAAGCGGCGGTGACGCCAAAAAGGTAATGACGCCAAATTTCAGCGAAAACCACGGTTGCTAGCTACGGTCGTGGGTTGAATAATTAATCAACTAATCCGAGGAAACTTGGATGTACTTAACATCTTTCGGAGGTTGCCAATCTCGGATGACCTCCGTCTTCGAGGGTCGACACGAACTCTGTCGGATGAAATTACATGCCCGAGAAAGTCATTTCGGACCTCGAACTCACAATTGGAAAACTTTCCATAAAGTTGCTCTCGTCTCATCACGTCGAGAACTCCGATGAAGATGAACCTCGTGTTCCTCTCGGCTACGAGAATAAATCCAAATGTCGCCGATGAAGACAACAACAAACCGATCCAAAAAGTCGATGAAAACCCGATTCATTAACTCCATGAATAACGCAGTGCATTAGTTAGCCCGAGCGACATAACTACGAACCCATAATGACCATAGCGTGTTCAAACGCCGTCCTCGCGATATCCGACTCGAATCCGCAATCGGTGATATTCGGATCTTAAGTCGATCCTGGAAGATATCAAGCTCCTCAAGTTGATCTAAAAGATTATCATTACGGGTAAGGGTACTAATCTTGATCATCACCCTGTTCAACTCTTGATAATTTATACACACACGAGACAAGCCATCCTTCTCCTTGACAGATCACACTGGTGCTCCTCACGGGGACGCAAACGGTCGGCGATAACCTTTCTCGAACTACTCCTCAAGTTGAGTCTTCCACTCCTGCATTCTCGTGGGGCCATCCGATACGGTGCCTTCGATTAAGGGGACGTCTGGCTCCAACTCACTCCCGAACTCCACGACTCTATGTGAAGACAACCAAATAACTCGTCTGGAAATACGTCGTCAATCGATGACAATGATACCACAAATGATCGAACATTTCGATTTCCCTAGAATGGTCAATCGATAAAAAGTGATACAATGAATGTTTGAATAATTCGATTGCCTTAGAAAGGCCAATCGATGAAAATGACACAATGAATGATTGAATAGCTCGATTGCCTTAGAAAGGTCAATCGATGAAAATGACGCAAATGAATGATTGAATAACTCGATTGCCTTAGAAAGGTCAATCGATGAAAATGATACAATGAATGATTGAATGACTCGATTGTCTTAGAAAGGCCAATCGATGAAAATGAAACAATGAATGATTGAATGACTCGATTGCCTTAGAAAGGCCAATCGATGAAAATGATATAATGAATGATTGAATAGATCGATTGCGGAATCTCTCTGCTTCCGCCCTAATAATAATTCTACTGGAACAACGGGGATTACTCCCTGAAGTACACATTCGACAACCAACGACGGAAAGATAGCGACCAAACGCTAACAAACATTATGGATAGTATCAAAACGATCAACCCAACTAACACCGAAAATTACATCGTCCTAAGATAAAATTCACCACGATTAGGTCCATCAATCAATCGCGGTCACTAAGCTTACTTCGGTATGATTCCGAAAATTCTTCCATCGCCAGGTAGACCGATGGTATGAGGTCCACAAGCAATAGGACTATCCCAAAATAAGTCTATTACAACATGATTCGAAAATGAATGAATGCGGTGTACCAGAATCAAAAGGTACACACAAGTTGAAATAAAATTACGAGTATACCTGAAATCATTCGGTCCACCGGATCGTCGATCCTCCCCATCATATGAATGCAGGACTTGCCGCCCCGAACCGGACGCTCCGTCTCGATAAATACGAGCTCCAACTCTATTTGCTTCCATTGTCTTAAACGAGCGTTGACAAAGTAGTCTCGATTCAAACGCCGATTGCTTGGGGCACGAGATACGCCGGGCCGACTTGGAGTCCTTTCGGCAAAACGGGCCTTATGCCCGAATTCCCACAATTATGACATGTGATAGACGGCGTCGTACACCTAATCTTGAAATGGCCGCGCCCCACGGTTAAAGCAGATGATGGCCGAATCGTTCGGGATCGAGATCCCGCAGATTAGGTGCCGTAGGAGGTCGCTCAGAAACGATAGGACCCGCACGAGGTTTCTTGGAGGTTGACCGACCGCTCTCGGACCGATTACGCTTCGTTGATTTCCTGCTGACAAATGAAGGTTGTTGTTCAGCACTTTCCTTAGCAGCTGGCTCATACGGGAGAGTTCTCTCGATTAATCCGGCCAGAGTGGCGCAATGATGATTGAGCAACTGCACATGGGTCATCATGGCCTGCATAAAAGTGAGTGGATCAACCCGAACATCTTCTGATCGAGCCGAGTCACAGGCACGATTTCCCGGCCAGTGATTATTCCTCGGGTTTCGCCCGCACCGCGCCTCTTCCGTGCATCCACATGACTCTGTCCATACTTGAAGTAGGAAGGTCGCAAAATGATTATATTTCCGCATGATTATCATGTTATGATTACGTCATGAGATGATAAAAATGAGTATACATGCTCTAACTTAGTGATTATATGAATGATTTATCAAGTGACATGATTATCTCGAGGAAATTCTTGAAATGATTATCTGAATAACTTAACAAGATTAAAAATATGATCATCCGGATCGACAACCGAGTAATGAAATGAATTGAGTAATAAATGAATTAACAAGATCGTCCGATCATTAATCGAGTAATGAAATGAATTAAGTGATTAATGAGTTAACATGATCGCCTCTAATCACAATGAATGATGATGTTTGAGAATTGTTAAATGATGAATGATGAATGAATAACTATTGCCGAAATTATACCATGGCGTTAGAAATCTTACAGTTCTTAGCCTCGATTGGCTCGGCATTTGCACAGTCACACGTGACGCGAAAGTCCAATGATACTAGTCCGATGACGATGATTTCAAATGAGACATGACTCGGAAGGTAGTATTCAAAACCACGCTCCGATACCAACTCTGAACACCCCAAACTAGGAGGATAATACGGCCGTAGATCCCCAACTGGGACCCACCAGGCAATTGAAAATGAATGAATTATACAGGATAAATGTAGTACCGAACTACATTACAACAATAATTACTCCGATGAGGAGTTTAGTTACAACACACCAGGACAATACCGAATACTAGTGTATTTTATATGAAGATAAAATACACCACACTGGATGAAACGGAGTATTCAAATGAAAGTCTGCAGCGGAAAATAAAGGACAATAACATGAATAACTGAAAGATCGGGGCCCCTACTAGTATCACTGGGACTCCTCGACATCAACCTGCTATTCCCGTGCGTTTTCCTTGCCACGACCTGAAAAACAAAATCCCCAGCCGGGGTCAGTTAAACAGAACAACAATCCTCAAGAGTTCAAATTACACAATCATGAATTAACTGAAGTTATGAAATATTCTTAATTATGAATTACGCTGAAGAGGAGTATCATAGTACGCCCGTAATGTTCTGTGCAAGTGTACAACATCCGTCCGTGTACCTAATTAGTCTCACGAGACAATATGACCCGTGTGCACGGTCTAATGTATCGGTGAACCCAATACAATAACCATCGTGTGCCCGACTAAAAATTCCACACAGCCACACCCGGCCACGCAATATGAACCCAGAAGGTCATATGAACGAGAATGACCATAATGAATATCAATGAATAATAATTAGACAAGGCCAAGAATGACTCACCGAGATGATATTAATAATGAAATGAATGATAGCTCAACGAAAAGATTGGAACCGTCGTTCCTTATGACTGAAGTGATTAATTGACAATAACAAGTTTTAATATGATTAATACAATGATGAATGAGTTATGATTATGAATGATCAACAACAAAAGGTATGAATATCCTTTTAACCGAGTAAGAATTAACTTACTCAACACCGGTGACAATTATCCTTCCACGAACAATGTCCTAATTGAGATATCGGTCGCTCGAACAACCTTGAACAATTCAATAACCAACAATCCGATTAATATACGTACAAACATGAATATAACGAACTCAACACGTCGATACGACTAAACCAAGTCCATTGAGGAATTAAATCAAACACGTTGCGTCCAAACTCCGATTGTTTACAATCAAACCTCAATATACCAATACCAAATCCCCCAAGAAGTGTTTCAAACCAACAAAACATCTTCAATACGATTAATTATCCACAACGAATATCCAAAAACGTGATTATAACAACAATTAGTCGAAAATCTCCAAATCCAACTCGATATTCAAAGTGTTCTTGAATAATCCCTCAATAATCCAATGAATCCTTATACAAACTCATAACCATACACATATCCCTTCATATAACATGATTATAACGTCCAAAACATCATATCTCAACACAAAATCGAAATCCAAGATGTTGAAGAAATTACCTCTAGAAGATCCAACCACTTCGATCCGAAGAACACGAGTTAAAACGAGTATCCGAGCTATATGATCGAATGGAAATGAAGAAACTCAAGTACACAAGTGTTTGATGAAGGAAGAATCCCTTTCCCCAAGCTCTCTCTGACAAAAAGGAAGAAGAAAGTGAAAATGAAGAAAATGAGGAAAAAGTGTCGGCCAAACTATAAATCTGCCGGAAGTTACGGCCAGTAACTCGGCCCTCTTACGGCCGTAACTTTCCAAGTCAACGGCCTTACGGCCAGAATCGCCAACTCATACGGCCGTAACTCGGCTTCGTCAAAGCTCGCCGGCAGACTTACGGCCAGAATCGCTCTGAGTTACGGCGTAACCCGCCTTCGTCAAAAACACCTGGCCGACAGCTTTACGGCCGTACCGCACACCTTACGGCCGTAACTCGGATGATACGGCCGTATCTGCCAACCTTACGGCGTAACCCGCCTTCGTCAAAAATGGCCGACATCCTTCCGCAACGTACGGCCGTATCCGGCCAAGTCTTACGGCCGCACTGCCTCGACTTACGGCCGTATGCCACAACCCTTACGGCCGTAAGTCACCCTTGGTCGACAACACCCGAAATATACGAACACCACTTACGGCCGTCTCTCATCTTCCTTACGGCCGTAACTCACCTTCGCCAAAATGCAGGTAGCTGTTTGATCACTTACGGCCAGAATCGCCACTTTACGGCCGTACCCGCTGACTTACGGCCGTAGCCCAGAACCTTACGGCCGTAACTCGATGCTGGCCAAGGTGAATCAATCCGATAATTCCGATTCCTCGCTACGACTGATGAATGATCCGACATATCATACAAATGTGGAAGTGAACAAGTCTAACACGATCCAAAGATGATACTCCCAGTACAAGGCTATCAATCACAATGAAAATGATCATACTCCCGTCTCGATCTAAAAACGGAGATAAAATGACGATCGGTAACTGATATACGATTACAACATGCCAACATTGAACGCAAAAGAGTGATTCATGAATGATGAGTGATTATTAATGAGTGAAAATTACTGAGTGATAATTACAGACTGATAATTACTGAGTGGTACAGAATGAATTATAGCCGGGTATTACAATCCCGAGTTGTTTGATCCTTAGTTTCGAGGACAAAACTCTTTTTAAGGGGGAGAGTATGTAATACCCGGTTGTAATTCAGTCATTTTTATTCAGTAATTATCAGTCAGTAATTGTCACTCAGTAATTTTCACTCATTAATGATCACTCATCATTCATACTCATTTAGTTGTGTTCACCGTTCGGCTTAATATTTGTAATTCTCGTGTTTTTGTCCCCATACTTCTCGAATTTTGTGATTTTTGTACTCGGTGCATCGTTATGGGCAGAACTGCTTGTCGAGCAGGGCCGCACGAGCAGGCCGCACGAGCATCTGGTCGTGCGCGGCGCTCGTGTGTTGCGATCGATCGGGCAGAGACCCGGCCGAGTCGATGTCGCAAGCGAGCCACACGAGCAATCGCCAGGCGCGGCGCTCGTGTGTTTTGGATCTACTGGGCAGGAGACCAGTGGTCGAGTTAGTGTCGCACGAGCAGGCCACACGAGCAACTGCTCGGGCGTGGTGCTCGTGTGTTGCGGCTGTACTGGGCAGGAGGCCCAGCGTTCGAGTCAGGGCCGCACGAGTTGATGCTCGTGCGCGGCACTCGTGCGCTAAGAGCAGCAGCCGGCAGAAGCCTCACGCACGACCGGACGCACGGACACTTGGTCGTGCGGGTTGGTCGTGCATCCTTGGGATTTATATAGGTGGACCGACGGGATTTCCTCATTTTTCACCATTTCTTCATCCTACTTCCGAGAGAGAGGGTTTGTGGGAGAAATTTTCATCATCAATCACTTGAGTACTCGATTTTCATCATTTTCATTCGGTTGTGAAGCTCGGATTGTCGATCTAACGCGTGTTCGTCGAATCAAAGTACTTGGATCTTCAAAGGTAATATTCTTCAAACATCTTGGATTTCGATTTTGTGTTGAGATATGATGTTTTGGACGTTATAATCGTGTTGTATGAAGAGATATACATATGATTATGATTTTGTATAAATATTCGTTGGATTATTGAAGGATTATTCAAGAACACTTTGAATATTAAGTTGGATTTGGGGGTTTTCGATTAATTGTTGTTGAAATCACGAATTTGAATATTCATATTGGATTAATGATCGTATTGAAGATGTTTTGTTGGTTTGAAACACTTCTTGGGGATTTGATGTTAGTATATTGAGGTTTGGTTATAAACAATCGAAGATTGACCACAACATGTTCGATATAATGCCCCAATGAACTTGGTTTAGTCGTATCGACGTTTTGAGTTCGTTATACTCATGTTTGATTCGTGTGTTGAACCGGATTGTTGGTAATTGTGTTATTCAAGGTTGTTCGAACGACCGACATCTCATTTAGGACGTTGTTCGTGGACGGACATTCTTCATCGGTATTGAGTAATTTAATTCTTACTCGGTTAAAAGGATATTCATTCCTTTCGTTGTTATTCATTCATAATCATAATTCATTCATAAAGCACTAACCGTATTGAGACTTGTAACTGTCACTTAATCACTTCATTCATGAGGAACGACGGTTCCAATCATTTCATTGAGCTGTTATTCATTTCACTATCATTTCATCTTGGTGAGTCATTATTGATTTTCGATGTCACTTTTGTTATATCGTGGCATTCCGGGTCATACTGCGTGCCGGTTGGTATGTGTAGGATTTTCATGTCGGGCACATTTAAAGTTGTCTGTTGGTTGTTGGCCTCACATTGGACTGTGCACACGAGACGATCACTTCGTGAGACTGATTAGGTACAAGACCACACGTGTATTTGATCGATACTCATTGGTGGCTTGTGCACGAACACATTTCCATCCCGGGCGTAGTGTGGTGCCATTCCTTGAGCCGTATTGTTAGTTGATTCATACAGCATGTTTGATTGCGTATGTTTTCAACATGATTGTGATTATTCAACTCTTGAGGATTGTTGTTCTGTGTAACTGACCCCATTGGGGGATATTATTTTCAGGTCATGGCAAGGCTAAGACACGGAAAGAGAACGTTGATGGCGAGGAGTCCCAGTGATACTAGTAGGGGGCCCCAGTCCTTTCATTCACCGTGTTTCCCTTATTTTATTTCCGCTGCAGATTTCCGTTTGGATTTTGAGTTCATTCAGTGTTGTATATTTTATCTCCATATAAAATATACTTGTATTCGGTTATTATCTTGGGTGTGTTGTAATAAAACTCCTCATCGGAGTGATTGATGATATATTGTGGTTCGGTACTACAATTATATTATTTAATTCATTAATTTTCATTCGCCTGGTGGGTCCCAGTTGGGCGTCCACGGCACTGTAATATCCGCCTAGTTTGGGGTGTTACATCAAGGTTGGATTTGCGGAGCCTAGCAGGTATGACTTCCAAACATCTTGTATCACCCTTAAGTAGGTAGTTTTTCGGGATGAAGTGGTTTAGCATAATGTTAGCCGTTAGTTTTGTATATGTTGTATGTGAACTGTACATAGCATAATACTTAATTGATGATTAGATATTGTAATTTTGTTAAACTTGGATAGATTCAGCTACTTTTGTTATTAATGTGCTAATTTTGTTGAATATTGCAACTATAATGGTGGCTTGTTTTATAATTATGTGATGTGCTTGTGCTGGCAGCAGGGTGAATTTATTATATGTTTAGATTTGATGGCTTTGCACTATTTTGTTTGTGTAGATATGGTGGCTTTGTGAATCTACATTGTTATGAATAAGTTGTTATGTACAGAAAGTTGCTATATAGTCTGATCATATTTGATAAGAATTAGGTGCAGCAGTTTAGGTTTATGTTTACCTTTTATTTTCATAGAGAAAAGAAACTCCTTCAGAAGATGATTTTCTCATCAAGAACTTGAATAGACGATCAAATTTATCCAAAACCTTACCCGTTTATGCGAACAGATATTTCCAATAAGTGTGTCATGTGGATTGTGTTAATTGTGGTTTTTGTGTTTAGGATTAAGACTTTGGGTTAGAAGTACTTGAATTTGCCTTTACACACTTAGTTATTCAAATTTGATCAGCCATGCTCGTGAAGGGGAATTCTCAAAGATTGCCCTGTTTCGCATATTAGCTTTGACATTGAGTGTGCCGGGAGAAAATACCTTTTTCCTGATCCCACTAATGATCCTGTTATCCAGGTTTGTGTTCAAGTAATCGTTAATAGTATCTATTTGCTGCTTTACTTAACTTCCAGTTTCTGATTTTCTTTTGGTTGTTTTCTAGGTAGCCAATCTTGTGACTTTACAGGGAGAAGATCAGCCATTTGTTCGTAATGTAATGATGCTCAAGTCTTGTTCACCAATTGTCGGTGTTGATGTTATGTCATTCGACACAGAAAATGAGATTTTTTTTTAGCTTGGAGGGTAATGTTATTGGCACTTTTATGATAAGTGTAATGTCAATTTGACCAGAATTAAAACTGTAGCAATGTTGTTTCCCCCAATATGATATCCATGCCTTTCATGTGTAAAGCTGCATTGTTTTTGTTTTTTGATGTTGATGGTCTTGGATAACTCAGTTACAGAACTGCAAACATTGATTGTTTTCCTTTTACTTTTATTTTGATTTTACTTTCACATGTTCATTGAACCTCTTTATGTTATATACATTGGGGTTGGTACTCTAATCGTGCTTCAATTCTCTATAGTTCTAATCCGTTTCTCTGGTTATTCTCTTTATATACTCTCTCTTTCTCTCTTATTTATTATTTTTACAAAATTCTATCTTCCTAATGACGGCCACAGTTCTTCTATTGGGACTACCCAAACAATAGCATTTTTTGACAGTCCATGATATCGCTCTCTTTAGCACCATGCTGACAACGTTGGTATTGCCTGCAACTATATAATGTGATATAGAAGGGGGAAGGGAATTTAATATTTTCTTATATCATACACGTAATGTTAATTGAGTTGTATCGTTTCTCTTATGATTTTCATTTTCTTTTCCTTTATTAAGCAGCATGCAACTTGACCGCACATTCAAACTTTCCGTATTTTATCTTAACTTGATTTTTCAATCGCAGTATTTTATTCGTGAAGTGAACCCAGGTATTATAATCGGCTATAACATTTGCAAATTGGATTTGCCATACCTCATTCAGGTGGAAAAATTCTCTCTACATTGCCTTTAACTTGTTTTTTTCAGTAACTTCACTCCAATATTTTTGCAAATTCTTTGACCTCCTGGCTCCATGAAAGATGAAAGTGGATTTCATAATGTCCCAACAAGTTAATGATTATATGTCATTTATTTATATTTTATTTATATTTTTCCTGGGCAGAGAGCTGAAGTAGCATGTGACACACCAGGGTTTGTGTCAGAGATGCAAAGTTCTCATCAAGGTCATCAAATACTTTTTGTCGTACTTGCAGCCATCTAAGTTTGCAGCCGCTGGGTTATATGTCACCCAGAGATTGTTTTGTTCATTTCATTGTTAGCTTTTGGTTTTGTTTCTCATATCTTTTTTTTGCTTTGGCAAGTAAGCTCATATTTATGGTTGGAATTGAACTATTTTCATCTTGATTATGTTACCACACAACATAAAAGCTTGGAAGAACGAGGAATTGCACTGAGACTCCGATTTTAGCACACACACAGTATATTGGAAGAGAAAAATAGTTCTAATATTTATGCGAGATAAGATTGTATTTGTAATATCATTACCCATTATCTGTTGAATGTTGTATCACATAGCCTCTAGCATATTCTATTTCACTAACCCATATGCAAAAGCATTAGAACTTACTGTAATACCCGCAATTTCGGATTCCAATATTTTTTTTTCGGCGGGAGTCCATTTTGACGACTCGCTCGTGACTGTTTCGTCATTTCAAGAATGATTAATTCTGCACTTTTTGTCATCCGAGTTCGTTTTCGTGTCGTTTTATTGAGTTCCGTGTTCTTGAGCGACTTTTCCGCACTTGAGTTCGATTCTTGCGAATCTCGTCCGAAATTGTTGTTTCGAGTTTGTCGTAAGTTTATTTAATGTTATTATTCATGGTGCGAACTTTGGCTTGGTGTTTCAATTGTGTATCGTATATTTCAGATGTTTTGGGCCATTTTCGTAATTTCCCAAAGTTTGGGGTAATTACTTCCGTTAGGGGTGGGCACAAAAAATCAAAATCCCGATCCCGTCCCGGTCCCGTCCCAAAATTACCCGGGATGGGACGGGATCCAAAATTAAAAACACTAGGCCCGTCCCGTCCCGTCCCATTAGAGTAACTACGGGACGGGACACGGGACAAAAAATCCGAGGCCCGTAAGGCCCGTCCCGTCCCGCTAAATTTTTAACCCTTTTTAAAACCATATATTTTTATTATATGTAACCTTTTTTTAATTAATTTTTAATAATAAACTATTTTTATTTTTTACTATCTATATTTTATAATTATACACAAACCTAATCAACCGATATAAAGTTAGTAACTGATATTTTTTCAAAAACAAAAAATGGATATGTTGTATTCAATGTTAATAATTGTTATTTTAAAAGTTTAATTTAGGCTATTAAATTAGTTTGTTGGATATTTTTCCCGAATTTAGATGTATAAAATTATAGATTTTCTTACTTTTTTCTAATTTATATTTTGAACTTTTGTATGCGGGACTAAACCCGTCCCGTCCCGTTCCGTCCCGTCCCAACCGGGATAAGGCCCGCGCGGGATGAAATTTTGAAATCACCAATCCCGTCCCGTCCCGTCCCGCTGGTTATAACACGGGACGGGACGTGGGATGACCCCAGGCCCGTCCCATCCCGTCCCATGCCCACCCCTAACTTCCGTTGTCGAATTTCGAGCCTTCAGGTGGTCGGAATCGTGTGTTCTCTTAGCGCTTGGATTCGTATTTATGAGTAATTCGTAACCGTTTCTTAGATTAATATTCAGTTTCGGGTACTTGTTTTCATACTCATTTTTACCTATCTCCGGGTTGTTCGGAATCACATGTTCGTTTAATGCTTTCGTTCGTTGTTGAGAATCCTTCGTGAACATTGCGTAGTGTTTTTTGAGCTTTTCGTCGTGTTCGTTCCGTGCTTGGGGTACGTTGTCGAACGCCTAATCGGACCGTCGGAGTTTGTCCCGGCCGAGCCGTGGCCGGCGAGTTGGGGCCCAGCCGGCCACGGCGATTACGGCGCAAGAGGGCGGCGATTCGTCGTAAGCCTTGGCCGGTTACGTACGTAACGATGCCGGAATTTCTGGGCAGTTAGTTCGTCCATGGCCGGTTACGTACGTAAGCCCTTGGCCAATTACGTACGTAAGGAGGCCGGCAGGCAGCCTATTTAAGACCCAGCAGACAGGTTTTTCATCATTTTTCTCACTCGTTTCATCCTCTTCCGCGGCTGGAGCTTCGATGATCATGGAGGGATGTTGTCAGGTGTTAAATCCATGAAGTCTTGGAGTTCATATCATCAATCATCCATCCTATAACATCCTTTGATCGAGCGAATCAGGTCAGATTTTCTAGAAATCTAGTTTTGGGGAATTTGGGTGTTTTGGTTGTTTTCATCCGTTTAATCCGATTTAACTTAGGATTGTGATGGATTGATGATTATTTAGATGTATTATATCATTTCCCTTATTATTACATGGTTGGATCGTATCGATTCGTTGTTTTGGTCGAGTTCTTGATCGACGCCTTGAAGGTGTCCGATAGAATGTCATAGAGGGGTTTTTAGACGTTCTACGATTATTCTTCCTCGTATGATCATTGATTTATTAATTATATGATGTTAGGGTCGAGTTTCTTGCGAATAAACCGTGTTGAACCCTTCCATTCGTCGTCGTCTTCTTATTCGATGGCATCGGGCGTTTCGTAGCTTCCCGGTTGAGCCATGTTCGTCGGACTACTTGCGTGCCGATTTCGAGGCAAGTACCTTGTACATATAATTATTGTTTTATGGATACGATAATTGGTAATCGTCTAAATGTGTTTGTTTGGTCGTTTGAAAATTATCTTCAAAAGATCCGGTTAGCCTTGTTAAAGGCTCTCTTTCATAACCGCGTGTGTTTTGTGATTGGTGTGTTTCGAAATCGAGTATGTGAATCTTATGGATATGGTTGGTGTTGATGTTGCGATTGATAATGCGTGTGTGCGTATATTGCTTCATTTCGGTGCGTTGTGGTTTGACATGATGTTTTCCTAAGTGTTTGATGCCTCTGGGTGAATTGTTTGGATATCTTTGTTGTATTGTGTTATATGTCTGAATATGTGAATGTGGGCGGGGCCTACGGTGACACATGGCATGCGATCATGTGGTCAGGATGCAACAAGCGATTGATCCAACCGTGAGAGCCTAAGAAAAACTACGGTGACACATGACATGTGATCATGTGGTCAGGATGCAACAAGTGATTGATCCAACCATGAGCGCCAAAGATGTTGTGACTTGTGTTTCGCTAACCAGCTTGGGAGGGTCCTTCGAGGCCTCAAGTGGGATTCGTGTCTTCGTCCCGGTCCTAGGCGACGTGTGTGCGTGATTTGTTTTATGATTGTGGCCAGCTCGGGAGGGTTCTTATAGGCCTCGAGTTGGATTTGTGGCTTCGTCCCGGTCCTAGGCGATGCTTGTGCGTGATTACGTTGTGTTGATTTTATGTCTGTCGAGGACACGTGATATGAGTTCTGACCCTGTGAATTGTTAGTGATTTTCTATTTGCGAAAACAAAAACCTTTGGGCTGTGACCCTGTTGATTTTGGAAAGAGAAGGATTTGATAATCCTAAATTGTTTTCTATTAAAACTCCCGAGGGTATTTTAAACCATTTTGCAAACCGTTCTCGTTATTTGTTATCTTTCGGATTTGGAAAGGTTTACTCAAACTCTTGCCTCTGGAAGTATTCGTTTCGTTGTATTTGAATCTTTGAGGATCCCTGATTATTTTATTCTTGGAACTTGAATTATATGGCTCGTATTTGCACTTTATACTTGCACTAGCAAAATAGTGGAATTTTTCTAACCCCCGAGTAATCGGGGGGTGGATGTTTGTATTGAATTCAGGTTTCAAGGAGCGTGGCACAGGATCGGCATGAAGGATGATGAAAGATGATCGATACTAATCACATGTGGAACCGTACATTGTGTATTGGTTCAGTTGTACTTTATTTTCCGCTGCAGTATTTTTCCCCATTATACGGGAGTTTGTTGTATTTTGACCCATGTGTGGGCAAGTATTATAATCGAGTTGTATGTTTTTATTGAAAGGCCAAATTGGTCTACTGATTCTTTTTAGCCTTAAAGGCATTGTCGAGTTGTTCGTTTGTTGTTACCAGCGTGGTAGATCCTTGAGGAAAGGTTCTACGGCGTATAATATCCTTGAGCGGATTGGGGGTGTTACATAAATGGTATCAGAGCTTAGGTTGTGGAAACCTAGGCTGTCGGGTCAAGTTGTGTCTGTTGAGTTTTGTCTCGTCGGATTTTGTCTGACTGAGTCGTGTCGCGACGCGTTGTCTAAGTTCGTTGGTCGTGATTAGTATCGTCGGGCGATCATCATCTTCGTGCGACCTGTGGTTGTAAGTCTTCCTTCGTTGTGATAGTGCCTCGTCTGTTGCGAGTTACTGGTATGATTAAATATTAAGTGTCAGGATCCTCCTATGGATTTTGATTTCGTGATATGTGGTTATTTGACTGTCATATTTTGTTTATATGAGGAGTGTCGCTGGTTATGTATTCTTGACTGTTGGTTTCGTCCGCTGCATGTATATTTCAAACTGATTTGTTCGTTTTTAAGTGTTTTCGTGAAACCTTGTGCTCAATATGGTATGGAAATGTTTATGGGTGCGATTTACTCAGTCCGTAGGGGCTTCGGATGGACCAGTGGTTTAGCCCCGGTCCTAAGCAAGTTTGAAATGCGGTGTGACTGTCTGTTTTCCGGTAAAAGACATGTATTGTCTTGATTTTGTACGATTTAATACGTATATTATAATATGTTTAAACGAATATTGTTACATGAGCATTTTTGGGCATTCTAGCCCATTGAAATATTTTTGAAAACCATGAGTATCTTAGAAAATAAATTTCGAGACGTACTTTTAAAATGAATTGTTTTCTCGTAGTACTTCCAAGGTGCCACAATATGTTTCAAAATTCTTCTACCTCGAGGACCAAAATATTTTGAGATATTTTCAATGATTTAGAAACGCTTTTGCTTAGGCCCGAGGGTTGAATATTTCCGAAAGTTTTTCACGAAAAGAAAGTGTCCTCATTTTTATCGAATGCGAAATGGTTTTCCAAAGTCTCGATAACGATGTTTCACGTTTGTACTTTTTGAAAGGTGATACTCAAGATCAATCGGCGTTTCCAAAATTATTTTCAAAAGGTGATTTTCATTTTTTTAAAACCTATCAATTCCCATTTGCGGTCTGGGAATGTATGTATGATGTTCGCATTGTCGTTATGATGTTAGCTCCCGAGTATGATCGAATTGGTGGCATGAACGTTGAGGCGTTGCCACGCATTTGTTGTACTAGTCCTCTATAAGAGGTGTGAATTGGTATTCACTGTTTGTCGCCTCGTGGTGATTTGCGTGTTGTCGCACGAGTGTAAGCTGTTAAAGCTTGGGTTTGTACGTTTATGTACATGGGTGATTGTTTCATGATGTTTGTGATTGTGTGCTGTCTATCGTTCGGGGTGTTGTAATCGTCGAACGATGCCGTTGTTGTTGTGATTTTTGTATATGTTGATATGTTATGCTGAGTTGGCATCTCTGGTATGTTGTTTTGTGATGTTACGTTCAACTGTATCTAGCATTTGTATATTCGGTACGCCGAGCCGAGGCGTTTCAACCGTGATGTGCCGGGGGCATGCACGTACAAATTGTCCTTCCTCGCCAGTGACGCGTTTCAAGTGCGGACTCGAGGGACACCGAATCCAGTTTTGAGAATTGGTTACCGAGACTTCCGGAGTTCGTGCTTCAGCACAGATATCAGAATCGGCTCTGAGCGGCCCATGGGAGATGTTTCTGTCGGTTGCTTTTTGAGCTGTTACCTTGCTTCCGTTATTGTGAGTTGCGGGGATGACATTTCTTTTATAAGAGGTCGAATGTAATACCCGTATTATTTTTGGCTTTTGCATTTTCTCTTTCTAATTTTATCGACTCGCTCGTGTTCGTTAATACCTTTTGAACTTGTTTGGTATCTCGGTTGCCATCGTTTGAATGGGTCATGATCTTGTTTCGGATTAATCTCATTATCGTTGTAACTTTTTCGAGTTCGGTTCGATTCTTGTGAACATTGACGGAAATTATCGTCCTTTAGTTTCCACAAGTTTTGTTTATATCTTTGGTTGAAATTTGAACTTCGGAGTTGTTGTTCGACCATTGTTGTCCGGTCGTTGGTGTCCGAGCATTGTTGTCCGATCGATGTTGTTTGATTGTTGTTGTTCGATAGTTTTTGGTTCGATCACTGTTGTTCAATCGTGATTGTCCGATTTTTGTTGTCTGGTCTCGTACTGCGGAGAATTTGTCGTTCACCGTTAGCCAGCTGTTTCGAGTGTGGCTAGGTGGGTCACTGAGCCGTACATTGCGAGACGGTAGCTGAGATATTTGAGGATCGAGGTTGCGCCTCTGCTCCGAGGGGCACAGAGATGCCTAGTGTGGTTTTCGAGGATCTCGGCATGGTCCGAATTGTTTGTGATTGTCCTGGTGAATCGTTTTGTGTTTATTTTCCGTTTCTTGATTGTGCGTGTTTTCCCTGTCATAGGTGTTTTGTGTTCTGTGATTGTTCGGATGATTGACTTGATCGTATTATCTGTTTGATGACGCTTGTCACTCGTTGGTTTTATTATGTCTCTACATGTGATGTTGTGATAGTCGTCGCGGAGCGTGTTTTCACGACGCATGTGTCTTCGAGTGGATTGTAACGTTTCGCCGTTGGGCGCGAGTTTTCGGTTCTTGTGTATCTCATTAAGTTTTCCTGGCAGGATATTACTTCTCCCTACTTGTTTTAAGTTTCGGGACTAAACTTCTTTTAAGGAGGGTAGTATGTAATACCCGCAATTCCGGATTCCAATAATTTTCTTTTTTTCGGCGGGAGTCCATTTTGACGACTCGCTTGACTGTTTCGTCATTTCAAGAATGGTTAATTCTGCACTTGTCATTCGAGTTCGTTTTCGTGTCGTCTTATTGAGTTCCGTGTTCTTGAGCGACTTTTCCACACTTGAGTTCGATTCTTGCGAATCTCATCCGAAATTGTTTTTTCGAGTTTGTCGTAAGTTCATTTAATGTTATTATTCATGTTGCGAGCTTTGGCTTGGTGTTTCGATTGTGTATCGTGTATTTCGGACGTTTTGGGCCATTTTTGTAATTTCCCAAAGTTTGGGGTAATTACTTACGTTGTCGAATTTCGAGCCTTCGGGTGGTCGGAATCGTGTGTTCTCTTAGCGCTTGGATTCGTCATTGCGAGTACTTCGTAACCGTTTCTTCGATTCATATTCAGTTTTGGGTACTTGTTTTCATACTCGTTTTTACCTATCTCCGGGTTGTTCGGAATCACATGTTCGTTTAACACTTTCGTTCGTTGTTGAGAATCCTTCGTGAACATTGCGTAGTGTTTTTCGAGCTTTTCGTCATGTTTGTTTCGTGATTGGGGTATTTTATGCTTCGTAATACGCTCATTATCGTTTCTGATCATAACCGGTGCGTTAAGGTGGTCGATACGTCGTCGAACGCCTAACCGGACCGTCAGAGTTGGTCCCGGCGAGTCGTGGCCGGGCAGGTTGGGCCCAGGCCAGCCCTGGCCGAGTTACGGCCGGAAGGGCCCGGTAGTTAAGGCTGGTTATGTACGTAAGCCTTGGCCGGTTACGTACGTAACGATGCCGGCATTTCTGGGCAGTTAGTTCGGCCATGGCCGGTTACGTAAGTAAGCCCTTGGCCGATTACGTACGTAAGGAGGCCGGCAGGCAGTCTATTTAAGACCCAGCAGACGGGTTTTTCATCATTTTTCTCACTCGTTTCATCCTCTTCCGCGGCTGGAGCTTTGATGATCATGGAGGGATGTTGTCAGGTGTTAAATCCATGAAGTCTTGGAGTTCATATCATCAATCATCCATCCTATAACATCCTTTGATCGAGCGAATCAGGTCAGATTTTCTAGAAATCTAGTTTTGGGGAATTTGGGTGTTTTGGTTATTTTCATCCGTTTAATCCGATTTAACTTAGGATTGAGATGGATTGATGATTATTTAGATGTATTATATCATTTACCTTATTATTCCATGGTTGGATCGTATCGATTCGTTGTTTTGATCGAGTTCTTGATCGATGCCTTGAAGGTGTCCGGTAGAATATCATAGAGGGGTTTTCGGACGTTCAACTATTATTCTTCCTCGTATGATCATTGATTTATTAATTATATGATGTTAGGGTCGAGTTTCTTGCGAATGAACCGTGTTGAACCCTTCCGTTCGTCGACGTCTTCCTTTTCGATGGCATCGGGCATTTCGTAGCTTCCCGGTTGAGCCGTGTTCGTCGGACTATTTGCGTGCTGATTTCGAGGCAAGTACCTTGTCCATATAATTCTTGTTTTGTGGATATGATAATTGGTGATCGTCTAAATATGTTTGTTTGGTCATTTGAAAATTATTTTCAAAAGATTCGGTTAGCCTTGTTAAAGGCTCTCTTTCATAACCGCGTGTGTTTTGTGATTGGTGTGTTTTGAAATCGAGTATGTGAATCTTATGGATATGGTTGGTGTTGATGTTGCGATTGATAATGTGTGTGTGCGTATATTGCTTCATTTCGGTGCGTTGTGGTTTGACATGATGTTTTGCTAAGTGTTTGATGCCTCTGGGTGAATTGTTTGGATATCTTTGTTGTATTGTGTTATATATGTGAATACGTGAATGTGGGCGGGGCCACGGTGACACATGGCATGCGATCATGTGGTCAGAATGCAACAAGCGATTGATCCAACCGTGAGAGCCTAAGAAAAACTACGGTGACACATGACATGTGATCATGTGGTCAGGATGCAACAAGTAATTGATCCAACCGTGAGCACCAAAGATGTTGTGACTTGTGTTTCGCTAGCCAGCTCGAGAGGGTCCTTCAAGGCCTCGAGTGGGATTCGTGGCTTCGTCCCGGTCCTAGGCGACGTGTGTGTGTGTGATTCGTTTTATGATTATGGCGAGCTCGGGAGGGTCCTTAGAGGCCTCGAGTGGGATTTGTGGCTTCGTCCCGGTCCTAGGCAATGCTTGTGCGTGATTACGTTATGTTGATTTTATGTCCGTCGAGGACACATGATATGGGTTCTGAACCTGTGAATTGTTAGTGGTTTTCTATTTGCGAAAACAAAAAACCTTTGGGCTGTGACCCTGTTGATTTTGGAAAGAGAAGGATTTGATAATCCTAAATTGTTTTCTATTAAAACTCCCGAGGGTATTTTAAACCATTTTGCAAACCGTTCTCGTTATTTGTGATCTTTCGGATTTGGAAAGTTTTACTCAAACTCTTGCCTCGGGAAGTATTCGTTTCGTTGTATTTGAATCTTTGAGGATCCCTGATTATTTTATTCTTGGAACTTAAATTATATGGCTCGTATTTGCACTTTGTACTTGCACTAGCAAAATAGTGGAATTTTGCTAACCCCCGAGTAATCGAGGGGTGGATGTCTGTATTGCATTCAGGTTTCAGGGAGCGTGGCACAGGGTCGGCATGAAGGATGATGAAAGATGATCGATACTAATCACATGTGGAACCGTACGTTGTGTATTGGTTCAGTTGTACTTTATTTTCCGCTGCAGTATTTTTCCCCGTTATACGGGAGTTTGTTGTATTTTGACCCCTGCGTGGGCAAGTATTGTAATCGAGTTGTATGTTTTTATTGAAAGGCCAAATCGGTTTACTGAGTCTTTTTAGCCTTAAAGGCATTGTCGAGTTGTTCGTTTGTTGTTACCAGCCTGGTAGATCTTTGAGGAAAGGTTCTACGGCGTGTAATATCCTTGAGCGGATTGGGGGTGCTACACTTACAGCGATAAGCAACATCCACTACATAAACTGTTGAAGCTTAGATAGTAAATTCAGTGGTGTACATGTAACCCCCCACCCCACCCCCACCCCCGTCCTTATTCCTATCCACCTTGGCTGTGTTGCGGTTCCTGGTATATTTGGTGGACAAAATATTTGTGCACTCGATGTCATGAAATCATAGATTTTTTTATTAGTTCTTACTTCATAACTTGTTGCTAAGTCTACTGACTTAGGCTTTTGGAGCTGCAGACAATTAGACATCAGGGAAAGTAAAGAAGTTGCAATTGAGGAGAGAGTTCAATTTGATTTGCTGCAGGTTTCGTCCCAACATGGAACTGTCATGATATTCGTTGCATTAATAGTGATACCAGAAATATTCTTTTGACGACCACTTTCTGGTTCTTGCAGGCTGTGCAAAGGGATTACAAGTTAAGCTCTTACTCGCTCAATTTTATTTATGCGCACTTTCTTAACGAGTATGTGAGTTTTGTTCATATTTATTCAGAATCGTTGCTTTATTTGTTCTGATTTACTTTTGAGATCTTCGTGAATTCACCATGTACATTACGCCTTTATATATATGAAATACTTCAGACAACTTTCATTATGTTTTGAAATCTAGTTTAGGGATTTAATTTACTTCACATTATTGGTGTGATACTTTTGTCCATTGCGGTTGTTCTTTTGTCCTTTTTTTGCGATCAAGTTGGTACTTTCTCTATCTATTTCCTGTCTATTTCTCCTGCCTCTCTTTCACGCTTTTCAGCTGGAAGTTTCTTTTTCCTTGTAATTAATGGTTGGTTTGACCCAGATCTGGCATCCAGCCTACAGGCGTTACCTAACAGGCTTAGGCACTGCCCAAGCGACGAATTGTCCGCCCTGCTCGGTTTCAGGCAATGTGAAGCCTCCTGGATGGATGGCTAGATCGCCCAGCTGAGAAGCCGACACCATGATATGACAGCATCTGATGTCGATTTTCCATTACTTAACAAAATTGTGACTTCTCTCCAATCTTTGAATATTGTAGTGGAACAGGTATATTAAGATAATTAACAAAATTGTGGCTTCTGTCCATCTGTTTACTTATGAAGCAGGAATTAAGATAATTTTCCATTATTGCTATTGTTTGTATTTTATGTTTCTGTTGATTATTTGAGGGAAATACTTGATACTTTTATTTACAAACTGATGTTAAGAAAGCTCTTGAAACTGAAGGTGTTGAGGCTTCTAATAAATTGATTCATGATGGCAAAGAACACCGACCATCTTATCTAATTGGGAGACTTATTCAGAAAAATGAACCAAAGTCGAAGTCTTCAGCATCACCATCCGTTCAAATTGCTGATCAGTACGTGGCGTACGTAACTGCTAAGATTAGGGCTCAACTTCAACAAGTGATGGATGAAAAACTTGACCAAAAAGTTCGAAAAATTATGAAAATGTTGGTTGAGAAGAATCCAAATTTGAACTTAAAGATTGATGATTCTCAGAAATCAGTCGAGGAGTCCTATGGGAATGACAATGTCACTCCTTGACTGATCTCATCATTTTATATTTATGCTAGCTAAGTGACTCAAATAGTTTTGTTATATTTATGGATTGCGATGGTAACTTGTTCTTAGCTTAGTATATAAAAAAAAAACTTGTTCTTAGCTTTTAAATAGTACTTAAGCTAATTGATGAATGGCATTTTAAGTTAGATTTTGGATGTTGGGTTATGTAAGTGCATTTGGCTGTTTGATTCTGGAATGAATATCTGACAGTCATGTATTTTGGATGTTACTATGATTGACAGTGCTTTAATGGTATTGATTGTTTTCTAGAAATATCTTTTTTCCAATATAACATGCTGCTTTTTACCATGAAAAATGTTGGTAAAAAAATCTGCAAAAATGTAGTCATAGACTCTAATTTATAATTCTTTCTGTTGGCAAAATATAAAAATTGTGTTGGCAACGATTAAAAGTGTGTTAGCAAAAGTTAGAACTGTTCATATATAAGTGTAGCCATAGTGTTAAAGTTGTTGGTAAAGATGTCAAAGTGTTTCACAATATAATGTCACATTAGACCTCATTAGTGTTACCATAGGTCTACAGCTACACAAACATTTGTGTCACTAAATATATAAAAGTGTGGCCTTAAGTCTACAGTAACACAAAATCTAGTGTAGGCACAGACAAGAAAAGTGTTGGCATAAGGATCTATTGTTACACTTTTTCACATGTTACCAAAAATAAGAAAAGCGTTACCTTAGACACCTATGTTTGCGGCCGTTTTTGTAACACCTTCAAATTTGGTCAAAGTGTAGCCGTAGCCAGTTTTTTTGCCTTCAGCAACACTTTTTGAATTTTTGAACACAGTTTTTCAGGTGTTGCTGAAACCCATAGTCGGATCTGTTATACCGATTCTCTTTACAAAAGACTCGAATAACCAATAAGCCCGAGTTTTCGTAGAGCTCCAACTCGAATTCATGTATTAACAAGACTTAATCAAAAAGTAAATGTGTAATCTAAGCTATTATAGCCAATTGTGGATACAAAATGCTCGAAGCTAATCAATAAACCCGACTTTTCGTAGAGTTCCGACTCGAATACATGGAACATGGTCTTATCTCCTATTAACCAGACTTAATCAAGAAGTAAAGGCTTAATTGGAGCTATATAAAGGTCATTTCTATCAGTGTTATGAATACAATTGATTGACTCGTCATTACAGCTTTCTTACTTTCTCCTGAAATATAATATATATATATATATATATAGTTCCATTGGTTAGGGTCCAATATAAAAAAATCAATCGTGTTTTCTCCTCTCCCCACCTACAAAAATTTTAGTTCGTGATTAAGGATTTCAAGTTTGCATTCACAAATTGGTCAATTTCAATGGATCCAGGTATTCATATAATCTTTGACAACTTACTGTGATGTTAATTCTATAATATTTTAGGATATATATGTTTATATTCTATTGATTATAATTCTAAACTTATCCTAATATATTAAATATAATCTCTCCATGTTGTGCAAGAATTCGGTATGATGCATGCGTTTTAACGTGTATATAATACACACATATACAAGATATGGCAAGCTTCATGCCATGTATACAAATAATTAATGAAAATTTTATCTTAAAATTTCGTTGTTCATCTCTGAAAATAAAAAAAAAATAAAAAAGAATAAGGCGATAAGCTAATGGTGCATATATTTGACATCTTTGTTTTAAGCTAATTACATTCTACCAATGAATATAATTTATCTATGTGATTTAAGAGTTATTTACTTAAGTGTCAAAAGTACTAATAAGGTCTAAATTTAGTCCATAGAGTCAACGAGAAAATTTAGAATCGATTTGTCCCAAATAACATAATCCGATCAAGTGAAAAAGTCACGACACAATCAGTACAAACTCTAACTAGATCGAATTTGTTTCGACACCTCTAGTTATGCATATGGAAGATAATTTTATAGGGTAAACAAAGCTATTTGTCAGGATTGCATGTTTTCCTTTGTCATTTCTTCATGAGTAATACAATTAAAGAAATATTCTCATAAATGACGATTATAATTAAAAATAAAAGTAATTGGAGGCTTGAGCAGCCTTAGTTTGTGGTCCTCTTTTTTTTTTTTCAAGACTCTTATACTAGTAGGAGGGCTCTTTTACTATTGTTGGTCACTTGTTTCGTTTATGAAAGCTAATCCTTACTCCCTTAGTCCCATTCAAATTAGCCTATTTTGTTTTGGGTAGTTTACATATATATATATATATACACACACAATAATAATAAAGTATTTACACAAATATAATATGGACAAATATTTACAAGGATAACCTAAATTAATAATATGGCAATTACAAATACATCCCTAATTTCACGGAACCGATTCCAAACTAGAGAAATTGAAGGAATGTGAATTACTAAAAATAACAAAATATTTCAAAAATGGCTGAAGCACCACAAAGAAAAAAAAAATCTTCTCATTCGGTTACCTAAATTATTCATCCCTACAAAGAGGTAATATATTGCAAATCAACTTCAGAAATTGCGAGAATCGGATACTTATTCAAAAATAGAATCAAATATCTTGAAAAACTCCTTTTTTGTTCCTCTATATTAAATTAACCAAACACTTTTATTCAAATATTTTAGTTATTTAATAAATACATTAGCATGCATTATATTAACTGAAAAATAGTTATACACAAAATCTGTATCTGATCCTGTCACCAAACTTGAAATGTACTAACTGAAAATCATTATTTAAAACAAGTATGTATCTCGTACTGTGTATTAAAGTAACCAAACACTTTTGTTCAAGTATCCATTTTTTCTACTAAATACAATACTCATTGACAGGGGCGCAGCTACATAGGGGCGGGAGGGGGCGCCCGACCCCCCGAAATTTTTTTTGCGATGTAGGGGGTATATAGTTTTCGTGTAGAAAAATTTGGTATATTCGGGTTCGACCCCCCAAACTTTTGGTATTACCCGAAAAATAGCTTTAGGAAAAAAAATTTAGATCCCGACCCCCCACTGAAAATTTTCTAGCTTCGCCACTACTCATTGAAAACTACATTTAAAAAAATATGCACCTTATGTCGCACTTTAAAGTAACTCAACACCTTTGTTACCGTACACATTGGTTACATAAAGTTTTTAACATGTGTTAGAATAAATAATAACTATTACGTCAAAAACGAGTATTTTGTACTGTTTATCGGAATAACCAGACACCTTTATTAGAGTATCTAGTGTTAGGAGTATGCCCTCGAATGCCACTCAGAGGATGTTGAGTGAGGGCATTGCACTTGTAATTATGTAAATCAATTATATAAGGCAATGAATGTTTCTTTATTCTTGGTAGTTCTTGTGATCCTAACTCGTAAATATACATATAGAAACTAGTCCGTGTATTTGAGAGCAAAATGTTCCACTCCTTATTGGATAAGGGGGTCGGCACTGGAAAGGTTTATAGCTCAAATACTTAATCTTTCGCAAGTCAATGAAACTTGACTGGGCGTTAAGTTTATGTGAAGACTTGTATGACGTGTTCTTTGACATGGAGAGTGCCTGTCGAACGCTAATGGTTAGTGGGAGAACACGTTATAGGTATGCTAATTGGATTAGTATACTCGAACCGACTCACCCTCGATTCGTCACACGGATTTCACTCCGAGACAGTCAATGACTGAATCGAAAGGTTGTGATAGGTATTCGTGAACCTTCGACTTGAGGATTTAGTAGGGATGTGCTTGTGACGTCAAGATTTTCATTAGAGTAGTTCGAACCTATAAACCGGAAGACGGGGGTCAACCTCGACGTGCATCTTGACGGGCAAGTAGCAGGTCCTACTGAAGACCAAGATAGAATTCTTTCTCCCGTTAGTAAGTGGGTTATATGTCCTATGCGGTTATTGGCAGATGAGATCATAAGTCTTTGGCCAAAGCATTGGAGCTAGTTGTATTAGATACACGACAGCTCGATGATCTCGATTTGTATTAACGCATGCATAGCGTCAAGTACAGATGGGGTTTGACTGACCGTGACCCTCTAACTTGATCGGGGGTTTATACGTATACTGGTATTCACGACAGAATGGTTCTTGAATGATCCCAATCATTCGTTCTCAGTCGGGGTACAGTGTAGGCCACCAGGCTGGCTAGGTGGTGCTACTACTCTTTGGTTCCTCCCATTGCTGACTGAGACGGACCTACCGAGTCGCGCATTAGGATTGACGACGGAATAAATCGAGCTTAATCTCTCATTATGAATATTAGATATTGGATATCTAATTTGAGACATTGGATGTCTAAATCGATTTATTGGATAAAATTGATTTACGGCCTAATGGATTAAATAAATTACTGGGTGATTAATTTAATTCATGAATATAATTATTTCTTGGAGAAATTAAATATATTATTTTGTATTTGATATCTTTAATTAATTGGATTAATTAAACAATATAAATACATCGAAACGGAATTGGAGTTTATCTGTTTGGACTCTCGGGAGTCCGAAACGAACCGAACTCGTCCGATTTCTTCTAGAGGCCGGCCCCCACCTTGATTTCCTACCTTGATCATTGTCTTGTTTTCTTGTTGGAAGACTTTTGACATATGAGATTTCATATCTCTTATTATAAGGGAAAGGGAGATTGTATGGGTGGAAGATTATCTTGTGAATGATTTGAAGACCAAAATAAAACCTCCTTTTCTCTCCTCCTTGTGGTCTCACGGCATTTATCATTTTCAAGAGAGAGGGAAGAAAAAACTTGGTCTTGTGTTTTTCATCATTCACATTTTCTTAGAGAAAAATTGTTGAGAGATATATTATACACTTAGAGTGTAATAATAAAAGCTTCATCACTTGATTCTATCCGTAACCTTAGAGGTTAATCGAGTGTTGTTGTTCCGATCGTTTTTCCGGCGCGTGGCAAGTAGAGACGCGGTGCTATCGGCGTTGGATCGTTCAAGAGCTTGGAGCGGATTGGATTCGTAGAGATCAATCAAAGCTTGGGGAATAGCTTAAGAGAAGGTTACCATTTAATCAACGGACTTCGAGGGTTAGTTTCTTACGACTCTTGCTTTTCGTTTATATATTCGTATATACGTAGCTCGATCGATCCTCGTAGGGATTCGGATCGAATTAATTTTCGTTTTACCGCTTCCGTTGGGCCTTCGTTTTAGGCACCGAATCCCAACAGTGGTATCAGAGCAAGGTCTTGCGATCGTATATACGATATTGGCATTTGGAATGCTTGATTATATGGTGAATGATTTGGAATCATTTTAGTCATAATAGTGGTAAATATTTTACATTCGTTGTAGTTATATTTTTCGTAAGTTTATGTCTAAATATAAATCTTAAATTTCTGGGAAATATGATTTATATTGAAGATATGAAAGTCGGAAATTATTGATATTGGATATCCGGTCGAAAATCTAGCCCCGAATCGTCGTCGGACGACTTTTTGGACAAAAAGGGTAATCTGGCCGAGAGTGACTCGACCGTGTCCTGGGTGACTAGGTCGTGTCGGGTGTGGCCAAGTCAGCTGCCAGCAGACTCGGCCGTGTCTAGGTGACTCGGTCGTGTCGCGATCAGCAGTCATCGCTGCGGCGGACCGGCCGTGTCTGGGTGACTCGGTCGTGTCTGGCGGCATCTTCCGGCGTGACTCGGCCATGCAGCTCGATTTGGCCCGTGCCGAGGGTGACTTCGGTCATCTTGGCGATTTTCACACCGTCTCGATTTTTTCGTGTATTCTTGAAAATTAATCTCCCACATGTTAAATTGTATTTAATATGATTAAAATGATTTATGGTATTTCATTTTATAAGGGAAATTTGATTAATTGGAATATTTATGGTCAACCGAATTATTTTGAACGTTATCATATTACCGATTGTGTGAATCGATTGGATCGGTTCGTATTGTTGATTGGATCAATGTACCTCTACACTTTTTATTTATATAGTATTTATTGGATGAATGCTTTTGAATGGGGATGTGGTTCGTGGACTTAGTTTTGAATCATTCGATTTATTCGATTGGGTTGTAAAGGCCGTTTTGAGCCTATTTATTTTACTAGAAATGTTTGTATCTAGGATGCAATTTTCGATGTAAAATTTATATGTAATGACGAAGACCGGAGGAAGATCCATTTCGAGAAGACGAAGATTCAAGACGAAGACTTGTAATTAGATTACGGAGTTTTTTTGTTTTCTAAGAACGGTCCATGAACCACATGTTGGTAGCAACTAGGTTGTGAATGGTTGTTTCATATTGTATGAATGCCACAAACGCGCTTAAATGAATTAATGTGCAAAGTGTAACATTAATCGCGATAATTCTCCCACAACAAATTATTAAGTTTATAAGGTTTCAAGGTTTTCCTTCCCTCCATCGAGCTTTCGGGAAATTGAAATCTAAACCGGATGTGCTATGCTTCCGAGTTATCGGGGTAGTCGTTCGGGGAGGACGGATAAATTACCGGGAGCGCATTGGATGCCTTCGGTTGGAGCAAATTTTATCCCTAGAAACCTGATAGGTTGCCGGATAAGATTCAATTGTGAAACTGATTTGCGTCGATGGTATAAACTTAACTTGTTCACGAACCATAGAAACCGTATAGGTTGAGGGGAGTGAACAAGGGGAAAAAGAAGATCGGATCATCCATTAGATGGGTTGGTGTTGTACACCACTTTATGAAAATTAATAGACTAGAAACCTGTTCGGTTGCTCTCTATTAAGATTTATAAAGAACTTGATCACCACTATGAAGTAGAGCGACGATACTTCCGGATATCACATGGGAGTGTGTTATTCCGATAAAAATAGTGGGAGCTGGGTAACAAGAATAGAAAAGACCTTAATTCTATACTCAAATCATAATATAACAAGTCACTAATTAATCTGTTATACTTAATGCAGACAAATCTCAATATGACAATGAATCCACTCGCAATTTTACTCGAAAAGAACACCTTAATGGGACCTAACTTTGTGGACTGGCTCCGCAATCTGATGATTGTCCTCAGTATAGAGGCACTGGGATACGTCTTGGAGACGGACATTCCGGCGCCTCCTGTGCGGACCCGAGCCAATCAGGAAGAGATTGAAAACCACGAAAAGTGGGTTAAGGATGACGTGAAAGTACGTGCTTATATGATGGCTTCCATGTCTAATGAGATTCAGAGAGCTCATGAGAAAATGACTTCTGATAGGCACATTCTATCTCACTTAACCGAACTTTATGGTGAGCACAGCAGAACTGCTAGATATGAGATATCCAAGCAACTGTTCGGTGCAAGGATGAAGGAAGGTTGGGGAACACGTCCTCAAAATGATATCCATGATCGAGAGATTGGAGGCTCTTGATTTTAAAATGGATACTTCTCTCCAAACCGACCTTATCCTACAGTCTCTCCCTGATTCCTTCTCACAGTTTATTATGAACTTCAACTGCAATGAGATTGCATGCAATTTAGCTGGGCTAATGAACAAACTTGTGACCGCTCAGTCACATATGAAGACTCCGCGGATGAAGGAGTCTGCTCTTGTGATTTCTTCTGTACCTCGGAGGTCTAAGAACAAGAAGAAAAATACCAAGAAGCAAACTGGACCACAAGTTAAGGACCTTAAGGGTAAGGGCAAGGCACCAATGGTTCCAGAGAATAAGAAGAAGAAGGATGCTTGTCTCAAGTGCGGTGAGCTAGGCCACTGGGCTAGAGACTGTCCGATTCTTCATGGCACTTCAGGTACAGAACTTTTAGTTTTGGAAACAAATTGTTCTGCTACTGTATTTTCTACTTCCTGGATACTGTATTCTGGTGCTAGTTCTCATATTTGTACCGTGAATCAGGATCTGGAACAAAGTAGGAAGCTTGGAGCTGGAGAAGTTATGATCACAGTCGGAAGCGGGCATATTGTCGAGGCGACCGACATAGGATCACTTCTTTTGGGTTTAGAATCCGGCTTTGTTTTGACTTTAGAAGATGTACTTGTTTTGCCCAAGGGGCACAAAAACATTGTATCCATTCCGGTCATGGTGCAGTAGAAGTTCAAAGAGATGGTCGAAAATTCAAAGTTAATGGACAACGGTTGAAGGCATACTTGGGAAATCCAATAGACACGCAGAAAACGAGCGTCACCTTATCCACCGCCGGATGAATGCGAGAGAAGTCCGGCTGAAGACTATAAACTTAGCGCTTCTCGGGAGGCAACCCGAGTATTAGTTGTAGATTCTTTGTTGTTTGCTTGCATTTTTAGAGTCTCTTTTTGTCTTTTGTCCTCTTGGATCCATCCTTTCCTCTCATTTTAATGAATTCGTGTAAAATTTACGTGCGAGGAATCGGCAAAAGGGGATAAATTCAATAATGGGCAGCGGCCGATCCGAGTGAGCCGCGGCACACACGGTGAGGAAAAATGGCCGATCAAAGCGTACCTGTGCGCGGCATGATCTTGCGAGCCGCGGCACACCAGTCGGCCAGCCGCGGCACCGCCGAGCCGCGGCACACTAAATGGTCAAACGCCCAGGCGCACATGCTTTGTGCGCGGCATACTAAGTGAGCCGCGGCACACTAAAACACCGAGCCGCGGCATATGAAATCGAGCCGCGGCACCGACGGCATATCAAAATGTCCAAACCCGATCGTACTTTGGGCGCGGCTCACTTTTATTGTGCCGCGGCACCGTCATAAAATAAGAGCAGCAGTCAAGCTCTTTGATCGATCGGCTTTGCATAGTATACTTCTTCCCTTCATTCCTTCCTTCACGCACACGATGAGGTTAGTCGGGTCCATTCTATCGATCTCCTTCTCAAATTCTCCGAGGTAATTTTTGATTTCTAAATCATAGGTGATTATTGATGTGAAAAGATTTGGAGTTTTATATTGCTAGTTGTTCTTCATTGTTGTTTACGAAATGGAGTTGGAATATGGGAATTTGCTATTGTGATGGAATTGATGTTTATGAGCAATTGTTGATGATGGTTTTGTAATTCGGGGCTATAATCGTGTTATTATTTTTGGGATTTGGAATTAACCATCAAAATTTTTGTTCTTCATTTTAACTTGTGCACACAAGGTGTTTGATAAATTGCGGCAATGGAAAATTGATCATTCGAAGCACCACCCTCCTCATAGGACGATGCTGGCACCGGCTCTAGCGGTGGAGGAGTACTTGACCTTTTACTTTTCTTGCATTTCATTTTTGTCCATTGAGGTCAATGTACGTCCTAAGTTTGGAGGGGGATTTACATTCAGTCTGCATTCATTGCTGTACTCTATTTTCTTGCTATACATTATGTTTTGTTGCACTTTTCTTTTCTTTGCGAAATTTTTTTTTTTAGATAGCCTTGCTTGCCGTAGTTTTTCTTTATTCGTGAATTTTCGTGCTTCTATTATGTGTGATACTGATGTTACGACACTGTCTTTCTCTCTGAAGAAGCGGGCGAGTTTTAGTCGAGTTGTAGTCAGTTATTTACATTGCCTTAGTATTGATTAGGTCCGAAATTTTTCGTGATTGTAGAGGACTTGGCAGATAAGAGACGATACATACTTGTTTTTAAATCCCCATCAATACGTTTGGCTACATTTTCCGGATAGTGAGTCGTATTGTTTCTTTAGTCGTGTTGGCACTTAAATTGAGTTTAGAGTCGGTCAGTTTTTCCCTAAAAGTCGAGATAATGTGTTCTATGAAGGGAAGTCTAATGTAGGGGTATTCGCGTGACCGTTGTTTACTCTCGCGTAAAGCAGCGACCACTGATTAGACTATTGATTTAGATATTTCACATGTGCCAATGATAGGAGCCTATGTAGGGGGCATTCGCGTGACCATTGTTTACTCTCGCGTCAAGCGGCAACCTTGATTCGGACATGCGGAAATTATGTATTCGAGTTGTTTCTCCATTGTAGACGGGAACTTAGTAACTAGAAGCATCCATGTGCCCCATGAGTGTCTTTTTACGTCAAACGGTTTCCTAATACATGAGAATGGAAGTTCCACCCTAGGATTATCCCGATGAAACATCCCGAGATCCTAACCTAGTGGTCAACTCGAATCGAATTCTTGAGCATATTTATATAAGGGGACACTGTCGAGGTTTAGTTGTTAGGAGACTCGTGAAAAATTGTGCCTTTAGGCGTGGAGCAGGACGAACTAGCTTGTCTATTTTAGCCTTTCATATTGACGGTCGATTCGACTCATGTTTTGTTAATCTTTGGTGAGTTTTCTTCATGAACAAATGATTAGGGTCGAACTTGATCACTTTGCGGTATCACTATTACGAGTGCGGCTCGCTTTTATGACACTCGTATTATTTAGAGAGAATGGCGGGATAGTATTGATTAGGTTGAACACTATGAGTTGCACGATGATTCACGACATTCTTTTATTGACTTTAATTCTTTTTGCTTGAGGACAAGCAAAGGCTTAAGTTTGGGGGTATTTGTTAGGCGTATTTTTATACGCTTATTTATCATTATTTTGTAGTATTTTGGAGTGTGAAATCATCTAAATGAGCTTTTAATGCCTTAATTTTGTATGATTGACAGAAATTGAAGTCGGAAGCTTAAACGAGGCAAAGCGGTAGCAGCAAAAGCGGACTATGAGCCGCGGCACAAGGAAAGCGAAGCGGCAAAGGAAGACACCGGTAGAAGGGCGAGTAGTGTACTGCGTGCCGCGGCACAGCCCATGTGAGCCGCGGCACGGAAGGATTTAATTACGCCCAGGTATTGATTTTGGCGATGTGCCGCGGCACGAGTTCGATGAGCCGCGGCACACTTAGCGGGTTTGGTACGTCTGCGCGGATTTTGGGCCGTTTGAAGCCGTTTCAACCAACTAATACGGACGCGATTTATGGAGATGCTGAGCTATAAATAGGGCTTAAGACCCTAATTTAATTATCGGGAATCATTGAATCTAAACCTAGGAGAGCTGAAGGCTGGAGACGAGAGAAGAGGAGGAAGCGAGAAGAATTCAAGGGGCGAAGGCGGGAGGCGAAGAGAGGAATCCGAGCTTCATCTGCGTTTGAATTTTATGCTTTCATTTATTTATTCTGTATTGTCGAGTTTTTAGTATGTCGGGCTAAAGCCCTAATCTAGGGTTTTGATGAAACCTTTATTTTGACGAATTGATTGAGATTATCGATTTATTACCTTTTTATTGAGTTTTCCCAATTATGTTTAATGCTTGCAATTATCGGCCAATAGTTGTATTGATTTAATCATTCACTTGAATCGGGAGAGGAGATTTGGTGAGAACTATTGGTGAGGACCGTTTTTATTCTGAGATAGGAATATACTCATAGGAACTACGTGGCCTTTAGGAGATTTCATGCTTTTGCCTAGCGGCGAGATAATTCACCTAGGGATAGAGTGCGTTAGTCGACGTTAGATAAATCTATTGACCTCGGGAGGCGGTAGAATATTTTAGCAATCTCGCCTTCAATAAATTGGGAAAAATATTTATTACGGATAATCAAGATTAAATTCGGATAAATTAAGGTGGATTGAGAACTCTAGACTTATTTATCATTTGATTCCTTTTATTCAAGCTATCGTTTTACATTTAGTCTTTTATTAATTCTTTTAGTTATTAATCCAAAACTTCGATAGTTCAAATAAAATTGGAATACGAAAGCGTCGGTAGTTAGAGATTCAATCCTCGTGGGAGCGATACTCTACATATCACTTTATTACTTGTAAACGATGAAGTGCACTTGCTTGAAGGCAATATCGCAACAAGTTTTGGCGCCGTTGCCGGATTGAATTTTTCTAATATCGACTTAAGTATTTCAGTCTTAATTTGAGCGTTTTATTTTTATTTTTGCGTATTTAATTGTGTTTATTTGTTTTCCTTTTCAGACCTTTCGTGTAGTGCATGAGAAGACTCGTGTGAAGGCCTACTACCTTTGGACACCGAGCTCGAGCGCACTCTAAGAAGGAATAAAAAGGAGAAAAGAGAGTTGCGACGACGGTCAAGATGGCCGAAAATATTGAAATCAAGGAGGAGACAACCAAGTGCGGCAAGTTCAACCGAACTCGCTCTTGGGATTATGCCATGCCGCAAGTCAACGCAAATTTTCGAATTCGGCGTCCCACCATCCAAGCTAATAATTTTGAGATCAAGCCCGCCATTATTCGGATGGTGCGGGCGAGCCCATTACGTGGATCGCCGAAGGGCGACCCGAATGCCCACATTGCTTCGTTCCTTGAGATATGCGACACATTTAAAACAAATGGTGTCATAAGCTGATGCCATCCGATTGAGGCTTTTCCCTTTTTCTTTGAGGGATAAAGCAAAGTTTTGGTTAAATTCCTTACCGCGGGTCGATTACAACATGGGAGAGGTTAGTGCAAGCCTTCCTTGCAAAATTTTTCCCACCCGGCTAAGGCAGCGCGGTTGAGAAAGCGAGATAACTACTTTTGCCCGATTCGATATGGAATCGCTCCACGAGGCGTGGGAGCGATATAAAGAATTACTTGAAGATGCCCTCATCACGGCATTCTGATTGGCTTCAGTGCATACGTTTTATGGTGGTTTGAGTGCTTCTACACGCACTCTTGTCGATGCGGCATCCGGTGGGACATTCATGGGAAAATCTATGGCGAGGCTCACGTGCTTTTGGAAGATATGGCTGGCAACGCTTACCAATGGCCGTGAAAGATTGACACCGAAGAGGGTAATGGAAGTTTCGAGCAATGATCCGATTTCCACCTTGTCGGCTCAAGTCGCCGCTTTGACACAACAACTCCGAACTTTTCGCACTGACCCGTTACCATTGAGGCGTGTAATTGGTGTAACGGATCACACCGAGTGCGGAATGTCAATTTGGAAATCCGTTCGAGCAAAATCGGATGGAGCAAGCTCAATTCGTAGCCAATGGAAATCGACAAAGCCATTTTTACCCCAGACTTATACTCAAGGGTGGAGGAATCAACAAAATTCTCCATGGAGAAATGGGCAAGCTATGAAGCCTCCACAACCTCACTTCGTGCAACCCCACGGCAGCCCCCTCAATCTTCAAAGGTATCGTTGGAGGATGCTCTTGCTCAATTGGCGGCTAACACAAGCCAATTCATGACCCACACCGAGACGACTCTTCAAAATCATTCAACCTCCATCCGAAATCTAGAAACACAAATGGGGCGATTGCTAATTTATTGTCTTCTCGGGCTCAAGGTGCATCCCCAACGCAGAAGTGAAACCCAAGGAAAATGTGCAAGCAATCGAATTAAGAAGCGGAAAGGAGTTGAAAGGGCGACTATTAATGACAAAGAAGCGGCGAGCGTGCGAGCGAGAAGGAAAAGGATGAGACGCCTAAGCCAAAGGAAGTATCGACTACTCAGCCCACTCCTCAAATTCCATTTCCACAGCGTTTTCAAAAGCAAAAGCTGGACAAGCGATTCTCAAAATTCCTCGGCGTTTTCAAGAAATTGCACATAAACATTACATTGTCACGACGCATTGGAGCAGATGCCGAGTTACGTCAAGTTCATGAAAGAGATCTTGTCCAATAAGCGGAAGCTCGAGGAATATGAGACAGTCGCTTTAACGGAGGAGTGCGGCGCTATTTTACAAAAGAAACTCCCACCGAAATTGAGAGATCAGGAAGTTTCACCATTCCTTGCATCATCGGAAATTCATCTTTTGAAAGAGCCCTATGTGATCTTGGAGCCAGTATAAATCTTATGCCCCTTTCGATTTTTAAAAAGGCTGGAGATTGGGAAGCCAAGCCGGCAGTCTCTCTACAATTGGCCGATAGATCCATCAAATACCCAGGGTGTGATAGAGGGCGTTTTAGTCAAAGTGGATAAGTTCATCTTTCGGCCGATTTCATCGTACTTGATATGGAAGAAGACCAAGATATCCCAATTATTTTGGGAAGACCATTTTTGGCAACAGCAGGCGAGCGTTGATTGATGTGGAAAAAGGAAAGGCGACTTTGCGCGTTCAAGAGGAGCAAGTAACCTTCAATATTTTTCGAGTAGTAAAATATCCAAGTAGCCCGAAAATTGTTTCCAAGTTGACGTCATTGACTCGTGCGTGAGTAGAACTTTTCGAGAAAATTATCCACCCGATCCATTGGAATCCGTTTTGATTGGGGCTGTTTCGAACCAAATGGAGAGCATGCCGCCTACGTACGACACATGGATGCTTCCCAATTTTTATTCGTAAACCATTCGAGGAGCTAGGAAGTTCACTAACTCGGACCCCTTCGATTGAAAAACCTCCAAAATTGGAACTCAAAAAGCTGCCACCTCATTTGAAGTATGCATTTACGGGGCGACGACTCCCTTCCGATTATTCTTTCGGCCACTTTAGCAGGAGATCAAGAAGCAAAATTATTAAGAGTTTTGAGGAGTACAAATGCTCTTGGATGGTCTATTGCGGATATCAAGGGGATCAGCCCATCGATTTGCATGCACAAGATTTTGATGGAGGAAGACTACAAACCATCTGTGGAGCATCAACGCCATTTGAATCCTAACATGAAGGAGGTGGTAAAAGTCGAGGTTTTAAAACTCCTCGACGCAGTATGATCTTTCCAATTTCGATAGTAAGTGGGTAAGTCCGGTTCAAGTTGTGTCGAAAAAGGGTGGGATAACGGTTGTTCAAAGCGATAATAATGAATTAATTCCCACGAGTTGTTACGGGGTGGCGTATGTGCATAGATTATAGGAAACTAAATAAGGCCACTAGAAAAGATCATTTTCCCTTGCCTTTTATTGATCGGATGTTAGATAGATTAGCCGGACACGATTTCTATTGCTTTCGATGGCTATTCGGGTATAATCGATTTACATAGCCCCGAAGACCAAGAGAAAGCAGCGTTTACATGTCCTTACGGCATTTTCGCTTATAGGTGCATGCCGTTTGGATTGTGTAATGCGCGGCGACTTTTCAACGGTGTATGATGGCTATTTTTCGACATGGTAGAGCGGTGTATTGAGATTTTCATGGATGATTTTTACATTTTTGGAGATTCTTTTGACATTTGTTTGGAAAATTTGCGGAAGGTCTTGCGAAGATGTGAAGAGACCAATTTAGTCTTGAATTGGGAGAAGTGTCATTTATGGTGCGGGAGGGCATTGTGCTTGGCCATCGAATATCCTCACATGGAATCGAAGTCGGCCAGGCGAAAATTGAGACAATTGAGAAGATGCCTCCACCCACTTCGGTCAAGGGGATTAGGAGTTTTTACGGGACACGCCGGTTTCTATCGCCGATTTATTAAGGATTTTTCAAAGATCACGGCATTTGTGCAACTTACTCATGAAAGATGTCCCATTTACTTTCGGAGTCTTGTAAAGAAAGTTTTGAGTTCTTGAAGAAAGCTCTAAGCACGGCACCGGTGATAGTCGCTCGGATTAGGACCTTCCATTCGAACTAATGTGTGATGCTAGCGATTTTGCCATTGGGGCTGTTTTGGGGCGAGAGACGAGGGAAGGTGTTTCATGTCATATACTATGCGAGCCGAACGCTCGATGACGCCCAAAGAAATTATGCCACAACGGAGAAGGAATTGTTGGCGGTGATATTTGCATTTGATAAATTTCGGGCTTATCTACTAGGAACAAAGGTGATAGTGTGGACCGATCATTCGGCGATAAAGTACCTTTTGGAGAAGAAGGATGCCAAACCAAGGCGATTCGGTGGGTGCTACTCCTTCAAGAATTCAACTTGGAGATTCGGGACAAGAAAGGGACGAGAAAATGTTATCGCCGATCACCTTTCACGTTTAGAGAGTTCCCTCGTGAAGTAAGAAAGTCATCCACAAATTATAGAAACCTTCCCGACGACTCTACAAGTTGGATTCAACACATGCGCCTTGGTATGCTGATCTAGTGAACTACTTAGCAAGTAAAACAATTAGAACGATCTCTCACGTCATCAAAAGAAGAAGCTAATCTCGGACGCTAAGTACTATTTGTGGGACGATCCTTTTCTTTTTAAGCGATGCCCCGATCAAATTATCCGTAGATGCATTCCAGATGAGGAAATCCACGGTGTCTTTGAACCATTGCCATGCATCGCCCTACGGTGGACACTTTAGTGGAAATAGAACAGCGGCGAAGGTCTTACGGTCGGGATTTTATTGGCGTCCTTATTCAAAGATGCTCACTCCTTTGTGTCTACATGTGATCGGTGTCAACGGACAGAAACATCTCAAGGCGACACGAAATGCCGCTGAACACCATACTTGAAGTCGAATTATTTGATGTATGGGGATCGACTTCATGGGTCCATTTCCCCATCAAACAAGAATCTCTACATTTTGGTGGCCGTGGATTACGTCTCCAAATGGGTTGAAGCGGTGGCACTACCTACGAATGGGTCCAATGTCGTAATCAAGTTTATCAAACAACATATCTTCTCACGCTTTGGGACTCCACGTGCTATTATAAGTGATGGTGGGTCACACTTCGACAACAAATTTCTTGATGCGGTTTTGAGAAAATACGGAGTCACTCATCGTGTTGCCACGGATACCATCCATAAGCAGTGGTCAAGTCGAGATATCAAATCGAGAGCTGAAGTGGATTCTAGAAAAGGCAGTCGGCTCGTCTCGAAAAGATTGGGCATTTAAACTCGATGATGCACTTTGGGCGTGCGGACTGCGTATAAGACACCTATCGGAATGTCGCCCTACAGTTGGTCTATGGAAAAGGTTGCCATCTGCCGTAGAGATGGAGCACCGTGCTTATTGGGCGATAAAGAAACTAAACTTTGATCTAAAATCCGCGAGGGAAGCGGTGTTTGCGGTGAGCGAGTTGGAAGAAATTCGCCACAACTCATACGAAAATGCAAAACTTTATAAGGAGCGGACAAAAATTTGGCATGATAAGCACATCACGCAGAGAGAATTTGTCCGGGTCAAGAGGTGTTGCTATTCAACTCACGCTTAAAGTTATTTCCCGAATTGCGTTCACGATGGTCGGGACCGTTCACCGTAGTTCAAGTGTTTCCACATGGTGCGGTAGAAGTTCAAAGAGATGGTCGAAAATTCAAAGTTAATGGACAACGGTTGAAGGCATACTTGGGAAATCCAATAGACACGCGAGAAAGCAGCGTCACCTTATCCACCCGGATGAATGCGAGAGAAGTCAGTGAAGACTATAAACTTAGCGCTTCTCGGGAGAGGCAACCCAGTATTAGTTGTAGATTCTTTGTTGTTTGCTTGCATTTTTAGAGTCTCTTTTTGTCTTTTGTCCTCTTGGATCCATCCTTTCCTCTCATTTTAATGAATTCGTGTAAAATTTACATGCGGGAATCGGCAAAAGGGGATAAATTCAATAATGGGCCGTGGCACGTCCAGTGAGCCGCGGCACACACACGGTGAGGAAAAATGGCGATCAAAGCGTACCTGTGCCGCGGCATGATCTTGCGAGCCGCGGCACACAGCCGAGTGGCACGCGGCACCGAGCCGCGGCACACTAAATGGTCAAGAAACGCCCAGGCGCTGTGCTTTGTGCGCGGCATACTAAAGGCCGAGCGGCACACTAAAACACTTGAGCCGCGGCATATGAAATCGAGCGCGGCACCGACGGCATATCAAAGCGTCCAAACCCGATGTACTTTGGGCGCGGCTCACTTTTATTGTGCGCGGCACCGTCGCAAAATAAGAGCAACGAGTCAAGCTCTTTGATCGATCGGCTTTGCATAGTATACTTCTTCCCTTCATTCCTTTCTTCACGCACACGATGAGGTTAGTCGGGTCCATTCTATCGATCTCCTTCTCAAATTCTCCGTAATTTTTGATTTCTAAATCATAGGTGATTATTGATGTGAAAAGATTTGGAGTTTTATATTGCTAGTTGTTCTTCATTGTTGTTTCGAAATGGAGTTGGAATATGGGGAATTTGCTATTGTGATGGAATTGATGTTTATGAGCAATTGTTGATGATGGTTTTTGTAATTCAGGGCTATAATCTGTGTTATTATTTTTGGGATTTGGAATTAACCATCAAAATTTTTGTTCTTCATTTTAACTTGTGCACACAAGGTGTTTGATAAATTGCAGCAATGGAAAATTGATCATTCAGAAGCACCACCCTCCTCACCGGACGATGCCGGCACCAGCTCTGAGCGGTGGAGGAGTACTTGACCTTTTACTTTTCTTGCATTTCATTTTTGTCCATTGAGGTCAATGTACGTCCTAAGTTTGGAGGGGGATTTACATTCAGTCTGCATTCATTGCTGTACTCTATTTTCTTGCTATACATTATGTTTTGTTGCACTTTTCTTTTCTTTGCGAAATTTTTTTTTTTAGATAGCCTTGCTTGCCGTAGTTTTTCTTTATTCGTGAATTTTCGTGCTTCTATTATGTGTGATACTGATGTTACGACACTGTCTTTCTCTCTGAAGAAGCGGGCGAGTTTTAGTCGAGTTGTAGTCGATTATTTACATTGCCTTAGTATTGATTAGGTCAGAAATTTTTCGTGATTGTAGAGGACTTGGCGAGATAAGAGACGATACATACTTGTTTTTAAATCCCCATCAATACGTTTGGCTACATTTTCGGATAGTGAGTAAATCTTGTTTCTTTAGTCGTGTTGGCACTTAAATTGAGTTTAGAGTCGGTCGGTTTTCCCTAAAAGTCGAGATAATGTGTTCTATGAAGGAAGTCTAGTAACCGGGGTATTCGCGTGACCGTTGTTTACTCTCGCGTAAAGCAGCGACCACGATTAGACTATTGATTTAGATATTTCACATGTGCCAATGATAGGGAGCCTAAGCAGGGGCATTCGTGTGACCATTGTTTACTCTCGCGTCAAGCGGCAACCTTGATTCGGACATGCGGAAATTATGTATTCGAGTTGTTTCTCCATTGTAGACGGGAACTTAGTAACTAGAAGCATCCATGTGCCCCATGAGTGTCTTTTACGTCAAACGGTTTCCTAATACATGAGAATGGAAGTTCCACCCTAGGATTATCCCGATGAAACATCCGAGATCCTAACCTAGTGGTCAACTCGAATCGAATTCTTGAGCATATTTATATAAGGGGACACATCCAGAGGTTTAGTTGTTAGGAGACTCGTGAAAAATTGTGCCTTTAGGCGTGGAGCAGGACGAACTAGCTTGTCTATTTTAGCCTTTCATATTGACGGTCGATTCGACTCATGTTTTGTTAATCTTTGGTGAGTTTTCTTCATGAACAAATGATTAGGGTGAACTTGATCACTTTGCGGTATCACTATTACAGTGCGGCTCGCTTTTATGACACTCGTATTATTTAGAGAGAATGGCGGGATAGTATTGATTAGGTTGAACACTATGAGTTGCACGATGATTCACGACATTCTTTTATTGACTTTAATTCTTTTTGCTTGAGGACAAGCAAAGGCTTAAGTTTGGGGGTATTTGTTAGGCGTATTTTTATACGCTTATTTATCATTATTTTGTAGTATTTTGGAGTGTGAAATCATCTAAATGAGCTTTTAATGCCTTAATTTTGTATGATTGACAGAAATTGAAGTCCGAAGCTTAAACGAGGCAAAAGCGAAACGCAAAATCGGACTATGAGCCGCGGCACAAGGAAACCGAGCCGCGGCAAAGGAAGACACCACCAAGGGCGAGTAATGTACTGTGCCGCGGCACACCCATGTGAGCCGCACACGAAGGATTTAATTACGCCCGGTATTGATTTTGGCGATGTGCCGCGGCACGAGTTCGATGAGCCGCGGCACACTTAGCGGGTTTAGTACGTCTGCGGATTTTGGGCCGTTTGAAGACAGTTTTCAACCAACTAATACGGACGCGATTTATGGAGATCTTTGAGCTATAAATAGGGCTTAAGACCCTAATTTAATTATCGGGAATCATTGAATCTAAACCTAGGAGAGTGAAGGCTGGAGAGAGAAGAGGAGGAAGCGGAAGAATTCAGGCGAAGGCGGGAGGCAAGACGGAGGAATCGAGCTTCATCTGCGTTTGAATTTTATGCTTTCGTTTATTTGTCTGTATTGTTAGTTTTTAGTATGTCGCTAAAGCCTAATCTAGGGTTTTGATGAAACCTTTATTTTGGAATTGATTGAGATTATCGATTTATTACCTTTTTATTGAGTTTTCCCAATTATGTTTAATGCTTGCAATTATCGGCGATAGTTGTATTGATTTAATCATTCACTTCGAATCGGGAGAGGAGATTTGGTGAGGAACTATTGGTGAGGACCGTTTTATTCTGTGAGATAGGAATATACTCATAGGAACTACGTGGCCTTTAGGAGATTTCATGCTTTTTGCCTAGCAACGAGATAATTCACCTAGGGATAGAGTGCGTTAGTCGACGTTAGATAAATCTATTGACCTCGGGAGAGGCGGTAGAATATTTTAGCAATCTCCGCCTTCAATAAATTGGGAAAAATATTTATTACGGATAATCAAGATTAAATTCGGATAAATTAAGGTGGATTCAGAACTCTAGACTTATTTATCATTTGATTCCTTTTATTCAAGCTATCGTTTTCTGTTTAGTCTTTTATTAATTCTTTTAGTTATTAATCCAAAAACCCAACTTCGATAGTTCAAATAAAATTGGAATACGAAAACGTCGGTAGTTAGAGATTCAATCCTCGTGGGAACGATACTCTACTTATCACTTTATTAGTTGTAAACGATGACGTGCACTTGCGTGTAGGCAATATCGCAACAGCGAGTATATGAGTACGGAGTTTGACGAGTTCCTTAAGGAACATGGAATAGTTTCACAACTAACACCTCCAGGTACTCCTCAGTTAAATGGTGTGTCAGAAAGAAGGAACCGGACCCTGTTGAACATGGTACATTCCATCTTTGAGCTATCTTGACTTGCCGATTTACAGTGGGGTATGCACTCCTGACTGCCGCGTATATCTTGAACAGATGTCCTTCCAAATCCGTTCCTAAAACTCCACATGAGATGTGGGAAGGAAGGAAACCAAGTCTTAATCATATTAGGATTTGGGGATGTCCCGCTTATGTCAAGAAAACTAAGGTGGAAAAGTTGGAAGCTAGGTCTGCGAAGGGACGTTTCATTGGATTCCGTGCAGGACGATGGGATATCTATTCTACATGCCCGAAGATCGAAGGATCGTTGTTGCTTTACAAGCACACTTCTGGAAGATGAGTTCATTCGGGAAGGCGGAGCGGTAGAAGTATTTCTTTAGAAGAATACAATGAAACTCCTCGAGAGACACTGTCAAGAAACTGGAACCGAACTTTCTGAAACACAAGTACAACCACCTCGTAGGTCTAGTAGGGTGTCTCATTTACCTGATAGGTATGGGCTTGTGCACTTGGAGGAGCTGGGTCTCCATGAGGTTCCAAGTGATAGCCAAGAGACCCCCCCAACAACCTATGACCAAGCGATGGTGGATGTAGACTCCGCGAAATGGCGTGAAGCTATGGAAGCTGAGATAGACTCGATGCATGTCAATCAGGTCTGGACTCTAGTAGACCGCCCCAAGGGCATAGTGCCTATTGGGAACAAGTGGATCTACAAGAGAAAGACTGATGGTGATGGCAAGGTTGACGCCTATAAGGCCAGGCTTGTGGCAAAGGGTTATACCCAAAAGGAAGGGATCGATTACCACGATACCTTCTCGCCCGTAGCCATGATCAAGTCTATTCGCATGATGCTTGCTATAGTTGCCTACCACGATTATGAGATATGGCAAATGGACGTAAAGACGGCTTTCCTTAATGGATTCCTCGAGGAGGAAATCTATATGGAGCGGCTAAAGGCTTTGTGTCCGAAGTCGATATTCGAGAAAGTGTGCAAGCTTGACGTTCCATTTATGGTGAAGCACGCGGCGCGTAGTTGGAACCTTCGTTTTGACGAGGCGGTCAAAGAGTTTGACTTCGTGCAAAATGAAGAGGAACCTTGTGTATACAAGAGGGTTAGTGGGAGCAAGATCGCATTCTTAGTACTATATGTAGATGACATTCTACTAATAGGAAATGATGTGGGAATGCTCGATTACGTGAAAGCTTGGATTTGAGTAATTTCTCCATGAAAGACTTGGGAGAAGCTACCTATATTCTTGGTATTCGACTCTACCGGGATAGAGCGAAGAGAACAATAGGTCTTTCCCAAGCCCTCTATATAGATAAAATCTTAAAGCGATTTAAGATGGATGATTCTAAAAGAGGGTTCCTACCGATGCGACATGGAATAAAACTCACCTTGAAGATGTGTCCTCAAAATGAGGAACAACGAAAGGAAATGAGTAATATACCATATGCTTCGGCCGTGGGTAGCCTTATGTATGCTATGTTGTGTACAAGACCTGACATCGCGCATGCTGTAAGCGTGGTGAGTAGGTTTCAGGCAAACCCAGGTAGGGAACATTGGACTGCTGTAAATAACGTTCTCAAGTACTTGAGAAGGACTAGAGATATGGTTCTTATGTATGGCGGTGGAGAATTGGATGTGGTGGGATTCACTGATTCGGACTTCCAAGGACTGAAGGATGACTCGATGTCCACTTCTGGCTACATATTTACTCTTAATGGAGGAGCAGTATCTTGGCGTAGTGACAAGCAAAGCGCGATGCGATTCCACTGTCGGTGAGTATCAAGCGGCCTCGGAGGCTTCGAGGAAGGGTTACGGATTAAGAAGTTTAGGAGAACTTCAAGTGATACCATGTCTTTGAAATTTGCTGTTCGCTATCTTTGCGACAACGACGGAGTAGCGCGAGCCAAGGAGCCGAGGTTTCACAACAAGACCAAACATATTGAGAGGAAGTATCACCTCGTAAGAGAATTTGTTCGCAAGGAATACATTGTCTTTGCCTGAGTAGACTCGGCCGACAACGTCGCCGATCCACCAAGCCACTTTCTCGGACTAGCTTGGAGCGTCATCGGAGAACATGGGTATTAGATACCATAGTGTGTGGCATTAAGTGCAAGTGGGAGATTGTTAGGAGTATGCCCTCGAATGCCACTCAGAGGATGTTGAGTGAGGGCATTGCACTTGTAATTATGTAAATCAATTATATAAGGGAATGAATGTTTCTTTATTTCTTGGTAGTTCTTGGCATTCCTAACTCGTAAATATACATATAGAAACTAGTCCGTGTATTTGAGAGCAAAACGTTCCACTCCTTATTGGATAAGGGGGTCGGCACTGGAAATATTTATAGCTCAAATACTTAATCGTTCGCAAGTCAATGAAACTTGGTAGGCGTTAAGTTTATGTGAAGACTTGTATGACGTGTTCTTTGACATGGAGAGTGCACATCGAGCGCTAATGATTAGTGGGAGCACACGTTATAGGTATGATAATTGGATTAGTATACTCGAACCGACTCACCCTCGATTCGTCACGGATTTCACTCGGGACGATCGATGACCGAATCGAAGGTTGTGATAGGTATTCGTGAACCTTAGACTTGAGGATTTAGTAGGGATGTGCTTGTGACGTCAAGATTTTCATTAGAGTAGTTCGACTCTATAAACCGGAAGGCGGGGTCAACCTCGACGTGCATCTTGGACGGCAAGTAGCGAGTCTCTTGAATACCAAGATAAATTCTTTCTCCGTTAGTGAGTGGGTTATATGTCTATGCGGTTATTGGCGAGATGAGATCATAAGTCTTTGGCAAAGCATTGGAGCTAGTTGTATTAGATACACGGCGGCTCGATGATCTCGATTTGCATTAACGCATGCATAGCGTCAATACGGATGGGGTTTGGTACCGTGACCCTATAACTTGATCGGGACATTTGAAAGAAGGGTTTATACGTATAGTGGTATTCACGACAGAATAGTTCTTGAATGATCCCAATCATTCGTTCTCAGTCGCGGTACAGTGTAGGCCACCAGGCTGGCTAGTTGGTGCTACTACTCTTTGGTTCCTCCCATTGCTGACTGAGACGGACCTACCGAGTCGCGCATTAGGATTGACGACGGAATAAATCGAGCTTAATCTCTCATTATGAATATTAGATATTTGATATCTAATTTGAGACATTGGATGTCTAAATCGATTTATTGGATAAATTGATTTACGGCCTAATGGATTAAATAAATTATTGGGTGATTAATTTAATTCATGAATATAATTATTTCTTGGAGAAATTAATTATATTATTTTGTATTTGATATGTTTAATTAATTGGATTAATTAAACAATATAAATACATCGAAACAGAATTGGAGTTTATCTGTTTGGACTCTCGAGTCAAAGCAGACCAAACTCGTCCGATTTCTTCTAGAGGCCGGCCCCCACCTTGATTTCCTACCTTGATCATTGTCTTGTTTTCTTGTTGGAAGACTTTTGACATATGAGATTTCATATATCTTATTATAAGGGAAAGGGAGATTGTGTGGGTGAAATATTATCTTGTGAATGATTTGAAGACCAAAATAAAACCTCCTTTTCTCTCCTCCTCGTGGTCTCACGGCATTTATCATTTTCAAAAGAGAGGGAAGAAAAAACTTGGTCTTGTGTTTTTCATCATTCACATTTTCTTAGAGAAAAATTGTTGAGAGATATATTATACACTTAGAGTGTAATAATAAAAGCTTCATCACTTGATTCTAGCCGTAACCTTAGAGGTTAATCGAGTGTTGTTGTTCCGATCGTTTTTAGCGCGTGGCAAGTAGAGACGCGGTGCTTTCGGCGTTGGATCGTTCAAGAGCTTGGAGCGGATTGGATTCGTAGAGATCAATCAAAGCTTGGGGAATAGCTCAAGAGAAGGTTACCATTTAATCAACGGACTTCGAGGGTTAGTTTCTTACAACTCTTGCTTTTCGTTTATATATTCGTATATACGTAGCTCGATTGATCCTCGTAGGGATTCGGATCGAATTAATTTTCGTTTTACCGCTTCCGCTGGGCCTTCGTTTTAGGCACCGAATCCCAACATCTAGTTTTATAACTGAATACATCATCATAAAGTATATTAACTTCAAACTACTATGTCAAATATTACAAACAATGAATACATCTCTCGATACTTTTAATAAAATATTTGTTACTTAATCATAAATAATAATACCTACTTTTTTATAAATAGATTACCATATATTTATTCTCGTGAATTCAGAATAAAAGCAACCATATACTTTAATTTAGGTAATCTTTCATGGATCATTTAATATTCAATTGCAATACCATACAAAATATCAAAAGAAAATTTACTATGAATCTCTAATAGTATTACTCAAATTACAAAAAGATTAGTATGCAGTATCCATCAGTTTTTTATTGAGTAACCAATCAAATATCATTTAGTATCCGACTACGTAATGACATATATTTCAAACACACATGAATAGAAATATCCACGTTCAACTTCATATCCCTACTCTTATTCTATAATTCTCAGAAAAAAATCAAAATCTATATTCGATGCCGCGGCGGTCGATTCAGCGGCGGCTCAGTTGACAACACGGAATGCGGCGATGGATAATGCATACCACGCGATCGAGTTGGCGTGGGATTCTGTGGTGAAGATTTTCACGGTGGCGAGTAGTCCCAGCTATTTTCAGCCTTGGCAGAAAATGTATCAGCGAGAAATCCACGGGCTCAGGTAATTAATTTTTTTCATCGCTGTTTAATGTTAGCTTGCTTAATTTGCGTAATTCAGTTCAATTGTAGAAGGATATTTAATTTCCCTTTTTACCTGACTATAGGCCCCCGCCCAAAATTTAGATTTAAAGTAAAAAGATTTTTTAATGTTAGATTAATTTGAAAAATTCTATCCACAAATACGATTCGATCCTCCAAAGTGCGTGTTTTGTGGTTTTAGTATATTTTTTTCCCGTACAGTAGAGCTTAAATATGTAATTTTTTGTATAGTTATTCAATTTTTATGGATTTAGGGTTATACCAGTTGAAGAGATATGCATTCTCAACTTTCGGTATTGGCGAACATTAATATACATTTTCGAATTTCAGTTGTTTTATGCTTAGCGGACTGTTCTTCTGTAAGATGGAGTGGAAAATTAGCTTTATATTGATGCTTATGATATGGAATTCCGGTTGTTTTACTGCAGGGTTTGTCATATCGGGAAAGAAAATCTTGACCAATGCTCACGTTGTGGGGGATCATACTTTTGTCCGTGTAAGAAGGCATGGCTCTCCTACCAAACATAGAGCACGTGTGCAGGCTATTGGTCATGAGTGCGATTTGGCTATCTCTTGGTGGTCGAAGATGAAGTTTTTCGGGAAGGGATGACCTTTCTGGAGCTTAGGGACATTCCCTTCCTTCAAGAGTCTGTTGCAGTTGTTGGTTATCCTCAAGGTAATGTGCATTTAACTTTCTCAAGGCACTACATCGGATATTCACTATCTTGTTCCTAATGAGATAGTTTACATTGTCGTTTGGAGCAGTTACTAGAAGAATTTCTTTTGGAAGAGGATTTTGGATTTATGTTGTGTAAAGTTGGGATTTTTTGTGTGCAAGTTTTAAACTTAAAAGCATTTGAAAAATCATTTGGTTAACTATGCCATAAATCTGTCTAGAGATTTAGTGAATAACTGAGGCTTAACTCTCTACTCTTTATTGATTTGTTATATCAAATTTTGTGACGGTGTTACCATGGTTAAGATATAGTGCAATGCACACTCTAGTGGAATTCCTTTGTCATGGTTATTAGTTGTTCTGTAATATTACCCTAACGAGGCATTATCCAACCCGTGCGATGCACGGTCTTTGGTTGAATATCTACGTGTTTTGTACGTAATGTTGGGGCAGACGGTTGAATGAGCAGATGGCAGAATTTAAATGCCTTTTAGAGAAGTTTATATGTTTTTTTATTGTTATTGTCCTTTTATTTTAGTCTATGTAATTAGTTATATGAAATGAGGCTTTACTAACCCGTATGTTGCTCCGGGGTTGTTTTTGGTTTATTCAACCCGTGCGATGCACCGATTGTATCTAAGATTTCATAGCTAAAATTTAACCATCTTGTAATTTATACTATCATTTAAAAATTCATTTTAATCACCTTGTGTATTAGAAGGTGCATTTGCATTGTGATGTTTATCATAACTTTTGTATTTAAATTAGTTTATTTACATTAAAAGTTACAATTAAAATAGTCTCTTCATATATTTACAATTAAAAGTTACAATTAAATCTCCCTTCCACATTAAATTAAGGGAGATAAGTATTATATAGTATAGATTCTCTATTTTCCTGGATTATTATCTTATATGCCTTGGTCGTGTAAGAAGATCAACCGTTTTGTGTTTTTGCTAAGCTTACTTTAGAAGTTAGAACTCATAATGGGCGCTTGTTTGCAGGTGGCGACAACGTTTCTGTTACTAAGGGGGTTGTCTCTAGGGTTGAACCAATACAATACGTGCATGGTGCAACACAGCTATTGGCAATACAGATTGATGCGGCTATAAATCCAGGCAATAGTGGAGGTCCAGCAATCATGGGTAATAAAGTTGCTGGAGTAGCATTTCAACATATTTCTACTGCAAAGAAATTTGGGTAAACACTTGCATACTGTGTATTTTCTAATTTATTTGGCGTATTTAAAAGTGGAGGAGTACAGCTAGAATTGCATCACAGCCTTGCATTTTAGGAAAACTTTGTTTGGGGAATGTCAATTTACTCATTTCAGAACTATCTGCAATTATATTATTCCTGTACCTGTGATAAAGCATTTCATTGCGGGTGTTGAAGAAACTGGAGATTATGTTGGGTTCTGCTCCACGGGTTTGTCTTTCCAGACTACTGAAAATGCCCAACTACGGGAACACTTCAAAATGCGTCCTGGATTAACTGGGGTGCTGGTGAATCGGATCAACCCAATATCTGATGCATACAGGGTTCTAAAAAAGAACGATATTATACTTTCATTTGATGACGTGCCCATAGATAATGATGGATCAGGTACCATTTAACTTGTCTGACATCAGTCTTCTCTCTGATTTCTAGTTTACAGTAATTCTGGTTACTTTTCTGATCTTTTACCCTTGGCAATTATGCTTGTGTTTGATGAGATTTCTTGACACTGAATAATTGGTTTATATCCATTACCTTAGTAAAGTACCTTGTTGATTTTTACAGTTTCCTTTCGGAAAAGAGAGCGAATAACATTTAGTCATTTAGTCACCATGAAGAAACCCAATGATACTGCTCAAATTAAAGTGTTGAGAGATGGTGAAGAGCATGAGTTCACTGTTACCTTTCGTCCAGTCAGTAAATTCTCTTCTTCATTGTTGTGTTCTTCAATGGCGAATTAACAGAAAAAAGTGGCTTTTCGAATCATCAATTATTTTTTGCATAGTTTTTTTTGACACATTCGGAGTATTCTCTTGTCCTGAGAAATATCATGTTCTATGCTGTTTGGAACGCATCTCATATCATACCAAACATGTTTCCTCATTTCGTTTTCTCCTTGGCTAGTTGGCTGACTTTATAAGTTTTGTCACTTGCAGTTACAGCCTCTTGTTCCTGTTCATCAATATGATAAGCTTCCATCTTATTTCATTTTTGTTGGTCTCTGTCTTTGTTCCATTGACACAACCATATCTTCAAGTGTATGGAGACGGTACAACACAACACCCCATCAACTGAGTGAACGACCTCTGAAAAAGCTGCCCTAAAAATATGGTCAACAATTTGTCATCCGAGAAAAAGGCACCAATGGTCCCACAATTCGAGGGGTTTGGCGCACGCAGTGCAACGTTTGTCCGACCCGGCAATTTTAGTCCTAAAGTTCCCAAAAAATGGCATCCGAAGGACTTTTGGCTGAGGTGGCATACAAGTCACATACCACATCATTAAAATTTAAAAATAAAAAAATAAATACACAGTCATATCCACATTAGCAAAAAAATTTTAAAAAAATTTAAAAAGTCTACAAAAAAAAAAGCATAAATCACTCTTATTCCCCCCCCCCCCCCTTTTTTTTTTTAATTTTTTAGACTTTTTAAATTTTTTTTCATCATTAACTTTTATAAAAAAAGAAAGAATCAAATTAAAAGAAAGTCATGCCCACGTCAGCAAAAAAATAAAAAAAATTAAAACTTGAAAAATTAAAAAAAAAAGGCATAAATCACTCTCATTCCCCTTTTCTAATTTTTAAAATTTTTAAATTTATTTTTCATCCTCATTAAATTTTATAAGAAAAAAAGAAGAATCAAATTGAAAACATCATAAAAAATAAATAATAATTAAAGAAGTCTAAAAAATAAAAGCATTAATTACTCTCATTCTCGTTTTTTTAATTTTTTAGGATTTTTTAATTTATTTTTCATCCTCATTAAATTTTATAAAAAAAAATAAAAAAAGTTAAGTCCACATCAACAAAAAAAATTAAAAAAATCTAAAAATATTAAAAAAATATAAACCACTCTCATTGCCCATTTTTTATTTTTTTTAGATTTCTTTAAATTTATTTTTCATCCTCATTAAATTTAACAAAAAAAGAAAAAATAATTTTTATTTAGGTTTTTTTCTTAAAAAAATCGGGAATGGGAGTGATTTATGCTTTTTTTTTAGACTTTTCTAATTTTTTTAATTTATTTGCTGATATGGATATGACTGTGTATTTTTTTTTTAATTTTAATGAGGTGGCATGTGAGTTGTATGCCACCTCAGCCAAAAGTCCTTCAGACGCCATTTGTTTGGGAGTTATTTATGCCTTTTTTTTTAATTTTTTTACACTTCTAATTTTTTTATTTTTTTGCTGATGTGGATATGACAGTGTATTTATTTTTCTTTTTTCTTTTTAAATTTTAATGAGTTGGCATGTGACTTGTATGCCACCTCAACCAAAAGTCCTTCAGACGCCATTTGTTTGGAACTTTAGGATTAAAGTTGGCGGGTCGAACAAAAGTTGCACTGCGTGCACCAAATCCCCAAAACTGCGGGACCATTGGTGCCTTTTTCTCTTTGTCATCCTCTCTCAGGTCCTCCAAATCTGAAACAAAAACACATGCAACTATAAATTCCCTTTTTACCTCCTACTCCATATTTAATACTTAACTCTTATGATCAAACTCATTATGCGAGCTAGCTTGAAGATATGATTTTATACTGTTCTTCTACTTTAATGAGCAATAAGAACATTTTGAATGTGATGCACCAGTACGGGTTACAAACGTCTTGCTGAGTATCACATATAATCTGATCACCATTAGCATTCAAGTCTTTCGAAGCATTTAGCTGATCCTAGAGTTTATTGGTTTCTTAAATACCGTATGTGTTTGTGAATTCCCCAAACGGTCTCGCTTTTAGTTTTGGTGCACAACGACACATCTACTTGAAAAAGCACATACATCGTACAAAGTCTTTATTTTTGTTGCATTGAAAAGTCCATTTCGCCAAAATGATTCAAAGATTTGTCATCTATTGTAGTTACATTGTCTCTCTTCTCCCTCTCTGTCGTGCCAATAATAGCCATTTTGTAGGTGAAGAAGCTGAATGGCATCAAAGTGGATAACTTAGAACCATTTGAAACAGCTAGTGGAAGACGATAGCAAGGAGAATGTTACATTTGATTTAGATGATGGATTCGTAATTGCGTTGAACTATAACAAGGCCAAAATAGCCACATCTCGTATACTTGAACTTCACAAAATACCATCTGCCATGTCTGCTGACCTCATCTAATACCAAGAGAGAGTTGTGGCTATATCAAGATTGTCTGTTTCCTGCTAAAACCAATTTCATGGCTATTTGACATTATTTTTCGGACCTCAAATTTTTTGATTGCCATTTGTGCTGATATATATATATATATATATATATATATATATATATAGGAAAAAGATCATATGAAAACTAATTACCTTGTGAAATCTAGAAACTTTTGTAGGTCATTGATATTAGTGATCTAACGACTGTAGATGAGTAGGATTATATGCATTTATGTATTTTTTTATTGTATTATTATTGCATATCTAAATACCAGAAGTCACAACAAATAATAACAAATATGCAATGAAATTGCTTAATAATGCAATTGGTTTCTAGATTTCACCATTAAGAGGGTATATATATATATATATATATATATATATATATATATATATATATATATATATATATATATATATATATATAGTGGTCGGTGAGAATGCAATTTAAATTAAGAAATAAGAATGAATTTCATCCATAGATCTTGATGAAATTTGATGCATATAATGCAATATTTTAATGCATCGATATTTTGATGTATATAATGCATATTTTAATGCATTGCACGAAATGCATATATTTCATGCATAATTAGTACAAATCTCATGCATATTATACATCGTAGAACCTTTCTTCAAGGATCTACCAGGTTGGTAGCAAAAATCGAACATCTCAAAAATGCCTTTAAGGCTAAAATGACTCAGTAGATCGATTTGGTCTTTCAATAAATACACACAACTCAATCTCAATACATGCCCACGCAGGGGTCGAATACAATACACTCCCGTACAACGGGAAAGAATACTGTAGCGGAAATAAAATTCAACTGAACCAATACAACAACGTACGAGTCCTCTTGTGATTAGTATCGATAATCTCTCATCATCCTTCATGCCGACCCTGTGCTATGCTCCCCAAAACCTGAATGCAATACAAACATCCACCCCCGATTTCTTGGGGGTTAGCAAAATTCCATTATTTTGCTAGTGCAAGTACAAAGTGCAAATAAGAGTCATACAAATCATATTCCAAGAATAACAATAGCCAGAAATCCCCAAAGATTCAAACATAACGAAAAGTACTTCCTGAGGCAAGAGTTTGAGTAAAACTTTCCAAAAAAATTAAAGATCATAGTTCAGGGGAACAATTTACAAAATGATTTAAAAATGTCATCGGGAGTTTTAATAGAAAACAATTTAGGATTATCAAATCCTTCTCGTTCCAAAATCAACAGGGGTCACAACCCAAAGATTTGTTTTCTCGAATAAAACCAACAACCATTCACAGAGTCATAACCCACATCACGTGTCCTCGACGGACATAAAATCAACACAACATAATCACCCAAGATACGCAAATCTTGGTCACACGTCCAAGGTACTCGACCTGGCAAAACCATTGGATAAGGTCACACAAATACAACACCAACTCGTGAATCCAGGGCTATATCATTAGATTCCCTCGAGGCCTCGTCCGACCCTCCCAAGTTGAGCAAAACACATTCACAAATCATATACACACCAGCGTGATCACTTGCCACGACATCTCACGGTTGGATCAGTCACTTGTTGTCTCCTGACCACATGATCACAGGCCATGTGTCACCGTAGGTATTTTTCGGCGCTCACAGTTGGATCAATCACTTGTTGCATATTGACCGAATGATCGCAAGCCATGTGTCACCGTAGTTTTTCTTAGGCTCTCACGGTTGGATCAATCGCTTGTTGCATCCTGACCACATGATCGCATGCCATGTGTCACCGTAGGCCCCGCCCACATTCACACATTCACACACATAGCACAATACAACAAAGATATCCAAACAATTCACCCAAAGGCATCAAACACTTAGCAAAACACCACGTTAAACCACAACGCACTGAAATGAAGCAATATATGTACACACGCATTACCAAGCGCAACATCAACACCAAACATACCCATAGGATTCAGTCATTTAAGAAAACACACCAATCACAACATATACACGAATTTGAAAGGGAGCCTTTAACGAGGCTAATCGAATCTTTGAAAGTTCATTTCAACAACCGAGCAAACACATTTAGACGATCACCGATCATCATATCCACAAAACAAGAAATGTATGGACAAGGTACTTGCCTCGAAACCACAATCCCAACGAGACGACGGATAGGATGCGGTCGATAGCCCCGAACTCCCGAACACTATCAAGAACACGATAGCACCGCGAATACTACGAGAATAACACCACACGAATTATCAATCACCAAACGGGATTCAACTCGAAATCCTCGAGAACCTATAATCCTCCGGAAGGAACAATAAAATCATGATTACGACGAGGATCAAGACCAAAAACAACAGAGATTACAACAAACTATCGAAGGAAAACTCATTCGAATATCTGATCGAACATCAAATGTTCACTACACCTCAAGAACACCGAAATCATCCTTCAGGTTGAAACGAACCGAAGATATGGATATACAATCCATAAAACATGTTTAATAACAACATCTAACATCAATCGATTTATCAAAATCGGATAGAAAACGAAATCAAGAACAAAACTCCCAAAAATATTCAACTGTTATTTAATAACAACATCTAACATCTAACATCTACTTGTATGATTTTTTCCCAACAATAAGAACGCAACTTAGATTCTGTTTAATTATTCAACTGTTATTCCCCATATTTTCTCTTTGAAAGGTTCAGTTTATAGATGGAAAATACCAAGATTGATCAATTACGACGGCATAGGCTTTATCTACTTATTAATCTTGCTTGATTCAATGATGGAAACAAATAAGCCAAAGAAAGAGCTACCAAGATTAAAGCACGAGCATAATGAAATTCGGAATCTAAACTGCAATTGTGATGATTAAAAAGCTAAAAGAGTATTAAACAAGATAGACTATATCAGTTTTTTCTCAGGATCCCTAATTATTGAAACATCCAAAGTTCACAAAAGAAAAAAATGAAAAGGAAACATGATAAAGAATGCCACAGATAGAATTTCAGGTGATGTGAAGTGAGCAATCAAACTGTATCAATAATACCCAGTAGAATTCAAAAAACACAACAGAAATTGGTCATACCTACTTTCCTAAGCCAAAAAATAACAAACTTAAGACAGGTGTGGATAAACAATGATTCAAGAGGCAGCATAAGTATTTCAAAATAATATTTTAAGGAAAGAAACTAATGAAACAAAGTTATATGAGATCAAAATGGTATCGAAACATCCACTTCATCACAAGAAGGAAAAAAACACATGTATAACAATAAAAGATCAATAATGAATAGAATGGCTTAGGTTAATTGCATATTATTGTTAAAATGTATTTACTACAAGAAACATAGTTACTCAGAAATTTTCTTGAGTTAAGATCCAAGGAACACATGACATAATGAGTATGAACCGAACTAAAACGGCCACAACAAAATTCACAAGCATAGAAAACGAGAGCTAACGATGAAGAGGTTGGTCATACAGAAATTTCTAATCACAAGATCATAAATCGAACCAGTAAGAACATGGTTCAAATTTGTAGAATTTTAAGCAAAAAAAGGTCACAGAATTTGTTAGACAGTTAAGCTGATACCTAGAAACTTAGTTATATAAGCAGGCACGAGGTACCTGAGTATTACCTCTTTAGTTTTACACATTTAGTGCTTTATACAAGTTCCTTTAGCTTCTTCTTCTTCTTCTTCTTCTTCTTCTTCTTCTAAAACTTCATCTATTTTTGCCATCGATATATCTAGTGCTGAGTTCTTTGCCAATCCAATCATAATATGGCATAACAAAACTGTCAAAGAGCAGTTCCCTTTTCAACGAGATTCATTATTTCCAAGAATCTCAAAATTTGCAGTCTAGTAAGTAATGTTGGAGAAGTGACGATACTTGAGATAATGTACTTCCCTTTATCAAGGAAGCCCTAAATAGTAAATACTATATTTACCCTACTAATTAAGAATCTATAATAAACAATCTAAAACAAAATTTACCATACTTAATATTGTATGCAATCAAGAGTTAATGATATAGTGTGTGTATGTAATATAGATATCACAAAATTGATCATATATACACAAATATATACTCACATGGCTCCAAACTCCCATTGCAATCAAACAAAAATAAGATTGAATATATATATATATATATATGTTATAATAAGCCTTGAAAGTGACATTTCAATTACCCTTTTATTTTTATATAGTGTGAATGACTATTATACCCCTGATGTAATTATGTAATTACGATTGTGCCATCTGAAGTTTTCCTATAAATAGGGCTTCAGTTATTAATAAAAAATATACCTGAGAATCATTCTCTAATTTCTCTCTCTAATTTCTCTCTTTATTATTTCGATTTTATAACACGTTATCAGCACGACTCTAACCAAATGAGTAATATGACAAGAGTATGCTCTACAGTTGCATCATATAGATGATCCTCTGTATCAGAAATTGCATTATTACAAACAAACACAATGCATCCAAACTCTCTCTCTCTCTCTCTCAAATGCGTAGCCTGAAACTCCACCTTGTGCCGCTGGCACGCCCCACATCCCTCCTCCATGACCGGCAACGTGAGTGGTGGCGCCAGATCCTTGACCCGAGCGGGGAAATCGTCAACAGATGGAACCGTAGTTTCTTCCTCACCTCACTAATTGCTCTGTTCGTGGACCCCCTCTTCTTCTACCTGTTGGGCTTCAAGTCGGATCACAAATGCCTCACCATGGATTACGGTTGGGCCGGATTCCTCGTTACTACACGTACTACCATTGATTTTTTTTTTCAGCTCTCCAAATTGCCATCAAATTCCGCATCTCTCTCTCCACACTACATGGGTCTCTCCAAGATACACAAAAACAAAAAGCGCAGGTGAATGAAATGAGGAAAGAAAAACGAAGTATTTCTCCATGTGTCAATCCCCTTCTCTGTCTTCATACAAATTCTAAAAAAAAAAGGGGAGACTTAAAAGAGAGAAGAGATATTGGTCATGAATTTCAAACGATGATAATTAGAGCCCTCTAGGATGAATTCTGAATTCTTGAGAGCTCACCTTCACCGCCGCTAGATCCCGTCGCCCGCCTCCGACGGCGGCTGCTTTTCTACCAAAGTTTTTCCTTTTAAATTGAATCACATCCAGAAATGGTCGTTCAAACTTTCCTAGGGAGTATAGTTAAAAAGTATTTCACCGGCGTTGTTCAGAGTCACCACCGACTCCATCTCCCAAGGCCGTGAATCCCCCAACCGGGTCATGTCCTCAACCCTGATCTAGTTAAAGCTCTCACCCCCGGCGACAAAACATACCAGTCTATACGGGTCGGATCCGGCAATCATCAAGGCGTTCGCGAACACCGGGATCGGAATCATGGTCGGAGTATCCAACTCCGCCATACAGGGTCTGACATCAGATCCGAATATCGCAAAGAACTGGATCGACTCATCATCTAAGTTTCAGATCTGTGCAAGTTTATAGCCGGAGGCTACAGTGGCGAATTTTTTGATGGCGGCAGTGGAGCCGTTGACCGACGACAGCAACGAGGTACTGTATGTATGTGTCTATGTTTTAATAAAAAATAAAGAAGGTAACGGAGAAGAGGCCCAAGCTGAAGAACACATAACGAAGACACAAAATAAATAAAAAAAAAGAGAGAGAAATGAAGATGACAGCACATAGCGGGTTGTCCGCAAAAGCAGAAAAAAAAAAAATGAAAACTCATTCATGTTTGAAGTAACCCGAAACTGACAAAGAAAATTTGATAAAATAATAAAAGAATAAAATATTCTTTTAATTTATTGAATTATACATTCGTTTTTTTTACATATAAGATAATATGTTATCAGAATTAATTTTTCTTGATACCATCGTGACTCATTTCACGAGAGCTTCAATTTGACACTAATATTGATATGAGTGTTAACTCTTTTCATATCTGTTATTATTTATTAAAATATACGAATTAATATCTAACCCCGGAAATCGTAAAGATTTATGAATACATACCATTACACTTGCTATTAACGGCAGTCGATATTTCGACCTATACCTTGACGATGACTATTTTGCGGAATTGATTGGACGATCCTCCTCTGGTAGAAGCAGTTAATTATTTTGCAGTTTAAATTATGTCTCTTACTTATCTCAAAGTGGTGGTTTAAAACCACATATTTATTGCGTTTATTTTATATAATTATAATTCCTCCCATGTGATGAGTTCAATTATCAGAAGACAGATGGTTTTACATGTACGCAATTTATATACTATATCACCATCATGGTTGGTTATACCACATGAATGATTCATAAATCCTGCTCTCGAAGAAGAAGCAGTTGATAAAAATAAATCCTACTCTGGAGAAGTAGTTGATCAATTATCTAAATCCTGCTCTCGAAGAAGAAGCAGTTGATAAAAAATAAATCATACTCTGGAGAAGTAGTTGATCAATTATCTAAATCCTGCTCTCGAAGAAGAAGCAGTTGATAAAAATAAATCCTACTCTAGAGAAGTAGTTGATCAATTATCTAAATCCTGCTCTCGAAGAAGAAGCAGTTGATAAAAATAAATCCTACTCTGGAGAAGTAGTTGATCGATTATCTAAATCCTGCTCTCGAAGAAGAAGCAGTTGATAAAAATAAATCCTACTCTGGAGAAGTAGTTGATCGATTATCTAAATCCTGCTCTCGAAGAAGAAGCAGTTGATAAAAATAAATCCTACTCTGGAGAAGTAGTTGATCGATTATCTAAATCCTGCTCTGAAGAAGCAGTTGAAAGAAATAAATCCTACTCTGAATAAGTAGTTGATCAATGATCCTGCTCTCGAAGAAGAAGCAGTTGATGGATATAATATCCGATCTCCATGGAGAAAATTGAGCAAGTGATACCATAAGCTATCACCGATTAATTAAAGAAAATCCCATGCAAACTGCATGATGGGATCATTTGACAAGTGATATGAAAAACTATCACTAGAAAATAATTGCTCAATAAATCCCATGTTGATTATATCACATGGTGGGATCATTGAAATCATATTGATTGAAAATATTCATGGGGAAACATATATCACATATTCGTGATAATAATATAAAGGCAAAAGATGATCTTATTATTGCTGGAAGAAGCACACAAAGTAGTCGAAGTGAAAATATCGAAACTAGCTGAAAGGCAGTAAACACTATGAAACGCAAAAAAGAAAATACATATGAAACCCATAAAAAGAGAAGGGGTGCGTCTCGAGAGTATAAAACTCTGTAACTCTGCCACCCCCTGGCATCAGGGTTTATAATGAAAGATCTAAATGATCTAAACTTCTTTTTCGTTTGGCGCCAATACTTTGTGGCTGATGAGCTTTGACTTCCAAATTCTTAACTGAAATATATGCCTGAAACTTTATAAGTAGATCAGCAACAGTGTCAGCATATATTATTATATCTCGTGATGACTGAGATATAAACTTGTGATCTACTCCTTGATCCAGAAAGGCAAGCAAATCGCTGAAAAAATTATTAATATTCAACAAACCTATAGGTTTGGTATGGAAGTCCCGCTCAGCCCATGACGTGATGTTGAATATCTCATTGAGTGTGCCATAGCCACCTGGAAGAACAATAAAGGCATCACTATTATTCACCACATACATCAAACTATCATGCACAGACTGTGTTTGAAGCATCAACCCAGTTGAACCCCCTATACTACTGGTTCTAACTGTGGGATAGTGTAAGGCACTTGTTACTCTTATTCTCCCATTTTGTGCAGCCTCTAAAAGATAACCCAAAAATCTATAATTACTCCCACCATACAATATATCGATTTTGTGTTTTCCTAATTCTTTTACGAATTGATATGCCATATCTATATGCTGGATATGACCTATCAATTTGGATCCACCTAAAATACATATAGTTTTAATTGATGAGATCTATATGAGAATTCTGAGAACTCCATCTTTCTACACTAGACTTTCAAAATTCTTTTATGAGATACATTTTCTGATTTTTGGATCCCAAATTTAAAGAACAAACTTCTTTCTAAACGACAAATGACTTCACTATTTTCATTGAAAATGGAGCGGCAGATAAGTCATTACTTTTGACAAAATTGCAAAAGAAAACGAAAGATATGATATTATATTTTTCAATGAAAATGATGTTACCGATCGAAAGCTGAGAAATTTAAATATTGGAAAATAATATTCATCAACTTGCATTATTTTTTCTATTACCTTATACCAACTTTGATAGAACGGACTTACAAACTGGATCTTTTGAGATTAATTTTTTCATGACTATAACGTTTCCGTTCATCCTTAAAATTGTATCCACAAAGCCATTAGTTCACGATGAACGTATCCACTCGGATGTGCATCAAGAATCCGTTGAATATCATGATCCATAGATTCCTTACTCAATCCATCCTTGATAAATGCTATTTTATCTTCTCAATTTTTGGATAAAACTCCCACAGATTTGTATCGTGTGTCACATGTCCATCGAGCACATTTATAGCACCCACCTAATCTTTTTGCTCTCCGTTTCTTTGCAAAACTACTCTTACCTGTACCTGGCATGTACTTAAATGAATTTGAAAATTCGCCAGATAATCGAACTTGTGCTTCGATCAACCATCGAATATCTTCTGGGATGCCATTTCTCATTAGCACCCTTAATCTTTCGAGTCGAGCTCGATAAATTCTTTTTATGATATTCACTGGAAGAGATGGGTAATATTTACGAAGATTCGAAAGCATTGAATCCATTATGATATTCAAACCCTCGGTATGGATGATTGTGAATACAATGATAATCTATTTATAGATTGAAATTACGCGTATGAGATTTGACTCCGCGTCCTGAAGCGTATGAACTACGGCTCTATATATTTGAATAATGAAAATAATATGACATGTGGGAGCGGCGACTCCATGTTGATAATGATGTGCAATAATGGCACCGAAAGATGATGTGATATACCGGTAAAATATCTATATGGTGATACAGACACATCATGTCTTCAAATATTTGTTCTCGATTAATATCACTACTAGTTAATATTGGGAATGAATCCCTAATAAATTTGGAATATATTAAGGGGGAGTATGAGCCCACTTCCTCTACATGTGAACTACTAGATATTATGGATCCACTAGATAGTCACATGTTTCTATGACTCGTAATCAGAAATTTACGAGATAATTTGCTCACGGTTTGAGCATATATTCCAGATCAAATTAAGCTAGTAATATATCCCAAATAAACTTGAATAGATCCCAGAAAGGATCAAGATATGCGCATACAAGTGGGATATCAATTGGCATACTATTTAGAGTCCTCCAACCAATATCGAGAACATAATATATAAACTCTCATGACTGAAGATGAATACTGAGATACTGGCATATGTGTTTGGTGCTCAAGAAATCTCTTAGCATGAGGGGGAGTATTGATAGTTGGAAATATATGAAATGCATCACATTATATCCTCACAACTGAAATATGAACTTGAAAGTTCAAAGATGCATGACAGATTATTAATCTTTGGTACCAACTACAACTGCTTTGATAAATACATAATAATTCCCCGAATATGAATCAAAGCAAATGATAAAAGGAGGCATATACTTTTGAGAAGTATATAGACATAATCCCAATGGGTGATTGATAATGAGATATCTCGGCAAGTTATATTGCCATGGGGAAATAAATATTAAAAAGTGTCGACACAATATAGCGCTATGAATTGGAAAGAGGATATCGGAAAGAGGATATCGATAAATGGTATGATGATATCCATGACTGAAATATGGATATTGGAAATGAGGATATTAAATCCATGATTTGTGAAAATGCGGATATTGAAATCCATCGAAATTGAAATATATGCCCTTATGATAGATAGAAACATATGGGCTTACTGAAAGTGACTCGTAAGGAGATTTTGAACATATTATCAGTACGTACAGTCACTCAAAATAAAACGTTGTGAACGAAAATTATATGCTGTACTCTTTTCCTTGATTGAGGTTTTTATCCCACTGAATTTTCCCAGCAAGGTTTTTAACGAGACAGCCTAATCACAACAAATATGGAATCCCTAAAAGAAATTTGGAATATATTGCAATGAATATGAGTCCGATATTACAAACTGCACTGAAAATGATACTAGTACTAATCCCTAGAGGATCATTGAAATGCTTGGGGCATATTTATATAAAATACGCGTTGCACTCTTTTTCCCTTGACTGAGGTTTTGTCCCATTGGGTTTTCCTAGCAAGGTTTTTAACGAGGCAACTGGAATGGCGTATTAGTATGAATAATGTACTCTTTTTCCTAATAAGGTTTTAACGAGGCGTATTCATGGCATAATGAGGAACACTATAAAGATCAAGATTATTCCTCAAAGTTTGAAAATGGAAGGAGTAGTTGTACTCTTTTTCCTTCGATCAAGTTTTTCCCACTGGGTTTTCTTGACAAGGTTTTAATGAGGCAACACATGAATACTCCAACGAATGATATACATGACAGATTCACTCAGTTTTTATCCCACGAGGTTTTACTAAGACTGCACAAGAATATTCATACAAGAACTATCGAGATAAGGGGGAGCAAATTTACGAGATCACCGATTGCTGAAGTTTTATCCCACTGAGATTTCCTACCAACATTATGATGCAACATAATATGATTGCTACAAGCTCCAATACAAACATTTTGAAAGTTTTTCTCCCATTGGGTTTTTCTTCAAACTAGTTCAGCAGATATTTATGTAAATAGTCATTCAAGGGGGAGTGTTATAATAAGCCTTGAAAGTGACATTTCAATTAGCCTTTTGTTTTTATATAGTGTGAATGACTATTATACCCCTGATGTAATTATGTAATTACGATTGTGCCATCTGAAGTTTTCCTATAAATAGGACTTCAGTTATTAATGAAAAATATACCTGAGAATCATTCTCTAATTTCTCTCTCTATTATTTCGATTTTATAACAATATATACTCTCTCTCTCTCTCTCTCTCTCTCTCTCTCTCTATATATATATATATATATATATATATATATATATATATACAAACACACACACACATCCATATGACCAGGTCAAGTCCATGATCCACCATGGTCTTGGCCCGATCTTCTAGTACTTTAGCCACTAAACTTCAATTGCCCTATCAAATTATTCAATTAACTAATCAATCTACTTAACTAATTTAACAAATACCACATAATCGATAGGTAATTTTTTAAGGAAATATTTAATTAATTAAACAACCATACTAGTGAATTTAACTAATTATTCAGCAATATATTTGATTCACTAGGTTATGATAATTTATCCGATAAATTTGAACATTTAATGTCCAATGGAATAAGATCAAATTAATTCATCTCAATTCAACAATATGAGGATCCAATGAATGTTAGTAACACCTAGCCCACTCCATAACCCATACTATAACCCAATTCAAAAAGGATACGAATCATTCCAAACCTTTCATATTAGGAATATTATATATGTAAACTCTCCAATTAGATTTCCAAATCATATTTTACAATAACATCATGAATGATTGTTAACATAAAAAACAAAAAAACAAATACCCCATCGGTCCCTTAATACTAGTCCTGTTTGGAAATAAAATTCATCCCATAATACATGTCATTTTCTATTTTTCATGCAAATTTGTAAAAAAATTCCAAGAATACCCTTAATTTATTATGGGCTTTTTAACTTCAACATATACAAACGCATTAATTAATATAGCTACTTTATTAAATTAATATAATATATAAAGGCAAATATGAAATTAATTAATTATCATTAAGTTTTCTTAATATTTGTGTAGTTTTGAAACAGGACAACATTAAGGGACGGAGGGAGTAAGATACAGTATAACAAAGACGATCACGTGCAACGTGAAGTTTGCTAGCTAAACAAGTACTCCCTCCGTCCCAGACTTAATTGCTACTTTTTTCTGGACACGGGTATTAAGGTTAGAGTTGTTTATTAGTATTGTGTGTAATAAAATGTTATTTGAAGAGGGGTAATAATGAAATCTGAAATTGTAAGTAAAATGAACTTTTCATTAAGCAAGGATTAGTTCTACAAAGTGAAACTGTACAAAAAGTACACAGTAAAGTGGCCCATTTCAGCCGCAAAAAACAATGTTCAGTTTTGGAGGGTGCAACAGTGCACGATTTCCCTCCTAAAAAGTGTACAGTACATATTTTCATGATTCCCTCCGAAATTTATCAAAAAAAAAAGTCTTAAATTTCTCTCGAACTTGAAAATGCCATGGATAAGCTATCTTAATACAAGAAAAGGGGATATAATTTTTCACAATTTAACATGAGTACTTTCCATGATAAATTTTTCAATAATACGAGGGTATTGTTTTCTGGAACCAAGATATGGTCAAAATTACTTTCGATGCTATTGAGGATTACCAATGATATTACTTTATCATGGTTCGAGTTGAATTTAGACAGTAGATGTAAGTCCTCTAAAAGTCTACTAGTGATAAAACCTAATTTGCATGCCATATCTATATATGTATACAAATATATGTATATTTATAGATATACACACATAATTCTAGGAATATATCTATACACGTATTATGCAGTTAAGTAGGTCTCTTATACCGCAATATAATTATAATTCAACACATTTAATACTGAATCAGCCTTTAATACACCACCAACAACCTGCAAAAAAAGCCAACAGAAACATTGATGAGCATGTCTTCATCCCAAGTGAAGACGAAAATAAATTGGCTCAATTCCTACTTGAAGGGAGCAGTGATGGCGTACTTGAGAGAGGAAAGATGACAGACGCTGCCAATTTATTCAGAGTGTCTCGACGGATCGTCACCTCCATTTGGGCTGCAACAAAAAAACAAATGGAACAAGGTAAACCAATTTCATTGAAATCTACAAGGCTTGGAGTACCACAAAAGAAACATTGCATATTTGATGAAGATGCAGTGAAGAACATCGAGTTCAAAGACATATCAACACTAAGCGATCTCGCTACAGGTTTGAATACAAGTAAGAGTACAGTATTTCGATGGATTAAGGGAGGCCTAATCAGACCACACACTAATGCTATTAAACACTCTCTAACAGATTTTAACAAGCTTCAAAGGATTCAATACTGTTTGAGTCAAATGCATGTTGATTCAGATAACAAAATCATGTTTAAATGCATGATAAATGTTATCCATATTGACGAGAAGTGGTTTTATATCACCAAAAATACGAACAGGTACTACAAAATACCTTTCAAAGCTGCTCCATATAGGAGCTGCAAAAGCAAAAGGTTTCACACAAAGGTGATGTTTTTGTGTGCAGTGGGTAGACCCCACTATAACACAAATGGTGAGTTGTTGTTTGATGGAAAAGTGGGAATATTCCCCTTCACATTAGAGGTATCAGCTGTCAGAAACAGCAAGAACCGGGTACGAGGTACTTTAGAGATAAAAAACATTGAGTCCATCACAAAAAAGATCATAAAAGACTCCATCATCCATCAGGTGATCACACACTTAGTCTCTTAAACATTGTTGGTTACTTAACTTATTTAATCCTCACATGTTAGTCTCCTAAACAATGTTGGTGACTAATTTTATACAGGTGATCCAAACACTCAAGTCTAAATGGCCAAAAAATACAAGCAAAGAGATATTTATACAACGAGATAATGCTAGACCTCATATTGCAAACACGGATGCAGATTTTAGAGAAGTTGCAAGCTCAGATGGATTCAATATCCAACAGATATGTCAACCCCCGAACTCCCCCGACACAAATATCAATGATTCAGGATGATTCAGATCCATACAATCATTGCAACAGACAAAGAAAGCACATAATGTGGAAGGACTAGTTCAAAATGTTGCTGATTCATTCACAGAACTACCAACGACTACCTTGAACAAGGTTTCTCTAACTTTGCAGGGAATTTGCATTGAGATATTGAAAGTCAAAGGCCACAATCACTATTCAATCCCACATATGGGCAAAGACAGATTAATCAGAGAATGTGTTTTGCCTGATTGCCTAGAGGTTGAAAGATATCTTGTCAAGGAGTGCATAGACTACTTGATTGAACATGGTGATGAAGGTTTAAACACGCAAGGCTTGCTCACACTAAGGAGCAGCCTAGGGTATTAGGAAGTTTCACCCTATATTCCTCATTTTTTTGTATGGTTATTGCTTAAACATAGCATGATGATAGTGTTTAAGCAATAAACATAGGCTTGTAGGTATTTTTGGTCCAAGGAAATGTGACTCTCAGGTTTGTTTTGTCTTTAATGTATGCAGACCAACAATACTCAAAAGGGACAGTATCAGAAAATTCCTTCGCATCAACAGAGTACTCAAATAAGACCAACAATACTCAAAAGGGACAGTATCACAATAATAATAATAAAAATTCTAAAAAATGATCAGATTAGAGCACATGCACCTGAAAATTAGGTCTTTAGCAGCCGGAAGAAGAATAACCAACATATCAATGAACTATTTTCTCGACTCATGTTGCCAAAAAAGCAGAGTCTAAAAAATCAGGCTTCACCGATCCAAATATCTCATCGGACAAACTTTGTTCAGAGGTCAAATGACCTATATCAATGGACTTCACCCAAGTAGCTGCAATTTCATACAGAAAGACCAAATTATTAAATAAAAAATACTCGAAGATCAGAAATTTAAAAAAAAAACAAATTCAAAAGCACTTAATGTACTCGCCTGATATGGGTGACCCAGCAACAGGGGTGAGATCCGACATGTAGATCTCGGAAAATCCATCGGAGATCGACAGACCAGGGTACAGATAACTCAAAATGGATGAATCGCATCCCAAATTCGACTCGCTTTTGTCGGAAATTGAAAGAGCCGAATCGTGTATGCCAAGAGACGCGACAGTCATTGACGATATCGTCGAAAAGAGAGTCCATCAAAATGGAGTCTAGAAGCTCTGAATCTTCCCACCCGTAATCTAGTGGCCGATCCGGCCTTAACGGCGGCGAAATCCGCCGTACACGGCGGTGAGGACCACTCTGAATCGACCACAGACATAGGAGGGAGATAGAGAGGATGAGAGATTAGGGTATTCTGGAAGAGAGAGATACAGAGAGAGAGAGAGAGAGAAGACGAATGTTCTGCACACTGGTGAGGGAGGCGAATAGCCTAGAGAGAGGATAAGACCGAGTAGGGGTTTTTTTTTTTTTTTTTTTTGGGGGGGGGGGGGGGGGGGGGTTATATGGGTTTCAGGTATTATGGGTCCGATTTGCATTGATTAGTGGGTTTAAGGGTGTTAAGTGGGCTTATGGTTGGGTTAAGTGAGTTTTATTTTTTAAATTATGTGGGCCCATAATGGAAATTTGTGGTAAATAGATATCAATTTGGGGGTGTATATTTAAAATGAATGATTGATTTATTTTCTTTTACGGTAAGTAGCAATTAAGTATGAGACAGATCTAAAAGAAAATGTAGCAGTTAAGTATGAGACAGAAGGAGTAATAGTATCACGTGATGACGATATGCAGTTTTCTACCGAGATGCTTTTGCGTCCACTTCTCACACACGAAGCAAATCGCGTGCAGGAACACCACTCATTAGACTAGACACAAGGGGTTGTGGACAATTGCGCATGGTCTTTTGATAAGTGTCAGTTTTATACACTTATCCGTGATTGGCATTGATATATTTCACCCATGATTAGGAGCTAGTCTACTCGTTTTTGTTTTAAATTAATTAGTTTTTAATAATTTTATTTTTATAGGATGAAGATGTAAATTCAGCCTTAATCGGATTGAATTATTGATTTACTCAAAAAATAACATGTTTATAAAATATTCTATTTATTGAGTTTTATGTATTCATGTTGTAGAGCTTTACGAGATGAGTTCGTCAGTCTTTCAGGATTCAAAATCAGAGTTATATATCAAAAGTTATCATCTGAAGAAGATTTGGGGCGAAAACGCAAGAGTCTAAGAAATTCAGGGCTGAAAATGAAGTCTGAAACTCCATATGGGCGTACAAATAAAGTTACGGCCGTGACTCACACAACAACTAATGTGCAAATAACCGAAGCTATGTTACGGCCGTAACATCCAAAGCTTACGGCCGTATGTCCTCATAGTTACGGCCGTAACTCCTCAATGTTACGGCCGTAACTCTTGACAGATGTATGATCATTTTTAAATTCTTTATACTTTTGGTCCATTATTGAGGGGATGGCTGGACTTGATCCAATCTAATGTAATAATACTGGAGTTTTGGAGCTATTAGATGACTTTAGGTGTATAAATATACCCCTTAGATCCATCATTTATCATCCTTCATCTTACATTTTTCCCACTTTGTAATATTTTTCTTTGTGTGAAGAACACACTTGTGTTCTTGAGGGTGTATGTAATAGTGGTTTAGCTTATGTTGTTGGGGGAGTTTATTGCTTCTTTCGTCTTTATCTACTAAAGGAGTTAGTATCAATTCTTTCCCTTTTTCAACTAATAATGACTACTCCAGCTTGTAATATGTTGAATAAACCCTTCATGGGCTAAGTTATCCTTAGTTGGGATTATAAACAAGGTTTGTCATGTTATTTAAGTTTGTATAAAGATATATAATAGATTACTTATTATTGTGTGTGATTTTCATTGTTTTACCAATGTTTATTTATTTGGCCAATAAATGATGATATTTATGGTCTTCATATGTTTCGAAAGAAAATATGTTGATTAGATCAAATGATCTTCACTCTAAGTTGTTCTAAGGGATAGAAATATACCTCGAGACATTAAATGATTCGTTGAGATATTTTCATAAAACCTAATGCTATGTATTGAAGCCAATCAACATAGAAATATAGTGAATTGATTCAATATATAAGGGGCGTTTTGACATTCGAAAAAGGAACCGTCTTTTTAAGGAAAATCGAATCTACACAACATAATAAGTAAATTCATCTTATGATCTCCTATACATCTTCTATAACTAATGATGAACTAAGTTTGTAATCCCAACTATTCCATTTTACCTTTTATTAATCTATTATTAGTGCAATCTTTTATTTCCTTAAATTTTAGAGCTATTATTGCATTTTTCTTGCAATTGTCAAACCAAACTCTTAAATTGTGTGTTTCACTCATCTAAATCTCTATAACAAACAGGTAAATAGTGTAAAATTCAATATATAACCTAACTTCCTCGTGGAATCGATAAACCGGACTCAAAAAGTCCACTTACTACTTGATACGATATCGTGCACTTGCGATAGTTACACAAAAGACGTGTCAAGTTTTTGACGCCGTTGCCGGGGAAGTATTAATGTTATTTTTAAAATCTTACATTGTAAACTATTGTTATAGATACAATTTCTCGACGTTGTAACTTAGTACTCAATTGTGTTTGTTCGGTCAAGTGGCGGATAACGGTACTCCGTGACTATTAAAGTCGGATTTTTCAGTTTCCCACAACAATTGATATTTGTAGATATTTTCTTCTTTTATTTTTATTTTATTTTTTTTATCATGGAAGAAACTTTGAATAGTATTGAAAAGAGATTTCCCTTTCTTAGCAAATAGTCATTTTAAAAATTTACAAGACAAGACTTGAAAGGATGAGGTTGCTTATGAATAAAAGCATACCTTTTGACATTAGATTCATTATTGAAGCCAAAGTGAGAATAGTAGGTGAATTCACTGAAATACCTACTAGATTTTTACCAGGGCTTGGAAAAAGTTCATATGCCAAGAAACGACGAGCAAAGATAATAGCCGTTTGCTATAAATGTGCTAGATGGAACTGTAATTCAAAATGTCGATATTTAGGAATTCCATATACAAACAGAGAAGATAAAATTTAGTTCATTAAGGATGGTCTGAATAAAGAGAATTTATATAATATCAAAATTTCTCTTGACATGCATCCTAGTGGACTCGTACATTACGGAATTCGATGTTTGTGGAATAAATTCAAACCAGAATATGAACAACGTCTTGTGAATCTGACGTAACAGACCCTATTTGCCAATTTGTAAGAAAATTGGATGGGAAGCTTCTCCCCGACTCATAGAAGGTGTTTAAGCCGTTTCTGAATGTAAAATCAGGAAGATGTGAGCCACAATCACAACTACTGTACATACACGTGAGTATCTTTTATATTTGTCGTATGGTGAGATTTTCTGAATAAAAAAGTGATTCGCAATAAATGCATTCATTATTATATTGAGTAGTTGAAGCGCAATTAACACAATCACAAATTTGTTAAATATTAATACCTTATTTTTCTTTTGTAAATAAACATTGTTCTTGTTTCTTTTTTCATCCCTCAAACTTGTACTTTTTTTCTCTCAAATAAGTTTCTTTTCAAAAATGGAATCATCATCTTCCACAAAAATATTTAACTCAGTCTGCATTTTTGGTGGAGCTAGTTATGGAACAGAGGCCTGCTTTACTGAAGCAGCCCACAACTTGGGTCATACCTTAGGAGAAAAATGCATTCATGTAGTTTACGGAGGAGGAAGTCTAGGATTAATGGGACGCGCTGCTGCTTCTGCCTATATGGAAGGAGTAAAAGTATTGGGAATAATTCCCAAACCTCTGGCTGAATGTAAAATCACTGGGGCAACTATTGGAGATGAGTTTAGAGCTGTAAATATGCAAGATCGCATAACTCACATGATGAATAATTCTGACGCCTTTATCACCCTTCCCGGTGGTTTTGGCACTCTTGAGGAACCTTTTCATGTGGTTACCAGAACCCAGCTAAATGTTCATAAAAAACTAATAGGTCTGCTTAATGTCAATGGTTTCTTTGATGGTTTACTATCTTTCATCGACTACTCTACTGAAAAAGGTTTTATTTCCGAGCATGCTAAACGAATCATAGTCGTTGCAACAACACCAGAAGAACTAATCAAAAAACTCATTGAATTTGTTCCTCAACGAGATCAGATCTAGCTAATATTGTCTGGATGGAAGATTTTACCATGAGAAAACGAAAAGTGGATTTATTTCTATCCATTTGATAACCCATAGCGGACCTATTGTTAATTTTACTTTCTGTCGTGTGTAAAAATCGTGCTAAATGATGGCAGCTTATTAAGGAGTTTCTTTTTGATCTCTTGATGTGCATCTATTCACGATTTACGTATTGTTATCTTTATTGCTGTAATTTTTATTATTCGTTTTTAATAAAAGCATTTATGGCAGCGTAAGGTGACTCTTCAGACTTTCCTGAAGCGCATCTTAAAAAATGTGTTATACTTCTGGGTATATTTTTTTATTTTTTTTCTTCTGTTGTTTGGCTCGTATATTTTTTTTTTCTTGCAGATCCAAAAAGGCGTTAGCTCAAGTATCAACTTTCGTAACAGGGAGTATTCTGCTTTTCTCCCTTGTTTTTTATTATTTATTTTTTTAAACTGAGGACAATTTCTTTTTCAAGTTTGGGGGTGGTGTGTTTTGATTATTTTGGTGTGTTTGGTATTTTGGTGTGTTTAGCTTTGATTATTGTTGTGTTTTGATTATTTTTGTTATTTGGCTTTGATTTTTTTTAGTGTATATATATATATTTATTTTGTTTATTTTGATTTGTGAGATTTCTAGATCTGGCCATAACACCAATAAATTAGCTATATACAAGCTTCTAAAATCATTTTAACCGGTTAAAAAATGTATATTCCAAAATTTTTGAGCCTTAATCTCTCTTTCCAAGCCTTGTAGTTATCATGTAAAATCGAGTCATTCGTTACTTTGAGAAAAAAAGAATCAGCCAGTTGATGAAAAATAGAACTGAAATTTACTTAATTTGAGGAGTTTTTTTTTTATTTTTCATGCTTAGCTAATAAACGATTTTTCTGCAAAAAATTCTATTCCCTAAAAAAAAGAGTCATTGGTGAAAGGAGGCTAGTTGAAAAAAAAAGAGAGGTGCAGCAACAGCTGCTTAATTTTGGGGGTCCAAAAATAACAACGAAAAATAAAGGACTAACCCATTGTTGGTGCGTAGCTGCCGTCTCACACGAGATAGAAAATGTGTTGGTGAAAAGAACTACATGTTAGCAAATAACGGTGTGAAAGCTATCACCTAAAAAACTGGAAATTTGTTGGTGAAAGAGCTACACGTTAGAAAATAACGGTGTGAAAGCTATCACTAAAAGGGATGTAGATTATGAGCGGATTTGAATTAATCGGTGGCTGAATTTCAATACACTCAATTTCGTGAACAATCACAATATTTGATGACACCGATGAAATTCTTTTTCATATTGAGTCAAAAAATAAACAAGTGATCGAGAGCAACCATTAAAGGGTGTCGTGTGTGTCACGAGTGGGAAAGAAATAATCAACCTTTTGGGGGAAAAGCTTGCATTTTGGAATTACAAAAATAAAACCGTGTTTTAACTTCAAAATCATTAGTAGATTTATTTTGAATCTTGATTTATTTTTATCTACTGTATAAAGCTGGTTGTTGTGTATTAATGACATTTTAATCTCCTTTTCTCTTTATATATAAGTATTTTTCTTAATTTGTGTGTGTTTTATTAATTTATGTGCTATTTTTATTTTTACATTGAGATTGAATAATAAAGAGTCTTGCTCGGGAATAGCAAGAATTCAAGTTTGGGGGAGTGATAAGTGTCAGTTTTATACACTTATCCATGATTGGTATTGATATATTTCACCCATGATTATGAGCTAGTCTACTCGTTTCTGTTTTAGATTAATTAGTTTTTATTAATTTTATTTTTATAGGATGAAGATGTAAATTTAGCCTTAATCGGATTGAATTACTGATTTACTCAAAAAATAACATGTTTATAAAATATTCTCTTTATTGAGTTTTATGTATTCATGTTGTAGAGATTTACGAGATGAGTTAGGCAGTCTTTCCGGATTCAAAATCAGTTATATATCAAAAGTTATCATCTGAAGAAGATTTGGGGTGAAAACGCAAGAGTCTAAGAAATTCAGGGCTGAAAATGAAGTCTGAAACTCCATACGGGCGTACAAATAAAGTTACGACCGTAACTCACACAACAACTAATGTGCAAATAGCCGAAGACATGTTACGGCCGTAACATCCAAAGCTTACGGCCGTAAGTCCTTATAGTTACGGCCGTAACTCCTCAATGTTACGGCCGTAACTCTTGACAAATGTATGATCATTTCTAATCTTTTATACTTTTGGTCTATTATTGAGGGCATGACTGGTCTTGATCCGATCTAATGTAATACTGCTGGAGTTTTGGAGCTATTAGATGAATTTAGGTGTATAGATAGACCCCTTAGATCCATCATTTATCATCCTTCATCTTACATTTTCCCCACTTTGTAATATTTTTCTTTGTGTGAAGAACACACTTGTGTTATTTAGAGTGTATGTAATAGTGGTTTAGCTTATGTTGTTGGGGGAGTTTATTGCTTCTTTCTCCTTTATCTACTAAGGGAGCTAGTATCAATTCTTTCCCCTTTTCAACTAATAATGACCACTCAAGCTTGTAATATGTTGAATAAACCCTTCGTGGGCTAAGTTATCCTTAGTTGGGATTATAAGCAAGGTTTGTCATGTTATTTAAGTTTGTATAAAGATATATTATGGATTACTTATTATTGTGTGTGATTTTCATTGTTTTACCAATCTTTATTTATTTGGCCAATAAATGTTGATATTTATGGTCTTCATATGTTTCGAAAGAAAATATGTTGATTAGATCAAATGATCTTCACTTTAAGTTGTTCTAGGGGATAGAAATATACCTCTAGACCTTAGATGATTCTTTGAGTTATTTTCATAAAAGCTAATGCTATGTATTGAAGCTAATCAACATAGAAATATAGTGGATTGATTCAATATATAAGGGCGTTTTAACATTCGAAAGAGGAACCGTCTTTTTAAGGAAAATCAAATCTACACAACATAATAAGTAAATTCATCTTATGATCTCCTATACATCTTCTATAACTAATGATGAACTAAGTTTGTAATCCCAACTATTCCATTTTACCTTTTATTAATCTATTATTAGTGCAATCTTTTATTTCCTTATTAAAGTAAATACACAGTGTGTGCCTTAGTCTACAGGCTATTGGGCTTCTCCCAACTAGTATAGGGCTAGGCCTGTTAGAATGTTCCAGAACATGTAATCTCTCCCAATTTAAAGGGATCATATGAATGAGAATATACATCTTCTTCTGACCTAATTCTTATCTTGTTTACTTTTACTACAACACGTTATCAGCACGTACTCTATCAATAGAGCAAGAAAAAATCGACCAAAAAATTCGTCCAAAATTAACCAAAAAAAAAAAAGAAAATAGAAAAGTTGGATCTTCTAAACCCTAGCCGCCAACCACCTTCTTCAAGCCTCGCCACCACTGGCCATCAACCCTAGCTGAGTGCCTCGCCCAGCCGCCGCCCTCGTCGGAATTCCAATCGGACCACCTCAAATCGACATCATCATCCAAGCAACACCAGCTTCTGCTCCAGATCGAACCCGAAGCAGCTCAAGTCCACGACCCATCAAATTCCAACCAGTTCCTGCACGGTCGTCCTCCATCCCGGGAACTACGACCCTAACCTCACCGACGATCAGCTCCTATTCCGACCTCCAAGTCGGATGCCATCCACAACCAGTTCGCCTGCCAGTGCAGACACCAGGTCGCACCAAGCCGTCCGCCTCACGCTAGATCGGCCCGCGTTTCTGAAACCAGCCCGTGTCCAGGTAGTCTATCCCAGCCCGAAAATGATCCAGTCCCTACTGCAGTCAGTCTGACCCGACCCAACAGTAGCCAAACTCGACTCGTCAGCTTCATCAAGTTAGATTTTTATCTCCAATCGTGAAGCAAGGTACACAAGGCGAACCCTACTATTTATTCGTGAATTACTTTGTATGCTTTTATTTGATTTAATAGCATAATATGATTTATCAATTGATTTAATTACACCTAATTAAATCAAATAAATTAATTAACCACTTGAATTAAATGGTTTGATTCGTATTCTTAGATTAATAACTAATTGTTATTGCGCCATAAGATACCTAATTGTTACTGCATAATGTGTATCTAGTTGTACCACATAGGAACTATATATATATATATATATATATATATATATATATATATATATATTTGCATGCATATTTAGATATGGCATGCAACTAGGCTACATTCATAGTCTAGTTTAAATGGCTGTATTTCTACTACCAATAGTACCATGATAACGAAACTTCATGTGTATCGCATCAAAATCATGACCATATCTTGGTTCTAAACAAAATAATCCCATTATTGAATAATCAATCATGGACGAACTCATGATTATGTGAAACGTATTCACTTCATTCTCTTGTTTACGAATATGGCCAATCCAACTCGTTCAAAATTCAGCATCTTTGACTCAGAAGGACTTGAGTGCCATAGATGAGATTCTGATTTTAAGATGTTAGCGCCACACTTTCTGTTCATACAAACGACGAACCGTTTGAAGATGTGAAAGAAAGCGCGCTGATGTTCTTAGGTGAAATCTCGACCCTAACTTATGGTAGGAATATCTTTAGTTGAAATCCCCAACGAACTGTGGGATACCCTAAAGGGCCATTTCGAGAATACTGTTTCTCGAATTGACCGTGCAGTGGGACGAAATCCACTTGCTTTATTATAACGAGTCAACAGTTTTTCAATAAAAGATATGCTCTGCCTTAAGGCGCATCTCATTCTTTTGTGAAAAGAAATTCATAGAAGACGACATGATCCAGAGAAAACTTTCCAATTTCCCAACTTAAGCACTTATACTAGCGAATTAGTACAATATGGAGTACGATTATGCCATGTAGGGACGAAGCAAATTTCCGAGGCCAGTCATGGCAAAATGAAATGTGGAAATAACCCCGACAAATAGGGGACTGGACGTGCCAATCTCGAACCACATGGAGTGAATTTTCATGGTGGAAAGGGATGTGGCAGTCGTAGACGTGCGTAACACCACCAAAACCAATCGGGAATATTACAGCGTCGTGGGCCCCGCATTGGAACCCACGCGGCTAAACTCATTTTCGCAAACGTTTCAAACATGCCAACGATGTAAAGACGGTAATGTTTTAAATACTCAAATATTTTCAAAATATAGTTTCCAAATACCGTCATCAAATACCATTTGAAAGCACAAGGCGAAGACGCCGAAAAGGACATTTAGAAAGTACACACGAGGTGGTAAAATACCGAAAGCCATTTAAAGATACACACGCAGCGGATAGAGACATGATTAAATACATTTGCAGCGGAATCATAACAACCAGAAAAGAATACTCAAATCCCAATAACCATGCCATAGCCAGTATCACCGGAAAGCTCATCCCTTCACGACCGCTACTAGCTCGATCCCCGAGTACCTAAAAGATAAAGCCCACGACGGGGTCAGCCATAATACTCAACAATGATAACGATCACATCATCATATACAATTACATATCCATGTAATTACAAGGTAAGAATATTTACAGTGTAACCTTCCCGTAGTAACCTTACCAATTCGTGGAATCCCAAATCAATTCAACCCTTACCTCAATTCGCACCTCGCATTCTCAAGTGACGAATGAATTCGAAAATAACCATCTGTACTGTATCCGAAACGATACCAAGATTCTCAAACATAAACATATCTCCAATATGGAATAATCTGTCCATGTCCGATTCTGTCCACTGGATCGCACAATCGGATCCCAATTCTGATAAAACCGATATTACACAATACATCTGGAGATCAACTGTCCCGAAACAATGGCAAGTCCCGGATATCAATACAAATTATGAATGCTGACACAATCAATAATAATAACCAACCAATGCATCAGAATGAGAATATCAATGACATGATAACTGCACACAAGATCGACAAAGGATCAACCACGAACGAGAATACCGTGATGTGGTAACTCCAACAAGATCAATAAAGGATCAGCGACCGAGAATACCAACGATACGGTAAACTCCAACAAGATCAATAAAGGATGAACAACTGAGAATACCAACGATACGATAAACTCCAACAAGATCAATAAAGGATCAACAACCTAGAATACCAACGATAAGGTAAACTCCAAACAAGATTAATAAAGGGTCAATAATAAACGAGTTGACCATCGATATGGTAACTCAAGACGAGATCAGTAGGGAACCAATAACAAACGAGATTGTCAATGATATGGTAACTCCAAATGAGATCAATAAAGAGTTAATGGGGACAGATACGCTAGAGAATAAAATCGTCAACCATATACAAATCACATATACGGGATCTCGAAGACAAACCCGACTATCGAACATATTCGATTATACATGGACTATGAACGACCAATCAATAAGACTCAAGATGGACGTCACGATATGCCCGATCCGGACATGTGTTCGTGTACAAGCCAACCACAGTTATTGATTAGATACACGTCTGGTCTCGTACCTAATCAGCCTCACGAAGTATGTCTCGTGTGCACGGTTCAATATGAGGTCGAAACCAACAAATGCTACACTTGCCCTACATATGACCGATCAGAATGTATCTGACTCCAGATATGTCGCAATACAACATGACAACGAATCTCGAAGAAACGCATATCCAACAAGGATTAGAAGACTTTCCAAGTCAGCAACGATAACTCAATCATGAAAGACCGACACGACCACAATGTCATATTTCCGTCAGACTGTAACACCCCCAGATCAAACCGGGAATATTACACACCGCAGACCCTCTCCGTGAGGATCCACCAGGCTAGACATCAAAAAAACACATTACATTACATACCGACGAATCAAAATAACGGACCAATAGACCGATTTGGTCTTTCGTCACTGACTTACAAATCAAAATACATAAACTCATACAGACTCATACCCACACAAGGGTAAAATACTTGCAACAACGAAAAATAAGACAGCGGAAAAGACAATACAATGGACTCCGACTAACTGAACCCAAAACTGGCCTTCGTGTGATTAGTATCATTCGTCTTTCATCATCCCTCGTGCCGATCCTGTGTCTTGCTCCCGAAAACCTGCATGTACTGACACAATACGAGATATCCACCCCAGGTGCTCGGGGTTAGCAAAACTCCACTGTTTTGCTAGTGCAGGTATAAAGTGCAAATACGAGCCATACACAACACATTCCGAGAATATAACGAAAGACTTCCCGAGATATATTTAGTTAAAAATAGTTCAAGTCTTGAAAGCAGAAACGAAGCAAGTAAGCATTTTGAAAATATTTCCAAATCTCGGGAGTTTTGAAAACATCAGAAATTGAAAAGTTCTTAATTCCTCGAAAGCCATTTAGGGTCACAGCCCCAAAGTTCATTTTCCAAAATACAAATCCGTTTAACAAAACACGGGGTCCACGACCAAACCATTCCGGTCACAAAACACAGGGTCCACGACCCGGTCATCCACTTCAATTCACTTACAAGGACACATTACACATAACACATTATTCCTATGCCATTCTAGCCAAGCACCAAGACTCGAAATATAATGTCTCTCGACCCCGAGCACAAAGCATTGTGATACTCCGGACAATATCACAATTAACGAAAACATCAACGTCATCCTCAAGATGAAAACCACAACTGGTAACCCGCGGCCGTACCCCTTAGTATCGACCCCCAGACATCCCGTCGGACACTCCGGGTGGAAGGAACAACACACACACACGTTCCAAAATCACAGTTGCAAACCACAAGCCTCGAAGGTCAATCACAGTATATATAGTCGAGGTACCTTACTAGAATGGCCAATTCATCCAACACATACTCACAACCCAGAACTAATACTATCAACAAGAAAACACACTATTCCAACAGCACCGAACGGCACAACCAATAACACATAAATTCACATAATTCATCGATAACCACATGTCTCCACGTACAGCTTAAACAAAGGATTAAACTTCAAAACTTACCGACGACGTAATCACACACAAAGACATCACACAAAAGTATTACGATCTTATACTCAACATTAATACATGTATTCAATTAAGCATATTAATTCTCGGAACACACGAGTCGTCTTTAAGAAAACCATGATGGTAAATATATCGATACTTTTGAAAAAGATGGTTATGAATATTTATTTAGCACATATCGACGATTAACAACCATTATATCCACAAAACACGTAATGTATGGGCAAGATACTTGCCTCGATAATCGACACCGGACACTCATACGAACACGGCTCAGTCGGGGCACCTCGAACACCTACAATTCTCCGGCGAAGACAAAGAATACGCCCACGATCGAAAAGCTTGAAGAAAACGACGAACGGAAGGGTTCCGACTCGAGTTCTTCGCAAGAATTTGACCCTAACAACATATAATCAATAAATTATCGATCATACGAGGAAGAATAATCGTAGAACGCCCGAAAACCCCTCTATGACATTTTACCGGACACCTTCAAGGCGTCGATCAAGAACTCGACCAAAACAACGAATCGATACGATCCAACCATGGAATAACAAGGGAAAAGATGTAATACATCTTAATAATCATCAATCTATCATAATACCAAGTTAAATCGGATTAATCGGACGAAAACAACCAAAATACTCAAAATCCCCAAAATTAGATTTCTAGGAAATCTGACCTGATTCGGTAGATCGGAGGATGTTATAGGAGGTATGATTGATGATATGAGCCTCAAAACTTCATGGATTAAATGTATAACAACATTTCTCCAAGATTCCCACGCCTCCATCCGGAAGAGAAGAGAAAGAGTGAGAGAATGGGTGAAAAAACGTCATGCAGCCTTAAATAGGCCATTGCCGTGCGGGTTACGTCGTAATCGGCGAGGCTTACGTGCAACCGAAGTCATCGCCCCAAATCGCCGGCCCGTTACGTGCGTAATCGGCCGTGGCCTTACGTGCGTAATCGGCATTACGTGCGTAATCGCCGATCAATACCGTGCGTTACTCGGCGGGGCGGCCAGCTCGAGCATGCCGGCCATGACTCGGCCGGGACCAACTCGACGGCCCGAACGACCCGAAACCCGAGTACGAATCAAGATACGGTTACGAAGTACTCGCAAAGATGAATCCGAGCACTAAGAGAACACACGATTCCGACCACCCGAAGGCTCGGAATTCGACAACGGAAGTAATTACCCAAAACTTTGGGAAATTACGAAAATGGCCCAAAACGTCCGAAAATCACGATACGCGATCGAAACACCAAACCAAGGCTCGCAACATGAATAATAACATTAAATGAACTTACGAGAAACTCGAAACAACAGTTTCGGACGAGATTCGCAAGAATCGCACTCAAGTGCGGAAAATTCGCTAAAAAGCTCAGAACTCAACAAAACGATACCGAAACGAACTCGGATGACAAAAAGTGCAGAATTAATCATTCTCGAAATGACGAAACGGTCATGATCGAGTCGTCAAAACGGACTCCGGCCAAAAAAGAAATTACCGAAAATCGAAAATTGCGGATATTACACAGACAACAGTTCACAACATGCTCAACAATGCATATAATATTAGCACATAAACTCCCAAGGCTACAACCAAGGGTCACGGAAGCATCTACTCAGGAATACTCCGGACATGGGTACCATTCAAGTTTTATCCCGCAACACAGTTCATGCAATCACAAAATACCCCAAGGTCGCAACCAAGGGTCACGAAAGTATCCACACAGGAATACCTCGGAACATGGGTGCCATTTAGGTCTTATCACCCAACACATCGACCCAACAGATTACAGCTCAAAGAAAGAGCAAATCATAAAATGTAACAAACAATGATGCACATTCACCACATGAAGCATCAACGCACACATGCAATAATGCAAGAGGATGATTGTAATAATTTAGCAATATTAATTACCTCAAGCTGGGGACGCTAACCTTTCCACGACCAACATCCCTGAACGAATGCACAGTTATCCGAATAATCCAAAATGAAGTACAGTCCATTACTAATACTAACCCACCATCTCGAATTCAATGTCGGCACGATAGACTACCCTCGGCACCCACCATTTCATACAATAGATCAAGGTAATTCACATCTCCGTTTCTACTAGACATCTTTAAAATCATATACATTATGATTTATCTCAGTCCAAGCATAATATACATACCATCATCCCGACAATTCTCCATAATACCATTGCTATATGAATCATAAATGAAATGAAATCGAAACCATTTATTAAACATTATGAACTGAGCAAGCATAACTTACCTCGATACCGATGAAGTTGTTACCAATCCCGTCGTCTTCATCTACAAGCTCCTCATCCCCGACCAAGGCGATCCATGCATTCTCCAATCTCAATTGCAGCACAAGGGTTAATCATCAACGATCACTTAACGCAACCTAATGAAATAATTGTAGGTCACAAGTTGTCGAAGAATAAGTCTAGGGGGGGTGAATAGACTTATTGAAAATCTTTTCCACAAAGGATGAGTTTCTCAGCTGATGGTACAGAAGACCTAGAGTCGTCTATAGTCAATGTAAGTGCGGAAGTCAGCTGATGACGAATACATAAATAATCAATGGAACACTTAAGTATGAATGCAGCAGTTAAGTATGATGATGAAAGCAGTAAAACACGCATGCAATTATAGTGGTCTCAGAAGTGGGGTAATCCTCTACTAATCCACTTTTCTCCAAACCAGTTGGAGATGTAACTTTCCGTAAATATTGACTATTCAACGCATACTGGCGTGGACTGGAGTACTTGGCTGATTATTTGGCTGACCTCTCTGTGGTCAAACTGTCTGACGTGCAGTCAACCTTCTCTGATGAGCCGACTTGTCTGTAGTTTTCTGACCTGATTTGAACTTTACTGATCTGATGGTCAGACTACAGATGACTTGACTTTCCTTCTTGATTGCAGTCTGGTTGTAATATCCTAGAATTTCACTATGAATTTTTTCGCATTATTTTATCTGAGATGTACTGTACAGAGTGGGACCGGCACGATATGAGTGGATAATTTTGGAAACCGTGACAGTCGTGCCAGTATGTCTATCGAGGTTATTTTGATTCTAGGATATTACATGCTTGGTGTGTTTTCGATATCGGATATACCGTATGAGTATTTGTATGATTGCCGTACTTGGTTGACAGTTGTATTCGAGGTATCGTACATCAGAAGTATCGTATGAGAATAATATCGGAACAAGCATATGTATTCGGTATGTCGCGTGTATGTGTTCGGTTTATTGAGACGATGCATGTGCGTAAATGGCCAAGTATGAAAGCCATTACGTACGCTATGTAAGGAGACTTACGTACGTAACTAAGCAGGATTAACGTACGTTAAGGAATGTACATTACGTACGTTAAGAAGGGATTCAGACAGGATCGAGCCGTGGTCGGCAGGTGGGACCCGGTGTCGGCTGCTTTCGGCGCAGGATGTTGACAGGTGAGTCAACGTACGTGTTACGTACGTTATACAGGACGTGTTACGTACGTAACACGACCATTGTACTGTAGCAAGTCAACTGGTATATTACGTACGTTATATGGTATGGGTTACGTACGTAATGGACTTCACGGAATGAGACAGTGAGTTTGTTACGTACGCTATGGAATTTGGATTACGTACGTTAAAGGCCTTACGTATGTTAGCTTTGGGACTTAACGTACGTAACGAGATGCACAGTTTATAAAATAAGAACGGGACTTTCATTTCCTCACGAAAGGAAACATATTTCCTCCTCCCCAAATCGTCCCTCTTCACTCTGAAACCCATTTCAGACCCTCATACCCTTGTTAAGACTTTGATAAGGATGATTGGAAGCTTGAAACTTGGAGTTCTTGGAGTCTTGGAAGTGTTTGATTGTGTTATTCATCTTCAAAAGGTATGTTGATGAACTCTACTCCTTGAATTCCGATTTTGGTGTTAGTGTTGATGTTCTTCTTCGTATGAAGATGATTATGGTATTGTTGTTACGATTCTAGAGGATGTATGAACTATATGTTGAAGGGAGATGATGATATGTTGGTTTTTGTCTTGAATATGTTAACTATGATAATAGAATCATGTTGTTCTTGGTGATCTTGGTAGTATTGCTTCGATTCTTGGTGTTAGGAGGATCGTATGTTAGAGAATATGATGATACATGCCTTGGAGTATGGATTAGATGATGGCTAGATGTTAGAACATATGGAATTACGTCGTTTTGTTGGCTACGAATATTATTATGGATTAATTCACGTTCTTGAAGAGTTCTTGAGTAATATATGTCCGTAAATTAGAATGAATGCAGATAAATTACGTATACGATTATTCGTGGAGAAAACCTTAAATTGAATTTCTATGAATTTACAAAGATGATCCGTGTTAATCCGAATTAATATTGAAGTCGGAACCAATAATGTTGTAGACGTTGTTAGAACCATTGATTATCGAAATTCGGCTTGTATTCGTATTGATAAGAGTTGATATGGTTTGATTTCGTATGATCGAGATACCGTTGAGTTCGATTGGTTGATTATACCAGTTGTTGATTGATTATCGAACGTATCGTTAATTGATTATTGCATTAGGATGCGTTTAGTAATCGTTGAAGTTAACCGTTGTACTGCGGAGCTTGTAGACGAAGACGGCGGGATGATAGCGGCTTCGTCGAATTGGTATCGAGGCAAGTTATGCTTGCTCAGTTCATAATGTTAATAAATGATTTCGTTTTCATTTCATTTATGATTCATATAGCAATGGTATTATGGAATATATGAATTGTCGGAATGGTGGTATGTAAGATAAATCATAATGTATATGATTTTAAGGATGTCTACTGGAAATGGGAACGTGAATTGTAATTTGGTCTATTGCATGAGAAGTTGGATATCAAGGTTAGTTATCGTGTCGATGTTGAAATTGGGATGGTGGTTTGGTATTAGTTATGGACTGTACTTCATTTTGGATTGTCGAATAAACCGTGTATTCGTTCAGGGCGGTTGGTCGTGGAAAGGTTGGCGTCTCCAGCTTGAGGTAAATTAATATTGTTAGATTATGATAATCATCATGTTGCATTATTGCATGTGTGTGTGGATATTTCATGCGGTGAGTGTGCACCATTGTTTGTTACGTTTTGTAATGTGCTCTTCCTTTGAGCTGTGATCTGTTGGGCCGATGTGTTAGGGGATAAGACCTATATGGCACCTATGTTCCGGGGTATTCCTGTGTGGATACTTTCGTGACCCTTGGTTGCGACCTTGGGGTATTTTGTGATTGCATGAACTGTGTTAGGGGATAAGACCTATATGGCACCTATGTTCCGGGGTATTCCTGTGAGATGCTTCCGTGACCCTTGGCTGCTGCCTTGGGGTTTATGTGTTAGTATTATATGCATTGTTGAGCATGATGTGGACTATTGTCTGATGGAAATACGACATTGTGGTCGTGTCGGTCTTTCATGATCGAGTTGCTGTTGCTCTTTTGGGAAGTCTCCTGATCCTTGATGGATATGCGTTTCTTCGAGATTTGTTGTCATGTTGCGTCGTGACGTCCATCTTGAGTCTTATTGATTGGTCGTTCATAGCCCATGTATAATTGTATCTATTCGATATTCGGGTTGTCTTTGAAATCCCGTATATATGATTTTATATAGTTGACTATTTTATTCCCTCGTGTATTCGTCACCGTTGAACCTTTTCTAATCTCGTTCGGAGTTACCATATCAATGGTCAACTCGTTGATATCGATCCTTTATAAATCTCGTTTGGAGTTCACCCTGTCATTGGTAATATCGTTCGTTATTGATCCTTATTGATTCCGTTTGAGAGTTGTCTCATCGTTGGTATTCTTGGTTATTAGTCCTCGGTTGATGTTATTGGAGTTTACCATGTCATCGGTATTCTCAGTTGTTGATCCCTTATTATCCATATTGGAGTTATCGTGTCGTCAGTATTCTCGGTTGTCGATTCCTTATTGTTCTTGTTGGAGTATACCGTATTGTTGGTACTCCCGGTCGTTGGTCCTTATTGATCTTGCTAGAGTTTACTATGTCGTCAGTATTCTCGGTTGTTGACCCTTTATTGATCTTATTGGGGTTTATCGTACCGTTGGTATTTCTGGTTGTCGACCCTTTTGATCTTGTTAGAGTTTACCATGTCGTCGGTATTCTCGATTATTGATTCCTCGTTGATCCTTACCGTGTCGTCGGTATTCTCGGTTGTCGGCCTTTTATTGATCTTGTTGGTATTTGCCGTATTGTCGGTATTCTCGGTTATTGATTATGTCATTGATCTTGTTGGAGTTACCACATCATGGTATTCTCGCGGTTGATCCTTTGTCGATCTTGTGTGGAAATATCATGTCATTGATAATTCCGTTGTGATGCATTGATTGTTTATCATTATTGATGGTGTGAGCATTCATGCTTTGTATTGATATCCGGACTTGCTATTGTCTCTAACAAATGGGATTACAGTGTGCCATGTGATATCGGTTTTATCGGGATTGGGATCCGATTGTGCGACTAGCCGACAGAGTTAGTCTTGGCCGATCATTCTATAATTGAGATATGATAAGTTTGGGAATTTTGGTATCGTTTCGGATACGATGCAATTGGTTACATTTGAATTCGTTCATACTTAAGGACACAAGGCATGGGATATGGTAAAAATTGATTGTTATGGTTGTGACAGTTGGTAAGGTTACTTCGGTAAAATACATGGGGAATGTTCTTACACTGTAGAACACATTGATATGTATTGTTTTTGTGATGTGATCGTTATCATTGTTGAGTATTATGGCTGACCCCGTCGTGGGCTTTATTTTTAGGTACTCGGAGTTCGAGCTAGTAGCGGTCGTGAAGGGATGAGCTTTCCGGTGATACTGGCTATGGCGTGATTGTTGGGATTGTGTATTCTTTTCTGGTTTTCTAATTCCGCTGCAAATGTAATTAATTGTGTTTTTATCCGCTGCGTGTGTATATTTAAATTGGCTTTCAGTATTCTTTGACCTGTGTTTTTATCCGCTGCGTGTGTGTGTACTTTCAAAGGGCTTTTTGACATTTTTAAACGTTTGCGAAAATGATTTTAGCCTTGTGGGTTCCAATATGGGGCCCACGGCGCTGTAATATTCCCGGTCGGTTTTGGGGGTGTTACAGAAAATGGTATCAGAGCTTGGGTTTCATAAAACCCGGGCGTGTGTGTTATGTGGCTCTACCGGTGCGGTAGTAGCGTGACTTTTGAAAATGATTTTCTGACTTTTGAGTCAAACCGATTTTGGAGGTTTCAAAATTTTTGAAATATTTTCAAATTGCTATATTTGTGATGCCGGTGTGTTGTTAGTGTGTTGAGACTTTGTATGGGAGTCGTATGCTGGTATCACGGAAGATCATCGACTTCACGGACCTGTAAGTACGTTCTTTCAGTTATTTCAGCTCTGATGATGATTATTTGAGTATGGTGTCGTGATTTTGAGATATTTCGGGATTGAAATACTGATTATGATAGGTGTTGAGTTTCGAGGACGAAACTTATTTAAGTGGGTGTATATGTAATATCCTAGAATTTCACTATGAATTTTTCGCATTATTTTATCTGAGATGTACTGCATGCAGTGGGACCGACACGATATGAGTGGATAATTTTGGAAACCGTGACAGTCGTGCCAGTATGTCTATCGAGGTTATTTTGATTCTAGGATATTACATGCTTGGTGTGTTTTCGATATCGGATATACCGTATGAGTATTTGTATGATTGCCGTACTTGGTTGACAGTTGTATTCGAGGTATCGTACATCAGAAGTATCGTATGAGAATGATATCGGAACAAGCATATGTATTCGGTATGTCGCGTGTATGTGTTCGGTTTATTGAGACGACAGACAGGGGCAGAAATGGCCAAGTATGAAAGCCATTACGTACGCTATGTAAGGAGACTTACGTACGTAACTAAGCAGGATTAACGTACGTTAAGGAATGTACATTACGTACGTTAAGAAGGGATTCAGACAGGATCGAGCCGTGGTCGGCAGGTGGGACCCGGTGTCGGCTGCTTTCGGCGCAGGATGTTGACAGGTGAGTCAACGTACGTGTTACGTACGTTATACAGGACGTGTTACGTACGTAACACGACCATTGTACTGTAGCAAGTCAACTGGTATATTACGTACGTTATATGGTATGGGTTACGTACGTAATGGACTTCACGGAATGAGACAGTGAGTTTGTTACGTACGCTATGGAATTTGGATTACGTACGTTAAAGGCCTTACGTATGTTAGCTTTGGGACTTAACATACGTAACGAGATGCACAGTTTATAAAATAAGAACGGGACTTTCATTTCCTCACGAAAGGAAACATATTTCCTCCTCCCCAAATCGTCCCTCTTCACTCTGAAACCCATTTCAGACCCTCATACCCTTGTTAAGACTTTGATAAGGATGATTGGAAGCTTGAAACTTGGAGTTCTTGGAGTCTTGGAAGTGTTTGATTGTGTTATTCATCTTCAAAAGGTATGTTGATGAACTCTACTCCTTGAATTCCGATTTTGGTGTTAGTGTTGATGTTCTTCTTCGTATGAAGATGATTATGGTATTGTTGTTACGATTCTAGAGGATGTATGAACTATATGTTGAAGGGAGATGATGATATGTTGGTTTTTGTCTCGAATATGTTAACTATGATAATAGAATCATGTTGTTCTTGGTGATCTTGGTAGTATTGCTTCGATTCTTGGTGTTAGGAGGATCGTATGTTAGAGAATATGATGATACATGCCTTGGAGTATGGATTAGATGATGGCTAGATGTTAGAACATATGGAATTACGTCGTTTTGTTGGCTACGAATATTATTATGGATTAATTCACGTTCTTGAAGAGTTCTTGAGTAATATATGTCCGTAAATTAGAAGGATTGCATTAATTTTGGTATACGATTATTCGTGGTGAAAACCGTAATTGAATTTCTATGAATTTACAAAGATGATCCGTGTTAATCCGAATTAATATTGAAGTCGGAACCAATAATGTTGTAGACGTTGTTAGAACCATTGATTATCGAAATTCGGCTTGTATTCGTATTGATAAGAGTTGATATGGTTTGATTTCGTATGATCGAGATACCGTTGAGTTCGATTGGTTGATTATACCATTGTTGATTGATTATCGAACGTATCGTTAATTGATTATTGCATTAGGATGCGTTTAGTGATCGTTGAAGTTAACCGTTGTATGCTGGAGCTTGTAGACGAAGACGGCGGGATTGATAGCGGCTTCGTCGAATTGGTATCGAGGCAAGTTATGCTTGCTCAGTTCATAATGTTAATAAATGATTTCGTTTTCATTTCATTTATGATTCATATAGCAATGGTATTATGGAATATATGAATTGTAGGAATGGTGGTCTGTAAGATAAATAATAATGTATATGATTTTAAGGATGTCTACTGGAAATGGGAACGTGAATTGTAATTTGGTCTATTGCATGAGAAGTTGGATATCAAGGTTAGTTATCGTGTCGATGTTGAAATTGGGATGGTGGTTTGGTATTAGTTATGGACTGTACTTCATTTTGGATTGTCGGATAAACCGTGTATTCGTTCAGGGCGGTTGGTCGTGGAAAGGTTGGCGTCTCCAGCTTGAGGTAAATTAATATTGTTAGATTATGATAATCATCATGTTGCATTATTGCATGTGTGTGTGGATATTTCATGCGGTGAGTGTGCACCATTGTTTGTTACGTTTTGTAATGTGCTCTTCCTTTGAGCTGTGATCTGTTGGGCCGATGTGTTAGGGGATAAGACCTATATGGCACCTATGTTCCGGGTATTCTGTGTGGATACTTTCGTGACCCTTGGTTGCGACCTTGGGGTATTTTGTGATTGCATGAACCGTGTTAGGGATAAGACCTATATGGCACCTATGTTCCGGGGTATTCCTGTGAGATGCTTCCGTGACCCTTGGCTGCTGCCTTGGGGTTTATGTGTTAGTATTATATGCATTGTTGAGCATGATGTGGACTATTGTCTGATGGAAATACGACATTGTGGTCGTGTCGGTCTTTCATGATCGAGTTCTTTGTTGCTCTTTTGGGAAGTCTCCTGATCCTTGATGGATATGCGTTTCTTCGAGATTTGTTGTCATGTTGCGTCGTGACGTCCATCTTGAGTCTTATTGATTGGTCGTTCATAGCCCATGTATAATTGTATCTATTCGATATTCGGGTTGTCTTTGAAATCCCGTATATATGATTTTATATAGTTGACTATTTTATTCCCTCGTGTATTCGTCACCGTTGAACCTTTTCTAATCTCGTTCGGAGTTACCATATCAATGGTCAACTCGTTGATATCGATCCTTTATAAATCTCGTTTGGAGTTCACCCTGTCATTGGTAATATCGTTCGTTATTGATCCTTATTGATTCCGTTTGAGAGTTGTCTCATCGTTGGTATTCTTGGTTATTAGTCCTCGGTTGATGTTATTGGAGTTTACCATGTCATCGGTATTCTCAGTTGTTGATCCCTTATTATCCATATTGGAGTTATCGTGTCGTCAGTATTCTCGGTTGTCGATTCCTTATTGTTCTTGTTGGAGTATACCGTATTGTTGGTACTCCCGGTCGTTGGTCCTTATTGATCTTGCTAGAGTTTACTATGTCGTCAGTATTCTCGGTTGTTGACCCTTTATTGATCTTATTGGGGTTTATCGTACCGTTGGTATTTCTGGTTGTCGACCCTTTTGATCTTGTTAGAGTTTACCATGTCGTCGGTATTCTCGATTATTGATTCCTCGTTGATCCTTACCGTGTCGTCGGTATTCTCGGTTGTCGGCCTTTTATTGATCTTGTTGGTATTTGCCGTATTGTCGGTATTCTCGGTTATTGATTATGTCATTGATCTTGTTGGAGTTACCACATCATGGTATTCTCGTTTGCGGTTGATCCTTTGTCGATCTTGTGTGGAAATATCATGTCATTGATAATTCCGTTGTGATGCATTGATTGTTTATCATTATTGATGGTGTGAGCATTCATGCTTTGTATTGATATCCGGGACTTGCTATTGTCTCGGAACAGTGGGATTACAGGTGTGCCATGTGATATCGGTTTTATCAGGATTGGGATCCGATTGTGCGACTAGCCGACAGAGTTAGTCTTGGCCAGATCATTCTATAATTGAGATATGATAAGTTTGGGAATTTTGGTATCGTTTGATACGATGTGGTTACATTTGAATTCGTTCATACTTAAGGACACAAGGCATGGGATATGGTAAAAATTGATTGTTATGGTTGTGACAGGTTGGTAAGGTTACTTCGGTAAAATACATGGGGAATGTTCTTACACTGTAGAACACATTGATATGTATTGTTTTTGTGATGTGATCGTTATCATTGTTGAGTATTATGGCTGACCCCGTCGTGGGCTTTATTTTTAGGTACTCGGAGTTCGAGCTAGTAGCGGTCGTGAAGGGATGAGCTTTCCGGTGATACTGGCTATGGCGTGATTGTTGGGATTGTGTATTCTTTTCTGGTTTTCTAATTCCGCTGCAAATGTAATTAATTGTGTTTTTATCCGCTGCGTGTGTATATTTAAATTGGCTTTCAGTATTCTTTGACCTGTGTTTTTATCCGCTGCGTGTGTGTGTACTTTCAAAGGGATTTTTGACATTTTTAAACGTTTGCGAAAATGATTTTAGCCTTGTGGGTTCCAATATGGGGCCCACGGCGCTGTAATATTCCCGGTCGGTTTTGGGGGTGTTACACTGGTCCAACTTCGCTGATTAAATTATTTGACCAGAACTTCTCTGACAAAGGTTGCCTGATATGACTCGTCTGTGGTCAATCTTATCTGAACAGGTGAGTTGACCAAGACTCAGCTGATAGATACTTATCTGATTTACACTTAGCCGATTTTTAAGCCTAACTTATGTGGCCTATAGAAGATACTCATTTGGTTCTTCTTTACATTTTTCCAAGTATCTAACTTAACAGTTTGGCCTATGGAAGATAATCATTTGGTTCTTCCTTACATTTTTGACAAGTATCTAACTTAACAATTTGGCTTATGGAAGATACTCATTTGGTTCTTCCTTACATTTTGCCAAGTAATAAACATACATTTGAATGTAAAGATGACATCATCAAAATCTAATAAGTATTCCTAACAAATTCCCCCTATTTTGATGATCGCAAAACTTAAGAAATTATTCAAATGAAGAACAGGTCTGCACATAAGTGCAAGAAACAAACTAAAATCAGTCTTGTTTTGAGACAACCAGGAGTTGTCATTCAAATAACTGTTTATATATTTCTTCTGATTTTGTTTACAAGTACACCAGCTTTAAATGAACAAACAAATACAGAGAAATTAGAAGTTCTTTCCAAAATAAAAAATTACAAGAAAAATACAAGTACAAACAAATGTTATCTACCTCTGCCTCTGCCTGTGCGGACAGTTTGCTTGAGAGGCCTGAAAGGCTTTGCACTAATAGGTCTTTTCTTGATGGGTGTTAGTCCGTACTTCCTATTGATAACAAGCGCGGCAAAATCTTGTTCTTCTTCGGAAGAGAACTTATGCTCTTCGCACAGCTTCCTTATCTCCCTTTGCAACGCTAACTCATCCAATTCATTGTTTAGCAGAGTGGGAGGTTCTTCAGGTCTGATGGGAGGAATCATGGGGTAGACATTCCATGCTTTTGCATGGTTTACTAAGATGGCCCAGAGCTTTGGAAATGTTGACTCCATAAAGTCGATAAAAGTCTGTTGTGGGGAGCAATTTTTCTCTTGGAGTAATTCCCAGATATAAAATTTTTCAATGAACTGCTTCTTTGCACATCCCCACATTGGAGCAGCTTCGGTAGGTAGAAAGTCCTCAACGAATCAAAGCTCTTTGCTTTCCCATTCTAATGTAGGCTCTGCTCCTTGCCTGATCCTCCTCTTTTTCTTAACAGGCTGATCATCAGTCTGCTCAAGGTCAGCTTGTTCCTTCCTCTTTTGACTTGATGTCCCAACTTCAATCAATGGAACATCTTGCCTTTTCTTCGTTCTCAGCTCCTGAACCTGAACTTCTCTTACTCCCCCCCTCTTCCCCCTGCTTTCCTTCCCCCTTTTTTCCAGCATCAACCAATATGGTCAACTGCTGCTCTACTCTTTGCATCCAGTCAGACATGCCAAGTGGCATTCTGGTATTGTTGGGAGGAGGAGGTTGAGGAGCATTCCTCTACAGTAGGGTGTCAATCTTTGCATTGATCGACTGCAGGTCAGGTGATATTCTTGCGGTAAGAAGCTCTACAAAGGATTCTCTGACAATGCTTCATATCAGCTCAGTCATCACGGGGGAGATGGGTGATTGCTGAGGTGAGTGCTTACCGATGCTTTCTGTGCCTGTAGGTAGGTTTGCAGTGGACCAACCTGCTGCAGACTCCTGTCTGTGTAGGTCACAAGTCGTCCAGGAATAAGTCTAGAGGGGGGGTGAATAGACTTATTGAAACTCTTAAACTCTTTTTCACGAAGAGTGAGTTTCTCAGCTGATAGATATGCAGAAATCGGCTGATGACGAAATCAAGACTAAGCAATGGAACAGTAATGAATGAATGCAACAGTTAAGTATGATGCTGAAAACAGTAAAACACGCAGGCAATTTATAGTGGTCTCAGAGGTGGGGTAATCCTCTACTAATCCACTTTCTCCAAACCAGTTGGAGATGAATCCACTACAATTCTCAACCAGTGATAAAGATTACAGTGATTCAACTACTCAGCTACAACAACTTCCAACTAGTGGAAATCACGTCGTTGCAACTCCTCTTTGACTGCCTAGCACCACTTGATTCTTCAAATCCTTGGATGCCTATCAGTCTCACAACTTAAACCAGTGAAGTACCCCGAACTCAGGTTTTAAGACAAGAGTGTTTGTCTTCTCCAACTAAGAGCTTTCTTCAAGATAAGAACTTTGAGTACTGCTCTTTTCATGATGCTATGAATTTGCTTTGATTGCTTTGATAACTTTGATCGCTTGAGAGTTTTGTTCGCATCGTACTGCTCATCTTCAAATATTCGGATATATATAGGTGTCGATCCTTGAGCATTCTTCATAGCTGTTGCAAATCCTGTAATAAATCCGTCCGTTGGAGAAATAGACTTCTTTGTTTATTTTTCTGAACGTTGCAAGGCTGGATTCCCATATTTTAATCCATCTTTAGACCGTTGAGAAGACTTTGCATGTGAGGCGCCGAATATTTTGAATACAATAAGATTAAAGTCTTCAGTGGTAGGTCTGGATGAATTATTTAATTCATATCCTTGCGGGAATCTCTCCAATTTGTCTCTTCACGCTTTCATGTGTCTTTCCGTAATATCTGACTATTCAACGCATGCTGACGTGGACTTGGAGTACTTGGTTGATCTCACATAAGTTAAGTTGGCTGATGTACACTCATCTTCTGCAGTTTGGACTTCTCTGTCGGTGACTGTTTGAGACTCGCCTGATCAGATGGCTTGTCTGAAGCCACTTGACTGCAATCTGGTCAAACATCTCTGAAGAATTTTTGTTGACCAGAACTTCTCTGACTTGACTCGGCTGTACTTCTATGATGTACTTAGCTGTACCTTTGTACTTAGCCGATTTGAGCCTAACTTATTTGGCCTATAGAAGATACTCATTTGGTTCTTCTTTACATTTTGCCAAGTATTCAACTTAACACAATTTGGCCTATGGAAGATACTCATTTGGTTCTTCCTTACATTTTTGCCAAGTAATAAACATTTGAATTACATTAATGACATCATCATAATCTAACAAGTATTCCTAACAAATTCCCCCTATTTTGGTGATGGCAAAACTTAAGCAAATTATTCAAATGAACAAGTCTGCACTTGAGTGAAAGACACAAACTAAAATCAGTCTAGTTTTGAGACAACTGGGAATTGTCATTCAAAAGACTGTTATAAAAATTTTCTGTATTGATTTACAAATACATGGCTTCCAATGATCAAAACAATTACAGAAAATTTACAAGTACAAAATTTCCATAAAAAAATATTAATACAAAACAAATCATCTGCCTCTGCCTCTGCCTCTGCGGATAGGCTGCTTGGCAGGTCTGATAGGCTTAGCTCCAATTGGCCTTTTCTTGACAGGGGCAAGACCGTATTTTCTTCTGACAACGAGAGCGGCAAAGTCTTGATCTTCTTGTGAGGAGAACTTATGCTCGTCACAAAGTTTCTTTATTTTCCTTTGAAGTGCTAATTCATCCAATTCATCATTTTCCAAGGTGGGAGGATCTTTAGGCCTGAAGGGAGGGATCATTGGGTATGCATTACATTCCTTTGCACGTTTTAGTAGGACAGCCCAGAGATTTGGATGTGCTTCTTCCATGAAGTTAATAAAAGTCTGCTGTGGGGAGCAATTATTATCCCGGAGTAACTCCCAGATATAAAAATCTCTGATGAACTTTTTCTTCGCAAAATGGACTATGCACACGATAACGTGCCTCCATGAGACTAATTAGATACAAGTGTGAGTGTGTACGGACACTCGTCTTGTGCACTTGCACGTCCCATTACGGGTGTACTATGATGCCCCTCTTCAGCTTAATTTCATAACTATGATATATAATGATTGTGTTTATTCAACTCTTGAGGATTGTTGTTCTGTGTAACTGAACCCGTTGGGGGATGTTGTTTTCAGGTCATGGCAAGGCAAAAGCACGGGAAGAGACATTTTCCTTTTGATTTCAATTCCAATCCGTTTTTGTTCAATTGATTGTTGTATAAATGTTGTTTTGAACATGTTCTACGGATTGGATACTCGTATCTTTGATTCGTTCGACCCGATGGGTGATTTCTTTGTTCTTGGAGGGTCTCGAAAATTTAATGTTCGACTAAATGCTCGAATGGGTTCCCTTCGATAGTTTGTTGGGATTTCCATTGTTTTGGCCTTGATTCTCATCGTAACCATGTGTTATTGTTCCTTACGGAGGATTATAGGTGCTCGATGATTTCGATGTTGAATTCCGTTGGTAATTGATGATTCGTGTGGTGTTATTATCGTAGTAATTGCGGTGTTATCGCGTTCTTGATAGTGTTCGGGAGTTCGGGGCCGTTCGACCGTATTTCATCCGTCGTCTTGTTGCGATCGTGGTTTCGAGGCAAGTACCTTGTTCATACACTTCTCGTTTTGTGGATATGATTGATCGGTGGTCGTCATGGTGTGTTCGTTTGGTTATTTTAAAATGAATTTCCAAAAGATTTGTTTTGGCCTCGTTAAAGGCTCTCCTTCAAAATGCGTGTGTGTTTTGTGAACGATGTGTTTTGGGAATTGATTATGATTTGATTATTTTGAACGTTGAAGGCTCTGATGATACCCCTGTTGTTTAAAGTATGGAATCGTGTATTCCGTGTTTAAATCTTGTTATTGTGTTTTGAAGAGTTTGATAATGGTGTCGGATAAGTGGCCATCCCTAGTAAGTATTCTTGATGAACTTACATTCTTAGCATGTTAGTATTGCATGAGTAACGTGTGTGTGTATGCTCACTACGGGTTAGATCCGACGGGGTCTCGGTAGGGCTCCACGAAGATGTGGAACCGCGAGCTTGCTTTTAACCACTACGGGTTAGATCCGACGGGGTCTCGGTAGGGGTCCACGAAGATGGGCGTCCGCGGTTAATTGTGGTGCATTTTACAATGTGATTTGGATTCTTGGCGTTTCCGGAAATGAGTATTTTGAACGGCTTTCATGATTGCATGCATTGACTAAGTGTATAAGAGGTAAGTTGTTCGTTTGGCCTACTTGGCTAGGATGGCACTAATATTGGAAGACGAACCTTGTTGTCGTTCTCGTGTACTGTGAGTTGATGAAATTTGGGGCTAAAATCCCAACGGTTTTGTAAAGGTCATTTTACGGAAAGTAAACCTTAGGGGCGGTGACCCCTTTCGTCTTTTGAGTTTTGAAAAGTAGGATGTGATAAATCCTAAATTGTTTTCTATTAAAACTCTCGATGGAATTTTAAACCGTTTTATAAATTGTTTTCCCTTGATTTGTGATCTTTCGATTTTGGAATGTTTTACCCAAACTCTTGCCTCGGGAAGTACTTTTCATTTCGTTTGGATCTTTGAGGATTCCTGGTTATTGTTATTCGTGGAATGTGAATTGTATGACTCGTATTTTTGCACTTTGTTCTTGCACTAGCAAAACAGTGGAGTTTTGCTAACCCCCTAGTATTCGGGGGATAGATGTCTATTTTTGCATTCAGGTTTTGGAGCATAGCACAGGGTCGGCATGAAGGATGATGAAAGATGAACTATACTAATCACACGAGGACCCGTTGATGTTGTACTGGTTTAGTTGTATTTTATTTTCTGCTGCAGTATTCTTTTCCCGTTGTACGGGAGTGCGTTGTATTCGACCCCTGTGTGGGCTTGTATTGTAATCGAGTTGTATGTTTTTATTGAAAGGCCAAATCGGTCTACTGAGTCATTTTATCCTTAAGGGCATTGTCGAGATGTTTCATGTTGTTACTAGCTTGGTAGATCCTTGAGGAAAGGTTCTACGACGTAATATCCCTGAGCGGATTGGGGGTGTTATATCGGCGACCCAAACATACCATGGACTGCAGATACTCATATCCTCATCTTTATCATAATGTATCCTCGATACCCAAAATGCCAATAACCGAAATAAATCATAAAACTTATGATTTAACTCCCAGAATCGGAAGGACAACATATAAATACAAATCTCCAGAATTTGCAGTAATAACCATTGCTATATGCATTATAAACGAAATGAAACTGAAACCATTCATTAAACATTATAACTGAGCAAGTAATAACTTGCCTCGATACCGATGAGGCCGTTACCAATTCCATTGCCGTCATCTACAAGTCCCTAGTCCCTGATAAATGCAATTCATGAACATTCTCGAATATGACCGCAAAGCATGGTTCTAATCACCGATCAATAACCTTAACTTATTACAATAATCGATAGACAACAAGTTCAATAATCGATAAAACCAATTCACAAACCCAACGGCTTGACAACATCTCGATTAAACACTAGTCGGATCAATCAAACTCAAACCAACACGAATTCAGAACCACAACACGAAAATACTGCACTTTCTGCCTTCTTAGCGCACGTTAATCACTTAACGTAGCGTACGCTAAGTTGCTCCCGTTATCACGCGTTAGACAGTAACCTTAGCATGCTCTAATGCTGTACAGATGCATGTTTTTCAGATACCGATCAAGATATGGCAATTATCAAGAACCCTAAGTGATCCTAAACCATGTTCATAGCTATCAAAACAACGAAATCCGATATCCTTTAACATATAAGTAATCATCCAACCCTTAATCCAATTTGTATATCCATATATCATCTTCCTCAATATCAACCTCATGAAACATTAAGAACGTAACATCACTTCCATAATCTATCATTACAGGGAGTAATTATCAACAATAACATCAACATTCGAAACTGAGGAGAAGAATTAACCAACTAATCTCAAGAGGACGAATCAACACGATTCAAACCATACGAATCACATTAATATCATCATACTCCGGTAATCCATCTCATAATCATGCTTGTCAACTTGTTTATGTAATAATCGTCAACATTCATTCCAAAACGAAATCCAAAGATGAAGAGTGATTACCTTTTTGAAGGAATGGATTGATTTCCAAGGTTGAATCCATTTCCAGGAATCGCCAATGATTTAAAGAACAAAGCTTTAATCCATGATTTCCATCTTTAATCTTGTTAAATAGGATCATCCCTCAGTGTTTAGGAACTCCAAATGTCCTCCCAAGGTTCTCTCTATCGGTTGCAAGAAGAGAATGGACGAAATGAGGAATGACAGCCAACTACTCGTATATATACACTGTACATTATTAACGTACGCTAATTTCTTCATTTAACATACGTTACCAGTCTAGCGTGCGCTAACATTCTTTGTTAGCGTGCGCTATCGAAGTCCAGAGGCTACTGCCTTACTGCATGAAATGATTTATGTATGTAATGCCCATGCAATAGCGTACGTAAAACCCTGTATTTAGCGTATGCAAACCTTCCACCGTAGCGTGCTCTACTCATAGTGGACTTGCTACAGTCTGCACCTACCCCCGTGTCCCCACATGCCGAAAGTAACCTGACAAAGCCAAGATTCCTTTGGTCCGATCTGATTAGCGTGCACTATAAATATACATTAGCGTGCGCTAATCGTTCACAACAAACATCTGTTGACCTTGTCGGCACATGCGCCGAAAGTGACCGGGTCCACACATAGATTCCTTCTGATCTGATCTGTACTAGCGTGCGTTATCTTTTGCCTCTAGCGTGCGCTAAACCAGAACGATAGCGTGCGCTAGGAATATGAACATACAGAATATGAACATACGGCATACCAAATATACATACTCCTTCCAATAATATTCTCATACGATACACACATTCTCAACTGCAATTGTCGACCAAGTACAGTAGTTATATCAATACAGATGTCTTAGTCCTTCATTTATTTTATCCATACTGTACAGATTCCACGCTGTACAACATAACTCGGATAAAATAATATTAAACCACAGTAGTAGAAATTCCAGATATTACATACTACACCACTTAAAATAAGTTTTGTCCTCGAAACTTGCAAGCCATTATAGAAAAACAAACAAATCGTTCAACCAAAATATTCCGAAACCATCACGACAATGATCGATCGTCATTATTACCGAATAACAAAACTAGCGCGAAGTCGACGATCTCGCGAGATACTAGCAAGTGACTTCACTGTAAAGCCTAAATACGTTTACAATAACAATTCTATGAGTCTCAACAAAATATATCATCTTCGGATGAAATAATCTATCTGTTTCAAACCTTGACTGCCTGATCGTACAATCAAGTCCCAATTCCGATAAAACCAATAATACACGATACATTTGTAAAACAACTGTCCAAAACAATGACAACAGATCCAGAAACATCGACACAACGTCTGAACGCTCAGATGATCACCAGCAATGATCAACCAATAAATCAACCGAGAATATCATGGACATGATAAACTCTAATACGAGCAATTCAAAGGTCAAAACACAACCGAGAATATCATCAACATGATAACTCAATATTACCAACGAATGACCAACAATATCCGAGAATACCCTCACACGGTAAGCTCCAACACGATGAACACATAACCACAGAGACAGATACACGAAAGAGCAAAATTCTCAAAACGACACACCAATCACATACGGTGGATCTCAATAAACATATCCTGTTGATGAACATACCCCTCGGCATATGAACAACCAATCACAATCCGTCGAACATATCCAATCATACATATACTGGGAACGACCAATCATTACTCAAAACAACTAGCATGGGGTTACCATCCCCAAACCTACACTTACAAAGAAATCCTTCAAAAATCATTATGGTAAAAATCACACTACTACCATACCAATGGAATCACATAGCACATATGTCCCGATTTCACTAAATCCAAAGTTCCAAAATTACATCCTGTGCATGGATCTACAGCACGAAGCATATTTCTCTTATCCGATAATTCAACCGATCATCCCTGGATAACCAAACTGCCATACTGAAGTTCGAATCTCTATTCATCGCTCTATACTAATGTATTATCCAGTTCGTGAGTCACGTTCAAAACTCCACAATGTTATGCACTATGCACTAAATGCGTATGTATATCAGTCATATTTTCAAAACCAGTTTAAAATCATATAATCTTATCACGAAGACAAATTTTCGAAAGTTCTTTCAAAAAAAAATTCAAAAATCCAAACATAAATTTTGGTAGACCACTGAATCAATTTTCGAAAAATTAAATCGGCTCGCTGGTGCCAAGTATTCGATAACAGTTCCCTTCGATTCCACATGATTTCGAAGTTTAAAATGAAAACTATGCAAATGCTGGACTACATCCATACTACTGTATACCAATTCGGTTTGTCACAAATTCCACTGACATTCCATCGGAAAACTACACGATATAGTTCCAAAACCTCAATATATAGACTCCGATAAAAACTCCTTTCCACATATGACTCGCAACGTCAGTCATTAACCCATCCTGGATCACCTTAAATATGATATGACAAAATATTGAAACAAATCAATACAGCGAAAGACTTCCAGAGAAGTTTCATTTGAACAAGTAAACCAAAACTCCGAAAGGCGGAAATAAAATAGATAAACGATTGGTAAAGTATCTTACAAATCTCGGGAGTTTTAGAAAACAGAAAAGTCTTTTGAACATTAGGGTCTCAGCCCGTATCTCGTTCCGCATTACAAGAAGTTTAAAAAGTAGAAAACTCTTTTTGGACTCCAAGTCCTGAGTTACAAAAATATTTCAAAATCGATTGGGTTTCGGCCCAAAAATCATTTTCCGTAAAACGTCCGTAAAACATTCATTTTGAAAAGTGTCATTTTCAAATGCTCAAAAGCAGTTTCATGTATCACAAAATGATCTGTCATGACTACATGTTCTTCTCAACCATCCTCAACCTTCTCCCAAATGCACAATTCCGTTCTAAAATCTACCCAACATACTGATTTCCAAAATCGTAGTTTCTTAAGATCATCAATCCTATCCCAACTTTGTCACCTCATACTGTAACGCATAACATCTTTCTGAATCTCAAAGCATATCAACTTAGAATGGCAATAAATCTTAATGCAATTCAAAAATCCAAATCCTTACAGATCGTGAAGCCGATGATTCCCCGTGATACTAGCACATGTCTCAACTCTAGAAATTACTCGACACAGATATTTTCAAAACACACGTTTTGCAAAATCAATTCAACTCGAGAACACGACACCTTTATATCCGAAGAAATACGTTAATACCATTTGAAAAAGTTTACAACAACTCCAGTACTACACTGATAAATCACATAATGCACAAGCCCGAGTGAACAACAAAACTCACGGCTCTAATATTCGTCAATCGACAACTCGAATGACGCGACAAAGACATGACCCGACTGCCTAGGTTTTCTCAACCTAAGCTCCGATACCATTTTCTGTAACACCCCCAGATTTAACCGGGAATATTACAGCGTCGTGGGGCCCGAGATGGAACCCACAAGGCTGGAGGAAATTTTCGCAAATATTTACAAACACCTAAAAGGCTAACGACGGTACTATCTCTTAAAAACATTCGAAAACTTTACAAAACCCGTTTAACAAAACCGTCGTACAATCTCATTTGAAACCACAAGGCCAAACAACCGAAACTCAATAGTTTAGAAAACGATTTGCCAAAGTAACTCAAGTTACCAGAAACCAAAAGGCCATTTAAAAAAAATACTTACGCGGCGGAAAAAGACAAACAATTAAAAATACTCTAGCAGCGGAATACAACAACTGATTAGGAAATTCGATACACCAATACATGCTCTAGCCAGTATCCTCCGGGAAGCTCATCTCTTCACGACCGCTACAAGCTCGATATCCAAAGAACCTAAAAAGAAAACCCACGACGGGGTTAGCCATAATATCCAACAATGATAATTGTCACATCACATTAATAATTACATACCAATGAGAATACAAAATAAGAATACGACCAATGTAATCTTATTGTAGTAAGTTTACTTAATCAGACAATTCTCGTTAGAATAACCATTATCACATTTCACATCTCGTACTCGATTAACCAATAAACTCGAACATAATATCTGCATTATACCTCAAACAATACTCAAGATTCTTGACTATCATCACCAACTCACGATACGGAAATATACCAGTTCTGAACAATACGATCCATCGGATAGCATCATCAAATCCCAAGACGATAACCGATTGTCCATCAAAAGACAATTCCAAAGGAAATATGGAACATACCTCAAGATATGAACTGCCACGACGAAATCACGTCAGTCCAATCCAAGATCAGATCAACAACATACGGACACAGTCCTAACACAAGACCTACAAATGTATACTCATATGACAACGTCAATATGCTCAAAATAATAACAACAGTGTATACTCAATGGAAATCCCATGATCCATCTCCCTCAGCATAGATCCCAAGATGATCCTACGAGATCAACACGAGGTGGGTAACCAACAATATACACATACATAACAACACATGATAGAACCAATGATGCGAATCCACATGATTCCATCAACACAATACTAGGTAATCCAACGATCCAGCACCCTCAGCATAGATCCCAAGATGATCCTGTCGGACCATAATGAGGTGGAAGAACCCTTCCAATGATCCAGCGCCCTCAGCATAGATCCCAAGATGATCCCATCGGACCATAACGAGGTGGACATCTGATCCAGCACCCTCAGCATAGATCACGTAATCTCACATGATCAACACAACATAAACAATACAATTATGCATACACATATGCCACTCAATATGTTCATCAACATGAACAACATATGAATCAAAACATGAACGACACTATGATGAAACAACTAGGACGACTTCATGTTCAGCAACATGAATGACAACCTGCATGATCAACAACATCAACACTACACCGAATCAATCTAGAATACTTGCCCCGAGTCCTTCGGAAGCAATCTCGATTTCAAATCACCGCCGACGATTATCCGTAATGCTCGGCGACCCAAACGTACCATGGAATGCAGATACTCATATCCACGTCTTTATCATAATATATCCTCGATACCCAAAATCCCAATAACCGAAATAAATCATAAACCTTATGATTTAACTCCCAGAATCGGAAGGACAACATATAAATACAAATCTCCAGAATTTGCAGTAATAACCATTGCTATATGCATTATACACGAAATGAAACTGAAACCATTCATTAAACATTATAACTGAGCAAGTAATAACTTGCCTCGATACCGATGAAGCCATTACCAATTCCATTGCCGTCATCTACAAGTCCCTCATCCCTGATAAATGCAATTCATGAACATTCTCGAATACGACCGCAAAGCATGGTTCTAATCACCGATCAATAACCTCAACCTATTACAATAATCGATAGACAACAAGTTCAACAAACGATAAAAGCAATTCACAAACCCAACGGCTTGACAACATCTCCATTAAACACTAGTCAGATCAATCCAACTCAAACCAGCACGAATTCAGAACCACAACACGAAAATACTGCACTTTCTGCATTCTTAGCGCACTTTAATAACTTAACGTAGCGTGCGCTAAGTTGCTCCCGTTAGTGCGCGCTAGACAGTAAGCTTAGCGTGCGCTAATGCTGTACAGATGCATGTTTTTCAGATACCGATCAACATATGGCGATTATCAAGAACCCTAAGTGATCCTAAACCATGTTCATAGCTATCAAAACAACGAAATCCGATATCCTTTAACATATAAGTAATCATCCAACCCTTAATATAATTCTTATATCCATATATCATCTTCCTCAATATCAACCTCATGAAACATTAAGAACGTAACATTACTTCCATTATCTATCATTACAAGGAGTAATTATCAACAATAACATCAACATTCGAAACTGAGGAGAATAATTAACCAACTAATCTCAAGAAGACGAATCAACACGATTCAAACCATACGAATCACATTAATATCATCATACTCCGGTAATCCATCTCATAATCATGCTTGTCAACTTGTTTATGTAATAATCATCAACTCAAGAATATCAACATTCAATCCAAAACGAAATCCAAAGATGAAGAGTGATTACCTTTTTGAAGGAAAGGATTGATTTCCAAGGTTTAATCCATTTCCAAGAATCGCCAATGATTTAAAGAACAAAGCTTTAATCCATGATTTCCATCTTTAATCTTGTTAAAGAGGATCATCCCCCAGTGTTTAGGAACTCCAAATGTCCTCCCAAGGTTCTCTCTATCGGTTGCAAGAAGAGAATGGACGAAATGAGGAATGACAGCCAACTACTGGTATATATACACTGTACATTATTAACGTACGCTGATCTCTTCATTTAACGTACGTTACCAGTTTAGCGTGCACTAACATTCTTTGTTAGCATGCGCTATCGAAGTCCAGAGGCTACTGCCTTACTGCATGAAATGATTTACGTACGCAATGCCCATGCAATAACGTACGTAAAGGCCTGTATTTAGCGTACGCAAACCTTCCACTGTAGCGTGCGCCACTCATAGTTGACTTGCTACAGTCTGCACCTACCCCCGTGTCCCCACATGCCGAAAGTAACCTGACAAAGCCAAGATTCTTTTGGTCCGATCTGATTAGCGTGCACTATAAATATACATTAGCGTGCGCTAATCGTTCACAACAAACATCCATTGAGATTGTCGAAACATGCGCCGAAAGTGACCGGGTCCACACATAGTCTCCTTCTGATCTGATCTGTACTAGCGTGCGTTATCTTTTGCCTCTAGCGTGCGCTAAACCAGAACGATAGCGTGCGCTAGGCATGTATATTAGCGTGCGCTAATAATGTTACACTTAGGCATTTTCAACTATTCTTGTCCAATGTCTCAACATACAGAATACGAACATACGACATACCAAATATACATACTTCTTCCAATAATATTCTCATACGATACACATATTCTCAACTGCAATTGTCGACCAAGTACAGTAGTTATATCAATACAGATGCCTTAGTCCTTCATTTATTTTATCCATACTGTACAGATTCCACGCTGTACAACATAACTCGGATAAAATAATATTAAACCACATTAGTAGAAATTCCGGATATTACACCGTTAGCGCGCGCTAACTACAACACTTAGCGTGCGCTAACTACGGAACCTTAGCGCGCGCTAGCCGCAAAGCGTAGCGTGCGCTAACGACTCAAAGAGACAGCAACAGAACATCTCAGAAATGGGTATGACGACAGGTACCCACAACTTTGGGAAATTACAAAATGGCCCAAAATGCCCGAAAATCTCGATACGTGATCGAATAACCAAACCAAAGTTCACATACGTCTAACAAAGTTAAACGGACTTATGGGAAATTCAAAACAACAGTTTCAGACGAGATTCGCAAGAATCGAACTCAAGTGCGGAAAAGCCGCTTAAGAACACGAAACTCAACAAAACGATGCCGAAACGAACTCGGACGTCAAAAAGTGCAGAATTAAATATTCTCAAAATGACGAAACAGTCATGGGAGAGTCCTCAAAATGGACTTCCGCCAAAAAAGAAAACTACCAGAAATCGAAATTGCGGGTATTACACCTGATAGGTTGCCGGGTGAGATTCAATAGTCAAACCAATAGACATTGATGGTCAACAACTTAGATAGTATCGATTGCCAAGAAACCTGATAGGTTGAGGGCATGAAGACTAGGAGTAAAAGAAGATTAAATCATCTGTTAGACGGGTTGGTGTTAGACACCACTTTACAGAAATTAATTGGCAAGAAACCTGATAGGTTGCGTGTGTTAAAATTTGTAAAGAACTTGATCACCACTAAGAATTCGATCTAACCATGACTTCCGGATTATAACATGGGAGTGTATAGTTCCGATAAAATTAGTGGGATCCAAGACAAGAATTATACAAGCCCTTAAATTATATACTCGGTCATAATAAAATAAGTCACTAATTTAATCTTGTCTAAATCTTTGCAGAAAACGAAATTGAATCTCTCTAAAATAGCTAAAAACCCACTTGCAATAATATTTGAAAAGAATCTCCTAACTGGCCCTAATTTTGTTGACTGGTTGCGGAATATGATGATTGTACTCAGTATGCAGTCTCTGGGATACGTCTTGGAGGCGGACATTCCACCGACTCCAATCCGGACCAGGGGTAATCAGGAAGATATTGATGTCCATAAAAAATGGGTCAAGGATGACGTGCTAGTACGTGGCTTTATGATGGGCTCAATGACAAATGAGCTGCAGAGAGCGCACGAGAAAATGACTTCTGCTAGGCAGATTCTCGCACACTTAACCGAGCTTTATGGAGACACAGTAGGACTGTTAGATATGAGATATCGAAGTAGTTGTTCAGTGCTAGGATGAAAGGAGAGAAAGTGGGAAACCACGTCCTCAAGATGATCTCTATGATTGAAAGGCTCGAGGTGCTCAACTTTAATATGGATTTATCCCTTCAAATTGATCTCATCCTTCAATCTCTCCCTGACTCTTTCACACAGTTTGTAATAAATTTCAACTGTAATGAAATTACATGCACATTAGCTGGGCTGATGAATAAACTGATGACGGCGCAGTCTAACATGAAGACTAAACCGAGAGAGACTGTTCTTGTGATTTTTTCTGGGCCTCGAAGGTCCAAGAACAAGAAGAAAAAGACCTATGAGCAGTACAAACCCAAGAAAGGGGTGCAGAAAGGAAAGGGCAAGGCCCGAAAGGTTCAAAAGGTAGGCGGTCCAAAACCTACGGACAAATGCCTTGAATGCGGTGAGCTGGGCCACAAGAGAAGGACTTGTCCTAAGATTAATGGCGCATCAGGTACGGAACTTTTTTTTTTGTGAAACTAATTGTTCCGCTACTCTGTATTCTGCTTCATGGATTCTAGATTCAGGTGCCACTTCTCATATTTGTACTATGAATCAGGATCTGGAACGAAGTAGGAAACTTGAAGCTGGGGAAGTTATGATCACTGTCGGAAGCGGACAAAGTGTCGAGGCAACCGATATTGGATCAATCCTACTGGGTTTATAATCTGGTTTTATTTTGACGTTAGATGAAGTACTTGTTTTGCCCAAGGGGCATAAAAACATTGTATCCATTCCAGTCTTGGACCGAAAAGGATTTTGTTTCTTCATTGGAAATGGTAGTTGTAAAATTTATTTTCAAAATAAATTGGTTGGCACAGCTACATTGTTGAATGGTTTATATCATCTGAGCATGCAAAATAAAACAGCAGTGAACACTATAACTAGGAAACGCGGCAGGCAAGATACTAATCAAGCTCTTAAATGGCACCTTAGACTTGGTCATGTTGGTCAGACCAAGGTTCAGAATATGGAGAAAGATGGACTTTTAAGTTCATTGGGTGTAGAACCCTATCCAACTTGTGAATCTGGCCTTAGAGGCAAAATGACCAAGTCCCCCTTCACAGGGACTTTTGAAAGGGCTACCGATAAACTTGGATGGGTACATACCGACGTTTGTGGTGATTTAGAAGTGGACCGAGACGAATATCAATATTTCATAACGTTCAGAGATGATCATACTGGGTATGGGATTGTGTACTTAATGAAACATAAATCCGAAGCCTTTACTAAATTCAAAGAATTTAAGGCCCTAGTTGAAAAACAGACTGGATGTCATATCAAAACACTTCGGTCGGACCGAGGTGGCAAATATATAAGCACAGAGTTTGATGAGTTACTTAAGGAACATGGAATAGTTTCACAATTCACGTATCCAGGAACCCCACAGTTAAATGGTGTTTCAAAAAGGAGAAATCAGACTTTGTTGGACATGGTTCGCTCCATGTTAAATTACACTGATTTACCTATTTACCTGTGGGGGTATGCCTTACTAACCGCTGCGTATATCCTTAATAGATGTACTTCCAAATCCGTTCCTATCACCCCGCATGAGATGTGGAAGGGTAAGAAACCAAGCCTTAATCACATAAGGATTTGGGGATGTCCAGCCTATGTCAAGAAGGCTAAGGTGGACAAACTGGAAGCGAGGTCCATAAAAGGACATTTCATTGGATACCCAGAGGACTCGATGGGTTATCTATTCTACATGCCAGAAGACCATAGGGTTGTTGTGGCATTACAAGCGCACTTCCTTGAGGATGAATTCATTCAGGAAGGTGGCTCGGATAGAAATATCTCTTTGGAAGAGCATAATGAAAGTCCTAAGAAGACATCTGATTAGGGATCAGGAACCGAACCTATTGTAACACAACCTCCACTTCGAAGGTCTGATAGGGTGTCTCACTTACCTGAGAGGTATGTATATACACATGTCGAGGAACTGGGTCTCCACGACACACCTGATAGCATTGAAAACGACCCTGTAACCTACGACCAAGCGATAGTGGATGTAGACTCCGATAAATGGCAAGAAGAAATGGAAGCTGAGATAGACTTGATGCATACCAATCAGGTCTGGACTCTAGTAGATCTTCCAACTGGCATGAGAACTATTGGAAATAAATGGATCTATAAGAGAAAGACCGATGGAGATGGCAAGGTTGATGCCTATAAGGCCAGGCTTATGGCAAAGGGTTATACCCCAAGTGAATGGATCGATTATCATGATACCTTCTCGCTCGTAGCTATGATCAAGTCGATTTGCATGATGCTTGCCATTGTTGCCTATTATGATTATGAAAGATGGCAAATGGATGTCAAAACAGCTTTTCTAAATGGATACCTCGAGGAGGAAATCTATATGGAACAACCTAAGGGTTCTGTGTCCAAAGCTAATATTCATAAGGTGTGTAAGCTGCAATGAGCCATTTATGGGCTGAAGCAAGCTTCCTGGAGTTGGAACCTTCGATTTGACGAAGCAGTCAAGGACTTTGACTTCGTACGAAATGAGGAGGAACCATGTGTTTACAAAAAGGTTAGTGGGAGCAACATTTCGTTCTTAGTACTATATGTAGATGATAATCTACTTATAGGAAATAACGTATCAATGCTCAACACTGTGAAAGCTTGGCTTTCTAAAACATTCTCCATGAAAGACTTGGGAGAAGCTTCCTACATTCTAGGGATCCGTCTTTACAGAGATAGACCGCAAAGAATGATAGGACTTTCCCAAGCCCTCTATATAGATAAAATCCTGAGAAGAGTCAAGATAGATGAATCTAAAAGAGGGTTCATTCCCATGCGACATGGAATTCATCTCACCATGAAAATGTGTCCTCAAAGTGAGGAAGACAAGAGAGAGATGAGTAAGGTACCCTATGCCTCGGCAGTGGGTAGCCTCATGTACGCTATGTTGTGTACGAGACCAGACTTAGCTTATGCTGTGAGTATGGTAAGTCGATATCAAGAAAACCCGTGAAAGGAACATTGGACTGCCGTAAAGAACATTCTTAAGTACTTAAGAAGAACTAGAGATTTGGTTCTTACTTACGGTGGTGGAGAACTGAAGGTGATTGGATTCACCGATTCTGATTTTCAAGGAGAAAATGACGACTCTAAGTCGACATCTGGTATTTGTTTACTCTCAATGTAGGACCAGTATCTTGGAGAAGCTCCAAGCAAACCGCTACTGCAGATTCCACCTGCCAAGCAGAGTATCAAGCTGCCTCAGAGGCTAGCAAAGAAGCATTTTGGATGCAGAAGTTTATACAAGAACTTCAAGTGGTGCCTAATGCGGAGTTGCCTATATCATTATTCTGTGATAATGATGGAGTTGTCGCCCAAGCCAAGGAGCCGAGGGCTCACCACAACACCAAGCATATAGAGAGAAAGTACCACATCATTTGAGAGATGGTGGAAGAAGGATATGTTTCATTGCAAAGAGTGGACTCAGAAGATAATATTTCTGACCCGCTGACTAAGCCATTATCTCAGGCCGTCTTAGAAAGACATCTGAAAAACATGGGTATTGGATACCATGATGTGTGGCATTGAGTGCAAGTGGGAGATTGTTAGGAATATGCCCTCGAATGCCACTGAGGGGATGAGAGAGTAGGGGCATTGTACTTGTAGTTATGAAATAATTAATAAAAAGGCAATACGATTCATTCACTGTTTATTGTATTTCAATTGCATTCTTGACTTGGTAAACATTGAAGTGAAGTCCATGTAAATAAACCGAACATTCCATTCTCGTTATGGGATAATAGAAAATGTACTGGAAGTATTTAAAGTTTATTTACGTAAATCGTTCGCAAGTCAATAAACTTAAATGGACATTAAGTTTTAATAAGACTTGTATAACTGATGCTAGGACGTGTGCACGTCTTGATAGCATAGTTATAAGTATATTGGTGGGACCAGTATACTCGAACATGACTCATACTCGATTCAGTCACACGGTATTCACTCTCGGAGAGTCGATGACGAATCAAAAGGTTATGATAGTGTACGTGGACCTTTGACGTGAGGGTTCAGTAGAAGATGTGCATGTGACGTTTAGTTTGTCATTAGAGTAGTTAGACTCATTTGCTTAATTGCTGAGTCAACCTCGAAGTGCGGACTATACGGGCAGGTAGCAGTCTTTACTGTACGCCAAGAAAGGATTCTATCTCCTGTTAGTGAGCAGGCGTATGTCCTATACGGTTAATGGCAAATAAGATCATAAGTCTTTGGCCAAAGCATTCTGATATAGTCATATTAGATATACTAATGATCAGTCGGTCTTGATTTGCGTTAACACATGTATAGTGTCTAGTCAACAGTAGGGTTTGACTTTACCGTGACCCGAAGACTTAAACGGTACATCTGATGAAGGGTCTATACGTATATAGTATTCACGACATAATGGTTCTGGAATGATCCCTTCATTCGTTCTCAGTCGGGGTTTACAGTGCGGCCCGCTAGGCTGGCTAAGTGCTACCCGCACTCATTGGTTCCTCCCAATGCCGGCTGAGACGGACCTACGGAGTCGCGCATCAGGAGCGTTGACGGATAAATGTAAATTTATAATCTCTCTATTAATATTAGATATTGGATATCTAATTATGATTTATTGGATAAATCAAATAGCGGTCTTATGAATTAAAATTAAGTTACCAAGTAATTAATTTAATTCATAAATTATATTTCTTAGAGAAATATATTTGTATTTGATATAATTAATTAATTAGATTAATTTATTAATATAAATATATTGGTGATTAAACGGAATGTATTTAACGGAGTCGTTTGACGAACGTCCGGTACACGAGCTGAGTGGCTCGGCTCGTTTCTAGGAAACTTTTACATGGGCCGCCCCCTTACATGGCATGATCACCATGTATGTGTTTTGTGTTGTGTTGTCATGAATAATTGTTAAGTTGAGATTCTTTCTCAATATATAATTACATAAATGAGTTGTTTTATATCTTTATAGAAACCAACTCATATGGTGTATGATTAGTCTTGAAACACACACACATAGTCACCTGCTGAACAGCCCTGGATGTGAGTTTAAGTGAGGAGAGAGAGAAAAATTTTCCTTCTTCATTTTGTTCATCTTTGAGGTGAAAAGAAGTAATAAAAATTAAGAGAGAAAAAACTCCTACAACACTTCCTAGCCGTGTTCTTCATAGAATGGAGTTTGGTAGATTTTTCTGGGCAACTTCCGATGCGTGTGAAGTAGAGGCTTCGAATTTTCGGTGCTTGTAACGAAGGGATTTCGTGTTCGGTACGGGGTTCGTGATCGTCATCCATATTTACGAAGATTTATTTCAAAGAGTTCAAGAGTATGATCCCTTATCTTCGTATTTAATTTTTTTTCGTATATACGTTACTTGATCGATCCTGTTTGGGATTCGTTTTTATTTTTGCTGCGTATTTCGTTTTATTTTTGGAATCCCAACATCTGATACCACTTGTTGTTCACAATATACTTAACGGACATCTTGGGGGGTAGGGGTTGTACCCTCTTTCTAAAAGTTCATATGCTGTGAAAGTCGTAAAGTGTTCTTGTACTTGCAACAACTGTGTGCAGTGTCATAAACTTGATGCTTACATGAGGTTATTTAGAGTAAATATATAAATATAAACCACAAGCAAATTACTCTACGTCTACCGGCTACACATAAGAGATTGTTTACTATAATTCAAGGTAGTACACAATTGTATATCTAAAAAAATACTTGCAAGTTGTATTGTTCACACAGATTGATATACTTGTCTTCTCTGTTGCACCGTTCACACAAATTGGTGCAAACTGGATTTGAATCTTCATCTTCGTCTCACGCAGATTGAAAGCTTGAATTTTCAAATCAACTTTGTCCCACATAGACCGGAAGCTTCCTTGCTTTGTCATACACACATGATTGAGCTCTCAACTTTTGGTAGGGTATAATAATGTCGGGACAATAGTTGTAGTCTTAAATTACATTATTTTATGTTGTTCTCAAGTTGAGGACTTGCTTTTTCTTTATTGTAGGGTTAAGACTGTAGTTTGAAAACAGTTAGTTCATTATAAGTTCACAAGCTGATTAGTGTTTTTTCAAATTCTCTGGACGGCTATTTATACTTGTCGCAATAGTAGCCGTTGTAAATATGGCATTTGCTGAGTGAGTGAGATGTGGACAGATTCTTACTGGTGGCAGCTGAAATTACTAGATGAATAACATTGGTTAAATATTGTGAGGAGAACTTAATTCAGTGGACTACTAGAATAATTTTTTATCTCATATTTATAAGAATTGAGCTGGTTAATGTATTCATGTTTAATTTGTTTTCATCCTTTTTTCATTTTCTTTTACTCTATTGTTGTTAAAGTTAAAAATTAAAATAAAAAAGACATTAAAAAAAGACTCCTTATCCATCATTAATGCTTCTGGACATCCCAATCTTCGGCTCTAATCAATGCGGTCCATCCATAATAGATGTGTTTACACCGCGAGTACTTTAGGAATATTAAATTCACTATGTTACAACGGATATTAATTCAAGGAGCTTATATGGAAGTGTTTGAATCTTTCCTTGTATAGAGCCTACAACAAATATGTTGTAGCCTTGAAGGGTCTCTATGCTGTAGAAAGCTTCTGCGATGATGTAGCTTCACGTCATTGTCGGATGCTGTTGTAGGATGATTTATATGGTTTTGCACTTATCAATATCCAATGAAAATTCTCCCAGCGGAAGTGTTTATGACTATGTAATAGACCTAAATGAATTTAAGTGTTACAGAGCATCATATCTTGACTACTTAACAATTGGACACCATTATTGTGTTAACTTGTTTAGTACTTCTATCAATTCACAACTACAATAATGTAATGGAATATTTAAAGATAATATGACCACTCATTCTTAATACAACTCTTAATCTGAAAATGCATCTGGTTCCTTTGATGCCATGGATATTTGTAAACTATTTGATCCTTTTTATTCATAAGATATTAGAACTGATAAAACATTACATTTGGATAGACAACTAGAGCACGAGGAATATAATGTGATCAAAGGCTTCGAGTATAATATCTTTCATCTATTTCCGATCTATGTCAATAGTGTTGAAAATATTCGGAATATGCCTATGAATGTCACTTTAATGAAGAGACCGGGAGAATTCATTGTACTTGTAATTCTGAACTTCTTTTATATGAATATAAGGCATTTGTGGCATTCATGATTTGGTATAAATAAATATAGTCCTTGTATTTGAGATCAAACACTCTATTCCATATGAGATAAGGAAGTTGGCACTTGAAGTGTTTAGTGCTCAAATGCTCAATGAGTTCGCAAGATGATAAAACTTAACTGGCATTAAGTTTAATCAAGACTTTTAACGTGTGATTTGACATATGTAGTGCTTGTCACCACTTCGTGGTAGGGGAAGCACACGTTATAGGCACACTGATGGGATCAGTATACCCAGACACGACTTGCACACTGATGGGATCAGTATACCCAGGCATGACTTGCCTTGATTCAGTCATATGCATTTGACCCTGCGATAGTCAGTGACTGAATATTAAGGTTATGATAGGGATACATGAACCTCATACTTGAGGATTCATTAGGAGATATGCTTGTTGTAACACCCCCAAAATCCGATTGGGTTATTACAGTGTCGTGGACCCCACGCCGAGAGATCCACCAGGCGAACACGACTAACATACATCAATCTGACCAAAAAGGAAAATCACAATGCCTACTATGATGTCCGACACAATATTCCGACGTGAAATTTCAACGACAAGGGTGGGCCTACATAGCGAAAATAAAATACAAAAACATCCACGAGCTTTGCTCGGATAATACAAAATAACAACAACTAACGAAACTAGAGTACTCCAAACTGTCTGACCGACATGAAAACCGAAAAAAGTAGGACTAGTATCGCTCGAATGCCTCGTCGCCATCGTCATGCCCCTGTGTCTCAACTCTCTCCTCGCAAACACCTAAAACATGAAAACATGTTCCGCCCCCACGGGGTCAGCCATCCAGATAATGAATATCAAATACATGTACAACATGATATGCATCCAATGGCGGAATAAACAGTACAATAATGGTAATACGAGATGCTCACAAACCAAAGTGAGAATCGAGCATTCGTGAAACACTATGCCCACGGCATACGATCGGTACCTGCTCAACAGGTTAGAACATAAGTGCCCAACGGCGAATCATCAATACAAAACACAATAATGAACTACCCGAATGTAACCCAAACCAAAGCTGAAATAAATATGAATCACAATGCCCGAAGGCTCCAACGGAAATACAAAACATCACAATGGCCTGAAAGCCCTCAGCCGAAGCTGCCAAAATATCACAATGGTCTGAAAGCCAAACAGCCCGAAGCTGTAAGTCATCACAATACAGATCTCAAAGAAACGAACTCGACTGTCGGACATACCCCTCGGCGTATGAACAACCAGTCGCCTACCGTCGGACATATCCAATACAACATGGACTATGAACGACCAAACCAAAAAGTCTCAAGAGGGACATCACAGTACGTCCGATCCGGAAATGTGTCCGTGCACATGTCCACCCATATACGGAATCCAGAATATACTAGGGACAATGTACCTAAGTAGCCTCACGAACTACGTCTCGTGTGCACGGTCCAATGCGAAAACATCCATGCATGACCATCGTGTGCCTAGCTAAAAATCCTACACATAACCAATCGGCACGCAGATATGATTCCAGATATGTCACGATGCAACATGACAACGAAACTCAAAGGATAACACATCCAATACGGATCAAAAGACTCACCAAAGTGAACGATGACACACGGATAATGAAAGATCGACACGACCAATAATATCCAATACAACCATCCTGGGATCACAATCCCTTAGGACCGATTAACACGATCAACAATCACAACACAACAATATTGGAATCCTCAACCCTCAACGATCACAAAATTACCGAGTTTACAAGAATGATAGTGTGCTGCCTTGAGTCGGCCAACACGACAACAATAACTCATGGATGGGCACCATCCTCAGCGGTCCCAATTCAATACCTCGACTGCCTTAGAATGACCAATTGATAACGACACGACGGATGGGAACTCTCTTCGATAATCCCAATTCAATACCTCGATTGCTTTAGAATGGCTCATCGATAACAACGACACAATGGATGGGAACTATCCTCGATAATCCCAATTCAATACCTCGATTACCTTAGAACGGCCAATCGATAACAACGATACTATGGATGGGAAATGTCTTCGACATTCGCAATTCAATACATCAATTACCTTAGAACGGTCAATCAATAACAACGACTCAACGGATGGGAAATGTATTCGACAATCCCAATTCAATAACTCGATTGCCTTTTGGACGATCAATCGATAGCAAAAATACCACGGATGTCTCGGCACCTTTAATCGGTTACCGATAACAAAGATGATAATCGAATACGTCAATGCCTTCAATCGGCCAATACAACATCAATAACGAAGCACCAATATCAATAACAATGATCACAACTATGTCTTAAATCGACATCAATATCAACAACAACAATCGATACATCGATACCGCGAACCGGCTATCGACAACAATATTGCCAACAAGTATCGCAATGCCTTGAACCGGCTATTTACGAACAATAATAACATTTGGCATAATTTGCAGAAGGGTGTCGTATCAAACAATCCCCTCATATCAACAAAATCATAAAGAGACCGAGTCTCGAAATGATACACACGTTCATACACATATATGATAACATTAATCTCATTGACGAGTATAAGTATAAAACTTGCCTCAAACCGAAGGCGAAAAAGTCCTTCCACGATCAACGTCCTCCCACGAAATGACGAACGGCGTCCTCCGATGATCACAAGCACTCGAACAACCTTGAATGAAATACAATTCATTCAATAACACAAAATCAATAGAAAATAACACCAAGGACAACCCGATTCGATCACGAATCAATTAAAGTCCACAAAAGAATACCATAGTCCTCAACTATGAATTCTAACATCCTCCAACACCTCAATGATCGATATGATCAAACGTTCTTAACACTTGTGAAAATAATTCAACAAGAATCACTTAAGAACAACATCAAATTGATTCTCCTACAATGATAATATCATCAATATTATCACCATCACCTCAAGAACATCACCAACACAAAAAACATGATGTCTAAACAATAATTAATCACCAATTCATCATGAATTTGGATTAATCAACAAGATTAAATCAACCATTTCAAGATTATGATAAACATTACATAATTCATCATAATTCCTTACTAAAATGGTTAAAATCTCCCCAAGAAACACAAAATCAACACCAATCATACCAAGACTATGTTAATGATATAACAATCTTAACATAATCCTTCCTAGACATGATTGTAACCTCCAAACATTCTAAAACATCAAGAACAACTCCTCCTCAAGACACAATCATCATGTTCTTCATCACAAGTTGTAAAAACTCATCAAGAATCATGATATACTCCAACAATCACCAATTATATGAGGAAAACAACAACAACATCATCATCCTCGCAAATCACTTATAGAACAAGATATTGAGAGAACTTACCAATGAGAAACAAGAAGAACTCTCCAAACACCAAAGGAGCACCAACTAGCTTCTAATTCCAAGATCCAAATCAAGTTATCATGATAAAAAACATGTTGGAAGAGGCTAAATATCAAGAACAAGTCCAGAGGGACGGTTCTAGGGAGAGAAAGGAGGTTTTGGTTCGTGAAGAAATGAAATACGAAACCAAAATATATAATCTGACAAGCACATTACGGCCGCTAACCACAACACATAATGTACGTTAAGCCACCTTACGTACTCTACAGTCCTTGCATAGCGTACGCTACGCCAAGTCAGAACTCACTAACTCGAAATGGGACCTGCATTACGTATGTAATCCTGAACCCCTAATGTACGTTATCTTGCTAACGTACGTAAATCCCATCACATAGAGTACGTAACCCCCCATTGACTGCAATAGTGAGATCTAATCGAAAGATTCCCGGCCCTACCAGCCGAAAGTTGACATCGATCTGATAAGCAACATTACGTATGTAACCCTCACGGTGTAACGTATGTAATCGCAATACAATAGCGTACGTAATGCTACACATGTAGCATACACTATGCCTATATACTTGGACAAAATTCCAAACTCACCAAGCAGCAACCAAACGACGAAACCAAACCGACGACAAGTACAAATATTTCGATCCCGAAATATCCCAATACAATATACATTGTATCAATCAAATACAACACCACTTGTACAATTCCAAATGAATATGTACAACACAATAGTGAAACAAAAAAAAAACCCCGGATATTACATACTCCCCCCCGTAAAAAGAGTTTCGTCCTTGAAACTCAGGGTGCACAATTCGGGGTACGAACTATCCATCAGTATCTGAAAACAACATTTCCAGGAATACTTCTCCCGAACACGGCGAAAACCAAGTGATAAAAACACTCAACCCAGTGCGAGATCAGTCAAATCATAACTCCTCCGCCAGAGACCAGCCCGAAAGTCGTACCACCCGCATGACTCGTAGCACCGGCGTACACACCCTGCGGGATCCGCCCATTGAACATGTCTACAATCATCGGTGTACATGACACGTTCTTAGTGTAATTATCGCAAGTGCACGATATCGTATCAAGTAGTAAGTGGACTTTTTGAGTCCGGTTTATCGATCCCACAAGGAAGTTTGGTTATAATTTTGAATTATACACTATTAGTCTATTTTTATAGATACTAAGATTAGTGAAACACACAATTAAAGAGTTTTGTTTAATAATTGCAAAGATAATGCAATAATAGTTCTAATATTATAAGGAAATAAAACATAACAATAATAATAGATTGAGTAACGATAAAATGAAATAGTTGGGATTACAAACTTAGTTCGTCATTAGTTATAGAAGATGTATAGGAGATCATAAGATGAATTTACTTATTATGTTGTGTAGATTCGATTTTCCTTAAAAAGACGGTTTCTCTTTCGAACTATAAAACGCCCCTTACATATTGAATCAATCCACTATATTTCTATGTTGATTGGCTTCAATACATAGCATTAGGATTTATGAAAATAACTCAAAGAATCATCTAAGGTCTAGAGGTATATTTCTATCCCTAGAACAACTTAGAGTGAAGATCATTTGATCTAATCAAACATATTTTCTTTCGAAACATATGAAGACCATAAATATCGTCATTTATTGGCCAAATAAATAAAGATTGTTAAAACAATGAAAATCACACACAATAATAAGTAATTCATAATAGATCTTTATACAAACTTAAATAACATGACTAACCTTGTTTATAATCCCAACTTAAGGAACTTAGCCCATAAAGGGTTTATTATACATTATACAAGCTTTGGTGGTCATTCTTAGTTGAATCAAGAGAAAGAATTGATCCTCACTCCCTTAGTAGATAAAGGAGAAAGAAGCAATAAACTCTCTGAACAACATATGTTATACCACACTTACAAAAATCACTCAAGAACACAAGTGTGTTCTTCACACAAAAAGAAAAGTTTACAAGAAGTGAAAAATTATATGATGAATGATGAATGATGAAGGATCTAAGGGGTCTATTTATACACCTAAAGTCATCTAATAGCTCCAAAACTCCAGCATTATTACAATAGATCGGATCAATGCCAGCCATCCCCTCAATAATACACAAAAAGTATAAAAAATTAGACAAATCATAACAATCTGTCAAGAGTTACGGCCGTAACATTAAGGAGTTACGGCCGTAACTTGGATGACTTACGACCGTAACATTCTGTAGTTACGGCCGTAACTTGGCTTCGTCAATTTGTTCACTGGTTGCTTTGAGAGTTACGTTTCACTGCAATTTCTCGGACTTTGCGTTTTGCCCCAAATCTTCTTCGGATGATAACTTTTGATATATAACTCTGATTTTGAATCCGGAAAGACTGCCGAATTCGTCTCGGAAAGCCCTACAACATGAATATATCAAAATTCAACAAAGAGAATATTTAATAAACATGTTATTTCTTGAGTAAATCAGTTATTTAATCCGATCATCATCCGATAAAAATAAAATTATTAAAAATAATTCATTAAAAGCAAAAAACGAGTAGACTAGCTCAATTATGGGTGAATTTTATCGATACAAACCATGGATAAGTATACAAAACTGACACTTATCAGTACACTTCCCCGTTCTCGTCGGCATCAGACGCCCATGCAAACACTGACTCACGCCACGAAAAGATAATAACAACACAGACATAGTCCTCGGGACCATATCAATCGCACGCCCAAGTCCTCACGACTTGACGTATCGAATCACAATGAACAATTACCCAGATTATCACAAAGTCTCGGGCACAAAACCTAAAGGAAAGAAAAATGCATCAAACGACCTCAGGTCTCAAGATTCTCAATTAATATCATTACAAGATAGATCAACAACAAATAGTTCACAACCATAATACCATAATACAAATTAAGTTAAACATCAATCCGAAAAAAGGAAAATACAAATCAAGGTTACATCTCAAATGTACCCGAAATCAACCTCCTTCAGATAATCGATCTCCTCGATCTCATTGACTCTAGGAAAACCCAAAACTGAACTCGCTGCTCCTCATCGGCTGTCCTTACCTATGGCTCCCGAAGCCTGATAGGACCCCTTGGATGAATTACAGACTGGATTAGCAAAATCTCTCGAGGACCGTGAGCTCTCTCGAGACCTACTGGTACTAGAACTCCTGCAGTATTTTTGAAGGTGTCCCTGTCTCCCACACAGAAAACAAACAATGGCTTGCATCGAGAACCGGGTACTGCGATGTCCTATTGTATCACAGTTAAAGCAAACAACGGTCGAACTCGCCGCCTGAGAAAAAGATGCTTTCCCAGCATGAAGACGACTAGAAAATGACCTCTTAGATTTCGGAGCCCGATGTCCCTCTGAACGAACCAGGATCCTAGTGCTCTCACCAGAAGAAACTGAAGGGTGCTTCCGAGCAAGCTCCTTGATCAAAAACTCTGCTCCAAGAACCTTTTCGATGAATTCACCAAGTGAGTTACAATTATGATTGAACAACTGCATCCTCAACTGCGGGTTTAGCCTCTTGCTAAAATACTTGATCTTATCCGCTTCAGTACGGATAACAGGCGAAGCAAACTGAAGAAGTCCCTGAAACTTCTCAGCAATAACAATAACAGCCTCATCTTCGACGGATTCGAGGTTCAAAACTTATGACAACTTGGCTTCACGAAGTGGAGCCGGATAATACATCTCTAACATGAGAGTTTTGAACTCGCTCCAAACACAATCACGATCGGTGGGTTTCACAGAAAGCCACCAAGAATAAGCGCCCTTACTCATATAGTAAGGCGCGACTGCCACCTTACTCTCCTCCAGACACTGAACTACGTCGAAGAGTTTATCGAAATGTTCAAGCCAATGAACAAAGTCAGCTGGTTCCGACGAACCCTAAATAATAGACGGCCTCTGACGAGAGACATCACCAACAATCTGACCCACTCCCCCAGTTTGCCCATGAAACGGCACCTGGAATCCCTGCTGCAGTGGACCACGGATTATCGAGGCCTGCAAGGTCTCCACTATCTGCATCATCTGAGTCATCTGGGCTATCATGCCCCTCATAAGCAAGAAAAGGTCGATGTGTCCACTCTCAGTCTGATCGACTTCTCGAGTATGACGTCCCGAAGGAGAATCGGTCATGTAGTTAGCACCACCGGCCAAACTCTGATCCGTCTCGGCATCCGCACACGCATAGACATGAGGATTTGGGTTCTGGATCGCTCTGCAGCGTTTACCCACTCTGTCACGTCCTTGTATCCCTATATATATACTGAAAGAATAACATCCGATCATGAACAAGGCTCAAATACGCCTCACCGGCCAATCCAGAATGCTAAGCCAATAGCCAAACACGAGTATACATACTCAACAGATAAATAATCACATCAATCATGCTAATCATAGCCAACACAGAGCCCACACGCTCCAAAACAAATATTCATGAATCAATCGCAACACTAATGTTATATACAGGTTTCAACAGAACATGTATAATCGATGACATAATGAATGTATGAACATAAAAGAGAATCAAGCCCTTACACAGGTCACACGAAGATTCGAGGTCTTGCGATACTAGTCTTCACTGACGACGGCTCGATGAAAGAATGACTCATACAGTCGTCCAACTATCACGACTCACAAAAATCGACTGTCCAGATTGTCATAACCTGACAGCCCCACTACTACCGCGTCGGTAGAGCCACATAACTCACATATCAGGGTATCTCACAACCCAAATCTCCGATACCATCTTCTGTAACACCCCCAAAATCCGATTGGGGTATTACAGTGCCGTGGACCCCACGCCGGGAGATCCACCAGGCGAACACGACTAACATACATCAATCTGACCAAAAAGGAAAATCACAGTCCCTACTATGATGTCTGACGCAATATTTCGACGTGGAATTTCAACGACAAGGGTGGGACTACATGGGCAAAATGAAATACAACAACATCCACGAGCCTTGCTCGAATAATACAAATGACAACAACTAACGAAACTAGAGTACTCCAAACTGTCAGACCGACATGAAAATCGAAACAACTCGGACTAGTATGGCTCGAATGCCTTGTCGCCATCGTCATGCCCCTGTGTCTCAACTCTCTCCTCGCAAACACCTAAAATATGAAAACATGTTCCGCCCCCACGGGGTCAGTCATCCAGATAATGAATATCAAATACATGTACAACATGATATGCATCCAACAGCAGAATAAATAATATAATAATGGTAATACGAGATGCTCACAAACCAAAGTGAGAATCGAGCATTCGTGAAACACTATGCCCACGGCATACGATCGGTACCTGCTCAATAGGTTATGTGGGGATAAACAATCCCTGTATCGAAAGTGTTGATAGAATGTTTTGATAACATGCCAATCCAGCATACAGCAAGCAACTGTATCGAATAGCTGATTAAAAGATGACAACCTGTATCGAAGACTTCTCGTAGTCCCAGCATACATTGAATCTATCATACATCAAAGAAATCTCATAAGTCTAAGTATGAAAGCTGTCTCGAATCGACAATACAACTATCATTCCATATAGTATCCAAACAGGACAAGAAGGAATCTTTGTTATTTGCTAAAGTCAAAGTCCCGTTTAAGAAGATATATTTAAATACTAAAGGATAAAGTATTTAATATGAAGCCGTTAGAGATCTTCAATCAAGCGCAAAATCTGGATCGTGTTTTATTCAAACACATCATCCCGTTGGAACGGAATCTTGCTCAATGGGTTTATATCAACGGATATATTTCAGAAGACTATATATACCTCCAGAGTTTGAAGATCATACACACTTTAAAACAACGAAGTTATCATCATATACATCTGAGCAAACATATCTCCCAAAGCATACTGCTATTTCTGAAAGAAGAGATATATAGTGCTTAAACCGTGAACAACACATCATCAACTAAAAGCTTAGAGAGTCAAAGCTGTTGTTCAAATATTTGTTCTAACCCTTGAACAAAACCCATCAGCCTTGTGTGGACTGAGAATCCTTGCTATTCCTGAACTGTGTGTGACGGACTTGCATTGAAGAGACAAAGCTTCGGGACTGTGTGTGAAAGAAGCCAGTCAAGTGAAAGCTTAAACCAATCTGTGTGAACGGTTGAAGGCAAAGATCATTGTATCAATCTGTGTGAACGATACATTGATTAAGTTTGATTATAAATACGTAGTTGTGTACCCAGTATTTATGATAAACATTTTCACTCCTGTGTGGAGGACCAGCGGACGTAGAGGGGTTTACCTCGAACCACTTTAATTACCGTGTCTTTTACCTTCTGCATTTACTGTTTTAATATTTGTGATTATTTTTAAGTATACACTTCATATCAAGTTGCTGTATTTACAGCAACTTACTTTGACAAGACTTCCACTACGCACTCAGATTTGAATATCGTACAGTTTGTTGTTTAAAACATTCTCCAAACTGTATTTTGCATACTTAGTGGCCAACAAGTGGTATCGGAGCGGTTGATTCTAAAGAGAATCAGTCGTATTTTTGATTGAATCAGATCCTTAAATCACTTATTTTTGTAAAACAGTCCTTTTCTTCCTTACATTCCCATATGGATACATCAATGATCAATAAAGTTCCTATATTTTCTATTAACGAATTTGATGATTGGAGAATTAGGATGGAGGCTCATCTTGCAGCAATGCATGAAGAGATGATTTTTGTCATACAGGATGGCCCCATAAAGATCATGAAGGTAAATCCGGCCCCAAGAATTGAAGGCCAGGCTCATGCAGACACTACTAAGAAAATAGGATTTCACATCGGTTTTTAACTACTATTCACATCGGTTTTAAAACCGATGTTGTATCCATCGATGTTAAAATTCACATCGGTTTTTAAAAACCGACGTGAAAATGAGTAATTCACATCGGTTGTGCCACAACCGATGTGAAATTGATGCAAAAAAAATTCAGATCGGTTTCTTGAGTTATAACCGATGTAAAATGTGTAATTCACATCGGTTTTGAGTTATAACTGATGTAAAATGTGTCATTCACATCGGTTTTGAGTTATAACCGATGTGAATTGAAGCAAAAAATTTAACATCAGTTTCTTAAATAACCGATGTGAACTATATATATGTTTTCAACCCAGCACTACCAAATTTGCCAAAATCCACCTGTTCTATTTTTCAATATTGAGTAAAAAATATTAATGTTACAAAATTACAAGATCAATTAAACACAAAATTGCATTATCAAACAAACACGAGATTAAAACATAAAATAAACACGAAATTACATAAAAATCTAAAAAGAAAACTACAAGATCAATAAAATATTACATGGTTCTCATGTAATTAAATCTTGGTTGAGAATTTGAACAATTTCTTCTAGTATGTCCAGGTTGATTCCATAGCCCATATCTACGAGGTTCATCAGGATGACGATCTTCCATTTCGTTACGAAATTGATTTGCACGCCTTTAACCACGACCACCATAATTTTTTGAGTAATATGCTTCGATAGCCCAATCCAACTCCAACCTCCATGAAATACTGCATACTAAATTGCCCAACAGCAGTACAAATATAAACCTTCTATAACAAAAACACAAAACATTAAAATGTGCACAAAATAATATTCCCATGCATATAGCATTCATGCCAGTAGCAGCAACAAATTTTGCCATAAACCCAACAGTTAGTGCCAGGAATCCATATCAGCATCAGTCTACTAGCATGCATCCAAAAATGTTTTTCAGTCTCTTTTTCAGTCTTCTGATGATAAGAACAAACTAATTCTTCAAAAATATTTGCCTATAGATGTTAGAGCTAGAATCATAAACTGGAAACAACTAGGCCAGGCAGCAGAAACAATATTACCAAGTGTTCACTGCTCATGAAAAAGGAAGTTTAAAATTAAGAGAAAGACAATCAAATTGTGAGCTACAGATGTTGATACTATAAAGTTTAGTTTATGCAAGTTAAAAAGGCCTAATAAATCCCTGTAGCTGTGGGGTTTACAACAATGAGGTAATGTTAACTTTTTTACTTTTTAGTGCCAGACTACCATTGCATGTCTTTTTGTATCATTTGCTCTGTAACAACAAAACAAGTTATTTGTATATGTTACTCTCATGTTACAATCCTCCTCAGATTTTAGTTACAATGGTGTTGATATGTTGATTCAGCTTGCTAGGATGAAGTCAGCCCAGGTGAATTATCCAGCCCCATTACTTGATATGACTCGCTAAATCTTTAAATTTTGTTTGATAAGTCAGCTCCTAAAACCCCAACCTCTTGTGCAAGGAAACTCATCTTTTCAATCCTCATCCCGTCAATATAGAAAATAAACAGAAACTAATTAAAGAAGCTGGAAAAACTCATCCTAAACTGCTGGTACAAGCTACCCCTTTCCTTGCATATCTAAAGATTGCTCCTTACAACCAACAATTCTGAATAAATTCCTAATGCATAGGTTCTTCACCATTCCATTTGATGTATTTAAATCAAGAAGTTCCCCCATTGCCCCATCTCCCTCGGTTTCAAAAAAATTTATATAGTCTAAATTCGTAGTGTAAGTGTAACCGGAGTTTCTTACAACTAGAGCATTTTGTTTCACACACAAAAGACCTTGAGAAAGTATATAAGCCACATTATGGAGGTGGGTATATATGAGTGCAAAATGAAACAATAGAAAATGCTGCAAATAAAAATAAAGAGAACCAAGTAGGGACAAAGTACTTGTCTGCTCTTCCAATGATGGTATGATTTTATCGCTTGGAAGATCAGCGCTTAATAAACCAGTCAAGAGAACCAATGATAATACGTCAATTTGGGCGCTAGCTTTCCCAATCACGAACTGCGTCAATCTTCGCCTAATTAAAGCATGTGCAGCTTCCGATATCTGTGTAAAACATGGTCAGACTCACTTTTGGCTAGAAAATATGAGCCCCCATGTTAAGAGAAGTTCAAATCGTGAGGAACAAAACAAGTAGAGACAAAGATTGTATACAACTTAATTTACAAAAGAAAATTTGAAGAACAAAGTGTATAACAAGTGGAACGGACTAAAAATACCTGCATTTGTAAGCGAATTGTGTCAAGGACCTTCAAATGACTTTCAATAGGTGCCGATTCTACATGTCGTTTCTCTTTTTCTATCTTTTAATCCAGAAAGGAACTTAGGACTTTTATCTCTCTTTTTACCCTCAGTTGAGTGGATTTCTAACCTATACAAGCAAAAAGTAAAAAGAGAATGAGATAACACTAGTGAAATGAACAAAAGGAGAGATGGGAGGAACCCAAAAAATTGAAAACACCAAAAGGTTCTTAAACTAGAACCTTTAATAAGAGCAGCACAATAAAAGAAGAAAAGATAACCCGGAAAAAACCATACATGCAAAAATCACTTCGTAAGCAATTTCCCGCAAGTCATCATCCCGTAAATCTTCACAAATCCTAAAACTATGCATCGATTTATTCAAAAATTGGAACTTCTTGTTTACAAACAACCAATGAAATCAGAACAAACTACGAGTTATCCACGAAAACCTTAAATCTAGTCAAGTTCAATAATTATAGAGATGCCATTCCATAACCAACCTAATACTTTTTTGTCCTGCCTTCTACCCTCCATAAAATAATGTAGGTGAAGGTAAGATGATTTAATAGAAGTTATAACATCATTTAAGTGTCTCTTACTGAAGAAGTAAAACCAAATGAATAAACCTAAAAAGGGTATTCATATATCCACTAATACAATTTTAATAGAAGATGGCAAAATAAAACTATCGAAAGGATCATCAGAAATCAAATAAAGAACACACTATTACCAAGTGTTCACTGCTCATTTTTTTACAGTTAGTTACGGCACCGATGACCTGGCACACCTTCCCGATCACCCCTTGACCGGTGAACTCATCCGTGATCTTTCCACCGGCTCTACTGCTGGGGGATTTGGATGGGGGAGGAGCGGCAACGGCAGCAGACGTAGCATAATGAGTGGCGAATCTATGGAGAAAATGGCCCGTGGGGGATGGGCGAGAGCTGGGCTTTGGGGCAGATGGAAATGGATATCTGGGGCGGCGAGCGACCGATGATCGGAGCAACGAGGCTATGAGACTCCTAGAAGCCATGGCACGATAATAGATTGATGATTGGGGTTTTTACGAATAGAATAAGAAAGGAGTGTTGGGGTTTTTATCGAGAACCTCAGATTATTTTTATGGATAGATTCACATCAGTTACAAATAAGAACCGATGTCAAGTTATAATATTCACATCGGTTTTATACAATTCGATGTTAAACTAAAAAAATCATTTAAATTCACATCGGTTCATTTAGAAACCGATGTTAAAGTAGTATATTCACATCGGTTTCTAAATAACCGATGTTAATCGAGTATAATTCACATCGGTTTTTATAAAACCGATGTTAATTTGTTTTAAAATTTTCAATTATGCCACCGCGTCTTTTTTAACATTGGTTTTCATAAAACCGATGTTAAACGCGCGATGTTGAATGTCTTTTTTCTAGTAGTGAGAGATGCTCGAGAAAGAGCGCGAACATTGGACTTCTGACGAAAGAAAGCGCGCCAACCTCAACACTATTGCTAAGAACGCGTTATTTATCACTCTTGATAAAGGCACGTTCTCAAAGGTAAAAAGATGCAAAACAGCCAAGGATATATGGGATAAACTCAAGTTAATTTGTGAGGGAACTGAGCTCTCAACAGAAAACAAGATTTCAAAAGTAACTCAGCAATTCGAATCTTTTGAAATGAAACCAACTGAAACACTTGAGGAATTTGACCTCAGATTCACTGGCATTGTTGGTGAACTTGAAGCATTAGGCAAGATTTATACTCAAAGGGAGAAAAACCTAAAATTTTCAGATCACTCCCTGCCCGATGAGACATTAAGACCACATCTATGCGTGTGTTGTGCAATCTTAGTGAAATATCTACTTTTGATCTCTTTTCTGACCTTAAAGCATTTTAGTACGATATAGACAGGAGAGAGAAAGCCGAAGAATCTCCCGCCAGGACTATAGCCTTAGCCGCTGTATTGAACCGAAGACACATCATGCCGAGCTCATCAAAGCCCATTCATAAGAGTGCTGACAGCGACGATGACATCCTGTCGCAAGACGAAATGGCGCTCCTCATGCATAAGTTCAAGAAGTTCATCAAGCAATTGGGAAAAACTCCCTACAGGCCAAAGCCCATTCACAAGGTAAGCACCGAAACTTCCTCTGGCGATGCTAACCTGTGTTATAATTGCAGGAAACCTGGACATTATGCAAATGTCCTCATCCCAAAGTTCAAAGGTTGTCGGAAGCCGAGCAACAAGAAAAATATGAAAGAAGACGTGCTTGGAAAAACAAACTCAAGGCCCTGATTGGTGAATCACAAGCCTCCCCCGCACCATCCAAATCCGAAGAATGTCTTCAGGTAGTCACTGACAGTGATTCATCTGATGATGATTTCGAAGATAAAGCCTATATGTGCTTTATGGCCGAGGACATTCCGGAAGATGAAGATAGCGATGATGAGGTAAGCTCAACCTCAGCTATTCCTACAAATGCATCTCATACTTTTTCAAACATGATGAATGAGTTTAAGAACATTCAAACGTCCCATGAGACATTGAAAAATGAAAATATGCGGCTCCAACTTTCTAACTTAGAGCTGAAAGAAGAATACAACTTGCTGAAAGTAAATTACGAAAATATGTCTGTTGATTGTGAAAACAGCAAAGTCGCGTATGAAAAACTCATGGAGATCAATCATCAAGTTGCTCATGAACTAAGTGAGACTAAATCTCATAGTGAAAGCAATACAAATGATTTTGTTCTGCTTCAAGCCAAAGTAAAAACTCTCGAAAAACGAGAAGGAGAACTTGAGACCATTCTGAAATCTTTCGAGAAATCATCTAAAAGAATGGAAGAAATTCTAAGCACTGGGCAACATGTTCATGATAAAAGTGGCTTAGGATACAGCTCATTTTCCAACAAAGGGAAAACTAGTACTGTGTTCGTCAGGGGTGTGGAACCCATTCCTGTATCGGAAGAAGTTCCGAGTCCTGTGAAGGAACCCTTTGCACCGCGAACAGCAAAAGATGCCATTCCGCCACATCAGTCTTATACCAGACAGCGGAATCACCAGCCATTCAGACCTGTAAGGCATACCCAATAGGATGCTCCCCGAGCATATCAACAACACTAACAGCCGTTCAGAAAGAAGGCTGTATCCAAATATCAAAGGCCCGCACGGCAGTACTTTCAGTACAGCACGCCTAGGTATTGGATACAGGAGCCCTGTCATCAGCAAGTTTCCGCACAGTATCAACAACAACATTGGGAATCCAACTGGAGACCCAGAAGGCAAGCTGTTAGGCTGAAGAAAATGGCTCCACCTCCAAGACGGCATTTGTACTGGACTTATAATAACCCTAAATTTTACATGCATAATAATTATCATGGTTATAGCAACTACGTACATGTGACACATAGAAATCGAAACTACGGACCTAAAGCCTCCTACAGTAAACCTATTACTGTCAGGAAAATCGGGGTACCTAGAAGCACTAACATCCATGGACCCAAAAATCAAAGGGTACCTAAATCTACCTAATTTGTTTGCATACAGGACACTCTGGAGAAGGACATCTGGTACTTCAACAACGAATGTTCCCGGCACATGACAGGAGATAAAAGCAAGTTGTCAGATTACATAGAAGGTGATAAATCTAAAGGAAGAACAAGAGGGAAAGGAACCCTACTTGTAGGAAAATTCAAAGTTACTGATGTAGCTTATGTTAAAGGCTTACAGTACAATCTACTTAGTATTAGCCAGTTCTGTGACAAACAGTTCTCGGTGAAGTTCTATATAGATCACTGTAGAGTCAAGAACATCCTGACCAAAGAGGTTGTGCTCACAGGAAGCAGATCAGGTAATATGTATATTGCTGACTGGATGCCTACGAGCTCCACAATTTCTTGTTTTGTTGCCAAAGGCACTGCAGATCTAAGCTGGCTATGGCACAAGAGGATGTCACACGTTAACTTCAATACCATCAACAAACTCTCCATACAGGGAATGGTTAGAGGATTGCCAAATGTTTCATTCCAAAAAGATAGCGTTTGTGGACCCTGTCAGAAAGGCAAGCAAATCAAGTCCATCCTGAAAAGCAAATCCTACCTTTCAACCCACAGAGTGTTGGAAATGCTACATATGGATCTCTATGGTCATGTAGACCCGATAAGTTTGGGAGGTAAGAAATACTGTCTCGTTATTGTTGATGATTATTCCAGGTATGCTGGGACAATATTTCTAAGCAAGAAGAAGGAAACACCATCAAAGCTCCCCGAGCACCTGAGAAAGCTTCAAAATGAAAAAAGGGTTGATTACGTGTGCATTTGTTCCGATAGAGGTACAGAATTCACTAATCGCTCTACAGAGCAATACTGTTCGAAAAATAGGTTACAGCATGAATACTCAGCTGCCCGTACACCTCAACAAAATGGTGTTGCCGAGCGAAAGAACAGGATGCTGAAGGAAGCAACAAGGACAATGATTGCCGCAAGCAAGTTGACATAGCGTTTCTGGGGCGAAGCCACCAATACAGCGTGCTATACACAAAACTGCTGTATCGTCAACAAACATCACAACAAAACAGCATACGAGGTATGGAACAACAAAACTCCATTAGTTTCGTACTTTCACATTTTTAGATGTAGATGTTACGTTTTGAACAACGGTAAGGATCAACTTAGAACCTTCGATGAGAAATCGGATGAAGGGATATTTGTAGGATATTCCTCTGTTAGCAAAGCTTACAGGATCTTCAACAAAAGGAAGCTAACAATTGAGGAATCAGTTCATGTTGTGTTCGACGAACCTCACCATGACTCTACAGGAGTAGAAGACATTTCTCAGAACATCCTACTGTAATACCCACGATTTCCGTTCCAGTTATTTTGGATTTTTTTCGGATATTTCCCGGTTGTCGAGTTCCGGTATTATTTTCTCGACAACTGATTTTGGCGTTTAAGACCGTAGGTGATGATTTGTTATCCGTTGTTTTCATTTCGGACCGATGATGTTGTCCCCGAGTATTTTGTCGTGTTCGTTCCGTGCGATTTCATAAAATCGAGTCGTCGAATCTTGGTGGTCGGACACTGGCCGGACGGTTGGGGACGGTGGCCGGACGGCTGCCGGCACTGGCCGGACGAGTGCAGGCACTGGCCGGGCGGTTGCGATAGGAACCGGCGTAGCGCACGCTACGTCCGACGATGGCGCCTTCTGCCAAGAGGCGCGCACACTATGGCGGTTGCTGCGCACGCTAGTCGGCCGAGGCGATAAGGCGAAAGGTTACGGGCGGGAGATCGGCGGGTAGCGCACGCTGCTGCCGGACACTGCGCCTTCTGACCGGCGGTAGCGCACGCTACGCCGGAAAGTGCCAGACGCCTACTGGCCGAGCCAGAAGTCTGGATTGTGTGGTCAGCCGACAGCGCACGTGTTCGGCGCATGATGGCGGGCCGAACATTCGACCATGACCGCCCGCTAGCGCATGCTAGCTCTGCGATCTAGCGCACGCTAGGTGCACCCGATATAAATATGACGGCGATCCTGTTTGCACTCATTTTCATTTCCTTCCTTTCGTATGCTACCGAGTCTTGCAGGTGATGAAGGCATGTTGTTATACAACTAATCCACGAAGTTTGGGAGCTTATAACATCGATTAATCACTCCATAACATCCTTCAATCCAGCGAATCAAGGTTAGTTTTCCTAAAATCCTAGTTTTGGGAAAAATTGGGGATTTTGTTGATTTCGCCCATTTGATTCGTTATAACTTAGAATAGTGATGGATTGATGATTATTAAGTTGTTTTATATCGAATCCCTTGTTTTTCCACGGTTGGATTGCCGAGGATTCGTCGTTTTATTGAGTTTCTAATCGACACCTTGAAAGTGTTCGATAAAATGTCACTAAGGGGATTCGGGCGTTCTACGATTATTCTTCCTCGTTCGATCGTCAATTTATTCATGGTATGATGTTGGGGTCAGGTTCCTTGCGAAGAACTCGAGTCGGAACCCTTCCGTTCGCCGTTTTCCGATCGGTGGTGTTACCGTCGTTTCCGCCGGAGAGTTGTGAGCATTCGAAGTCTTCCGGTTAAGAGACGTTCGTCGGAGTGTCCAGTATCAATTATTGAGGCAAGTATCTTGCCTATACACTTCATATTTCGTAGTGGTTATAGTCAGTAATTGACTAGGTGTGCAATTGAATTATTTTTAATGAACTTATAAAAGAATCGGTATATTCTCGATAAAGGTCCTCTATAAAATCTACTTATGTGTTTGTGAACGATTGTGTGGTTCTGAGAATATGTACTAGTGGTGTGCTTTGGAATATCTTCTTTACGTTTGGTATTGTTGTGCGTGATTATGTTGATAGTGGACTTAAGGTTATGTCTTTCTGACAAGAAGTGTGTATATGTGTGTGGACGTGTGCACTATTGATGAGTTTGTGATGATGTGTGATGTGAGTATGTGTTGGATGTTGTGGCCATTCCTAGCAAGTACCTTGATTTACATTTGAAGTACTTCGGGGGAATATGTTTTTGAATCGTGATTTTGTGAAAGTGGTAATTTCAGAAAATGTGGTTTGTGCCATGTAGTTCTTGAGAGTGTGTGAACCGAGTAAAACCGGTGAGGGTCCCACAGGGTCCGGTGTGTATCCTACGGATCACTCGGTGGGCTATACACCGTGGAGGGCTGACGAGGTGTCTGCAGGGTGTGTATCTTCTTTGAGAGTACGGGGCGGTATAGCTCGGGAGGTTGTTTTGTGATGATGAATATGGCACGATGTTGTTTTCGATAATTGTGATATGTCCGAGTATCACATATGCAAATTCCCAAAGTGAGATACATCATATGTAAGGTCTTGGTACTTGGCTAAAATGGCACCGGTATAAGCGTCGTATATTATTTGTTTCATGGTTGCGATATTTTTGGCATAAGGATACGGGCCCTGTGATTGTTTCCGTACATTGTGGTTTGGTTATGTATCAAGTGTGACCGTTGTGTTATTCACTCGAGTATGGGATATGGATGATTTGGGTCGTGGACCCTGTGTTTGTGACCAGATTGGTATCTTTGAGCAAAAACAATTCTTTGACCCGTGTCCCTATGTGGTTTGTCGAGTTAAAGATTTATTAGCCCAGAAATGTCTTTCTAAAACTCCCGAGACTTTTTAAATGCTTTTCAAAGAGCCTGCGTGTCTCATTCCAATTTTTATGGTTTGAACTATTTTATTCAATGAAATATCTCGGGAAATCTTCATTGGGTTGAATTGTGGAATTAATCAAGTTTTTATATTCTTGGAATATGTTGTGTATAGCTCGTATTTGCACTTTATACTTGCACTAGCAAAACAGTGGAGTTTTGCTAACCCCAGTATTCGGGGTGGATGTCATGTGCGTCAGTGTACTTGCGGAGTTCTTTGGGAGCGAACCACGGGATCGGTACGAAGGATGATGGAAGGCAGCGATGCTAATCACATGAAGGCCGTGTTGGGTATTTGGTGAAGTCTTATTGTTTTGTCTTTTTGTTGGGGTATTTTCCAATTTTTGGGAAGTATTAATGTATCCTAACCCCTGCGTGGGTACGAGTTAGAAAAAGGAGTTTTGTATGTTCGATGTAAAAATTTTTGGTAAAAGACCAAATCGGTCTAATGGTTCATTATTTAGCCATATCGGCTTAAAATGTGATGTATTGTTTTCGTATTTAGCCTGGTGGATCCTCATGGAGAGGGTTTGCGGCGCTGTAATATTCCCAAGTGGTTTGGGGGTGTTACAGAATATGGTATCAGAGCTTAGGTTGCGGAAACCTAGGCTATCGGGTCCAGTCGGGTATTGTCGTGTCTTGTTCTGTCAGATTGTGTCTGTCTAAGTCGTGTCGCAACGCGTCGTCTGTGATGTCGGCCGTGATTAGTATCGAGGTGCAGTCATCATCTTCGTGCGACCTGTGGATGTAAGTGTCCCTACTATATTGTGCCTTGTGATATACGAGCTTGTATGATTTTGTGTTATGACGTGAGTTTAAAGGTGATTTGTGATTATGTGGCCTATGTTGTTTGATCCTCGTATGATGCTAGAATGGAAGTGGTGCCAACATATATGTAGTTATACACACATCCTGATATAAGTCGTTTTTACAAGAGTAATGGCCTTGGTGTGGTTACGCAAGGAAGAATTCATCAATGTGATATTTTAAAACTTTACATGTTTTTGGGGAGTCACGTATATTTTGTTTTAAAACATCCTCCAAAGGGAGGAAAAAGTTGATTTTTGTATAATGACCTGAGGGCCGAAATTTTTTTAGAATTCAAACTACCGATATTTTATTTTCATCTTGTATTATAAGTTTTCAAAACACGATTTTTGAACTCAAGTGAAGTCTACAAAATGTAGATAAGACGTGACTCTCGTTTTCAATTTATCGGTTTTATGACTGTTAGTCGGCAAATATGTGATGATGTTCTTGTTGTTCGGGCAGTGTTGCCAGTTTTAAATTAAAACTATGATGTGAATGTTGGGTCGTTCGATTTGTGGGCATTGTGATAGCTCTCTTTAATAAGAGGTGAGATTTCGGTTTTTGAATAACAATTGTCTTTTGATGGTTTCTCATGAAGTGTCGAATCAATGGCTTTGGGACTCGAACGTGTTGTTGTTCATTTGTGACCATTGATTTTAGTAATGTCGTATATATGTTCGTAATCACGTGCTGAATTTGAGCTGTTAGCGCACGCTAAGTACAAGGCTAGCGCGCGCTAATGTGGCATGAGTAGCGCACGCTAATGTTGTTGTAACGCGCGCTAATGCATCATGAATAGCGCACACTAAATAATTGTTGTAGTGTGCGTTAATTAGCTGGGACAGAGGATGTGGAACCGCATTTTAGCCGTTAGGTCTAACTTTCTACAGTCAGTTGTCTGTGACTGTATTCTATGTGCGTTGTCTAGTGATGACAACCGTTTTATGTGGACGAGTGTTGTGACCTTTCATTCGCGCTAAGTGATAATTGATTTTGTTCGGTGAGTTGATAAATTATGTCTGTTGTGTGTGTGTGTTCGAAATGTTTTCCTAAAACTTTCATAAGTTTGTGCAAGTTGCGGAAATCAATTTTTGAAACTAATTTTACGTTGCGATTAAGCCGGCGGCTTTGTATGAACTTTGGAAATTGTTTGAAATTTACGAGCCGGCCTAGGATTCTCAAAATAAAACCTCGACGGTATTGAAAGAGTTGTTTTAAAATACCTTGAACATTTTGTAAAATGTTACCGTCGTTGATTCTTGTGTAGTGTTGGGAGAATTTTCAGAAATGACTTTAACGTACTATTGTATTTTTGAATAATTCGAGTACATGATTTTCAAAAAAAAAATCTTTCACATCATAAAATAAATTTTTTTCAAAAACCCGAGGTGATGCAAAAGTACCAAAAGTACTTTTAAATTTTATTTTGAATAACATACAAATCCAATGATTTTCAAAAGATTTTCTTTAAAGGGGTACCTCGTGGATTTTCTTTCCGAGTTGTTATTGGTTACCTTATGTGATATGTCATGCTAAGTTGGTACTTTAGCATATTTGTTTTGCGAAGTGATGCAATCGTATTGAGTGATAATCCGCTTAGTATGCCGAGGGACAGCGGACGCGACCGTGACCGCGGTACAGTTGGTTATGGAGACTAGATGCGGGACCAAGAGGATATGGCCGGGAAGGTTGATATTCAAACACTTCGTTTTCGTTGTTTAGGTTTCGGGGACGAAACCTCTTTTAAAGGTGGTATGATGTAATACCCACATTTTTTTTCTCATTTCCGTTTCATTCGATCGTATTGAGGCGATTGTGTTCGTTAATGCTTCTGACCTTGTGTTGTTTCTCACATTTGTCATTCGAGCGAGTTCTGATATTGTTCCAAATTGATGTGCGTATCGTTGTGATCTTTCCAAGTTCGGATCGATTTCTGGTGAACCGTGTTCGAAACTAACACCTCGTGCTTCCTACAAGTTATTGATGTCTTGATTTGAGGTATGAACTTCAAAGGTTATCGTTGTTGTTCGGTCATTGCTATTCGTTCGTCGTTGTCCAATCATTATCGTTTGACCTCGAAACCGTGATTATTGAACATCTGGGCCATTTTGCGATTTCCATAAGTGTTGGGAAATTGTCTTCGTATTTGATCTTCCAAATCTGTGAGTTATTGGAATTTCATACCTTTCAGCGTTGGAATCGTGATTCGATTTTTGTATTGCTCGGTTTTATCAAACGCGATTCATGCTCGTTGCACCGTAAGAATTCTTGCGTATTAAATCGGATCGTAGTGGCTTTATCTTTGCTGGAGTTACGGTGTGTTGTCGAGTCGCCTTGCTTTTGTTTTAAGTTTCGGGACAAAACTTATTTTTAGGGGTAGAATGTAATACCCACGATTTCCGTTCGGTTATTTTGGATTTTTTTTCGGATATTTTCCGGTTGTCGAGTTCCGGTATTATTTTCTCGACAAGCGATTTTGGCGTTAAGACCGTAGGTGATGATTTGTTATCCGTTGTTTTCATTTCGAACCGATGATGTTGTCCCCGAGTATTTTGTCGTGTTCGTTCCGTGCGATTTCGGAAAATCGAGTCGTCGAATCTTGGTGGTCGGACACTGGCCGGACGGTTGGGGCGGTGGCCGGACGGCTGCCGGCCGGCCGGAGTGCGAGCACTTGGCCGGGCGGTTGCGGCGAACCGCGTAAGCGCCGCTACGTCCGGGACGATGCGCGCCTTCGGCCAGAAGCGGCCGCACGCTATGGCCGGTTGGCTGCGCGCTAGTCGGCCGAGGCGATAAGGCGAAAAGGTTACGGGCTCGGGAGATCGGCGAGTAGCGCACGCTCTTTGCCGGACACTGCGCCTTCTGACCGCCGTGGCGCACGCCACGGCCGGAAAAGGCTGCGCACCTTCTGGCCGAGCGAGAAAGTCTCTGGATTGTGGTGGGCCGGCAGCGCACGTGTTCGGCGCATGATGGCGGGCCCGGCCGAACATTCTCGACCATGACCGCCGCTAGCGCACGCTAGCTCTGCGATCTAGCGCCGCTAGGCCGCACCGATATAAATATGACCGAGCGATCTGTTTGCACTCATTTTCATTTCCTTCCTTTCGTGTACGCTGAGTCTTGGAGGTGACGAAGGCATGTTGTTATACAACTAATCCACGAAGTTTGGGAGCTTATAACATCGATTAATCACTCCATAACATCCTTCAATCCAGCGAATCAAGGTTAGTTTTCCTAAAATCCTAGTTTTGGGAAAAATTGGGGATTTTGTTGATTTCGCCCATTTGATTCGTTATAACTTAGAATAGTGATAGATTGATGATTATTAAGTTGTTTTATATCGAATCCCTTGTTTTTCCACGGTTGGATTGCCGAGGATTCGTCGTTTTATTGGGTTTCTAATCGACACCTTGAAAGTGTTCGATAAAATGTCACTAAGGGGATTCGGGCGTTCTACGATTATTCTTCCTCGTTCGATCGTCAATTTATTCATGGTATGATGTTGGGGTCAGGTTCCTTGCGAAGAACTAGAGTCGGAACCCTTCCGTTCGCCGTTTTCCGATCGGTGGTGTTACCGTCGTTTCCGCCGGAGAGTTGTGAGCATTCGAAGTCTTCCGGTTAAGAGACGTTCGTCGGAGTGTCCAGTATCAATTATTGAGGCAAGTATCTTGCCTATACACTTCATATTTCGTAGTGGTTATAGTCAGTAATTGACTAGGTGTGCAATTGAATTATTTTTAATGAACTTATAAAAGAATCGGTATATTCTCGATAAAGGTCCTCTATAAAATCTACTTATGTGTTTGTGAACGATTGTGTGGTTCTGAGAATATATACTAGTGGTGTGCTTTGGAATATCTTCTTTACGTTTGGTATTGTTGTGCGTGATTATGTTGATAGTGGACTTAAGGTTATGTCTTTCTGACAAGAAGTGTGTATATGTGTGTGGACGTGTGCACTATTGATGAGTTTGTGATGATGTGTGATGTGAGTATGTGTTGGATGTTGTGGCCATTCCTAGCAAGTACCTTGATTTACATTTGAAGTACTTCGGGGGAATATGTTTTTGAATCGTGATTTTGTGAAAGTGGTAATTTCAGAAAATGTGGTTTGTGCCATGTGGTTACTGAGAGTGTGTGAACCGAGTAAAACCAGTGAGGGTCCCCTGGGGTCCGGTAGGCTGCGTATCCCTACGGATCACTCGGTGGGCTATACACCAGGGAGGGCCTGACGAGGTGTCTCTGGGGTGTGTATCTTGCTGAGAGGTACAGGGCCAGTATAGCTCGGGAGGTTGTTTTGTGATGATGAATATGGCACGATGTTGTTTTCGATAATTGTGATATGTCCGGAGTATCACATATGCAAATTCCCAAAGTGAGATACATCATATGTAAGGTCTTGGTACTTGGCTAAAATGGCACCAGATAAGCGTCGTATATTATTTGTTTCATGGTTGCGCTATTTTTGGCATAAGGATACGGGCCCTGTGATTGTTTCGTACATTGTGGTTTGGTTATGTATCAAGTGTGACCGTTGTGTTATTCACTCGAGTATGGGATATGGATGATTTGGGTCGTGGACCCTGTGTTTGTGACCGTTGGTATCTTTGAGCAAAAACAATTCTTTGGCCCGTGTCCCTATGTGGTTTGTCGAGTTAAAGATTTATTAGCCCAGAAATGTCTTTCTAAAACTCCCGAGACTTTTTAAATGCTTTTCAAAGAGCCTGCGTGTCTCATTCCAATTTTTATGGTTTGAACTATTTTATTCAATGAAATATCTCGGGAAATCTTCATTGGGTTGAATTGTGGAATTAATCAAGTTTTTATATTCTTGGAATATGTTGTGTATAGCTCGTATTTGCACTTTATACTTGCACTAGCAAAACAGTGGAGTTTTGCTAACCCCCGAGTATTCGGGGGGTGGATGTCTGTATTGCGTCCAGATACTTGCAGGTTGCTGGGGAGCGAACCACAGGATCGGTACGAAGGATGATGGAAGACGACGATGCTAATCACATGAAGGCCGTGTTGGGTATTTGGTGAAGTCTTATTGTTTTGTCTTTTTTTTGGGGTATTTTCCAATTTTTGGGAAGTATTAATGTATCCTAACCCCTGCGTGGGTACGAGTTAGAAAAAGGAGTTTTGTATGTTCGATGTAAAAATTTTTGGTAAAAGACCAAATCGGTCTAATGGTTCATTATTTAGACATATCGGCTTAAAATGTGATGTATTGTTTTCGTATTTAGCCTGGTGGATCCTCATGGAGAGGGTCTGCGGCGCTGTAATATTCCCAAGTGGTTTGGGGGTGTTACACCTACAACTTTCCATCAATGATCCAACAACTCCCCATAGAACCTGTCGTTGACCTAGAAATCAACCCCGCAGCTGTAAGAACCGATGTAGATGAAGCCGATGCTATACAAGCTGAAGGCGAAACTACAGCAACTCACGATACAGTACGGGACCCTGAATTAGAACCCGACAGAAGATGGTTGAAAGATCACCCACAAGAGCTGATCATAGGAAACATTGATGCTGGTGTTTCTACCCGGAGGAGAATACAGAATACATAAGGAAATATACTATGTGCGCAAGAAGAACCCGATACTAAGATATCACCGTTTCCTAAATGAAAATCTCAATCCGAGCTTAGGATACTTAACATGTGCACTATTGCTGTATTCTTAGCCCAATCAGAATCTGTTTCTATTAAATAAGCTCTCAACAACTCTCATTGGATCACATCTATGGAAAAGAGCATAACGGTTTCGAAAGAAACAACATATGGAATCTTGTACCCAGACCTACTCATCAATCCGTAATTGGAACCAAATGGGTATTCAGAAACAAGAAGGATAGAAATGGACTCATTATCAGGAATAAATCCAGACTAGTCGCCCAAGGCTACAAACAGGAATAAGGCATAGACTACGATGAGACATTTGCTCCTGTAGCCAGACTAGAAGCCATTAGGATATTTTTAGCCTGCCGCCCATAAGAGCTTCATTGTAAACCAAATGGACGTCAAAAGTGCATTCCTGAATGGAGACCTTGCAAGAAGAAGTATATGTTGAACAACCACCAGGGTTTGTCAATACAGAAGGCGAAGACCTAGTATACAGGCTAAAGAAAGCACTGTATGGACTTACGCAAGCCCCTAGATCATGGTATGAGACTCTGTCCCACTATCTAACCAACAATGGATTTGAAAAAGGTGTTGTGGACAAGACCTTGTTCAAAATACAGGATGATGATGACCTTCTGATGGTTCAAATCTATGTAGATGATATAATATTTGGTTCAACTAACCTTGCTTTGTGTCAAAGGTTCTCTCATCTCATGCAAAGTAAATTTGAAATAAGTATGATGGGAGAACTTAGTTATTTTCTAGGTTTGCAGGTGAAGCAATTGCCTACAGGGATTTTCATCAACCAGGAAAAATACAGCAAGGAGCTTCTCAACAAGTTTGGAATGAATACTTCCAAATCATCGTCAACCCCTATGAGCACTTCCATGCAAATTAGTGCTGATGAAGCTGGAAAGCCGGTTGATCAATCACTATACAGGAAGCTTATTGGCTCACTCCTATACCTAACGGCTAGCAGGCCCGATATCCAGTTTCCTGTGGGAGTGTGTGCGCGATATCAAGTATCACCTAAAGAATCACACTTCGCAACAGTTAAACGAATCATGAAATACATCAAAGGAACAGTCGATGTAGGACTATGGTATCCTAAAGAAGGCGGATCTGATTTAGTTGGCTACAACGACTCGGATCTCGGAGGTTGTAAGCTAGATAGGAAGAGTACAAGTGGTACTTGTCACTTTCTTAGACCTAGACTTGTGTCTTCGTTTAGCAATAAACTATTTGCAAACTCGCTTTCCACGGCTGAATCAGAATACTATGATGCTGGTAGTTGCTGTATGCAGATCCTTTGAATGCAACAATAGCTGTCAAATTATGGAATTAGATGGATAAGTTGTACCGGTTACACTCAGTCCATCGTGATCGTCCATTTTAAACAAACGGTTCACATCCCTTAAATTTGACCATTCGTTCTATGAAAACCCTTCTTCGCCGCCCACTATAAATGGACTGAAAATGCCATTTGAGACTCTTTACGCTTTCTGCATATTGTAAGAGTTCTTGAGCATACAACCTACACGTTTCTGTGTTTACTGCATTTTTCTTGAATCCCCTTATAACTTTTCTTCGAGAATTATCAATGGCGTCTACCCAGACCTCTTCCGTCTCTCAAGAAAACATCCAACATCATCGACGGACGGATCTTCTCCAGATCTGTCGTGCTTGAACGTGTTCATGCCGAAGGTGATGACATCGAATTAATGGAATACATCATTACGAGGATACGTCAGCAAGGCCTCTATCGCCTTGAAAGCCACACCACATAATGATTTGATGTTCACCTGGTTGAGGAGTTCTACCTCAATGCTGCTGTTCGTTTCCTTTCACTGGCTCAGGGAGGACATGTTGCTGACATCACAACCATCATTCGCGGAGTCGAGATCCGTGTTGACCAAGAGCTACTCTAGAACATCTACAGTCTACCTGCTGATGGCCTGACAATGGAAGATCTTGAGACCTTTGGGTCCCAAGAACTCTTGACCGCTTACTATGGCTTATTCACCGGTTCAGCGATGGTGGACGCGAACAGGTGCTTTTGAGATGTGTACCAATCTTAGGTTCAGGATGATGGTTGCAATAATGACCTGTGAGAAGGTCAACTGGTGTCAAATCATCCTCAAATGGTTGCAGGAAGAAGTCTCGAAACCTACCTCGTAGAATAAATCCTTTGGTCTGCTTTTGAACTACATCTTGACGAAATGCGGAGTTCCGCAATCCGCAGAGGCGAAGAAAATCAATTCACGGATATACTTAGGAAGCATCAGGCCTACTGTTTTCAACCAAAGAACCCTGATCGCCAACAGACCTTTTGTCCGCACACTGCCTCTATCTGCCGACCCAAGAGACGTATCGTCGAAGTCCCATAGCGAAGAATCCTCGAGAAAGAGAAAAAGATATCACAGCAAAACTCCCGTTGCTGTTTAGAAGCCGAACAGGAAGGTAAGGAAGCTTTCAAAAGTTAAAGCTACAGAAACTTCCAAGGATGCTCCTTCTATGGCCCAACCCGCTGAACAGACACCCCAAGACGCAACCCCTGCGGAGGAGATGACTTCTACTGTCTCGACAGCAGATCCCGAGCCATTGGCGGCTAGGACGGATACTCAGCCATCTGCCAACCTATAAGACTCTGGCGAGTTGGCTGCCACTTTGGAGCCAAAAGATACTTCTCCTATACGGGATTCCACACCCGTTAAGGATCCATCTCCCATCAGGGTACCAACCCCTGTAAGGGATCCCTCTCCGATACAGGATTCCACACCTGTAGAGGAACCCATGCCTACAGCGGACCCAGGCGTTGTACGCAGTCCCTCCCCAGACACCATTATCTATAAGACTCTGCTCTCTGTGCAGATAGAGAAATCTTATGATTGCTTCGTACAATGGAAAGCCTACAGGCTCGCTCCATACAACACCCTGTACAATTAGAGCGATTGGTGTGAAGAAGAACGATTTGTGTTGGAAGTGATGGACTCACCCGACGTTGAAGTCCTGATCCAATGGGACAACCTAATCTGCAAAGAGTTGATTGTGAGCCATCTTATGGACAAAGCAGATGTCCGTCTAAAAGAAAAAGCTAAATCCGGCGATCAAGCTCCCGAAAGTCCAAAATCAGATCACGACTCGGACGATGATGATGATGCCTTTCAGGCTGTTCTAAGAATGAGTCGCGAGGAATCGGAATCTCAGATGGGCGACAGAACTTCTCGTCAACATCAAAATGGTGAAGGGTCATCAAGCCGCAATCAACCCCCTTCGCAACAGCAAAACATTGTTCCCGACAATGAGGATTCAATCCCTCATGTCGCGGAGGAACAATCATCTTCGGAACAGGCACCCGAACCTGTCGCCGAGGATCAACCAACCATGGAACAGGCACCTGATCCTGTCTCCGCCCAAGCCTAAGAAGAATCCAGCACCATCCCGCACGAGGAATCAGTCCCTCTGCCGGAGCAGGCGGAAGCTGAGAGACAGCAGGAGCATTCAGTCCCTCCTGTATCCATGTCTTCAGAAACCACTTCAGCATAGGAGGATGCAGCACCCCCTGTCGTCGAGCCCGAATCTGATACTCCCGCACCCTCAACCGCCTTGGAATCCGACGACGGTATAATACCTGAGAATGTCCAACTCAATTCACGTCCCAATATGAACTTGAGACGGTTGAATGGAGTTGAAGATTTTGCCCAACCAGATTCTCCAAGGACAGCCACAAGGAAAGAGCGATTACATGCTCTCGGTCTTCAAACAGTTTTTATCCAGGACACCGTCAATGCCCTATACTCTGTTGAAAAAGCTCTAGATTAGTTACACACATCAGCCGTTGAAGAGATGACAGGTCTAAGGCACGAAGTTTCCCGAGTGGAAGAAGCCTTCAGAATATTTCCATACGTCTTCAAGCAGGTCCTTATCCAATTGTAAGAAAAACAGGAGCAGATCCTGCGAGATGAACAATCTAAGCTACGCGTGTCCGAGGCTAAGACAACATCAGCTTTGATCGAATCCGGTTCCCAGCTTCGAGCCCACGACAAGAAAATTCAAGATATGTCGCAGGTGCTCACCACCCTAGTTGAGAAAATGACAAGTTTTGAGACGAAACAGGATGATGCTAGCAAATCCTGGAACGCCTTGATGAGAAGTTGTCATACCTTGATGACACCAAAAAGGGGGAAAAAGCGAGGGAAGCTGCAAAGAGTTCAAGACTTGAGCAAGAGAAGGAAATGTTAGCTGCTTTTGAAGACAGCATCACTGCTGATATTGCCCGTCTATCATCTCTTTCTCCCAATGTTAGAATCTAGGAAGATCGTCCAGAATTCCAGGACCCTAAGTTTCCTTGGAAAAACCTTGTTCGCAAGCCGCAAGCTATGAATCTCCCGGCCGACCGACAACCTACTGCAACAGAGATCAAGAACTGGAGGAGAAATGAACCGCTAAGATACTTTGTTATTCTTATAAGGGATTCCGCAATTTTCGACAGATGCAGGACGGTGCAAGAAGCAGCTGAGGAATTTAAAAACAAGCTGGAAAAAGGAACGCTGCCGCTACAGCTGCAGATGAAGTCTAAGCATAGAAAAGGTGACTTGGTTACCCATCCAGAATATTGGATCCTAGTCTTCGATAAGTCATATGAAGGACGAGACTTATATCTGAATCGAGACAGGGACGCTCGTCATAACTGGTGGAGAAATACCAAGAATGACCCCAAAAGGCCGTGGAGACACTCAGATTACAGGAATTAAATTCCTTGTTGAATTATTCTTTTTGTAATTTTGTTTTCAAATAGCAAAATATTGTACTCCTTGTTTCAGTATCAATAAAATTTTTGCCTGTCTTGAAAGATTGCAACTCGTAATCTACTGTGTTCTTGTATGTTTACAAACACTTAATTTATTCTTGCTGTATACAAGTATGAAACTTATTTTAATACATAAAGTATAAGAACGTCCGCGAACAGTTCATAGTTTAAGTTGTATGTATCTAGAATACAATGTAAAATTGTGCATGCGCGCCAATCATAAGTTTACAGATGTAATACTCTTTTGATAAAAGCTGAACTAGCCTGCGAGCAGTTCTTAGTGTTAGGCAAATTGCTGAAGGCCAGAACATTCGAACAGAAGACCAAGAAGTCTGCCTTTCTTCAAGATGCTAAGTGTCAAAAGTTTTGGCATCATCAAGGATGTTTGGATAACATCAAAAGGTTTTAAAAGGAAGACTTGGCAAGACTTGGGAAATTATCAAAAAGGGGCAAATTGTTGGGATAAACAATCCCTGTATCGAAAGTGTTGATAGAATGTTTTGACAATATGCCAATCCAGCATACAGTGAATCTATCATACAACAAATAAATCTCATAAGACTAAGTATGAAAGCTGTCTCGAATCGACAATACAACTATCATTCAATACAGTATCCAAACAGGACAAGAAGGAATCTTTGTTATTCGCTAAAGTCAAAGTACCGTTTAAGAAGATATATTTAAATACTAAAGGATAAAGTATTTAAATATGAAGCCGTCAGAGATCTTCAATCAAGCGAAAAATCTAGATCGTGTTTTATTCAAACACATCATCCCGCTGGAACGGAATCTTGCTCAACGGGTTTATATCAACGGATATATTTCAGAAGACTATATATACCTCCAGAGTTTGAAGATCATACACACTTGAAAACAACGAAGTTATCATCATATACATCTGAGCAAACATATCTCCCAAAGCATACTGCTATTTCTGAAAGAAGAGAAACATAGTGCTCAAACCGTGAACAACACATCATCGGCTAAAAGCTTAGAGAGTTAAAGCTGTTGTTCAAATATTGTTCTAACCCTTGAAGAAAACCCATCAGCCCTGTTTGGACTGAGAATCCTTGCTATTGTGTGTGACAGACTTGCTTTGAAGAGACGAAGCTTCAGAACTGTGTGTGAAGAAGTTAAAGCTTAAACCAATCTGTGTGAACGGTTGAAGGCTAAGATCATTGTATCAATCTGTGTGAACGATACATTGATTAGGTTTGATTATAAATACGTAGTTGTGTACGCAATATTTATAATAAACATTTCACTCCTGCGTGGAGGACCAGTGGACGTAGAGGGGTTTACCTCGAACCACTTTAATTACCGTGTCTTTTACCTTCTGCATTTACTGTTTTAATATTTGTGATTATTTTTAAGTATACACTTCATATCAAGTTGCTGTATTTACAGCAACTTACTTTGACAAGACTTCCGCTACGCACTCAGATTTGAATATTGTACAGTTTGTTGTTTAAAACATTCTCCAAACTGTATTTTGTATACTTAGTGGCCAATAGGTTAGAACACAAGTGCCCAACGGCGAATCATTAATACAGAACACAACAATGAACTACCCGAAGGTAACCCAAACCAAAGCTGAAATAAATACGAATCACAATTCCCGAAGGCTACAACGGAAATACCAAAACATCACAATGGCCTGAAAGCCCTCAGCCGAAGCTGCCAAAATATCACAATGGTTTGAAAGCCAAAAAGCCCGAAGCTATAAGTCATCATAATACAGATCTCAAAGAAACGAACCCAACTGTCGGACATACCCCTCAGCGTATGAACAACCAATCGCCAACCGTCAGACATATCAAATACAACATGGACTATGAACGACCAAACCAAGAAGGCTCAAGAGGGACATCACAGTGTAATATCCGGAATTTCTACTACTGTTGTTCAATATTATTTTATCTGACTTATATTGTATAGCGTGGAATCTGTACAGTATAGATAAAATAAATGAAGGACTGAGACATCTGTACTGGTATAATTGTCGTACTTGGTCGACAAAGGATATAGTGCGTCATGTATACGTATCTAGTATGTTGAGACGATGAGCACGATCAGTGTAAATGGCTAAGTTTAGCCTGACTAGCGCGCGCTAATGTTCAAGTATAGCGCACGCTATCGTTCATGGTTAGCGCACGCTAGAGGCAGAATGTAACCCATGCTAAATGCAGTTAGATTGGAAGGAATCTGCATGTGGACAAGGCCACTTTCGGCGCACGTTCTGATAAGTCAACGGATGTTTGTAATGTAGTACTAGCGCACTCTAAACCCTAAAGGTTAGCGCACGCTAATGGTATATTGGACAAAAAGGAATCTTATCCTCGTCAGCACTTTCGGCGTGTGGACCAGTCTTCGGAGCATACAGACAAACGAGTCAACTGATATTAGCGCACGCTAAACGCAAGGACTTGCGTACGCTAGAAAGTGTAAATTACGTACGCTAATGCATGGGCATTAAGTACGTAAGTGCATGTACGAAACCAGACAGTAGCCCCTGGACTGCGATAGCGCATGCTAACAAAGTCAATTAGCGCACGCTAAACATAAGGTTTAGCGCATGCTAGTAATATACTTTATAAAAAGGGACAGAAAGGTGTTATGAAGCATTTCGTCCATTTCTTTCCTTTCACCGATAGAGAGAACCTTGGGAGGACATTTGGAGTTCCTAAACACTGAGGGATGATCCTCTTTAACAATATTAAAGATGAAAATCATGGATTAAAGCCTTGTTCTTTAAATCATTGGCGATTCTTGAAAATGGACTCAAACTTGGGATTCAATCCATTCCTTCAAAAAGGTAATCACTCTTCATCTTTGGATTGAATGTTGATGTTCTTGAGTTGATGATTATCACATAAACGAGTTGATAAGTATGATTATGAGATGGATTACCGGAGTATGATGATATTAATATGATTCGTGTGGTTTGAATTGTGTAATTCGTTTTCTTGAGATAAGTTGGTGAATCCTTCTCCTCAGTTTTGTATGTTGATGTTATTGTCGATGATTACTCTATGTAATGGAAGATTAAGGAAGTGTTGTTACGTTCTTGATGTTTCATGTATTGATATTAAGAAAGATGATATATGGATATAGAACTTGGATTATAAGTTGGATGATTGTTTATATGTTAAAGGATATCAGATTTCATTGTTTTGATGACTATAAGCATGGTTTTGGATCACTTAGTGTTCTTGATAATCGCCACATGTTGATCGGTATCTGAAAAACATGCATCTGTATAGCATTAGCGCACGCTAAGCTTACTGCCTAGCGCGCGCTAACGGGAGCAACTTAGCGCACGCTACGTTAAGTGATTAACGTGCGCTAAGAAGGCAGAAAGTGCAGTATTTTCGTGTTGTGGTTCTAAATTCGTGATCGTTTAAGTTGGTTTGATTAGACTTGTGGTTAACCGAGATATTGTTGAGCCGTTGGGTTTGTGAATTGGTTTTATCGATTGTTGATTGTTGTCGAACTTGTTGTTTATCGATTATTGTAATAGGTTGAAATTATTGATCGGTGTTTATAACCGTATGTTGTGGTCGTGTTCGAGTATGTTCGTGAATGGCGTTGGTCAGGGCCGAGGAGATAGTAGACGAAGACAATGAGATTAGTGACGGCTTCATCATCGTTGTATCGGTATCGAGGTAAGTTATTACTTACTCAGTTTATAGTATTTAATGAATGGTTTCTGTTTCATTCGGGTATAATTCGTATAGCAATGTTTATAATCGTAATCACAGGATATTTGGGATTATAAATCGTATTCGAGTTTTGGGAATCTAAATCATAATGTATATGATTTACTTTTGTTATTGGTATACTTGTATATCGAGGATATATTGTGATAAAGACGAAGATATGAATTATCTGCAATCCGTGATACTTTGGACCGTCGAGTATTGAGGATAACGGTTCGTGATGGTTTAGACATTGAGATCGCTCTCGAAGGACTCGGGGCAAGTACTCTAATCATTTTTATCATTTGTGTCGATCATGTCGTGATACATTCATGTATCGTCATTATCATGCATTTGTGCATTGTTGTTGTCGTGTATTGTGTACTGTTGTTTTGTGCAGTTGTGCATTGTTGTCATATGTCCACCTCGTGTTGGTCCGACGGGATCATCGGGGGATCTATGCTAGCGCACGCTGGATCATCGCACAGGTTTTTCCACCACGGTTGGTCTGACGGGGTCATCGTTGGATCTAGGCAGTGAACGCTGGATCATCGGATTACCTATGTGTTGTTATTGTGCATATGTATATTATGGGATTGCCATAAGTATACAATGTTGTTATTGTTGTGAGCATATTGACATTGTCATATGAGTATGCATTTGTAGGTCTTGTGTTAGGACCATGTACATATGTTGTATTGATTTGATCTTGGATTAGACTGACGAGATTGGTCGTGGCATTGCGTATTTTGAGGTATGTTCCGTGTTTCCTTTGGTATTTGTCTTTGATGGACAATCGATTATCGTATTGAGATGTGATGATGTTACCCGACGGATTGGGTTGGACAGAGTTAGTAGATTTCGTAGCTGTGAGTTATGATAATGTTTTGAGAACCTTGGGTATTGTTGAGATACCGTACAGATATTTCGGTATTATCTTATTGTATTGTTAAGGATACGAATCGTGGATTTTCGTAAAGTTACGACAGTAAGGTTACATCGGTCGTATTCTTACTTAGTATTTCCATTGATATGTAATTATTGACGCGATGTGATGGTTATCATTGTTGGATATTATGGCTGACCCCATCGTGGGCTTTCTTTTTAGGTTCCTGGATTATCAAGCTTGTAGCGGTCGTGGAGAGATGAACTTCCCGGAGGATACTGGCAAGGGCATGTATTGAGTTTCTGATCAGTTGTTGTATTCCGCTGCTAGAGTATTTTAATTGTTTGTCTTTATCCGCTGCGTGAGTATTTTCAAATGGCCTTTTGGTATCTGGTAATTTAGGTTACTTTGGCAATCGTTTTCTAAATCTATCTTGTCGGTACGTGTAAGCGATAGCTTAACGTATGTTTTAAACTGTTGAGTTCTGGCATTTCTGGCCTTATCCTTTCAAATGAGATTTTACGACGGTGTTGATAAATGAGTTTTATATAGTCTTCAAATGTTTTAAATAGATAATACCGTCGATAGCCTCTTGGATGTTTGTAAATGTTTGCGAAAATTTCCTTCAGCCTTGTGGGTTCCATCTCGGGACCCACGACACTGTAATATTCCCAGTCGGCTCTGGGGGTGTTACAGAATATGGTATCAAAGCTTAGGTTGTGAAAACCTAGGCAGTCGGGTCGAGTTGGGTCATGCTTTTGTCGTGTCATTCGAGTTCTCGATTGACGAATATTAGAACCGTGAGTTTTTGTTGTTCACTCGGGCTTGTGCGTTATGTGACTTACCAGTGTAGTACTGGGGTTGTTGCAAACTTTTTTTCAAATAGTGTTAACGTGTTTCTTCAGATAGAGCTGTGTTGTGTTCTTGAGTTGAACTGAGTTTGCAAAATATGTGTTTTGAAAATATCTGTGTCGAGTATTTTCTTGAGTCGAGACATGTGCCAGTATCACGGAGAATCGTCGGCTTCACGATTTGTAAGTATTTGGATTTTTGAGTTGCATTAAGATTTATTGCCATTCTAAGTTCATATGCTTTGAGATTCAGAAAGATGTTATGCGTTACAGTATGAGGTGACAGAGTTGGGACAAGATTGATGATCTTGAGAAGTTATGATTTTGGAAATCAATATGTCGATTAAGTTTTGGAACGGAGCTGTGCATTTGGGAGAAATATTGTGGATTGTTTAGGAGAACATGTAGTCATGTTAGTTCATCTTGAGATATACGAACTGTTTTTGAGCATTTGAAAATGATACTTTTCAAAATGAATGTTTCACGGATGTTTTACGGAAAATGATTTTTGGGCCAAGACCCAATCGATTTTGAAATGGTTTTATAACTCAGGACTTGGGGTCCGAAAAAGGGTTTTCTATTTTTTTTAAAACTTCTTTTAATGCGGAACGAGATACGGGCTGAGACCTAATGTTTCAAAAGAAAGCTTTTCTGTTTTCTAAAACTCCCGAGAATTGTAAAACACTTTATCAATCTTTATCGATTTCGTTTCTGCCTTTCGCGGTTTTAGTTTACTTGTTCAAACGAAACTCCTCTGGAAGTCTTTCACTGTGTTCATTTTTTTCAATGCATTGTCATAGCATAATTGAGGTGATCCAGGATGGAAAATGATTGGCGTTGCGAGTCATATGTGGAAAAGGAGTTTTTGGTCGGAATTTATATATTGAGATTTTGGAACTCTATCGTGTGTTTTTCCGCTGGAATATCAGTGGATATTGGTGACAAGCCGAACTGGTATACAGGAGTATGGATGTAGTCGAACATTTGCATACTTTTCATTTTAAACTTCGAAATCGTTTGGATTCGAAGGAAACTGTTATCGAACACCTGGCATTAGCGAGCCAATTTAACTTTTCGAAAATTTATGTTTTGAGTTTTGAAATTTTTGAATGAACTTTCGAAAATTTGTCTTCTTGACAAGATATATGATTTCAAACTGGTTTTGAAAATATGATCGATATACATCGGGGTATCACCGGGACTCCTCACCGTCAACGTTATATTCCCGTGCTTTTGCCTTGCCATGACCTGAAAACAAAATCCCCCAACGGGGTCAGATCTTCAAACTCTGGGGATATATATATATATATATATATAGCCTTCTTTGGATATATCCGTTGAGATAGATCCGTTGAGCAAGATTCTGTGACAACTAGATAGTTGACTTGAATAGACCAGGATCCGGATATTGCGGGATTTGAAGATCTCTGTCGGCTTCAGTATTTAAATATTTTATCCTTTCAGTATTTAAATACTTCTTTATCGAACGAGACTTGACTTTAGTGAATACCAAAGATTCCTTTCCAAACGGTCTTCAGTCCTATTCCGATGTGAATGTTGTATCCAATTATGCTGTAGGCATATTGGAGTAGTCCGATGCAGTATGGAAAGATGCTGTATTCGGATAGCTTCCATACTTGGCGTTTACTTAGATTTTGTTGTTGTATCTTGGTAGCGCGAGAGCTCGCTGTATGCTGGAGCTTATGAGAAGGTCTTCGATACAGGATCAACAACTTCGATCGACTATCGATACAGCGGCTTGCTGTATGCTGGGCATTTTTCATCTTGTTGTATGCTAGCTTGCTGTATCAAGCTTTGTTGTTTGGTATTTATCAAAACAACATTGTTTTTCCCAACATAATGGTTATCGAATATGATTGTAGTTGATATGGTAGGCAAGGACGTGATCCTCGGTGAGGATTGGCTTGATAGTCACCAAGTGATTATGAATTACCGTACTAAGGTTATCACCATGATGACTAAAGACGGATTCGAGTACTCATTTTTGGGACGTAAGTCGGGCCAATCCAAGTTACTTATCAGTGCCATGAAGGCCGTTAAACTTTTGAATAAAGGTTGTACGGGCTATTGGTGTTATGCCATGGAAATGGAAGGGAATGAAGTCGATTTCTCTTCGATTTCGGTTGTTAATGAGTATCCCGATGTTTTTCCGGATGATCTCCTGAGATTACCGCCAGATCGGGAGATAGAATTTTATGTGGACTTAGAGCCAGATGCGGCTCCGATTTCTAAGGCACCTTATCGAATGACACCTTCCGAGATGCAAGAATTAAAGAATCAGTTAGGAGAACTTCTGGAATGAGGGTACATCAGACCGAGTGCTTCACCTTGGGGCGCGCCTGTTCTTTTTGTGAGAAAGAAGGATGGTTCACTACATTTGTGCATTGACTACTATGATCTGAACAAAGTGACCATCAAGAACAAGTACCCTTTGCCTCGTATAGACGATTTATTTGATCAGTTGCAGGGGGCTGCATTTTTTTTGAAAATTGATTTAAGATCAGGGTATTATCAACTCAGGGTGAGAGAGTCCGACGTTCCGAAGACGGCATTTCAGACGAGATATGGGCATTATGAATTTTTAGTTATGCCTTTTGGGTTGACTAATGCACCGACAGTATTCATGCAGTTAATGAATAAGATTTTCATCGAGTATCTCGACAAGTGTGTAGTCGTCTTTATTGACGACATATTGATCTATTCTCGAGATAAAGAGGAACATGCCCGACACTTGCGTTTGATATTAGACATTTTGAGAACCGAGCACCTTTATGCAAAATTCTCGAAATGTGAGTTTTGGTTGGAAGAAGTTATGTTTCTCGGCCATGTGATTTCGGCCGAAGGGGTTCGCGTAGACCCGCAAAATATTGAGGCAGTGCTAGATTGGGCACCACCTAAAAATGTTAAGGAAGTTCGTAGCTCTTTGGGCCTTGCTGGGTATTACCGTCGGTTTGTCGAGGGGTTCTCGAAACTCGCTCGGACGCTTACGAAATTACTCCAGAAAACCAGAAAGTTTGTTTGGTCGGATGAGAGACAACGAGCTTCGATGAGTCAAGAGACGTTTGACTACAACGCCGATTTTAACCTTACCACATGGTAGTGAGGGCTTTGCGGTTTATAGTGACGCTTGGGTCAAGGTCTTGGCTGTGTGCTTATGCAGCATGATAAGACGATAGCTTTTGCGTCACGACAACTAAAGCCGTATGAGAAGAATTATCCTACTCACGATTTGGAATTGGCCGCAATTGTCTTCACACTCAAGATTTGGCGGCATTATTTGTATGGTTCTCCGTGTCGGATTTATACTGATCACAAGAGCCTGAAGTATATTTTCAATCAGAAGGAGCTGAATATGAGACAGAGACGTTGGTTAGAGTTGATAAAGGATTATGATCTGGAAATTCTTTACCATCCCGGAAAAGCCAATGTCGTCGCGGATGCTTTGAGCTGCAAATCGGCATCTCTTCAAATGTTCGAGGTTCTTACATCTCAGATGAAAATTCGTCAGGATTGGATAGAAGTTTGGCATCAACGAGTACAGGGACAGTTGTGTACTCTCGAAATTACTTCGTCCTTGGTTGACGACATCAAAGGGAAGCAGTGGAGTGACCCGATAATTTCTCAATCAAGGAATATGTAATTAAAGGAAAATCCCGGCTTTATGGTTCACGAGGATAGTATTCGAGATTTCGGGCGTGCTTTGTGTTCCAAATGATCTAGAGTTGAGGCGGAGAATTCTCCGAGAAGCCCATGCTACGCCTTACTCAATCCACCCCGGGACGAGTAAGATGTATAAGGACTTGAAACGAAATTTTTGGTGGAACAATATGAAGAAGGATGTCACGGAATTTGTACTACGGTGTTTGACGTGTCAACAAGTCAAGATCGAACATCAATGACCAGCGGGGTTGTTGAAACCGCTTCCCATTCCCGAGTGGAAGTGGTAAGACATCTCTATGGATTTCATCACTGGCATGCCGAGAACTCGGGCCGGAATGAATATGATTTGGGTAATTGTCGATCGGTTGACCAAGTCTGCACACTTCTTGGGTATTAAGGATACTTGGGGACCAGATAGATTGGCTCGATATTTTATAGCTGAGATCGTAAGGTTGCACGGTGCCCCCAAGACCATTGTTTCTGATCGAGACGGCCGTTTCGTATCGCATTTTTGGCAGGCCGTTCATCAGGCTTTGGGTACTGAGTTGAGATTGAGCACTTCCTTTCATCCTCAGTCGGACGGTCAAACAGAGAGAATGATTCAGACGTTGGAAGATATGTTGCGAGCTTGTGCCTTAGACTGGAATAATGATTGGGAGCTGCACTTGCCGTTGATCGAGTTTGCCTACAATAATAGTTGGCATGCGTCCATCAAAATGGCACCATTCGAGGCACTTTACGGCAGGCGGTGTAGATCGCCATTATGTTGGGACGAGGCTTCGGAACTAGTCGGAATGGAACCGGATATGCTGTTGGAAACTAAGGAGAAGATTTCCATTATTCGGGACCGGTTGTTGACCACCCAGAGCCATCAAAAATCTTATGCTGATACTCGCCGTCGACCTTTGGAATTCAAAGTGGGAGACCACATTCTACTCAAAGTGTCGCCGACCAGAGGAGTTTTCCGCTTCGGGAAAAAGGGAAAACTTAGTCCGAGGTATATCGGACAATTCGAGATTTAGCTTATCGCTTGGCATTGCCCCCAGTCTTGAGTCATGTCCATAGTGTTTTTCATGTATCTCAGTTGAGGAAATACGTGCCGGACCCAAGTCATGTTATCGACTATAGTGAGATTGACGTAGCCGAGGATGTTACCTTTCCGGAGATGCCGATGAAGATCCTTGAACGTCGTGAGAAGCAACTTCGGCACAAAACCATTCCATTGGTTAAATTGCAATGGTCGAGACATGGGGTCGGGGAAGCGACTTGGGAGATGGAAGAGAAGATGCGATCGGAATACCCCGAACTTTTCATTTCTTAAGTTTCGGGACGAAACTTCTTTTTAGAAGGGGAGAATGTAATACCCGTACTTTTATTGACTGTTTGACCTTACTGTTCTTCCTATTGTTGTCGCTCTGGAAACTCTGAATGTTTTTGTCGATGTTGTTGCTGAGCTTCGTACCTTTTTTGGATCATGATTTGGGTTGTTTAGACCTTTCAAACTGTTCTAGTCAGTGGAAATAGCGCACACTAGGCCTAGGCTAACGTACACTAATTATGCCTAAGTAGCGCACGCTAGCTTTGAGCTGTAGCGCGCGCTAACGAGCCAGACAGGGGAGAGTCAATAACTTATACTGCTCTCTGGACTAGCAGTTAACGCACGCTAGGAGTTCGTTAGCGCACGCTATTCGTGGGCATTAGCACGCGGGGTCGGCAGATATAGTGAGGTTATCTGACTGACTGGACTGCCAGGTAACGTACGCTAGGCTTCGTCTAGCGCACGCTACAAGCATTTCGTAGCGCATGCTATGCTGGCACAACAGCGCACGCTAAGACTCGAGCAGGGCAGAGGACAGTAGGTTCTGGACTCCAATTTCTAGACAACAACTCCAAGTTAGCGCACGCTAACTATCGGCTAGCGCGCGCTAAGAATAGTCGAGTAGTGCACGTAACAGATCATCTAGCGCACACTAGCGACGCTGTCAGAAGCCACTGGACTGACAGGTGACCCCGTTAGCGCACGCTAATTCTTAAGCGTAGCGTGCGCTAGACTGGGCGGATATATATTGGATAGTTGACTTCTATTTCGTCATTTTTCATCCTTTTCACTTATTTTCGATGGGAGAAGCTCGGGAGAGGCGATTTTTTGCGATTGGAAGCAATTCTTCGTCAAACAACAACATATTTGGTTGGAGAACAAGGATTCACAACATCAAATCCATCCTAACGTCCAAATCAAGGTAAAAATCCTTAGAACCTTATTTTTGAGAATTTTGGGGGTTTTCCTAGATTCGTACGATTTATCCATTTTGAAGCTTGAGAACCTTGAGATTATGATGTACCTATTCCATATACATACTTTTCCTATGATTTTACGGATTGGATTGTGCCGTTTTCGGACTTGTGAGAGTTTGGGCGATTTTCCAACCTCTAATTGTTTATCCGTGAATTTTCGTGAATCATAGATGGGTTTTGGGAGTTTCTTCATGAATTATGAGTATAGATTATTGATTATCAGATCCCTTACGAATCATTTAGGTGCCGTAAGCGCGTTCTTGGACCTACCGAACTCATACTCTTTTCCGTTCAATTTCATGATGTCTAAAAGGCAAGTATATATTTATGATTATACGTTCTCGACTTTGAAAGTAAGATATATGAATGGCATGTTTATTTATATCCACTCTGGGGAGGGCCGACAGGTCCCCTGAGGGTTTCGTAGCCTTAGGTGCGATTCCACGGATAATTTGGGTTAACCACTCTGGGGCGGACCGACGGGTCCCCTGAGGGTTCTGTAGCCTTTGGTGCGGTTCCATGGTTGATCATGTATGCATTGTTGTGATACTATGAGATTTAGTTATTCCGGAATACTAGTCTTGAATTGATGAATTGACGGTTACCTTTACTTTATTGTCGAGGAGTATTGTTTTTCATACTTGATATACTTGCACTAGCCATTCGACGGCTAACCCCTTTATGGGGGAAATACTTTTTATGTATTTCAGGTTCCAGGAGAGCGGACAGCAGTATCGGGTCGGCATGGAGATGATGGGTAAGTGGGATACTGTGTCTTTCCTCCAGTTATGTTTTGTGTTTCTCCATTCAGTGTTGTTGTACTGGAATGATTATTGAATACTCGAGTATTGTTTTCCATTTTCCTTGATGTTCTGGCCTGTGTTTGCCGAGGTATTGATTTGTTTTGTGATGTATTTGGATACATTGGATATGATTTGAATACCCTTTGTATTGTTCTTCATTCCATTGTATGTAGACCTTCCCGGTCAAAATTTATAGTTCCACGTATGTTTAGCCTTGTGGGTCCCACGGTGGGGCTCACATCGCTGTAATATTCCCTGAATAACTTGGGGGTGTTACATTCGAAGTCTGCGATGCTAAAAATAATTTGTTCCTTCACCATTTTGAGATTTACTCCTTTGAAGTATGTGGTCTAATCCATTTATGCAAATAGAAGATTTTTCGTATTTAGTGTAGAGAAATTCTGAAGATTTTTCTGCTTGAAGAAACTAGGGTTTTGCTTTTTAGGGTTCTAGAGCTTGAAGACGATAAGGTTTTGTGAAATGATTTCGATCGTCTTAAGTAGTCACTCGAAAAGTTGGATTTGAATTTAATAATTAATTTAATCAGTGGCAGTTAATGTGACTGATTGGACCTCGTGATGTAGACGTGGAGCTCGTGTGATCGTGTGAATTTAAACACATGTAATAAAAATGAATATTTAAAGAATAGGAAAACTTAGCTGGTTGACTTTTTGACTTCTGATGCAGCTGTGATTTGATCCTTGTCTTCTTCTGCATCAGCTGAGGTATGTCACCTGTAGTTGATAGCAGCTAGCTTTTCCTCGTCTGTGCTTTAGATCCTCGTCTTCTCTGATCAGGTGGCTTCCTCGTCTAGTCTTCGGATCAGATGACTTTTCTTCGTTTGTCTGATCAGGTGGCTTCCTTGTATGGTCTTTGGATCAGATGACTTTTCTTCATTTGTCTGATCAGGTGGCTTCCTCATCTGATTTTCAGCTAAGTACTAGATTCCCAATCTAGTAATCCAAGATCCCTGCTAAGTTCCAGAAACCTTTCTTCTGTTAAAGGCTTAGTGAATATGTCAGCAATTTGATACTCTGTGCTGACTCTTTCCACTCTTAGCCTTTTGTTTAGCATATGGTCTCTGATGAAGTGATGTTTGACATATATGTTCTTTGTTCTTGAGTGCAGGACTGGATTGTTGGTTAGCAATTGCGCTATAGTTGTCACACCATATAGGAACTTCATTTGCTATGATGTTGTAGTCCCTTAGTTGTTGTCTGATCCATAGAATCTGAGCACAACAGCTACCTGCAGCTAAGTATTCTAACTCAGTTGTGGTTATTGAGTTAGATACTTGCTTTTTACTGAACCATGATATAAGTCTGGTTCCAAGGAATTGACACTTTTCGCTCGTGCTTTTCCTATTGATCTTGCATCCTGCAAAGTCAGCATCTGAATATCCTGATAGTTCAAAGTGTCATCTTTTCGATACCATAGTCCAACATTAATTGTAGACCTTTATCCTTTTTTCTGCTTCCTGGTGAGACTGCTTTAGCTTGGACTGGAATCTTGCACACACTCGTACTGCATATGAAATATCAGGTCTGATTGCAGTGAGGTATAGAAGTGAAACAATCAGTCCTCTGTAGTGTGTTGGATCCATTGGAATGCCTCTTTCATCTGCATCAATGTTTAGGGATGTGCTCATAAGAACTCTTAGGGGTTTGGCTGAGTCCATGCCAAATATTTTGATCAGTTCTCTTGTATACATTGCTTGATTTATGAATATTCCAGAGTCAACTTGTTTGACTTGCAAACCAAGAAAGAAATTCAGTTTGCCCATCATACTCATCTCAAATTCTCCTTGCATGAGAGTTAGGAATTTTTCACATAACTCAGGGTTGATTGAGCCAAATATAATGTCATCCACATATATTTGATTAAGTAATATGTGGTCTTCATGTTCAATTCCGAAGAGTGTCTTGTCCACCTTTCCTTTGCTAAATCCATTTTCTCCAGAAATACAGATAAAGTCTCATACCATGCTTTTGGTGCCTGCTTGAGTCCATATAGAGCTTTCAGAAGCTTGTCTACCTTGTCTCTTTTGACAAATCTAGGGGGTTGCCCCACATAGACTTCTTCTTCTAGTACTTCATTGAGAAATGCACTTTCACGTCCATTTGGTAGACTTCAAAATCTTTAAATGCCGCAAATGCAAGGAATTGTCTGATAGCTTCTAGTCTTGCTATAGGTACATATGTTTCATCAAAATCTATTCCTTCACACTGAGCATATCCTTTTGCAACTAATATGACTTTATTCCTAACAACGGCTCCATCTTTATCACACTTGTTTTTGTACACCCATTTGGTGCCTATGACTTTCTTGTGATCTGGTCTATCTGCTAGTTCCCAGACATTGTTTCTCTCCATTTTATTTAGTTCTTCTTGCATTGTAATCACTCATGTGTAATCATCCAGTGCTTGATATGTTGTTTTGGGTTCCATATGAGACATGAAACATGAGAACATGGCCATTCCTGCTGGTTCTGTGGATTTCCTGGTTTTGACTACATCAGTTAGGTTTCCAATAATTTGTTAGATGGGGTGATCTTTGTGCCATTTGGGGGTATCATCTTCAAGGTTTGTTCCCCCTTTTGAGTTGCTTGGAGGAACTGCATCTGGTTCTGCATCATCTTGGTTTTGGCTGCCTTGAGCTGCATATGGTTCAGCTACGATTTTGTCAACTACAGTTGGGGATCCTATCTGATCTGCAGTTGGGTCTTCCTCAACCGTGGTTGGTTCAGCTGTGACTTTGTCAGCTGCGGTTGGATCAACTATAGTTTGAGATCCTGTCTGATCTGCATTTAGATATTCATCAACTGTATCCATCATTCCTGTGTCATTGATGATAATTTCTTCCAGGGAGGCGGATTTGAGCTTTTTCTCAATTGATTCCACCTGTTTCCTGTACTCAACAATAGATTCATAAAAAACAACATGAGGTGTTTCTTCCGCAACTAATGTTCTTTTCTTAAATACTCTGTATGCCTTGCTTATTTGTGAGTATCACAAAAAGAGACAATATTCAGTTTTAGCATCAAAGGCATTCAGTTGGGTTTAACCATTGTTGTGGATGAAACACTTACAACCAAAAATATGAAAGTATGCAACAGTTGGTGTTCTGTCATTCCAAACCTCATAGGGAGTTTTGTTGTGTCTCCTTACTATCATACTCCTATTCTGATATTGGCATCTTTGTGTTGTGACTTGACCCAGAACCTCTTTGGTAGGTCAGCTTCAGCAATCATTGACCTGGCTGCTTCCTTCAGGGTTCTATTTCTTCTTTCAGCTACACCATTTTGCTGTGGTGTTCTTGCGGCAGAGAATTCATGTTGGATTCCATTTTGATCACTGTATTCAGTGATTGCCTTGTTGAGAAATTCTCCACCTCTGTCTGATCTGATCTTTATGATGGATGGGGATTTCTCATTCTGAATTTTTCTCAGCAGCTCGGGTAGCTTGGTTAAAATTTCACTCTTTTTATAGAGGAAAATAACCCATGTATATCTGGAGTATTCATCCACTACTACTAAGGCATGCTTCCTTCCACTCAATGCCCTTGGCTTGATAGGGCCAAAGAGATCCATATGAAGTAGATCCAAATTCTGGTGGTGAGATTGGTAGGATGAACTGATTTGAAAGTTGATTTGGTTTGCTTTCCCTTCTGACATGCATCACAGAGGGCTTTTTTTCTTGAATACTTCTTCTGGAAGTCCTCTGACCAACTTTTGAGAGCTGATTTTATTGATGGCTTTGAAATTCAGGTGACATAATCTTTTGTGCCATAGCCATCCATTCTCAGCAATTGTTTTTGATAGAAAACATGTGTTTGGAGTGCCTGTATTCCAATCTATCATGTAAACGTATCTTCTTCTGAATCCTTGTAGTTTCACTTCTCAAGATAGGATATCAATCACCGTGTATTTCCAAATAGTGAAAACTGCTAAGTTCTTTTCATCACAAAATTGACTTATGCTCAACAGGTTGTATTTGAGCCCTTTGACATACTGCACTTTTGATATGATAAAGAATCCTCAGTGAAGCAACCTATACCCTTTTCTTTGGACTCGAGAACTATCTCCAAAGGTGTAACACCCCAAACTAGGCGGATATTACAGTGCCGTGGATCCCCGACTGGGACCCACCAGGCGAATGAAAACTGATGAATTAAATAATATAATTGTAGTACCGAACCACATTATATTACCAACTACTCCGATGAGGAGTTTAAGTACAACACATTAGGACAATACCGAATACTAGTGTATTTTATATGAAGATAAAATACACAACACTGAATGAAACGGAGTATCCAAATGAAAATCTGCAGCGGAAAATAAATGACAACCATATGAATGACTGAAAAGAATGGGGCCCCCTACTAGTATCACCGGGACTCCTCACCGTCAACGTTATATTTCCGTGCTTTTGCCTTGCCATGACCTGAAAACAAAATCCCCCAACGAGGTCAGATCTTCAAACTCTGGGGATATATATATATATATATATATATATATATATATATATATATATATATAGCCTTCTTTGGATATATCCGTTGAGATAGATCCGTTGAGCAAGATTCTGTGACAACTAGATAGTTGACTTGAATAGACCAGGATCCGGATATTGCGGGATTTGAAGATCTCTGTCGGCTTCAGTATTTAAATATTTTATCCTTTCAGTATTTAAATACTTCTTTATCGAACGAGACTTGACTTTAGTGAATACCAAAGATTCCTTTCCAAACGGTCTTCAGTCCTATTCCGATGTGAATGTTGTATCCAATTATGTTGTAGGCATATTGGAGTAGTCCGATGCAGTATGGAAAGATGCTGTATTCGGATAGCTTCCATACTTGGCGTTTACTTAGATTTTGTTGTTGTATCTTGGTAGCGCGAGAGCTCGCTGTATGCTGGAGCTTATGAGAAGGTCTTCGATACAGGATCAACAACTTCGATCGACTATCGATACAGCGACTTGCTGTATGCTGGGCATTTTTCATCTTGTTGTATGCTAGCTTGCTGTATCAAGCTTTGTTGTTTGGTATTTATCAAAACAACATTGTTTTTCCCAACATAATGGTTATCGAATATGATTGTAGTTGATATGGTAGGCAAGGACGTGATCCTCGGTGAGGATTGGCTTGATAGTCACCAAGCGATTATGAATTACCGTACTAAGGTTATCACCATGATGACTAAAGACGGATTCGAGTACTCATTTTTGGGACGTAAGTCGGGCCAATCCAAGTTACTTATCAGTGCCATGAAGGCCGTTAAACTTTTGAATAAAGGTTGTACGGGCTATTGGTGTTATGCCATGGAAATGGAAGGGAATGAAGTCGATTTCTCTTCGATTTCGGTTGTTAATGAGTATCCCGATGTTTTTCCGGATGATCTCCTGAGATTACCGCCAGATCGGGAGATAGAATTTTATGTGGACTTAGAGCCAGATGCGGCTCCGATTTCTAAGGCACCTTATCGAATGACACCTTCCGAGATGCAAGAATTAAAGAATCAGTTAGGAGAACTTCTGGAATGAGGGTACATCAGACCGAGTGCTTCACCTTGGGGCGCGCCTGTTCTTTTTGTGAGAAAGAAGGATGGTTCACTACATTTGTGCATTGACTACCATGATCTGAACAAAGTGACCATCAAGAACAAGTACCCTTTGCCTCGTATAGACGATTTATTTGATCAGTTGCAGGGGGCTGCATTTTTTTTGAAAATTGATTTAAGATCAGGGTATTATCAACTCAGGGTGAGAGAGTCCGACGTTCCGAAGACGGCATTTCAGACGAGATATGGGCATTATGAATTTTTAGTTATGCCTTTTGGGTTGACTAATGCACCGACAGTATTCATGCAGTTAATGAATAAGATTTTCATCGAGTATCTCGACAAGTGTGTAGTCGTCTTTATTGACGACATCTTGATCTATTCTCGAGATAAAGAGGAACATGCCCGACACTTGCGTTTGATATTAGACATTTTGAGAACCGAGCACCTTTATGCAAAATTCTCGAAATGTGAGTTTTGGTTGGAAGAAGTTATGTTTCTCGGCCATGTGATTTCGGCCGAAGGGGTTCGCGTAGACCCGCAAAATATTGAGGCAGTGCTAGATTGGGCACCACCTAAAAATGTTAAGGAAGTTCGTAGCTCTTTGGGCCTTGCTGGGTATTACCGTCGGTTTGTCGAGGGGTTCTCGAAACTCGCTCGGACGCTTACGAAATTACTCCAGAAAACCAGAAAGTTTGTTTGGTCGGATGAGAGACAACAGAGCTTCGATGAGCTGAAGAGACGTTTGACTACAACGCCGATTTTAACCTTACCACATGGTAGTGAGGGCTTTGCAGTTTATAGTGACGCTTCGGGTCAAGGTCTTGGCTGTGTGCTTATGCAGCATGATAAGACGATAGCTTTTGCGTCACGACAACTAAAGCCGTATGAGAAGAATTATCCTACTCACGATTTGGAATTGGCCGCAATTGTCTTCACACTCAAGATTTGGCGGCATTATTTGTATGGTTCTCCGTGTCGGATTTATACCGATCACAAGAGCCTGAAGTATATTTTCAATCAGAAGGAGCTGAATATGAGACAGAGACGTTGGTTAGAGTTGATAAAGGATTATGATCTGGAAATTCTTTACCATCCCGGAAAAGCCAATGTCGTCGCGGATGCTTGGAGCTGCAAATCGGCATCTCTTCAAATGTTCGAGGTTCTTACATCTCAGATGAAAATTCGTCAGGATTGGATAGAAGTTTGGCATCAACGAGTACAGGGACAGTTGTGTACTCTCGAAATTACTTCGTCCTTGGTTGACGACATCAAAGGGAAGCAGTGGAGTGACCCGATAATTTCTCAACTGAAGGAATATGTAATTAAAGGAAAAGCCCCCGGCTTTATGGTTCACGAGGATAGTATTCTGAGATTTCAGGGCAGGCTTTGTGTTCCAAATGATCTAGAGTTGAGGCGGAGAATTCTCCGAGAAGCCCATGCTACGCCTTACTCAATCCACCCCGGGACGAGTAAGATGTATAAGGACTTGAAACGAAATTTTTGGTGGAACAATATGAAGAAGGATGTCACGGAATTTGTACTACGGTGTTTGACGTGTCAACAAGTCAAGATCGAACATCAATGACCAGCGGGGTTGTTGAAACCGCTTCCCATTCCCGAGTGGAAGTGGTAAGACATCTCTATGGATTTCATCACTGGCATGCCGAGAACTCGGGCCGGAATGAATATGATTTGGGTAATTGTCGATCGGTTGACCAAGTCTGCACACTTCTTGGGTATTAAGGATACTTGGGGACCAGATAGATTGGCTCGATATTTTATAGCTGAGATCGTAAGGTTGCACGGTGCCCCCAAGACCATTGTTTCTGATAGTCGGACGGTCAAACAGAGAGAATGATTCAGACGTTGGAAGATATGTTGCGAGCTTGTGCCTTAGACTGGAATAATGATTGGGAGCTTCACTTGCCGTTGATCGAGTTTGCCTACAATAATAGTTGGCATGCGTCCATCAAAATGGCACCATTCGAGGCACTTTACGGCAGGCGGTGTAGATCGCCATTATGTTGGGACGAGGCTTCGGAACTAGTCGGAATGGAACCGGATATGCTGTTGGAAACTAAGGAGAAGATTTCCATTATTCGGGACCGGTTGTTGACCACCCAGAGCCATCAAAAATCTTATGCTGATACTCGCCGTCGACCTTTGGAATTCAAAGTGGGAGACCACATTCTACTCAAAGTGTCGCCGACCAGAGGAGTTTTCCGCTTCGGGAAAAAGGGAAAACTTAGTCCGAGGTATATCGGACAATTCGAGATTTAGCTTATCGCTTGGCATTGCCCCCAGTCTTGAGTCATGTCCATAGTGTTTTTCATGTATCTCAGTTGAGGAAATACGTGCCGGACCCAAGTCATGTTATCGACTATAGTGAGATTGACGTAGCCGAGGATGTTACCTTTCCGGAGATGCCGATGAAGATCCTTGAACGTCGTGAGAAGCAACTTCGGCACAAAACCATTCCATTGGTTAAATTGCAATGGTCGAGACATGGGGTCGGGGAAGCGACTTGGGAGATGGAAGAGAAGATGCGATCGGAATACCCCGAACTTTTCATTTCTTAAGTTTCGGGACGAAACTTCTTTTTAGAAGGGGAGAATGTAATACCCGTACTTTTATTGACTGTTTGACCTTACTGTTCTTCCTATTGTTGTCGCTCTGGAAACTCTGAATGTTTTTGTCGATGTTGTTGCTGAGCTTCGTACCTTTTTTGGATCATGATTTGGGTTGTTTAGACCTTTCAAACTGTTCTAGTCAGTGGAAATAGCGCACACTAGGCCTAGGCTAACGTACACTAATTATGCCTAAGTAGCGCACGCTAGCTTTGAGCTGTAGCGCGCGCTAACGAGCCAGACAGGGGAGAGTCAATAACTTATACTGCTCTCTGGACTAGCAGTTAACGCACGCTAGGAGTTCGTTAGCGCACGCTATTCGTGGGCATTAGCGCGCGGGGTCGGCAGAGATAGTGAGGTTGTCTGACTAACTGGACTGCCAGGTAACGTACGCTAGGCTTCGGCTAGCGCACGCTACAAGCATTTCATAGCGCATGCTATGCTGGCACAACAGCGCACGCTAAGACTCGAGCAGGGCAGAGGACAGTAGGTTCTGGACTCCAATTTCTAGACATCAACTCCAAGTTAGCGCACGCTAACTATCGGCTAGCGCGCGCTAAGAATAGTCGAGTAGTGCACGTAACAGATCATCTAGCGCACACTAGCGACGCTGTCAGAAGCCACTGGACTGACAGGTGACCCCGTTAGCGCACGCTAATTCTTAAGCGTAGCGTGCGCTAGACTGGGCGGATATATATTGGATAGTTGACTTCTATTTCGTCATTTTTCATCCTTTTCACTTATTTTCGATGGGAGAAGCTCGGGAGAGGCGATTTTGGGCGATTGGAAGCAATTCTTTGTCAAACAACAACATATTTGGTTGGAGAACAAGGATTCACAACATCTAATCCATCCTAACGTCCAAATCAAGGTAAAAATCCTTAGAACCTTATTTTTGAGAATTTTGGGGGTTTTCCTAGATTCGTACGATTTATCCATTTTGAAGCTTGAGAACCTTGAGATTATGATGTACCTATTCCATATACATACTTTTCCTATGATTTTACGGATTGGATTGTGCCGTTTTCGGACTTGTGAGAGTTTGGGCGATTTTCCAACCTCTAATTGTTTATCCGTGAATTTTCGTGAATCATAGATGGGTTTTGGGAGTTTCTTCATGAATTATGAGTATAGATTATTGATTATCAGATCCCTTACGAATCATTTAGGTGCCGTAAGCGCGTTCTTGGACCTACCGAACTCATACTCTTTTCCGTTCAATTTCATGATGTCTAAAAGGCAAGTATATATTTATGATTATACGTTCTCGACTTTGAAAGTAATATATATGAATGGCATGTTTATTTATATCCACTCTGGGGAGGGCCGACAGGTCCCCTGAGGGTTTCGTAGCCTTAGGTGCGATTCCACGGATAATTTGGGTTAACCACTCTGGGGCGGACCGACGGGTCCCCTGAGGGTTCTGTAGCCTTTGGTGCGGTTCCATGGTTGATCATGTATGCATTGTTGTGATGCTATGAGATTTAGTTATTCCGGAATACTAGTCTTGAATTGATGAATTGACGGTTACCTTTACTTTATTGTCGAGGAGTATTGTTTTTCATACTTGATATACTTGCACTAGCCATTCGACGGCTAACCCCTTTATGGGGGAAATACTTTTTATGTATTTCAGGTTCCAGGAGAGCGGACAGGCAGGTATCGGGTCGGCATGGAGATGATGGGTAAGTGGGATACTGTGTCTTTCCTCCAGTTATGTTTTGTGTTTCTCCATTCAGTGTTGTTGTACTGGAATGATTATTGAATACTCGAGTATTGTTTTCCATTTTCCTTGATGTTCTGGCCTGTGTTTGCCGAGGTATTGATTTGTTTTGTGATGTATTTGGATACATTGGATATGATTTGAATACCCTTTGTATTATTCTTCATTCCATTGTATGTAGACCTTCCCGGTCAAAATTTATAGTTCCACGTATGTTTAGCCTTGTGGGTCCCACGGTGGGGCTCACATCGCTGTAATATTCCCTGAATAACTTGGGGGTGTTACATTCGAAGTCTGCGATGCTAAAAATAATTTGTTCCTTCACCATTTTGAGATTTACTCCTTTGAAGTATGTGGTCTAATCCATTTCTGCAAATAGAAGATTTTTCGTATTTAGTGTAGAGAAATTTCAAGATTTTTCGCTTGAAGAAACTAGGGTTTTGCTTTTTAGGGTTCTAGAGCTTGAAGACGATAAGGTTTTGTGAAATGATTTCGATCGTCTTAAGTAGTCACTCGAAAAGTTGGATTTGAATTTAATAATTAATTTAATCAGTGGCAGTTAATGTGACTGATTGGACCTCGTGATGTAGACGTGGAGCTCGTGTGATCGTGTGAATTTAAACACATGTAATAAAAATGAATATTTAAAGAATAGGAAAACTTAGCTGGTTGACTTTTTGACTTCTGATGCAGCTGTGATTTGATCCTTGTCTTCTTCTGCATCAGCTGAGGTATGTCACCTGTAGTTGATAGCAGCTAGCTTTTCCTCGTCTGTGCTTTAGATCCTCGTCTGCTCTGATCAGGTGGCTTCCTCGTCTAGTCTTCGGATCAGATGACTTTTCTTCGTTTGTCTGATCAGGTGGCTTCCTTGTATGGTCTTTGGATCAGATGAATTTTCTTCATTTGTCTGATCAGGTGGCTTCCTCATCTGATTTTCAGCTAAGTACTAGATTCCCAATCTAGTAATCCAAGATCCCTGCTAAGTTCCAGAAACCTTTCTTCTGTTAAAGGCTTAGTGAATATGTCAGCAATTTGATACTCTGTGCTGACTCTTTCCACTCTTAGCCTTTTGTTTAGCATATGGTCTCTGATGAAGTGATGTTTGACATATATGTTCTTTGTTCTTGAGTGCAGGACTGGATTGTTGGTTAGCAATTGCGCTATAGTTGTCACACCATATAGGAACTTCATTTGCTATGATGTTGTAGTCCCTTAGTTGTTGTCTGATCCATAGAATCTGAGCACAACAGCTACCTGCAGCTAAGTATTCTAACTCAGTTGTGGTTATTGAGTTAGATACTTGCTTTTTACTGAACCATGATATAAGTCTGGTTCCAAGGAATTGACACTTTTCGCTCGTGCTTTTCCTATTGATCTTGCATCCTGCAAAGTCAGCATCTGAATATCCTGATAGTTCAAAGTGTCATCTTTTCGATACCATAGTCCAACATTAATTGTAGACCTAAGGTATCTGATTATCCTTTTTTCTGCTTCCTGGTGAGACTGCTTTAGCTTGGACTGGAATCTTGCACACACTCGTACTGCATATGAAATATCAGGTCTGCTTGCAGTGAGGTATAGAAGTGAAACAATCAGTCCTCTGTAGTGTGTTGGATCCATTGGAATGCCTCTTTCATCTGCATCAATGTTTAGGGATGTGCTCATAAGAACTCTTAGGGGTTTGGCTGAGTCCATGCCAAATATTTTGATCAGTTCTCTTGTATACATTGCTTGATTTATGAATATTCCAGAGTCAACTTGTTTGACTTGCAAACCAAGAAAGAAATTCAGTTTGCCCATCATACTCATCTCAAATTCTCCTTGCATGAGAGTTAGGAATTTTTCACATAACTCAGGGTTGATTGAGCCAAATATAATGTCATCCACATATATTTGATTAAGTAATATGTGGTCTTCATGTTCAATTCCGAAGAGTGTCTTGTCCACCTTTCCTTTGCTAAATCCATTTTCTCCAGAAATACAGATAAAGTCTCATACCATGCTTTTGGTGCCTGCTTGAGTCCATATAGAGCTTTCAGAAGCTTGTCTACCTTGTCTCTTTTGACAAATCTAGGGGGTTGCCCCACATAGACTTCTTCTTCTAGTACTTCATTGAGAAATGCACTTTCACGTCCATTTGGTAGACTTCAAAATCTTTAAATGCCGCAAATGCAAGGAATTGTCTGATAGCTTCTAGTCTTGCTATAGGTACATATGTTTCATCAAAATCTACTCCTTCACACTGAGCATATCCTTTTGCAACTAATATGACTTTATTCCTAACAACGGCTCCATCTTTATCACACTTGTTTTTGTACACCCATTTGGTGCCTATGACTTTCTTGTGATCTGGTCTATCTGCTAGTTCCCAGACATTGTTTCTCTCCATTTTATTTAGTTCTTCTTGCATTGTAATCACTCATGTGTAATCATCCAGTGCTTGATATGTTGTTTTGGGTTCCATATGAGACATGAAACATGAGAACATGGCCATTCCTGCTGGTTCTGTGGATTTCCTGGTTTTGACTACATCAGTTAGGTTTCCAATAATTTGTTAGATGGGGTGATCTTTGTGCCATTTGGGGGTATCATCTTCAAGGTTTGTTCCCCCTTTTGAGTTGCTTGGAGGAGCGCATGCAGTTACGCATCATCTTGGTTTTGGCTGCCTTGAGCTGCATATGGTTCAGCTACGATTTTGTCAACTACAGTTGGGGATCCTATCTGATCTGCAGTTGGGTCTTCCTCAACCGTGGTTGGTTCAGCTGTGACTTTGTCAGCTGCGGTTGGATCAACTATAGTTTGAGATCCTGTCTGATCTGCATTTAGATCTTCATCAACTGTATCCATCATTCCTGTGTCATTGATGATAATTTCTTCCAGGGAGGCGGATTTGAGCTTTTTCTCAATTGATTCCACCTGTTTCCTGTACTCAACAATAGATTCATCAAAAACAACATGAGGTGTTTCTTCCGCAACTAATGTTCTTTTCTTAAATACTCTGTATGCCTTGCTTATTTGTGAGTATCACAAAAAGAGACAATATTCAGTTTTAGCATCAAAGGCATTCAGTTGGGTTTAACCATTGTTGTGGATGAAACACTTACAACCAAAAATATGAAAGTATGCAACAGTTGGTGTTCTGTCATTCCAAACCTCATAGGGAGTTTTGTTGTGTCTCCTTACTATCATACTCCTATTCTGATATTGGCATGCTGTGTTGACAGCTTCAGCCCAGAACCTCTTTGGTAGGTCAGCTTCAGCAATCATTGACCTGGCTGCTTCCTTCAGGGTTCTATTTCTTCTTTCAGCTACACCATTTTGTTGTGGTGTTCTTGCGGCAGAGAATTCATGTTGGATTCCATTTTGATCACTGTATTCAGTGATTGCCTTGTTGAGAAATTCTCCACCTCTGTCTGATCTGATCTTTATGATGGATGGGGATTTCTCATTCTGAATTTTTCTCAGCAGCTCGGGTAGCTTGGTTAAAATTTCACTCTTTTTATAGAGGAAAATAACCCATGTATATCTGGAGTATTCATCCACTACTACTAAGGCATGCTTCCTTCCACTCAATGCCCTTGGCTTGATAGGGCCAAAGAGATCCATATGAAGTAGATCCAAAATTCTGGTGGTGAGAGTGGTAGGATGAACTGATTTGAAAGTTGATTTGGTTTGCTTTCCCTTCTGACATGCATCACAGAGGGCTTTTTTTCTTGAATAGTTCTTCTGGAAGTCCTCTGACCAACTTTTGAGAGCTGATTTTATTGATGGCTTTGAAATTCAGGTGACATAATCTTTTGTGCCATAGCCATCCATTCTCAGCAATTGTTTTTGATAGAAAACATGTGTTTGGAGTGCCTGTATTCCAATCTATCATGTAAACGTATCTTCTTCTGAATCCTTGTAGTTTCACTTCTCAAGATAGGATATCAATCACCGTGTATTTCCAAATAGTGAAAACTGCTAAGTTCTTTTCATCACAAAATTGACTTATGCTCAACAGGTTGTATTTGAGCCCTTTGACATACTGCACTTTTGATATGATTATGTTTCCTCTGTGCAGCTCCCTATACCCTTTTCTTTGGACTCAAGAACTATCTCCAAAGGTGTAACACCCCAAACTAGGCGGATATTACAGTGCCGTGGATCCCCGACTGGGACCCACCAGGCGAATGAAAACTGATGAATTAAATAATATAATTGTAGTACCGAACCACATTATATTACCAACTACTCCGATGAGGAGTTTAAGTACAACACACTAGGACAATACCGAATACTAGTGTATTTTATATGAAGATAAAATACACAACACTGAATGAAACGGAGTATCCAAATGAAAATCTGCAGCGGAAAATAAATGACAACCATATGAATGACTGAAAAGAATGGGCCCCCCTACTAGTATCACCGGGACTCCTCACCGTCAACGTTATATTCCTGTGCTTTTGCCTTGCCATGACCTGAAAACAAAATCCCCCAACGGGGTCAGTTACACAGAACAACAATCCTCAAGGGTTGAAAATACACAATCATGATATATCTGAAGTTATGAAATATCCTTAGTTATGAATTACGCTGAAGAGGAGTAACATAGTACGCCCGTAGTGTTCTGTGCAAGTGTACAAGACAAATGACCGGACACACCCGTCCTTGTACCTAATTAGTCTCACGGAGTTAATCTTTACCGTGTGCACAGTCCGATGTATCACTCCCAATACATGGCCATCACGTGCCCGACTAAAAATTCCACACATCCGCACCCGGCCATGCAATATGAACCCAGAAGGTCATATGAACTAGAATGATCATAATGAATATCAATGAATAATAATAATCTGACAAAGTCAAGAATGACTCACCGAGATGAAAGTAATAATGAAGTGATTGATAGTTTCAATGAAATGATTCGAACCGCCGTTCCTCGTTAATGAAGTGATTATTCGACAATTACAAGTCTCAATATGATTAATACAATGATGAATGAGTTATGATTATGAATGATCAACAACAAAAGGAATGAATATCCTTTTAACCGAGTAAGAATTAACTTACTCAACACTGGTGACAATTATCCTTCCACGAACAACGTCCTAATTGAGATATCGGTCGCTCGAACAACCTTGAATAACACAATTACCAACAATCCGTTCAACATACGTAACAAACATGAATATAACGAACTCAAAACGTCGATACGACTAAACTAAGTTCATTGGGGCATTATATCGAACACTTTGAGGCCAACTTCGATTGTTAACAACCCAACCTTGATTAAACCAACATCAAAACCCAAAAAGTATTTTCAATCCAACAAAACATCTTCCATACGATCAATAATCCGATGTGAATGTCCAAAATCGTGATTACAACAACGATTAATCGAAAACCCCCAAATCCAACTCAATATTCAAAGTGTTCTTGGAAAATCCTTCAATAATCCAATGAATAAGCAAACATATCCATAATCATGCGTATATCACTTCATACAACATGATTTTAACATCCAAAACATCATAACCCAATACAAAATCGAAATCCAAGAGGTTTGATGAATATTACCTTTGAAGATCTAAGTACTATAATCCGATGAAATCGCGATAGATCGATGATCCGAGCTTCCCAACCGAATGAAAATGATGAAATTCCAACACTCAAGTGATAGATGAAGAAAATTCTCTCCCTCAAGCCTTCTCTCTCGGATGTAGGTGAAGAAAATGGAAAATAATGAGGTGATCCGCTCAAAAACTGCAATTATAGGGTTGACTGCCCTGTGTGCCGCGGCTCAGCCGAAGTGTGCCACGGCACAGGGCCAAACACAGCCCCAGCAATCGGCAGCGTGCCGCGGCACGGAAGAGTGTGCCGCGGCAGTGTCTCGGCAGTGTGCCGCGGCCCTGCCGGCATGTGCCGCGGCCCACAGTACAGGCTGCTCGGCCAAAAACTGGAAAATGAGTGACTAAGCTATTTCGACCATAACTCTCTCGTCCGGACTCCGATTGACTCACCGTTTAAACCATTGGAAAGCTAACTCGATGCTCTATAATATTGAAAAGATTCAAAATCTTTGGAGTTTCCAAAAATTAATGGTGATTTTACAAAGTCGAACTCATACGTGGAAAGTTGAAACAATGAACAATGTCGATACACAACTCGAAGTTATTCCGAACGGTGAACATGGATGAATGAACATGATTGATGAATGATTATTAATGAGTGAAAATCCACTGAGTGACAATTACCGAATGAAATTACTGAATGATAGTGACTGAATTACAACTGGGTATTACATACACCCCCCTTAAAAGAGTTTCGTCCCCGAAACTAAGGGTCAAACAACTCGGGATAATTCTCCCGCATACTATCCTCGGTTTCCCAAGTAGCCTCTTCGACTCCGTGTCTAGACCACTGAATTTAACCAAATGAATCGCATTATTCCTCAACTGTTTGATTCGCCGCTCTAAGACTCGTATGGGACGCTCTTCATACGAATAATCATATGCGATCTCGATTTCGTCGAACTGAAGTATGTGACTCGGGTCGGCAACATACTTCCGTAACTGAGAGACGTGAAACACATTATGAATTCGTCTCAACGCCAGAGGTAGAGCCAAACGATAAGTTAGCTCGCCTACTCGTTTGAAAATCTCAAACGGTCCAATAAATCTTGGACTCAACTTTCCCCGCTTCCCGAAACGGAAGATGCCTCGACTCGGGAATACCTTGACCAACACGTGGTCACCTGTCTCGAACTCTAGTGGTCGACAACGATTATCTACATAAGATTTCTGTCAACTCTGAGCGGTCAACAAACGACTCCTGATCATAGCTACCTTCTCACGGGCGGCTATAAGCATATCGGGCTCGGTGCCGATTGATTTGGATAGGTCATCCCCACACAAAGGAGATCGACAACGACGACCGTACAAGGCCTCATAAGGTGCCATCATAATCGAAGCATGCCAACTATTATTATGCGTGAACTCGATTAATGGTAGTTGGGCTTCCCAATCGTCTTACCAATCAAGGACACAAGCCCTCAACATGTCCTCCAAAGTCTCAATAGTCCCCTCTGATTGTCCGTCGGACTGAGGATGAAAAGCTTCGCTGAAATTAAGCTGAGTTCCCATAGCACGATGAACTGATTTCCAAAAATGAGACACGAATCATCCGTCACGATCGAAAACGATACTTTTAGGAGTACCGTGCAATCTCACTATCTCTTTTATAAATAACTGGGTAAGTCTCTCGGGACCCCACGTATCCTTAATCTCAAGGAAATGAACTGATATAGTTAAGCGGTCTACAATCACCCAGATCGTATTCCTGTCACGACGACTCGTTGGCAAACTCGTGATGAAATCCATAGGGATGTCTTCCCACTTCCATTCTGGAATAGGGAGAGGTTTCAGCATACCCGCCGGTCGCTGATGTTCAATCTTGACTTGTTGACAGGTTAAGCATCTCGAAACAAATTCCGCGACTTCTCGCTTCATATTACTCCACCAGTAAATTTGTTTCAAGTCTTTGTACATCTTGCTAGACCCCGGATGAATGGAGTAAGTGGTAGCATGAGTTTCTCTCAAAATAGAGTTTTCCAACTCGTCAATCGCCGGTATGCACAACCGATTCTTAAAACGCAAAAGTCCATCCTCGTGGACCACAAATCCAGGGATTTCCCCTGAGTCACATCCTCTCTAATGCGAAACAAAAATGGGTCTGAACCCTGATTCTCCCTGATTGCCTCCTCAAGTGGCGATGAAATCTCTAACATGCAAAGTTGCCCTTGCACTCGCTGAAGCCAGACCTCGATCTCGTGTCTAAGAAATTCCTGCTGAAGCTCCTTCTGAACTGTTAAACGAGCAAGCATCTGCTCCTAAACGGACTTACGACTCAAGGCGTCCGCGACAACGTTCACCTTGCCCGGGTGGTAAAGGATCTCGATATCGTAATCTTTGATTAGCTCCAACCACCGTCTCTGTCGCATATTTAACTCCTTCTGAGTAAATATATACTTCAACTCTTGTGATTGGTGAATAACTGACAGGTGACGCCATAAAGGTAATGACACCAAAATTTCAACGCGAAAACCACGGCAGCTAACTCCAGGTCGTGGGTTGGATAATTAACTAGCTAATCCGAGGAAACTTCGGATTTGCTTAACATTCTTCGGAGGTTTCCAATATCGGATAGCCTCCATCTTCTGAGGTTCGACACGAACTCCGTCTGATGAAATTGCATGCCCGAGAAACGCCGCCTCGGACATCCAGAACTCACATATGGAAAACTTTCCATAAAGCTGCTCTCGTCTCAACATGTCGAGAACCTGATGAAGGTGAAGCTCGTGCTCCTCCCAGTCACGAGAATAAATTAAATTGTCATCAATAAGGACAACCATGAACTGATCCAAAAAGTCGATGAAGACCCGATTCATTAACTCCATGAATACCGCAGGTGCATTAGTGCATTAATTAACTCCATGAACTTATAATGGTGTTTTTAAACTTTGCTGACTCTAGACTGAGTTTGTCAAAATCATTTTTCAGTTGGACTTTCTCATTCTTCACCTGTGCATTCTCGGTTGTAACAGACAGGTGGGCTGATTTTAAGGTTTCAAAATCTTTAATAAGTTGATTTATAGATTTATGAAGATCAATGTCTTCAGACATGTCAGAACTGAAACCTTCTGCAGTTTGAGGTTTAGATGTTACCTCTTCATCAGCCAAATTAGCCATTAAGCAGTTGTAGTCAATATCATCATCTGGAAAGAAGCTAGTGCTTGATTCAACTCTTTTTTGATCTTCACCAATGAGAGATTTCCTTTTATCATCCTTTCTGCCCATGCCCTTCTTGCTTTCATCCTTCTTGAGGTCAGGGCAGTCAAACTGGATATGTCCTGTTTTGTGACAGTTGTAGCATTCTACTTTCCAGTTTCCAGCTTTTTGGTTTCTTCTTGGGTTCTCTTTGAAGTTCTTCTTCTACTTTGAATAGTTCTTCCTGAAATTGCTGAACCTCTGCATAATAAATACCATCTCTTCTTCAAAATTCAGAGGGTTGGGGGGGCTGACTTCAACTTGACTCTTTGCAGGTGATTCTGCTGCAAAAGTTATTCCTTTCTCAGCTGGCTCATTAATTGATGAGCAGGGCAGCTCAAACTCGAATGGTTCGAGGTCTGAGAAAATTTCTTGGATCTTTATTTTATTAAGATCCTTAGATTCCCTCATAGCAACGACCTTCATACTCCATTCTGGGGTGAAAGATCTTAGAACCTTTAGAGCCATCTCTCGGTTGCCAGAGGTTTTACCAAGAGAGTTTATTTCGTTTATGATCTCGATCTTGTATCCACCTGGTAAATTGTTTCACCATTCTTTATCTTGAAGTTATCAAACTTCTTAGTGGCAATTGACAGCTTGTTCTCTTTGATAAGCTCAGTTCCCTCCCACATTACAGCTAATGTGTCCTATATTTCCTTGGTATTCTTGCAGTTTTTGATTTTAACCATGGTTGCCTTGTCAAGGGTCTGGTATAATACATCTCTGGCCCGGTTGTCAAGATTGGCCAGCTTCCTTTCTTCAGGGTACATTTCAATTCTCTTCTTAGGAATCTTCGCTGGCTTCCCAACTGCAATTTCTTCTGCTGTGTTGTCTTTCAGGAAGATGAATGGTCCATCCTCAATTATACACCACATGTCATCGTGGATAGATGATGGATGAGCCTGCATTCTTATTTTTCAGAGGTCATATTCATCGACAGAAAATACAGGTAATCTAGAGTGCATGTGTTGCATGTGTTCCATTATAATGAGAGATTAAAATAGAAATACTCAAGTATATAGATCTGGTTCTATAATATTGAACCAACCTTTCTGATACCACTTGTAGGTCACAAGTCGTCAGGAATAAGTCAAGGGGGTGAATAAACTTATTCAACTCTTTTCCTGAATCTCAGGTGAGTAACCTCAGCTGTTATAGATGCAACTAACAAACCTTGGCTGCGGATGAGTAATGCAGAAGCACAACTGATAACAATGCAGGTGACTAAGTTTACTACAGGTGACAATTTAATGGAACAGCAAATATGAATGCAGCAGATAAGTATGATGAAATGCAGTAAAACACACAAGCACTTATAGTGGTTTCAGAAGTGGGGTAATCCTCCACTAATATACTTCTCTCCAAAGCAGTTGGAGATAAATTCAATATAACTTTCAACCAGTGATTGTTACAATGAATACTCAGTTACAACAGCTTCCAATCAATAAAAACCCGTGGCCGTCGTAACTCCCTTTAGCGTCCTAGTACCTCCTGATTAAAAACTCATGGATGCCTCAACAACTTGCAAATTGTCTGTCACCTTCTAATCAAGAACCCATGGATGCCTTATCAGCCTCGAGACTCCTGAGAACCTCGTTCAAAGAAGTACCCCGTACTCAAATCTAAAGACAAGAGTGTTTTCTTCTCCAACTTAAGAGCTTCTCTTGAACATGACTTTTAAGCTTGCTCTTCACGATGCTATAGATTTCTTTGTATGCTTTGTTTGCTTTTATCGCTTGTATGTATTATTCGCATCATACTTTTGCTCAATCTGTTCTTCAGATATTTATAGTACGAACCTTGAGCTTCTTCATAACCGTTGCATCTCTTGTAATAAATTCATCCATTGGTGGACTTCTTTGCTTATCTTTACATTCCGTTCCAAGGCTTGATTCCATTCCGACCGTTTGAAGATGTTCTTTTGTCTGCGCCACTTTTCTTGATTTGTATATTCATAAGTTTTTATAGCATGGATCTCGAAGAATGTTTTATTTCTAAACTTCCGGGAATCTTTGCTCTGTCTCTTGCTTTTACGTCCGCATATGTCTTGCCGTTATTGTTGACTTTTTAATGCTTGTTGACGTGGACTGAGATTCTTTTATGATACTCAAACTCGGCTACAGAATTTATTTGGTCAACCTCATCTGATATTCTGTTTGACCGAAAACCTCATCTGCTAAAGAACTCGTTTGTAGTCAAACTTCTCTGATATATTCTGTTGACCAGAACTTGCCTGATATATCGCCTGATATTATCTCGCCTGCGGTCAACCTTCTCTGATATGTTGAGTTTGACCAGAGCTCGCCTGATGTCTTGCCTGATATTATGCTTTCTTCATAACTCGACTGCAGCTGTGTTTTGGTCAAACCTCGTCTGATATTTCTGTTGACCAAAACTCGCCTGATAATGAACTCGTCTGAAAATTTATCTGATATCTTGACAGTTCTATACTTAGCTAATTTTCTATCTGATCAATACTTGATCAATACTTAGCCTATTCAATGGCTTATAGAAGATACTCATTTGATTCTGCTTTACAATGCCAAGTACTTAGTCCATACATTTGAATAAATCATGAATACATGGATGACATCATCAAAATCTAACAAGTATTCCTAACATCTCTCTCCCTAAATAGAGGTACAAATCTCCATCTTGATTATTCATTGCCCTCTACATGACTGCCGCTAATCCCGATCGATAACCATTATGATCACCATATTTCAGATGACGTTGGATTACGTCAGGGCATAACAGTTATCATGTTAGACTCTATGATAATCTCAGGTTCAAAGATTTATTGACATACTGTTAAATTGAGATTCATTTATGATATCTACATGCAGTGATCTCAATGCGGGTCTGTCCAGTATTGGTTGTTCAACCAATACCCATAAGTTTGATCCGTAACATAAGCATAATCATCCGATGATTATCAATCAAACTTATACTAGTATATTAATCACTTGAGTCTCCACTCTACGTGATTGAACCAGGGACATTTGAATAATTCGTGAATAACCATTATTCGATTATTATAATATTAAAACACACATTATAATAATCAACCAAAAATAAATGATATCAAATAACTTTATTTAAATATGACAATTATAAATTTAGGCACATCGAATGTCCTAGGGCATTATTCCCAACATAATATTCGTCGTCTAAGTAATTCTGAGTCATCGGCTAAAGTCTCGTAGCCATCGGCTAAACTACTCCACTTTAGCCGATGTCTCGCAGGACTTTAGCCGACGACATAAAGTAAAGTCGTCGGCTAAATTAGTTTAACCGACAAGCCATCCCTCGTCGTCTAAACTTTCGACCTTTAGCCGACTAAAGTGGTAATTTTGGTAGTGGAATTACTCGTGAACCTGCTCAATTTGTTCACAGCAAATGCCAAATCTGGTCTTGTAATGTACATCAGGATTCTGATTACTCTTGAATATTCAACTTGAGCAGCTGGATTATTTCTATTCTTGCTTAATTGAATACTAATATCAATGGGAGTTTTTACAGGTGGGCTGTCAAAATCCTAATGCATTCTATTGCACTTTACTCGGATGACTCGTGAACCTGCTCAATTCATTCACAACAAATGCCAAATCTGGTCTTGTACAATTCATAATGTACATCTGACGTTCGATTACTCTTGAATATTCAACATGATCCACTGATCATTTCTATTCTTACTTAAGTGAATACTATTATCAATGAGAGTTTTTACAGGTGGGGTGTCAAAAGCATTAAATTTCTTGAGCACTTTCTCAACATAGTGAGATTATGACAAGAAAGTACCTTCTGACATTCTGCTCATTTTAATTCCAAGAATTAAATCAGTTAAACCCAAATCCTTCATGTCGAATTTTCGACTCAACATATTTTGTATTCATAATTACTTTACACTCATGATCGGCATATTGTCTACATATAGACAAACTATGATAAATAATACAGGTGCGCCTTCAATGTACACATATTTGTCACATCCATTAATCTTGATTTCATTTGCCAATATAGTTGTGTCAAACTTCATATGCCATTGTTAAGGATATTGTTTTAGCCTATACAATGACTTTAAAAGTTTAAACACTTTCTTTCCTAACGAGGCACAATGAAATCTTCAGGTTGCTCCATATAAATATTTTCTTTTAATTAACCATTAAAAAATATAGTTTTCACATCCATTTCATATAACCATTATTTTGGTTACTCGTGAATATGTGTTGAAGAAATCATAACCTTCTTTCTATTTAAACCCTTTGGCAACAAGTCGGGCCTTAAACTTATCTATTGACCAATCATCTTTATGTTTCCTCTTTAGAATCCATTTACATCATAAAGGCTTGCATCCAAGTGGGTGATCAACCCGTCCCCAAGTACAATTTTGCATGATGGAATCCATTCACTATAAATATATTCTTTCCAAAAAGGAGCCTCAGGACTAGCACAAGCTTCATATATCGTCTTTGGATCATCATCAATTGCGCAAGTCACAAAATCAGGACTGAATAACTTAGTCTTCTATGCTCTCTTACTCTGTCTTGGCTCCTTATTCATAGGATTTGAACTACTTATAATTTCAAGAGTTCTTTTCTTCTTTAATTCTTTCTTTGCAAGGATAAATATTTGCAAGAGTTCTTGCAAGGTCTTCTATGATCTCTTACGTTGTCTTGTGACAATTCTTTCTTTGTAAGAATAAATATTTTCAATGAAACAGCATTCATAGATAATGACAGTTCCCTCATGCATATCGACAATTTTAGATTTATGAATCGAAAATCGATATGCACTACTATTGTATGCATAACCTATAAATATGTAATCCACTATCTTTAGACTAATTCTTACTTGTTTTGATTCAGGTACATCAACTTTAGTCAAGCACCCTCACACTTTAAAATATTTGAAAAAAGGCTTGCGCCATTTCTATAACTCATAATGAGTTTTATCCTTTTCTTTGTGTGGTATTTTATTTAGAATGTGGTTAGCTGTCGGAATAGCTTCCGCTCACATATTAGCAACTCTGAACTTATTAATAATGCATTCATCATCTCTTTGATTTTTTCGATCAGCAACTCCATTTGACTGAGGAGCATAAGGAGTAGTAGTTTGATGAATTATGCCTGATTCAGCGTATAATTGTTCAAATGGTGCTACATACACCACCTCGGTCACTTCGGATTACCTTTATTGATACTATTTTTGTTAAAAAGATTAAGCACCCTTACTTTCTATGAACAGTGATCGTGTCCGTGTCGTGTGCAGCAATCGTGTCCGTGTCCACGATTGCTGCACACGATCGCTGCCATCGTGTGCAGCGATCGTGTCCTTGCCCACGATAGCACCCCATCATGTACAGCAATCGTGTCCTTGCCACGACGGCTGCACACGATCATTGGGCTTGTGTTTCAATTGGTTTTAGGTGTATTGTTGTCTTTGATATCAATAACTTATACTTTTATAGAAGAGACTATATAACATGTCTTTTATGGATTGGAAAAAATACGACCCATATTGATATGGTAGGAGACACCAGTATGATATGACAGGAGTTGGAAATATTGATAATGATAGGATACACCTGTATAATTATATTCAAATTATATTTATTATTTTTAGAATAAAAAATATAATCACAACCCAAAATAAGATTGTAATTTTTATACTAAAAGCTTTGCTGAAGTAAAATGAAATTTTGGGAAATGATAATTATAAAACAATTTTATATTTTAGTTATATAATTAGTCAGGTTTTACCACATACAAATTAAAATTTTAGTCATTTCGTATGGGTGGGCAGATGGATCCGCATGCGTAACTCAATGCCCCATCGGAGCCGGTTAAACCTATAGATACAACTTCACTGTTGCTGATCAGAGGGGCACACTTTGGTGGCATGCTCATTTCTCTTGGCAACGTGCTTCTGTTTGCTGCGCTTTTATCATTTACCCTCGCATGCCTTTTCCATTCGCAACCCCCCTCGGGCTCCAGCCTCATGATCATGGCATTCCTCTCATATTTGGTATGCAATTATTATTCAGATTATTACAACTTTGTTGGAATCGTTAATGATTTTAATTTTATTTTGTAAAATTAAATACCATATGATCGATCTAAGTTCCGAGTAGATGATCGTGGTATATTCACTTTCTCTAAACCGATTCCCGGTAAGTGAGAAATAGTGAATTAAAGTTTGTCACTTAATTATAAATTAATAAGGGATAGTATCCCACATTGAATAATGAGCTATCATTATTCAATTATATAAGGAGTTACCTTTATTCATGTAATAATTAATGGCACATGTGTATGTGCTTAAAGCCCACACGGGCGCACACGCGCGCGCCGCCGCCGCTCGTCCGCCTCGGCCTCGGCCGCGTGCCGCGAGCTGCGAGCCTCGGACCTTGGCCTTGATCTTGGATCTTGGATCTTGGTCTTTGGGTGGTCTTTGGGCTGTTCTTTGGCTTGCCTAAAGAATTTTTTGGACAAGCTCAACAACGTAGTTGGGCTCGTATGAGCACATAAGGATGTCCAGGTACATCCCTCAAGCGGTTAAGGAGCTAATTACAGTCCAGGTACATCCTGACTGTTCAAATTCAGCCAAAAACGGGTAGTAACCTCCTAGGTGTTATGAGGAGGAGTTAAGGCTGCCTGTTCAAATTCAAAATGGGCAGTAACCACTGCAATTGAATTGTGTAACTCCAGTGTTCAATGCAAGCATGAATGCCTGCATTATGACAGCCGCTAGTGCTGTGTTTAAACCCCCCTGCAGGTGAGATGGCCTATAAATAGGCATGCATTCCTTTGCTTCTGCACAAGTAATTTTTCGAAACTCTGGCATACAGCATAAAGCATACAGTTCGTAGTTCATAGTAAAAGTTTCATCCTCACCTCGTTCCAGTTCGCCGGAGCTCGTAGGTCTTGTGGTGCTACTACCTTCGAGACGTTGCCGTTTTATCTTTGGGGGCGATACGTCAGAACTGAGAGCACTATCGGGGCGTAGTTCGTCTTGCGGATAGAGGATTCCTCGACTCGGCAGTAGTTTACGGTTTTATTATTTATTTTCTTGTATTTCAAATTCTGTTTCGAGTTCTATAATTTTCTTTTTGGTTGAGTCCTGTAATTTCTGGATTTCGAGTTGTAATTTGTTTTCCAGTTGCAATTATTTTTCCGCCCAGCAAATTTCTACGACAGAATATCCAACAGGCGCAAGACGAAATAATACTTGCTAAATCCTATAACTGGAAATGACGACAGCTGCATCTACTGACTCGAATACCTTCGCTGCCACTGCCTCCGCGACCGCCGCTTCGACCGTGGCAAACACCATTGCCGCAACCATGTCCAGCATGATGAGCTCAACTACCTCATCAACAACTCCATGGGTGTTTTCGAATCTCTTTCTGACTACCGGTGGATCCACCTCGAGTGGCACCGTTGGTTCAACTTTTAGTGGTACCGTAGGATCCATGTTAGGATTTAGTGTTAGAGCCTACGGGTTCAACACGAGTGATTCCTTTTTTTGAACAACCTCGGGGCCAAGGATGATGCCTACCGTCAAGAAGCTGCCAAAGTTTGGTGGAGCCAACTTTAAAAGGTGGCAACAAAAGATGTTGTTCTATTTGACAACATTGGGCTTTGCGAACTTTCTTAAGGAAGATGCGCCACCGGCGCCAAGTGCTCAAGAGACTAGTTTCACGAGTCATTTTATGAAAACTGGCACAATGGAGACTATCTTTGTAAAAACTTTATTCTGAATTCTTTAGAAGATAGTTTGTACAATGTATACTCTATTATAAACACATCAAAAGAGATGTGGGATGCACTTGAAAAGAAGTACCATAGTAATGATGCAGGTACAAAAAAGTTTGTAATCGCCAAATATTTGGACTACAAGATGGTTGACTCAAAACCAATCATGGAACAAGTGCAAGAGTTCCAACTCATCATTCATGATGTTAATGCCAAGGGAATGGTCCTGCCGGACGCTTTTACTGTTGCAACTGTGATCGAGAAGTTGCCCCCCAGTTGGAAAGACTTCAAGAGCTACCTCAAGCACAAGCGAAAAGAGATGGCTCTTGAAGACTTGATTGTGAAATTGCGCATCGAGTCTGACGTGCGCAAGAATGATCATAAACCAAAAGGCCTTATTGATGCTAAGGTCAATCTGTTGAAGCATGGCGGTCCCTCCAATAAAAGAGCTCGCCCAAGTATCCAAAACAAGAACAAAGGGAAGCAACCATTCAAGAAGTTTGATGGCGATTACTTCAATTGTGGCAGACATGGGCACGCGGTGAAGGACTGTCGGAAGCCAAAGGCCAGTAAAAAGAAGAAACATGTTGCCAACATCGCCGAGATTAACGGCGAATGGAAAGAGGATGACCTTGCTGCTGTGGTCACCGATTAGGTCAACCACGTTGAGAACCAAGGTGGTTGGTACGTCGACACTGGTGCGACCGCCCACGTTGGTGCCGACAGGAGCCAGTTTAAGAACTATCAAGTTGTTGAGGGGAGGAAGCTCAACATGGGGAATCCAGCTTCATCTGAAATTATCAGAGTTGGAGAAGTGGACCTCAAACTTACGTCCGGACAGACACTCACCTTGAAGAATGTGCTTCATGTTTCGGATATGAGTAAGAACTTGAACTCAGGCTCTATACTAGTTAAAAGGGGGTTTAAACTAGTGTTTGAGTCAGATAGAATTATCATAAAAAAGTTTGATAGGTTTCTTGGTAAGGGTTACCTCACGGAGGGACTCTTTAAACTTAATGTTTAGGCTAAGCGCCATGTAACAAAGTCTGCTAATGAAAATGCTACTGCTTCCTCTTATTTGACTGAGTGTTCTGATTTATGGCATTTTAGATTAGGTCATGTGAATCTAAATGCTATAAAAATATTAGTAAACTTAGATTTACTAAAATTAAATGAAGTCAATACTCAAAACAAATTTGAGATTTGTATTGAAGCAAAAATGACAAAACTTTCGTTTCATTCAGTAAAACGGAACACAAAACCCCTTAAATTAATTCACACAGACGTGTGCGATTTAAAGTTTATGCAAACTAGAGGTGGTAAGAAGTACTTTATCACTTTTATCGATGACTGCACACGATATTGTTATCTTTGTCTTTTGATAAGTAAAGATGAGGCTATTGAAGCCTTTAAGAACTTCAAGAATGAAGCCGAGAATCAATTAGGCTGTCGTATTAATATGGTTCGAAGCGATAGAGGTGGCGAATATGTAGCCCCGTATAAGGAATTATGCAACGAAAGTGGTATAATTCATCAAACAACATCTCCATATGCACCACAATCTAATGGCGTTGCTGAACGTAAGAATCGAACACTTAAAGATATGATGAATACCTTATTGATTAGTTCAGGGTTGCCCCAGAACATGTAGGGGGAAGCTGTCTTGACAGCCAACTATATATTTAACAAGATTCCATGCAAAGGTAAGGATGTTACTCCTTATGAGTTGTGGAAAGGTAGAAAACCTTCATACAAATATCTCAAAGTGTGGGGGTGTTTGGATAAGGTTGAGGTACCTCTACCTAAACAAGTTAAAATCAGTCCTAAGACGGTCGATTGTATCTTTATTGGGTATTCACTGAACAGTAGTGCCTATCGATTTATTATCCATAAGTCAGAAGTACCTGAAATGACTGTGGGAACAACAATTGAATTAAGGAATGTTGTATTCTTTGAAAACATATATCCTTGTAAGGACAATGATAAAGTTGAGAACAATTCTAGCAATCGAGTTGAAGATGAAGGAACAAGTTCAAAACTTATGGATGTAGATCTAAAGTCATTTAAGCGATCGAGATCTAATCTGGAAGATGTAGAACCGAAACATGGTAGTAGGGTTAGGACACCAAACACATTTGGACCTGACTACATAGCATTCATGTTGGATGAAGAACCAACATCGATCGAAGTAGCTTATGCCAGACCAGATGGGTCGCTCTGGAAAGAAGCTGTTCAGAGTGAAATTGACTCAATTTTACAAAACCAAACTTGGATTTTGGTTGATTTACCTGAAGGTTGTAAGCCCTTAGGATGCAAATGGATCCTTAAAAGAAAGTACAAGGCTGATGGGTCAATTGACAAGTATAAAGCTCGTTTAGTAGTCAAAAGTTTCAAGCAGAAGGAAGGGTACGATTTTTCCGATACCTATTCACCTGTAACGAGAATTACATTTATTCGAGTGCTTCTCGAGATTGCTGCTTTGTACGATCTTGAGATTCATAAAATGAATGTTAAGACTGCTTTTCTAAATGGTGATCTAGATGAAGAGATCTATATGGAACAACCTGAAGGGTTTGTAGTACCTGGACAAGAGAAAAAGATATGCAAACTGGTTAAGTCTCTATATGGATTGAAACAAGCTCCACTGCAGTGGCACTTGAAATTTGATAATGTAATCTTATCAAATGGTTTAAAAATAAACGAGTGTGATAAATGTGTTTATATTAAGAACACTAATAACGGATATGTTATTGTGTGTCTTTATATAGATGACATGTTAATCATGGGTAACAATATACAAGTGATTAACGACACTAAGAACATGTTAAAAAGAAATTTTGACATGAAAGACATGGGGCTAGACGATGTGATTCTTGGAATGAAAATTTTGAGAAAATCAGATGGAATCATCTTGACACAATCTCACTATGCCGAGAAAGTTCTCAAGAAGTTTAATGTTTTTGATAGCTTGCCGGCTAAGACTCCAATTGAGTTAAATGTTCACTTGAGCAAAAATCGAGGGGATCCCGTTGCACAATAAGAATATGCATGAGTCATTGGTGTAACACCCCCAGAATCTAACCGGGAATATTACACACCGCAGACCCTCTCCGTGAGGATCCGCCAGGCTAAACATCAAAACAACATAATACATTACATGCTGAGACGGTAAAATCACGAACCATTAGACCGATTTGGTCTTTTGTCACTGTCTTAAAAATCAAGAATACATAACCCTATCCAGACTCATACCCACGCAAGGGTAAAATACTTCAAAACATAGACAATACGGCAGCGAAAAAGACAATACAATGGACTTCGACTAACTGAACCCAAAACTGGCCTTCGTGTGATTAGTATCATTCGTCTTTCATCATTCCTCGTACCAATCATGTGTCTTGCTCCCGAAAACCTGCATGTACCTGGACACAATACAGATATCCACCCCCCGATTACTCGGGGGTTAGCAAAACTCCACTGTTTCGCTAGTGCAAGTATAAAGTGCAAATACGAGACATACACAACACATTCCGAGAATACAACGAAAGACTTCCCGAGATATATCATTTAAATAAAAATAGTCCAAGTCTTGAAAGTAGAAACGAAACAAGTAAGCACTTTGAAAACAATTCCAAATCTCGGGAGTTTTGAAAACATTAGAAATTGAAAAGTTCTTAATTCCTCGAAGGCCACTTAGGGTCACAGCCCCAAAGTTCATTTTCCAAAATACAAATCCATTAACAAAACACGGGGTCCATGGCCCAACCATTTCGATCACAAAACACAGGGCTCACGACCCGATCATCCACTGCAATTCACTTACAAGGACACATTATACATAACACATTATTCTTATGCCATTCTAGCCAAACACCAAGACTCGATATATAATGTATCTCGATCCCGAGCATAAAACATTGTGATACTCCGGACGTATCACGGTAGTTATCAAAACATCAACATCAACATCACCAAAAACCACACCTGGTAACCCGTGGCCGTACCCATTAGTATCGGCCCCCAGAGGCCCCGTCGGACCGTCCCCGGGTGGGAAACCACTTCCGCGGCCGTACCCATTAGTATTGGCCCCCAGAGGTCCCGTCGAACCGTCCCCGGGTGGAAGAACACCAACACACGCACCAAAGTCCACTTCTGTGTCCGTACCCATTAGTATCGGCCCCCAAAGGCCTCATACCATCCCCGGGTGGAAGAACGACAACACATCCATGGAAAAACACAACTCTCAAAGGTCAAACACACAAAATATATAGTCAAGGTACCTTGCTAGAATGGCCATATTGTCCAACACGTACTCACGACCCAGAACTATAACAATTCACAAGGAAGCACAAGATCTCAACAGCACGGAACGACACAACCAATATCACACAAACTCACATATTCATCCATAACCACGTGACTCCACACACATAATGTGACAAAAGAATTACACTTTACATTTACCGACGACATAATCATACATAATGACATCACACGAAAGTAAGGTGATCCTATACTCGACACTAGCACACATATTCAACTAAACATATTAATTCCCGACACACACGGGTCACCTTTACGAAAACCAAGATGGTAAATATACCGATTCTTTTGAAAAATAGTTATAAATATTTATTTAGCACATATCGACGATTAGCAACCATTATATCCACAAAAAACGTAATGTATGGGCAAGATACTTGCCTCGAAATCAATTTGTGAATACTCCGACAAAAGCGGCTCGGCCGAAACAGCTTGAAACATTTCGGCCGAAAGAGCCCCAAAAGCGACCCAAATGACCCAAAACCGACCACCTTCGCGAGAAATCAATAACAACACAATCACCACGAGAATAACACCGCTACGAATCAACAACACTAAACGAAATCTCAATCGACACTAAGAAACTACATGGATTCAAGGGTTCGTTCCAAGAAAGCCAAAATCATGTTCCGGGTGAGACGAAATCGATAAACGAGTTACTAATTCGTAGATTACAACCAATACAACAATAATTACATGACCAATTCATCATAATCGGCCCAGAATTGAAATCAAAAGGAAAACCCCAAAATAGTTGAAAAAAGATTTTTTTGAAGAATTACCTCAATCCGACGAAGAACAATGGATTAGATGTTGTTAAACATGATCAAGACTTCACGAATATGATGATAATCTACTCAGGGATTGAAATCCCCATCAAATCGCCCAAAACCCGAGAGAGAGAGAAGTGAAAATGGGCTGAAAAACGCGACTGTCCTATTTATACAACTGGACAAAACGGCTCAGAACACGGCCCAAATTAGAGCCGTATTCCAGCGCCGTGTTATAAACGACTCAGCAAAAACGGTGCAAACAGCGTCATATTCCAGGGCCGTATTGTGACAGTGTAGACTTTGTCATTAAGACCATAACTTCTCCGTCCGGACTCCGATTGACTCGCCGTTTGAACCATTGGAAAGCTAATTTGATGCTCTATCACATTGTAAAGTTTCAGAATTTTTAGACTTTATAAGCGCTGGTGGTGATCTTACAAAGTCGACCAAATGCACAAAAATGATACTCCTCGACAAAACAATAATTATTCAACATGCAACGAAATACTAACGGACAACACCAATGATCCAAATCGAAAACGAACACATAACAAAGCAAGACATACTATTAGCTCGACTTACGCAACGATAAGTCGTACCCGACGAACACCACAACACGGTACATCGTGCTGTACCCAACATAGGGGAAAATCTCAAGAAATCGCTAACAGAACAAAATGAACGACGCAATCGACAAAAATTCAAAAATAACCAGAACCGAGAATCCCGGGTATTACATTCTACCCTCCTTAAAAGAAGTTTCGTCCCGAAACTTAAAACATGAAACAATCCAGGCAGAGCAACTCTAGATGACACATGATTCCGATAACTTGAAGATCGGGAAAGACGATACGAAGGCAACCACCCCAAAACTTTGGGAAATTACAAAATAGCCCAAACGCCTGAAACACCACGATAAGACAACGTATAACCAAACCGAACTTCACAAAACGTCTAACAAGGTTAAACGGACTTACGGGGAAATACGAACAACAATTTCGAACAAGATTCGCAAGAATCGATCTCAAATGCGGAAAAATCGCCAAAAAGCACGGAACTCAGCAAAACGACACCGAAACGAACTCGGATGTTAACAAGTGTAGAATAAACAAATCACAGAAGGAAGAAACGGTCACAGGCGATCCGTTAAAATGGACTCCTGCCAAAAAAAGAAATTTACCGAAAATCGAAAAATTGCGGATATTACATCATATCACCTTTAAAAGAGGTTTCGTCCCCGAAACCTAAACAACGAGAATGAAGGGCTGGAGTAGCAACTTTCCCGGCCATATCCTCTTGGTCCCGCATCTGATCTCCATGACTAACTATACCGCGGTCACGACCGTATCCTCTGTCCCTAGACATACTAAGCGAATTTTCACTCGATACTATGGCACAACTTCGCGAAAATAATATGCTAAAGTACCAACCCAGCACGACATAACACATAAGGTAATTGATAACAACTAAATAATAAAATCCACGAAGTATCCTTTTAAATGATTTCATTTGGAAATCCTTGAATTCGTGCGCTATTCAAAATAAAACCTTGAAAGTATTTTTAGTACCTCGGTTTGTTTCATCATAACCCGTAAACGACGGACTTTAACCGTCTCATTTGACATCACTTGAAAAACAATATTTTTTTTTAAACATCATCATTATAGAGTGATTCAAGATCACGCACGATAACTGGCTCAGTATAGAAAACTTTTCTAAACCTGAGTTTGAAGTTTTAAATCGAGTAAGATTCTTTATCTTCCACAGTATATTGTTGAAAATAAAAATTGTATTGTTTTTTGAAAATAACGATTTTATGATGTGAAAGATTTCTGAAATCATGTACTCGGATTATTTGAAAATACAACAATACGTCAAAAATCATTTTCGAAAATCCTCTCAACACTACACAAAAATCAACGACGGTAATATTTTACAAAATGTCTACATGTACTTTAAAACAACTCTTTCAAATACCGTCGAGGTTTTATTTGAGAATCCGAGGCCGGCTCGCCAATTCTAAATAATTTTAAAAGTACGCACAGAGCCGCCGATTAATCGAATCGTCGAAACTTTATGAAATTTTCAGGGTGGCGATTTCTAACACACACACACACAGCAGACATAATTTAAACAAAATCAATTATCACCTAGCGCTACAAAAAGTCTTAACACTTATTCCAACACAACAGTTGCATCGCTAGACAACACAGATAGAATACCGTCGAAGATGATTGACTGCAAAACATAGACCTGACGGCTAAAAATGCGGTTCCATAGCCTCTGCCCATGCTGATTAGCGCGCGTTACAACAAAGATTAGCGTGCACTAAACATGCCACGTTAGCGCACGTTAGCCTCGTACCAAGCCTGCGCTAACTGCTCTAATCGACAACACGATTTCAAACATATATGAGGTAATATTAGACTCGAATGTTACAAATAAGTAACAACATATGAGTCTACATGTCATCGACTCACATAATTATAACATCTCACAAGCAACCATCAAAAGAAAATCATCCTACAAAAACGAAAATTTTACTTCTCAATAAAGAGGACTATCTCAACACATACATACCGATGGACTCAACATTCACGTTACTATTTTAATCATAAAACTGGCACCACTGCCTAACAACGAGAGTATCATCAATACACATCTTCTGACTAAGATTCATGAAACCGGAAAGTTACAAACGAGAGTCACGTCTTGAGTATATTTTGTAGATCTTATTTGAGTTAAAAACTCGTGTTTTGAAAACTTATAGTATGAGATGAAAATAAAATATCGGTAGTTGAAGTCTCAAAAATTTTGACCTTGAGGTCATCTTACAAAAATCAAAAAATTTCCTCCCTTGGAGAACATTTTAAAAAAAAAAAAGTTTACGACTCCCCGAAAGCCTTTCGAAAACTTAAAATTCCAAGGTTGTTACTCTTGCAAGAAAAACAGTTCATACAAGGATACATTTAGCAATATCACTCTTCATTCTAGCATAAATCGAGAATCGACAAATATATGTCACTTACTCACGATGCACTTTCAAATACTACTACATAACACAGAATCACACAGGCTCGTATAGCTCGTGGTACAACATGTAGTAGGGAGACTTACATCCACATATCGCACGAAGATGATGGTTGCACCATGACACTAATCACGACCGACATCCCAGACGACGCGTCGCGACACGACATCAGTCAGACTCAATCTGACAAGACAAGACCCTATAATACACGACTGGACCCGACAGTCTAGGTTTCCACAACCTAAGCTCTGATACCATAAATGTAACACCCCCAGAATCTAACCGGAAATATTACACGCCGCAGACCCTCTCCGTGAGGATCCGCCAGACTAAACATCGAAACAACATAATACATTACATGCCGACACGGCAAAATCACGAACCATTAGACCGATTTGGTCTTTTGTCACTGTCTTAAAAATCAAGAATACATAACCCTATCCAGACTCATACCCACGCAAGGGTAAAATACTTCAAAACATAGAAAATACGGCAACGAAAAAGACAATACAATGGACTCCGACTAACTGAACCTAAAACTGGCCTTCGTGTGATTAGTATCATTCGTCTTTCATCATTCCTCGTACCGATCCTGTGTCTTGCTCCTGAAAACATGCATGTACCTGGACACAATACAGATATCCACCCCCCGATTACTCGGGGGTTAGCAAAACTCCACTGTTTGTTTCGCTAGTGCAAGTATAAAGTGTAAATACGAGCCATGTAACACCCTCAAGATATTCGAGGTATATTACAGCGCCGTGAATCCCTATATGGGACCCACCAGGCTGAACAGCATCATACTCATCGACTCACGTAAACGACAAACCAAAACCATGTCATAAAGACGCAAAACAGAATAATCCACCCGGTTTACCGGTCAAACATAACATCATCAATCAACACCAACATATAGGCAACAATACAACCCGGACGGACAAGAACTCTTAAGTACTCGAGTACAACCATTAGTTCAAAAGCCACAAAAGACGAAAAGACACAAAAAGACACTAAAACATCACTCGTGCACAATCATCACGCACGGCCATCATCCGTGTACTGGTCCAGCGCCCGCTCGTCTCGATGAACCTGACCTGAAATTCATAAAACGAATTTCCCCGAAACGGGTCCCCAGAGGGGTTAGCAATTACGCTAGTACAAGTAACCAGATGAACAACTTACATCTTACACATATAGTAATGCATGCAATAAAGAAAACCGTTCGAAAGCACTCATTTCCGGAAATGCCAATATCAAATCACATTTGTAAAATGCACCACAATTAACCGTCGATCCACACCTCCGTGGACCCCTACCGAGACCCCGTCGGATCTAACCCGTAGTGGTTAAAAGCAAAGCTCGTCGATCCACACCTCCGTGGACCCCTACCGAGACCTCGTCGGATCTAACCCGTAGTGGTTAAAAGCAAAGCTCGTCGATCCACACCTCCGTGGACCCCTACCGAGACCCCGTCGAGTCTAACCCGTAGTGAGCATACACACACACACAATTTCTCATACAAAACTACTATGCCAAGATTGTAAGTTCATAAGGATACTTGCCTCGATTAATAGACGGTGACGCGAACGGAACGGAAGAATCAAGCACGACCGTGAGGAACCGACGAATGAACCTAACGATTCGAACAACACAAACACAACCAACTCTAGACGATTATGGAAAAGGAATACACCCGGAAACCCGCCTACGATTCATGTATATTCATACAAAAATAACAACGAGGGCGGACCACAACCAAACCCTCTCGATTCCATAAAAATCCACAAAATATCCATGAATCCGTAGGAAAACTAAAGATACTAACAATATCAATCGTATACATCATGAATCCACCAACGAAACGGAACGAATCGGAAGAAAAACCCAAAACCCCCAAATTAATCGAAATAGGGTTTTAGAGCATTACCTTGGAAGATTCGAGTACTAAGATCCGTAGAACGCGCGTTAGATTGATTTCCCGAGCTTCACAACCGAAGAGAAATGATGAAAATCGACCCCCGGATGAAGAACTCTCCCCCTCTATACCCTCTCTCTCGCGACGCAGATGAAAATGGGGATGGAAATGGCCGATTTCGCCTAATAAAGACAAACCGCACAGTTGACCGCTCCGTGTGTGCGGCATACCAAAGTGTGCGCGGCACAGCCGAAAATCTACGCCTGTGTTTTCGCGTTGTGCGCAGATACCTGCGTGCCGCGGCACACGGCATGCCGGGTTTTGGTCGCGGAAGACACACGAGTGTGCCGCGGCACCGGATAGGTGTGCCGCGGCACTGGCCTCGCACCGTGCCGCGGCACGATGGGTGTGCCGCGGCACACGCATGCATTTCCAACCAACATCTGGAGAAATTTGTGTGCCGCGGCGCACGCACCTTGTGCCGCGCCCACACCCCATTTTGGGTCCCAAAATGATAAAAATGATCCTAAAGAGAATAAACGGTGGGAATCAATATTTGGGGACCAACAACACGCAATGGATCCATGGCAACCCCGAAACGGCGGTTCCGCACAACAACAACGAGGATACAGTTCAACAGTTTGACAGAAGGACACGCCGAAAAGATACACGAGGGTCACTACGACCGAGAAATACACCAAAAACGAAAATACAAGGAAAAGAAAAATACGGATATTACATTCTACCCCTCTAAAAATAAGTTTCGTCCCAAACTTAAGAAACAAACAACTCCGGTACCTAGCACGCATGCTATCCTCGGTTTCCCAAGTTGCTTCCTCGACACCGTGTCTCGACCACCGCACCTTGACCAAAGGTATGGTCTTATGCCTCAATCGTTTCTCACGATGCTCCAAAATCTTCAAAGGACGCTCCTCAAAAGTAATATCTTCACAATATCAATCTCGCCATAATCGATGACGTGACTAGGATCCGAACATATTTCCTCAATCGGGAAACATGAAAATGCTATGAACATGACTCAAGGCCGGAGGTAACGCCAAACGGTATGCCAACCCACCTACTCGCTCGAGGATCTCAAAGGGGCCGATAAATCTCGGACTCAACTTTCCTTTCTTCCCAAAACGAAAAACTCCCTTCGTCGGCGACACCTTTAGCAAAACGTGGTCTCCCACCTCGAATTCCAAAGGTCGACGACGGACGTCGCATACGACTGGCCGACTGGCGCCAACATCCGTTCCCGAATTAATTCTATCTTCCGCCTCGTCTCTAAAACGACATCCGGCTCGGTCCCGACCAAATCGGACGCCTCATTCCAACAAATCGGTGATCGACATCGTCGCCCATAAAGTGCCTCATACGGTTCCATCCGAATCGACGCGTGCCAACTATTGTTATACGTGAATTCGATCAGCGTCAAATGTTCCTCCCAGTCACTACTCCAATCGAGAGCACAGGCACGCAACAAGTCCTCGAACGTCACGGATAGTGCCCGACCGGCCCATCATGCTGGGATGAAAAGAGGTCCTCAAACGCAACCGGGTACCTAACGCCTTATGCACCGCCTGCCAGAAGTGCGATACAAAACGGCCGTCACGATCCGAAACAATAGACTTCGGAGTACCGTGAAGTCTCACGATTTGCGCAATAAACACACGAGCTAACTTCTCCGGGCCCCAAGTGTCCTTGATGCCCGTAAAATGTGCCGACTTGGTCGCGATCAACAATCACCCATACCATATTCATGCCCGACCTCGATCTCGGCAAACTCGTAACGAAATCCATCGATATATCTTCCCATTTCCATTCCGAACGAAGTGATCGCAATAACCCTGGTCGCCGATGCTCGATCTTGACTCACGACAAGTCAAACATCTCGCTACAAACCGTGCGACCTCATCCTTCATATCATTCCACCGTAAATTCCTTCTCAAGTCCTTGTACATCTTACTCGAACCAGATGAACGGAGTAAGGTGTAGCATGGGCCTCCCGTAAAATATTCTGTCTCAACTCGAGTCGTTCGGCACACAAAGCCGGCTCGAATCTCAAAACACCATCCTCGTGAATCACAAATCCAGGAGACTTTCCTTTAAGAACGTTCTCTCGGATTTGAGTAATCATCGGATCCTCTAACTGCTTCAGCTTAATTTCATCGATCAAAGACGACGAAACCTCTAAAGCACGAAGTTGCCCGACGGCTCCAGGCAACAAAACTTCAACATCTAACTCGATTAAAGATCGCCGAAGCTCGGACTGAGACGTAAGGATCTCAAGCGATCGCAGTGCAATCGGTTTCCGGCTCAAGGCGTCGGCCACGACGTTCGCCTTGCCCGGATGATAAAGGATTTCGAGGTCATAATCCTTAATCAACTCCAACCACCTCCTCTGCCTCATATTCAACTCCCGCTGAGTAAATATGTATTTCAGACTTTTATGATCGGTAAAAATCTGACATGCAGAGCCGAAAAGATAATGACGCCAAATCTTGAGCGCAAAAACGACTGCCGCTAACTCCAAATCATGAGTAGGGTAGTTAAGCTCATACGGCCTCAACTGTCTCGACGCAAAGGCAATGGTCTTACCGTGCTGCATTAATACGCACCCGAGACCCTGACCCGAAGCATCGCTATAAACGGCAAAACCCTCGTTGCCACATGGCAACGCCAAAATCAATGAAGTCAAACGCTTCTTCACTCCTCAAAACTCGATCGCCTCTCGTCATTCCGCATTTAACTTCTCGGATTTCCGGAGCAATCGTGTAAGTGGTCGAGCCGCCGAGAAACCTCGACGAACCTACGGTAGTAGCCACTAAACCCAAGAAACTACGGAGCTCCTTCACATTCTTGGGCGGTGCCCAATCCAACACGGCCTCAATCTTCTCGGATCCACACGAACCCCCTACCGAAATCACGTGACCTAAAAATATCACTTCCTTCACCAGAACTCACATTTCGAGAACTTTGCATAGAGTTGCTCGGTCCTCAAAATGTTTAATACTAGCCGCAAATGATAGGCATGCTCTTCCTCATTCTTCGAATAAATAAGAATATCACATAAAGACGACGACGCACTTATCCAAATACTCGATAAAAACTTTGTTCATCAATCGCATGAACACCGCCGCGCATTAGTTAACCCGAAAGGCATAACTACAAACTCATAATGTCCGTATCTCGACCGAAAAGTCATCTTCGGCACATCGGACTCTCTCACCGGAGGTGATAGTACCCGATTTCAAATCAATTTTCGAGAATACCGTAGCTCCTCGCAACCGATCGAACAAGTCATCAATTCTCGGCAAAGGATACTTGTTCTTGATGGTCACCTTGTTTAGTTCGCGATAGTCGATACACAAACGTAGTGAACCATCCTTCTTCCGCACAAACAGACGGTGCGCCCCAAGGCGAGGCACTCGGTCGAACATACCCCGACTCAAGAAGCTCACTCAATCGCTTCTTCAACTCGGACATCTCTCAAGGTGCCATGCGATAGGGTGCCTTCGAAATAGGAGCCGCACCCGGCTCTAACTCTATAGCGAACTCGACCTCACGATCCGGTGGCAATCCGTAACTCGTCAGAAAACATCAGAAATTCATTAACGATCGGAATCGACGAAAGCTCGACTCCACCATCCCCGCCTTCAAGGCATAGCACCAATAATCGGTACATCCCTTACGCAGAGTTTTATCGCCTTCAAGGCGTTAATAACGAAGTTTCGCTTCCTCTTTCGCCCCGCGAAAGAGTGCTCTGCCGTCCTCGGCTAACATAGTGATGACTCTCGTACGGTAGTTCATGATCGCACCATGCCGCTCGAGCTACCATCACCAAGGATCAAATCCTCACCCTCGATACTCACAACAATAAGATTAGAGGGCCAAGTCCTCTCACAAATAAGCACAGCAGTCTCGAACCTCCCGATCACCAACGATCCTATCACCGCTAGGAAGCTTAACGATGAAGGGCTCACAAGGTGTCAAACGGTCGAGACTCAAACGGCGCACACAATCCGTAGATATAAACGAATGCGTAGCACCTAATCGAAAAGCACACCGACAGATGAGAAAGAATATAAACGGTACTGCCGCTACGGTAGCCGCCGGATCATCGGCTCTCCGCATCTCATAGACTCGCGGGTGGGCGGAGCCAACACTAGAAGCTCCCTTAGAGGGCTGACCCGACCTCTCCCCGACTAGAACTCACGGAGACCGAGGAGCAAACGATCTCGATTCACACTTGGTTCCCTAGGCGCTGGAATGGAAGCCCGGCACCAAGAATTTTCTCCCTCTCAAGACAGAAGCACCTTGTGGCCCTACCGCCACACTGACACACGTCAAAGAAAGGGCTCAAACAAGTACGACGATGTGGCCCGTACGACCACAATTGAAACACTTCACATCACGAAAAGGAGCACCGGTAGTTCCACGAGGACCCCAATGAACGAATGGACCACCGCCGCGGGAAGGTAGCAGATTGGGATCTCTCACGACCCCCACTCTTGTGGCCCGAAAAGTTCCTGCGGACTTCGCTTCTTACTCGCGGCCGCCTCACTTGCCGTCACCGACATATCATAAGCAAGGGCCCTACTCGATAATCCTTCAATGTAGTGCATACGAGCCCCGACATATAGTCCCAAATCGGCAACTTCATCCGTCTGAGAAATGGAAAATCTTGTCACTCTCTCGACAACTTGGGTCTTCACATAACCCAACTCCTTATTAAAATCGGCAATAGCTTGAGCTACGGGGATATCCCGTGGTTGAGCATCATAAAAGCATGTACCCGAGCCTGTCGACGGCCACGGCAATATTCCGTCTCCATCAACTCCCGAAACTCACCACGGCAAGATGGTCTTTGGGCCCAACGGCCTCCCACCAATCCGTAGCGTCCCCCGTGAGAAAGTATTGAGCAATAGGGACTCTACGTTCCTCGGGACAGTTAGTGGCAACGAAGACCTTAGATATCTCCTTAATCCACCCTTCCCAGCCCATCGGGTCCGAAGCTCCCGAAAACTGAGGAGGATGCATCTAGATGACATCTTGGAGCCAACGGTCCGCTCCGCCCCGATTAGCATGGGCCTGATCCGGGTTCTGAACCGCCTGAGCTATTGCCGCCATTTGGTTCACCATTTGTTGCATTACGGCCGCAATACCAAGATCGGCACGCTCCTGAGAAGAAGCATGGCTATGACGGTTGCCGGTACTGCCGGCTCCCGAAGACTGTGACGTGGCCGCCCCACCGGCTGCCCCACGTCCCCGGCCGCGTCCACGACCACGACCGCGACCACGACCTCTTCCAGCATCCATACTGGAGTTAAATAAGTAGCAAAAGCCATACGAGGGTAAGTACGAGAGAAGAACAATCACAAGTCGAGAATCAAAGGTACGATGCAAGGAAATAATGAACAGAGGAAGGAAAACTTACGGACACTGGTAGTACCTGAATCATGGCAGCGTGACGATGATGTGCAAAACAAACACCACAAGACCCAATAAACCGACAAGCCTAGGTATCCATAAACCTAGAGCTCCGATACCATTTTCTGTAACACCCTCAAGATATTCGAGGTATATTACAGCGCCGTGAATCCCTATATGGGACCCACCAGCCGAACAAAGATCATACTCATCGACTCACGTAAACGACAAACCAAAACCATGTCATAAAGACGCAAAACAGAATAATCCACCCGGTTTACCGGTCAAACATAACATCATCAACCAACACCAACATATAGGCAACAATACAACCCGGACGGACAAGAACTCTTAAGTACTCGAGTACAACCATTAGTTCAAAAGCCACAAAAGACGAAAAGACACAAAAAGACACTAAAACATCACTCGTGCACAATCATCACGCACGGCCATCATCCGTGTATCGTCCAAATAGCTCGTCTCGATGAACCCGACCAAATTCATAAAACGAATTTCCTCAAACGGGTCCCCAGAGGGGTTAGCAATTACGCTAGTACAAGTAACTGATGAACAACTTACATCTTACACATATAGTAATGCATGCAATAAAGAAAACCGTTCAAAGCACTCATTTCCTAAATGCCAATATCAAATCACATTTGTAAAATGCACCACAATTAACCGTCGATCCACACCTCCGTGGACCCCTACCGAGACCCCGTCGGATCTAACCCGTAGTGGTTAAAAGCAAAGCTCGTCGATCCACACCTCCGTGGACCCCTACCGAGACCCCGTCGAGTCTAACCCGTAGTGAGCATACACACACACACAATTTCTCATACAAAACTACTATGCCAAGATTGTAAGTTCATAAGAATACTTGCCTCGATTAATATACGGTGACGCGAACGGAACGGAAGAATCAAGCACGACCGTGAGGAACCGACGGATGAACCTAACGATTCGAACAACACAATCACAACCAACTCTAGACGATTACGGAAAAGGAATACACTCGGAAACCCACCTACGATTCATGTATATTCATACAAAAATAACAACGAGGGCGGACCACAACCAAACCCTCTCGATTCTATAAAAATCCACAAAATATCCATGAATCCGTAGGAAAACTAAAGATACTAACAATATCAATCGTATACATCATGAATCCACCAACGAAACGGAACGAATCGGAAGAAAAACCCAAAACCCCCAAATTAATCGAAATAGGGTTTTAGAGCATTACCTTGGAAGATTCGAGTACTAAGATCCGTAGAACGCGTTAGATTGATTTCGAGCTTCACAAATCAAGAGAAATGATGAAAATCGACCCCGGATGAAGAACTCTCCCCTCTATACTCTCTCTCTCGCGACGCAGATGAAAATGGGGATGGAAATGGCCGATTTCGCTAATAAAGACGAATCGCATGATTGGCCGCTCCGTGTGCCGCGGCACGGCAAAGTGTGCCGCGGCACAGCCGAAAATCTACGCCTGTGTTTTCGTTGTGCCGCGGCAAGAGCTGCGTGTGCCGCGCACACGGCAGCCGGGTTTTGGTCGCGGAAGACACACGAGTGTGCCGCGGCACCGGATAGGTGTGCCGCGGCACTGGCCTCGCACTGTGCCGCGGCACCGGATGGGTGTGCCGCGCACACGCATGCATTGTCCAACCAACATCCGGAGAAATTTGTGCCGCGGCGCACGCACCTTGTGCCGCGGCCCACACCCCATTTTGGGTCCCAAAATGATAAAAATGATCCGGAAAGAGAATAAAACGGTGGGAATCAATATTTGGGGACCAACAACACGCAATGGATCCATGGCAACCCCGAAACGGCGGTTCCGCACAACAACAACGAGGATACAGTTCAACAGTTTGATAGGAAGGACACGCTGAAAAGATACACGAGGGTCACTACGACCGAGAAATACACCAAAAACGAAAATACAAGGAAAAGAAAAATACGGATATTACATTTCAAAACATAGAAAATACGGCAACGAAAAAGACAATACAATGGACTCCGACTAACTGAACCTAAAACTGGCCTTCGTGTGATTAGTATCATTCGTCTTTCATCATTCCTCGTACCGATCCTGTGTCTTGCTCCTGAAAACATGCATGTACCTGGACACAATACAGATATCCTCCCCCCGATTACTCGGGGGTTAGCAAAACTCCACTGTTTGTTTCGCTAGTGCAAGTATAAAGTGCAAATACGAGCCATACACAACACATTCCGAGAATACAACGAAAGACTTCCCGAGATATATCATTTAAATAAAAATAGTTCAAGTCTTGAAAGTAGAAACGAAACAAGTAAGCACTTTGAAAACAATTCCAAATCTCGGGAGTTTTGAAAACATTAGAAATTGAAAAGTTCTTAATTCCTCGAAGGCCACTTAGGGTCACAGCCCCAAAGTTCATTTTCCAAAATACAAATCCATTAACAAAACACGGGGTCCACGGCCCAACCATTTCGATCACAGAACACAGGGCCCACGACCCGATCATCCACTGCAATTCACTTACAAGGACACATTATACATAACACATTATTCTTATGCCATTCTAGACAAACACCAAGACTCCATATATAATGTATCTCGACACCGAGAATAAAACATTGTGATACTCCGGACATATCACAGTAGTTATCAAAACATCAACATCAACATCACCAAAAACCACACCTGGTAACCCGTGGCCGTACCCATTAGTATCGGCCCCCAGAGGCCCCGTCGGACCGTCCCCAGGTGGGAAACTACTTCCGCGGCCGTACCCATTAGCATCGGCCCCCAAAGGTCCCGTCGAACCATCCCCAGGTGGAAGAACACCAACACATGCACCCAAGTCCACTTCCATGGCCGTACCCATTAGTATCGCCCCCAAAGGCCTCATGCCATCCCCGGGTGGAAGAACGACAACACATCCATGGAAAAACACAACTCTCAAAGGTCAAACACACTAAATATATAGTCAAGGTACCTTGCTAGAATGGCCATATTGTCCAACACGTACTCACGACCCAGAACTATAACAATTCACTAGGAAGCACAAGATCTCAACATCACCGAATGACATAACCAATATCACATAAACTCACATATTCATCCATAACCACGTGACTCCATGCACATAATGTGACAAAAGAATTACACTTTACATTTACCGACGACATAATCATACATAATGACATCACACGAAATTAAGTGATCCTATACTCGACACTAGCACACATATTCAACTAAACATATTAATTCCCGATACACACGGGTCACCTTTACGAAAACCAAGATGGTAAATATACCGATTCTTTTGAAAAATGGTTATAAATATTTATTTAGCACATATCGACGATTAGCAACCATTATATCCACAAAACACGTAATGTATGGGCAAGATACTTGCCTCGAAATCAATTTGTGAATACTCCGACTAAAGCGGCTCGGCCGAAACAGCCCCAAAATAGTCACGAAACAGCTCGGCCGAAAAAGCCCCAAAACAGCCCCGAAACAGCCCCAAAAACCGACCACCTTCGCGAGAAATCAATAACAACACAATCACCACGAGAATAACACCGCTACGAATCAACAACATTAAACGAAATCTCAATCGACACTAAGAAACTACAAGGGTTCGAGGGTTCGTTCCAAGAAAGCCAAAATCATGTTTCGGGTGAGACGAAATCGATAAACGAGTTACTAATCTGTAGATTACAACCAATACAACAAGAATTACATGACCAATTCATCATAATCGGCCCAGAATTGAAATCAAAAGGAAAACCCCAAAATAGTTGAAAAAGGATTTTTTTGAAGAATTACCTCAATCCGACGAAGAACAATGGATTAGATGTTGTTAAACATGATCAAGACTTCAAGAATATGATGATAATCTACTCAGGGATTGAAATCCCCATCAAATCGCCCAAAAACCAAGAGAGAAAAGTGAAAATGGGCTGAAAAACGCGACTGTCCTATTTATACAACTGGACAAAACGGCTCAGAACACGGCCCAAATTAGAGCCGTATTCCAGCACCGTGTTATAAACGACTCAGCAAAAATGGTGCAAACAGCGTCGTATTCCACAGCCGTATTCTGACAGTGTAGACTTTGTCATTATGACCATAACTTCTCCGTCCGGACTCCGATTGACTTGTCGTTTGAACCATTGGAAAGCTAATTTGATTCTCTATCATATTGTAAAGTTTCAGAATTTTTAGACTTTATAAGCGCCGGTTGTGATCTTACAAAGTCGACCAAATGCACAAAAATGATACTCATCGACAAAACAATAATTATTCAACATGCAACGAAACACTAACGGACAACACCTGTAATACCCGGTTGTAATTCAGTTATTATCATTCAGTATTTATCATTCAGTAATTGTCACTCGGTATTTTTCACTCATATTCAATCATTGTATTCATCATTCAGAGTAATTGTATCGTGTATCAATCGTCATTCATCACTAATCTAATTGGAGTTTCGTGCCGTGTTTATCATCATTGTCATTTTTCGTTGTGGGCTGTGCGTGAGGAGTAGCGCACGCTACGTACTCTTTTTAGCGCGCGCTAATTGAGTACAGGTAGCGCACGCTACCACTCAGCATTAGCGCACGCTAATGTTGCTGATCGCACCCGTAAGGTACCGACCGCAGGTGAGTTATATGTAGCGCACGCTACGAGTGGTAAGTAGCGCGCGCTAGTGGGTTGTAGTAGCGCACGCTAATATGTGGTGTAGCGCGCGCTAAGGACGGATCAGGTTGAGTCCAGTGGCTACTGGACTGCATTGGATTAAGTCATAGCGCACGCTATGAGTAGTCTTAACGTACGCAAGCGGTGTAGTAGCGCACGCTACTTGTTGGTCGTAGCGCACGCTACCGAGGTCAGAGCAGAGGACAGACAGTTTCTGGATTCCAGTACTGGGCATCAAATAATTCGTTAGCGCACACTAACATTGGGTATTAACGCACGCTAATGGTATGGCCGTAGCGCACGCTACAAAAAGGTACGTAGCGCGCGCTACCATTTTCGGACAGTGGGTACTGGACTACCCAAATTACCCGTTAGCGCACGCTACGCACAAGGGCTAGCGCACGCTAACCTAGAGTGACTATATATTGGACAGTTAGCCTGAGTTTCGTCATTTTATCATTTCTCTTCGTTTCTTCGGCGGTTTCGGGCGATTCCGGGCGATTTGGAGAGTGTTCTTCGAGGAGTAATCATCAATCATCATCCCCAAGCTTATCTTTTGGATTAATCATCATTTCAACATCCTCACCACATCGAATCAAATGTATTAATCTCTTGGATCTAGAATTTTGGATTTTTGGGTTTTTCCTTCCGATTTCTTTGTGCAAGCTTGGATTATCATTGGAATATGTTAGATATGGATTATCTACCTTGGATATATATATATATATTCCTACGGATTTAATGGCTATTTTCGGAATTATTTCAAGAACCCTTGGGGTTGACTTCGGTTAATTGGGGATTTTCCGATTGATGTTGTTGTAATCTTGAATTATGGATTCCTATTGGATTATTGATATCATTGAAGTGTTTTGATAGTTCGAAATACTCATTTTGGTGTTGGTTTCGACATATTGGGGATTGGATAATATAATGTGGTTCGGTACTTGGTAATATAATGTGGTTCGGTACTACAATTATATTATTTAATTCATCATTTTCATTTTCCTGGTGGGTCCCAGTCGGGGATTCACGGCACTGTAATATCCGCCTAGTTTGGGGTGTTACAGAGTTGGTATCGGAGAGTGGTTTTGAATACTACCCTCCAAGTCATGTCTCATTTGAAATCATCGTCATCGGACTAGTATCATTGGACTTTCGCGTCACGTGTGACCTGTGCAAATGCCGAGCCAATCAGACCAAGAACTGTAAGATTTCTAACGCCATGGTATAATTTCTGGCAAGAATCATTCATTCATAATTCATCAGTTAACAATCCTCAACCATCATTTTCATTTGACCAGGACGGTCATGTCAACTCGTTAATCACTCAATTCATTTCATTATTCAGTTGTTGATTAGGAAGATCAAATCATTAATCATGTTAACTTGTTCAAGATAATCATGTCACCTCAGTTAATCATTCATGTAATCACTGTGTTAGAGCGCGTATGCTCATTTTCATCATCTCATGTCATAATCATAACTTGATATTCATGCGGGAAATATAATCATCATGTGACTTTCCTACTTCAGTATGGAGAGGGCAAGAAGAGGACGTGGAGGACGAGGCCGTGGAGCGGGCCGAATCCCGAGAGCTCGTGTGAATACACGTGCAAACGCGAGGAATAATGCTAATTCATCGAGCAGCGACGCTGCCACTCATTCACCTGGACGCGATCATTCACTATCGGGGAGTCGTACTGGACGTGGCTCGCCAAGGTGTCCGGTTGACCCACTCGCTTTATGCAGGCATGATGGCCCAAATGACCCGGATGGCACAACTAATGGAGACGATGCATAACTCCGTCAATCAAAATCAACAGGCTCCTCCGCCGCCCTCGAGGCAAAAGAGGAATGTGAGCAGATTATCGGCGACATCTTCGCCGCAGGCCACCTACTTTTGAGGGCTCGTCGAGCCGGCGGATATTATTCATTGGCTCGAGCACTTCGAGAAGTTGTTTGCTATGGTAGAGTGTCCCAAGGACACAAAGTTTCATGCGGCTTACTACCCGGGTAAGAGCGCACATTCTTGGTGGTTGTCGTTGAAGCCCACCGAAGGATCTTGTACTTGGGATCGGTTCAAAACTCTCATGATGGAGAGGTATTATCCAAATTTCACTCGGGAGGCTAGGCTATCGAATTACTCACCCCCGACCCTCACAGACGAGGATGTTCTCGCCATTGCCGAGAAATTTCAGAACTTCTTCCGTTCGCCTCATCTATCATTCATTCCGAGGCGTATAAGATTAAGTATTTCAAAGAAGAGGTCAAACCCCGTATGAGACTACGCTTGCTTAATCATAATTGCACCACGTTGGCTGAATTCATTGAGAAAGCTCTTACCTATGAGTTTACTGCTAAGGAGATTGCTAAGCAGCAACCTTCATCTGCTAGCAAGAAGTCCAAGAACCGTAATCAGTCTGAAGGCGGTCAGACAATCTTCAAGAAACCTCGTGCGGGCTCTGCTTTTTCTGAGCGACCTCCTGTGACGTCTAAACCCACGGAATCTCGGTCACGAGCGGCCAGTTCGGCCATCACCTGTTATAACTGTGGGGATCTTGGTCATGTCAGCACCAAGTGTCCGAGACAGTCTGTCACGTGTCATAACTGTGGAATTGTTGGGCATAAGGCCCGTTTTTGCCGTAGGGACTCCAAACCTACTCAGACGTCATCTCAGGCCCCTAAACAGTCAGCCGTTTAGAATCAGACCACTCAATCAGCGTCGTTTAAAACGACAGGAGCGACTAAAGGTGGAGCTTATAGCCAGCAGATGGGAGCGTCCGGTGTCGGGACTAGCAAGCCCCGGATTTATGAGATGAAGAAGACCGATGATCCCGAGGCCCGAATGATCTCAGGTACACTCGATATTTTATCTCAACCCGTGTGTACCCTTTTTGATACTGGTGCATCGCATTCATTCATTTCCGAGTCATGTTTGAGTAGACTACGTCTGGGTAGTGCTACTAGTTGTGAGCCTTATGTCATTGGTCTACCTGATGGTAGATGAATCATCGGTAATCGTGAGATTCAGAATTGTCCGATTCAGCTTCATGGCCGTGTATGGCCAGCGGACCTAATCGTGGTAGATTTTCCGAGAGACGACGTCATCTTGGGTATTGATTGGATGGATCATCATGATGCCATCATTAGTGTCCGTATACGTATGATCACTATCATTTAAGACGATGGGATTGAATGTGTATTTTAGGGAGGTAATCCCGGCTGTTCTGGTAAGGTCATTAATTTGATGAAAGCAGTGAGATTACTCAATCAGGGGTGTGTTGGTTATTGGTGCTTTATGACCAAAACCGAGAAATCATCAGTAATGTTGACGGATATTCCGGTAGTGAAGGAATATGCCGATGTTTTTCCAGACGAGTTACCTGGTTTGCCTCCACAGAGAGATGTGGAATTCACAATTGAGTTGGAGCCCGGTACGTCCCCGATATCGAAGGCACCGTACCGGATGGCCCCGACCGAAATGCAGGAATTAAAGAACCAACTTGAGGAGTTGTTCGAGAAAGGTTATATCCGACCGAGTGCGTCCCCGTGGGGAGCACTAGTGTTGTTTGTCAAGAAGAAGGATGGTTCATTTCGCTTATGTATTGATTATCGGGAGTTGAACAGGGTGACGATCAAGAATAAGTATCCCTTACCCCATATCGATGATCTTTTAGATCAACTTCAGGGAGCTTCAGTATTTTCCAAGATCGACTTAAGATCTGGATATCATTAGTTGCGGATCCGAGAGTCGGACATCGCGAGGACGGCGTTTCGAACACGCTATGATCATTATGAGTTTGTGGTTATGCCGTTTGGATTGACTAACGCACCTGCGGTATTCATGGAGTTAATGAATCGGGTTTTCATCGACTTTTTGGATCAGTTTGTTGTTGTCTTCATCGATGACATTTTGATTTATTCTCGTGACCGAGAGGAACACGAGTTTCACCTTCATCAAGTGCTCGACGTGTTGAGACGAGAACAACTTTATGGGAAGTTTTCTAAGTGTGAGTTCTGGATGTCCGAAGTGACGTTTCTCGGACACGTAATTTCATCCGATGGAGTTCGTGTCGATCCTCAGAAGACGGAGGCTATTCGAGATTGGCTACCTCCGAAGAATGTTATCCGAAGTTTCCTCGGATTAGCGGGTTATTATCGGCGATGTGGAGGGATTTTCTAAAATCGCTCAACCCTTAACGAACCTTTTGCGGAAGGATAAGAAATACATGTGGTCCGACGCGTGTCAACGGAGTTTTGAGGAACTAAAGAGACGGTTAATGTCAGCACCTGTACTTTCCTTACCGCAGGGGACGGAAGGATTTGTGGTTTATAGTGATGTGTCCGGATAGGGTCTCGGATGTGTGCTCATGCAGAATGGAAAGGTTATTGCCTATGCTTCACGGCAATTGAGACCTTACGAGACTAATTATCTGACTCACGACCTGGAGCTAACAGCCGTGGTGTTCGCTTTGAAGATTTGGCGTCATTATCTTTATGGCGTTACCTGTCAGATATTCACCGATCATAAGAGTTTAAAGTATATATTTACTCAGAAGGAGTTAAATATGCGATAGAGACGGTGGTTGGAATTAATCAAAGATTATGATATTGAGATCCTTTACCACCCGGGCAAGGCGAACGTTGTCGCCGACGCCTTGAGTCGTAAGTCCGTCCAGGAGCAGATGCTTTCTCGTTTAACAGTCCAGAAGGAGATTCAGCAGGAATTCCTTAGACCCGAGATCGAGGTCTGGCTTCAGCGAGTTCAGGGACAGCTTTTTATGTTAGAGATTTCATCGTCGCTTGAGGAGGTAATCAGAGAGAATCAGGGTTCGGACCCATCATTGTTACGCATCCGTGAGGATGTGGTTCAGGGGAAAGCCCCTGGATTTGTGGTCCACGAGGATGGACTTTTGAGGTTTAAGAATCGGTTGTGTGTACCGGCGAATGACGAGTTGAAAAACTCGATTTTGAAAGAAGCTCATGCTACCCCTTATTCTGTTCATCCGGGGTCTAGCAAGATGTACAAGGACTTGAGACAAAATTACTGGTGGAGTAATATGAAGCGAGAAGTGGCAGAATTTGTTTCGAGATGCTTAACCTGTCAACAAGTTAAGTTTGAACATCAGCGACCGACGGGTATGCTGAAACCTCTTCCTATTCCCGAATGGAAGTGGGAAGACATTTCTATGGATTTCATCACGAGTTTGCCGACGAGTCGTCGTGGCATGAATACGATATGGGTGATCGTGGACCGCTTAACCAAATCAGCTCATTTCCTTGAGATCAAGGATACGTGGGGTCCCGAGAGACTTGCCCAGCTTTTCATCATAGAGATAGTGAGACTTCACGGTACTCCTAAAAGTATCGTTTCCGATCGTGACGGACGGTTTGTGTCTCATTTTTGGAAATCAGTTCATCGTGCTATGGGAACTCAGCTTAATCTCAGTACCGCCTTTCATCCTCAGTCCGATGGGCAATCAGAGAGGACTATTCAGACATTAGAGGACATGTTGAGGGCATGCGTCCTCGATTGGAAAGGCGATTGGGAAGCCCAACTACCATTGATCGAGTTCACGTATAATAATAGTTGGCATGATTCGATCAAGATGGAACCTTACGAGGCCTTGTATGGTCGTTGTTGTCGATCTTCGTTGTGTTGGGATGACTTATCAGAATCAATCGGCACCGAGCCCGATATGCTTATAGCCGCCCGTGAGAAGGTAGCTTTGATCAGGAGTCGTTTGTTGACCGCTCAGAGTCGACAGAAATCATATGCAGATAACCGTCGTCGACCATTAGAGTTTGAGTCAGGTGACCACGTGTTGGTCAACGTATCCCCGAGTCGTGGTATCTTCCGTTTTGGGAAGAGGGGAAAGTTAAGTCCGAGATTCATTGGACCGTTTGAGATTTTAGATCGAGTAGGCGAGTTAGCTTATCGATTGGCTTTACCTCCGGCATTGAGCCGAATTCATAATGTGTTTCACGTCTCTAAGTTGCGGAAGTATGTTGCCGACCCGAGTCACATACTTCAGCTCGATGAAATCGAGATCGCCGACGATCATTCATATGAGCAGCGTCCTGTGCGAGTTTTAGAGCGGCGAATCAAACAGTTGAGGAATAAGACGATCCCTTTGGTTAAGATTCAGTGGTCTAGGCACGGAATCGAAAAGGCTACTTGGGAAACCGAGGATAGTATGCGGGAGAGTTATCCCGAGTTGTTTGACCCTTAGTTTCGGGGACGAAACTCTTTTAAGGGGGGGTGTATGTAATACCAAGTTGTAATTCAGTTATTATCATTCAGTATTTATCATTCAGTAATTGTCACTCGGTATTTTTCACTCATATTCAATCATTGTATTCATCATTCAGAGTAATTGTATCGTGTATCAATCGTCATTCATCACTAATCTAATTGGAGTTTCGTGCCGTGTTTATCATCATTGTCATTTTTCGTTGTGGGCTGTGCGTGAGGAGTAGCGCACGCTACATACTCTTTTTAGCGCGCGCTAATTGAGTACAGGTAGCGCACGCTACCACTCAGCATTAGCGCATGCTAATGTTGCCCTGACTGCAGTCCAGAAGGTACTGGACTGTAGGTGAGTTATATGTAGCGCACGCTACGAGTGGTAAGTAGCGCGCGCTAGTGGGTTGTAGTAGCGCACGCTAATATGTGGTGTAGCGCGCGCTAAGGACGGATCAGGTTGAGTCCAGTGGCTACTGGACTGCACTGGATTAAGTCATAGCGCACGCTATGAGTAGTCTTAACGTACGCAAGCGGTGTAGTAGCGCACGCTACTTGTTGGTCGTAGCGCACGCTACCGAGGTCAGAGCAGAGGACAGGGCTCGGATTCCGATCTTGGGCATCAAATAATTCGTTAGCGCACGCTAACATTGGGTATTAACGCACGCTAATGGTATGGCCGTAGCGCACGCTACAAAAAGGTACGTAGCGCGCGCTACCGTTTTCGGACAGTGGGTACTGGACTACCCAAATTACCCGTTAGCGCACGCTACGCATAAGGGCTAGCGCACGCTAACCTGGAGTGACTATATATTGGACAGTTTGCATGAGTTTCGTCATTTTATCATTTCTCTTCGTTTCTTCGGCGGTTTCGGGCGATTCCGGGCGATTTGGAGAGTGTTCTTCGAGGAGTAATCATCAATCATCATCCCCAAGCTTATCTTTTGGATTAATCATCATTTCAACATTCTCATCACATCGAATCAAAGGTATTAATCTCTTGGATCTAGAATTTCGGATTTTTGGGTTTTTCCTTCCGATTTCTTTGTGCAAGCTTGGATTATCATTGGAATATGTTATATATGGATTATCTACCTTGGATATATATATATTCCTACGGATTTAATGGCTATTTTCAGAATTATTTCAAGAACCCTTGGGGTTGACTTCGGTTAATTGGGGATTTTCCGATTGATGTTGTTGTAATCTTGAATTATGGATTCCTATTGGATTATTGATATCATTGAAGTGTTTTGATAGTTCGAAATACTCATTTTGGTGTTGGTTTCGACATATTCGGGATTGGATATTTTCGAAGTTGTGTGGTTGGTTACGTATCCGTTAGGATGCCCCTATGAGTTTGATTATCGTTGTTTCGACCTTTGGGTTAGTCGTGTTTTGTTGCTTGATACGTGTATTGAACGGTTGTTGGTAATTATTGTTATTCAAGGTTGTTCGAGCGACCGGTATCTCGATTAGGACGTTGTTCGTGGAAGAACTTTGTCATCGGTATTGTGTAAGTTGATTCTTAATCGGTTAAAAGGATATTCATTCCTTCTGTTGTTGATCATTCATAATCATAACTCATTCATCATTGTATTAATCATATTGAGACTTGTAATTGTCGAATAATCACTTCATTAGCGAGGAACGGCGGTTCCAATCATTTCATTGAAACTATCAATCACTTCATTATCACTTTCATATCGGTGAGTCATTCTTGACCTTGTCAGATTATTATTATTCATTGATTTTCATTATGGTCATTCTTGTTCATATGACCTTCTGGGTTCATATTGCGTGGCCGGGTGCGGAGGTGTGGAATTTTTAGTCGGGCACATGATGGCCATGTATTGGGAGTGATACATTGGACTGTGCACACGGTAACGATTACCTCCGTGAGACTAATTAGGTACAAGGACGGGTGTGTCCGGTCATCCGTCTTGTACACTTGCACAGAACACTACGGGCATACTATGATACTCCTCTTCAGCGTAATTCATACTAAGGATATTTCATAACTTCAGATATATCATGATTGTGTACTTTCAACCCTTGAGGATTGTTGTTCTGTGTAACTGACCCCGTTGGGGGATTTTGTTTTCAGGTCACGGCAAGGCAAAGGCACGGGAAGAGCATGTTGACGGCGACGAGTCCCAGTGATACTAGTAGGGGGCCCCAGTCATTTCGTTTGTTTGAGTCATTTCAGTCATTTCCGTCATTTGTATTTTCTGCTGCAAATTCCGTTTGAGATGTTTATTTGTTCAGGGTGGTGTATTTTATCTCCATATAAAATATACTAGTATTCTGTTTTGTCCTGGTGTAATGTACTTAAACTCCTCATCGGAGTACTTGGTAATATAATGTGGTTCGGTACTACAATTATATTATTTAATTCATCATTTTCATTTGCCTGGTGGGTCCCAGTCGGGGATTCACGGCACTGTAATATCCGCCTAGTTTGGGGTGTTACAACCCCAACCATCCAAATCGAAAACGAACACATAACAAAGCAAGACATACTATTATCTCGACTTACACAACGATAAGTCGTACCCGACGAACACCACAACACGGTACATCGTGCCGTACCCAACATAGGGGAAAATCTCAAGAAATCGCCAACAGAACAAAATGAACGGCGCAATCGACAAAAATTCAAAAATAACCGGAACCGAGAATCTCGGGTATTACAATTGGGTGTTTAATGTATCTCACAAATTGCACTCGACCCGATTTAGCTTGCGCTGTGAACAAATTGAGTCGTTACACGAGCAATCCAAGCAAAGAGCATTAGAAAGCTCTCGTAAGAGTTTTGAGGTACTTCAAGTATATTTAAAACCTTGGGCTACACTATTCGAGATACCCCCCAGTACTTGAAGGGTACTGTGATTGGATATCCGATACGAAAAGTTCATTTTCTACAAGTGGTTACGTATTTACCATTGGGGGTGGAACTGTCTCATGGAAGTCCGCGAAACAAACGTGTATATCCCAATCCACCATGGAATCGGAATTCATAGCTTTGGACAAAGCTGGTGAAGAAGCCGAGTGGCTCAGAAACTTTCTAGAAGATATTCCATGTTGGTCGAAGCCAGTACATGCATTGATGATTCGCTGTGATAGCCAAGCTGCTATTGGTAGGGCAAAAAGTAACGTGTATAATGAAAAGTCTCGACATATTCGATGACGCCATAATACCGTGAGACATTTGATCAAAAATGCTGTTATCTCTATTGACTATGTGAGGTCATTGGATAATCTAGCGGATCCGCTAACCAAAGGGTTAAAGCGTGATCAAATGAATAAATTGCTAGAGGGAATGGGTTTAAGATCCACAAATTGAGAATTATCATAGTGGTAACCTAACCAAGATGACTGGAGATCCCAAGAACTTGGTTCAATGGGAGAACTAAGCTATGAGAGTTCGTGTGAAACACTCATCTAAGTTTATTCCCTATAAAGCAATTGACTGTTGAAAGCTTGCCTAGTGGTGAAGTTAAGTCTATGACTTTTAATGATTCCTAAAGACCTCAAGGAGGTTGTGTATGGCAAGATACTCGATAAATAATCACCTATTTAAGTGAGAAGTGGGGGCCGCTTCATGAAATACACTTATGAATCCAAAGGGGTGTCCAAGGCCCGCAAAGGACACAAAACGTGAGAACGGATGAGGTTGAGATGTTCAAGTGTTAGCACCATTGTCTCGGTGCACACCGTGGGAAAATAGTTCAAAGTATCATGCTATTAATCCTCTTGTGTACCCGATGATGTTAACTATGGAAGGTTCAAAGTCACGAACTACCTATCCTGATACTTTAACGCCTCTTGAGGACTGAGCTTGAGTCTGCATATTGCATTTGGGCTATTTTCACTCGTGTGGGGGATTTTTGGAATCGTTAATGATTTTAATTTTATTTTGGAAAATTAAATATCATAGGATCGATCTACGTTCCGAGTAGATGATCATGGTATATTCACTTTCTCTAAACCGATTCCTGGTGAGTGAGAAATAGTGAATTGAAATTTGTCACTTAATTGTGAATTAATAAGGTATGGTATCCCACATTGAATAATGAGATATCATTATTCAAGTATATAAGGAGTTACCTTTATTCATGTAATAATTAATGGCACATGTGTACGGGCTTAAAGCCCACACGCGCGCACATGCTCGCACCGCCGCCGCCCGCCCGCCTCGCTTCGGCCTCGGTCGCGGCCGCGTGCCGCGAGCCGCGTTCCGTGGACCGTGGACCATGGACCTTGGCCTTGACCTTGATCTTGGACTTGGATTTGGACTTGGATCTTGGGTCTTGGATCTTGGATCTTGGCAATTGGTCTTTGGGTGGTCTTTGGGCTGTTCTTTGGGCCTGGTCGTGGGCTTGGTCTTGGGCTAGGCCTTGGATTGCCTAAAGAATTTTTTGGACAAGCTCAACAATGTGGTTGGGCTCGTATGTGCACATAAGGATGTCCAGGTACATCCTTCAAGTGGTTAAGGAGCTGATTACAGTCCAGATGCATCCTAACTGTTGAAATTCAGCCAAAAATGGGGAGTAACTGTAACACCCCCGATATATTCAGGAATATTACAGCGCCGTAAATCCTTTACATAAGAATTTACAAGGTTGAATAAAGGAAATGACAATAACAGATACCAACTAATGAAATCGCTGAAATAAAATCCAACTGTCTGGTTCAATACCGAGAATACAAATATCCAATGAAGAGTTATTAATACATCACTAAAATCCAAACATCATAAACTGACGACGTACTCGAGTACTTATTGAAATAACCAACAAACAACAGACAGTAAATCCGGCCGGAACATCACTTTGCACCCTCGTCGTCATGCAATTCCAGTGGTTGTTTCCCCGCTCTCCTGGATCCTGAACATAAACAAATGTTCACCCCCGCAGGGGTTAGCACAACGATGCTAGTACAAGTACAATAATCATACAACAGTGATATAATAAACAATTATATCATAATCAAGTTTCTCCAACGAGAAATATCAACAACACATATCATATTATAACATTTTCAACATACTGATGGTATTCCAACGATCCAGCGCACACAGCTATAGATTCCCATGATGATCCCGTTGGACCAACACATGGTGGAACTACCTGTCCAACGATCCAGCGCACACAGCTATAGGTTCTCATGATAATTCCCGTCGGATCAACGCATGGTGGACATATAATCACAACACATTTACACAATACGATCACATCATAACTGTCATAATACAAACAATTCTAATTAGAGTACTTGCCTCGGTTTGAAGATAGAACAATACTTCCATGAAAACGAAACACTCGAAGGTCGCCCCTCTAGATCAATCACGTAGCAAAATTCGAACCTTAAATAAGAGAAATAACATGGAATTTATCTTAGGTCGAACGAACATCTAACAATCCATATTACGGTTGGGAGTCCATAAAACGAAAAATGTCTGACCTATATAACATACGTTACATGTCCTCTGTAATGTATGTTAAACTTACTTGTTAGCGTACGTAAACTATGAAGTCTAGCGTACGCTAACCATATACCGACAGTTCCTCTCTGATCAGTCGACTTGACTCGCCTGATAGTATAACATACGTTACGTATCAAACGTAGCGCACGTTAACAACGTAATATAACGTACGTTAGTTACCAATCTTAACGTACGTTAATCATGCATGTCAGTTCTCCCTAGGCAGATGACTGTCTCGATTAGTGATGGAGTATTACGAAATCCTTAGTGAGTAACTTAATATACCTTCAAATATATATCATACTCATGAATGATCTACGAATTAATATCTTTAATTTAAAGGATACGAATATCATCATAATACTATTCTCAATCTTGATCGTAATACTCATGCAAGATTCGGCTGGTTTAAGGTTGATGAATTTGATCTAATATCGTCATTAAATCCAGGCTTATACTGAAGGTGAACTACTTATTCCATCTTCGCAAGTAAGATTACAACTATGATGATTCTTCCAAAATCCATTTGGTAAAAGTGGAAATCGACACTAAGTTTACGATCAATATGATGATAACATTTGATACGGTTTATAATTCACTATTCTCTCATCTTTTGTCACAACAAGGTTCAACTACGGTGTTCTAAACCATAATAATTCGATCATCATAGTTTAAACATGATACTAGGTCGCATACATCGTCAAAGTGATCTACTATTCTAGGTAGTGTGATCATATCGTCTTTAACAACATAACTTCAAAGTTGGGAGTAGTATAACATACCTTAAGAGGAAGAAAATACTGAGACTATAAGTAAAATCCAACTCCGGTTGCTTCAACGCTGATTCGTGATGATATCTACTCCGAAGTCCAATATAAGTAGTCTTCAATGATCAAGTAGTATCTTACAATCTCAATGATTCAGTAACAAGTGATCTAAGGGTGTTAAAAGGGGCTGGAAATCTTCTGGGGACGAAATATTGTGAAGCTTAGAGGCAAAAGAACGAGATGAAATGAAATGGGTTGCTGCTCCTTTTATAACTTTCTGAGTGTTACGTACGCTAGGACTACTTCATAACGTACGTTATCGTCCAAAATAATTCACTGTCTTGTTCCTGAACTTCATTACGTACGCTACACTTATCGTGTTACGTACGTAACCCATATAATTTACGTACGCTACATAATGTCCATAACGTACGTTAAAGTCCGTTGACTTAAAAAGTGTCCAGGTTCATGCCGTGCGAATCTAGTGGGTATCTTGGTCGAGCCCACCACCATTTACCCCATGTGCTAGCCGGCCTACCCAATAATTGACTGCATTATGTACGCTACGCTTCGTCCGCAGCGTACGTTATCATTAACAGGCAACGTACGTTAAGCTACATTCTTAACGTACGTTATCACGTTTATGCATAGAGAAAATTTACATGTTGCCACACTCATGTACAAAGATACGAATACGATAATTATCATACTTCAATTATCAATATCATCATTCCAAAATAATACAGGGTTCAATATATAGATGAAATACTTCCATAAAAATCCGGATATTACATACTTTCCTACTAAAAAGGAGTTTCGTCCCGAAACTCAAGACGAGAATAATTCTGGATATCTGGATTTCATACTATTTTCCGTTTCCCATGTGGCTTCTTCCACTCCATGACGTGACCACTGAACTTTGGCCAAAACGATGGGTTTGTTCCTCAACTGCTTAACTCGACTCTCGAGTATCTTGACCGGTCTTTCTTCAAACGTCCCATCCTGAGCGACTTCGATTTCCCCAAAATCAATGACATGACTAGGGTCTGGTATATATCTCCGTAACTGGGATACATGGAATATGTTATGAAGATGGATCAACGACGGCGGCAATGCTAATCTGTATGCCAACTCTCCAACTCTCTCAAGGATCTCGAATGGTCCGATATATCTCGGACTCAGTTTTCATTTCCTTCCAAAACGGAATATTCCCCGAGTAGGTGAAACCTTTAAAAGTACGTGGTCTCCAATACTGAACTCCAAAGGGCGACGGCGTACGTCTGCGTAAGATTTCTGGCGACTCTGGGCGGTCAACAGTCTTTCACGAATTAAGGCTATCTTCTCTCGAGTCTGCACGATCAGCTCTGGTTCAGTCCCGATTAAGTCTGATGAATCGTCCCAACATAGGGGAGATCTACATCTCCTCCCGTATAATGCCTCAAACGGTGCCATCTTAATAGAAGCATGCCAACTATTGTTGTAGGTAAATTCATTCAACGGTAGATGAATTTCCCAATCAGTTGACCAATCTAAGGCACAAGCCCTCAGCATATCTTCCACTGTTTGAATAGTCCTCTCGGATTGTCCATCAGTCTGTGGGTGATAAGTCAGGTCAAGTTCACCCGGTTCCCAAGGCCTTATGAACTGCTTTCCAAAAGTGAGACACAAAACGGCCGTCTCGATCAGAAATAATGGTTTTCAGTGTACCATGCAATCGAACTATCTCCAAAATAAATACTCGTGCCAACCTCTCTGGTCCCTACGTGTCCTTAATGCCCAGAAAATGAGCTGATTTAGTTAAACGATCAATGATCACCCAAATCATGTTCGTTCCTGTCTTGGTTCTCGGCATACTTGTGATAAAGTCCATCGATATGTTCTCCCACTTCCATTCAGGAATCGGGAGTGGCTTCAACATTCCGGAAGGCCGTTGATGCTTGATCTTAACCTGCTGACAAATCAAGCATTTCGAAACATAGTCCGCTACATATTTCTTCATGTTGCCCCACCAGAAATTTTGCTTCAAGTCCTTATACGTCTTACTGGTGCCCGGGTGGATAGAATAGGGTGAACTGTGATCTTCCTTCATAATCGTTTGTTTCAGAACATCGACATCGGGAATGCAGAGTCGGTTCTGAAATCTCAAAACTCCATTATCATGAATTACGAATCCGGGGGCCTTCCCCTTGATCACTTCATCACGTAACCGAATCATCAGAGGATCATCCGGCTGTCTAGACTTGATTTCTTCGGTTAATGATGAAGTTATTTCCATCATGCGTAGTTGTCCTTGGACTCTTTGTAACCACACTTCAATTCCTTCTCGAATCATCTCTCGTTGAAGGCTAAGTTGGGAGGTCAGCATCTCCAGCATCTGAAGAGAAACAGGTTTGCGGCTGAGTGCATCAGCCACTACATTCGCTTTGCCTGGATGATACAAGATCTCCAGGTCATAGTCCTTGATTAGCTCTAACCATCTTCTTTGCCGCATGTTCAATTCTTTCTGACTGAAGATGTATTTGAGACTCTTGTGATCCATAAAGATCTGACAGTGAGTCCCGTACAGATAATGCCTCCACATCTTCAAAGCAAAAATTACTGCTGCTAGCTCTAAATCATGTGTTGGATAATTCACTTCATAAGGTTTCAGCTGTCGTGAAGCATAAGCGATCACCTTGTCATTCTGCATCAATACGCATCCGAGTCCTTGGTTCGAAGCATCATCAGAACCGTGAATCCTCCAGTCCCCTGTGGAAGTGATAAAATTGGTGCTGTCGTCAATCTCCTCTTCAATTCATCAAAACTAGTCTGACACGACTCGTTCCACTCAAACTTTTGAGTTTTCTGCAGGAGTCGAGTAAGTGGGCGGGAAATTTTGGAAAACCCTTCCATGAACCGACGATAATACCCAGCAAGTGCTAAGAAACTTCGGACTTCTTTCACATTCTTTGGAGGCTTCCAATCCAAAACTGCTTCAATCTTCTGAGGATCTACTCGGACTCCTTCAGCTGATACCACATGACCGAGGAACATTACTTCCTTTAGCCAGAATTCACACTTAGAGAGTTTGGCGTACAGTTGCTCGCTTCTTAAAAGTTCTAATACAATCCGCAAATGCTGCGCATGCTCTTTCGGGTTCTTAGAATACACTAGAATGTCATCAATGAACACGACCACAAATTTATCCAAATATTCAATGAACACTCGGTTCATCAACTGCATGAATACAGCAGGCGCATTAGTGAGACCAAACAGCATTACTACAAACTCATAGTGTCCGTAGCGAGTTCTGAATGCTGACTTTGGAACATCAGATTCCTTAATCCTCAGTTGATGGTATCCTGATCTCAGATCGATTTTAGAAAATACTGTTGCTCCTTGCAATTGGTCGAACAGGTCATCAATCCGTGGCAACGGATACTTGTTCTTAATCGTCATCTTGTTCAACTCTCGATAGTCGATACACAGTCGAAGCGATCCATCCTTCTTCCGGACAAATAGAACTGGCGCTCCTGCATGCGAAACGCTATGGATATAGCCTTTGTCCAGTAATTCCTCCAGCTGCTTTTTCAGTTCATACATCTCAGTAGGTGCCAAACGATACGGCGCCTTAGAAATTGGTGTAGCTCTGGGTTCCAGCTCAATGGTGAATTCTACATCCCGTCGTGAAGGTAGTCCAGGTAACTCGTCAGGAAATACATATGGAAATTCATTAACAACAGGAATGGATGAAAGTTCCACAATTTCTTCTTCTCTCTTCATTGCATAACAGCAGTATCCGGTACAGCCCTGTTTCAACAATTTGACAACTTTCATTGCTTTGATCAACTTTCATGAGCTTCCTGGTTTCCATCCTTCAAACAGTACTTCGGAGCCATCATCAACGATCAGCGAAATATTCCTCCTTCGGTAGTTTACAATAGCTCCATATCGATTAAGCCAATCGTCTCCGAGTATCAGGTCGTCTCCTTGCATTTCTATCATAATCAGATTTGAGAGCCATTCTCTGCCTCCAAATGATACAGGGAAATTTCTAGTTTCTATGTTCCCGACAATCCTCTCTCCACTCGGTAAACCAACAACATAAGGTTCACAAGTATGAAAACCATAAATATTCAAACGGTTTACACAAGACAAGGATATAAAAGAATGCGTAGCTCCTGTATCAAATAAAACGCTAACTGGCTGGGAAAGAATCTGGACAGTACCTGATGCGACAGCAGCATCCTGATCGTCTGTCCTCCTCATCTCGTACAGACGTGGGGGAACAGATCCATCACTCGAGGTCCCCATTCGGTCCCATTGTCCTCTGCCTCGTCCGCGGCCAAAATTTTGAGGCATCTGAACACTTTGCTGCGTCTGTTGGATACTAGCTTCTTTCTGAACTGGCTGTGATGTACGGGTTCCATTGTACTTGGTGGCATCCTTGCAAAACGTCGCACGGTGCCCTTCCTGTCCGCAATAAAAACATGTAACTGGAGTGTGCAAACAATCACGCCAAATGTGTCCTGGGCGACCACAATTAAAGCACTTCCTAGCTGTATCCGTCGTGGCTGACATAGTTCCGAAATTCTTTCCGCTCTTAGATGGGTGCGGAGGTTTCTTGAAAGAATGAAAAGAAGACTGGGCCTTGCGGGGCCCACTGCTCTTGTGCTCTGTAAAAGTACCAGAGACTTTCTGCTTCTTCGACTCCATAAACTTCTCCATTGCTGCCTCTTTTATTTCGTACGCCAACGCCTTATCCTGGTATTGGCGGAGAGTGGTACAGTCAAAACCGGACATGTTCCTCTGGATTTCTGGTTTCATCCTCATTTCAAAGTGAATCATCATCTCTGCATCTGTTCTGACCAAATGTCGAACAAATGCTAAATGCTGATTAAACGTCTTAATTGTCTGGGATACGGGTTCGTCTGATGGCTGAGCGGAGAAAAACTCCAGAACTTTGGCTTCCCTCACAGGACGAGGGCAGTACTGAGCTTCCATCATCATTTTAAATTCTGTCCAATCAGCATCATGATCTGCAGGTCGGATAGCTTCCCACCACTTGGATGCTTCCCCTATCAGAAAGTACTAGGCAATAGGAGCTCTCCTGTCGTCTGGGCAATTAATTCCAGCAAAATTTTCTCCAATTCCTTCAACCAATGATCCCAAGTGGGAGTCTCGGAAAAGCCGTCAAATTTGGGTGGTTGCATCTTCGCTATCTCTTGTAACCATCGGTCACCTCGATTTCCCATTGCTGGGATCCTTTGCTGTCCATCTCCCTGCTGAAGTCCCACCGCCATCTGCATTCGGTCCACGACATGAGAGAACTGAGTCATCTGATTCACCACTTGACGAAGGATTTCTGGAACAGCAGGTTCCGGTTCGTTATTGATGGATTGTTGCGGCTCGCCTGAGCTATGACTAGCCTGATTAGAAGGCGACGCCTCCCTTTCAGCATTCCTTCGTCCGTGTCCACGACCGCGACCACGTCCACGTCTGCCTCTCAACATACTGTAAGCACAAATACTCAATATACAGGAAACAACATCGTTCTAATGTTCAAGTATCAAGAGGTACAACATGTAAGGAACGAGATAGAGTTTAGGAACTTACAACCACCGTTCGCATGAAGACGTAGGCAGTACAGTGATGTCATTCACGGCTGGTTACCTCAAAAGACGTAAATGACCCCTATTTTAACCCAATGGCCAAGATATCCATAATCTTAGCTCTGATATCATATTCTGTAACACCCCCGATATATTCAGGAATATTACAGCGCCGTAAATCCTTTACATAAGAATTTACAAGGCTGAATAAAGGAAATGACAATAACAGATACCAACTAATGAAATCGCTGAAATAAAATCCAACCGTCTGGTTCAATACCGAGAATACAAATATCCAATGAAGAGTTATTAATACATCACTAAAATCCAAACATCATAAACTGACGACGTACTCGAGTACTTATTGAAATAACCAACAAACAATGTACAAGAACCGCCGTAACATCACTCTGCACCCTCGTCGTCATGCAATTCCAGTGGTTGTTTCCCCGCTCTCCAGGATCCTGAACATAAACAAATGTTCACCCCCGCAGGGGTTAGCACAACGATGCTAGTACAAGTATAATAATCATACAACAGTGATATAATCAACAATTATATCAGAATCAAGTTTCTCCAACGAGAAATATCAACAACACATATCATATTATAACAGTTTCAACATACTGATGGTATTCCAACGATCCAGAGCACACAGCTATAGATTCCCATGATGATCCCATCGGACCAACACATGGTGGAACTACCTATCCAACGATCCAGCGCACATAGCTATAGATTCCCATGATGATTCCCGTCGGATCAACGCATGGTGGACATATAATCACAACACATTTACACAATACGATCACATCATAACTGTCATAATACAAATAATTCTAATTAGAGTACTTGCCTCGGTTTGAAGATAGAACAATACTTCCACGAAAACTAAACACTCGAAGGTCGCCCCTCTCGATCAATCACGTAACAAGGTTCGAACCTTAAATAAGAGAAATAACATGGAATTTATCTTAGGTCGAACGAACATCTAACAATCCATATTACGGTTGGGAGTCCATAAAACGAAAACTGTCTGACCTATATAACGTACGTTACATGTCCTCTGTAACGTATGTTAAACTTACTCGTTAGCGTACGTAAACTATGAAGTCTAGCGTACGCTAACCATATACCGACAGTTCCTCTCTGATCAGTCGACTTTACTCGCCTGATAGTATAACGTACGTTACGTATCAAACGTAGCGCACGTTAACAACGTAATATAACGTACGTTAGTTACCAATCTTAACGTACGTTAATCATGCATGTTAGTTCTCCCTGGGCAGATGACTGTCTCGATTAGTGACGGAGTATTACGAAATTCTTAGTGAGTAACTTAATATACCTTCAAATATATATCATACTCATGAATGATCTACGAATTAATATCTTTAATTTCAAGGATACGAATATCATCGTAATACTATTCTCAATCTTGATCGTAATACTCATGCAAGATTCGGCTGGTTTAAGGTTGATGAATTTGATCTAATATCGTCATTAAATCCAAGCTTATACGGAAGGTGAAGTACTTATTCCATCTTCGCAAATAAGATTACAACTATGATGATTCTTCCAAAATCCATTTGGTAAAAGTGGAAATCGACACTAAGTTTACGATCAATATGACGATAACATTTGATATGGTTTATAATTCACTATTCTCATCTTTTGTCACAACAAGGTTCAACTACGGTGTTCTAAACCATAATAATTCGATCATCATAGTTTAAACATGATACTAGGTCGCATACATCGTCAAAGTGATCTACTATTCTAGGTAGTGTGATCATATCGTCTTTAACAACATAACTTCAAAGTTGGAAGTAGTATAACATACCTTAAGAGGAAGAAAATACTGAGACTATAAGTAAAATCCAACTCTGGTTGCTTCAACGCCGATTCGTGATGATATCTACTCCGAAGTCCAATATAAGTAGTCTTCAATGATCAAGTAGTATCTTACAATCTCAATGATTCAGTAACAAGTGATTTAAGGGTGTTAAAAGGGGCTGGAAATCTTCTGGGGACGAAATATTGTGAAGCTTAGAGGCAAAAGAACGAGATGAGATGAAATGGGGTGCTGCTCCTTTTATAACTTTCTGAGTGCTACGTACGCTAGGACTACTTCATAACGTACGTTATCGTCCAAAATAGTTCACTGTCTTGTTCCTGAACTTCATTACGTACGCTACACTTATCGTGTTACGTACGTAACCCATATAATTTGCGTACGCTACATAATGTCCATAACGTACGTTAAAGTCCGTTGACTTAAAAAGTTTCCAGGTTCATGCCGTGCGAATCTGGTGGGTATATTGGTCGAGCCCACCACCATTTACCCCATGTGCTAGCCGGCCTACCCAATAATTGACTGAATTACGTACGCTACGCTTCATCCGTAGCGTACGTTATCATTAACAGGCAACGTACGTTAAGCTACATTCTTAACGTACGTTATCACGTTTATGCATAGAGAAAATTTACATGTTGCCACACTCATGTACAAAGATACGAATACGATAATTATCATACTTCAATTATCAATATCATCATTCCAAAATAATACAGGGTTCAATTTACAGATAAAATACTTCCATAAAAATCCGGATATTACAGTAACCTCCTAGGTATTATGAGGAGGAGCTAAGTCTGCCTGTTCTAATTCAAAACGGGCAGTAACCACTGCAATTAAAGTGTAACTCCAGTGTTCAATGCAGGCATGAATGTCTGCATTATGACAGCCACTAGTGCTGTGTTTAAACCCCCTGCAGGTGAGATGGCATATAAATAGGCATGCATTCCTTTGCTTCTGCACAAGTAATTTTTCGAAACTCTGGCATACAGCATAAAGCATACAGTTCGTAGTTCATAGTAAAAGTTTCGTCCTCACCTCGTTCCAGTTCGCCGGAGCTCGTAGGTCTTGTGGTGCTACTACCTTCGAGACGCTGCCGTTTTATCTTTGGGGGCGATACGTCAGAACCGAGAGCACTACCGGGGCGTATTTCGTCTTGCGGATAGAGGATTCCTCGACTCGGCATTAGTTTACAGTTTTATTATTTATTTTCTTGTATTTTCAATTCTATTTCGAGTTCTATAATTTCCTTTTTGATTAAGTCCTGTAATTTCTGGATTTCGAATTGTAATTTATTTTTCAATTGTAATTTATTTTTCTGCCAAGCAAATTTTCTAGGACAGGATATCCAACAAACTTTTCTGCCTGCTTTTGCAGCTTCTCCATCGATATGCTTAAGTACATGCATGCATGCCTGCATGCACTTCTTTTAGAAAACTAATAATTTTATGCATGCAAAAGAAACCAAACTGTTTATAATCAAACAAAAAGTATATATATATATATATAGTGTGCCTTTTCATTTTATTATTATCAGTCCGGTCGTGTCACGCCAGATGCTCGTGCCGATTTTCTTCTAATACCCGTCCTTATGCTTAAGATTTTGTGTCTTGGACTAATTTTTAGTTTGTCATATGGCCTTGAATAAAAAGAATCGTAATGGAGCAGCCATGGTAGCCACTTGTCACGGGGTTATACTTGCACATCGCTAAGTTAGTTTGCCGTGCGGTACTATCTTAAATTATTACAAGTCTAAGTAGTAAGCCTTTCAACAACTAAGATTGCTAGGAAGGAAAGTAGGAGAATGCCTGGGGAAAATTTTGCTTGTATTAGTGTAGCAAATCAGATTTCTTATGATGTGTTACAAATGAGCCCCAAGGCCAAGGGGGTATTTATACTAATCCTCCAAACCTACAAATTACCAACATCACACTACTATTCCAAGTATTTACAAGAATGCCATCATCTAGATTATTCTATACAATTCTAGGTAATTCTAAGAAGGCTCCTTGGAGTCCCCAGACCTCTCTGGAACGTCCGACCCGACCCGGCCTGAAGTGTCACGGCCCGACCCGGCCAAGGCCCGATTCGGCCCGTAGCAATCCGGCCCGATTTCTGATCCTCGACTTTTTAGTGTCTACTGCACTCACAAGGCTTTTTCCGTCTAAGTCTTATAGGAGGGTAGTCCTCTGTGAGCTTGACACGGTCCCTGCACGCGCGCGGCCATGCCGCCTGTCCGTCCGCACGGCTTCGATCGGATACTGCGAGTTGCCTGATGCCTTAAGGTGGGCGTGAGACACTGCTCTAGGTGGGCTTTGATCTTTAGCGTGTGCTCTACAAAACACTAATATATATATATATATGAAAGATGAATATGACATAATATATAGGTAAAATATAATAATACGAAGGTTTTGCAAAAAATTCTCATATATATATATAATTATACAGATTTGTATGTTATGAAAAATATTCAGTTATAATCAAAATATAAATGCCTCAGAAATATTAAAATAAAATTTTCATAAACACCCAAGTCAGCCCACACAAAAATATGTTGAAACTTTCAACAATAAAATATTACTTCATTATTCGCTTTTGAAGGGAGTTAAGTCTACAAATAAAGTTTTCGTTTTTGATCGAATGAATTTGAATCAGTATCGAATCAATTGAATGAATCAATCAATCAATTTAATCAATTGAATCAAATATATATTAAGAATAAAAAATAATAACAATATAATAATAATAATAATAATATTATTAGTAATAAATAATAGTAATCAACAAAAGCAATAATAATAATAATAATCAAGATTATTATTAATAATCATAAAAACTAGTAATAATAATAATATAATAATAACAATATAATCAAGATTATTATTATTATTAATAATAATTACTACTACTAATAATAATAATATAATAATAATAAATATTATTACTAATTATAATAGTAATCAACAACAGCAACAATAATAATAGTCAAGATTATTAATAATAATAATTATGATTATTATTAATATAATAAATATTATTAGTAATAATAATAGTAATCAACAATAGCAATAATAATAATAACCAAGATTATTTTTATAAAAAGTAATAAAAATTATATTATTATTATTATTAAAAATCAATCAGAATAATCAAGATTATTATTATTATTATTAATAATAAAAACAATAATAATCAAGATTATCATTCATAATAATAAACATTAATAATAACAATAATAATATTGTTAGTAATAATAGTAGTAATCAACAACAGCAAGAACAATAATTATAACAATAATAATAATCAATATTATTATAATAAAAAATTATTATTAAAATAAATAATATAATAAATATTATTAGTAATAATAATAATAGTAATCAACAAGAGCAACAACAACAATAATAATAAGAGTAAAGTGCACTTTGTGTATCTGAACTTTACTCAAAACATCACTTGAAATACTGAATTTTAATATATACTACTTGCAATATTGAACATTCACTTTACGTAAACTTCGTGTACTGCCGTCTATCTGTTACTAACTCCGTTAAAAGTTTAGGGGTAAAGCTATCTTTTCAAAAAAAACTATCTACCAAGAAGGTTCACACTATGATGACGATGGGGAGGATGACGATGACCGGTTCACCGACTCAGCCAGTTTTCCGATTCTGTCAGCCAACTGGGGCGAAGAGCTTTTCTATTAGGTCTCTTGGTGGAAATTCAATTGGGTGAGATTATTGGGGACAATTATATATATATATATATATATATATATGTGTGTGTGTGTATTATTGATAGGTGTGTATATATATGTGTATATATATGTGTGTGTATTATTGATAGGTGTGGTTCAATTGGGGTTCGGTTTTATGTGGTGCTCAGAGAAGATGTGGAACAGATCGACGGTCGACTTCAGGGAGGTGGTAGTGGTTAGTTCAGGTCGCTGGCGTCGCAGAGAAGTTGGGAAAAGAGGGAGAGAAGGTTGTGATAGAGAGATGTGAGGAAGAGAGGGAGAGGGTGCAGGTCAGGGCGCCACCGTCGTGGCTGGCGGTAGGTGATGGCGGCGAGTTGAGGTCGACTGGAGAGGAAGAAGAAGGGCTGTGATGGTGGTGGTGTTGTGATGGTCGAGGGCTGCAGAAAAGAGAGACAGCAGAGAAATTGAGAGAGGTTGGTCCGAGCGAAATGAACGAAAAATTGAGAGAGAGACGGCCGGAAAATCAGCGGTGGTGCAGTGGTGGCTATGGGTCGTTGGCAGATAGTTTTTTTTTTTGAAAAGAATCTTTACCCCTAAAATTTTAACGGAGTTAGTAACAGATAGACGGTAGCACATGAAGTTTAAGTAAAGTTAATGTTCAGTATTGCAAGTGATAGATATTAAAATTCAGTATTTCAAGTGGTGCCTTGAGTAAAATTCAAGTGCACAAAGTGTACTTTACTCTAATAATAATCAAGATTAATAATAAAATTATTATTATTAATAGTAATAATAATAATAATAATAATAATAATAATAATATAATAGTAAGAAGAAGAAGAAGAAGAAGAATTTAAATCAATCGAGTGGACCTCAATCGAATCAACTAAACTTGTAATGAAAAGTGAATCAATGGACTGAATCGAATCGAATCAAAATCAAAAATAAGTTCAAAAGCAATAATGCGCCTAAATATCTTGTTGTCTGCAGCATTATTGTTGTATGTACTTTAGTTAGGAAAAATATAAAATCCAACAGGATAACTTAGACTTCAAACCGCTGTTAGTAAAATACACTACTACATTTTTAAGTAAATGTAACGCATCTAATACATCTAATGCAACAATGCCTGAGCATGGCGTTGCATTATTTCATCTATGCAACGATAAATTTGAGCAATTGCAACAGCTATGACCTAAGCATTGCCTTAAGTTTCTTTGCGTTGCATTAGATTGTTCTAATGTAACGCCTCCAATAATGTCATTGCATTAAGTTACTTGGTGTTGCATTATATTCTTCTAATGCAATGGCTATATTATTAATGCAACGCCTTCAATAACACTCTTGCATTAAGTTACCTGGCGTTGTATTACATTCTTTTAAAAGTTTGAAATGAATATAAAATAAAGAAATGAGGGATGGAAAATAACCTTTTTTATGCATTTTAGTAGACAATAATATTTTTGACTTTTTTTAGTATTGATTTTTTTTTCAAGAAGGTATATAAAAATGTTAGAAAAAAATTAAACAAATTAAATGAAAACAATACCTATTTTTTTTATGTATAAGGTGTTATGGGACGGAGGGAGTATGATTGATTTATTTATTTTCATGAAAAAAGCTATTTGAATTTCTTTTATTACTAAATAATTTTACAAAAAAAATTATTTAGAAATTCAAAATTCAAAAAAGTTTCTTTATAGTTATTCGCGGTCCGAATTAGTCAATTTGTATTTTGTTCATTTTCTACCAAGCAAATGAAAGTGGCCCAACCCATTTCGTACCTGCTATTTATTTGTATATAATTTTATTTTTCTATATATGTGTGTCTATATATATATATATATATATGAGTGTGTGTGTGTGTGTGTTATATTAATTCTTTTTTTACTACATATGTAACACCCTCAAGATATTCGAGGTATATTACAGCGCCGTGAATCCCTATAATGACCCACCAAAAATAACAAAGATCATACTCATCGACTCACATAAACGATGTAACAATACAATATCATAAAGACGCATAACAGAATAATCCACCCGGTTCAACCGGTCAATATAACATCATCATCCAACACAACATAATAAGCAACAATACAATCCGAACGAACAAGAACCCTTTAAGTACTCGAGTACAACTATTAGTTCAAAACCACATAAGATGAAAAGGTAAAAGACACTAAAACGTCACTCGTGCACATTCATCACGCACGGCCATCATCCGTAATCTTGGTCCGCTTGCCTCGATGAACCTGACCTGAAATTCATAAAACGAATTTCCCCAAAACGGGTCCCCAGAGGGGTTAGCAATTACGCTAGTACAAGTAACCAGATGAACAACTTACATCTTACACATATAGTAATGCATGCAATAAAGAAAACCGTTCGAAAGCACTCATTTCCGGAAATGCCAATATCAAATCACATTTGTAAAATTCACCACAATTAACCGTCGATCCACACCTCCGTGGACCCCTACCGAGACCCCGTCGGATCTAACCCGTAGTGGTTAAAAGCAAAGCTCGTCGATCCACACCTCCGTGGACCCCTACCGAGACCCCGTCGAGTCTAACCCGTAGTGAGCATACACACACACACAATTTCTCATACAAAACTACTATGTCAAGATTGTAAGTTCATAAGGATACTTGCCTCGATTAAATAGACGACGATACGAACGGAACGGAAGAGTTGAACACGACCGCAAGGAACCGGCGGAATGAACCTAACGATTCGAATAACACAATCACAACCAACTCTAGACGATTATGGAAATGGAATACACCCGGAACCCCGCCTACGATTCATGTATATTCATACCAAAATAACAACGAGGGCGGACCACAACCAAACCCTCTCGATTCCGTAAAAATCCACAAAATATCCATGAATCCATAGGAAAACTAAAGATACTAACAATATCAATCGTATATATCATGAATCCACCAATAAAACGGAACGGATCGGAAGAAAAACCCAAAACCCCCAAATTAATCGAAAATAGGGTTTTAGAATATTACCTTAGGAGATTCAAGTACCAAGATCCGTAGAACACGCGTTAGATTGATTGCCCGGGCTCCACTACCGAAGAAAAAATGGTGAAAATCAACCCCCAATGGATATAGATGAAGAACCCTTCCCCTCTCTCTCACTCTCTCTCGCGATGCAGGTGAAAATGGAGAAGAAGTCGGCCGATTTCGTCTAATAAAGACGAGCTGCACAGTTGACCGCTTCATGTGCCGCGGCACAGGCCGAAAATTTACTCCCAGGTTTTGGCATTGTGCCGCAAGATACCAAGCGTGTGCCGCGCACACGCATGGGGGGTTTTGGTCGCAGAGACATACGAGTGTGCCGGCACACAAGATGCATCGCTCGACCAACATTTGGAGAAATTTGTGTGCCGCGGCGCACGCACCTCAGGCCGCGGCCCACACCCCTTTTGGGTCCCAAAATAATAAAAATGATCCTAAAGAGAATAAAACGATAGGAATCAATATTTGGGGACTAATAACACGAAATGGATCCACGCAACCCCAAACGGCGGTTTCGCACAACAATAACAAGAATACAACAACGGTTTGACAGAAGGACACGCTGAAAAGTACACGAGGGTCACTACGATCGAGAAATACACCAAAAACGAAAATACAAGGGAAAGAAAAATACGGATATTACATTCTACCCCTCTAAAAATAAGTTTCGTCCCGAAACTTAAGAAACAAACAACTCCGGGTACCTAGCACGCATGCTATCCTCGGTTTCCCAAGTTGCCTCCCCGACACCGTGTCTCGACCACTGCACTTTGACCAAGGGGATGGTTTTATGCCTCAATCGTTTCTCACGATGCTCCAAAATCTTCAAAGGACGCTCTTCAAAAGTAACATCCTCGGCGACATCAATCTCACCATAATCGATGATGTGACTAGGATCCGGGACATATTTCCTCAGCTGGGAAACATGAAAAACGCTATGAGCATGACTCAAGGCCGGAGGTAACGCCAAACGGTATGCCAACCCACCGACTCGCTCGAGGATCTCGAAGGGGCCGATAAATCTCGGACTCAACTTTCCTTTCTTCCCGAAACGAAAAACTCCCTTCGTCGGCGACACCTTTAGCAAAACGTGGTCTCCCACCTCGAATTCCAAAGGTCGACGACGGACGTCGGCATACGACTTCGCCGACTCGCGCCAACATCCGTTCCCGATTAATTCTATCTTCCGCCTCGTCTCTAAAACGACATCCGGCCTCCCGACCAAATCGGACGCCTCATTCCAACAAATCGGTGATCGACATCGCCGCCCATAAAGCGCCTCATACGGTGCCATCCGACCGACGCGTGCCAACCGTTGTTGTACGTGAATTCGATCGGCAAATGTTCCTCCTACCACTACTCCAATCGAGAGCACAAGCACGCAACAAATCCTCGAACGTCCTGGATAGTGCGTCCGACTCCATCCGATCGGGATGAAACGAGGTACTCAAATGCAGCCGGGTACCCAACGCCTTATGCACCGCCTGCCAGAAGTGCGATACGAAACGGCCATCACGATCCGAAACAATAGACTTCGGAGTACCGTGAAGTCTCACAATCTGCGCGATAAACACACGGGCCAACTTCTCTGGGCCCCAAGTGTCCTTGATGCCCAGAAAACGTGCCGACTTGGTCAGGCGATCAACAATCACCCATACCATATTCATGCCCGACCTCGATCTCGGCAAACTCGTAACGAAATCCATCGATATATCTTCCCATTTCCATTCCGGAACGGGAAGTGACTCCAATAACCCAGCCGGTCGCTGATGCTCGATCTTGACCTGATGACAAGTCAAACATCTCGCTACAAACTGTGCGACCTCATCCTTCATATCATTCCACCAGAAGTTTCTTCTCAGGTCCTTGTACATCTTACTCGAACCAGGATGAACGGAATAGGGTGTAGCATGGGCCTCCCGCAAAATATTCTGTCTCAACTCTGAGTCGTTCGGCACACAAAGCCGACCCCGAAACCTCAAAACACCATCTTCGTGAATCACAAATCCAGGAGACTTTCCTTTAAGAACGTTCTCTCGGATTTGAGTAATCATCGGGTCCTCTAACTGCTTCAGCTTAATCTCATCGATCAAAGACGACGAAATTTCCAAAGCACGAAATTGCCCGACAGTTCTCGGCAACAGAACTTCAACATCTAACTCTATTAAAGCTCGCCGAAGCTCGGACTGAGACGTAAGGATCTCAAGCGATCGCAATGCAATCGGTTTCCGACTCAAGGCGTCGGCCACGACGTTCGCCTTGCCCGGATGATAAAGGATTTCGAGGTCATAATCCTTAATCAGCTCTAACCACCTCCTTTGCCTCATATTCAACTCCCGCTGAGTAAATATGTATTTCAGACTTTTATGATCGGTAAAAATCTGACATGTAGAGCCGAAAAGATAGTGACGCCAAATCTTGAGCGCAAATACGACTGCCGCTAACTCCAAATCATGAGTAGGGTAGTTCAACTCATACGGCCTCAATTGTCTCGACGCATAGGCAATGGTCTTGCCGTGCTACATTAATACGCACCCAAGACCTTGACCCGAAGCATCACTATAAACGGCGAATCCCTCGTTGCCACATGGCAATGCCAAAACCGGAGCTGAAGTCAAACGCTTCTTCAGCTCCTCAAAACTGAACTGCCTCTCGTCATTCCAGACGAACTTCTCGGATTTCTGGAGCAACTGTGTAAGTGGTCGAGCCAGTTTCGAGAAACCCTCGACGAACCTACGGTAGTAGCCAGCCAAACCCAAGAAACTTCGGAGCTCTCTCACGTTTTTGGGCGGTGCCCAATCCAACACCGCCTCGATCTTCTGCGGATCTACACGAACCCCCTACCGAAATCACATGACCCAAAAACATCACTTCCTCGGCCTAACTCACATTTCGAGAACTTCGCATAGAGTTGCTCGGCTCTCAAAATGTCTAACACTATCCGCAAATGATGGGCATGCTCTTCCTCGTTCCTCGAATAAATAAGAATATCGTCAATAAAGACGACGACGCACTTATCCAAATACTCGATAAAAACTTTGTTCATCAACTGCATGAACAATGCCGGCGCATTAGTTAACCCGAAAGGCATGACTACGAACTCATAATGTCCGTACCTCGTCCGAAAAGCTGTCTTCGGCACATCGGACTCTCTCACCCGGAGCTGATAGTATCCCGATTTCAAATCAATCTTCGAGAATACCGCAGCTCCCTGCAACTGGTCGAATAAGTCGTCAATTCTCGGCAAAGGATACTTGTTCTTGATGGTCACCTTGTTTAGTTTGCGATAGTCGATACACAAACGTAGTGAACCATCCTTCTTCCGCACAAACAGGACCGGTGCGCCCCAAGGCGAGGCGCTCGGTCGAACATACCCCGACTCAAGAAGCTCACTTAACTGCTTCTTCAACTCGGACATCTCTGAAGGTGCCATGCGATAGGGCGCCTTCGAAATAGGAGCCGCACCCGGCTCTAACTCTATAGCGAACTCGACCTCGCGTTCCGGAGGCAATCCCGGTAACTCGTCAGGAAATACATCCGGAAACTCATTAACGACTGGAATCGACGAAAGCTCGACTCCACCATCCTCCGCCTTCAAGGCATAGCACCAATAACCAGTACACCCCTTTCGCAGGAGACTCATCGCCTTCAAGGCGTTAATAACGACTGTTCCCCCTCTTCGCCCGCGAAAGAGTGCTCGGTGCCATCATCGGCTAACATGGTGATGATTCTCGTGCGGTAGTTCATGATTGCACCATGCCGCTCGAGCCAATCATCCCCGAGAATTAAGTCCTCACCCTCAATACCCACAACAATAAGATTAGAGGGCCAAGCCCTCTCACAAATAAACACAGTAATGCCTCGAACCTCCCGATCACCAACGATCCTATCACCGCTAGGAAGCTTAACGATGAAGGGCTCACAAGGCGTCAAACGATCGAGACTCAAACGGCGCACACAATCCGTAGATATGAACGAATGCGTAGCACCTAATCGAAAAGCACACCGACAGATGAGAAAGAATATAAACGGTACTGCCGCCACGGTAGCCGGATCATCGGCTTTCCGCATCTCATAGACACGCGGGTGGGCCGAGCCGACACCGAAGCTCCCCTTAGAGGGTCGACCCCGACCTCTTCCCCGACTAGCACTCGGCGGGGATTGAGGAGCAACGATCTCGATTCACACTTGGTTCCCTAGGCGCTGGATGGAAGACCGGGCACCAAGAATTTTCTCCCTCTCGGCCAGAAAGCGGCCTTGTGGCCCGGTGGCCACACTGATTACACGTCACAGAGGGCTCAAACAAGTACGACCGATGTGGCCTGTACGACCACAATTGAAACACTTCACATCACGAAAAGGAGCACCGGTAGTTCCACGAGGACCCCAGTGAACGAGCTGGACCACCGCCGGCGGAAGTTAGCGATTGGGATCTCTCCGACCCCCACTCTTGTGGCCCGAAAATTCCCAATGACTTCGCTTACTCTCGCGGCCGCCTCACTCGCCAAGCATGGACATATCATAAGCAAGGGCCCCGCTCGGTAATCTTTCAATGTAGTGCATACGAGCCCGACATATAGTCCCGAATCGGCAACTTCATTCGTCTGAGAAATGGAAAATTTTGTCACTCTAACCGACAACTTGGGTTTTCACATAACCCAACTCCTTGTTAAAATCAGCAATAGCTTGAGCTACGGGGATATCCCGCGGTTGAGCATCATAAAAGCATGTACCCGAGCCTGTCCGACGGCCACGGCAATATTCGATCTCCATCAATTCTTGAAACTCACCACGAAGCAAAGATGATCTTTGGGCCCAACGGCCTCCCACCACCGTAGTGGCCCCCCGTGAGAAAGTATTGAGCAATAGGGACTCTACGTTCCTCGGGACGATTAGTGGCAACGAAGACCTTAGATATCTCCTTGATCCACCCTTCCTACCAATCGGGTCCAAGCTCCCGAACCGAGGAGGATGCATCTTGATGACATCTTGGAGCCAACGGTCCGCTCTCCGCCCGATTAGCATGGGCTCGATCCGGCCTCAACCGCCGAGCTATTGCCGCCATTTGGTTCACCATTTGCCGCATAACGGCCGCAATACCAAGATCGGCACGCTCCGAGAAGAAGCATGGCTATGACGGTCGCCGATCTGCTGCCTCGAAGATCGTGGACGTGGCCGCCCCACCGGCTGCCCCACGTCCCCGGCCGCGTCCACGACCACGACCGCGACCACGACCTCTTCCAGCATCCATACTGGAGTTAAATAAGTAGCAAAAGCCATACGAGGGTAAGTACGAGAAAAGAACAGTCACAAGTCGAGAATAAAAGGTACGGTACAAGGAATTAATGAACAGAGGAAAGAAAACTTACGGACACTGGTAGTACCGGAATCATGGCAGCGTGACGATGATGTGCAAAACCAAACACTACAAGACCCAATAAACCAACAAGCCTAGGTATCCATAAACCTAGAGCTCTGATACCATTTTCTGTAACACCCTCAAGATATTCGAGGTATATTACAGCACCGTGAATCCCTATATGGGACCCACCAGACTGAACAGCATCATACTCATCGACTCACATAAACGACAGAACAATACCATATCATAAAGACGCAAAACAGAATAATCCACCCGGTTCAACCGGTCAATATAACATCATCATCCAACACAACATAATAAGCAACAATCCAATCCGAACGAACAAGAACCCCCTTAAGTACTCGAGTACAACTATTAGTTCAAAACCACATAAGATGAAAAGGTAAAAGACACTAAAACGTCACTCGTGCACATTCATCACGCACGGCCATCATCCGTAATCGTCCAATGCCATTGCCTCGATGAACCCGACTGAAATTCATAAAACGAATTTCCCCAAAACGGGTCCCCAGAGGGGTTAGCAATTACGCTAGTACAAGTAACAGGATGAACAACTTACATCTTACACATATAGTAATGCATGCAATAAAGAAAACCGTTCAAAGCACTCATTTCCGGAAATGCCAATATCAAATCACATTTGTAAAATTCACCACAATTAACCGTCGATCCACACCTCCGTGGACCCCTACCGAGACCCCGTCGGATCTAACCCGTAGTGGTTAAAAGCAAAGCTCGTCGATCCACACCTCCGTGGACCCCTACCGAGACCCCGTCGAGTCTAACCCGTAGTGAGCATACACACACACACAATTTCTCATACAAAACTACTATGTCAAGATTGTAAGTTCATAAGGATACTTGCCTCGATTAAATAGACGACGATACGAACGGAACGGAAGAGTTGAACACGACCGCAAGGAACCGGCGGAATGAACCTAACGATTCGAATAACACAATCACAACCAACTCTAGACGATTATGGAAATGGAATACACCCGGAACCCCGCCTACGATTCATGTATATTCATACCAAAATAACAACGAGGGCGGACCACAACCAAACCCTCTCGATTCCGTAAAAATCCACAAAATATCCATGAATCCATAGTAAAACTAAAGATACTAACAATATCAATCGTATATATCATGAATCCACCAATAAAACGGAACGGATCGGAAGAAAAACCCAAAACCCCCAAATTAATCGAAAATAGGGTTTTAGAATATTACCTTAGGAGATTCAAGTACCAAGATCCGTAGAACACGCGTTAGATTGATTGCCCGGGCTCCACTACCGAAGAAAAAATGGTGAAAATCAACCCCCAATGGATATAGATGAAGAACCCTTCCCCTCTCTCACTCTCTCTCGCGATGCAGGTGAAAATGGAGAAGAAGTCGGCCGATTTCGTCTAATAAAGACGAGCTGCACAGTTGACCGCTTCGTGTGCCGCGGCACAGGCCGAAAATTTACTCCCAGGTTTTGGCATTGTGCCGCAAGATGCAGCCGCGTGCCGCGGCACACTGATGGGGTTTTGGTCGCAGGAGACATACGAGTGTGCCGCGGCACGGACAGTGTGTGCCGCGCCACCGTGCCTTGCGGCACGGATGGGTGTGTGCCGCGCACACGCATGCATCGCTCGACCAACATTTGGAGAAATTTGTGTGCCGCGGCCCACACCCCTTTTTGGGTCCCAAAATGATAAAAATGATCCGGAAAGAGAATAAAACGATAGGAATCAATATTTGGGGACTAATAACACGAAATGGATCCACGGCAACCCCGAAACGGCGGTTTCGCACAACAATAACAAGAATACAGTTCAACAGTTTGACAGGAAGGACACGCTGAAAAGTACACGAGGGTCACTACGATCGAGAAATACACCAAAAACGAAAATACAAGGGAAAGAAAAATACGGATATTACAACATACACTGTAATTTTATTACGACTTATATACTTTTTATATCTAATATTATTGCATACTCCTCATTTATTATGTTTATAGTACATATTATTATTATTACGAATTCGTTTCTAAAAAAATATATCAACTCTGTACGAAAATGAGTTTGTCCCCAATAGTTTTTCTTCACTTTATTTATTTTATTATTAATTACCAGAGCATAACCAAACTAAATCGTAATCTTTGTTTACTATATATATATATATACAGACTCGTGATTAGGGTTTTCTTATTATTTTATTGGGAAAATTATTTATTTAGGACACTATCTTATTATGTGTTGCAAAAGTAGGACACTTTTTTACGGGCTTGCAAAAATAGGACACTATCTTCTAATTTTCATCAATTTAGGCCAAATTTAACATAGGCGGGCTAAAAATCACGTGGACCGTACATGTGGACTCAAAGCGGGCTTGGTTTCCAGCGTGGCAACCAGGTGGATGCCCAATCATTTTATTAGATTTGAAAATTATATTTTTAGGACACTAACTTGTTGCGTCTTGCAAAAAAAGACATATTTTTACGAATTTGCAAAATTATGACAATATCTTCAAAATTTAGCAAAATTAGACCAAAGATATTCAAAAATTCTCCTGTTACAAACAACTAAAAAATTATATTAAGGTTCTCTCAATTAACATTTAAATTATAAATCTAACTTATTTCGTGCAAAATAGAACCATATTAATTGGTTGCTTTAACTTGGAGTTTCAAAATTTTCAAAATAGCACAACAAACAAATATGAGAAATTTCTTAATTTTTTTTTGATCAAACTTCAAATGTATTAGTTGTCAATTCAATGGCAATAATTTAAGAATTTATAGCAAAAAGAAAACAAATTACCCATCACTTTTGCACAGCAACAGATACCCAACAAGTAACAACTGAATAGGAACATTTGGTCCAGACAAAAGCTTCACGAACCAACCACAAAACTGAACACATAAAAAGGTTATCCTTCACGAAGGATCCACGATAACAAACACATTTAAAGCATTAACCATCATTTCGTCGAATAGAGAACACCAGCAACAGAAGTCTGAAGGCTCCTACTCGACAAAACACATGAAACTAATACTAGGCAAGTTTTTTAATATCTACGACATACTGAACTCCAAACCAGCACCAACACAACCAAGGCAAGTTTAAGCACGCTCGCCTCTAATCCTGCGAGCCAGCTGGATATCTTTTGGCATTATGGTAACACGCTTGGCATGGATGACACACAAGTTCGTGTCCTCAAACAGACCCACAAGATAGGACTTCACTTCACAAAAGTCACAATACATCATCACAAAAAGGACTTCACTTCTTTGATTGATTTTGCAAGGTAGCCAAGCTGATAAATTTCTTCCCTCCTTGAATCACAACAGGAATAGGATTTTGCCAGGAATGAAGCTTTGTGGTGTGCTGCAATGATGGCAGAGGCCCCATCACTTGCCCTAGTTGAAGTTGGTTGTACATTGAAGGACCAGGGACGTTCTTCATAAGAACTTGAGACTCTTGTGTTGAAATGGAAGGTGGTAAAATCTCTTCCTCATCACACACGTCAATAACTGAAGGTGCGGGTGGTAGGATCGAATAAGTTTGATCCTAGATATATAAATACAATAACCAAAAAAATAAGGAACATACACGTAATTTTACAGCAGGTTCTTGCATACGATATAACAAGTTCCTGGTATGCATGTTCTAATAATTAGATCAAATCGGTGCAATCGGTTCTTAAATTGAAAAAAAAAACTTACATTATCATGTAGATTTGATTCTGGTACAACAGGCGCTTGCATCCAACTGGTTAAAAACTGAAATAATATAAAAATATTGTATAAGTACTAAAACTGAAATAACACTGATTCATTGACTTATAAGTTTCAAAATTGCTTACATCATCCACTTCCTCATCTGCTTCATTCTCAATTTCATAATTTCCGTCTCCCCAGTCAACTTCAAACTACCGAATACAAGCATTAAATATAAATGTAATTAGTACAAGAATATATAAATAAATATAAAAGAACAAAAAAATCTTCTATCTTCCCCTCCATCTTCTGTTGTATTTTTTTTATTACTTCTATTATTGGTTTTCCTAACCTGAGATGTAATTACTGTTATTATGAGAAGATTCCAGAAATATATATGAAAGATTGACATATATAAAATAAATTTCAAATATACCTTTTTCTTTTTTCTGTATGTTGAAGGTCTACTACATGTGAATGAGTTGTGTCCTTCTTCACCACACTTGGTGCAATTCAATGTGGTCTGCCTTCTCTTCAATTTCATGGGCTTTCTTCCCTTGGTCTTCTTTTTCAGCTTTTGTGCGGGTTCATCAGATTCTCTTCTTCTTGCTTTTGGAGGTCTACCTACTCCTCTCCCCATATTTGGAGGTAGTGGTGGAATAAATAATGTCTCTTTTCATAGAGCAGTCCCATTAATTTCTTTGATTGTGTATGCATAACTCTTTCTGTAAACCTCCACTGTATAATGTTCATGAACATAATCCTCTCTATTTTCTTTCTGGTTGTTGATTGCAGAAATGGCATGCTTGCAAGGGATGCCACTTAAATCCCAAAGTCTGTAACTACAACTCCTCTCATCCAAGTTAACTGTATATTGACTTCTATCACGACATTTAATTTGGTAATGGGTGTTATCTCCCTTGATTCGAGTGCAGTCAGTTACTTTCTCAGCATGTTTATTTAGAATTTTCTTAATCCTAGGACATATTCTCCCATTCCACTTCAAATTTGAGATATCCCTATGTTTTTGAAATCTGATCATCATCCACTCCCTAATCCATTCTAGCATAGTCAAAATTGGCATCTCTCTTGCATCAAGAATGCTGGAATTAAACGACTCACAAACATTGTTGAGCAACATATCACATGTGGGCTTTTCATTGAAATGTGACTTGCTCCACTCTTTTGCAGGTTTACTCATCAACCATTTCCATGCACTTTCATTTAATACCTTCAATTGGTCCATCATTACCTTCCATTCTCCGTGTGTCTTTGGCACATGCCTCTCCACAATGCTGTCTTAAATGATAGACCTCTATATCCAGCCGACTTGAAGTTCTCATGAAGATGTCTCACACAAAATCTGTGATCAGCACCTGGGAAAATTGCATCAAAGGCTTGAATTAGACCTTTCTGCTTGTCAGACATAAAAGTGTATTCATTTTCGTTGCAAATTCCCAAATCTTGCTTCAAAACATGTAAGAACCACTCCCATGTCTCTTTAGCCTCTTTATTAACAACAGCCCAAGAAATTGGGTACAAATTGTTGTTAGCATCTACACCCACAGCCGTCAACAAAATTCCCTTGTGAGGCCCTTTCAAATGACAACCATCTACTCCAATTATAGGCCTGCAAATCTTAAACCCTTTCTTTACTGCATCTAAACATAGATAAAATCTATCAAAGCTAAAATCCTCATTCTCATCTTTTTCAGAGTGTACGATCACAGTAGAACCAGGATTACTAGATCTCAGCTCTTCAGCATAATCCCAGAGCTTTGAATACTGCAAGTCGAGATTTCCCTCAAGTTTTTCCATAGCCATTTTCTTCGCTCTATAAGCTTGATTCTTTGAGATATCACAACCTATTTCATCCATGGCATCTTCCCTAAACACTTTGACTTTCCTCTTAGGTTCAACCAAAAACTTTTTCATGAACCTCTCACTTAACCATCTGGACTTCACATTTTTTACTACAAATGAAGGATCACAAGTGTGATTGGGTTGGTATTGTCTAATCTGAAATGTTTCCTCACCAGCCATTTTGTTGAGATGGATGTTCCAACTACACTTCTTATCCTCACAAACTACATACATTCTGGTCGGGGCAGACTTTGTAAATTTCAAAGACCTCTTAGTCTTGATGGCATGAGACTGCACAGCTCGTTTAAACTCTATCTTAATACCAAATATCATCTCCAACTCAAAATTTGGTTCATATATAACTTCAGGGTTGAAAATAGGATGATGTGGACCCTCTTTTTCTCCATCCGAATGCTTATACTCATCAAAGTCTATATCCTCATGAACCACATCTGCATCCTCTTCACTGTAATCCTTATCACTAGAATCGTTTCTATTAGGATCTCCATCTGCAACATTTTTGCTGATATTGGTGTCATACAGGTTGTCATCACCATCTTCACTCTCTTCATCCATGTTGTAGTCACTATCATAAAATTCATCAGAGTCATTCATCATCTCACCCGTGCTCTGACCTATCTCACCTGCAACATGTGTATGAAAGCCAGATTCCAACACACATATTGGCTCTGCAAAATTTTAACAAACCCCAATGAATAATTTAATTAAAAAATGTATAAGGTCACATAAATAAAATTAAATCCGAAAAATGCTATGAGTTATTGCAGTTCATATATTTTCTAGAGTTATAACCCCACACTATAACCCCACTTTAACCAGAAATATTTCGCAAATGACAATTTGAATCGCAACAATTAAAGCAATACCGACCACATTAGATTGAGATTTCAAATGTTTACTGTACATAAGAGGCGACCGATTCAGACATTTTTTATCGCGAAATTTGATCGTCGTCTGCGTATTGACAGTGAACAACAAAGGCGCGAAGAAAGAAAAAGAAAGAAAGCAAAAAGATGTAATTTTCGGTAGCTAGGGTTCTGCGATTTGGTAGCTAGGGTTCTGCGATTTTGGAAATATGAAGAGGATGATGGCTGCGCATGTTTTTGGTAGATAGGGTTCTGCGATTTTTACCGCACGTTTTTATCTACGTGGAAATGAATAGGATTTAGTAAAGTGATTTGAAATGCCAAGCTGGAAACCAAGCCCGCTTTGAGCCCACATGTGCGGTCCACGTGATTTTTAGCCCGCATATGTTAAATTTGGCCTAAATTGATGAAAATTAGAAGATAGTGTCCTATTTTTGCAAGCCCGTAAAAAAAGTGTCCTATTTTTGCAACACGTAATAAGATAGTGTCCTAAAAAAATAATTTTTCCTATTTTATTTTCTTTCACTACTTTTTGCTTAGGCACTCATGAGTGACAAAGGCACCGGACACCGATGCTAATCAGTAAAATTTCACATCTCTCTTCTTCTTCTTCTTCTGTACACTCTATCCAGACAAGAAAGAAGCTATATCTATGGCCACATTTCTGAACTCTAAAAAAATTATGATGTGAGGGTGGAGAATTGGGTAAACACAAAGATTTTGGATGGACGGCGGGCTATGCCATTTATTTTCCCTCGTTTTTTTGGGGAAAATTCAAAGGGCCCGCTTGATCATCGTTTCCCAAATTGATAGAGGCGACCATCGTGAAGAAGCCCCATTTCTGAGTGTTCAGATTGATCGTGAAGCTTCAATTAATCGCAGCTACATCTTCTACCCCTAACTGCTCTCCGTTCTCTGTGCTCGTTGCAGGTCAACGCCGTGTGAAGGTAAGTTATCTCTAACCTAACTGCGCTTCTTTTTCATTCCGCTTTCAATTTCCAAGAATAAGTGGTGATAATGATGGTAGTATGTTCTTGATTAAGAATAAGTTTGTGGTATATGGAGTATTTATCTGATAGATTGTCAAAAGATGTAGCTGAAGTTTGTTCCTAATTTTCGGTGTTGATGATGGTAGTATGAACCATTCAGCAGCTCATGAGTTTTAGTTTATTATGCAGTCTATTGAAATTTTATTTTCTTTTATATTTTTGGTTTGAATGCTAACTGCTCTATTCTTAGCCTACTACTTTTTGAAATCGATAATAGAATGTGGTGCCACAAAATACATTAAAAGTTTGGAAAAAAAATTTGATCGTTGTGGGACTGAAACCTACCCATATACCAATTAAAAATTAGTTTCTCCTTTTTTGTGAGCAAGTACACAAATATTGATTGTTATGGGACACAAATACATTAAAAATTAGTTTCACAAATTACAGTTGCAAGCCTGAACATTTAATATATTACAACCTCCGTCTGAAAATGATCTTCCCTCTTTTTTCATCATTACTATGAATGAACCAAATGTTTGTCAATGTAGTCAAACTTTATGCTTTAGTTTTGGCATGTGCTTGAACTTTTGATGAATTTCTGCGACCAAGCTTGTACATTTAATAGATTATATCCTTGTTTCAACAGAAAATAATGCTCAAAGTTTCTTGTTTTGATGCAGTAGCATTGTATTAATTAGAAAAAATTGTATTTAGTGCTACCTTGGAGGAATGGACAGTGGAATTAAGGCATGGTGGATGGCTCCTAAATGGAATGATGAATATGAACGGGGAGTGAATGAATATATTGAAAAGGTATTTTCTATCAAGTCTCAAGAAAATCAAATTTGTTGTCCATGTGAATGTTGTCATTATTGTTATTGGCGTAAGGAGAATATTGTGAGATCACCTAATTTGTAAGGATTTTGTGCCACGAACAGACAAGTTGTTAGAACTAGGGATCGACATCGAAAGAGAAACATCCACTTTGGGTGAAGATGAACGGCCAAACCTTGATGATTCCAATGATGATGTGGCAGGCTTGTTGCATGATGCACGTGATGCTTTTAGAGAGGGACCGAATGACGAGGCAAAAAAGTTTCTAAAGTTAGTTCAGTATGGTCAAGAGGAGTTTTATCCTGGATGCAAGAAGCATTCAAAACTTTCCTTCATGATCCGACTATTTATTTTGAAGTGTGATCACAGGCTGACCAATGGTGAATTTACTGATATATTAGAGCTTATAAAAGAGGTGTTGCCTGATACAAAATTGCCTACGTCTTTTAATGAAGCAAAGAAAGTTTTAACAGTGTTAGGGTTGGATTATACGAAGATAGATGCATGCCCCAATAATTGCATGTTGTATTGGTAAGAGCATGATTGTAACTCAAATTCAAGAAGCTAATCTAGGAATGGATCTTGTTGTTCCTGATTTCCTAAGACCATCGGTTGCAAAGAATTTGAATAGTGCACCACATATCAGCGAACAAAATGGGCACTCTGGTGAGACAGTTAATCAGGTACTTTCTTTTTCTCTCTCTAGTTATGTCTCTTCTAACTTATACTTATATTTTCTCCCTTCGTCCCAAATAAATAAAGAGAGATGCTTTGGTTATATCTCACTCTATTTCAGCTAGTGTGTACCCTAAAGCGTATTCATAGTTTTTTTTATCACCCCATTTTCCTTTATTTCTTTCTTCCTTCTCCTTTCAAATATTGGTTATTCTTTTTTAATCTATGTATTCCCAATTTGGATCAGATACAGAATGATTCTGGTTGAGTGGAGGTTGGAAACTGAGCACACCCATCAGGTATAGTCATTTACCTTCAAAAACTAAATGTTTTGTATTCTGTGTTTCCTTTAGATTGGAAATATGCCTAGCTTAGTTTAGAACTGTTATAATGTTTGCTCACAGTGGAAATGTATCGATTTGTTTACATTTGATGCTTAATTCTCTTATGGTCTTTTTTAGTTATATACGTAAACTTGAATAATATCCTATGGTCTTTTCTTTCCGTGAAGGTGTTTTCGTTTTAATCACTTATGTGTTCACTTGTAGGTACATCAGTCGTCTTAGCAGAAGTATAACAATCCAACATGGTGGAGGCTGTTTTTTGTTTTTGCATCATTTTTGTGGGTTGTACTTAAGCTATAATTGTTATCGACTGATGGAACAATATGTCTTTTGGGCATGAAATTTGTGTAATTAGTTTTATGTCTTATGTAATGTGTCGTTCGGCACTAAACTTGTCATGTATGTTACTTATTATGTGTTTTTTGGGCACGAAGCTTGTCAATGCATGATACTTTTTATGTCAACTGAAATTTTCTATTGTCAATATTATATTTTTATTATTTATTGATTTATTTAACATTACAATAATAATAATAATAATTATTATTATTGCATATTTGTTGCCGTTGCATTAGGTATCTATCTCGTTTTTCTGACAATCGTTGCATTAGAAATGAGCCATTGCTTTAGTTAACCAAGCAGTTGCAAACTTGATCGTTGCATGAGAAACGAAATGTTGCTTTAGTTAACCAAACCGCTGCAAACCTGAGCATTGCATTTGATGTCAACCTTATGCAACGACTTAGTCAAGGCGTTACATTAGATTAGTTTAGCTGTTGCAATAGCACTACCAAAAATCAGACTTCAGCCGACGACTTAAAGTGGTCGGCTAAACCCCAAAGTCGTCGGCTAATCATGCCAGCCGTCGGATAAAAAACCGTCGGCCGATATTCGTCGGCCAAGGTTTAGCCGACGACCTTTGTGCAGTCGTCGGCTAAAGTTCGACCATTAGCCGACCACTACTACACGGTCGTCGGCTAAACCTGTTGGAAAAAAAAAAATTTAGCCGACGACCTTAATCAGACGGTCGGCTAAAACCATTTTTTTTTTAAAAAAAAAAATATATAGTTTAGACGAAGACCGTCTTACATGTCGTCGGCTAAAACCATTTTTTAAAAAAAAAAATTAAATTATTTTAGCCGACGACCGTCTTACAGGTCGTCGGCTAAAACCCTATTTTTTAAAAAAAAAAATTACTTTAGCCGACGATCGTTTTATTTGTCGTCGGCTAAAACCCTTCAAAAAAAAATTACTTTAGCCGACGACCGTCTTATATGTCGTCGGCTAAAACCCTTTTTTAAAAAAAAAAATTAATTCAGATTTTGGGATCCCAAAACCTGTATTTTTTGCACCTGCAATTTTTATACACCAACTCTCATTATCAACAACAATCAACGCACAACATATTCAAGAACATTAATTTCATCAACATACTAGTAGCGTCAATAAAATTACTTACATAATTCTAACACAAATATAAATATACAAGAGTACTACAACAACACAACTAGAATCCACTGCCAAAATCATCTAAATGTCGAAATGTAGTAGTAGAAGGATTACCACCATCCCCTAGATCCTCGTCACGAGGCTGTGAAGATGGGGTCTGTCCGAAGAGAGAAGGCGGTGGAGCAGGTGCCTGCAGTCCAGCCTGAGTAATGGTCTCGAGCCGGCCATCATATAGTCCATCATGGCTCGCTGTCTCTGGAAACTCTCTAACCGCGACTCAGTCCTCTGCTCGCTCTCATGTAACCGCGTCTGAGTCCTCCTTTCATTCTCAGCCCGGAGCTCCCTCTCCGCCCTCAACTGCTCCTCGAGATAGGTAGTCCGTGCATCCCGTCCGCGAGGGCGCTGGAAGCCGGGGGTATCTTTCAATACATGGTGACCCTCGGCTCCCATCATCTTAGTGCGGTAACGACTACCTCTAGGAGGGTAGACGGTACCTCACACCCTAGCGCGAATATAAGGATCGGCCTGATCGATCTGTCCAATGGAAGAATCGAGGTCAGTCTCCGCTAAGTCCGGATACTGCTCCCGAGCAATCTCAGCAAGCATCCTCTGAGACTCCTCCCGCACACGCTCCTAAGTTAATATGAAAATTAATATTTCAATATCAATAAAAGTATGATACAAAGGCATTTATTTTATTACTAAAATAAAATAAAAAAAGACTTACATGCTCCTCGGGACGGTTCGGAAATGCTTTCTCAGTCACGTAGGCAAATGCATCCAACGAATCAGAAGAAATGGCCTCGGCGCAACTCGCTAACGACCGGGAACCCAGATCGTGATGGTCGGACTCAAGACGATTGGTCGTGTTGGTCAAGCTAGTCGCCTTCAAAAAAATATTATTTAGAATCGAGTTTATATTTAGAATTCAAAAAAAATAAAAACTGAAATATTATGGCTATATGACGCCGCAGCGTCAGAAGACATCACCGGCCGGCCGTGTCTGTCTAGAGGAATCTCATAACGGCCATGCTTACTTACGTATTTAGTCGAGCGCTGCACTTTGCTGGGCCACGAGTCTTCTTCTTTTTCTTCTCCTCCTCGACTACATTTTTCCCCTTCTCCTTCTCCCTCTCTATCTCCTCATACAGTTTCGTCTTCGAAACCCGACAACTGCGCCAAAACATGTTGTCTGGCCAGGACTCATATACGTATGCCTCGTCAGGGCTAATCAATCGAACGGGAACTCGGGCTCCCGACTCATCGACCTCCGGAATAGTCGGAACCATCGGAGGCATGAATAGAGTCGGCGGCGGACCGTGGGGCACCGCGGACGAGGAACTCCGTACATCTCCTGATGTGTGAGGGCTAGACGTGGGTCGGTGGATGGGAGGCATACGAGTCTCCGGCTGCGAGGGGGTCGGACGTGGTGTCTGAAAGGATAAACGCCACGCTAGTGCAGCGGGCTCATCTGTCGCCCTATAAAAGTCGTCAGCGTTCATGCCGGTAGCTTCTAGTATCTGGCGGGCACGAACGCTGCTCTGAGATATGTATAGTGTACCGGGATCCGCCTTACTAGAGGCTGCGGAACTCCCCCCGAATCGGGAGAGGTCGACTTTGTCGACTTCTTCCCCAACGCTTTCTTTATTCTATCCATAATCTAAACAAATAAATCAAATTAACAACTCAACACAACAGTAATTATCAATGCCATACCACGTTAATCTTTCGATTAACGCCGGCTATAAAATTCCTTCCTCCTCAAACAAATTCATCAAATATTTCTAAACAAATTCATCTAATCTAAACAAATTCATCAACTAAACAATTCAACACAACAGTAATTATCAATACCATACCACGTTAATCTTTCGATTAACGCCGGCTATACAATCCCTTCCTCCTCAAACAAATTCATCATATTCGCAACTCATTAAACACAAAATATTGAAAATACTAAATTCATCAAATATTGCATCACAACTCATTAAATATTTTATCTAATTCATCACATAATCTAAACAAATTCATCAAACAAATACAATAAATTCAACAAACAAAATAAAAAAAAGGACAAGGGTTACCGCGGCCGGGCTGGAGGGCGACTGGCGGAGCGGAGGGCGACGTGCTGGAGGGCGACGGGCGGAGCGGAGGGCGATGGGCGGAGGGCGACGGGATGGAGGGCGACGGGCGGAGGGCGTCGGGCGGGCGGGCGGGCGACGGGACCGGGCCAGTGGGCGAGGGATGGCGGGCCGAGGGTCGGACGATCGGCTAAACCAGAAGATTGGGCGACGGGTGACGATCGACGGGCGAATGGCTAAGCGGGCAGAAGAAGAAAATAAGAAAAGGGAGGTACGAGAAACGTATAAAAGGTGGAGGTTTAGCCGACAACAATATCTACGTCGTCGGCTAAAGTTTTAAAAAAAAAAAATAATACTTTAGCCGACGACATATATGACGGTCGTCGACTAAACCCGAAAGTGACCCGACCGTGTTAGACAACACGGTCGGGCAGGCAAACAGCTTTGTTTTCACTGGCGGGTGCGACACGGGTCGTGTTGATGGACACGGTCGGGTTTAGCCGACGACCTTCTTATAAGTCGTCGGCTAAAGTTCAATTTTTTTAAAAAGACTTTAGCCGACGACGTTGATCTTGTCGTCGGCTAAACCCCATGTTTTTTTTATAATATTATTGATATTATATTAATGTTATGATTATGATTATTATTATTACTATTTTTTTTAATTATATTTAACAAATAAAAATATAGATCTACTAAATTTATGGCTCATAGTTTGAGTCATCACTACATCTGTCTCATTATCTCGAGTTGATATCCGCAACATATGCCTCAAGTCGTCCACATTATCATCATCGGAATTTTCAAGTAATTCGCTTGTATCAACGTCAACGCATTCGCGAGCATCACCACGAAGTCGGATGACTCGTCCTTCAGAACATTATTCATTGTAATTGTCGTTGATGGTGGAATATTTGTGCATTTGGCTCTTGATAAGCATCATCGTCATCGCACTGTTGTTTCTCCCAAAGGTAGCAAAGACTAAAAATATTCCTCGTTGTCACAACATTCACTACCTTCCATGTGCCTTTCTTCACCAAGTCGTCCAAATAATACACCGACTTTGCTGATGTAGCAAATACAAAAAGATCACTTTCATACCATGAAGTGGAAGTGTCAACAGATAACAGCCCGTAGTCGTCTTGCATATCGGTTCCAAGACTGGTGTCGTACTATCGACACTTAAACAAGTAAATTGTCATGCCTTCCCCGTAAATTAGTTCTACCACTTCCAAAAGAACACCGTAATATCCACCATCTATCATAACCCCAGAATTTTGACATCTTCTTTTTTGATCTCTCCCAAGGCATACGAATGTGACACCGTTGACTTTGGCCATCGAATAAATTCTTGACATAACCGGCTTCATAGAAAGAAGCATAAGTTCACACGACCAGTTAGGGTGTCCGTCATCTTGTATGTGTGTCATCTGTCGTAAATAAACTTTTTATGTAAAAAAATATCTTAAGTCCAAAATGCAATAGCAATTTAATGTATACGTACCCATTCTCCAAAATAGTCGGTAAAAGTGTCATTGTGGAATCTAGTGTCACCTCGCACCATATCGCATGACAAGTGGATGTCTTTCCAAGATCAACTTCGACAATTGAGCAATATCCACCAATGTGCAATTCGTGACTGTGACGGGTCTAATTGTCTTCCGTGCAACCTACCATAGACGTCAACCTCAAATGGATATGATAGAAAGATTGAATTGTATTTTATCTGCTGGAATAGAGCGGAAGGGGGATCAAGTTGCCCAAATACAACTTGATATGCGTAATACACTCCGACGCAAGGTAAGATTCGCAATGCATCCTTCTCAGTGCGAGACTTATCGCCACGAGTCTTTGTAATCACCGAGTTGCCTTTCAACCGGTACATCCACGTGTAGTGCCTTTGGACCAGCTGACCAATAACCGCCCGGGAAGGTGGATCATGAGGTGAGGCATGAGGTCAAAAAAGTTTGGAGGAAATATTCGCTCAAACTTGCACAAGATATAGATGATCTCATCTTGCATTTTACGCAAATCGATCTCTTGACTTCTCTCGTACATAGTTTCGAAAAATCTTGACAATGCAACACACGGCTCGACCAATTGCTTTGGTAAGTACGGTTAAATACCGGAAATAGGCGTTGAGTAGGATATGACAATCATGACTCTTCAAACCAGCTTAACTTGTTCTCCCCGAAATTAACACATCTTCCTATATTTCCAAAGATACCCTGTAGGATACCTAGCGCCTTTATCCAAAGAAATATCTCGGTTCTGCTTCACAGTTGATGGTGTAAGTCGCCTTAGGCATTTTTGTTTTCCCTTGACAGTTTTCAACCACAAATGTTTTCTTATGCTCATTTCTTCCAAACCTTTGCGTGCTTTTGGCCTGTCTTTGGTCTTTCCATCCCAACCTAAGGTTGTCCCAACCACACTTTCGCAAACATTCTTTTCAATGTGCATGACATCCAAGAAGTTCCTTATCGCACTTGGACCAAGAAGGCAATTCCTGAATATACTTTTGTGCGACCAATACTTATACCTGTCGGGCCTTTCAGGGGTTGCTGCAAGCACATCAGGATGGTTGCTAAGCTGACCAAAATCGTACTCATTAAGAATTGATAGTATTTCATCACCTGTCCACTGTCGTGGTGGCTCGCCCATTTCTACAGTGCCATCAAATGCTGCAGCATCCATACGCCACTCATGTTCCCTGTCAAGCCATATCCGATGACGCATTCGGATAACTTTCCTACAGTGGTACCTAGCACAATCTGCATTCAAACACACTGGACAACCTCTATATCCGCTAATAACAGATCCAGACAGCATTCCATATGCAGGAAAATCACTAATAGTGCCGATACACATGGCGTGCAAGTAGAACGTCTCGGACGAATAACTGTCGTACGTGGGATGACCTTGCTCCCACAACAATTTCAGCTCCTCTATCAAAGGTCTCATATACACATCGATACACTTTCCCGGATATCCCGGCCCCGGGACTAACAAGGTCAACATATTATACTCCTTCCGCATACACATCCACGGAGGAAGATTGTAAGGAATCACTACAACAGGCCATATGGTATATGAAAGACTCATGCTACCAAAAGGGTTGAAACCATCAGATGCAATCCCGAGCCTCACATTTCGGATATCTGAAGAAAAATTCGGATACTCCCTATCTATATGCTTCCACACTTCTCCATCTGAAGGGTGTATCATAGTATCCCTGTCATTAGTGCGCGGCTCGGCATGCCATCTCATTGCTTTTGCCGTGTGAGGAGACATAAAAAGCCGTTCCAACCTGTCCTTCAATAGAAAATACCAAAGTACCTTCACCGGTTTCTCTTTTCCAGAAGGAGTGATCATATATCTCTCTGTATCACATACAGGACATCTCGTGAGGTCTTGATTAGGATGCCCCCAGAATAGAACACAATCATACATGCACACGTGGATCTTAATGTAGGAAAGACCAAGATCTTTCAAAATTCGTCTCATTTTTGAATATGTATTAGGAAGATGATGACCCTGTGGAAGCATATTACTCGTAAGCTCCAAGTAATCATCTACAGACTTGATGGATGATTTGTTTTCCACCTTTAATCTCATCGTTTCCATGACACAATCAAGAACAGTCATGTTACACCCAGGTATAGAGGGGTCATTGGAGTTGAATTAGCTTATCAGACTGTCAAGCCCAGCAGTATTGCAAGGCAACGGTCTACGGGGTCGTGGGATTTGCTCAGTTGGTACAAACATCTCGGAAAAACCAAACACATCATCAATCAACCTCCTCTTCGGATCGGTGAACCCGCTGTTACCACCAAATTGTCCGTGATCATACGGAATAACAGAATTCGGTGCTTCACCGTGGTATATCCAACATGTATATTTACTCCAAAAACCATTCTTCTTTAGGTGTTCCCAGACCTCATCAAATGGAAAACGAAACATATCACTGCGACATCTACATTTATTACATGGACAGTAGTGCAACGTATTACCACTGTCGTGCTCTTTTACAAATCTCATAAACTGCTTCATCCCATCCATTACACTTGGATCCCATTTTCGTAACCCAATCCAACTCTTATCCATCCTGAAAATGTATACATTTTCCAATATTAATCCAACTAACTAATATTGTTCAATTTATAAATGAAATCACAACAAACAATTAATCATAATGATTATCTTCATAAAACTTAATCGTTTTACATAAAAGCTATCGAATGTAACATGAATAATACAAAGTTTCGAAATCACAATAAAAAATACAATAAAATACATACCTTAATCGAAATGGTAATTATAACAACCGATAGAAACCTTCGGCACTCCAATAGCACAACTCAAAGTAGCAACTAACAAGCTTTTTTCGAATAATTGAAAGAATCGAATAGAAATTTTTTCGGGAATAATTGAAAGATTGGGTTGGTGTTCCCGAACTATAAATAATTTTCACTTGAGGTTTAAATGACCACCTAGATCTAGGTCGTCTAAAGTATATTATTTTTTTTTGTGGAGTTTAGCCGACGACCTAGATCTAGGTCGTCTAAACCATTACATTATTATTTTTTTTCTAAAGAGTTTAGACGACCTCGATATAGGTCGTCGGCTAAAGTATATTATTGTTTTTTTAAAAAAGTTTTTAGTCGCGATCTAGATCCGCATCGTCACTAAACCCTTACAATATTATTTTTCTAGAAGGAGTTTAACCACCTAGATCTAGGTCGTCTACAAAGTAAATTAATTTTTTTGTGGGTTTAGCCGACGACCGAGATCTAGGTCGTCGGCTAAACCCTTACAATATTTTTTTTTTTCTAAGGAGTTTAGTCACGACCTAGATCTAGGTCGTCGGCTAAAGTAAATTTTTTTTTTTTTAAAAGGGTTTGACGACCTAGATCTAGGTCGTCGGCTAAACCATTACATTATTATTTTTTTCGGAAGGAGTTTAGCCGACGACCTACGTCTAGGTCGTCACAAAGTAAATTATTTTTTTTTTTTTTAAAAAGGGTTTAGCCGACGACCTAGATCTCGATCGTCGGCTAAACCATTAGATTAGTATTTTTTCTAAGGAGTTTAGTGACGACCTAGATCTAGGTCGTCACTAAAGTATATTTTTTTTTCGGCTAAACGTTGTGACGGTCGTCGGCTAAATCTCTTTAATATAGCCGACGACTATTTCGAGCTTTAGCCGACGACCTCCACCAAGTCGTCGGCTAAAACCCTTTAGCCGACGGTGTTTTGAGTCGTCGGCTAAAGTGCGAAGTTTAGCCGACGACACTTTATAGTCGTCGGCCGTTTTTTTTCGGGTCGTCGGCTAAAGTACTTTTTTTGGTAGTGTAGAGCTAATGCAAGGCAAGAGGATGCAATGGTTGTCTGACGTTGCATTAGAGCTAATGCAATATAAAATGACCCCTATTGCAACAAAATTTAATGTTGCTTTAGACTTCAAATGTAGTAGTGATAATTTCATATCCACAAATATTTACATTTTTTAAGTGCATTTAATGATGATAGAGACTTAATGCGGGAGACAACTGCAGCATGCATAACATTAATGAAGGCTAAAGAATGTTTGAAGCATTTAATGATGACACGGTTGATTATCATCCCATCAACGGGCCAATGGTTATATTTATAACATATCTATTTCTAAGGTTATAAAATCCAACTAGATCACTTCCTAAGATACTTGTCATTTTTATAACTCCTACAATCTAAAGAGCAAGCTAACTCTCTTCAGCCTACACTGAAGTTCTACAATGAACAGATTGATAAAGTCCTCAACGAAGTGAACTTTACACTATAGCCAAGAGTCTTAAAGCCAACAGCAGCTGTTTGATAATTGTTCTATCTTTACGTACGTTGAGAGGTAGCCATGTGTGGACTAGCAAAGCAAGCTCATCCCGACATGTATGTAACAAATAAAACTTAGAAGAATCGAACTTCTAATCTGTATGAGAAGAATACAGAGTTCAGACATCCTACTATCAATATGTATGAACGACCCAAGCTGAAGTCAAAGGTATCAACTTGTGTGAACTATATAACTTGAGGTGATGAGTTAAAACCGAGACAGTTGTGAATGCATTTGATTTTAATAGACGACCCTCCTGAGTGGAGACCATGTGGATGTAGAGGATATTGCTTGAACCACGTTAAGTACTATGTCAATTATTTGCTTATTTATTTCAACAAACTTCATGTGATTTAAATACTTACATACTCTGAAAATCCTATAAGCACCAAGCATAAAAGAGCATATTTAGTTGTTGTGATCACATCAACGTACTTGAAAAAGACCGGCGGTGCAATTATTCTCGAAAAAGAGTACAACTCATTCACCCATGTAAGCTGTCATTTAAGTATATCGTGGCCAACAAAAATATTCTTTACATTTTTATGGGATTTCAATATATTTGTAATTTCTTTTATGATTCAGTTAATTTAGTAGATATTAATGCTGAAGCTAATTCAATTATATGTGATAAAAATGTAAGTAATATAATGGGGTAACTTGATAATAACATTATATAGATTTTAAAGATTAAAAATGATGATTATCCACTTTTACATTTTTTTGTATCTTGAAACTCTAAAATATAAACATTATTATACAGATCATTGTTACTTATGTAGGTAATATGTTGTATCCATTATAATGTAATAAAAGTCAAGATTAAATAAATAAAAAATGAATATTATGGATTGCTTTTTTTTTTTTAAAATTAAAATTAGTGCAACTCCGAACGAGAGACTGTGCAACACAAACAGTCAACTATAAAGGGTTGGTGGGATAGCGTAGTACTACTATTTTTCTCATCAAGCTTCCATACATAGTTAAAACATTTAAGAAAATGGAGTGCTCATCACTTCGTAAACTTCTGCTTATTGCAATATTACCAATGTTTTCTTCTTTTTCATCATCCAGTACAAAGCACTTTCAGTTCAATGTAAGCTATACATATATAAAAGAACAAGGCCGTGTATCTCTCCCAAAAACACACACACACACACACACACACGGACAGATTTTGGCTTCAATTAAAGATTTTTTTTTTTTAAATTATCTTATCAACTGCCTTGCAAGTCACGTACTGAGACGGAAAGAGATGTAAGTGGTAATAATAAAACTGAAATAATGTAGATCAAGTGGAAGACTGTAACAAGACTTTGCCATACAAAAGCAGTTTTGACTGTAAACGGGATGTATCCAGGGCCAACCATTGCGGTGCATGAAGGGGATAATGTCCAAGTAATAGTCACTAACCAGGATGCCAGAAACACTACCATACATTGGTGAGTATATACGAGTGTATATATATTATTATTTTGGATGTTTAATTAAAGGCAAAATAGTTCTACTAGAGAATAAAGTTTGTTATTTTTATCACTTAAGAGAATAAAGTTTTAAGTGTTTCAAACAAGGGATTAAAGTATAACACGTTTCACCCGTTAGGGACTCCGTTAGTTTGGTCCCGTTAAGTTTTAACGGATTGATGACATGGCTGTTAAGTGTCACGTGTCAGCATTTTATTGGTTGGTAATAATAAAATAATAATAAAAAAATTCAGTTTTTTGTAATAATAATAAATAATAACAAAAAATATAGAAGTCTAGAAAAATATAAAAAAATAAAAAATCTGTATTTTTTAGAAAAATTGAAACTTTATTTTTTTTTTAAAAAAAATCTAGAATAATAATATTAAAATCTAATGCTTTTATTTAAAGTTAAAAATAAAAAATATTTGGATCCGATTTATAATTAACCTTTATTTTGTTTTTTTAGATTTTTTTGTAAAATAATATTTATTTATGAAAAATAATATCTCAATTTTAAAAAAAAGTTTGTGAAATAGATCCAAATTTTTTAATTTTTTATTTTTTATTTTCGAATTTTAAATGAAAACATCCGATTTTAAGTACTACTATTCCAGATTTTTTTAAAAAATTTGAGAAAAAAATAAAGTTTCATTTTAAAAAATCCAGATTTTTTTTTTCTTTTTTATATTTGTTTAGACTTTTATATTTTTATTATTATTTTATTATTATTACAAAAATCTGAAATTTTTTATTATATTTTTAATTTTATTTTTAACTTTAAGTAAATGCATTAGATTTTTAATATTAATATTCCAAATTTTTTTTAAAAAAAATAAAGTTTCAATTTTTCTAAAAAATACAGATTTTTTTATTTTTTATATTTTTTTAGAATTTTATATTTTTTGTTATTATTTTATTATTACAAAAAACTGAAAATTTTTGTTATTATTTTATTATTTACCGACCAATAAAATGCTGACACGTGGCACTTAACGGCCATGTCATCAATCCGTTAAAATTTAACGGAACCAAACTAACGGAGTCCCAAACGGGTGAAACGAGTTAAATTTTAGTCCCTTGTTTGAAACACTTAAAACTTTAGTCTCTTAAGTGATAAAAATGGCAAACTTCAATCCCTAGTAGAGCTATTTTGCCTTAATTAAATTCCTTAATTTTGTTTTTCTTCCTAATTTAAAATTAGGTCATGATCTTGATTACCAATTTTCTTTTTCTTCTTTATGATATATTTTCGGTGGGGGAAGCTTAAAGAAAGTGAAACAGTACTCGAACAGTATGTTCATTCTTAGAATCATAAGTAATATGATCACCATATTATCATATTCTCCCTCCATTTCATATTAAGTGATGCTTTATCTTTTTGATATAAGATCATTTGAGGACCAAACTTTTTTTACATACCAAGGGATTAATCTCCACCCTTCATCTTCCCTTCATCTTTATTTGATCTAATGAATGAGATTAATCCCAACAATTTAAAACACCCACTTTCATCATTTTTTTTCAAATATCAATATCTTTCAAACCGTTAATCGTTAAGTCAAAAATATATTGTTATGACGAAGATTTAATTATCTTTCTATAGATAGGCACTTTGATATACTTTGACAATTTTTTTCCGCTTTTCACGTTTTTTTCAAAAAATCATATGTGATATATCAGATATGATATTACATATCACATATGATATGTAATATCATATCATATATGATATTATATATCATATATGATATATCACATATGATATTTTCGGCCACGAAAAAAAACGTGAAAAAAATGAAAAAAAAAATTTTGTCGAAAATATATCAAAGTGCCTGTCTATAGAAAGATAATTAAATGCTCGTCGCGATGGTGTAATTATTTTCGCTTAACGATTAACGGTTTAAGAGATATTTAAATTATAAAAAATGTGTGAAATATTAAATGCTTTTAATCTCAACCATTGATTTCTTTTTGGATGGATGGTGGGGATGAGTCCCTTGGTATGTAAGAAAAGTTTGGTATTTAATATAACTCTACTCCTTTTTCAGGTGGAACTTTTACTAGAGATTATTTCACATAATACAACTATAAAATTTATAAAAAAATTATACTGTTAGATTTCCACTAACAAAACTTTTTATAAAATATAATTTTTAATAATTTTATCTTTATATTTTGGGAGATAGTTTACGATTAAAGTTCAATCTGAGAAAATCAGATTATCATTTAGGGAAAATTCTACAAAAATCAATATACTTTGCATTTTTTCGGATTAACCACCGAAAGAATTATTTTCTATGTCAACCACCGAAAGTTTATTTTTATTTTTAAAAAAACACCCTAACCCGGAATAAGAGGTTTTCCAAGTTACAAAGTTGTGGCATTTTTTAATTAAAAATAATAATTATATGGCAATTTTTATTAAAAATAATAACTACATGGCATTTTTAATTAAAAAATTTCTAGTTAAGTGTCTTTTAGGCCAAATTTCATGGAAACCACTATACTTTGGGTTGGTCAGTTCATATATTCCAATTAAATGAACAATATATTGTAACAATTATAAAATCATCCTTCGTTCTATGAATAATCAAACGATGATATCAAATTCAAATTTTATAAATCATTTCCTGCTTCGGTTTCAAAAAATGATTTCAAAAGTCGCTTCGATATTAGGAAATCGGTTCTGAGTGGCTTTTGGGTTTTTCAGAGGTTTAGAAGAAAGACGAACGTAGTGTGTGGGGTTCTAGGAATTTTCAAACGTAAAACCACTCAATTATTATTTTTAGCTTAACAGCCACTTAATTAATAATTTCTTTAATTAAAAATTCCACATTATTATTATTTATATGAGAAAAGCCATATCAGCTTTTTTTAACCTGGAAAACCTGTGATACCCGGTAAATATAGTTTTTTTTAAAAAATAAAAATAAACTTTCAATGGTTCACATACAAAAACATTCTTCCAGTGGTTAATCCGAAGAAATTGTAAAATATAGTAATTTTTACAGAATTTTCCCTATCATTTATTATGAAATTGATTGAGTATATATTTATATAGTTGGGTTTATATAGGAACATATCACTAGGTAGAAATGCGAATCTTTTTACAATTACGAGATCTTAAACTATAATGGTTATAATTAATTCTATAAAATTGATGAAATTAATTGGAACTAAACATGCGTGCATGTCACTAAAAGTGAAGCCAATAGGATTGACGTGAAAGTTTTCTTCTTTATCTTCGCATATTTGAAGTTAATGTGTGAAGTTAAAGAAATTAAAGGTAAAGAAATTTTAATTTCAATGTTTGATCGTGTGAAGGTAAAGCATTAAACTTTACCGTCAATCATGTGAAGCTAAAACAAACGCTGAACAAATAACCTAATTAAATTAACTTCACATGGGTGAAGCTAAAGCGAACGAGGAGAATATTATTTTTTAAGCTTTGGCGTCATATGTGACACCAAAGATAGTCCAACAATTTTAAATATGATATCTTTGGTGTCACATATCTGTCGCCAAAGATTGTCCATTAATTTTAAATAATATATCTTTAGCATCATAGTCGTGTCGCCAAATTTTGCCCAACAATTTTAAATGAAATATATTTGGCGTCACATATGTGTCGCCAAAGTATATCCAGCAAATTTAAATACAGTTATTATAATCTTTTTTTTCAGCCATATTATGTGACGCTAAAGATCATCGTTTAAACTAAAAGAATTATCCAGAAAGAATTTTTGGTTAATTTCAGGTATATATATATAATCAGAAATATCTTTTAAATATATTTTTTTGTTGTAATTAGAAAATTTGCCAAAAACTACACTTCTAATTATTATTAAAAAATAACTATATTATACTAAAAAGATATTTATTTAATTAGAAAATAAATATCCTCATTTTTTGTAAAAATTGATTATAAAAAAGAATAAATCATATCATGTTATGTTCCAATAATATTAATATTTTAATTCACTTATATTTGTATAAATAAAATCCTGCAAAAGAAAGAAAAAACAAAAATATTAATAAGTTAGTTGAAACAAAAAATAATATAAGTAAAATTATTAACAAAATTAAAAATAACTTAGAAATTACCTTGAAGATTGAGAGATGAAAGTTGAAAAATTGAGATGAAATGTGGATTAGAATTTTGGAATGAAGGAATGTTTGTAGTGATTGTAACACCCCCTCAAAGGTGGCTATCACAGTGTCGTAGACCCATACTGGGACCCACCAAACGATACCAAAATATAAATTAATCATGTCATACTTTGTGATACCGAACCACAAAACAATAATCCTTACTCCGATCGGGAGTTTACAAATAGTACGGCTGTTAGTCTTAAAATACACAGGATCCAAATACGAGTATAGACCATATGAAGATGGAATATACTTAAATAATAGTACAATCGACAACAGTTTAACTGAAATGGAGAAGTAATATTACACGATTTAAGCACAACCAGACAACAAAAGACTTTGGGCCCCCCGAATTAGTATCCTTCAAACCTTTCACTGTCACCGTGCACTTCCCGTGCCTTGCCCTTGCCCCGACCTAAAATACAACACAAGTATTTCTCTTAAAAACATAGGGTCAGATATACATGATAATAATTCTCAAGACATTATACAAATCACATATACTGGATCTCACGGAAACATCCCGACTATTGAACATACCCCTCGGGCGTATGAACAATCGGTCACAAACCGTCGAACATATCCAATCATACATGGACTATGAACGACCAATCAACATAGCTCAAGATGGACATCACAGTATGCCCGATTCGGGAATGTGTCCGTGCACATGTCCACCCCATATACGGAATCCAGAATATACGTGTGACGATGTACCTAATTAGCCTAACGAACTACGTCTCGTGTGCACAGTCCAATACGGAAACAACGTATGACTATATGTGACTGGCTAAAAATCCTGCACAATAACCAATCGGCACGCAGATATGATTCCAAATGTGTCACGAGACAACATGACAACGAATTCAATAGATTATGTATCCAAGTAAGGATCAAGAAACTCACCGAAGTGACAATAAAATCAACGAGATCAATGATTCAAAGGTTATGAACTTGGGAGTGCAATACCACAGTGAAAACGAAAATATCATCAAGAACAACATCACAATACGAATCACAGATTCATAAGTATTTTATATACACGAAACATATAATGTTCACAAGAATTCAATCATCATTATCACCATGCAAGATAACTTGCCTCAATTCCATAGACGAAAGATAGTCCTTCTCCAAATGATCGCACGGACAGTATCCTCGACTAAGTACTCTCTCGAAAGCAACCTTGAATGCAATGTAATTAATTCAACAATACATTCACACAATCTTGATATCAAGTCGTAGGAAATGACACCCGAAACCTATCCGAAATAATTTATTCTATCCCAAAGAACGTTGTATCGACTATTGATGTATCTCTATGTATCTGATTCGTTTTTAACAATCGGATTATCCGCTAAAAATGTCCTAATACCCTTGTTATTATTATGAGCAAGTTTACTTAAACAACTTCAATTAACCACTTCAATATGTTTATTATTTCCATAACTTGTAATAAACATTTTGAAAATATCACCAACCTTCTTACATAAAGCTTTAGACAGCCCAATTCATCAATTTATCAAGCTCAGCATAAATGTATCAAATTATGAGTGTATTTACATAATTCACGATCATTCCTCAAGGATTAACTACACCTCTTCTTCAAGACATGATTAGATTCTAAAATCTCTAAGCATCAAGAGAATCCTAATCATATAAGTTCCAATTATCATGTTCACTATCAGGTTCTAGACATAAACAACCATAACTAAGTTATCTTACAACCTTACAAACATTCAAGAATTGATACCAACAATATTGTCATGTTTTTCACTTTAGTTTGATCAAATGTTCACTAATCATTAGGTTATACCAGTTTAATCTAACATTATAAGAAGTACTCTTAACTAATATCATCAAAAGCATGGAATCAGCAAGAGTTTAAGATAACTAATCTCAAGAAAAGAAGAATAACACCAAGACTATCAAGAACACACTCCAAGCTTCCAAACAATCTGATTCAATCAAAAATGCAAGCTCCAAGATAAGATTGAAGGGAGCAGAATCAGTCTAGGAGGCACAGGGATGGAAACTAGAAGGGAAAATCAAAGTTGGAACGTGCAAATGAAAGACACAAGCTATCTTTTATAAACTGCACAATCTGTTACGTGCGTTATAGCATGAAGCTAACGTACATTAATCACTTTACGTACGCTACACCTAGGATGTTACGTACGTAATCTGCCTCCAGAGGCTACTGCCTCAAAACACTAACCTTATTACGTACGTTATAGCCTCAGCATTACGTACGTAATACATCAACTTGGCTGCCTCGAAAGGGCCAAATATCCGGATCATGTCTGCACCCCCCCCCCCCCCATGCCGAAAGTTGAGATCGGATAAGATTCCAAGCATTACGTACGTAACCAGTACCTCATTGCGTATGTAGCCAATGCATTAGCATACGTTAAGTTAAATCTTAACGTACGTGAAACACAGAAAACCTAACCCAAAATGTAATAATCTACACAACGTCAAGCAGTCAACCACAATGCGAATGACAGTTATAATCAAATATATTCTGGTATATCCTGACATCGAAAAACATTAAACTAAATGTAACATTATTACAACGATACTTAAATTATCCGAATAATACAACCGTAGATAAAAAAATTTACTGTCGGATATTACATACTCCCCCCTTAAAAGGAGTTTCGTCCTCGAAACTAAGGGGTAAACAACTCGGGATACCTCTCTCACATGCTGCTCTTCATCTCCCACGTAGCCTCCTCGACTCCGTGTCGTGACCACTGAACCTTCATCAGGGGAATCGTCTTGTTCCTCAATTATTTGATCCTCCTCTCAAGTATCTATATGGGACGTTCCTCGTAAGAATGATCATTGGCTATCTCGATCTCTTCGAACTGAAGTACATGGCTCAGATCAGCAACATACTTCCTCAACTGGGAGACATGAAACACGTTATGAATCCAACTCAAAGCTGGTGGCAACGCCAGACGATAGGCCAGATTGCCTACTCGTTCCAAAACCTCAAATGCCCAATATACCTCGGACTCAGCTTGCCTCTCTTCCCAAAACGAAATACACCTCGAGTAGGGTACACCTTCATTAGCACATGGTCATCAACCTCGAACACAAGCGGTCTACGACAGTTGTCTGCATAAGATTTCTGCCGGATTTGAGCCGTTAACAAACGAATCCTAATCCGGGCGATCTTCTCACGGGAGGCTAACAACATTCCAGTTTTATACCCAGAGATTCAAACAGGTCATCCCAACACAAAGGGGACCTACAACGACAGCTATACAATAGGTGCCATCTGAATCGAAGCGTGCCAACTATTATTGTAGTTGAATTCTACCAAAGGTAGTTGGAATTCCCAATCGTCCTTCCAATCAAGAGCACACGCCCTAAACATATCTTCTAGAATTTGGATAGTTCTCTCAGATTGGCCATCGGTTTGAGGATGAAATGCTGTACTGAAGTTCAACTGTATACCCATCGCACGATAAACTGCTTTCCAGAAGTGTGACACGAACCGCCCGTCACGATCCGATATAATACTCTTTGGAGTACCATGCAACCTTACAATTTCTTTAGTGAACAACTGAGACAATATCTCAGGACCCCATGTGTCTTTAATCTCTAAGAAGTGGGCTGATTTGGTCAGACGATCCACAATCACTCAAATGGTATTCATTCCTTGGCGACTCGTCGGTAAGTTGGTGATAAAATCCATCGATATGTCCTCCCATTTCCATTTGGGAATCGGGAGTGGTTTAAGCATACCTGCCGGTCGTTGGTGCTCAATCTTAACCTGCTGACAGGTCAAACATCTTGAAATGAATTCTGGAACTTCTCGTTTCATATTGCCCCACCATTAGCATTGCTTCAAATCCTTGTACATCTTGCTAGACCCCGGGTGAATAGAATAAGGGGTAGCATGAGCCTCTCTCAGAATAGATCTTCTCAACTCTTCGTCCAGTACACATACTCGATTCCTGAAACGTATCATTCTGTTGGTCCCAAGAATGATGAAGATTGTCCCAACTGTACCAACACGAGTCTTTTCTAGCGCGCTTTGTCCTCACTCACGCGCACCTGAGAAACTTCCCAGGGGGTCACCCATCTCATAACTACTCCAGGCCAAACACGCTTAACTTTGGAGTTTCTATGAGATAGATACCAGAAAAGAAGATGCATCTTGTTGGTATGAGTAGTCCAAATCAATTCATTTAACCACTTTCTAGTGCAGATCTCACAGGTCGAATCGCAAGCCGCGCCTCGTGCATTTTTAAGCTAATACAGGCAGGATGCTGACCGAAGCCCAACAATCCCCCTCCCAAGACTGCCAAAGATCTCAGCCCCATAGTCTGGAAACCTCCGCGAACTAGATTTGATCACACAGCCCTCTAGCAGCTGGATTCATTCACACTGTCCTCCAACACTTGACATCAGCATCTGTTCCAGCTCCGTTTACTTCTGCTGCGCCAGTATCTCAATTCCAGCATACTAGATTTGATCACATAGCCCTCCAGCACCTGACAACCTCCACAGCGCCAACATCTTAGTTCCGGCCAACTTGCAACATTTGCTGCATGCCCGCCTCTTAGTTCCAACACTCTGGCAGCCTCCACTGTAGGATACTTCGAGGGAATCCGCACCCGTGACCTGCTCCGATACCAATTGTTGGTCCCAAGAATGATGAAGATTGTCCCCACTGTACCAACACGAGTCTTTTCTAGCGCGCTTTGTCCTCACTCACGCGCACCTGAGAAACTTCCCAAGGGGTCACCCATCTCATAACTACTCCAGGCCAAGCACGCTTAACTTTGGAGTTTCTATGAGATGGATACCAGAAAAGAAGATGCATCTTGTTGGTATGAGTAGTCCAAATCAATTCATTTAACCACTTTCTAGTGCAGATCTCACAGGTCGAATCGCAAGCCGCGCCTCGCGTATTTTTAAGCTAATGCAGGCAGGTTGCTGACCGAAGCCCAACATATTCCATCCTCGTGGATCACAAATCCAGGGGCTTTCCCCTGGGTTACTTCATTATGAACCCGAGATAAGAATGGCTCTGTAATCTGCTTCGATCTGATTTCATCATCAAGGGACGACAAAATCTCAAGCATGCAAAGTTGTCCCTGAACAAGCTGTAGCCAAACTTCAATCTCAGGCCTCATAAGATCTAAATGCAATTCTCTTTGGGCAGTCAGACGGCTAAGAATTTGCTCTTGTACTGTCCTGCGACTCAGGGCGTCGACAACCACATTCGCCTTTCCCGGGTGGTATAGGATCTCGATGTCATAGTCCTTACTCAGCTCTAGCCACCTTCTCTGTCTCATGTTTAAGTCCTTCTGAGTAAAAAATATGCTTCAAACTCTTATGATCAGTAAAAATCTGACAGGTGACTCCATACAAGTAGTGGCGCCAAATCTTCAAAGCAAACACCATGGATGCTAGATCCAAGTCATGGGTTAGATAGTTAACTTCATAGGGTCGCAACTGTCTCGATGCATATGCAATCACCTTCCCATTCTGCATTAATACACATTCAAGGCCCTGTCTTGACGCATCACTATATACCACGAATCCTTCGATCCCTTGAGGTAAGACCAAAAAAGGTGCCGGGAGCAATCGACTCTTGAGTTCATCAAAGCTTCATTGACAAGCTTCTGACCAATTATACTTCTTGTCCTTCCTCAACAGATTAGTCAGTGGTTGAGCGATCTTGGAAAAGCCTTCCACAAATCGTCTATAATATCCTACAATACCAAGGAAACTACGAATTTCCTTCACATTCTTCGGAGGTAATCAATCCCGGATAGACTTCGTCTTTTGTAGGTCCATACTAACCCCTTCAAACGATATAATATGTCCAAGATAAGTAACCTCAGTCATCCAAAACTCGCATTTGGAAAATTTTCCGTAGAGTTGTTCTCGTCTTAGCACATCGAGAACCTGGCGGAGATAGTACTCATGTTCTTAATGGCTATGGGAGTAAATCAAGATGTCATCGATGAACACGACCACGAGATGATCCAGAAAAATTAATGAAAATTCGATTCATCAATTCCATGAATACCGCTGGTGCGTTAGTCAGTCCAAATGGCATTACTACGAACTCATAATGCCCAGAGCGAGTACGAAAAGCTGTCTTCGAGATATCGGACTCCCGAATCCTCAACTGGTGATATCAGGATCTCAAGTCGATCTTAGAAAACACAGCAGCGCCTTGAAGTTGATCCAACAAATCATCAATACGAGGCAATGTATATTTATTCTTGATTGTTACTCTGTTCAGCTCACGGTAGTCAATACATAAACGAAAGGATCCGTCTTTATTTCATACAAATAATACTGGTGCCCCCCAAGGGGATGCACTGGGTCGAACATAACCCTTTTCGGTCAAATCTTCAAGCTGATTCTTCAACTCTTGCATTTGAGTTGGAGTCATGCGATACGGTGCTTTTGAAAGCGGGGACGTACCTGGCTCTAACTCAATGGTAAATTCTACCTCACAATGTGGATGTAAACCCGGTAATTCATCTGGAAACACATCTGCGTAGTCTCGGACTACCAGAATATCGGCCAAATCAATTGATCAATCCACTGATTTGGTCATGTAGCACCAATAATCAATACATCCTTGATTAAGTAGTTTCACTGCTTTCATAGCGCTGATTGATTCGCCCGGAACGGCTGGGATTATCACCATAAAAAATACGCTCGAAGCCATCGTCAGCAGTGATGGTCACCATAAGTATGGCATCATGACGATCCATCCAATCGATACCCAAGATTACATCATCTTTAGGTAAATCAACCACAATTAAATCTGACAACCATTCACGGTTGTTCATACGAATCGGACATTTGTGAACTTCACGATTCCCAACAATTATTCTACCATTGGGTAGACCAATTACATAAGGCTCACAATTGATAACATGATCTAATTATAAACGACTCAAACAAGAAGCAGATATAAAGGAATGTGAAGCACCAGTATAAAAAAGAACACATACGGGCTGAGAGCGAATATCGAGAGTACCTGCAATAATGCTGGCTTCGGGATCATAGGCCTTCTTGATCTCATAGACTCTGGGTTTCGCAGTCCTGGTACCAGATGTATCAGCTTGATTTTCCTGGATCGTCCCTCTGTTCGCCCCGGTAGTCTGATAGGAAGCGGACGAAGGCACACGGTCCTGAACAGAAGACTTAACTGGAGCATGAGAGGCTGCCGGAGTATGCCCTGGTCCACCCCTGCAATAAGGAGCACGATGCCCTGAAATCCCACAAGCATGGCATGCAACGGCCGATTTCTGGAACTTAGAGCTGATGTGCCCCTGATCTCCACAATTATAAAACACAATCGATGAGCTGACCACGCGAGAATGTGATCATGCCGGTTTTGACGCCGCAGAAGGTCGCTCAGAAGGGTTCTGTGCAGATTGGGGTTTCTTGAACCTCACATAGTTACTATTAGCCTGGTTCTGGTTCCTGTACCTCTTATTATTGGACTGTGGTTGCTTCTTGGAAATCTCCTTTGCCGTAAGCTCGTACTCAAGAGCTTTCTCAATGAATTCCGGTAGAGTCATGCAGTGGTGATTCAACAGCTACATTCTCATTCGGAGTTTAAGCCTCTTGAGAAAATATTTGATCTTATCAGCCTCCATTTGGACAATCGACGAGGCAAATGGAAGAAGTGCTTGAAATTTCTCGGCAACAGATAGTACATCATCGTCTTCAGACGGGTCCGGGTTCAACAATTCTGACAGTTTGGACTCACGGAGGGGTCCTGGATAATTACGGTCAGGCATGAGGTTTGTGAATTCCTCCCAAGTACATACACCATCAGCGGGTCTCACTGAAAGCCACCAAGTATGGGCGCTCTTACTGAGGTAGTAAGCTGCCACGAAAACGTGATTCTCCACTAGACAATCAACCATCTCGAACAACTTCTCTAAATGCTTTATCCAGTGTATAATATCAGTAGGCTCAGAGGATCCTTCAATGGTCGGAGGTCGCTGTCGCGATATGTCGCTAATGATCCAGCTCACGATCCCGCCATGCACCAGAAGTGGAGGTTGCTGTCCTTGTTGTTGGCCAGTAGTAGCGGCTCTCTGCATGGTCTCCATCAATTGACCCATCTGGGTCATCATACCCTGCATAACAACATAAGGGTCGACGCGAACATCCTAATGTCGTTCAGCGTGGTGAGATTGGTTTTCAGCAGGCGAGTCACTGCCTGCTGAACTATGTCCCATATTCGAACGGGTATTGGCTCGTGGCTTCAGGATTCGGCCCCTTCTGCGGCCTCGACCCCCCTACCATGGCCTCTCAGGTTTCTTTCCACACTGAAAGAATCAAACAAATAGCATAAGTACAGTTTATGACCGTCTTTGCGACCGATCAAAATTCATGCTAAGTTAATAGCAACAATGCAACTACATATTTAAGAAAATAGTTTATAATGAATTATCGGCACCGCGAGTGCCACACAATATATCATATCGACATCAAGTAGAAATAAAATCAATCACATAATCCGTCCATAATTTTCTCGGAATATCGATTAGATAAATCCCACCATAGATCCTCGAAATATCAAGTTCAATAAAAATATCCATTCCGACATCAATATTATGCCAGTAATTAAATCAGGACTGACAAAGGACATACCGTATTTGGCTCGTAGGGTCAGGCGCTTGCACAGGTCACACATGACGCGAAGGCTTCTTGATACTAGTTCACTTCATAACGACTCTTAAAGAGAAACGACTCTCTGATACCATCTTCTGTAACACCCCCTAAAAGGTGGCTATCACAGTTCCGTTGAACCATACTGGGACCCACCACGCGATACCAAGATATAGATTAATCATGACATACTTTGTGATACCGAACCACAAACCAATAATCCTTATTCCGATCGAGAGATTACAAATAGTACGGCTATTAGCCTTAAAATACACAGGATCCAAATACGAGTATAGACCATATGAAGATGGAATATACTTAAATAATAGTACAATCGACAATAGTTTAAATGAAACGGAGAAGTAATATTAAATGATTTAAGCACAACCGTACAACAAAAGACTTTGGGCCCCCGATATTATCCTTCAAACCCTTCGCCGTCACCGTGCTCTTCTCGTGCCTTGACCTTGCCTCGACCTTAAATACAACACAAGTATATCGCCCAAAACCACAGGGTCAGATATACATGATAATAATTCTCAAGACATTATACAAATCACATATACTGCATCTCAAGGAAACATCCCGACTATTGAACATACCCCTCGGGCGTATGAACAATCAGTCACAAACCGTCAAACATAACCAACCATACATGGACTATGAATGACCAATCAACATGGCTCAAGATGGATCCAGAATATAAGTGTGACAATGTACCTAATTAGCCTTACGAACTACGTCTCGTGTGCATAGTCCAATAAGGAAACATCAATGTATGACTATATGTGTCTGGCTAAAAATCCTACACAATAACCAATCGGCACGCAGATATGATTCCAAATGTGTCACAATACAACATGACAATGAATTCAATAGATTATGTATCCAAGTAAGGATTAATAAACCCACCGAAGTGACAATAAGAATCAACGAGATCAATGATTCAAAGGTGATGAACTTGGGAGTGCAATCCCACAATGAAAACGGAAATATCATCAAGAACAATGTCACAATATGAATTACAGATTCATAAGTATTTCATATACATGAAACGTATAATGTTCACAAGAATTCAATCATCATTATAACCAAGCACGATAACTTGTCTCAATTCCGTAGACGAAAGATAGTCCTTCTCCAAATGATCAAACGAACGGTATCCTCGACTAAGTACTCTCTCGAAAGCAACCTTGAATACAACATAATTCATTTAAAAATACATTCACACCATCTTGATATCAAGCCGTAGGAAACGACACCCGAAACCTATCCGAAATAATTTATTCTATCCCAAAGAACATTTTATCGACTATTGATGTATCTCTATGCATCTGATTTGTTTTTAACAATCGGATTATCTGCTAAAAATGTCCTTCTAATACTCTTGTTATTATTATGAGCAAGATTACTTAAACAACTTCAACTAACCACTTCAATATGTTTAGTATTGCCATAACTTCTAATAAACATTTTGAAAATATCACCAACCTTCTTACATAAAGCTTTAGACAGCCCAATTCATCAATTTATCAAGCCCAACATAAATGTATAAAATCATGAGTGTATTTACATAGTTCACTGTCATTCCTCAAGGATTAACTACACCTCTTCTTCAAGACATAATTAGATTCTAAAATCTCTAAGCATCAAGAGAATCTTAATCTTATAAGTTCCAATTATCATGTTTAATATCAGGTTCTACACATAAACAAACATAACTAAGTTATCTTACAACCTTATAAACATTCAAGAATTGATACCAACAATATTCTCATGTTTTTCACTTTAGTTTGATCAAATGTTCACTAATCATTAGGTTATACCAGTTTAGTCTAACATTATAAGAAGTACTCTTATTAACATTGTAACACCCCAATCTAGGCGGATATTACAGTGCCGTGAATCCCCGACTGGGACCCACCAGGCAATGAAAATGATGAATTAAATAATATAATTGTAGTACCGAACCACATTATATTACCAAGTACTCCGATGAGGAGTTTAAGTACATTACATCAGGACAAAACAGAATACTAGTATATATTTTATATGGAGATAAAATACACCACCCTGAATAAATAAACATCTCAAACGGAATTTGCAGCGGAAAATACAAATGACGGAAATGACTGAAATGACTGAAACAAACGGAATGACTGGGGCCCCCTACTAGTATCACTGGGACTCCTCGCCGTCAACATGCTCTTCCCGTGCCTTTGCCTTTCCGTGACCTAAAAACAAAATCCCCCAACGGGGTCAGTTACACAGAACAACAATCCTCAAGGGTTGAAAATACACAATCATGATTTAACTGAAGTTACGAAATATCCTTAATTATGAATTACGCTGAAGAGGAGTATCATAGTACGCCCGTAATGTCCTGTGCAAGTGTACAAGACGAATGACCGGACACACCCGTCCTTGTACCTAATTAGTCTCATGGAGTTAAGCTTTACCGTGTGCACGGTCCAATGTATCGGTGAACCCAATACATGACCATCGTGTGCCCGACTAAAAATTCCACACAGCCACACCCGGTCACGCAATATGAACCCAGAAGGTCATATGAACGAGAATGACCACACTGAAATCAATGAATAATAATTCGACAAGGCCAAGAATGACTCACCGAGATGAAAATAATAGTGACGTGATTGATAACCCAATGAAATGATTTGGAACCGTCGTTCCTTGTGAATGAAATGATTATTCGACAATTACAAGTCTCAATATGATTAATACCATGATGAATGAGTTATGATTATGAGTAATCAACAACAAAAAGGAATGAGTATCCTTTTAACCGAGTAAGAATTAACTTACGCAACACCGATGAAGAATGTCCGTCCACGAACAACGTCCTAAGTGAAATGTCGGTCGCTCGAACAACCTTGAATAACACAATATACCAAATATTCGATCATTACACGAATCAAATACGATCATCACCGACTCAAACGTCGATACCACAATATTCAACTCGAACATATCGAAACCAACTCCAATATGAGTATTACAAACCATCAAAACACTTCCAATGATATCAATAATCCCATAGGAATCCACAATTCAAGTTTACAACAACAACAATTGGAAAATCCCCAAATTAACCGAAGTCAACCCTAAGGGTTCTTGAAATAATTCCGAAAATAGCCATTAAATCCGTAGGAATACATTTATCCAAGGTAGATAATCCATATCTAATGTATTCCAACAACAATCCAAGCTTACACGAAGAAATCGGAAGGAAAAACCCAAAAATCCGAAATTCTAGATCCAAGAGATTAATACCTTGATTTGATGTTAAGGAGATGATGAAGTGATGATAATCCAACTCAAAGACTTGAATATGATGATAGGTGATAGCAGCTCGAAGAGAACACTCCAAGTCGCCCGAAATCGCCCGAAGTCGTTCCAAAAACGAAGAGAAGTGAGAAATGACGAAACTCAGGCTAACTGTCCCATATATACTTCTTTAGATTAGCGCACGCTATGACTTGCTATTTAGCGTGCGCTAACGAGTTTCATGAACATTCCAGTGAACTCTGGCTTACCCGTTAGCGTACGCTACAACCTGGTAGCGTGCGCTAACTCTATCCCAATAGCGTGAGTTAACTCCAATTGTTAGCGTGCGCTAGCTAAATATCTGATGTTCAGTACTGAAGTCCAGAACCTTCTGTCCTCTGATCTGATCTCGGTAGCGTGCGCTACGACCAACAAGTAGCGTGCGCTACTACACCGCTTGCGTACGCTAAAACTACTCATAGCGTGCACTATGAATTAATCCAGTGCAGTCCAGTAGCCACTGGACTCAACCTGATCCGTCCTTAGCGCGCGCTACACCACATATTAGCGTGCACTACTACAACCCACTAGCGCGCGCTACTTACCACTCGTAGCGTGCGCTACTTATAACTCACCTGCACCCAGCATCTTCCGGATCGCAATGTGGTAACATTATCATGCGCTAATGCTGAGTGGTAGCGTGCGCTACCTGTACTCAATTAGCGCGCGCTAAAAAGAGTACGTAGCGTGCGCTACTCCTCATGCACAGCCCACAACGAAAATGACAATGATGATAAACACGGCACGAAACTCCAATTAGATTAGTGATGAATGACGATTGATACACGATACAATTACTCTGAATGATGGATACAATGATTGAATATGAGTGACAAATGATCATTAATGAGTGAAATTACTGAGTAACAATTACTGAATGATAAATACTGAATGATAATAACTGAATTACAACCGGGTATTACATACACCCCCCCTTAAAAGAGTTTCGTCCCCGAAACTAAGGGTGAAACAACTCGGGATAACTCTCCCGCATACTATCCTCGGTTTCCCAAGTAGCCTCTTCGATTCCGTGCCTAGACCACTGAATCTTAACCAAAGGAATCGTCTTATTCCTCAACTGTTTGATTCGCCGCTCGAAAACTCGTATAGGACGCTCCTCATATGAATGATCATCGGCGATCTCGATTTCGTCAAATTGAAGTATGTGACTCGGGTCGGCAACATACTTTCGCAACTGAGAGATGTGAAACACATTATGAATTCGGCTCAACGCCGGAGGTAAAGCCAATCTATAAGCTAACTCGCCTACTCGATCCAAAATCTCAAACGGTCCAATGAATCTCGGACTCAATTTTCCCCTCTTCCCAAAACGGAACATACCACGACTCGGGGATACCTTGACCAACACGTGGTCACCCGACTCAAACTCTAATGGTCGACGACGGTTATCTGCATATGATTTCTGTCGACTTTGAGCGGTCAACAAACGACTCCTGATCAAGGCTACCTTCTCACGGGCGGCTATAAGCATATCGGGCTCGGTGCCGATTGATTCTGATAAGTCGTCCCAACACAACGAAGATCGACAACGACGACCATACAAGGCCTCGTAAGGTGCCATCTTGGTCGAAGCATGCCAACTATTATTATACGTGAACTCGATCAATGGTAGTTGGGCTTCCCAATCGTCTTTCCAATCGAGGACGCATGCCCTCAACATGTCCTCTAATGTCTGAATAGTCCTCTCTGATTGTCCGTCGGACTGAGGATGAAAAGCGGTACTGAGATTAAGCTGGGTTCCCATAGCACGATGAACAGATTTCCAAAAATGCGACACAAACCATCCGTCACGATCGGAAACGATACTTTTAGGAGTACCGTGCAGTCTCACTATCTCTTTGATGAACAGTTGAGCAAGTCTCTCGGGACCCCACGTCTCCTTGATCTCAAGGAAATGAGCTGATTTAGTTAGGCGGTCCACGATCACCCAGATCGTATTCATGCCACGATGACTCGTCGGCAAACTCGTGATGAAATCCATAGAAATGTCTTCCCACTTCCATTCGGGAATAGGAAGAGGTTTCAGCATACCCACGGCCGATGTTCAATCTTGACTTGTTGACAGGTTAAGCATCTCGAAACAAATTCTGCGACTTCTCGCTTCATATTACTCCACCAGTAATTTTGTTTCAAGTCCTTGTACATCTTGCTAGACCCCGGATGAACAGAATAAGGGGTAGCATGAGCTTCTTTCAAAATCTAGTTTTTCAACTCGTCATTCGCCGGTACGCACAACCGATTCTTAAATCTCAAAAGTCCATCCTCGTGGACCACGAATCCAGGGGCTTTCCCCTAAGCCACATCCTCACGGATGCGCAACAATGATGGGTCTGAACCCTGATTCTCTCTGATTGCCTCCTCAAGTGACGATGAGATCTCCAACATACAAAGCTGTCCCAGAACTCGCTGAAGCCAGACCTCGATCTCGGGTCTAAGGAATTCCTGCTGAAGCTCCTTCTGAACCGTTAAACGAGCAAGCATCTACTCCTGAACGGACTTACGACTCAAGGCGTCGGCGACAATGTTCGCCTTGCCCGGGTGGTAAAGGATCTCGATATCATAATCTTTGATTAATTCCAACCACCGTCTCTGACGCATATTTAACTCCTTCTGAGTAGATATATATTTTAAACTCTTATGATCGGTGAATATCTGACAGGTAACGCCATAAAGGTAATGACGCCAAATCTTCAAAGCGAACACCACGGCTGCTAGCTCCATGTCGTGGGTCAGATAATTAACCTCGTAAGGTCTCAATTGCCGTAAAGCATAGGCAATAACCTTTCCATTCTGCATGAGCACACAACCGAGACCCTGTCCGGACGCATCACTATAAACCACAAATCTTTCCGTCCCCTGCGGCAAGGAAAGTACAGGTGCTGACATTAACCGGCTCTTGAGTTCCTCAAAACTCCGTTGACACGCGTCGGACCACGTGTATTTCTTGTCCTTTCGCAAAAGGTTCGTCAAGGGTTGAGCGATTCTAGAAAATCCTTCCACAAACCGCCGATAATAACCCGCTAATCCGAGGAAACTTCGGATTTCCTTAACATTCTTCGGAGGTAGCCAATCTCGAATAGCCTCCGTCTTCTGAGGATTGACACGAACTCCGTCTGATGAAATTACGTGTCCGAGAAACGTCACTTCGGACATCCAGAACTCACATTTGGAAAACTTCCCATAAAGTTGTTCCCGTCTCAACACGTCGAGCACTTGATGAAGGTGAAACTCGTGTTCCTCTCGGTCACGAGAATAAATCAAAATGTCATCGATGAAGACAACAACAAACTGATCCAAAAAGTCGATGAAAACCCGATTCATTAACTCCATGAATATCGCAGGTGCATTAGTCAATTCAAATGGCATAACCACAAACTCATAATGACCGTAGCGTGTTCGAAACGCCGTCCTCGCGATATCTGACTCTCGAATCCGCAATTGATGATATCCAGATCTTAAGTCGATCTTGGAAAATACTGAAGCTCCCTGAAGTTGATCTAAGAGATCATCAATACGGGGTAAGGGATACTTATTCTTGATTGTCACCCTATTCAACTCCCGATAATCAATACACAAGCGAAAAGAATCGTCCTTCTTCTTGACAAATAACACTGGTGCTCCCCACGGGGACGCACTCGGTCGGATATAGCCTTTCTCGAACAATTCCTCAAGTTGATTCTTCAACTCCTGCATTTCGGTCGGGGCCATTCGGTACGGTGCCTTCGATATCGGGGACGTACCAGGCTCCAACTCGATCGTGAATTCCACATCCCTCTGTGGAGGCAAACCAGGTAACTCGTCTGGAAAAACATCGGCATATTCCCTCACTACCGGAATGTCCGTCAACATTACTGATGATTTCTCGGTTTTGGTCATATAGCACCACTAACCAACACACCCCTGATTGAGTAATCTCACTGCTTTCATCAAATTTATGACCTTACCAGAACAGCCGGGATTACCTCCCTGAAACACACATTCAACCCCATCGTCTGAAATGATAGTGATCATACGCTTACGGACACTAATGATGGCATCATGACGATCCATCCAATCAATACCCAAGATGACGTCGTCCCTCGGCAAATCTACTACGATTAGGTCCGCTGGCCATACACGACCATGAAACTGAATCGGACAATTCTGAATCTCACGATTACCGATAATTCGTCTACCATCAGGTAGGCCAATGACATAAGGCTCACAACTAGCAGCATTACCCAGACGTAGTCTACTCAAACATGACTCGGAAATGAATAAATGCGATGCACCAGTATCAAAAAGGGTACACACAGGTTGAGATAGAATATCGAGTGTACCTGAGATCATTCGGGCCTCGGGATCATCGGTCTTCTTCATCTCATAAATCCGGGGCTTGCTAGTCCCGGCACCGGACGCTCCCGTCTGCTGGCTATAGGCTCCACCTTTAGTCGCTCATGTCGTTTTAAACGACGCTGATTGAGTGGCCTGATTATGAACGGCTGACTGCTTAGGGGCCTGAGATGACGTCTGAGTAGGTTTGGAGTCCCTACGGCAAAAACGGGCCTTATGCCCAACAATCCCACAATTATGACACGTGATAGTCTGTCTCAGACACTTGGTACTGAGGTGACCAAGATCCCCACAGTTAAAACAGGTGATGGCCGAACTGGCCGCTCGAGACTGAGATTCCGCGGGTTTAGACGTCACAGGAGGTCGCTCAGAAAAAGCAGAGCCCGCACGAGGTTTCTTGAAGCTTGTATGACCGCCTTCAGACTGATTACGATTCTTCGATTTCTTGCTAGCAGACGAAGGTTGCTGCTTAGCAATTTCCTTAGCAGTAAGCTCATAAGTGAGAGCTTTCTCGATGAATTCGGCCAACTTGGTGCAATTATGATTAAGCAACTGAAGTCTCATATGGGGTTTCAACCTCTTGCTGAAATACTTGATTTTATCTGTTTCTGAATGAATGATGGATGAGGCGAAAGGGAGAAGTTCCTGAAATTTCTCGGCAATGGCGAGAACATCCTCGTCTGCTGAGGGGTCGGGTGTGAGTAATTCTGACAGCTTAGCCTCTCTGAGTGGGGCCGAATAATACCTCTCCATCATGAGAGTCTTGAACTGATCCCAAGTACATGATCCTTCGGTGGGTTTCAACAATAACCACCAAGAATGAGCGCTCTTACCCAGGTAGTAAGCCGCAACTGAAACCTTATGTCCTTCGGGACACTCTACCATTGCAAATAGCTTCTCGAAATGTTCGAGCCAATGAACAATATCCGCCGGCTCAGATGAGCCATCAAAAGTAGGTGGCCTCTGGCGAGAGATGTCGCCGATGATACTGCTCACATTCCTCTCTTGCCTCTGAGGTGGCAGCGGAGGAGCCTGTTGATTTTGATTGACTGAGTTGTGCATCGTCTCCATAAGTTGTGCCATCTGCGTCATTTGGGCCATCAAGCCCTGCATAAAAGCAAGTGGGTCAACTCGAACACCTTCTGACTGAGCCGTGTCCCGGGTACGACTCCCCGATAGCGAAAGATCACGTCCAGGTGAATGAGTGGCAGCATCGCTGCTCGATGAATTAGCATTATTCCTCGCATTCGCACGTGTATTCACACGAGCTCTCGGAATTCGGCCCGCTCCGCGGCCTCGTCCTCCACGTCCGCTTCTTGCCCTCTCCATACTGAAGTAGGAAAGTCACATGATGATTATATTTTCCGTATGAATATCACGTGATGATTATGACATGAGATGATGAAATGAGCATATACGCTCTAATACGGTGATTACATGAATGACAATCTGAGGTGACATGATTAGCTGATGAAATTATTGAAATGATTATCTTGAACGAATTAACAAGATTAATGATATGATCTTCCCGATCAACAACCGAGCAATGAAATGAATTGAGTGATTAATGAGTTAACCTGACCGTCCTGGTCAAAATGACAATGATGATTGAGGATTGTTAACTGATGAATTATGAATGAATGATTAATGCCAGAAATTATACCATGGCATTAGAAATCTTACAGTTCTTGGTCTGATTGGCTCGGCATTTGCAAAGGTCACACATGACGCGAAAGTCCAATGATACTAGTCCGATGACGATGACTTCAAACGAGACATGACATGGAGGGTAGTATTCAAAACCACGCTCCGATACCAACTCTATAACACCCCAATCTAGGCGGATATTACAGTGCCGTGAATCCCCGACTGGGACCCACCAGGCAATGAAAATGATGAATTAAATAATATAATTGTAGTACCGAACCACATTATATTACCAAGTACTCCGATGAGGAGTTTAAGTACATTACACCAGGACAAAACAGAATACTAGTATATTTTATATGGAGATAAAATACACCACCCTGAACAAATAAACATCTCAAACGGAATTTGCAGCGGAAAATACAAATGACGGAAATGATCAAATGATCAAACAAACGGAATGACTGGGGCCCCCTACTAGTATCACTCGACTCCTCGCGTCAACATGCTCTTCCCGTGCCTTTGCCTTGCCGTGACACGAAAACAAAATCCCCAACGGCCGCCATACGTAACAACAATCCTCAAGGGTTGAAAATACACAATCATGATTTAACTGAAGTTACGAAATATCCTTAATTATGAATTACGCTGAAGAGGAGTATCATAGTACGCCCGTAATGTCCTGTGCAAGTGTACAAGACGAATGACCGGACACACCCGTCCTTGTACCTAATTAGTCTCACGGAGTTAAGCTTTACCGTGTGCACGGTCCAATGTATCGGTGAACCCAATACATGACCATCGTGTGCCCGACTAAAAATTCCACATAGCCACACCCGGCCACACAATATGAACCCAGAAAGTCATATGAACGAGAATGACCACACTGAAAATCAATGAATAATAATTCGACAAGGCCAAGAATGACTCACCGAGATGAAAATAATAGTGACGTGATTGATAACCCAATGAAATGATTTGGAACCGTCGTTCCTTGTGAATGAAATGATTATTCGACAATTACAAGTCTCAACATGATTAATACCATGATGAATGAGTTATGATTATGAGTAATCAACAACAAAAAGGAATGAGTATCCTTTTAACCGAGTAAGAATTAACTTACGCAACACCGATGAAGAATGTCCGTCCACGAACAACGTCCTAAGTGAAATGTCGGTCGCTCGAACAACCTTGAATAACACAATATACCAAATATTCGATCATTACACGAATCAAATACGATCATAACCGACTCAAACGTCGATACCACAATATTCAACTTGAACATATCGAAACTAACTCCAAGATTAGTATTACAAACCATCAAAACACTTCCAATGATATCAATAATCCCATAGGAATCCACAATTCAAGTTTACAACAACAACAATCGGAAAATCCCCAAATTAACCGAAGTCAACCCTAAGGGTTCTTGAAATAATTCCGAAAATAGCCATTAAATCCGTAGGAATACATTTATCCAAGGTAGATAATCCATATCTAATGTATTCCAACAACAATCCAAGCTTACACGAAGAAATCGGAAGGAAAAACCCAAAAATCCGAAATTCTAGATCCAAGAGATTAATACCTTGATTTGATGTTAAGGAGATGATGAAGTGATGATAATCCAACTCAAAGACTTGAATATGATGATAGGTGATAGCAGCTCGAAGAGAACACTCCAAGTCGCCCGAAATCGCCCGAAGTCGCTCCAAAAACGAAGAGAAGTGAGAAATGACGAAACTCAGGCTAACTGTCCCATATATACTGCTTCAGATTAGCGCACGCTATGACTTTCTATTTAGCGTGCGCTAACGAGTTGCATGAACATTCTAGTGAACTCTGGCTGACCCGTTAGCGTACGCTACAACCTGGTAGCGTGCGCTAACTCTATCCCAATAGCGTGCGTTAACTCCAATTATTAGCGTGCGCTAGCTAAATATATGATGTCCAGTACTGAAGTCCAGAACCTTCTGTCCTCTGATCTGATCTCGGTAGCGTGCGCTACGACCAACAAGTAGCGTGCGCTACTACACCGCTTGCGTACGCTAAAACTACTCATAGAGTGCGCTATGAATTAATCCAGTGCAGTCCAGTAGCCACTGGACTTAACCTGATCCGTCCTTAGCGCGCGCTACACCACATATTAGCGTGCGCTACTACAACCCACTAGCGCGCGCTACTTACCACTCGTAGCGTGCGCTACTTATAACTCACCTGCAGTCCAGTACCTTCTGGACTGCAGTCAGGGTAACATTAGCGTGCGCTAATGCTGAGTGGTAGCGTGCGCTACCTGTACTCAATTAGCGCGCGCTAAAAAGAGTACGTAGCGTGCGCTACTCCTCACGCACAGCCCACAACGAAAATGACAATGATGATAAACACGGCACGAAACTCCAATTAGATTAGTGATGAATGACGATTGATACACGATACAATTACTCTGAATGATGGATACAATGATTGAATATGAGTGACAAATGATCATTAATGAGTGAAATTACTGAGTAACAATTACTGAATGATAAATACTGAATGCTAACAACTGAATTACAACCGGGTATTACAAACATCATCAAAAGCATGGAATCAGCAAGAGTTTAAGATAACTAACCTCAAGAAAAGAAGAATAACACCAAGACTATCAAGAACACACTCCAAGCTTCCAAACAATATGATTCAATCAAAGGTGCAAGCTCCAAGATAAGATGGAAGGGTGCAGAATCGGTCTAGGGAGGCAGAGGGATGGAAACTAAGAAGGGAAAATCAAAGTTGGAACGTGCAAATGAAAAACACAAGCTGTCTTTTTATAAACTGCACAATCTGTTACGTACGTTATAGCATGAAGCTAACGTACGTTAATCAATTTACGTACGCTACACCTAGGATGTTACGTACGTAATCTGCCTCCAGAGGCTACTGCCTCAAAACACCAATCTCATTACGTACATTATAGCCTCAGCATTACATACGTAATGTACGTCAACTTGGCTGCCTCGAAAGGGCCAAATATTCGGATCATGTCTGGCCCCCATGCCGAAAGTTGAGATCGGTTAAGATTCCAAGCATTACGTACATCACCAGTACCTCATTACGTACGTAAAGCCAATGCATTAACGTACGTTAAGTTAAATCTTAGCATACGTTAAACACAGAAAACCTAGTCCAAAATGTAATAATCTACACAACGTCAAGCAGTCAACTACAATGCGAATGACAGTTATAATCAAATCTATTCTGATATATCCCGACATTAATAAACATTAAACTAAATGTAACATGATTACAACGATACTCAAATTATCCAAATAATACAACAGTAGATAAGAAATTACTGTCGGATATTACAGTGATGTTGTATTTATAATATATTCTGAAACTCAATAGCTCCACATATGTGAACCAAAAGTATTTCAGTAAATTTAAATTTCCTCGAGTCCATGCCAAAAATTTCAAACTTCCGCCAAAAATTTTTAAAATTTTCGTATTGGCGTCACATATGTGACGCCTTTAATCACATAATTTTGTCCTGCATATTAGCTTCACATATGTGAAGATAAAACTTGTCACCTATCGCATGTGCAATTATTCTGAACTTATTCTTTTGCTTCACATATGTGAAGCAAATATTTGATAAGTATTTTATAAAACTCATACCTCGTTTGACATGGGAACTATCACACACAAAAATACATAGAAGCTCACTTTAGCTTCATGGTTATTTGACAGAAAACTCATACCTCGGTTCCATGGTTACTTCTTTAGCTTCACTTTTTCCGATGAAGCTAAAAAGGTGACGGTAATATAACCGTTTTTTAGTACTATAAGGAAGATCTAGAATTTAGTCTTTGACATACAATAATTTATTGTTATCTGTTTTAAAAGAAAATTATAACAAATCATCGTCTTCTATCATATATATAGTTTAAGATATATAATGCGATCCTAAAAATAGAATGTCGGGGTATTAAGGTTTATTATGGAGATTCGGATTGCCGATAGATTGTGTAATCACTTTCCGAACTGATATTTCTACCCTATGCCCGGGTTACAAGAAATTCAGTTTAGGATAATCCAAAGGGACACTTACGACTCTAGGCACAGAAACGTAAGCCAAATTGCTAGAGAAATTCTTAGTTTTTCAGAAGAAGAAGAGAGCTCAGAAAAGGGTGTATCGCGACTCAAAGCGAAGAGCCTTATTTATACATGTCGAATTTAGGGTTGCATAGGGACGGATTAGGGTTACTTGAGGCGGCGCCGTCAGAAGGATTTAATTAGCGATCTGAAATTAGGGTTAGACGAATGGCTTTCCCTAGACCCTGTCACCGGGGGTGCTGCCCCCGGACCCCCGACATTTGGTCGTACCGGCTTATAATTCGATCTTATACATGTGTGCACTTCGCACATACCCGAACATATATTAGAATACAAATTATAAAACCCCTTAGCTCACATATTAGTTCCAATTACACAAAATGGCTGGTGACACTAAAATCACCAACATAGAATAATTGAAAAATGATTAGTTTGAAAAACATGGGCATTGATTAAATCTAACTTTTAACAGCTTATAAAATACTTTATCATATGCAAAAATTGCATCTTAAATACACCTGCCACAACTTAATTTACAATGTTAATATAAAACTAGGAAGTTTCAAGAATGTTGTGAAATGGTTTAAAAACTTGATGTTTAACTACATTTGAAACTTAATTATATAATCTAATTTGCACCTTCACCAACAACTTGTATTATCCAAAAATAGCATCCATTTTGTTACCTGAAATGCATAAAATACTAATATTCATCTGGGCTACATTTACAACTTAAAGGTGTATTTAAATATTCTTTTTGAATATAATAACTGTTAAGTGTTATACTTAAATAACACCTTAATTTTTTGAAGCTAATAATGTTTGTTCTATGTTTACATGTCAGCATTATGTATCTTAAATTGTATTTAAATACAGTTGATTTTATTATTTTTCTCTTAAATAGATAACAAGCGAGTAAGTTATGATATTTTAAAAATCTGAGATATAAGTGAGTTTGATATAGTTATATATTAAGGTACTGCTAAATGCATCTTCAAATGCTCTTCTTTTCTTTTTTCACGTGTTTCAAATGCTCTTATTCCATATAACAGGATGCTGCAAAATGTGTGTGATTCCAAGTGTTACGTTTAAATGATATCCAGATTTTTGAAGCTAATGAATCTTTTTAGCTATGTATTATATACCTTAAATCATAAATTATGAAAAAGACGGTTAACTTAATATATTTTTAACTAAAACAGATATTAAATGAGTAAGTTGTTGTATATATTTTAAAGATTTTGAGTTAAAAATATTTGATTTGCCATTATGGTTTAAGATGATTTTACAGGTGCATTTACATACTGTTATTGCACATAACAAGATCTTGGTAAATGCGTGTTTTCAAAATTGTTAGAAGCTTTTATTTAAATAACGCCAAAATTACTTGAGATAATAATAGCAAACTCTTATATGTATTTTTGAATATGTAATATGTACTTGAAGTTATAGATCATGCAAAAACAATAATATATGATATATTTTCACATAAAAATAGATAACAAAAAAATATATATGTATTTTAAAGATGAATGGAGTTATACTTGAATATAAGCTTACCTCCCAACTGTATAAGAGAAATCGGTGAACGAGAAAACAATATGAACGTTACCATACGTTTTAAAGATGTGAATGGAGTTGCACTTCCGCTCCCGTAAGATTGTCACGATTTCAATTTGATCATTTTCTAAGCATTTTTGATTTCATTGGATTTTTTGTCCAAAAACGATGGTAAAAAGTGTGTTAATTTCACGTGCTGTTAAAAAAATTATAAAAAATCTTATAAATTAAATTTAATACTAAAACACTAGAGTAATAATAAATATTTTTCTAATTTTCCAATAATACAAAAACATTATAAAATTAAATTAATAAAAAAATTTATTTGATTTATTTAATGTTCCTAGATATTTATTTTTTTAATTTATTTTTAATGAATTAGTGGTTTTTCTTAATTTTTTTACAGATTATATTTAGTCTTTTTCATATTTTTATTCTTGAATTTAAATATTTCTTAAAAATTTAGTTGATATTTTTAATTATGATGTGAGTCATTTCCTCCCGTTTTTGTCCATCAACGAATTCTAATAACATTTGGGATCAAAGTACAATAAAAAAGTCCATCCTCTCTCTCTCTCTCTCTCTCTCTCTCTCTCTCTCTCTCTCTCTCTCTCTATATATATATATATATATATATATATTGTAACACCCTTAGGATATTTAGGGTATATTACAGTATCGTGGACCCCTACATGGGACCCACCAAGCTAGACACGAATTACCACAGGGAAAACACACATCATCCAGATGAAAATCAAATAACACGCCCAGTACAACCGGCGGAAAAGCAACACCGACGAATGTAAATTATAACTTCAATGAATACAAACCACAATCCGAAGGGAAAAGCCTAAGTACTCGCGAGTACAATCTATAAGTTTATAAAGTAGACAACAACCATATCGAAAAGAACAACGTAAATGAAAAGACTCAAATGCACATGTCAACGACCCTGACCAGCATCCTCGTACTGTCCCAACGCCCGCTCGTGCGGCCGAACATAACTTGAAATTCATAACAAGAATTTCCCCAAAATGGGTCACCCAAAAGGGGTTAGCAATTACGCTAGTACAAGTAGTCAAGGCAAACCATTCGCTAACACATTTCATAGTACAATGCACCAACTTCATTTCGAAACCAAAACCAGACATGTCTTTTCCGGAAACAAACAGTCAATAATCAATTTGCCTAGGACCGGGGTGAAGCCACTGGTCCCACTCGAGGCCTCTAAGGACCCTCCTGAACTGGGATCATAAAACAAATCACGCACAGGCATCGCCTAGGACCGGGGTGAAGCCACTGATCCCACTCGAGGCCTCTAAGGACCCTCCCGAGCTGGCTAGCGAATTAAACTCGTGAATCCAAAGTGAAGTCATAGATTCCCTAAAGGCCCCGTTGGATCCTCCCGATGTGAACAAAGCACACACAATATACATCACTATTTCATGTTAAGCATAAAGGTTTCCAAAAATACTTGCCTTGAGTAATTGACGACGACACGAACGGAAGGAATCAAACACGACCGCTAGGAACCGACGAAAACGAACCTAACGATTCGAAGAATATAATTACAACCACTTCTAAACAATTACGGAAATAGAATACACCCGAAAACCCGCATACGATTCATGTGTATTCGTACAAAACAACAACGAGGGCGGATCGCAACCAAACCCTCTCGATTACACAAAACCCATGAAATACACCATACCAACTAGATTAATCATATCTATCATGGATTAATCAACAATACGGAACAAATCGGACAAAAACTCAAAAACCCCCATTTCCCAAAAATAGGGTTCTAGGAGATTACCTTGGATTTAGGATGAAGAACACAAGTGGATACTGTTAATCTACACCAAGAATTCAAACAAAAGAACCTCTTAAGTGATTGGAAGAAGAAAATCGCCTCAATTCGCCTCTAGAGTCGATCGGCCGCGGAAGAAGGAGAGAAATGAGAAAGTGAGTCTGTTCCGGTCAACTCTCTGTATTTTATAGCCAGAAAGTTATTGGCATGCGCTAACCATCAAAGTTAGCGTGCGCTATCGAGCCAAAATCCAGTCCAGAACCTACGGTTCTGGACCGTTAGCGTGCGTTACCTGAACATCATCCGAGTCCAGAAACATTCTGCCCAGTACTGGACTGCCGGATTAGCGCGCGCTACCGGCCACTCTGTGTGCGCTAAGTCCGAACGATAGCGTGCGCTAGAACAACTCTACAGAGAGCAGAGGGCAGGAGCAGACTACTGCCACTGCTGTGCCCAAGACACTAGCGCGAGCTACAAAACAAGTGTAGTGTGTGCAACCAAAGGATATTAAAGGATTTCGAGGTCATAGTCCTTAATCAACTCTAACCATCATTAGCGTGCGCTAGTCACAGGATAACAATGGTCCCAAAATACCGAATCACGGACGAAACATCAAACGGAAGCTCACAAAACGCACAATAGCATACGATGGATTTACGGCAACCCCAAAACGGCGGTTCCGAACAACAATTACGAGAATCGGACGACAAAAAGTCCAGAAATAGGTGTTCTCGAAATACCAATACAGTTACAAGCGAGTCACTAAAAATGAAAAATATACCAAAATGATAATATCGGGAAAGAAAAATGCGGATATTACATTATACCCCTCTAAAAATAAGTTTTGTCCCGAAACTTAAGAAATAAACAACTCGGGGTACCTAACACGCATGGTATCCTCGGTTTCTCAAGGTGCCTCCTCGACAACGTGCCTCGACCATTGCACCTTGACCAAAGGAATTGTCTTATGCCTCAGTCGCTTGTCGCGGTGTTCCAAAATCTTCAGGGGACGCTCCTCGAAGGTAATATCCTCTACGACATCAATCTCACCATAGTCGATGATGTGACTAGGATCCGGAACATATTTCCTCTACTGGGAAACATGGAAAACGCTATGAACGTGACTCAAGGCCGGAGGTAACGCCAAATGGTATGCCAACTCATCGACTCGCTCGAGAATCTCAAAGGGCCCAGTAAATCTCGGACTCAACTTTCCCTTCTTCCCGAAGTGAAAACTCTCCTCGTCGGCGACACCTTTAGCAAAACATGGTCTCCCACCTCGAACTCCAAAGTTCGACGACGGACGTCGTCGTACGACTTCTGTCGACTCTGAGCAATCAACATCCATTCCCGAATCAGTTCCACCTTCCGCCTCGTCTCTAAAGCGATATCCGATTCGATCCTGACCTAATCGGATGCCTCATTCCAACAAATCGGCGATCGACAATGCCGCCCATAAAGCGCCTCATACGGTGCCATTCGAATCGACGCGTGCCAACTATTGTTGTACATGAATTCGATCAATGGCAAATGCTCCTCCCAGTCACTGCTCCATTCGAGAGCACAAGCACGCAACATATCCTCGAATGTCTGGGTAGTGCGTTCCGACTGTCCATCTGACTGTGGATGAAAAGAGGTACTCAAATGCAAATGAGTACCCAACGCCTTATGCACCGCCTGCCAAAAGTGCGATACAAAACAGCCATCCCGATCCGAAACAATAGACTTTGGAGTACCGTGAAGCCTCACAATCTGCGCAATAAACACACGAGCCAACTTCTCCAGGCCCCAAGTATCTTCGGTGCCCAGAAAATGTGCCGACTTGGTCAGACGATCAACAATCACCCAAACCATATTCATGCCCAACCTCGATCTCGGCAAACTCGTTATGAAGTCCATCGAAATATCTTCCCATTTCCATTCCGGAACGGGAAGCGACTATAATAAACCAGCCGGTCGCTGATGCTCGATTTTGACCTGCTGACAAGTCAAACATCTCGCTACAAACCGTGCGACCTCCTCCTTCATATCATTCCACCAAAAGTTCCTCCTCAGGCCCTTGTACATCTTACTCGAACTAGGATGAACGGAGTAAGGCGTAGCATGGGCCTCACGCAAAATACCCTGCCTCAATTCTGAGTCGTTCAGCACACACAGCCGACTCTGGAATCTCAATACACCATCTTCATGAATCACACACCCAGGAGACTTTCCCTTAATAACATTCTCTCGGATTTGAGTAATCATCGGATCCTCAAGCTGCTTCAGTTTAATTTCATCGATCAGAGACGATGAAATCTCTAAAGCGCAAAGTTGCCCGATAGCCCCCGGCAACAAAATCTCAACATCCAACTCGATCAAAGCCCGTTGAAGCTCAGATTGAGACATAAGTATCTCAAGCGTCCGCAATGCGACCAGTTTTCGACTCAAGGCGTCAGCCACGATGTTCGCCTTGCCCGGATGATAAAGGATTTCGAGATCATAATCCTTAATCAACTCTAACCACCTCCTCTGCCTCATATTCAACTCCCGCTGAGTAAATATGTACTTCAGACTTTTATGATCGGTAAAAATCTGACATGCAGAGCCAAAAAGATAGTGACGCCAAATCTTGAGCGCAAAAACAAACTCCAAATCGTGAGTAGGGTAGTTAAGCTCATACGGCCTCAACTGCCTCGACGCAAATGCAATAGTCTTGTCGTGCTGCATCAACACACACCCAAGACCCTGACCCGAAGCATCGATATAAACGGCAAAACCCTCATTGCCACACGGCAATGCCAAAATCGTGGCTGAAGTCAAGCGTCTCTTCAGTTCCTCAAAACTCGATTGTCTCTCGTCATTCCAAACGAACTTCTCGGACTTATAGAGCAACTGTGTAAGTGGCCGAGCTAGTTTCGAGAACCCTCGACGAACCTACGATAGTATCCAGCCAAACCCAAGAAACTATGGACCTCCTTCACATTCTTGGGCGGTGCCCAATCCAACACTGACTTAATCTTCTGTGGATCCACACGGACCCCCTCGGCTGAAATCATGTGACCCAAAAACATAACTTCCTTCAGCCAGAACTTACATTTCGAGAACTTCGCATAGAGTCGCTCGGTCCTTAAAATGTCTAATACCACACGTAGATGATGGGCATGCTCTTCCTCATTCCTCGAATAGATAAGGATATCATCAATGAAGATGATGACACAGTTATCCAAATACTCTATGAAAACTTTGCTTGTCAACTGCATGAACACTGTCGGCGTGTTGGTTAGTCTAAAAGGCATAACCACAAACTCATAATGTCCGTATATCGTCCAAAATGCTGTTTTTGGAACGTCGGACTCCTTCACCCGAAGCTGATAGTATCCCGATCTGAAGTCGATCTTCGAGAATACCACAGCTCCCTGCAACTGATCGAACAAGTCATCAATCCATGGCAAGGGATACTTGTTCTTGATGGTCACCTTGTTTAGCTCGCGATAGTCGATACACAAACGCAGTGAACCATCCTTTTTCCGCACAAATAGAACCAGCGCGCCCCAAGGCGAAGCGCTCGGTCAAATATATCCCGACTCAAGAAGCTCACTCAACTGCTTCTTCAACTCGTCCATCTCTAAATTTGCCATGCGATACGGCACCTTCGAAATCGGAGCCGCACCCGGCTCTAACTCTATAACGAACTCCACCTCACGGTCCGGCGTCAAACCCGGTAACTTGTCAGGAAAAACATTAGGAAACTCACTAACAACTAGAATCGATGAAAGTTCGACTCCACTACTTTCTGCCTTCAAGGTGTAACACCAATAACCAGTACACCCCTTCCGCAGGAGTCTCATCGCCTTCAAGGCGTTAATTACGAACTTTTGGTTTCCTCTCTTTTGCCCTGCGAAAGAGTGCTCGGTGCCGTCATCGGCTAACATGGTGATGATTCTCGTGCGGTAGTTCATGATTGCACCATGCCACTCAAGCCAATCATCCCCGAGAATCAAATCCTCACCCTCAATACTAACGACAATAAGATTAGAGGGCCAAGCTCTCTCATAGATAAACACAGAACAGTCTGGGACCTCTCGATCGCCAACGATTCTCTCACCGCTAGGGAGTTTAACGATGAAAGGCTCGCAAGGCGACAAACAGTAAAGACTTAAACGACGTACACACTCCACGGAGATGAATGAACGCCTAGAACCCGAATCAAAAAGCACGCTGACTAGATGGGACTGAATTTGAACGGTACCTGTGGCTACGGTGGTGGCTGGATCATCGGCCCTCCTCATATCATAGACACGCGGATGGGCGGAGCCGACACTGGAAGCTCCGCCTAGCGGGCTAACCCCGACCTCTCCCTCGGCTGGCACTCGGTGGAGACTATGGAGCAAATGAGTCCTGGTTCACACTCGGCTCCCTAGGTGCTGGAAAAGAAGCCTGAGCACCAAGAATCTGTCCTACCCGCTAACAAAAGAAAGCCTTGTGGCCCGACTGACCATAAATATGACAAGTCAAATGCGGGCGAGGATACTCCCGGTTACGATGGCCCGACTTGCCACAATTAAAGCATTTGACATCCCGAACGGAGGTACTGGCAGTACCTCGATAGCCCCCAGAGAAACGAGCTGAACCACCAGCAGGAATATTTGCAGACTGATATTTCTCTTGGACTCCGCCCTTGTGGCCCGAAAAATTTCCAACAGACTTCTGCTTATTGCTCTCACGAGCCGCCTCACTGGCCATCACGGACATATCGTATGCAAGGGCTCTACTCTGATAATCCTTCAAGGTAGTGCAGATGAGCCCAGACATGTAGTCACGAATCGTCGGTTTCATCTATCTGGAAAAGTGGAAAAATTTGTCACTCTCCTCAATAACTTGGGCCTTCACGAAGCCCAACTCCTTGGAAATCGGCAATAGCTTGAGAAACAGGGATATCCGGAGGCTGAGCATCATAAAAGGCATGAACTCGAGCCTGTCTAACTGGCCACGGGCAATATTCGGTCTCCATCAGGTCCTTGAATTCCACCCGCGAAGCAACGTTATCCTTTGGCCCAACAGCCTCCCACCAATCAGTAGTGTCCCGAGTGAGTAAATACTGGGCAATAGGGACCTTGTGGTCCTCGGTACAGTTAGTGGCAACAAAGACTTTAGATATCTCCTTGATCCACCCCTCCCAGCCAATTGGGTCTGAAGCTCCCGAAAACTGGGGAGGATGCATCTTGATGACATCCTGTAGCCAACGATCTGCTCCGCCCCGAGTAGCGTGGGACGGAGTCGGGTTCTGAACTGCCTGAGCTATTGTAGCCATTTGGTTCACCATTTGTTGCAACACCAAGATCAGCGCCATCTTGAGTAGTAGCATGGCTATGACGGTCACCGGTACTGCCGGCTCCCAAAGAATGCAACGTGGCCGCCTCACCGGATGCCCCACGACCACGACCACGACCGCGACCTCTTCCAGCATCCATATTGGTGTTAAAAGGTAGCAAAAGCAACTCGAGGATAAGTAAGAGAGGAAAAACAACCACAGTTCAAGAACTAGAAATACGGTATAAGAAAACAAGGGATCTAGTAAGGAAAACTTACGAGCACTGAAAGTACCGAGATGCTGGCAGCGGTGTGACAATGTGCAAAACAAAACGTAACTAGACCCAAATAATCGACAAGCCTAGGTATCCATAAAAACCTAGCGCTCTGATACCATTTTCTATAACACCCCCACGATATTCAGGGTATATTACAGTGCTGTGGACCCCTACATGGGACCCACCAGGCTAGACATGAATTGCCACAGGAAAAACACATATCATTCAGATGAAAATAAAATAACATGCCCAGTACAATCGGCAGAAACGCAACATCGACGAACGTAAATAACTTCAATGAATACAAACCACAATCCGAAGGGAAAAGCCTAAGTACTCGCGAGTACAATCTATAAGTTTATAAAGTAGACAACAACCATATCGAAAAGAACAACGTAAATGAAAGGACTTAAATGCATATGTCAACGACCCTGGCCAGCATCTTCGTACTTTCCCAACGCCCGCTCGTCCGGCTGAACATAACTTGAAATTCATAACAAGAATTTCCCCAAAATGGGTCACCCAAAAGGGGTTAGCAATTACGCTAGTACAAGTAGTCAAGTCAAACCATTCGCTTACACATTTCATAGTACAATGCACCAACTTCATTTCGAAACCAAAACCAGACATGTCTTTTCCGGAAACAAACAGTCAATAATCAATTTGCCTAGGACTGGGGTGAAGCCACTGGTCCCACTCGAGGCCTCTAAGGGCCCTCTCGAGCTGTCCACATCATAAAACAAATCACGCACAGGCATCGCCTAGGACTGGGGTGAAACCACTAATCCCACTCGAGACCTCTAAGGACCCTCCCGAACTAGCTAGCGAATCAAACTCGTGAATCCAGAGTGAAGTCATAGATTCCCTCGAGGCCCCGTCAGACCGTCCCGAAGTGAGCAAAGCACACACAATATATATCACTATTTCATGTTAAGCATAAATGTTTCCGAAAATACTTGCCTTGAGTAATTGACGATGACATGAACGGAAGGAATCAAACACGACCGCTAGGAACCGAAGAAACCGAACCTAACGATTCGAAGAATATAATTACAACCACTTCTAAACGATTATGGAAATGGAATACACCCGAAAACAACAATAAGGGCGGATCGCAACCAAACCCTCTCGATTACACAAAACCCACAAAATACACCATGAATTCATAGGGAAAACAAGAATACCAACTAGATTAATCATATCCATCATGGATTAATCAACAATACGGAACAAATCGGACAAAAACTCAAACCCCCCAAATTTCCTGAAAATAGGGTTCTAGGAGATTACCTTGGATTTAGAATGAAGAACACAAGTGGATGCTGTTAATCTACACCAAGAATTCAAACAAAAGAATCTCTGAGGTGATTGGAAGAAGAAAATCACCTCAAATCGCCTCTGGAGTTGCTCGGCCTCGGAAAAAGGAGAGAAATGAGAAAGTGAGGCTATTCCGGTAACTCTCTAGTTTTTATAGCCAGAGAGTTATTAGCGTGCGCTAACCATCAAGGTTAGCGTGCGCTAACCATCAAGGTTAGCGTGCGCTATCGAGCCACAATCCAGTCCAGAACCTACGGTTCTGTACCGTTAGCGTGCGCTATACAAGAGTAGCGTGCGCTAACAGCCTCTCGATAGCGCGTGCAATCGGGACATAGCGTGCGCTACCCGAACATCAGCCGAGTCCAGAAACATTCTGCCCAGTACTGGACTGCCGGATTAGCGCGCGCTACCGGCCACTCTACGTGCGCTACGTCCAAACGATAGCGTACGCTAGAACAACATCTTAGCGTGCGCTAGAACAACTCTCCATAGAGCAGAGGGCAGGAGCAGACTACTGCCACTGCTGTGCCCAAGGCACTAGCGCGCACTACAAAACAAGCGTAGCGTGCGTTACCAAAGGATATTAGTGCGCGCTAAATATCATTATTAGCGTGCGCTAGTCACAGGATAACAATGGTCCCAAAACACCGAATCACGGACGAAACATCAAACGGAATCTCACAAAACGCACAATAACATACGATGGATTTACGGCAACCCCGAAACGACGGTTCCGAACAACAATTACGAGAATCGGACGACAAAAAGTCCAGAAATAGGTGTTCTCGAAATACCAATACAGTTACAAGCAAGTCACTAAAAACGAAAAATACACCAAAATGATAATACCGGGAAAGAAAAATGCGGATATTACATATATATATATATATATATATATATATATATATGAGTGGGTTCTGGTGAGAATGATACTTGAGTTAAGAAATAAGAATGAATTTGATCCATAGATCTTGATTAAATTGATGGCCTAGATTTATTCTCACAAAAACGTATGAATAGAATGTAATATTCTAGCGCATCGATATTTTGATGCATATAATGCAGAGTTTTTATGCATTGCAAGGTTGATGCACGAAATGCATATATTGCATGCATAAGCCAATCTGGATCGTACATCACACACAGATCAATGATTCAGATTTATTCTCAATTCCCAACATAAAAACCATTCTAATATGATTTTATATATATATATATATATATACATATATATATATATAGGGCTTGACTATGGTGGAAATACCCTTAATGGTGAAATCTAGAAACCAATTGTATTATTAAGTAATTTCATTACATATTTTGTTATTATTTGTTGCATCAAGTTGGTTGCTAGTATATGCAATAAATAATGCAATAAAAAAAATACGTAAATGCATATAATTTATTCACCTACAGCCGTTAGATCACTAATATCAATGGCCTACAAAAGTTTCTAGATTTCACAAGGTAATTAGTTTTCATATGATCTATTTCCTATATATATATATATATATATATATATATACTTGTGTAGTTTTCCATTGTGTTTCATAAATGGGGTATATCATACTCGGAAGAGATTTAGATGTTACCTTAACTTTATGCCTACATTTTACGGATTTTTTGCCAAAATCTATAACTATTAAATAATAATTGCAACTAGTAATGAGTGAATACCATGAATTTGAGATGAATAATAAAGAAAAATATTATGAGGGGGAAAAGCTAAATTAACATGAAAATTGATGGCTTGTTCATTCACACAAGTTTAAATTTAGGTTATGATATTTAAAATTTGATAAACTGATATATCACTGATTAAATAAATGATACTCTCAATATGTATGTATATTCATATTAGATTTATAATAAAAATTATTTACTACAGATTCGATGATAAATATATATGGAGATATGATACTTAGATGTGAACATTAGAATTTCCTTTTCTAACAAAACTACTGCACATTTATGATTTAATGATATTTTATGTATGATATTTTATTAGTAAACATCATGGAAACAAAATTCAATGACTTTTCAAGTCAAAATATTGTCAAAAATGTTCCACATAATTTATCAAATATTAATGACATTTTAAAACATCATCCACTTAGTGACATTTATTCAAAATACCATCGTATTTATAATATTCTAAAACATAATGCAGGTTATTAATGACATTTGTAATCATCGTCTATATATATGGCATTACGACGTTTTAAAATATCATTGATATAATACAACCAATGACGCTTATAATTGTCCTGGATTTAATGATATTTTTAACCTCCATCTATGTATATCAGATGATGACGATAGCTCCTTGTGGATACCAGTCACTGTTCCTCCCACCTAGTGGGCTGTTGAGTCACTATGATTTAATTCCTTCACCAATCTGTGTCGGGTCGGGGGTGGGGACCTTGGGGGCGGGGATTTCGCCTTTTGCTATGAGAGGACGATGTTTTAGAATATTATTAATATAACACAATCAATTACATTTTTAAACAAAGCGCAATTCAAAAACAAAAGTCGCGCGTTTTTCAAAATCCTGTAGCCAAAGACATACACTTCAGATTTAATTATAGAGCTGTTATTTTCATTTTTATTTTTTTGTTTTAGAAAATTTTATCTGTGCGAGAAAAACAACCCACCCTTCGTTTCTTTACTCCGCCGCCTTTTCCTCATTCTCTCTTTCTTTTTTTGGACTGAAAACAAAACGAGAATATACAATTCTCGTCCCAACCACGTCCTCTCACGCTTTTCACTCATCATATGTAATTTTAGTCCGAAAAAATTACTCCCTCTGTCCCGGCTAAAGGTTGACAGAGGGTGTATATTTGGTGTATTTTAGGTAATGATTGATATAAGTAATGATGATTAAATGTGTGGTGGAGATTAAAAAGTAAAAAGTATTGATGATGAATGAGTGGTGGAGATTAAAAAGTAAAAAATGATTGTTTGATTTGATTGTAAAAAGTGATATATGTAAACTTACTAAAGGGACTACTTTTTGATAGAAATGTAAACTTTTGGACGGGACGGAGAGAGTATTTTTATTGCAAAAGTAGTCCCATTGTTCATCACAGTTCCAGCTTTTGTCATCCGTATGTTAAAAACCTGACGTGCCATCCCTTAATTCACTTAGAAGTTAGAAAATACAAAAACTTGGAAAATTTATTTTCCGATTTTTCTAAATATTTTTGGTCTTGGGACAAAATTGTCAAAGTCAACTGACAAATGAAAAATGGTTGACTAACTACGAAACTGCTTTTGCAAGAAAAGTGAATTGTTTGACCAATTTTACAAGTCATGGGTAAAAATTGTGAAAGTGCATAGTTGGTAGGACGATAATTGCTATTATCTCAAAATAGAACTCCGTCTCTTTCTCAAACAAAAAAATTCCAAAAATTTCTTATAATCCCGGTCGACAATCTGTTCATTTCCGTTGTCTCATTTTTATTCCATCATCTTCTTGTGCAAAAAGATACTTGCCGGAGAAAAGTTTGATTTGATGCGCTCCCTGTAGTAATACTGGAAGCCTTTTATCCTATAATAATTTGCATTTGTGTAAAATTATTCTGCAAAATCGCTTCAAAAGATTGTGGGCTGACATATCTTTTATAAGGAAAGCACAACTTTTTTTTTTTTTGAATGGCGAATTTCAACTTAGACTCGACCATCCTCCAAATCGGAGGGCCCTAACCACCACTCGCCTGCACTATGTTGTTTTAACCGCCACGCCTGAGCAAGCAAGATAATAGGTTCGCGAAACCGTCTCGCCTTCACACAAGTTTTTCCTTACTTGAGAATTCACTGCATTTAAAACCCGTCCCGCCTGCACTCAACCCCGCATTTAATGGCTTAAGGTTCTTATCCTTCATTGCAATACCACTGGGCCAAAGGCCGCTGGATAAAAAGAACGAACTGCCTTTAAGAAAGAACGAGTTGTTACACTCAGGTGGGGACCTATTCATGGGCATGGTGGTGCAACTGCACCACCAAAATTTTATAGAAGAAGCCCTACATACCTATATAAATATCTATTTAATCCCCACTTTTAACACTTATGTATAAGTATGTATAAGTATCTATGTGCGTTTATTATTTTTGTTTTTTACTATCCAGTATTTGAATTGGTTTAAGAGTTGAATCATTTATATTATTTCTTTTATCAAATTATATTGAATGTTTACATTATATTCTGATAGTGTCGAGTACCTCCTCTCGTAATTCTTCTGCATTACTGGAGGTGCTGTGTGAAATCCTAAATGTGTCCCTATATAAAATACTTTAATATACCATAATATATTTCAAAATCTTAGTACTAAATAAATAAATAAATAAATAAGGCATATAAGGGAGCATATGACAATCATAAATAAAGCTCAATATTAAATTGAATAACTTTAATCAAATGAGCTACCATTTTAAGTTTGTTAATGTTCTGTATTAAATGGAACCCTATGAGGATTCGAACTTGGGTCTATTAATAAACTTAATATTTAAATACATTTTTCAATCCAACCGCAATACGAAATTTTAATCTGATATTTTTTATATTTTTTTGGAAAAAATATTATTTGTAGCCCTAGAAAATTGGAGATCTTATATGGGGCACAAGTCGCACCTCCTCAGTACCTCATCCCTGTAGTCGATGCACCAGTAAAAATCCGGTGCTGGATCCGCCTATGGTTACACTTGAGAACTTCGTTAATAGGCTGACATATCTTTTTGTTTGTAACAGACACTACTAAAAAAAGGTTCCTTTAGCTTCACCCGAAAAAGTGAAGCTAAAGAAACAAAAACGATCAAAAAAGTAAACAAAAGCATCACATATGTGACACCTTAAAATTAGGAAAAGATAGTCAACAACTTTTAAACAAAGACGCCATTCTGGAAAGTTTATTTTTTTTTATTTTTATTCCACTAATTGGCGTCAGATATGTGACGCTAAAGCTTTAGTATTTAATATGCTCCTCTTTGTCCAATTATGCTTTTCTCCAAATCCTTCAATACCTTCATAATTCACACCAAAGGTCACATCAGGAATACGATGAGCAATAATTTTCATTTCTGCTGGCCCTCGACGTTCCAGAAAAAATGAGCTTTCTTCATGACCTTTGTAAAAATCACGTTTGTCTTTTCTGTAAGGGTGCCACAGTGGGAGAAAACATTTGTGACAGTCGAACCATGATGGTTTCCCTCCGTTATTTAAACGAAAAGTAGAAGTGCTTTCCATGCAATAAGGGCATGCTAACTTTCCATGTGTGCTCCATCCCGACAACATACCATAGGCTGGAAAGTCATTAATCGTCCACATCAGAGCCGCACGCATCGAGAAATTTTTCTGCCTTACACAGTCCCATGTTGTAGCACCATCTGTCCACAAAATTTTTAGCTCATCGATCAAGGGTCGGAGCATCACATCTATGTTCATCCTCGGCCATTTAGGGCCAGATATAATAAGACTTAAGAAAATAAACTCCTGACGCATGCATGAAGTTGGTGGTAAATTATACGGAGTTACAAAGATCGGCCAACAATAGTACTGGGCACCTGTTCCTCGAAATGGATCAAAACCATCAGTACAAAGATCGAGCCTGACATTTCGAGGATCTGCAGTGAACGAAGGATGCGTACGATCAAAGTGTCGCCAAGCTTCAGCGCCGGCAGGATGAATTGCTCTTTCTGACTCATCATGGCACTTTGTGTGCCATGTCATGTGTTCGGCAGTTTTGCGCAACATATACAGCCGCTTCAACCTACCAGTGATTGGAAAATACCATAATTTCTTTTGTGCACTCGATTTCCTTTCCTCGTACCGTGGCATTGCACAACTAGGATAAAATTTTAAACTCTCACCTTCCCCATAGTACAGAATAAAATTGTTGCTACAAACATCATACTTGATCACTCGGACACCAAGCTTTGACATGATATTTTTTACTTCAGAATAATTATTGGGGATTTGGCTCTAATATTGCTCCGGTGCCATGCCCTTGTTGCTTTTGATGAAATAATCCATTGCTTTTTGTGAGGCATTATACGTCGTCTTGAAATTCATTACCTCCGTAACCCACTGCAACGACGACTTATTATGCAACTCATACAAATGCCGATCAGCATACTCTAATAGATCATAAAATAATTTTTCTTCACGATTTGGCTCTGCCGGCTCATTATCAGTGTAATTGCGAAATTGAGGAAAACTATCCATGACCATATCTCTTTGTGATGTAAAATAATTTTCTGCAGGTGTAGAAGATGATCCTATTATATTGTAATCATTGATCCCGCAATTTTGATAATCTTCACCATGGCATACCCAAACACGATAATCCACACTGATACAAATGTTGCATGACTGTATTGCGATCACGTTCACGCCAATTCTTACACTTTTTGCACGGACATAATATCTTACTACCAGCTACTATACGAGCGAATTCAAAATCCAGAAACATATTAACACCATCAATAAATTCTCTAGTAATCATACCGTCGAGACCACGACATTTTTCATACATCAATTATCTAAAAGTTGATATTTTTTTACTGCATACAAAATAAATAACTACAAAATATAAAAATATTTTCATTGCATTCCAAATAATCTATTATCAACTGAAACATAAATAATATTTTCGGATTTAATATAACATTTATAATCAAAAATAAAATGAGTATAATCAACTACACTACCAATATTGAGGGTTTAGCCGACGACTTTAAGTCGTCGGCTAAAAAACCGTTGGGCGCTATTCGTTGGCCAAGGTTTAGCCGACGACTTTCTCGGTAGTCGTCGGCTAAACCTCAAAATTAAAGTCGTCGGCTAAACCTCAAAGTTTAGCCGACGACTCGTCGGCTAAATCTCTAATCTTTAGCCGATGAGTTGGATAAATGTCGTTGGATAAAGTTTTTTTAAAAAAAATAATATACTTTTGCCGACGACATTTAACAATTGTCGTCGGCTCAAACTTTTTTTTAAAAAAAATAATTAGCCGACGACTGTTGTAAAAGTCGTCGGCTAAAACCTAATATAAAAAAAAAATTAATTCAGATTTTGGGATCCGAAAACCTGTTTTTTTGCACCTGCAATTTTTATACACCAGCTCCCATTATCAACAACAATCAACGCACAACACATTCAACTAATACCATCAATAATATGCCCAACTAGTAGCGTCAACAAAATCACTTACACAATTCTAACACAAATATAAATATACAAGAGTCCTACAACAACACAACTACAATCCACCACCAAAACCCTATCAACATCAATATAATAAAAATATTTTACAATCCACTACCAAAATCATCTAAATGTCCAAACGTAGAAGTAGAAGGATTACCACCATCCCGTAGATTCTCGTCATGAGGCTGTGAAGATGGGGTCTGACCTAAGATAGAAGGCGGTGGAGTATGTGTCTGCAGTCCAGCCTAAGTAATGGTCTGAGTCAGCGTCATCATATAGTCCATCATGGCCTGCTGCTGCCTCTGGAAACTCTCTAACCGCGTCTCAGCCCTCTGCTCGCTCTCACGTAACCGCATCTGAGTCCTCATTTCATTCTCAACTCGGAGCTCCCTCTTCGCCCTCAACTGTTCCTCGAGATAGGCAGTCCGTGCATCCCATCCGCGAGGGCGCCGGAAGCCGGGGGCATTTTTCAATAGGCTGTGACCCTCGACTCCCATCATCTTAGTGCGGTACCGACTACCTCTAAGAGGGTAGACGGTACCCCAAACCCTAGCGCGAACATAAGGATCGACCTGATCGATCTATCTAATGACGGAATCGAGGTCGGTATCCGCTAAGTCCGGATACTGCTCCCGAGCAATCTCAGCAAGCATCCTCTGAGACTCCTCCCGCACACGCTCCTTAGTTATATGAAAATAAATATTTCAATATCAATAAAGTATGATACAAAGGCATTTAGTTTTTACCAAAATAAAATAAAAAAAGACTTACATGCTCTTCGGGACGGTTCAGATATGCTTTCTGAGTCACGTAGGCAGATGTGTCCACCGAATCAGAAGAAGTAGCCTCGTGTGCAACTTTCGCTAATGACCACGAACCCAGACTGTGATGGTCAGTCAGACCAGCATGATTGGTCGTGTTGGTCGAGCTAGTCGCCTTCAAAAAAATATTGTAAGAATTACAAGATTTTACAGACAATTAAAAAATGACATATATATTAAAAATTATTTCATGCCATGAACTACCGGAACTTGAATTCTTCCGGGGTAGCCTCTCGGGTATCACCCCAGGCTGTCCAGAATATGTGAATCTCATTTTTCCAAGATTTGTACCTACAACACATGTTGCACAATATATATTATTCGTAGGAAAAAAATTACGCAAATAATGTAGATACAAAATAAATTAAAATGACTTACTTGGTAGACTACACCTAGTCACACCAAGTACGTAATAGAGAGTCGGGAATGACAAACCACACCTATGAACAACATAAATATCAAAATAATTTCAAAACATCACGTATTGCATTTTGAAGAAGTACGTGTTGATTGAAAAAACACTTATTAAATATTTAATAACTTACCGACATAGCATTGTTCAAAGCATCCTTCACGCACTGCGGCACGTCCCCCCACTGGGGCCACAAAACAGGGACTCTGTCCAGAATGAAAAATCCCACATTACGGCTATATGCCGCCGTAGCGTCAGAAGACATCACCGGCCATCCGTGTTTGTCTAGAGGAATCTTGTAACTGACATGCTTACTAACATACGAGTTGAGCGCCAGACCCTTTGCCGGGCCATGAGTCTTCTTCTTTTTATTCTCCTCCTCGACTACATTTTCCCCCTTCTCCTTCTCCCTCTCTATCTCCTCGTACAATTTCGTCTTTGAAACCCGACAACTCCGCCAACGCATGTTGTCTGGCCAAGACTCATAGACGTACGCCTCCTCAGGGATAATCAATCGAACGGAAACTCGGACTCTCGTCTCATCGACCTCCGGAATAGTCGGAACCATCGGAGGCATGAATAGACTCGGCGGCGGACCGTGGGGCACCGCCGACGAGGAACTCCGTACATATCCTCATATATGAGGGTTGGACGTGGGTCGGTGGATGGGAGGCATACAAGTCTCCATCTGCGAGGGGGTCGACCGTGGTGTCTGAAAGTATAAATGCCGCGCTAGTGCAGTGGGCTCATCTCTCGCCCTCACAAAATCGTCAGGGTTCATGCCGGTAGCTTCTAGTATCTAGCGGGCACGAGCGCTACTCTGAGATATGTACTGAGTAGCATGATCCGCCCTACTAGAGGCTGCTGAACTCCCCCCGAATCAGGAGTGGTCAACTTTGTCAACCTCTTCCCCAAGGCTCTCTTTATTCTCTCCATCCTTAAATTAAAGAAACATACAGATATTCAAAAATTCAACAGAGTTTCCACAGAAAATTAAACAATCACACAACAGTAATTATCAATGCCATACCACGTTAATCTTTCGATTAATGCCGGCTATACAATCCCTTCCTCCTCAAACAAATTCATCAAATATTTCATCAATTCACAACTCATCAAACAATTTACCTAATTCATCACAAAATTCATCATATTTCATCCAATTCACAAATTCATCAAATATTTCATCAATTCACAACTAACAATTGATGAAAACTAAATTAAACACAAAATATGAAAAATACTAGATTCATCAAATAATCTAAACAAATACAATAAATTCATCAAACAAAACAAAAACAAAAAAAACAAAAAAAAAATTGAAAAGGGTTACCTGTACTGTAGCGGTCGGGCGTTGAGCGGCGGGCGGGCGGCGGGACGGGGTCTGTCGGACGGCGGGAGGTCGGGCGGGCAGGTGGCGGTGTTCTGGCGGTTGGGTGATGGGGTCCGGGGTCTGGTGCGGGGGGCTGGGGTCTGAGGGAAGAAAAAAAAAGAAAAGAAAGAAGAAAGAAGGTATATATATTTAGAGGTTTAGCCGACGACTAGATCTAAGTCGTCGGCTAAACCCCAATTTCTTTTCCGCACCGAACCGTGGTCCCAAATCCAGACCGCGTGACAGCGCCCCCCAAAATCATCCAGACCGCGGTCCCAATTTTTTTTTTCGAAAGGGGTTTAGCCGACGACTTTGCTGGAAGTCGTCGGATACCCCCCTGATTTTTTTAATTATTATTATTAATATTATGTTAATATTTTGATTATTATTATTACTATTTTTTTGTTTCCAAAAAAGTAAAAACAATCATTATATATAACGTATGAAAATAAACATCTAATAAATTTATGGCTCATAGTCTGAGTCATCACTACAGTCTGTCTCATTATCTAAGTTGATATCCGGCAACATATGCCTCAAGTCGTCCACATTATCGTCATAAGAATTTTCAAGTAATTTGTCTGTATCAACGTCAACGTACCCGCGAGCATCACCATAGAGTCGGACGACTCGTCCTTCAGGAATATTATTCATCGTAATTGTCGTTGATGGTGGAATATTTGCTGCATTTGGCTCTTGATAAGCATCATCGTCATCAGTACCTGTTGTTTCTCCCAGTGTAGCAGCACTATAAATATTCCTCGTTGTCACAACGTTCACTATCTTCCATGTGCCTTTCTTCACCAAGTCGTCCAAATAATACACCGACTTTGCTGATGTTGCAAATACAAAAGGATCACTTTCATACCATGTAGCGGAAGTGCCAACGGATAATAGCCCGTAGTCGTCTTGCATATCGGTTCCAAGACTGGTGTCGTACCATCGACACTTAAACAAGTAAATTGTCATGCCTTCCCCGTAAATTAGTTCTACCACTTCCATAAGAACACCGTAATATCCACCATCTATCATAACCCCAGAATTTTGACATCTTGTTTTTTGGTCTCTCTCAAGGCATACGAATGTGACACCGTTGACTTTGGCCATTGAATAAATTCTTGACATAACTGGCTTCATATAAAGAAGCATAAGTTCACGCGACCAGTTACGGTGTTCGCCATCTTGTATATGGGTCATCTGACGTAAATGAACTTTATATGTAAAAAAAATATCTCAAGTCCAAAATCAATAGCAACTGAATGTATACGTACCCATTCTCCAAAATAGTCCGCAAAAGTGTCATTGTGGAATCTAGTGTCATCTCGCACCATATCGCATGACAAGTGGATGTCTTTCCAGTACTGAACTTCTGGACAATTGAGTAATATCCACCAATGTGCAATTCGTGACTCGTACGGGTCTAATTATCTTCCTGGCAACCTCCCATAGACGTCAACCTCAGTGGAGATGATAGAAAGATTGAATTGTCTTTCATCTCTGGAATAGAGCAGGAAGGGGGCTCGAAGGCGCCCAAATACAACTTGATATACGTAAGACACTCCGACGCAAGCTAAGATTCTGCAATGCATCCCTCCGGTGCAGACTTATTGGCCACAGAGTCTTTGTAATTACCGAGTTACCTGTAATATTGTCATTGTGTTAGAAATCATATTTAATTTGACAATATTATATATATAATACAAATTATGTTACCTTTTAACCGGGTACATCCACGTGTGGTGAGCAATAACTACCGGGGAAGGTGGATCATGAGGTGAGGCATGAGGTCAAAAATTTTTGGAGGAAATATTCGCTCAAACTTGCACAAGATATAGATGATCTCATCTTGCATTTGACGCAAATCAGATCTTCACTTCTCTCATACATAATTTCTGTAAAAATCTTGACAATGAAACACAGGGCTCGACCACCTGTTTTGGTAAGTACAGTCGAATAAATACCGGAAATAGGCGTTGGAGTAGGATATGACAATCATAACTCTTCAAACCAGTTAACTTGTTCTCCCTGAAGTTAACGCATCTTCCTATATTTCCAGCATACCCGGTAGGATACCTAGCAGTCTTTATCCATCAAAATATCTCGGTAGGATACCTAGCAGTCTTTACACCGAGTCGGCAGTGACGGTGTAAGCTACCTTAGGCATTTTTTATTTTCCCTTGACAGTCTTCAATCACAAATGTTTTCTTATGCTCATTTCTTCCAAACCTTTGCGTGCTTTTGGCCTGTCTTTGGTCTTTTCCTCCCAACCTAAGATTGTCCCAACCACACTTTCGCAAACATTCTTTTCAATGTGCATGACATCCAAGAAGTTTCTTATCAGTAACTTGCACCAATAAGGCAATTCCCAAAATATACTTTTGTGCGATCAATACTTATACCTGTCGGGCCTTTCAGGAGTTGCTGCAATCACATCCGGATGGTTGCTAAGCTGACCAAAATCGTACTCATTAAGAATCGATAGTATTTCATCACCTGTCCACTGTCGTGGTGGCTCGCCCATTTCTACAGTGCCATCAAATGTTGCAGCATCCATATGCCACTCATGTTCCCTCTCAATCCATATCCGATGACGCATTCGGATAACTTTCCTACAGTGGTACCTAGCACAATCTGCATTCAAACACACTGAACAACCTCTATATCAGCTAATAACAGATCCAGACAACATTCCATATGCAGGAAAATCACTAATAGTGCCGATACACATGGCGTGCAAGTAGAACGTCTCGGACGAATAACTGTCTTACGTGGGATGACCTTCCTCCCACAACAATTTCATCTCCTCTATCAAAGGTCTCATATACACATCGATACACTTTCCCGGATATCCCGGCCCCGGGACTAACAAGGTCAACATATTATACTCCTTTCTCATATACATCCATGGAGGAAGATTGTAAGGAATCACTACAACATGCCATATAGTATATGAAAGACTCATGTTACCAAAAAGGTTAAAACCATCAGATGCAATCCCGAGCCTCACATTTCGGATATATGAAGAAAAATTCAGATACTCCCTATCTATATGCTTCCACGCCTCTCCATCCGACAGGTGTATCATAGTATCCCTGTCATGAGTGCGCGGCTCGACGTGCCATCTCATTGCTTTTGCCATGTAAGGAGACATAAAAAGCTGTTCCAACCCGTCCTTCAGTGGAAAATACCAAAGTACCTTCACCGGTTTCTCTTTTCCAGAAGGAATGATCCTACATTTCTCTGTATCACATACAGGACATCTCGTGAGGTCTTCATTAGGATGCCCCCAGAATAGAACACAATCATACATGCAGACGTGGATCTGAATGTATGAAAGACCAAGATCTTTCAAAATTCGTCTCATTTTGGTATATGTGTTAGGAAGACGATGAGCCTGTGGAAGCATATTACTTGTAAGCTCCAAGTAATCATCCACAAACTTGATGAATGATCGGTTTTCCACCTTTAATCTCATCGTTTCCATGACACAATATAGAACAATCATGTTACACCCCGGGTATAGAGGGGTCTGTTGGAGTTGAATTAGCTTGTTGTACCTGTCAAGCCCAGCAGTATTGCAAGGCATCGGTCTATGGGGTCGTGGGATTGGCTTAGTTGGTACATACGTCTCGGAATAACCAAACACATCATCAATCAACCTCCTCTTCGGATCGGTGAACCCGTCGTTACCACTGAATTGTACGTGATCATACGGAATAACAGAATTCGGTGCTTCACCGTGGTATATCCGACATGTATATTTATTCCAAAAACCATTCTTCTTTAGGTGCTCCCAGACCTCATCAAATGGAAAACGATACATATCACTGTGACATCTACATTTATTACACAGACAGTAGTGCAACGTATTACCACTGTCGTGCTCTTTTACAAATCTCATAAACTGCTTCATCCCATCCATTACTCTTGGATCCAATTTTCGTAACCTAGTCCAACTCTTGTCCATCCTGAAAATGTATAAATTTTCCAATATTAATCCAACTAACTAATATCGTTCAAATTATAAATGGAATCACAACAAACAATTAATCATAATGATTATCATCACAAGAATTAATCATTATACAGAAGAGCTTTCGAATCTACAACATGAATAATACAAAGTTTCGAAATCACAATAAAAAAACAATAAAATACTTTAATTAATCGAATTGGTGATTATATAGCAACCGGTAGAAACCTTCGTCACTCCAGCTAACACAACTCAAAGTAGCAACACAAACTCAAAAGATACACAAAATCAAGTTTTTTCGCCTGAAAATAACTGAGGACGATATATAATTTTAAATTGGAGGTTTAGCCGACGACTACGTTGTGGTTTAGCCGACGACTAAATCGTTACAAAAGTCGTCGGCTAAATTATTAAACTTTAGCCGACGACTACGTTGTGGTTTAGCCGACGACCCAGATCAAGTCGTCGGCTAAAAAGTTTTATCCAACTACAATGTGAGTCATCGGCTAAAGTCCAAAGTTTAGCCGACGACACTTAAAAGTCATCGGCCATTTTTTTAAGTGTCGTCGGCTAAAGTCCTTATTTTGTATTGCTAACATTTATAATATTTTGAATTGTGAATATAAAATCAACTAACTTTCATCAAACTAAATTTTAATTTAATATAATTACAACTAAATTATCAACTAAAAAGATAATTCTATTTCGTATTACCAACAAGAAAAATAAGTGTAATCATATTTTCATACAAAATTAATATACAAATTAAATTTCAATTGTTTCTACATACCTTATAATATCGAAAAATATTGCTTCAAAATGCTCAATATATCCTTGAATATACTTTATGAAAATATAATACTTTATTTTGAATTATGAATATAAAATCAACGAACTTTCATCAAACTAAATTTTCATTTAATATAATACTACAACTAAATTATCAACTAAATTTTCATTTAATATAAAACTACAACTAAATTATATTTCGTATTAACAACTAGAAAAATAAATATAATATGCAAATTAAATTTCAACTGTTTTTACATACCTTATAATATCGACGAAGATTGCTTGAAAATGCTCAATATATATCCTTAAATATATATTCCGGAAAAAATTCAGAAAAAAAAACGATGTAGGAGAGGTTCTGCATATTTTTGTGCGTTCATCTGTCAAACTGAGTTATATAATATACTTGTCAAATATTGGTTTCACATATGTGAAGTCAAAGAATAAGTTTAGAATAATTTCGGAGGCGGTAGGTGGCGCATGTGGATATGGTGGTTGACAAGTTTTAGCTTCACATATGTGAAGCTAATATGCATGACAAAATTATCTTACTAAAGGCGCCACATTTGTGACGTCTGTAACACCCCAATTCACAAATGGGACGTTACACGCCGTAGAACCCTCGTGAGGTCTACCAGGCTAACACATGACATATAACCACAATGAAATCCCAAAAGATGCACTCAAAAGTAAATAAGGCCGTGGCCTCAGCCAAAACATTTCAACGGAGTACATGAAACATAAAGTAAATATCAATCCATTGACCACACAAGGGATTTAAACCAAGTTTAGAAGTAAACCGTCTAACTCCAGTACTCGACAAATGCAACGACAAAACATAAAAAAAAAATACAGACTCGAGCCACATCATCAAGCCAGCCCATCCTTTGCGTGCATGTCCCGTGCCTGCTCCTCAGCTCTCCCGGTACCTGAAATGCATAAGACGTATTTCCCCTATTTAAGGGGTTAGCATTCGAATAGCTAGTGCAAGTACACAATTACACAACATTATATACATACACGATTTAACGCAAACAAACCATTAGGAAAATCATTTTGAACATCAATATTCCGGAATATCACATTTACATCAAAACAGTATATCATCAAGTTTTCCACATCACAAACATCCACGCCTGGTAACTCGCGACCGTACCCATTAGTATCGGCCCCCAGAGGTCCCGTCGAACCGTCCCCAGGTGATAAATCGCTTCCGCGGCCGTACCCATTAGTATCGGCCCCCAGAGGTCCCGTCGAACCGTCCCCAGGTGGAAGAACATCAACACACGCACACAAGTCCAATTTCGTGGCCGTACCCATTAGTATCGGCCCCCAGAGGCCACATGCCATCCCCAGGTGGAAGAGTAACCAACACAATCATTCAATAATCCAGTTTACTTCATTCGCATCAAAACCGTACACACATAATGAAATATAATACATGTACTTACCTGATTAATACGACGTGAAGGAAACGGTGAACGGAAAGGTTTTGGCCCGAATAATCTTCACAAATACAGTCCTAACACAATAACGATGAACAACCAATCTTAAAACTACGAAAACGTTGGAACACATCCTAGTTCTACCCGCTGCAACCATTTGTCGAACAAAACTTGGGTATCGTCGACTATAAGTGACGAACACGGAAAAACTTGGAGTTTAAAACCACAAATCATCAATAAAAACGAAGGATTATAAGTACACGATCGAAGTCTAGCGATAATCCAATGATAATTCGGACTAAAAGAGTCAAATCCCGAGAAATCCCCAAAATTTCCCTAAAATCTCAAAACAAGGGTTTCAGGGATTCTTACCTTTGAAGATCCAAGTACTTTGATCCGAAGAACACGCGTTAGATCGATTATCCGGGCTTCACGATCGAAAGGAAATGAAGAAAATCAAACACCCAAGTGAAAGATGATGGGAAGTCTCCCCCCTCAAGCCCTCTATCTCGTATGGTTGAAGAAAAGGAAGAAAATGAGTGAATCTCGCTGAAAAAAATGCAATTATAGTGCTGACTGCACTGTGTGCCACGGCCCAGCCGAAGTGTGCCGCGGCACAGGGCCAAATCTGCCCCCAGTGATCGGCAGCGTGCCGCGGCCCGGACGAGTGTGCCGCGGCCCTGCCGGCATGTGCCGCGGCTCACGGTACAGAGGGGTTGGCCGATAATTGAAACATGAGTGTGCCGCGGCCCAGACGGGTGTGCCGCGGCAATGACTCAGCAGCCGTGCCACCATGACATCGCTCGGCCGAATCGACAATGTGTGTGCCGCGGCGCACATTCCTTGTGTCGCGGCCCACACCCCCCTTGGGTCCCAAAATGATGAAAAATAATCCGGGAAGAGAATAAAAGCAATAGGAATCGATATTTGGGAAACAATAACACGAAATGGAAGTACGGAAACCCCAAAACGGTCCGAGGTACACAACCAAAATCGAACAAGGAACAAATTCCCTAAACTTATAGGAAATTACAAAAACGGCCCAAACATCCGAAATTCACGATACAACGTCGGATTAACAATCCGAAACTCACAACATGCTCTACTCAACCATACAAACTCATGGAAATAGGAAAATGACGAAATCGAACGAGTTTAACGAGAATCGAATACACATGCGATAAAATATAACTCAAGATGAAATTACCTAAAAACATCATCGAGACTCATCCCAACGGAGAAACTCCAAGAACAAAACTAGATTCAGAATTCCAAAACAGTGCCAAGCAAGTTGTTCGAAACGAATATACACCGAAAATAGAAATTACCAAAAAATAGAAAACACGGATATTACATTATCTCCCCCTAAAAGTTTCGTCCCGAAACTTACAACACGAATAACTCGGGGTATCTCGATCTCATACTCTCTTCCGTCTCCCACGTGGCTTCCTCGGACCCATGCCTCGACCATTGCACCTTAACCAAAGGAATGGTTTTGTGCCTGAGTTGCTTCACCCGACGCTCTAAGATCTGAATCGGCCTCTCCTCGAAGGTAATGTCGGGCCCCAACTCGATCTCTCCAAAATCAATAATATGGCTAGGGTCCGGTACGTACTTCCTAAGCTGGGAAACATGAAATACGTTATGCACGTGGCTCAGGGACGGCGGCAAGCCTAACCGATAGGCAAGCTCTCCAACTCTCTCTAAAATCTCAAACGGTCGAATATATCTCGGACTAAGTTTACCCTTCCGGCCGAAGCGGTAAACTCCCCGTGTTGGCGACACCTTAAGCAAAACATGATCTCCCACTTCAAACTCCAACGGCCGGCGACGCGTATCGGCATAAGACTTCTACCGACTTTGGGCCATCAACAATCTATCGCGAATCAAAGCAATCTTCTCTCTCGTCTCAACTACCATATCGGGCTCGGTACCAATCAGCTCGGACGCATCGTCCCAACACAACGGCGATCTGCACCTCCTCCCATATAATGCCTCGAATGGTGCCATTTTGATCGAGGCGTGCCAACTATTGTTGTACGTAAACTTGACCAACGGCAAGTGCGACTCCCAGTCATCCTTCCAATCTAAGGCACAGGCTCTCAACATATCCTCCAACGTCTGGATCGTATGCTCTGACTGTCCGTCAGTCTGAGGGTGGTAAGACGTACTGAATCTCAACTCAGTCCCCAAAGCTCTATGAACGGCCTGCCAAAAACGTGATATAAACCGGCCATCACGATCCGAAACGATACTTTTAGGGGTCCCATGTAACCTCACAATCTCCGTAATAAACACTCGTGCTAGTCTCTCTGGCCCCCAAGTGTCCTTAATACCTATAAAATGAGCTGATTTGGTTAGTCGATCAACAATAACCCAAATCATGTTCATTCCAGTCCGAGTCCTAGGCATCCCGGTAATAAAATCCATAGAGATGTCTTCCCATTTCCATTCCGGAATGGGAAGTGGTCGTAGCAATCCCGCGGGTCGCTGATGCTCAATCTTAACCTGCTGACAGGTCAAACACTTCGCCACAAACTCGCTAACGTCCGTCTTCAAATTGCTCCACCAATAGTTACTCCTCACATCCTTGTACATTTTGCTCGTACCAGGATGTATGGAATAAGGCGTAGTATGAGCCTCACTCAAGATATTCTACCTCAACTCATTGTCATCCGGTACACATAATCTGCCGCGAAACTTCAAAACTCCGTCATCCTGAATCACAAACCCAGGGGCTTTCCCCTTCCTCACATCCTCCCTCAACTGGACCAAAAACGGATCATCATACTGTTTCGCCCTGATATCATCAGTCAAAGACGAAGTGATCTCCAACGCACATAACTGACCCTGAACTCTCTGAACCCAAACCTCGATATTCTAACAAATAAAATCTCGCTGGATCCTACTCTGTGGTGTAAGTACCTCTAACATCTGTAATGCCATCGGCTTCCGGCTCAACGCATCAGCCACTACGTTAGCCTTACCCGGATGGTAAAGTATCTCGAGGTCGTAATCTTTAATTAGCTCCAACCACCTACGTTGTCTCATATTCAACTCTTTCTGACTGAAGATATACTTCAGACTCTTGTGGTCCGTAAAAATCTTACACGACGACCCATAGAGATAATGCCTCCATATCTTTAAGGCGAAAACCGCAGCTAACTCCAAATCGTGCAAGGGGTAATTTACTTCATAAGGTTTCAACTGGCGGGATGCATAAGCAATCACCCTGTCTCTCTGCATCAAAACACATCCGAGCCCGAGGCCTGAAGCATCACTATACACCATGAAATCCGTGTTCCCCTGAGGCAATGCTAAAACGGGTGCGGTAGTCAATCGTCTCTTCAACTCGTCAAAACTACCCTGTCTGTCTGCGGTCCACTCGAACTTCTGGGTTTTCTGGAGTAACTGAGTGAGCGGTATAGCGATCTTAGAAAATCCCTCAACAAATCTACGGTAATAGCCAGCAATACCCAGAAAACTTCTCACCTCCTTCACATTCTTAGGCGGCTCCCAAGCCAACACTTCCTCTATCTTCTGCGGATCTACCCGAACTCCCTCTGCTGAAATCACATGCCCGAGGAACATCACTTCCTCGAGCCAAAACTCACACTTAGAGAACTTCGCATACAACTGCTCAGCTCTCAAAATGTCTAATACAATCCGGAGATGTAAGGCGTGCTCCTCCCAACTCCGTGAATAGATCAGAATGTCATCGATAAAGACGACTATGAAATTGTCTAGATAATCAATAAAAACTTTGTTCATCAACTGCATGAACACTGCTGGGGCATTGGTTAGCCCTAAAGGCATAACCACAAACTCGTAATGGCCATATCTCGTCCGAAAGCAGCTTTCGGTATATCGATGTCCCGAATCCTCAACTGGTAGTAGCCCGATCGCAAATCAATCTTCGAAAATACTGTCGCCCCCTGAAGCTGATCGAACAAGTCGTCAATACGGGGCAAAGGGTATTTATTTTTGATGGTCAACTTGTTTAATTCTCGATAATCGATGCATAAATGAAGCGATCCATCCTTCTTCTTAACAAAAAGTATGGGCGCACCCCAAGGCGATGCGCTCGGTCGAATATACCCTTTATCTAACAACTCTCCCAACTGATTCTTCAACTCTAACATCTCCGACGGTGCCATACGGTACGGCACTCGAGAAATAGGGGCTGCATTCGGCTCTAGATCAATAGAAAACTCCACCTCTCGATGTGGTGGTAATCCCGGCAAGTCATCCGGAAATACGTTGGGGTATTCACTAACAACTGGAATAGACGACAAATAAACTCCACCATCTTCCGCCTTCAGAGCGTAACACCAGTAACCGACACAACCCTGGTTCAGAAGTTTCCTCGCCTTCAAGGCGCTAATCACACTCCCCGACCTACCCGGCTTACGACCGACGAGGGTATGCTCGGTGCCGTCCTCGACCACTATCGAGATGGTATGAGTCCGATAGTTCATGATAGCACCGTGACGATCCAACCAATCGTCTCCGAGGATCAAATCCTCACCCTTAAGGTCTATAACAATGAGATTCGAGGGCCAATCCCGGCTCCCGATCCTCACTGGGAAATCCCTAACCTCCCGGTCCCCAACCATACGATCCCCGCTGGGCGTACCCACTACAAATGGTTCACACTCAAACAAGCAGTCAAAGCCAATACGATTCACACAATCCAATGCAATAAAGGAATGGGTAGAACCCGAATCAAAAAGCACTGAAACTGGATGAGTAAGGATCTGAGTGGTACCTGACGCCACCGGAACGTCTGCCTCCTTTGTGCGCCTCATCTGATACAATCGGGGGTGAACTGAACCCGAACTCGATGCTGCACGGCGATCCGGCTGACCCCGACCCCTACCACGGCCCAAACTCTGCAGAACATGAGTAGCTGGAGTGCTGTGATCCCTCTGATCGGCAGTGGTAGTCGGAACTCTAGCGGCCCTGGTGGCCCTCTCACAATGAGCTGCCCGATGCCCGGTCTGTCCGCAAGTAAAACAAGCAACTAACGGAAATGGGCAATCCTTCACAAGGTGCTCGGCCTGGCTGCAATTAAAACAAACTCTCCCGCCAGGTGCAACAGACTGGACTGAACGGTTACCCTGAGATCCACCGGCCTGATGAAACGGACTCTTCCCTGGTGTAGGAGCAGAACGAGACCTTGAAAACTGACCACCCTTACCGGTCGAGAATCCGCCAGTAGTCTTCTGCTTCTTAGCTTCCAAAACTGACTCTGATTCCTGTACGGCCATATCGATCGCTAGAGCGCGATCGTGGTATTCCTTCAAAGTGGCACACATGAGCGGTGCCATACTCTGCCTGATATGCGACTTCATGCGCATATTTAAGTAACGGATTTTATCGGCCTCCGTCCTCACCTGATCTTTCACAAAACCCAACTGCTGATTGTAAGAGATAATGGCATGCGAAATCGGCACATCCTGAGGTGTGGCAGTGAAGAACTCCACAATTCTGCGTTCTTTGACTGGCGGCAGACAATATTCTGCTTCCATAGCAGCCCTGAACTCCTCCCAAGTAGCCCGACGGTCTCTGGGCACAACGGCCTCCCACCATTCCGCAGCTTCCTTATCCAGGAGGTACTGGGCAATATGTACCCTCCTGTCTTCGGGACAAACTACGGCATCAAAGGTCCTGGACAACTGGAAATCCAATTCTCCCAACCGAGGGAGTTAGAAGATCCGGAGAAACGAGGAGGGTGCATGTTAGTCACCGTCTGAAGCCACTTACTACCTTCCTCTTCAGGTGTTGGGGGCGGATTCTGGCGTCCACCTTGAGCTATCTGAGCAAGCTGGGCTACTAACTGCTGAAGTACGGCACTAGCCCCGACGTCGGCATTATTACCCGATGGCACTGAGTGAGAGGCTGAGTCCGCAGAGGACTGAGAAAGTGAGCCCTCTTCATTATCAGCACCCCGACCACGGCCTCGGCCGCGTCCCCTAGCTGGTCTACCACGAACTCTCAACATACTAAAGGAAGAATGAAAACAACAAGATCAGAAAGATTCACAATTGACAAAGTTGGTATCACAATTCATAATTCCGAACAACGCAAGAAAACGAATTACAGAAATATAAGAGTTCGAGGAGACTTACAGCCACGGGTCGCACGAAAAGACGGTAGCATGATGATGTTAGGCTCAACGACTGACTCTAATGACGCAACTGACAGACCCAAAAATTTACCGACAGCCTAGGTATTCAAAACCTAGGCTCTGATACCATAAATGTAACACCCCAATTCACAAATGGGACGTTACACGCCGTAGAACCCTCGTGAGGTCTACCAGGCTAACACATGACACATAACCACAATGAAATCCCAAAAGATGCACTCAAAAGTAAATAAGTCTGTGGCCTCGGCCAACACATTTCAACGGAGTACATGAAACATAAAGTAAATATCAATCCATTGCCCAGGCAGGGGATTTAAACCAAGTTTAGAAGTAAACAGTCTAACTCCAGTACTCGACAAATGCAAGGACAAAACATAAAAAAAAATACAGACTCGAGCCACATCATCAAGCCAGCCCATCCTTTGCGTGCATGTCCCATGCCTGCTCCTCAGCTCTCCCGGTACCTGAAATGCATAAGACGCATTTCCCCCATTTAAGGGGTTAGCATTCGAATAGCTAGTGCAAGTACAAAATTACACAACATTATATACATACACGATTTAACGCAAACAAACCATTAGGAAAATCATTTTGAACATCAATATTCCGGAATATCACATTTACATCAAAACAGTATATCATCAAGTTTTCCACATCACAAACATCCACGCCTGGTAACTCGCGACCGTACCCATTAGTATCGTCCCCCAGAGGTCCCGTCGAACAATCCCCAGGTGAGAAACTGCTTCCGCGGCCGTACCCATTAGTATCGGCCCCCAGAGGTCCCGTTGAATCGTCCCCAGGTGGAAGAACATCAACACAGACACACAAGTCCACTTCCGTGGCCATACCTATTAGTATCGGCCCCCAGAGGACACATGCCATCCCCAGGTGGAAGAGTAACCAACACAATCATTAAATAATCCAGTTTACATCATTCTCATCAAAACCGTACAAACATAATGAAATATAATACATGTACTTGCCTGATTAATACGACGTGAAGGAAACGGTGAACGGAAAGGTTTTGGCCCGAATAATCTTCACAAATCCAGTCCTAACACAATAACGATGAACAACCAATCTTAAAACTACGAAAACGTTGGAACACATCCTAGTTCTACCCGCTGCAACCATTTGTCGAACAAAACTTGGGTATCGTCGACTATAAGTGACGAACACGGAAAAACTTGGAGTTTAAAACCACAAATCATCAATAAAAATGAAGGATTATAAGTACACGATCGAAGTCTAGCGATAATTCAATGATAATTCAGGCTAAAAAAGTCAAATCCCGAGAAATCCCCAAAATTTCCCTAAAATCTCAAAACAAGGGTTTCACGGATTCTTACCTTTGAAGATCCAAGTACTTTGATCCGAAGAACACGCGTTAGATCGATTATCCGGGCTTCACGATCGAAAGGAAATGAAGAAAATCAAACACCCAAGTGAAAGATGATGGGAAGTCTCCCCCCTCAAGCTCTCTCTCTCGTATGGTTGAAGAAAAGGAAGAAAATGAGTGAATCTCACTGAAAAAAAAACGCAATTATAGTGCTGACCGCATCAGTGCCGCGCCACTAAGTGTGCCGCGGCAGGCCACCCGCCCGGTGATCGCGGCGTGCCGCGGCCGGATGAGTGTGCCGCAGGTGACTCGCGGTGCCGCGCCCCGCCGCATGTGTCGCGGCTCACGGTGCAGAGGAGTTGGCCGATAATTGAAACATGAGTGTGCCGCGGCCGGACGGTGTGCGGCAGTGACTCAGCAGGTGCCGCGCCCATGGTACAGCTCGCCGCCGTAAATCGACAATCTGTGTACCGCGGCGCACATTCCTTGTGCCGCGGCCCACATCCCCCTTGGGTCCCAAAATGATGAAAAATAATCCGGGAAGAGAATAAAAGCAATAGGAATCGATATTTGGGAAACAATAACACGAAATGGAAGTACGGAAACCCCAAAATGGTCCGAGGTACACAGCCAAAATCGAACAAGGAACAACTTCCCTAAACTTATAGGAAATTACAAAAACGGCCCAAACATCCGAAAATCACGATACAACGTCGGATTAACAATCCGAAACTCACAACATGCTCTACTCAACCATACGAACTCATGGAAATAGGAAAATGACGAAATCGAACGAGTTTAACGAGAATCGAATACACATGCGATAAAATATAAGTCAAGATGAAATTACGTAAAAACATCATCGAGACTCATCCCAACGGAGAAACTCCAAGAACAAAAATAGATTCAGAATTCCAAAACAGTGCCAAGCGAGTTGTCCGAAACGAATATACACCGAAAATAGAAATTACCAAAAAATAGAAAACACGGATATTACAACGTCAATACGAATATTTTTAAAAAAAATTGGCGGAAGTTTGAAATTTTTGGCGTAGTCGCGGGAAAATTCAAATTTAGTGAAATACTTTGGCTTCACATATGTGAAGCTATTGAGTTTCAAAATATATTATAAATACAACGTCACTACAAATCTTCTTTCATTCCAAAATTCTAATCCACATTTCATCTCATTTCTTCAACCTTCATCTCTCAATCTTCAAGGTAATTTCTAAATTATTTTCAATTTTGTTAATAATTTTACTTATATTATTTTTTGTTTCTACTAACTTATTAATATTTTTGTTTTTCTGTTTTTTTTTGCAGGATTTTTATTTATTTAAATATAAGTGAATTACAATATTAATATTATTGAAACATAACAAAAATGATTATATTTATTTTCTAATAAATAAATATCTTTTTAGTATAATATAGTTATTTTTAATAATAATTAGAATTGTAGCTTTTGGCATATTTTCTAATTACAACAAAAAATATATTTAAAAAATATTTATGATTAATTTATATATATATATATATATATATATATATATATAAATTAGCCGAAAATTCTTTCTGGCTAATTTCATTTTTTTTATTTTAAACGAAGATCTTTAGCGTCACGTATGTCACGCTAATATAATAATTGTATTTAAATTTACTGATACACTTTGGCGACACATATGCGATGCTAAAGATATATTATTTAAAATTGATGGACTTTCTTTGGCGACACATATGTAACACCAAAGAGATAATATTTAAAATTGTTGGACTTTCTTTGGCATCATACATGTGACACCAAATATATAATAATTAAAATTACTGGACTCTCTTTGGCGTCAGCTATGTGATGCTAAAGATATAATATTTAAAATTACTGAGCTATCTTTGACGTTACATATGTGACGCTAAAGATACAATATTTAAAATTGCTGGACTATCTTTGGCATCACGTTTTTGACGCCAAAGTTTAAAAAATAATATTCACCACGTTCGCTTTAGCTTCACCCATGTGAAGCTAATGTAATTAGGTTAATTGTTTACATTCGCTTTAACTTCACATTGTTGACGGTAAAATTTAATTCTTTAGCTTCACCGGTCAAACATTGAAGTTAAAGATTCTTTAGCTTCACACATTGGCTTCAGATATGTGAAGTTAAAGAAGAAAAACTTTACAGTCAACTGTATTGGCTTCACATTTTTGTGAAGCCAATACATACATTTTTTGATAGTGAGATATGTTATATATAAGACGCGACGGAGTATGTTTTAAGTCGATAAGAGAATGTATGCGATAGTTGTATTGTAAACAAGGAATTAAAACGTTTAATAATAATTTAATAAATATTAACCAACTAAAAGTAAGCGGAACATGTATTTACATTTGAATTTTTAGCTATTTTTTTAGTATTTCTAATTAATATTTTAAAATTTCAAATATTGATATGGTAGGAGACACCAGTATGATATGGCACTGAATATTGATAATGATAGGAAACACCCGTATGATTATATTTACATTCTATTTATTATTTTTAGAACAAAAAATATAATTCACAACCCAAAATAAGATTGTAATTGTTTATACCACAAACTTTTCTGAAGTAAAATGAAATTTTGGAAATGATAATTATAAAACAATTTTATATTTTAGTTATATAATTATGCAGGCATGGAGTGAGGCAATTGAGAACAGGGTGGGCAGATGGACCCGCATACATAACTCAATGCCCCATCGGAGCCGGCAAAACCTATAGATACAACTTCACTGTTGCTGATCAGAGGGGCACACTTTGGTGGCATGCTCATTTCTCTTGGCAACGTGCTTCTGTTTACGGCGCTTTTATCATTTACCCTCGCATGCCTTTTCCATTCGCAACCCCCGTCGGGCTCCAACCTCATGATCATGGCATTCCCCTCATATTTGGTACGCATGTTATTCAAATTATTACAAATTTTCTGCCCGCTTTTGCTTCTCCATCGCGTAAGTAAAGTGAAATCTCACCACACGTAAATGAGTGTGTGAATTGTTTACTTATAATAGGAGTGAGTATATAATTAAGGAATTAATAAACCAAAACCCTAACCCTAATAATAACCACTAACACCCCCCCCCCCCCCCTTAAGCCAAGCGTGAGATTAATTTGAACTCGGAGCTTGTGTCGAAAGAATTCATATAAAGGTCTGGGCAAGGCTTTGGTGATGATATTTGCTAAATGAAAGCGAGAAGGGATAAACTGTACGTACTCCAAGCGACCCTTGAACAACTTATGGAGTACTATAGGTGGAGCGCGTGTGTCCAAACAACGTGCCCAATTAGCATCAGGATAGCCGAGTATGGATGGAGGACTCACCGAACGAGTGAGTAGGAGTCCGTGGAAGTGTTGGGAAAATCGGCGTCAGTTGTTATAAAACAACAAATAATTTTCCCCAACAGAACCTTTATGCGGAAACAAGTTTGGATGAACACACAGAAAGAACATCCCAATCACACACAAAATATACTGAAAATAAAAGACACCAGTATTTAACGTGGAAAACCCTCTAACACCGAGGGAAAAACCACGGGACAACACTACAAAAAAAACAGTTTTTACCGACGCCATTTACCGACGCCAGCACCGCCGTTGTTAAACTTATAATTTACCGACGCCATTTACCGACGCCCGTACCGCCGTTGTTAAATTTATAATTTACCGACGCCATTTACCGACGCCCGATTTACCGACGCCATTGCCGACGACCGGTTCGCAGACTTATTTTTTTACAATTAACGACGCCGTTTACCGACGCCATTTACCGACGCCATTACCGACGCCATTTTGGCGTTGGTATTTTTTTTTTTTTAAATTTACCGACGCCGTTTACGCCATTACCGACGCCATTTTCGGCGTCGGTAATTTTTTAACACAATCCCACATCGAAAAAACATCAATGTTTTTGGTGGTTTATAAACCAAAATCCTTCTCAACCATTTGAAATTGAATGGAGCCCGAACACGATCCGCCCGACCAAGACCGAACCGCCGGACCCAGACTGGACTCGACCGAACCCTCCCGCCTGAGCCCGGACCTAACCCGCCTGAGCCTCGCCTGAGTCCTGACCTGACTTTTTTAATTTTTTTTAATTTAACGACGCCAAAAATGGCGTCGGTAAATGGCGGCGTCGGAAAATGGCGTCGGTAAAAAATTACCGTCGAGCGTTTTTCCAACGGCGGTTTGCCGTCGGTAATGGCATCGGTAATTTTTTTACCAACGCCATTTTCTGTTTTACCAACGCCATTTTGGCGTCGGTAAAAACTGTTTTTTTTGTAGTGCAAACTCCGAAAAATATTCCACTATATCAAAGAATAATTACAATATTCTTTCCTCTCTTGAAACCCTCAAAAGATACAATATAGTGTTTCCCGTGAGACCCACTCCTATCCAAATATTGCAAACTAACAATATTAAAGGAATAATAGAGATGATACCTACCCAAGTGTATTTTCCCACACTCTCAGGATTTACAACACTCTATTTTTTTCACTAAATATTTTTCTCACTTTTTTCTTCTTCACCTCAACTTACAAAAGCCTTATTTTTCCTTCTGTTTGAGATGCTTCTTCATGCTTCCATTCCTCTATTTTATAGGCAAAGTATCAGGTGTGAATATATATTTCACACATTCCAACTTGGCTGCGCATGAGAAGAAAAATACAACTTTGCTTTTACTGTACATTCACCAACTTTGACTTGGCAAATTATGTTTTCAATTTGCCTTTGATTTCTTTTCCTTGTGCTGGACATCAATACCGTGTGGGTCCAACAATCTCCCCCTCCAGTCAAAGGAAAAAAAATCCTCGAAACAGTTTTTGGAGAGAGCAGAGCTCCCCCTCAAGCAAAAGTCATACAACCCTGTCTCCACCTACAGACATAATTCTCAAAAACTGAGAACTATTATGCTCTACAAAAGAACATATGCCAACACTGATTACACCAACAGTCATAACTCTCACATCCGAGAATTACCATGTTCCACCATAAAGAACATAACCACTTGAAATCACCACATTTCAAGATTTCCTTCTTTCGGTACATGTCGAAAAAACCTACAGAAAACTTATGGTGCAACTTCCATGTTTCACTTTTCCGGAAGTTCCATCTGCCATCGACATACTTTTCCACCACGCACCATGCACATCTGTGAAACCAGTGCCTTGTGCGCAATTATGGACCCGCAAATTGAACACATCGTTTGTCCTGGTATCTGCGCCATACCAGATGATGTACATGCCTTTAACAGGCATCATATGACACCATCATCCTCATATCCTGCAAAAGCAAGAGAAACACTATTTGCGTCACCTTTGGAGCCATTTGCCGAACCTACTCCCCGTTTTGGGCAATTTCTTTTAAGGTGTCCAGATTGCCCGCACCTCCAGCTAGGGGTGGCATTTCGGAACCGAAAATTCAAAACCAAACCGAAAAAATCCGAAAAAAGAACCGAAGAACCGAAACCAAAGAAGACCGAACCAAAAAATAGAAAAAAAACCGAACTGAATTGGTTTGGTTCGGTTCTCGGTTCGGGGTCGGACAGAGCCGAACCGGACCGAAATGGACCGAAGTCAAAGTCACATACTAAAATGACATCTTTTTGTGAGTTTTATGTGTTTGAGATTTTAATGCAATTTGTTTTCCTTTTTTAAGACCCTCATGGATCCACGGAGGACCGATAATATACTCGTGTAATTCGTGATTCAACTAATTTAGGTTTAGAGAATGATCTATTGTGATTTGTGATTGTTATATCTTTTGAGATATTTGTAAATTTGCTGTGCAAGTCTACCTCTTATCTTGAGCATATATATAACTTTTGTTGGCTTGTTGTTATATATAACTTATTCTATTAAATATAATATTTGAATTTATATTGTGAAGAACCGAAAAAATATCAAACCAAACCAAAACAGAACCGAATATTTATAAAACCAAATATAACCGAACCGAACTTCAAAAAGAACCGAACCAAACCGAAACCGAATATTTGGTTCGGTTATTGGTTTCGGTCAAAAACCGAACCGAATGGAACCGAGTCCACCCCTACCTCCAACATTCAAGACTTTCCTTTGTTGAATTCTTCTTCTTCTTCTTCCAATTTCCAGTTACCAAAGCTGAGCTTTCAGGTGTGAAATTGTTTCTTTCACTCAGCCTTTTCTCCTCCGAAAGGAGTTTTCCGGTAACCTCAGAAAAGAATATCTTCTCCTTCCCATGAATTAAGATCGGCTTCATATGTTCATAGGACGATGGAAGAGACCAGATAAGCCTCAAAGCCTTGTCTTCATCATCTATTTGAACTCCCAATGTTTCCACTTCAGAGACAATCCCATTGAGAATACTTAAATGATCTGAGATTGATGTACCTTCACTCATCTGTAGTGTATGAAACTGTTCTTTTAGATACACTCGGTTAGAGACACTTTTCGTCTGGTACATCTCCTCCAGCTTCTCCCAAAGCTCCTTGGTCTTCAAATTTCCCTGAACGTTTACAAGAACATTTTTGTCCAAGCATAGTCGAATGGCACTTGCTGCTTTCAGATCCATTTCCTCCCAATCTTCATTGCTCATACTAGATGTGCTGGTTCCTTTGTTAGAATCTTTGTTGGAATCTTTCTCCAAAAGAGAGGCTGGTTTACCGTTCAATACCTTGTGCAATCTTGATTGGATCAAGATATCCTTGACTTGTATTTGCCACAAGCCAAAATTCATGTTCCCATCGAACTTTTCAATTCCAAACTTCAAGGTCTGCATCTTTTCCACAAAAAAATATTTCTCCACTAACCGCAACGAATTTTTGTTGTCAGAACCCAGTTACCCGAGCTCCGATACCAGTTTTTAGGAAAATCGGCGTCAGTTGTTATAAAACAACAAATACTTTTCCCCCAGCAGAACATTTGTGCGGAAACAAGTTTGGATGAACACACAGAAAGAACACCCCAATCACACACAAAATATACTGAAAATAAAAGACACCAATATTTAACGTGGAAAACCCTCTAACACCGAGGGAAAAACCACGGGACAAACTCCGAAAAATATTCCACTATGTCAAAGAATAATTACAATATTCTTTCCTCTCTTGAAACTCTCAAAAGATACAATATAGTATTTCCAGTGAGACCCACTCCTATCCAAATATTGCAAACTAACAATATTAAAGGAATGATAGAGATGATACCTACCCAAGTGTATTTTCCACACTCTCAGGATTTATAACACTCTAGTTTTCTCACTTTTTTCTTCTTCACCTCAACTTACAAAAGCCTTATTTTTCCTTCTGCTTGAGATGATTCTTCATGCTCTCATTCCTCTATTTTATAGGCAAAGTATCAGGTGTGACTATATATTTCACACATTCCAACTTGGCTGCGCATGAGAAGAAAAATACAACTTTGCTTTTACTGTACATTCACCAACTTTGACTTGGCAAATTATGTTTTCAATTTGCCTTTGATTTCTTTTCCTTGTGCTGGACATCAATACCGTGTGGGTCCAACAGGAAGTTGGGTGAAGCCCATCGCAATGAGGCGAGCTTTGTATTGATCAAGAGCACCATTTGAGAAAATTTTTGGTACGTAATACCTATTTGGAGCCGACAACATTAGTATTAAGAGAACGGGGAACAAGATCCCAGGTGTTATTAGCATGAAGAGCACCAATTTTTCATCCATGGCGGCGACCCAATGCAGAAGCTTGACGGACGACTTAAATCCGCAAGGTGTAAACGTGGCAAGAAGAGCTGCAATAAACTTGAAGTGGTAAGATCGGAATTTTGGTTTGAAGACTTTGCACGTGCGCGGGTGATCATAGGATGTTAAGTCGGGACTGACTTGGGCGGAATAGATGCGGACATTTGTCCAGTGAGACAGATGAAGTGGCACCCGAGCAGGGATAAGGTGTCCACATAGAAACCAAGCAAACCTTATTATATACTATACATATTCAAAATCATTGAAAGGTGTGAGGCAATGCATATATATGTTTGATAAACCATAACAGCAAAAATCTCCACACTTAATTATAACATAAAACTCAAAAACTAATATAGCCCTAGATTTCACAACTAAGAAACTTACGAGTTGGAGGAGGTTCAGCAACTCTGGTATTCCCTATTGCAGCATATTCCTCAACGCCGTGCGATTTTGGATGATTATATAGTATATTTCACACAAAACGATTTGGGATCTTGCCGTTTTGTGACTACTTGTGTGGACTGGTGATTTGTGAAGCCTGTAAAATGATTGGTTAGTGGGCTAGTTAGTGATTTTAACGGAGTGTGCATTATACTCGCTGAGAATCATTAATTTTGGACGAAAATTAACTATGGGACCAAAAGTGCTTAAAAAAGGACCATTTTGCAGTTGAACCAATCTTATGGGACCATTTGTGCAATTTACCCTCAAAGCGAGCATTCGCGAGAGGTAGATGCGGCCAGTTTGCTTGTCATTGCAACTGAAGCCTTTGTATTTGTTGTAAAGAAAAATGCCAGGGTAGCCACCGCTCTAGACACAATTGATATTTTTCTTTAAATCGAAGTATTTCTTACACTTGATTATTTTTCACTTAATAATTCTCATTAAACTTCCGTAGTATATATTTATGATGTTAAAAATTGATTTTCGTAGCCAATAAAATATATGTACTTATATTTACACTATATATCTCACCATAACCAATAAAATCTTGAGGCCCTTAAAAAATTGAACAAACTTCATTTATTATCTTTTGTTTATGTTTTTCTATACTGCAAAGCATTACGTAAAAAACTGAGGCATGCCAAAAAGTGAGACTCTAGACGGGAGCCTAACACGTCTAGAGTTAGCTACGGGTCTACATACCTCCTACTCTGGAACGACTCAATAATTTAATTTCTTTTCTCAACCGAATATAATATGATAGTCAGAATACCTAACCGAATGGTATTAACTAAATTAGCCAAATTGGTTTTCCATTTTCTTCTACGTAATTACTCTCAAATAAATAGTATTAGAATATAAAATGACACTTGACATAATAAATAAATAAAGTCATACAATTTTCCTACATAATTATTTTTGAAACCGGTCAGAATTTCTGACCCAGAAAGCTTGGCTACACTCTACAGGAGAATGGTGGAACGAGGAGGTCGAAGTAGTCGAAAGGGAACTGATGCTGTACGGTGGTGGACCCAAAACTTCGGACGCTTACACCATCAATGGCTTACCAGGGCCCTTATACCCTTGTTCCATAAATGGTAAAAATAGCTTCGTACAACTTATTCTAGGAATATATTTTTTCTATATCTTAAAGACTTCATTTATCACCTAACTTATGTCTCTCGTGAAATTATTCGACCATCGACTAAAAAAGTCGTTTAAGTAAGCGACTACCTTTCAAACCAATAATTTATCATCAATTTATAAGTAAATTGATTGATAAGGTAATTTTTCTGCTTTTAAAAAAATAAATTTTCACCATCTTTATATATTCCATATATATCGTGACCTAAATAAAAATATATTTTCATGACCTAAATAAAAAAACTACCGCTATTCCGTCTTCTCTCGCGCTTTATTCATCCCATCTTAAACGTTCGCCATCGCATTCAAGGTACATCTTATATATATAAAGATTGAGTCCTTAAATTTATTGTGGAGTCTTAATGATATTAATTAATGGATATTTTACATTTAATATTAGTTCATATTAAATTATTTCCTCTAATTTAATATATTAAATAATATTAAGTATTAAATTCATGTCTTAAATGTTTCATGTCTTAAAGATTGCCAACACACGCAGACATTATTCACGCTAATGTTGATGGTTTAATAAGACGTCGCTTCTATGTGTAATTTAAAGGTAGTATATATTAAAATAATAATAGACAAAAATATTATTTATTTTATTTTATAACAATTATTGTTAAAATATAATGAGAAAGTTTAAAAATAGAAAAATAAAAGTGATGTCATTTTATGTAATTTTATAAAAAAGCAATTTAGCTTATCACCTAATTCGCTAAACATCTACATTAAAATCAATTTTATCACCTACCTAATCACTACATAATCACCAAATTTTATCACCTTAATCACCTACCAATTATCACCTACCAACTAAATTTTATAGCTACCAATTTATCACCATTTCTAAACACAGCCTTAGACTACTAATTTAGTCATTCAAGTAGCCACATCAAAATCTTGCGAAAATTTGGACATTTAACATGATTCTGACCAAAATTGACGGCAAATTGTATCCCTAGCCTCATGAGATCTAGCAAGCTGCCAATCTTGTAATATTGAGAATTATATAATCTTTTATATACTCTCAATCTATATAAGTGTATATGGAAAAATATTTTTTTAGACCCTTAACTTTGGCCTAGTTGGGTTATAAGGACATTATATTTTCGGACCTGGAAAAGAAGGACATTAATTTTAAAAAATGGGAAAACAAAGACAATTAAGCCTGAAGGAGGTCCGATTGGGCTTAATTGGCTCGTGCCTCGCACGTGACGGGCCGATTGCGGAATGACACTACCATTTATTTCTAAAGTTTCTAAATTACTTTTTATTTCTAAAGTTTATAAATTACTTTTTTTATTTATTTTACCATTTATCTTTTCAATTCTTATAATTTTATTAATATTTTAATTTCAATTATTTTGAAATATATTTTTAAAGATAAAAATATTTAAATTTTTAATAATTACACATCATTAAAATCTTAATAACCGAAATGTACTCAAATTTTAAGTTTTAAAATTTGAAAATCATCACAATATTAAAACTATCAAATAATTTAAAATAAAAAAATTATGTATAAAATTTAAAAATTAGTAAGCATAAACTAATTTACACCAAAAACAAATGTAAAAACATGAATATTTTGATATAGTTAAAAATAATATTGATATAGTTTTTTTTATTTATATTAATCAATTTGAAAAATTCTTTATATGGGGTAAAATAAATTAATCTAATCGAATTGGTTAACTCGATTAAATTTGATTTTATAATAAAAATTTATTGATTTGATTTAAAAAAATATAAATAATTGAAATATTTTTTTGATAAATTAATTAATAATATTTTTAAAATTAATTTTTTAGTTCACATATTACGATATAAATATAAAAATTAAGAGAATTATAAATATTTTTTTGGACGGAGAAGATATCAAAATGTTCTTTTCTTTTATTTTTAAATAACTTTTTATTAAAAGATCTTGATGTTCACAGGAGCATTCATTTGCTTCACACGACCGTCGAACCGGTGAACCAGTAAACTCAAGAAAGGGTCTACAATACTCTTAACAAAAATACATAATTGATATTTTAACAAAAATATTTTTTCTCCAACTCTTCTAAACAATATAAATAGATTTGAAGTGTTTTTAAACTTTCTGAAAAATGAAAAGGTATTTTAAGAAAATACAACTTAGTGAAAATTTTTTCTTTTGATTAAAAGTGAGCACGAATAGATTTAGTTCGGTTTGGTGTGTTCATTTTTATAAATAAAACTAAATTATTTAAATTCGGTGTGATTTTATTCGATTTTTATTTTTTTGTTTGGTTTCAGTTTAAACCATGATTTCTAAGAACTAATTGAATTCAAATTTTATTTTAAGTAATAATTATTTTCAAAAAAATTAACTAGAAATAATTTTTTTAAAATTTAATTAAATACTACATACACTAGAAAAAAAATATTTCAAAACGATTGTGAAATTTGCTTCCATTTCAAATATTTTTATTTTCCTGTCGGCCCGTCACGTACGAGGCACGAGCCAATTAAGCCCAATCGGACCTCTTTCAGGCTTAATTGTCCTTGTTTTCCCACTTTTTAAAATTAATGTCCTTCTTCTCCAGGCCCAAAAAGATATTGTCCTTATAACCCAACTAGGCCAAAGTTACGGGCCTAAAAAAATATTTTCCCCCAAGTGTATATCATTCTCTCGGCAATGTGAGCATCTAGTTAGGTCCTCTTAGAATGCAGGGTATATGTACTGGGCTAGGACTGGTGGACACTTGATATGTCGAGTTTTTTGAGAATTTTGGTAATTTGGCGCAAATATTTGGACGCTAAATTTGAAGGCTTCAATGTGCTTAATGGGGGTAATATCTGGCGCCACATTAATAAAATCACCAATTTTTGCTAATGTTATACAATTTCATGTTAAAACCGAAATACATGTCCAATAAATTCTAAAAGTACATTGTACCAAATTAGAAAAGTGACTATTTGGAGGATTATATCTTATAAGAATAGTCCAAGCTACAATAGAAAAAAAAAAAAAAAAAATCCTTACTTTATTACTGTTATCCTGTATATGCATCACCTTAATCTCTATTAACAATAACCTTTCTCAACGTTTCTAACGATTTTACCTAAATAAAATTACACAGATACTTTCATCCTACCCGTTGAACCCGGCAAAACGTACCTCCTAAGGATCATCAATGCGGCATTAAACGATGAACTCTTCTTCGCCATGGAAAACCACAGCTTAACTGTGGTCGAAATCGATGGTGTCTATACAAAGCCCTTCAAAACAAAAGCCATAATGATCACCCCTGGACAAACCACCAATGTTTTACTCGCAACTAATCAAGTTCCTATAGATTCTTTGGGCATGTTTGTTATGGCGGTTAGGCCTTATCTCACTTCAGTCTTCCCATTCGACAGTTCCACTGCAATTGGCTTCTTAAAGTATCAAAATAGTACTACAAAAAATATCACAATGTTGGAAAAAAATAATAACCCTCCAATATTATTGCCACGTTACTACACTTTGCCTCAAAATCTACCTCCATTGGAAGACACCCCATTCGCCATGCAATTCTCAAACAACCTCAAAAGCCTCGCCTACAGTGATTACCCGTGCCGAGTGCCTAAAACGATAGACAAACGCGTCATAACCACGATAAGCCTAAACCTCCAAGACTGCCCTATCAATCAAACTTGCAAAGGGTATCTAAACAAGAGATTCTACGCGTCCATGAATAATCAATCCTTCGTTCACCCTTCCATCTCATTACTCCAGTCCCATTTCCATAACCTCACAACAAGGTCATTCTGGTCCGACTTTCCAGAAAATCCACCTCACGTTTTTAACTACACCGGTATTGACCCGGTCAAAGAAAACATGAATACTAATTTCGGCACCAAAATTCTCCAAGTGGCCTTCGGCACGAAACTCGAGATCGTGCTACAGGACACCAATTTTTTGAATCCGGAAAACCATCCGATGCACGTGCATGGACACACTTTTTTCATTGTGGGGAGAGGGTTTGGGAATTTTGATGCTGCAAAAGATCCATTGGGATATAATCTGGTGGATCCACCGGAGAGGAACACGGTTGCTGTTCCGATAGGGGGATGGGCCGCAATACGGCTTGTTGCGGATAATCCAGGTGTATGGTTTGTGCATTGTCACCTTCAGGAACATATAACATGGGGTATGGCTCTTGGATTCATTGTGAATAATGGAAAGGAGCCATCTCAGTGCTTGCAGCCGCCTCCAAGTGATCTACCACCGTGTTGAGGGGTTCTCAGATATAAGTTCAGTTTGACAATCGCATTTGTCTAATCAGTGGTTATTGTAGTCCTTTTATTAGATTATGGTCAGGGCAGTTCATGACAAAAATGAGGCCCGAGGGCGACATGAAAGTTATAAAAATTGTATTATTTATTGTAATTTTACAAAAATGGGCCCTTCATACTATTATAATAATACAACATGAAAATTATAAAAATTATATTATTCACGACTTATTAGACAAGAAGTATACTAACCAATACTTTCACTATTTTCGTGTTTAAAACTACACGTTGAATGTTAAAGTCTATTTATAGCATATTTATATTTTATTTAACTACATGTTTATTTATGATATATATTCTGAAGATATATTAGTATAAATTCTCACATAGTGTATGCTAAATATCATAAATTACTAGCGAATGTCTTGAAGTACATTTATATACTTAAAATTATTTGAGTTGACCAATTTTCTTCAACATTCTATAGATGTTTGATTAATTGCATAAGAATCATTGCATTTTCTTCCGCAAGAAGAGTAATAACGATAGTTATTACATATAATATTGATGATGATACTTGTATCATTGATAAAGTATAAATATGCAGTTTAGAAAAATAAATGCTCTTAACTACTACTATCTTTTAATGTTTAAAGATATAATATTATTGATATCTTCTGAAGTAGATTATCGAATTAAGAATTCAATAAAATAAAGGTTGATTATGTCAAAAACTCATTCAAGAACGAATTCGAGGTTGACATAGTTGTCTTTATTCTTATTTTGAATTCGATTTATCATCACAGTAAACTTAAAGTTTACATTTTTGAATAATTTATGATTTTATATCGATAAAAGTGCATTATTTTAAATTCCGACAAGTAATTCAGTGTACATATCCCTTTTATCGCTCCAAATGAATATTAAAATATGTCGGGTATGGCACTCTTTATGACAATACCTGAAGTATTGATGGTGATATGAATAAGATTGATATTGTAAGACAGTATCATTCCCGACATTAGGGGGAAGAAAGTATCAACCGATCAAGAAAATTATTTGAAAAATTATGAACTTGAAGTTCAAATGATTATCGATTTTGCAGAAACTGCAATCAATTATATGTATACTCTAGAAGAGTTTAAATAAATCCAGCTGGAAATTGATGTCTTGGAAGACACATGCAAGTGCTATAATTGAGTTTAAGGCTAGCTCACCTAAATGGTGAGAACTATATTATATATCTCTGGAGATAAAAAAAACATTAGTGACAAAATTCAACGTCCTGAAGACGTCGCTCTTGAAGAGCATACCCTTGAAGAGAATTAAATTATAGAACGTTCTACGAATTTTGTTACAATGAAATATGGAGCCTATATCAATAGATTTAATAATAGCACTTGATACAAATGAAGATCATGGTGATCTAAGTTGATTAATGTCGGAAATAAAATATTTGGTCAAGATGGACAAAACAATCTAATATGATTTTAATTAATGTCAATACTTTGTTATTTGGCCTGCAGTTCAAAATAGCATAAAAGTTCGTTGAAAATTAATTAATATTCATATATTATATGATTATGATGATTGGAACTCTTGAAGAATTACCAACAATTTTAAGCATTAATCATGCAAATATGAGATATGAAGCACGACTTTTGTAGTCTAAATTACTTACAATGATTATATTTTTTTTATAAAGACCACTCATGAAAGATATTGAGTGAGATTGGAAGTACATGAAAATTTGTCTTGTGGATACATGAAATCCTAGAAGGATGATATGCCTGAAGCATATAAAACAAAATCTAAATATATGTATTTCTTCAAATTGCAAGAGTCTTTATACAGATTCAAATAGTATAGTCGAATTTAAAATAACCATCTTAGTCGATATTATTCGACTAAATAAAGGTATATTAATGACTCAATGTCATATATTGATATGAATGATCTTAGATTGATTGGAACTCCACAAGAGATCCAATTGACACTTGAATATTTGAAAAGATAATTTGAGATCGTATTAAAATATCTAAACTATACCTTGGGTTACAAATACTTGGAAAGTGTATTATTATATATCAACCCACCTGTACCTAAAAGGCACTACCAAAAATCACACTTTAGCCGACGACTTAAAGTGGTCGGCTAAACCCCAAAGTCGTCATCTAATCACACCAGCCGTCGACTAAAAAACCGTCGGCCGATATTCGTCGGCCAAGGTTTAGCTGTAACACCCCCAAGACGTTCAGGGCATATTACAGCGCCGTGGACCCCACACTGTGGAATCCACCAGGCTAACATACCAACGAGACATTTGCCAACGACAAACATTCATCAATAAAATGACAATTCAAAATAAAAGACTATAACCCGACCAATAGAATCCAACATCAATCCATTTCCCAAAACGAGAACAGAACATTAACAATTTTGCGGAAGAAGTACTCGAGTACTTAAACCAGTTTTATAAAACTGAATCCCCAAAACAAGATATCAAAATATTCGATAGATAGAACACAAATAATCAACTTCCGGACAGTATCATGCTCGCCTATCATCCTCATACGGCTCTAGTGCTCGCTTGTCCCCACGATCAATACCTGAAATACAAAAAGTATTTCCCCCATTTAAGGGGTTAGCGACAACTGTTAGTGCAAGTACAATCCATTTGAACTACATTCTAATCAGATGAATAATGCGCCAAAAATCATTTTTGAAAACGTTTTATATTCCGGAATATTTACAATGCACAATCACAAAACACATTATCTCCAACAAATCACAATTCAAAGTTAACCGTTGGTACGAGACTCACGGCCACCGTACCCCGCAGAGCCCCGTCGGACATCCCTGGGTAGCTAACCACAGTTCGTGATACGCACACTCACGGCAACACGTATCCCTAGAGGCCCCGTCGGACCATCCCTAGGTGAACATACACATAACCATCCACAACAACCACGATACAGCCATAATTCAAATACTAGAACATGTAAACAAATGTAAAGTACTTGCCTTTGAGACATTCTTGAAGAAACGGAAGTGAAACACGACTACGAACGGTCCGGGTGGAAAACGACGGTTCCTAAACGAAGGATCAACACAGTTCAGTCCCAACGGACAACAATACTCTAGTGGAAAACACCCATAACCCCGATTACATAATACGATAATGGACGATCAATTGATACGGGCGAGGGTTTACGCAAAATCTCCCCGTATTAATAATTCTCGGATTAAAATCAAGGAAATTGGATTTGGAATCACTCAATAATCACAATCGGTGAAGAATATCGTAACATACTGGAATAATTCGAGTTCAATTAGCAAAACCCGGAAAACCCCCCAAATTTGACGAGTTAGGGTTCTAGACAAAAATACCTTGATTTCGGATGATGGATGACGATTATGCTGATGATAATATGTTAGCACGACTCTACGGTGATGGAATTTGAAGAGAACTCCGATCAGGACCGGTAGAAATCGCCTCTGAGGTCGCACGTCGAAGAAACGAAGGGAAAAGAATAAAACTGCTGCTCTGAAACTGCCCGCTGGGCTTATATAATCTGTGAAGTTAGCGCACGCTAACTGCCATATGTAGCGTGCGCTAACGGGGCCGTGGAGTCCGATGGCTCTTTGCCACCATTCGTTAGCGTACGCTAACAATAGGGGGTTAGCGTATGCTAACTGCTTATCGGTAGCGCACGCAAGGTAACAGGAGTAGCGTGCGCTACCTACACAGCAGTTCCGTACTGCTGATGTCATATCAGCAATAAGTTGCTGTCGAGGGTACAATACACGAAATGCACGACGAGACCAGAATCCAGGAATATGAACGCGAAGCATACAAGACGACGGAGCTAAGCACTGAAAGAAAAATACAATTCCGACCACCGAAGGGTTCGTAATGTGACAACGAAAATGAGATTTCCCTAACTATTAGGAAATTACAAAAATGGCCCAAATGACCGAAAATCACGAAACGACGTCGGATTTACAAACCAAAAGTCTCAACACGACCAACTCAATCATACGAACTTGTACAAACCAAGAAACAACGAAAACGAACGAGTTTTACACGAATCGAACGTTCATACGGCAAAACATGTCACAAAATGAAATTACGTGAAAACATCATCAAAACTCATCTAAATGGAAAGACTACAAGAACAAGGTAGATTCAAAATGTCGAAACGGTTACAAGCGAGTCGATAAAAATAGATATACACCAAAAATGGAAACTGCTAAAAATGGAAAATTACGGATATTACATTCTCCCCCTCTAAAATAAAGTTTCGTCCCGAAACTTAAGAATCAAAAAGCTCGGGATGTCTCGAATGCATATCCTCCTCAAGCTCCCACGTCGCTTCTTCTACTCCGTGCCTCGACCATTGCACCTTAACCAAAGGAATGGTTTTGTGCCTTAACTGCTTGCCACGACGCTCCAAAATTCTGACGGGCCTCTCTTCAAACGTAACATCCTTCTCGATCTCCACGTCCCCAAAGTCAATAATGTGGGACGGGTCCCGAACGTACTTCCTCAACTGGGAAACGTGAAATACGCTATGCACATGACTCAGCGACGGAGGTAAAGCCAAACGGTACGCTAACTCACCGTTTCTCTCCAATACCTCGAAAGGTCCAATATATCTCGGGCTGAGTTTCCCCTTCTTCCCAAAACGGAAAACTCCTTTCATCGGAGACACTCTCAATAGAACATGATCTCCCACCTCAAACTCCAAAGGTCTACGCCTGACATCCGCATAAGACTTTTGTCGACTCTGAGCAGCCAACATCCTCTTTCTAATCAATTCAACTTTCTCCCTCGTCTCTAATACGAGGTCTGGCTCGGTACCAACTAGATCGGACAGCTCATCCCAACATATCGGCGATCGGCAACGTCGTCCATAAAGTGCCTCATACGGTGCCATCTTAATCGACACGTGCCATCTATTATTATAAGTAAACTCAATTAAGGCCAAATGATCCTCCCAGTTACTACTCCAGTCTAACGCACACGCGCGCAACAAATCCTCGAACGTCTGAATGGTACGTTGGGCATCGGCAGGGATGGAACGAAGTGCTCAAACGTAACTGTGTCCCCAATGCCTTATGCACCGCCTGCCAAAAATGCGATACAAATCGGCCATCTCTATCTGAAATAATGGTCCTCGGCGTACCATGAAGCCTTACTATCTGTGCGATAAAAATACGAGCCAACTTTGCGGGACCCCAAGTGTCCTTGATGCCCAGAAAATGTGCCGACTTAGTCAGTCGGTCTATAATCACCCACACCATATTCATACCAGTCTTCGTCCTCGGCAAATTCATGACAAAATCCATAGAGATATCCTCCCACTTCCACTCCGGGATGGGAAGTGGTTTCAACAACCCGGCTGGCCGCTGATGCTCAATCTTGACTTGCTGACAAGTCAAACACTTAGCCACAAACTGAACTACCTCTTTCTTCATATCGTTCCACCAGAAATTTTTCCTCAGATCTTTATACATTTTACTCGAGCCCGGATGGACTGAGTAAGGTGACGCATGAGCCTCTCGCATAATACTCTGTCTCAATTCCGAGTCGTTCGAAACACACAACCGACCTCGGAATCTCAACACTCCGTCCTCATGAATAACATATCCCGGGGCTTTCCCCTTCCCTACACTCTCTCGAAGCTGAATAAACATCGGGTCCTCCAACTGTCCCGATTTTATGTCATCGACCAGAGATGAAGAAATCTCAAGAATACGTAACTGCCCAGAACTCTCTGGAAGTATAACCTCAATGCTCAACCTCGTAAACTCTCGCTGAAGTCCCGACTGGGCCGTAAGTAGTTCAAGCGCCCGAAGCGATACTGATTTCCGGCTCAAGGCATCTGCTACCACATTAGCCTTGCCCGGATGATAGAGGATCTCGAGATCGTAATCCTTAATCAATTCCAACCATCTCCTCTGTCTTATATTAAGCTCTTTCTGCTTGAAAATGTACTTCAGGCTCTTGTGATCGGTGAAAATCTGACACGATGAGCCATACAAATAATGACGCCAGATCTTCAATGCAAATACGACTGCGGCCAACTCGAGATCGGGCGTAGGGTAATTCAATTCATACGGTTTCAACTGACGGGAAGCATAGGCAATCGTCCTCCCGTGCTGCATAAGTACGCATCCGAGCCCTTGGCCCGAAGCATCACTATAAACTGAGAATCCGTCATTACCACTCGGTAAAGCCAAAACGGGAGCGGTCGTCAACCGCTTCTTCAACTCCTCAAAACTATTCTGCCTCTCATCGGTCCACACAAACTTCTCTGACTTCTGTAACAACTGAGTCAGCGGTCGAGCGAGTTTAGAGAACCCCTCGACGAATCTACGGTAATACCCGGCTAATCCCAGAAAAATGCGGACCTCCTTCACGTTCTTGGGCGGCGCCCAATCCAACACTGCCTCTATCTTATGTGGGTCCACGCGAACACCCTCGGCCGAGATCACATGACCGAGAAACATAACCTCCCGTAACCAAAACTCGCACTTTGAGAACTTCGCAAAAAGATGGTGAGTTCTCAAAATATCTAGAACGATATGCAAATGACGGGCGTGCTCCTCCTCGCTCCTCGAGTAAATCAGGATGTCGTCAATAAAAACGACTACACACTTATCGAGGTACTCGATAAAGACTTTGTTCATAAGGTGCATTAACACGGCTAGTGCGTTGGTTATCCCAAAAGGCATAACCACAAACTCGTAGTGTCCGTATCTCGTCCGAAAGGCCGTCTTCGGAATATCGGTATCCTTCACTCGGAGCTGATAATACCCCGATCTTAAATCAATCTTCGAAAACACGGTTGCCCCTTGCAACTGATCAAACAAGTCATCAATCCTCGGGAGCGGATACTTGTTTTTGATGGTCACTTTGTTCAACTCTCGATAGTCGATACACAAACGAAGTGACCCATCCTTCTTCTTCACAAACAGGACCGGTGCGCCCCAAGGTGAAGCGCTCGGTCGAATATATCCCATGTCTAGAAACTCTCCCAACTGTTTCTACAACTCCAGCATCTCGGCAGGCGCCATATGGTATGGCGTCTTAGAAATCGGGGCTGCACCCGGCTCTAAATCGACGGTAAACTCAACCTCTCGGTCCGGCGGCAAACCCGGCAACTCGTCTGGAAAAACGTCAGGATACTCACATACTACCGGAATAGACGAGAGCTCGACTCCCCCTTCTTCCGATCTCAAAGCGTAACACCAATAGCCCGTGCAACCTCCCCGAAGAAGTCTCACCGCCCTCAAAGCGTTGATCAGTAATCTCTGGCTACTCCGCTTACACCCCACAAAAGAATGCTCGGTACCATCAGAGGCTAACATCGAAACAGTCCTCGTTCTATAATTCATGATCGCCCCATGACGGTCTAGCCAATCCTCACCCAGAATCAAATCCTCATCTCTAATATCTACCGCAATCAGATTAGAAGGCCAATCCCTCCCCGCGATACTCACAGAAAAATTTCTAATCTCACGGTCCCCCACGATACTATCCCCACTAGGAAGTTTAACAACAAATGGTTCACACGCAACCAAGCAATCAATATGCAGACGACGCACACAATCCATAGATATAAAAGAATGTGTAGCACCAGAATCGAACAATACGGAAACAGGATGATCAAGGATGTGGACGGTACCTGTAGCCACCGTCGCGTCAGGATCCCCTGCTCGTCTCATCTCGTACACTCGGGGCGGAACAGACCCTGCACTAGAAGCTCCCCCTCTAGAAGGCTGACCACGCCCTCGACCTCTACCAAAACTCTGCTGCGGCTGAGGAACTGTCGGTGCCTGATTCACACTAGGCTCTCCCGTGGCTGGGGCTGATATCTGAGTAACTGGAGCCCGAGCTGCATCCGTACAAAACTTAGCACGATGACCCATCCTACCACAAGCAAGACACTGAATCGGAGGCCTATCACACTCACTCATCATGTGGCCCGGACGACTGCAGTTGAAGCACGTAGGACCACGAACGGAACCAGCAGGAGCAGACCTAGAACCGTTTCCTCGACCAACCGATGGCGACTGAATCCCGAAGACTCGCGAACTGGACTGAGCCTTCGGATACCCTCCTGACTTGCCTCCCGAAAACTGACCGGAGGTCTTCTGCTTCTTTCCTTCGGTTGCCGTCTTTGTGGCAGAAAACGACATCTCATAAGCCATAGCTTTATTCTGATAATCTTTCAAAGTCGTGCACCCCAGACCAGACATGTAGTGGCGCACCCTCGGCTTCATCCGCATATCAAAGTGGTGGATCTTATCAAGCTCATCTCGGACTTGGTTTCTCACATAATGCAGCTGTTGATTGTAGTCTTTGATTGCTTGAGATATAGGAACATCTTGGGGCTTAGCCTCAAAGGAGGCTCGGATCCACCCCTCTTTCACTGGCCACGGACAGAATTCGTCTTCCATCAGATCCCGGAACTCTGCCCACGTAGCTGCCCGGTCACGTGGTTTCACCGCTTGCCACCACGTCGCTGCCTCCTTGGCGAGGAAGTACTGAGCAATGGGTACCTTCCTCTCCTCAGAACAGTTAGCAGCCTCGAATACTTACTCCATCTCGAATAGCCAATTCTCCCAACCAGAAGGGTCGGAAGCACCATCAAACTGCGGAGGATGCATACGAATCACATCCTGAAGTAGCTTATCATTGCCGGACCCAGTAGGCGGAACCGGGTTGGCATTAGCATGGCCGAGGCACGGCTGAGTCGATGGCGTCATCAGTTCGCTACTTGCTGCCAAAATGTTGGCTACTCAACATTCTCATGTGCATTAGGAGCTAGCGGTAGTCCTGTGACCTCCGGAACTAGGGGGAACACTGTTCGACAAGGAAGGCATCGCCGAATCAGTTCCCGAGTGATCGGACATGGCCGCCCCACCGGCTGCGCCACGTCCCCTACCGCGTCCGCGACCGCGTCCGCGTCCTCTACCAGCAGGAATTCTGAAGAAGTAGTGGGTAAGTACAATTCAAACGCAAAACACAATAAGATACTAAGACAGGAATAGAACAGAACGTGAAACGAGTCAAGTTAGGAAAACTTACGAGCACCGGCGTACTGAGATGATGGCATAGCAGTGATACTGTCCCAAAAACGACACTTAACTAGACCCAAATGACCGACAGACTAGGTATCCATAAACCTAAGCTCCGATACCATGTTCTGTAACACCCGCAAGACGTTCAGGGCATATTACAGCGCCGTGGACCCCACACTGTGGAATCCACCAGGCTAACATACCAACGAGACATTTGCCAACGACAAACATTCATCAATAAAATGACAATTCAAAATAAAAGACTATAACCCGACCAATAGAATCCAACATCAATCCATTCCCCAAAACGGGAACACAACATTAACAATTTTGCGGAAGAAGGACTCGAGTACTTAAACCAGTTTTATAAAACTGAATCCCCAAAACAAGATATCAAAATATTTGACAGATAGAACACCAATAATCAACTTCCGGACAGTATCATGCTCGCCCATCATCCTCATACGGATCTAGTGCTCGCTTGTCCCCACGATCAATACCTGAAATACAAAAAGTATTTCCCCCATTTAAGGGGTTAGCGACAACTGCTAGTGCAAGTACAATCCATTTGAACTACATTCTAATCGGATGAATAATGCGCCAAAAATCATTTTTGAAAACGTTTTATATTCCGGAATATTCACAATGCACAATCACAAAACACATTATCTCCAACAAATCACAATTCAAAGTTAACCGTTGGTACGAGACTCACGGCCACCGTACCCCGCAGAGCCCCGTCGGACATCCCTGGGTGGCTAACCACAGTTCGTGATACGCACACTCACGGCAATACGTATCCCTAGAGGCCCCGTCGGACCATCCCTAGGTGAACATACACATAACCATCCACAACAACCACGATACAGCCATAATTCAAATACTAGAACATGTAAACAAATGTAAAGTACTTGCCTTTGAGACATTCTTGAAGAAACGGAAGTGAAACACGACTACGAACGGTCCGGGTGGAAAACGACGGTTCCTAAACGAAGGATCAACACAGTTCAGTCCCAACGGACAACAATACTCTAGTGGAAAACACCCATAACCCCGATTACATAATACGACAATGGACGATCAATTGATACGGGCGAGGGTTTACGCAAAATCTCCCCGTATTGATAATTCGCCGATTAAAATCAAGGAAATTGGATTTGGAATCACTCAATAATCACAATCGGTGAAGAATATCGTAACATACTGGAATAATTCGAGTTCAATTAGCAAAACCCGGAAAACCCCCCAAATTTGACGAGTTAGGGTTCTAGACAAAAATACCTTGATTTCGGATGATGGATGACGATTATGCTGATGATAATATGTTAGAACGACTCTACGGTGATGGAATTTGAAGAGAACTCCGATCAGGACCGGTGGAAATCGCCTCTGAGGTCGCACGTCGAAGAAACGAAGGGAAAAGAATAAAACTGCTGCTCTGAAACTGCCCGCTGGGCTTATATAATCTGTGAAGTTAGCGCACGCTAACTGCCATATGTAGCGTGCGCTAACGGGGCCGTGAGAGGTCCAGTGGCTACTGCCACCATTCGTTAGCATACGCTAACAATAGGGGGTTAGCGTACGCTAACTGCTTATCGGTAGCGCACGCAAGGTAACAGGAGTAGCGTGCGCTACCTACACAGCAGTTCCGTACTGCTGATGTCATATCAGCAATAAGCTCGCCGAGGTACAATACGAAGCATACGACGAGACCAGAATCCAGGAACATGAACGCGAAGCATACAAGACGACGGAGCTAAGCGCTGAAAGAAAAATACAATTCCGACCACCGAAGGGTTCGTAATGCGACAACGAAAATGAGATTTCCCTAACTATTAGGAAATTACAAAAATGGCCCAAATGACCGAAAATCACGAAACGACGTCGGATTTACAAACCAAAAGTCTCAACACAACCAACTCAATCATACGAACTTGTTCAAACCAATAAACACCGAAAACGAACGAGTTTTACACGAATCGAACGTTCATACGGCAAAACATGTCACAAAATGAAATTACGTGAAAACATCATCAAAACTCATCTAAATGGAAAAACTCCAAGAACAAGGTAGATTCAAAATGTCGAAACGGTTACAAGCGAGTCGATAAAAATAGACATACACCAAAAATGGAAACTGCTAAAAATGGAAAATTACGGATATTACATTAGCCGACGACTTTTTTGGTAGTCGTCAGCTAAAGTTCAAAGTTTAGCCGACCACTCTGACAAGGTAAATCGGCTAAACTCGTTGAAAAAAACTTTAGCCGACGACCTTATCGAGTCGGTCGGCTAAAACCTGATTATGAAAAAAATTAAAAAAAAAAACTTTAGCCGACGACCGTCTTATATGTCGTCGGCTAAAACCTGTTTTTAAAAAAAAAATAGACTTTAGCCGACGACCGTCTTATATGTCGTCGGCTAAAACCCTTTTTTAAAAAAATAAAAATTACTTTAGCCGACGACCGTCTTATTCGTCGTCGGCTAAAACCCTTTTTTAGAAAAAAAAATAATTTACTTTAGCCGACGACCTTTATAAAGTCGTCGGCTCAAACCTAATATAAAAAAAAAATTTAATTCAGATTTTGGGATCCCAAAACCTGTATTTTTTGCACCTGTAATTTTTATACACCAGCTCTCATTATCAACAACAATCACACATTCAACTAATACCATCAATAATATGCCCAACATTATATGCAACACAATGCACAACACATTCAAGAACATTAATTTCATCAACATACTAGTAGTGTCAATAAAATCACTTACACAATTATAACACAAATATAAATATACAAGAGTACTACAACAACACAACTACAATCCACTGCCAAAATCATCTAAATGTTGAAATGTAGTAGTAGAAGGATTACCACCATCCCCTAGATCCTCGTCACGAGGCCGTGAAGATGGGGTCTGTCCGAAGAGAGAAGGCGGTGGAGCAGGTGCCTGCAGTCCAGCCTGAGTAATGGTCCGAGTCAGCGTCATCATATAGTCCGTCATGGCCTGCTGCTGTCTCTGGAAACTCTCTAACCGCGACTCAGTCCTCTGCTCGCTCTCATGTAACCGCGTCTGAATCCTCCTTTCATTCTCAGCTCGGAGCTCCCTCTCCGCCCTCAACTGCTCCTCGAGATAGGCAGTCCGTGCATCCCGTCCGCGAGGGCGCTGGAAGCCGGGGGTATCTTTCAATACATGGTGACCCGCGGCTCCCATCATCTTAGTGCGGTACCGACTACCTCTAGGAGGGTAGACGGTACCCCACACCCTAGCGCGAACATAAGGATCGGCCTGATCGATCTGTCCAATGACAGAATCGAGGTCGGTCTCTGCTAAGTCCGGATACTGCTCCCGAGCAATCTCAGCAAGCATCCTCTGATTCTTCTCCCGCACACGCTCCTAAGTTAATATGAAAATAAATATTTCAATATCAATAAAAGTATGATACAAAGGCATTTATTTTATTACCAAAATAAAATAAAAAAATACTTACATGCTCCTCGGGACGGTTCGGAAATGCTTTCTGAGTCACGTAGGCAAATGCGTCCAACGAATCAGAAGAAATGGCCTCGTGCGCAACTTTGGCTAACGACCGGGAACCCAGATTGTGATGGTCAGTCAGACCAGCACGATTGGTCGTGTTGGTCAGGCTAGTCGCCTTCAAAAAAATATTATTTAGAATCGAGTTTATATTTAGAATTCAAAAAAAAATAAAAACTGAAATATTATTATTTTTTATTAAATACTAGCAGTTTTTTTAATAAATAAAATACAATATTCATATTTTTATTTTTTTTATGGAAAATAATATTCTAGTTTTTATTTTTAATCCACTTTTGAATAAAAAATTCCGATTTTTTAATATTAATAATATTCCAGAATTTAAAAAAATACCTGAAGTTCCGATTTTTTCTAATTTAAAAAAATCGGAACTTCAAGTATTTTTTAAATTCTGAAACATTAATTTAAAAAAATTGAGTTTATATTTAGAATTCAAAAAAAAAAAAAAACTGAAAGAGAAAGAATGAAATGAGGGTATTTTAGTCATACCATGAACTCCGGGTCGCGAAAATGGGCGCGTAGCCACTTCCACTCGTACTCCCGGAACTTGAATTCTTTCGGGGTAGCCTCTCGGGTATCACCCCAGGCTGTCCAGAACATGTGCATCTCATTTTTCCAAGATTTGTACCTACAAGACACGTTGCACAACATATATCATTCGTAAGAAAAAAAATTACGCAAACAATGTAGATCCAAAATACTGCACCTCGTCACACCAAGTACGTAGTAGGGAGTCGGGAATGACAAACCACACCTATGAACAGCATAAATACGCAATAATTAAAAACATCACATATTGCATTTTCAAGAACTACGTGTTGATTGAAAAACACTTATTAAATATTTATTAACTTACCAACATAGCATTGTTTAAAGCATCCTTCATGCACTGCGGCACGTCCCCCCAATCGGGCCACAAAACGGGGACTCTGTCCCGAATGACAAAGCCAACATTACGGCTATATGACGCCGCAGCGTCAGAAGACATCACCGGCTGGCCGTGTCTGTCTAGAGGAATCTCATAACGACCATGCTTACTTACGTACGAGTCGAGCGCCAGACCCTTTGCTGGGCCACGAGTCTTCTTCTTTTTCTTCTCCTCCTCGACTACATTTTTCCCCTTCTCCTTCTCCCTCTCTATCTCCTCGTACAGTTTCGTCTTCGAAACCCGACAACTCCGCCAAAACATGTTGTCTGGCCAAGACTCGTAGACGTACGCCTCGTTAAGGCTAATCAATCGAACGGGAACTCGGACTCCCGTCTCATCGACCTCTGGAATAGTCGGAACCATCGGAGGCATGAATAGAGTCGGCGGCGGACCGTGGGGCACCGCGGACGAGGAACTCCGTACATCTCCTGATGTGTGAGGGCTAGACGTGGGTTGGTGGATGGGAGGCATACGAGTCTCCGGCTGCGAGGGGGTCGGCCGTGGTGTTTGAAAGGATAAACGCCGCGCTAGTGCAGCGGGCTCATCTGTCGCCCTAAAAAAATCGTCAGCGTTCATGCCGGTAGCTTCAAGTATCTGGCGGGCACGAACGCTACTCTGAGATATGTATAGTGTACTGGGATCCGCCTTACTAGAGGCTGCCGAACTCCCCACCGAATCGTGAGTGGTCGACTTTGTCGACTTCTTCCCCAACGCTTTCTTTATTCTATCTATAATCTAAACAAATAAATCAAATTCACAACTCAACACAACAGTAATTATCAATGCCATACCACGTTAATCTTTCGATTAATGCCGGCTATAAAATTCCTTCCTCCTCAAACAAATTCATCAAATATTTCATCAAAACTCATTACACAATTTACCTAATTCATCAAATAATCTAAACAAATTCATCAAATTCACAATTCAACACAACAGTAAGTATCAATGCCATACCACGTTAATCTTTCGATTAACGCCGGCTATACAATCCCTTCCTCCTCAAACAAATTCATCAAATTCACAACTCATTAAACACAAAATATTGAAAATACTAAATTCATCAAATATTGCATCACAACTCATTAAACAATTTATCTACTTCATCACATAATCTAACAAATTCATCAAACAAATACAATAAATTCAACAAACAAAATAAAAAAAATAAGGAAAAGGGTTACCGCGGCCGGGCTAGCGGGCGACGGGCGGGCGGGCGGGCGACGGGACCGGGGCTCTTCGGGCGGCGGGCGACGGGCGACGGGCGACGGCTAGGTGAAGGAGAAAATAATAAAAGTTAGGTACGAGAAAACATATAAAAAGTGGGGGTTTAGCCGACGACAAGATTTACGTCGTCGGCTAAAGTTTTTTAAAAAAAATTATACTTTAGCCGACGACATATAATACGGTCGTCGGCTAAACCCCAGCAATGACCCGACCGTGTTAGACAACACGGTCGGGTCAGGCATACAGTGTGTTTTCAATTTCTGGGCAGGTGCGACACGGGCCGTGTCGTTGGACACGGTTGGGGGTTTAGCCGACGTCTCTATTCATGTCGTCGGCTAAAGTTTATTTTTTTTTTTTTTAAAAAAAACTTTAGTCGACCGTGTCAGAGACACAGCCGTGTCGCACTTGCCGAAAGGAAAACACATCAGTATGCTGACCGTGTTGTCTAACACGGTCGGGTCATCGTCTTGGGTTTAGACGACGGCCGTCTTATATGTCGTCGGCTAAAGTATAATTTTTTAAAGACTTTAGCCGACGTAGATCTTGTCGCTAAACCCCCCGTTTTTTTTAATAATATTATTGATATTATATTACTGTTATGATTATGATTATTATTATTACTATTTTTTTAATTATATTTAACAAATGAAAATATACATCTACTAAATTTATGGCTCATAGTTTGAGTCATCACTACAGTCTGTCTCATTATCTGAGTTGATATCCGGCAACATATGCCTCAAGTCGTCCACATTATCATCATTAGAATTTTCAAGTAATTCGTTTGTATCAATGTCAACGTACCCGCGAGCATCACCACGGAGTCGGACGACTCGTCCTTCACGAACATTATTCATTGTAATTGTCGTTGATGGTGGAATATTTGCTGTATTTGGCTCTTGATAAGCATCATCGTCATCAATACCTGTTGTTTCTCCCAGTTTAGCAGCACTAAAAATATTCCTTGTTGTCACAACGTTCACTATCTTCCATGTGCCTTTCTTCACCAAGTCGTCCAAGTAATACACCGACTTTGCTGATGTAGCAAATACAAAAGGATCACTTTCATACCATGAAGTGGAAGTGTCAACAGATAACAGCCCGTAGTCGTCTTGCATATCGGTTCCAAGACTGGTGTCGTACCATCGACACTTAAACAAGTAAATTGTCATGCCTTCCCCGTAAATTAGTTCTACCACTTCCAAAATAACACCATAATATCCACCATCTATCATAACCCCAGAATTTTGACATCTTGTTTTTTGGTCTCTCTCAAGGCATACGAATGTGACACCGTTGAATTTGGCCATCGAATAAATTCTTGACATAACCGGCTTCATAGAAAGAAGCATAAGTTCACGCGACCAGTTAGGGTGTCCGTCATCTTGTATGTGCGTCATCTGTCGTAAATAAACTTTTTATGTAAAAAAATATCTTAAGTCCAAAATGCAGTAGCAACTGAATGTATACGTACCCATTCTCCAAAATAGTCAGGCAAAAGTGTCATTGTGGAATCTAGTGTCACCTCGCACCATATCGTATGACAAGTGGATGTCTTTCCAGTACTGAACTTCTGGACAATTGAGCAATATCCATCAATGTGCAATTCGTAACTCGTACGGGTCTAATTGTCTTCCTTGTAACCTCCCATAGACGTCAACCTCAGTGGATATGATAGAAAGATTGAATTGTATTTTATCTGCTGGAATAGAGCGGGAAGGGGGCTCGAAGGTGCCCAAATACAACTTGATATGCGTAATACACTCCGACGCAAGGTAAGATTCTGCAATGCATCCTTCTGGTGCAGACTTATTGGCCATGGAGTCTTTGTAAACACCGAGTTGCCTGTAATATTGTCATTGTGTTAGAAATCATGAGGTGAGGCATGAGGTCAAAAAAGTTTGGAGGAAATATTCGCTCAAACTTACACAAGATATAGATGATCTCATCTTGCATTTTACGCAAATCAGATCTCTTGACTTCTCTCGTACATAATTTATGGAAAAATCTTGACAATGCAACACACGGCTCGACCACCTGTTTTGGTAAGTACGGTCGAATAAATACCGGAAATAGGCGTTGGAGTAGGATATGACAATCATGACTCTTCAAACCAGTTAACTTGTTCTCCCTGAAATTAACACATCTTCCTATATTTCCAGCATACCCGGTAGGATACCTAGCAGTCTTTATCCAGCAAAATATCTCAGTTCTCTGCTCGGCAGTGATGGTGTAAGCTGCCTTAGGCATTTTTTGTTTTCCCTTGACAGTTTTCAACCATAAATGTTTTCTTATGCTCATTTCTTCCAAACCTTTGCGTGCTTTTGGACCGTCTTTGGTCTTTCCATCCCAACCTAAGGTTGTCCCAACCACACTTTCGCAAACATTCTTTTCAATGTGCATAACATCCAAGAAGTTCCTTATCAGTAACTTGGACCAGTAAGGCAATTCCCCGAATATACTTTTGTGCGACCAATACTTATACCTGTCGGGCCTTTCAGGGGTTGCTGCAATCACATCAGGATGGTTGCTAAGCTGACCAAAATCGTACACATTAAGAATCGATAGTATTTCATCACATGTCCACTGTCGTGGTGGCTCGCCCATTTCTACAGTGCCATCAAATGCTGCAGCATCCATACGCCACTCATGTTCCCTCTCAAGCCATATCCGATGACGCATTCGGATAACTTTCCTACAGTGGTACCTAGCACAATCTGCATTCAAACACACTGGACAACCTCTATATCCGCTAATAACAGATCCAGACAGTATTCCATATGCAGGAAAATCACTAATAGTGCCGATACACATGGCGTGCAAGTAGAACGTCTCGGACGAATAACTATCGTACGTGGGATGACCTTGCTCCCACAACAATTTCAGCTCCTCTATCAAAGGTCTCATATACACATCGATACACTTTCCCAGATATCCCGGCCCCGGGACTAACAAGGTCAACATATTATACTCCTTCCGTATACACATCCATGGAGGAAGATTGTAAGGAATCACTACAACAGGCCATATGGTATATGAAAGACTCATGTTACCAAAAGGGTTGAAACCATCAGATGCAATCCCGAGCCTCACATTTCGGATATCTGAAGAAAAATTCGGATACTCCCTATCTATATGCTTCCACGCCTCTCCATCCGAAGGATCTATCATAGTATCCCTGTCATTAGTGCGCGGCTCGGCATGCCATCTCATTGCTTTTGCCGTGTGAGGAAACATAAAAAGCCGTTCCAACCTGTCCTTCAGTGGAAAATACCGAAGTACCTTCACCGGTTTCTCTTTTCCAGAAGGAGTGATCCTATATCTCTCTGTATCACATACAGGACATCTCGTGAGGTATTCATTAGGATGGCCCCATAATAGAACACAATCATACATGCAGACATGGATCTTAATGTAGGAAAGACCAAGATCTTTCAAAATTCGTCTCATTTTTGAATATGTATTAGGAAGATGATGACCCTGTGGAAGCATATTACTCGTAAGCTCTAAGTAATCATCTACAGACTTGATGGATGATTTGTTTTCCACCTTTAATCTCATCGTTTCCATGACACAATCAAGAACAGTCATGTTACACCACAGGTATAGAGAGTGCATTGGAGTTGAATTAGCTTATTGTACTGTCAAGCCGGCGGATTGCAAGGCAACAGTCTACAGGGTCGTGGGATTGGCTCAGTTGGTACAAACGTCTCGGAAAAACCAAACACATCATCAATCAACCTCCTCTTCGGATCGGTGAACCCGTCGTTACCACTAAATTGTCTGTGATCATACGGAATAACAGAATTCGGTGCTTCACCGTGGTATATCCAACATGTATATTTACTCCAAAAACCATTCTTTTGTAGGTGTTCCCAGACCTCATCAAATGGAAAACGAAACATATCACTGCGACATCTACATTTATTACACGGACAGTAGTGCAACATATTACCACTGTCGTGCTCTTTTACAAATCTCATAAACTGCTTCATCGCATCCATTACACTTGGATCCCATTTTCGTAACCCAATCCAACTCTTGTCCATCCTGAAAATGTATACATTTTCCAATATTAATCCAACTAACTAATATTGTTCAAATTATAAATGAAATCACAACAAACAATTAATCATAATGATTATCATCATAAAACTTAATCGTTTTACATAAAAGCTATCGAATGTAACATGAATAATACAAAGTTTCGAAATCACAATAAAAAATACAATAAAATACGTACCTTAATCGAAATGGTGATTATAACAACTGGTAGAAACCTTCGTCACTCCAGCTAGCACAACTCAAAGTAGCAACTCCCAAGCTTTTTTCGGGAATAACTGACAGGATCGGGAATAAAATGTGCTCTTTAGCGGGGAGAGGGGCAAGATTGGGTTGGTGTTCCCTGAACTATATATAATTTTCACTTGGAGGTTTAGCCGACTACTTGATCTAAGTCGTCGGCTAAAGTATATTATTATTTTTTTTTTGAAAAAGTGTTTAGCCGACGACTTGATCTAGGTGGTCGGCTAAACCATTGCAATATTATTTTTTTTTCGAAAGGGGTTTAGCCAACGACCTAGATCAAGTCGTCGGCTAAAGTATATATTTTTTTTTTTTTAAAAAGTGTTTAGCCGACGAATTGATCTAGGTCGTCGGCTAAACCGTTGCAATATTTTTTTTTTTTCGAAAGGGGTTTAGCCGACGACCGAGATCAAGTCGTCGGCTAAAATGTTTTTTTTTTTTCGGTCGGCTAAACGTTATCTCGATCGTCGGCTAAACCTCTTTAATATAGCCGACGACTATTTTGCACTTTAGCCGACGACCTCGGTCAAGTCGTCGGCTAAAACCCTTTAGCCGACGGCAAACCGAGTCGTCGGCTAAAGTGCACAGTTTAGCCGACGACACTTTATAGTCGTCGGCCGTTTTTTTCGGGTCGTCGGCTAAAGTACTTTTTTTGGTAGTGAGGTATTAAAGCGATTTACACGGATGAAACATGCTCGTCAAAATGATTGATCAGTCACATGATCCTATTAAGGACACCTTTATACCAAATGATGATGAAGAGATTCATGGTCCGGAATCATCAAATCTCAGTGCAATTGTTGCACTCGTATATCTGACTAGTTCTACATGAATTAATCAAGGATTAATTCATCATCTAATGGTCAACATTGAAAGAAGGTATTGAAAACTTCAACGCTATCGGCAAAGGAAAAGATATTTTTATTTATATGGTTCTCTGCATTTATAATGCATTGAGAGTATGTTGAAATAAGATCAATCACCCACTAGATCTGTATTGTGGACTATAATAGAAGAATGAAGTTCTCCCAACTATTTGCATAAAGTTAATGCGGTGTCTGGTGAGAAGAAGATATGATGGAGCATATTTCTTTTTCGTTCGTGATCTACAAGTGACGTGTGGATCAAGGGGAGAGACGATATAAATGATGTTGTCTGATCCGGAATTTTTATAAAGAAAATAAATAATGGATTTGCAATTATAGCAGTATAAGTCGATGATTTAAATTTAATTGGACTCCTGAAGAGCTCAATAAAACTGCCACTGAAAATCTATGAAATAAATCTTACTAGCAACATCTCCCAATCATTATGAAATTATTGCAATAGATGAAGCAAGTTGAGAATGTGTATGGTTGACGAGTTTAACCACAACTAATATGAAATCTCCAGAAGTGATGACATGTCTCATCAACATGTGAGTTCGAGATTGCAACTTGCACTGAATATGATACCTAAGCTAATTCGTGGAGGATTTTTGAAATGCCTGAAGCATATTTATATAAAAATACGAGTTGCACTCTTTTTTTCTTGGTTGAGGTTTTATCCCAATTGTAACACCCCAAATCACAAATGGGACATTACACGCCGTAGAACCTTCATGAGGTCTACCAGACTAACACATAACACACAATCCGAATATGAAATCCCAAAATACACAATCATCATAGTAAAATAGGACCGTGGCCTTGGCCAAAACATTTTAATCAAGTATCGAAGAGTGTAACTCCACATGAATCCATTGCCCACGGAGGGGACTTTAACCAATTTATAAAACACTCAGTCTAACTCCAACATCAAGATAAATGCAATAGTAAAACATAAAACACGACTCGAGCCTCATCATCATGCTGGTCCATACTTTGCATGCATATCCTGTGCCAGCTCCTCGGCTCAACCAGTACCTGAAATGCATAAGATGCATTTCCCCCATTTACGAGGTTAGCATTCGAATAGCTAGTGCAAGTACACAATTACACCACATTATATACATACACGATTCGACACAAGCAATCCATTTGAGAAAAACAGTTGAAGTCAATATTCTGGAATATCACATTTATACCAAAACAGTATATTATCAAGTTTTCCACATCACAACTATCCACGGTTTGTAACCCGCCGCCGTACCCATTGGTATCGACCCCCAGAGGCCCCGTCGGACCATCCCCGAGTGAGAAACCACTTTCGCGGCTGTACCCATTAGTATCGGCCCCCAGAGGTCCCGTCAAACCATCCCCGGGTGGAGAACATCAACACACGCACCCAAGTCCACTTCCGTGGCCGTACCCATTAGTATCGGCCCTAGAGGCCACATATGCCATCCCCGGGTGGAAGAGAAACCATCACATTCATTCAATAACACAATTTACATCATTCGTATCAAAACCGTACACACACAATGAAATGTAATACATGTACTTGCCTCAGATAACACGACGTGAAGGAAAACGGTGAAAGGAAAGGTTCCGGCTCGGATAATCTTCACAAATCCGATCCTAACACAATAACAATACACAACTAATCTCAATATTGTGAAAACGTAGGAATCCATCCTAGTTCTACCCAATAGAACAATTCGTCGGACAATACAAGGTCATAATCGGTTCCCCTCTATCAACGGAGAAAAATATCAAATTCAAACCGCAAAACCGCAAGAGAAGTAAAGGATAGAGATTATACTATCGAAATCTAACAATCTTAAGGGCAAATCGGACTAGAAGGGTGAAAATCAAAACAAAACCCCAAAATCCCCAAAAGCTAGGGTTCTAACGAAATATACCTCGATTCGACGATGAACAACGGAAGATTTGATGCTAGAGTGATCATATGATGCCCCAAAATTGCTTCTCAACTGAGGTTGGACGAAAATCGGATGAACCCTAGGCCAGGAAATCGCTCCCGTCGCGAAGGAAGTGAAAAATGAGAAGAAAACCCGCTGCCCAGTTTATTATACTGGGCAGCATTACGGCCGTAACACCAACACCATTACGGCCGTAATGGTGTTCACGACCTCACTGCCCAGCTTTCACACATCCATTACGGCCGCTACACAAAGGATATTACGGCCGTAATGTATGAAGACTTACGGCCGTAATGCATATCAACATACGGCCGTAATGCATGTCTGGCAGTAGGCCTGCCTGATCCGAAATGCCAACAACCAGAATGAAAACACGAGAAACGAAACTACAGATATACGAGGATTTTACAGACGAGATAGACATAAAAACTAACACAAGTCTCCAATCACCCGAAAGTCGGGGTAGAACAAGTATTAACAGCGACATCCCAAAATAATGAGAAATTACAAAAATGACCCAACGTCCGAATTTCGCGATACGACGTCGGATTAACAATACGAAACCCATGACATGAGCAACTCAACCATACGAACTCATGGAAACAGAGAAATCATGAAATCGAACGATTTTTACGAGAATCGAACGTACATGCGACAAAACATGACTTAAAATGAAATTACGTAAAAACATATCCGAAACTCGTCCAAATGGAGAAATTCAAAGAAGAAACTAGATTCACAATCCCAAAACAGTGACAAGCGAGTCGTCCGAACGAACATACACCAAAAAGAGAAATTACCAAAAATAGAAAGTACGGATATTACATTCTCTCCCCCTAAAAATAAGTTTCGTCCGGAAACTTACAACACTAATAACTCGGGGTATCTCGACTTCATGCTCTCTTACATCTCCCACGTGGCTTCCTCGGATCCATGCCTCGACCATTGCACTTTAACCAAAGGAATGGTTTTGTGCCTGAGTTGCTTCACCCGACGCTCTAAGATCTGAATCGGGCTCTCCTCGATGGTAATGTCGGGTCCTAACTCGATCTCTCCAAAATCAATAATATGGCTCGGGTCCGATACGTACTTCCTAAGCTGAGAAACATGAAACACATTATGCACGTGACTCAAGGACGGCGGCAAGCCTAACCGATATGCAATCTCTCCAATTCTCTCCAAAATCTCGAACGGTCCAATATATCTTGGACAAAGTTTACCCTTCTGGCGGAAGCGGTAAACTCCCCATGTCGGCGACACCTTAAGCAACACATAGTCTCCCACCTCAAACTCTAACGGCCGACGATGCGTATCGGCATAAGACTTCTGTCGACTCTAGGCCATCAACATCCTATCGCGAATCAGAGAAATCTTCTCTCTCGTATCAACTACCATATCAGTCATCAAGCTCCAAACATAAAAACGTCACAAAATACATCTCAACCCGAGTAACAATCCGCATAACGAGCACGAAAACACCATCACTGGACATCACTGGGCCCTCCAGGAGTAGGGATGGAACTCCGGTTCCCTACCATCTTGGCAACACCCTCGCAATACTGAACTCGATGCCCCTCGCGTCCACAATTATAACAAGTCACCGACGGTTTCTTACAATGCGCGTGTTCATAGCCCAAAACGTTACAGTTGAAACACCTAGGAGCATTACCAGAACTCAAAGAAACCGGATTGGGTCTTTTAGATTCTCTAGCTGACCGAGAAGGTCCCATACTCGACTGATACGAGGGTCTAGGTTTAGGAATCCCAATTCCCTCACTTCCCGATGCGTCATCGGAAATCTTCTGCTTCTTCGCTACCGATACAGACTCTGTAGACATCATAGCCATTTCAAATGCTAAGGCTCGATCTTGATAGTCCTTCAATGTTGTACACATAAAAGGGGCCATACACTGCCGAACCTGAGGTTTCATACACATATCAAAGTAACGAGCCTTATCTGTTTCACTTCGCACTTGATCTCGAACGTAACACAACTGTCGATTGTAATCGACTATTGCTTGAGATATCGACACATCTCAGGGTGTAGCCGAGAAAAACTCGACAATTCTACGTTCCTTAACAGGCGGCAGACAATACTCGGCCTCCATAGCAGTTTTGAATTCAGCCCAAGTAGCAGTACGATCACTAGGCGCTGCGGCGTCCCACCAGTCTGCAGCTTCCCTGTCGAGCAGGTATTGAGCAATAGGCACTCTTCTCTCATCGGGACAAGATATGGTATCAAATGTTCTGTCCAACTGGAAGAGCCAGTTATCCCAACCTAACGAGTCAGAAGAAGCTAAAAAACGGGGCGGCTGCATCCTCATCACATCTCGTAACCACTTACTAGCCCCGTTATCCCCATCTGGGTTCTCATTCCGATGTACGGCCTGATTCATCTGCACTAACTGGTCAACCACTTGACGAAGGATGGCAGCGGCGCCAACGTCAACATTAACACTGGCTGATTGCCCCTGATCTCGCTAATGGTCATCACGACCATCTGTACTGAGCTGATTGGTACTCGACAAGGAGTGAGTCGCCCTCTCATGCTCCTGATTACGACCACCGCCACGACCACGGCCTTGGCCTCGACCCCTCAGCATACTAAATGGACAACCATTCAGAATAACAGGATAAAACGAACCTCACATAATCAACATAAGACCACAAACATCAACACAACACAACATTCACACCAATTTACTACTCGAATACACGAACTAATACTTGCAATAATAGAACTTAAATTCATAAGTAATTCGCAGGGTTACACCAACAGAGGTGCACAACTTTTACCAAAATAAACACGGTCAAGACCACATACATGTCATTAAGACTAGACACTTGTAACATTCTTTAAAAATAAAAATTTTCCGAGGTATTTATTCAAATGTTAATATTTTAAAATTCGCGAGTTTCGAAATATTTTTGCTGGGATGAAATTTTGAAAACACTTTGTTTAATAACTCGGCCATTGAAACCATGGGGAACGATACCTAACAACGTATCCCGCCACTTGGGCATACAACCCAGATTTTCTGACGAGAATAATAACATAGCAACTCACTGCACGACTTAACCTCAATACATAAACACATAACGTTCTAATTTACGAAAGCCAAAGTTGTTTTGCAAAACAGAAATTTTCCAAAATCCTTTAGTTCATAACCAAAACGACGGTAATATTTTACAATGTTCGAAGTACTTCAAAACACATTTTCCAAATACCGTCTGATAGTGTCATTTGAAAATACACGGCCATTTGTCAAAATTTAACCAATTTTAAAAATCCATACAAACCGTGGTTTGACCGCACCACCAAAATATTTTCCAAAAATCGATTTCTACAAAAATGCTCAAACCGTAAAGTCCTTCAGAAAACATTCTCAAACCTACCCTTAATGGCTAATTACAACATTCCAAAAACAGTCGAATTTAAAACCACAAGCTCAAATGAGATTTTTATGGCAGCACTTAGAAAATTGATATTTGTAGAGTATTTAAATTATTGAAAGATATTTTGATTGTTTACAAAGGGCGAATGTCCTAATATTGATCAAACGAGTTGAATATTGAGATTTTTGAAATTAATGATGGAGTTTCTTGATAAATTCTTTTCATTATTTTTTTTGAGTATAATGAAAAAAAATTATTTCGATTTTTTTTTTATTATTTGGCATATATGAATATCATTAAGTGGGATAGGTTTCCACAAGCGAAGATATGTGACGAGAATAGTGTTGTACGAGAAGGACAATTATTTTGATTGTTTAATGAACGATAAGTTGGCCTGATGGCTGTCACAGACAAGATGATCTCTCGTGAGTATCGTTTGTTAGTTTGGGGAGTAAGTATTCATGATTCGAATGGTGTGCGGGTTAGGTGGGAATGGTCATCGGTTGCGTTATAGTGAGATGGGTGATGACATGACAAGTTTCGTGGATGAAACTTATTTTAAGTGGGATAGTATGTAATATCCTAGAATTTTAAATTACGGCCGTAATGCACATCAACTTACGGTCGTAATGCATGTCTGGCAGCAGGCCTGCCTGATCCGAAATGCCAACAACTGGAATGAAAACACGAGAAACGAAACTACAGATATATGAGGATTTTACAGACAAGATAGACATAAAAACTAACACAAGTCTCCAGTCGCCCGAAAGTAGGGTTAGAACAAGTATTAACAGCGACATTCCAAAATAATGAGAAATTACAAAAATGACCCAACGTCCGAATTTCGCGATACGACGTCGGATTAACAATTCGAAACCCATGACATGAGCAACTCAACAATACGAACTCATGGAAATAGAGAAATAATGAAATCGAATGAGTTTTATGAGAATCGAACGTACATGCGACAAAACATGACTTAAAAGGAAATTATGTAAAAACATATCCGAAACTCGTCCAAATGGAAAAACTCAAAGAAAAAACTAGATTCAGAATCCAAAAACAGTGACAAGCGAGTCGTCTGAACGAAGATACACCAAAAATAGAAATTACCAAAAATAGAAAGTACGGATGTTACATTCTCTCCCTCTAAATATAAGTTTTGTTCCGAAACATACAACACGAATAACTCGGGGTATCTCGACTTCTTGCTCTCTTCCGTCTCCAACATGGCTTCCTCGAATCCATGTCTCGACCATTTCACTTTAACCAAATGAATGGTTTTGTGCCTGAGTTGCTTCACCCGACGCTCTAAGATCTGAATCGGCCTCTCCTCGATGGTAATGTCGGGTCCCAACTCGATCTCTCCAAAATCAATAATATGGCTCGGGTCCGATACGTACTTCCTAAGCTGATAAATATGAAACACATTATGCACGTGACTCAAGGACGGCGGCAAGCCTAACCGATATGCAAGCTCTCCAATTCTCTCCAAAATCTCGAACGGTCCAATATATCTTGGACTAAGTTTACCCTTCCAGACGAAGCGGTAAACTCCCCATGTCGGCGACACCTTAAGCAACACATGGTCTTCCACCTCAAACTCCAACGGCCGACGACGCGTATCTACATAAGACTTCTGTCGACTCTGGGCCGTCAACATCCTATCGCGAATCAGAGCAATCTTCTCTATCGTCTCAACTACCATATCGGGCTCGGTGCCAATTAGCTTGGATGCATCATCCCAGCACAACGACGATCTGCACCTCCTGCCATACAATGCCTCAAATGGTGCCATTTTGATCGAGGCATACCAACTATTGTTGTACGTGAACTTGATCAATGCCAAGTGCGACTCCCAATCATCCTTCCAATCTAAAGCACAGGCTCTCAACATATCCTCGAGCGTCTATATCGTCCGCTCTGACTGCCCGTCTGTCTGAGGGTGGTAGGATTTACTGAGTCTTAACTCGGTCCCCAAGGCTCGATGAACGGCCTGCCAAAAATGTGATATGAATCGGCCATTTCGATCCGAGATAATACTCTTAGGAGTCCCATGCAACCTCACGATATCCGCAATGAATACCCGCACTAGTCTCTCCGGCCCCCAAGTATCCTTAATACCCAAAAAATGAGCTGATTTGGTTAGTCGATCGATAATAAACCAAATCATGTTCATTCTAGTACGAGTTCTACGCATACTGGTAATAAAATCCATGAAAATGTCCTCCCACTTCTGATCGGTCAAAAACTTATCCTAAAAATAGGAGTTTTTGAGTCGCTCGCAAATATATACGAGGTAGAAGTAGTTTGTGGTAAGTTCTACCAAGGTCTTTTCTCTCGAGGATTGTTCAACAGGGCTTCGTATAATATTTTGTATAGATTGCGAGAAATAAATACTAAAATATTCAAAAATATATTTTTTTGGGTTTTTAAATATTAACTAAATTAAATGCATTATATTTTAAACTAAACTATTTTTAATAAGACTATTTTATATAAGACTATTTTATTAAGACTATTTATACTAGACTATTTATATTAAGACTATTTATACTAGACTATTTATATTAAGACTATTTTTAACTAGACTATTTATATTAAGACTATTTTTAACTAGACTATTTTTAACTAGTGAAAATGAATAGAATTAAAATGAGTTGGGAATTTATAAAATCTAGGGGATTACGGGTTCATTAAATTAGGTATTTAATTAAGTATAGGAATTGATTTATATGGATATAAAAGAAAAAACGAATGTTTATCGAGTAATCAACTTTTCACCTCCGTACTTTCGTAATCAAAGATGTCTTAATCACTGTCACTTTTTTAAGATGTTGATAACAAGATTAACACTTGATAGATTGAAAAGATGTGTTTCCAATACACTTAACAATCAATCAAGGAGGTTTCATTAGTAGAAATAGGATATGATCAATCTCTATTTAAACCAATTAGTCCTTTCATTTCTCTAACTTGACTATTTTTAGGATAAACGATCGTTCATCGAGTAATCAACTTTTCACCTCCGTACTTTCGTAATCAAAGATGTCTTAACCACTTTCGCAATCTTAAGATGTTGATAACAAGATTAACATTTGATAGATTGAAAAGATATGTTTACAATTCACTCAACAATCAATCAAGAAGGTTTCATTAGTAAAAATAGGATATGATCAATCTCTATTTAAACCAATTAGTCCTAAAAATAGTTTAAATCAATCAAATACTCAATATATAACCTAATAGAAATCCCCCTTCCCCTAGGAAGAAAGATTAGCTACTCATTGGTTTATACAAACTAAAATTATAATAGAAATAATTGATATATATATATATATAATATATATATATAAAAACTTTTAATTACTAGAACTTAATGACAATAGATAAAACTTACTTGAATATGATGAATCAAAGTACAAGAAAAAAAAAACTTCAAAATATAACTTCAAACTTGTTCAAAGGTTACAAGCTTACAAAAATTGAAAGTAAAACACTAAGTAAAATACTAAGTGCTTATTGATCAAGCACTTTTCAATTACAAACTAAATGAAAGAAAAACTTCAAACCAAAAATAAAATACAAACTAAAATTGAAAGTTCTAAGGAAAATATATTGCTAAAAGAAAGGAGTATTTCTTAGCAAGAAGATGGTGATTTCTTGGCAAGAAGGTGGGTGATTTTGCAATGGATGAAGATGTCCTTTTATAGGTGATTTTCAAGAATACAATTGATTATTTAATTCAAAATATCTATTGTAATATCATTTTTTTAATTCTTTGTTCACACTTCACCCATGTCTTTGAATTTTCAGATTTTTGACCAAAAAAAATATCTTGTGGTTGAGTTCACAAGTTGGTCAAAAGTGGACTAATTTTGCATGGCATCTGCTGAAAAACGGCGATGAAAAACGGCCCAGTTTGCCCCGTGTTGTGCGCCGTTTTGTGGTGACTCGGTCTCTTTCGGAATACGCGCAAGGACACGGCGCTAAATGCCGGCCGTGTGTGAAACGGCCCAAGACACAGCCCTTGTTGCGCCGTATGTGAAACGGCCTACATAACACGGTCCTTTTTGCGCCGTGTTGTATGGTCGTTTTGCCTTGAAAAAATTCCCGTCGTTGGATTTGATCTTGTTTTCCGTCCTTTTTGATGCTTCATGTCAGTAATCTGTAAAATAACCATTTTTAGCTCATGTTTGGACATATCTGTAAAATATATATTTTTAATCACAAATCAGTACAATTATGCCCGGAAAAATGAATATTTTGTATATGAATTTTAGATCAATTATGCACTAATCAAATACCCCACACTTAAATTTTTGCTAGTCCCGAGCAAGACTCTTTATTAATCACATACAAAATAAAAATTAAAATAAGACATAAAATAAAAAGCCTAAAAAATAATACACACAAATTTAAGAAAAATAATTATATATAAAGATAAAAAGAGATCAAAATGCCATTAATACACAATAACCAACTTTATACAGTAGATAGAAATGAATCAAGATTCAAAATAAATCTACTAACGATTTTGAAGTTAAAACACGGTTTTTATTTTTGTAATTCCAAAATGCAAGGTTTTTCCCCAAAAGGTTGATAATTTCTTTCCCACTCGTGACTTCACACGACTCCCTTTAATGGTTGCTCTCGATTACTCGTTTATTTTTCGACTCAATATGAAGAAGAATTTCATTGGCATCATTAAATATTGTGATTTTTCACGAAATTGAGTGTATTGAAATTCAGCCGCTAATTAATTCAAGTCTGTTCATAAACTACATCCCTTAGTGATAGCTTTCACACCGTTATTTGCTAACGTGTAGCTCTTTTCACCAACACAATTTCTATCTTTTTTTTTTTAAAAAGTGATAGCTTTCACACCGTTATTTGCTAACGTGTAGCTCTTTTCACCAATTTTTCTGTGAGACGGCAGCTACGCACAAACAATGGTTAGTCCTTTATTTTTCGCAAAATTTTAAGACCCCCAAAATTAGGCAGCTGTTGCTGCTCAACACATCTCCTTTTTGTCATTTATTTTTTTTAGGTGATAGCTTTCACACCGTTATTTGCTAACGTGTAGCTCTTTTCACCAATGACTCCTTTTTTTTGGGGAATAGAATTTTTGCAGAAAATCATTTATTAGTTAAGCATGAAAAATCAAAAACTCCACAAATTAAGTAAATTTGAGTTCTATTTTTCATCAACCGACTGATTCTTCTTTTCTCAAGGTAACGAATGACTCGATTTTATATGATAACTACAAGGCTTGGAAAGAGAGATTAAGGCTCAAAAATTTTGGAATATACAATTTTTTACCGGTTAAAACAATTTTAGAAGCTTGTATATAGCTAAATTATTGGTGTTATGGCCAGATCTAGAAATCTCATAAATCAAAATAATATATATAAAAAAAAATTAAGGCAAATAACCAAAATAATCAAAAACACACCAAAATAATTAAAACATACCAAAATAATTAAAACATACCACCCCCAAACTTGAAAATAAAACTGTCCTCAGTTTTTTTTAAAAAAATAATAATAATAAAAAGCAAGAGAAAAAAAAAATACTCCCTGATATGAAAATTGATGCTTGAGCTATGCCTTTTTGGATCTGCATGAAAAAATATACGAGGCAAACAACAACAACAAAAATATACCCGAAAGTATAACACAATTTTTAAGATGCGCATCAAGAAAGTCCGAAGAGTCGCCTTACGCTGCCATCAATGCTTTTATAAAAAACACACAATAAAAATTACAGCAATAAAATAACAATACATAAATCGCGAATAGATGCGCGTCAAGAGATCAAGAAGAAACTCCTGAAGCTGCCACCATTTAGCACGATTATTACACACGACAGAAAGTAAAAATACAAGAGGTCCGATATGGGTTATCAAAGGGAGAGGAATGAATCCACTTTTCGTTTTCTCACGGTGAAATCTTCCATCCAGACAATTTTAGCTAGAGCTGGATCTGGTTGAGGAACAAATTCATTGAGTTTTTTGATTAGTTCTTCTGGTGTGGTTGCAACGACTATGATTCGTTTAGCACGCTCGAAAATAAAACCTTTTTCAGCAGAGTAGTCGATGAAAGATAACAAACCATCAAAGAAACCATTGACATTAAGCAGACCTATTGGTTTTTGATGAACATTTAGCTGGGCTCTGGTAACCACATGAAAAAGTTCCTCAAGGGTGCCAAAACCACCGGGAAGGGTGATAAAGGCGCCAGAATTATTTATCATGTGAGTTATGCGATCTTGCATATTTACAGATCTAAACTCATCTCCAATAGTTGCCCCGGTGATTTTACTTTCAGCCAGAGGTTTTGGAATTACTCCCAACACTCTTACTCCTTCCATATAGGCAGAAGCAGCAGCTCGTCCCATTAATCCTAGACTTCCTCCTCCGTAAACTACATGAATGCATTTTTCTCCTAAAGTACGACCCAAGTTGTGTCTTCGCTTGATAAAGCATGCATCTTTTCCATAACTAGCTCCACCAAAAATGCAGACTGTGCTAAATTTTTTTGTGGAAGATGATAACTCCATTTTTGAAAAGAAATTTATTTGAGAGAAAAAGGAAGAAAAAAAAAAGGTACAAGTTTGAGGGATGAATAAAAGAAACAAGCACAATGTTTATTTATAGAAGAAAAATGAGGAAAATTTTTTTAACAAGTTTGTGATTGCGTTGATTGCGCTTCAACTACTCAATAGAATAATGAATGCATTTATCGCGTATCACATTTTTTATTCAGAAAATCTCCCCATACGACAAAAATAAAAGATACTCACGTGTATGTACAGTAGTTGTGATTATGGCTCACATCTTCCTCTGATTTTACGTTCAGAAACGGCTTAAACGCCTTCTATGAGTCGGGGAGAAGCTTCCCATCCAATTTTCTTACAAATTGGCAAACAGGGTCTTTTAACGTCAGATTCCCAAGACGTTGTTCATATTCTGGTTTGAATTTATTCCACAAACATTGAATTCCGTAATATACAAGTCCACTAGGATGCGTGTCAAGAGAAATTTCGATATTATCTAAATTCTCTTTATTCAGACCATCATTAATGAACTGAATTTTATCTTCTCTGTTTGTAGATGGAATTCCTAAAGATCGACATTTTAAATTACAGTTCCATCTAGCACATTTATAGCAAACGGCTAGCATCTTTGCTCGTCGTTTCTTTGCATATGAACTTTTTCCAAGCCCTGGTAAAAATCTAGTAGGTGTTTCCGTGAATTCACCTTCTATTCTTACTTTGGCTTCGATAATGAATCTTATGTCAAAAGGTATGCTTTTATTCATAAGCAACCTCATCCTTTCAAGCCTTGTCATGTAAATCTTTAAAATTGCATTTTTTCTTAGAAAGGGAAATCTTTTTTCAATATTATACAATGTTTCTTCCATGAAAAAAAAAATTAAAATGAAAAACGATAAAATATCTACAAATATTAGTTGTTTGTCGGAAACTGAAAAATCCGACTTTGATAGTCACGGAGTACCGTTATCCGCCACTTGACCGGACAGAAGAATAAAAGATGCAGAAATAAAGAAAGATAAAATAACAAGATATAAACAAAAATATACAAAAAAAATATATATATATTTGGCCTAAAACAATCCCCGGCAACGGCGCCAAAATTTGATCGGTCAAAAACTTATCCTAAAAATAGGAGTTTTTGAGTCGCTCGCAAATATATACGAGGTAGAAGTAGTTTGTGGTAAGTTCTACCAAGGTCTTTTCTCTCGAGGATTGTTCAACAGGGCTTCGTATAATATTTTGTATAGATTGCGAGAAATAAATACTCAAAAATATATTTTTTTGGGTTTTTAAATATTAACTAAATTAAATGCATTATATTTTAAACTAAACTATTTTTAATAAGACTATTTTATATAAGACTATTTTTATTAAGACTATTTATACTAGACTATTTATATTAAGACTATTTATACTAGACTATTTATATTAAGACTATTTTTAACTAGACTATTTATATTAAGACTATTTTTAACTAGACTATTTTTAACTAGTGAAAATGAATAGAATTAAAATGAGTTGGGAATTTATAAAATCTAGGGGATTACGGGTTCATTAAATTAGGTATTTAATTAAGTATAGGAATTGATTTATATGGATATAAAAGAAAAAACGAATGTTTATCGAGTAATCAACTTTTCACCTCCGTACTTTCGTAATCAAAGATGTCTTAATCACTGTCACTTTTTTAAGATGTTGATAACAAGATTAACACTTGATAGATTGAAAAGATGTGTTTCCAATACACTTAACAATCAATCAAGGAGGTTTCACTAGTAGAAATAGGATATGATCAATCTCTATTTAAACCAATTAGTCCTTTCATTTCTCTAACTTGACTATTTTTAGGATAAACGATCGTTCATCGAGTAATCAACTTTTCACCTCCGTACTTTCGTAATCAAAGATGTCTTAACCACTTTCGCAATCTTAAGATGTTGATAACAAGATTAACATTTGATAGATTGAAAAGATATGTTTCCAATTCACTCAACAATCAATCAAGAAGGTTTCATTAGTAAAAATAGGATATAATCAATCTCTATTTAAACCAATTAGTCCTAAAAATAGTTTAAATCAATCAAATACTCAATATATAACCTAATAGAAATCCCCCTTCCCCTAGGAAGAAAGATTAGCTACTCATTGGTTTATACAAACTAAAATTATAATAGAAATAATTGATATATATATATATATATAATATATAAAAACTTTTAATTACTAGAACTTAATGACAATAGATAAAACTTACTTGAATATGATGAATTAAAGTACAAGAAAAAAAACTTCAAAATATAACTTCAAACTTGTTCAAAGGTTACAAGCTTACAAAAATTGAAAGTAAAATACTAAGTAAAATACTAAGTGCTTATTGATCAAGCACTTTTCAATTACAAACTAAATGAAAGAAAAACTTCAAACCAAAAATAAAATACAAACTAAAATTGAAATTTCTAAGGAAAATATATTGCTAAAAGAAAGGAGTATTTCTTAGCAAGAAGATGGTGATTTCTTGGCAAGAAGGTGGGTGATTTTGCAATGGATGAAGATGTCCTTTTATAGGTGATTTTCAAGAATACAATTGATTAAATAATTCAAAATATCTATTGTAATATCATTTTTTTAATTCTTTGTTCACACTTCACCCATGTCTTTGAATTTTCAGATTTTTGACCAAAAAAATATCTTGTGGTTGAGTTCACAAGTTGGTCAAAAGTGGACTAATTTTGCATGGCATCTGCTGAAAAACGGCGATGAAAAACGGCCCAGTTTGCCCCGTGTTGTGCGCCGTTTTGTGGTGACTCGGTCTCTTCCGGAATACGCGCAAGGACACGGCGCTAAATGCCGGCCGTGTGTGAAACGGCCCAAGACACGGCCCTTGTTGCGCCGTATGTGAAACGGCCTACATAACACGGTCCTTTTTGCGCCGTGTTGTATGGTCGTTTTGCCTTGAAAAATTCCCGTCGTTGGATTTGATCTTGTTTTCCGTCCTTTTTGATGCTTCATGTCAGTAATCTGTAAAATAACCATTTTTAGCTCATATTTGGACATATCTGTAAAATATATATTTTTAATCACAAATCAGTACAATTATGCCCGGAAAAATGAATATTTTGTATATGAATTTTAGATCAATTATGCACTAATCAACTTCCACTTTGGAATAGGGAGTGGTCGCAATAATCCCTTGGGTCGCTGATGCTCAATCTTAACCTGCTGACAGGTTAAACACCTCGATACAAACTCATTCACGTCTGTCTTCAAATTGCTCCACCAGTAGTTACTCCTTACATCCTTGTACATTTTGCTCGTACCAGGATGTATGGAGTAAGGCGTAGTATGAGCCTCACTCAAGACCTTCTGTCTCAACTCAATGTCATTCGGTACACATAATCTGCCGCGAAATCTCAAAACTCCATCATCCTGAATCACAAAACCAGGGTCTTTCCCCTTCCTCATATCCTCCCTCAACTGGACCAAAAACGGATCATCATACTGCTTCGCCTTGATATCATCAGTCAATGACGAAGTGATTTTCAACGCACATAACTGACCCTGAACTCTCTGAACCCAAACCTCGATATTCTGACAAATCAAATACCGCTGGATCTTACTCTATGGTGTAAGTACCTCCAACATCTGTAACGCCATCGGCTTCCGACTCAACGCATCAGCCACTACATTAGCCTTACCCGGATGGTAAAGTATCTCGAGGTCGTAATTTTTAATTAGCTCCAACCACCTACGCTGTCTCATATTCAACTCTTTCTGACTGAAGATATACTTCAGACTCTTGTGATCCGTGTAAATCTTAAACAACGATCCATAGAGATAGTGCCTCCAGATTTTTAAAGCAAAGATGACTGCAGCTAACTCTAAATCATGCGTAGGGTCATTTGCTTCGTAAGGTTTCAGCTGTCGGGATGCATAATCAATAACCCTATCTCTCTGCATCAAAACACATTCGAGCCCGAGGCCCAAAGCATCACTATACACCACGAAATCCTCCCCTAAGGCAATGCTAAAACGGGTGTGGTAGTCAGTCGTCTCTTCAACTCGTCAAAACTATCCTGTCTGTCTACGGTCCACTTTAATTTCTGAGTCTTCTGGAGTAACTGAGTGAGTGGTCTAGCGATCTTAGAAAATCCCTCAACAAATCTACGGTAATATCCTGCAAGTCCCAGAAAACTCCTCACGTCCTTCACATTCTTAGATGGTTCCCACGCCATCACTGCCTCTATCTTCTGCGGATCTACCCGAACTCAATCCGCTGAAATCACATGCCCGAGGAACATCACTTCCTTAAGCCAAAACTGACACTTAGAGAACTTCGCGTACAACTGCTCATCTCTCAAAATGTCTACCATAATCCGGAGATGTAAGGTGTGCTCCTCCCGACTCCGGGAATAGATAAGAATGTCAGCAATAAAGACGACTACGAATTTGTCCAGATACTTAATAAAAACCTTGTTCATCAACTGCATGACCACTGCTGGGGCATTGGTTAGCCCGAAAGGCATAACCACAAACTCGTAATGTCCAAATCTCGTCCGGCAAGCAGCTTTCGGTATATCACTGTCCCGAATCCTCAACTGGTAGTAGACCGATCGTAAATCAATCTTCGAGAAGACTGTCGCTCCCTGAAGCTGATCAAATAAATCGTCGATCCTAGGCAAAGGGTACTTCTTTTTGATGGTTAACTTGTTTAATTCTCGATAATCGATGCATAAACGAAGCGATTGTGGAGTATAATCCGTGGAGTTCCATTACAGATCGATTATTGAGTTCTAATCTTACTACATCATCATCTTAATCCATCTTCTCTATCTTAATCCGAGGTAATTAATCTAGAACCCTAACTTTTATCCATTTTGGGGGGTTTTTGGGTTTTGTTCATCTAAACTCGAATTATTCATTTATGTTGTGATATTTCGTAATGATTATTGTTGTTGGGTGATTCCCAATCCATTTCCATCGTGTTTAATCCTTGAGTTATCGATTCGGAGAGGTTTTGTGAAAACCCTCGCCCGTATCGATCGTACGTATGTTGTTATAGTTCGTAATCGGGATTGTGGGCGTTCTATTCGATTATTGTTATCATATAGGACTGAGTTGTGTTAAGCCTCCGTTTAGGAATGGTCATGTTCCCTCTAGGTCAATCATAGTTGTTGTTCGTTCCCGTTTCGTCGAAGATGTCTCAAAGGCAAGTACTTTACATTTGTTTGCATATTATAGTATTTGAATTATGGCTTCCCGTGGTGTTGTGGATGTTTATGTGTGTTCACTGTTGTTACCCAAAATATTATCTGGAGATGATATTGCTGGAATGGTCGAGTAACAAACAAATGCGACAACACTTCCGTGGGAAAATAAATAACACAAGATTTGTCGGGGTTGTTAATCCCGGGCTTGAATGCTCTCGCGAGATGTTATTAATATGTATACTATGGAGTACAAATATCAATGTTAGAACACTATTACAATGAGTGTAATGATTCTAGTTATCTTAGCTATAGAGCGTGAAGATTGCCAGAAGAACCAGATATGAAGCTCTGTGAGTTCTTGCTTTTGATGTTCAGTGTATGAGAATGTATCTCTCTCTCTGTATGTATTTCACTGTACTCACGATGATAATAGGCCACTGTTGTAAGCCTCCTATTTATAGGAGACAAGGTTGCTGGGTCCTCTCCGGCGATCGCGGGCGACCGCCATTTTCTATATTAGAATAAGGTGGGCGATCGTCCCGTCACGTGGGGTTGTTCCCTTAAAGTCCGAGGCTGCTGTTGGCAGCCAGCTGTGCGAGCCAATGGGAAGCCTACACGCGTCCTGAGTGACTGTCCGGGGAGGACCCACTTTGTACCTTTCGGCGGGCCTGTCGGTAGGTGAGGTAGGTGACAGGCTGGGGTCAAAGGCCTTATCTTGCGGCACCTTTTGTGGATCTGCACGTGGGTCTCCGTCCAAGATTCGGTCTTCGACGGCTTTGACGGATGTTGGATTCATACGTGGCACGAGACGATCGTCTATGGTCGGAAATCATAGACGATCGCCAGATACCAAAAGACGATCGCCGTGGGTGCCGACTGCTGGGTGTTTGCCCAGCGTATGTCTTCTATGGTTGGCTCTTAGACCATTATGCCGATCGCCATCGAGGCGTATTAATCGCCGCACAACAATTGCCCCCCAGCTCGCTTCGATGTTGAAAACACGGGGTGAGGTGGCACTGTTGGCGATCGCCAGTGTTTAGACGATTGGATCATTTGTTTATGACAAGGACGATCGTCAGGACGATCTGATTTCAAATTTGGACGATCTCTTTTTGTGCTGGAATCAGCGGGAAATGAAGGCGGGCTCTCGAAACGTTGTAAGGGCACGTGTCGTGCTACCATTAGGGGAGTCCGATGGTTTTGTCAGACTTGTCGCCTGGCGTGCCCTCGAAAAGACGCGTACGCGGGTTTCAAGGGCTGCATTTAATGTGTCGCCCCCCCGACGGTTGCACTCCAGCCCTCGGGATTTCGCCTATTTGCACAGAGACCCCTGCTCCCGCCTAAAAAAAGGGCTAGGGCTACTTCATTTCCACTCTTCACGCACCCTTGCTTTTTATTCGAGACTCTGTAGAATTTTTTCGAATATCCGTGTGCCAACCGTCCTTTTTTTTAGGTAAGAACACAAATCTTCTCTCCCCCTTTACTTTTAAGAACATGTCTGGAGAATCTAAAACATTCGAGGCCGGTAGCTCCTCCGCCGCTGCGGCTTCGCCTGACCGGGAGGAAATTCCCGTGGGTCTTTATATGGAAACGACTGTCGAGGCAATTCGTGCGAGGATTGCACCCGCGGAACTTGAAGAGCTCTTCAATGAGGCCGAAGTGGCGAGATCAGCGGCGGCGGCAGAGCATGGGGGCTCGCCGGTAGATGAAGACGAAATGGTACGGCTGTCTTGGGAAAAGAATAGCGTATTCGGCCCCGCCTATTTAGATTTTGCTAAACTTATGGAGGGGATCGCCAAACCATATCCTGAATTTGATTTCGAAGCGTATTCCGCCGCTCACCCCTATGAGCACGTGAAGCGGACGTCATTCCGGGCCGCGGAACATTCCTTATGGACCCTTGGACAGATCCGGAGTTCGGAGACCAGGAAAGATTTGCTTCGTTGGAGGGAGAAATTCCACATTCCTTCTGATGTTTCATTGCATGTGCCCTCGGAGAACGAACGTGCCGACTAGCCTCCCGAGGGTATGGTCGCTGTCAATGAAATGATCCTGGCGGCCGTATTGCGGTTTCCCTTGCCGTTCGCCATGTCGATTTTGCTGATTGCCTGGAATGTGGCGCCGCTCCAGTTGACGTCGAACGCCTGGCTGCAGATTATCAGTACCTTGACTTTGTTCGGCGGTCATCGGCTATTTCGCCTGCCTTCCGCGCTGGAAATGAACTATCTTTTCAAGTTGACCGCGCAGAAGGGATCGGTCGGAGGCCACCATATCCAGGGTCGCATGGGTAGGGTGGTCCTTGGGGTGCCGAACAAGGTTCGCGGCGACCTGGAAAAGTGGTGCTGGGTCGGCGGAACATGGAGGCCGGCGTCGAGCGATAAGCCAGAGGAAGAGTTGGATATCCCCACCAATTTTCGGGAGAGGAATCCGAGTAAGGGTTTCAACTCTCCCTTTATTTGGATACACCTTGAACTGATCTAATTTGGTTTTCTTTTTGCAGGATCCCTTGTTCCAGCGATCGGCGATCTCCCCTTTGATTTCTTGATCGTCTGGGAGCGGATTCGCGCCTTGCCGGACTCCTACATCGATATTCACTCAGTCAGCCACGAGCTTCATCGGTTGGGAGCTCGACTGTTTCGCTACCCTCGCCACCTGAAGGCCCCGGGTATGAATTTTTACTTCCTCTTTCCTGCATGACGATCGTCTGATTGAAGTAGATGTCTTACTTGTCTGAATTTCTCCTTTGACAGAGATCTATTTTCCCCGCTACGCCGAGCCACCGAGAGAGATCGCGATGTCAAACCCCGGACTCTTGGGTCGTCTTCATCAGGGGAAGAAGACGGGTCGTGCCCCTGCGACGACGTCTCGCCCCATCCCTGCGGTGAGGCTTGCTATGGTGCCGGTCGCCGAGCCAGAAGTTCAGGAGGAAGAACAACTCCAGCGCAACCTGCCGACTGCTGAGACAGACGTATCTATTTTGGAGCCGCCGGTTGCCGCTCCGCCTATCTCTGCTGTTCCGATGGTGGAGGGGTCTCGCTCCGGGCCCTCGGCTAGCTTCTTGAAAACTGCGGAGATCGCCGAAGCTGAAACTCCTCGGGGCAAGCCCTTTTTCGGCCGCGACCCCGACTTGGTCAACAGGTAAGACCGGTTTGATCTTTCCGAGTTAGGCAATTCGTGTAATGCATATACTAACTCCTTCGTTTCTTTTTGTTTGTGTTGCAAGGTCCGTCTTGCTGATCCGGACGTCTCTCCGATGGTGCTGGATTTCCTGGCGAGCAAGCCTCCGCGCCATTCCCTCGATGTTTCCTCTTATGTTTCCAAGGCCATTACCTCTCTTCCTAAGGCTTGGACGACCGATCTCGACGCGATTTCTCGTCGACGATCTGGAGATGCCATGCATGCGACGTTCGCCTTGACTCTCCAGGCGGCGGCGATGGTGTAATATCCGCAATTTTCGATTTCCGGCAATTCTTTTTTTTTCGGTCGGAGTCCGTTTTGACGACTCGCTCATGACCGTTTCGTCATTCTGAGAATGATTAATTCTATACTTTTTGACATCCGAGTTCGTTTCAGTGTCGTTTCGTTGAGTTCTGTGCTTTTTAGCGACTTTTCCGCACTTGAGTTCGATTCTTGCGAATCTCGACCGAAACTGTTGTTTCGAGTTCCCCGCAAGTCCGTTTAACTTTGTTAGACGTGTTGTGAGCTTCGGTTTGATTATTCGTTGTCGTATGATGATTTTCGGGCAGTTGGGCCATTTTCGTAATTTCCCAAAGTTTGGGGTAATTACCTTCCGTTGTCGAATTTCGAGCCTTCGGGTGGTCGGAATCGTGTGTTCTACTAGCTCTTAGATTCGTCTTTGTGAGTACCTCGTAACCGTATCTTCGGTTCGTATTCAGGCTCGGGTTTCGGTGTCGTTTTGTTGAATTCAGGATTACTAAACGACTTTTCTAAGTATGAGTTCGTCTTTGTTAGATCATCATTAATTTTTGGTAACTCCAAAAATTATAAATCTTGCAATATTATAGAACATCGAGTTAGCTTTCCAATGGTTCAAGCGGTGAGTCAATCGGAGTTCGGACGAGAGAGTTATGGTCGTTTTAGTGGAAGATCACATCGGGCACCGTCCGGAAGCCTTTCGGCCGATAGGGTGGGCCGAAAGACTCAACTGCCGGCATTTCTGTATGGGTATCGGCCGATCACGTCCGGAAGCCTTTCGGCCGATAGGGTGGGCCGAAAGACTCAACTGCCGGCGGGTATCGGCCAGCCTATCGGCCGATAGGTCCTGCTGTGCTACACTATAAATGTGTTGGTCTGAGCGTTATCAGCTCATTTCTTCCTTTTTTCCCACTGCTGCGCGAGAGAGAGAGAGAGAGAGTTATAGAGAGGGAGAGAGTTCTTCATCCGGGGGTCGATTTTCATCATTTCTTTTCGGTTGTGAGGCTCGGATAATCAATCTAACGCGTGTTCTACGGATCTTAACACTTGAATCTTCCAAGGTAATGCTCTAAAACCCTATTTCGATTAATTTGGGGGTTTTGGGTTTTTCTTCCGATTCGTTCCGTTTCGTTGGTGGATTCATGATGTATACGATTGATATTGTTAGTATCTTTAGTTTTCCTACGGATTCATGGATATTTTGTGGATTTTTATGGAATCGAGAGGGTTTGGTTGTGGTCCGCCCTCGTTGTTATTTTTGTATGAATATACATGAATCGTAGGCGGGTTTCCGGGTGTATTCCATTTCCGTAATCGTTTAGAAGTGGTTGTGATTGTGCTATTCGAATCGTTAGGTTCATTTCCGCCGGTTCCTTGCGGTCGTGCTTGATTCTTCCGTTCCGTTCGTTGTCGTATTCCTTTTCGTTAGCATCGGGCGTTCCGAAGCTTCCCGGTTGAGCCGTATCCGTTCGTGGTTCCGTGCTCGCGGTATCGAGGCAAGTACCTTGCCCATACTTTTCTCGTTTATGTATATGATGATCGGTGGTCGTTTTGATGTGTTGGTTTGGTTATTTGAAATGAAGTTTCAAAAGGATTTCGTTTGGCCTCGTTAAAGGCTTTCTTTCAAAGCACGTGTGTTTTGTGAACGGTGTTTTGAGAATTGATTATGATTTGGTTATTTTGAACGTTGAAGGACTTTATGATGATACTCCTATTGTTTAAGTTATGGAATCGTGTATTTCCTTATTTAATCTTGTTATCGTAATTTTGAAGAGTTTGATAATGGTGTCGAGTTAATGGCCATCTCTAGTGAGTATTCTTAATGAACTTACATTCTTAGCATATTAGTGTTGCATGAGTAACGTGTGTGTGTGTATGCTCACTACGGGTTAGATCCGACGGGGTCTCGGTAGGGGTCCACGGAGGTGTGGATCGACGAGCTTTGCTTTTAACCACTACGGGTTAGATCCGGCGGGGTCTCGGTAGGGGTCACGGAGGTGTGGATCGACGGTTAATTGTGGTGCATTTTTGCAAATGTGATTTGATATTGGCATTTCGAAATGAGTGCTTTGAACGGTTTTCATGATTGCATGCATTGACTAAGTGTGTAAGAGGTAGGTGTTCGTTTGGCTTACTTGGCTAGGATGGCCTTTGGAGTATTTTGTTGTTTGTTTTAAATCCTTTATTTGTGGATTTTGATGTTGGGATACGAACCTCCCGGTCGTTCTTGTGTCTTGTGAGTTGATGAGATTTGGGGCTAAAATCCCAATGGTTTTGTAAAAGTCGTTTTACGGATTTGGGGCTAAAATCCCAACGATTTGGTTAATGTCATTTTCCGTAAAGTAAACCTTTGGGGCGGTGACCCTTTTGTCTTTGGTTTTCGAAAAGTAGGATTTGATAATCCTAAATTGTTTTCTATTAAAACTCTCGATGGCATTCTAAACCGCTTTATAAATTATTCCCATTGATTTATGATATTTCGTTTTGAAATGTTTTCTCAAACCCTTGCCTCGGGAAGTACTTTTCGCTTCGTTTGGATCTTTGAGGATCCTCGGTTATTGTTATTCGTGGAATGTGAATTGTATGGCTCGTATTTGCACTTTGTATTTGCACTAGCAAAACAGTGGAGTTTGCTAACCCCCGAGTATTCGGGGTGGATGTCTGTTTTGCATTCGGGTTTTGGAGCATAACACGGGGTCGGCACGAAGGATGATGAAAGATGATCGATACTAATCACATGAGGAACCGTATATCGTGTGTTGGTTCGGTTGTACTTTATTTTCCGTCTTGTATTGTTCCGTTATGCGGTGAAGTTGTATTTTGTCCCCTGCGTGGGCATGAGTTGTATTTGAGTTGTATGTATTTGTGGAAAGACCAAATCGGTCTACTGAGTCATTGTAGCCTTGAAGGCATTGTCGAGATGTTAAATATTGTTACCAGCCTGGTAGATCCTCGAGGAGAGGGTCTACGGCGTGTAATATCCCTGAGTGGATTGGGGGTGTTACATAAATGGTATCGGAGCTTAGGTTGAGGAAACCTAGGCTGTCGGGTCAAGTCGTGTTGTTTGAGTCTTGTTTCGTTGGATTTTTATCTGACTGAGTCGTGTCGCGACGCGTCGTTTGAGTTTGTTGGTCGTGATTAGTATCATGGGGCGATCATCATCTTCGTGCGACCTGTGGAAGTAAGTCTCCTTTTTTTTTTTTTTGTGTTGTGCCTCGTGTGACACGAGCTATTTTTATGATTATTTGTTAAGTGGTGGAATTCTTATGTGAATTTTGATTTCACGATATGTATTTAGTCGACTCCCGTATTTGATTTATACGAGGAGTGTCGTCACTTTTGATGTCTTTTTACTGTTGTTTTTGTCCGTGGCTGATGAATTTCGAATCGATCCGCACGTTTTACAAGTTCTATTGTGGAAGCTTTGTGCTTATACGCGTTCGACTTGTTCACTAGCCAGTGCGGGAGGGTATTTTATCAGTGGTTTTGTTCTGAATGTGGTATTTTATCGTTTATTTTCGTTTAAAGACATGTATTGTCTTGATTTTAAACGTTTTGATGCGTGTGCTAGGAGTTGTTTTAGTGAACGTCGGTATGTGTGAGTTTTGGGCATTACGCCTATCGATTTTTGAAAACCTTGAGTATCTTAGAAAAATAAACTTCGAGACATACTTTTCAAATGACTTATTTTCTTGTGGTACATCCTAGGTGCCACAATGTATTTCAAAAATTTTTCTACCTCGAGGACCAAAATATTTGAGATATTTTCAACACTTTTATTTAGACCCGAGGGTCGAATATTTTGAAAGTTTTCACTAAGAGAAAGTGTCTTCATTTTTATCAAATGCGAAATGGTTCTCCAATGTCTCGATAACGATGTTTCACGTTTGTACTTTTTTTTTGAAAGATGATACTCAAGATCAATCGGTGTTCTTCTAAATTATTTTCAAAATGAGGTTTTCGTTTTTAAAACCTATCCATTCCCGTTTGAGGGCTGGGTATGTATGTGTGATGTTCGCGTTGTCCTTTTGATACTTTCTCCCGAGTATGACCGAATTGGCGGTGCGAGCGTTGAGACGCTTTCCACACATTGGTTGTGCTAGCCCCTGTGAGAGGCGGAGTGTTGGTATTGAATGTTGTCGCCTCATGGTAATTTCTGCGTTGTCGCGCATGTGCGAACTGTTAGAGCTTGATTTGGTATGACCGTGTGCATCGGTGATGGTTCCGTTATGCGTCGATTGTTTAATGTCTTGTTACCTTGCTCCCGTTTTTGTGAATTTCGTGGACGAGGTCGGAGGTAATGCCCGTACTATTTTGACTTCTGTGTTTTCTCTTCCCCAGTCTATCGATTCGCTCATGTTCGTTGGTACTTTATGAACTTGTTCGGTATTTCAGTTTCATCGTCCGAACGAGCTGTGATCTTGTTGTGGGCCAATCTGGTTATCGGTGTGACTTTTTCGAGGTCGGTTCGATTCTTGTGAACTTTGTTCGGGAGTAACATCATTTGGTTCTACTAGTCCTTTTATTCGAAGGAATCGGATTTTGAACTTCTGTATTTTCTACTTTGTCGACTCATTTATGTTCGTTGACATTTCTGAGCTTGTCCTGCCCTTGTTTTTGTTTATCGAACGAGTGTGATATCATTTCGGAATAACTTATTTGTCGTTGTGACTTTTCAATCGCTATTCCCTTTCCTGTGGATCTTATGGGAATGCATGTCTTGTAGTTCTCACCAGATCATCCTGGGAGTTATTGTTGAACTTTATTGTTCTTCGTGATTCGAACGTGATTCTTCGATTTTTGTTGTCTCGATCGTTTGTTTGTTCGGTTTTTGTTCTCGTTTCGTGATTGTTGAACGTTCAGACTCCTTCGTAATTCCCTTCAGTTCGGGAAATTAGTTTCGTTTTCGATCTTCCATCCCTTAGGCGATGGGATTCCGTGTTTGTTCAGCGGTTGACTCGCGTTTTGATTGATGTACCGTTGGGTTGGTCAATCATATTGATTTTCGTTCGTTGTGTTTTGTGATTATCAGATAATTGACTTGACTATAGTATCCGTTTGATGACGCTTGTCACTTGTCGGTTTTATTATATCCCTAACGGCGACGTTGTGTTGGTCACCGTGGAGCGTGTTTACACGCCGTATATTCCTTTGCGTTGTTTGTAACATTTCGCCGTTGGGCATTAGTTACGCATTCTTGTGTGTCTCGTTGAGTTTTTCCTGACGGAATATTTCTTCTCCCTACTTGTTTTAAGTTTCGGGACGAAACTTCTTTTAAGGAGGGTAGAATGTAATATCCGCAATTTTCGATTTCCGGCAATTCTTTTTTTTTCGGTCGGAGTCCGTTTTGACGACTCGCTCATGACCGTTTCGTCATTCTGAGAATGATTAATTCTATACTTTTTGACATCCGAGTTCGTTTCAGTGTCGTTTCGTTGAGTTCTGTGCTTTTTAGCGACTTTTCTGCACTTGAGTTCGATTCTTGCGAATCTCGACCGAAACTGTTGTTTCGAGTTCCCCGCAAGTCCGTTTAACTTTGTTAGACGTGTTGTGAGCTTCGGTTTGATTATTCGTTGTCGTATGATGATTTTCGGGCAGTTGGGCCATTTTCGTAATTTCCCAAAGTTTGGGGTAATTACCTTCCGTTGTCGAATTTCGAGCCTTCGGGTGGTCGGAATCGTGTGTTCTACTAGCTCTTAGATTCGTCTTTGTGAGTACCTCGTAACCGTATCTTCGGTTCGTATTCAGGCTCGGGTTTCGGTGTCGTTTTGTTGAATTCAGGATTACTAAACGACTTTTCTAAGTATGAGTTCGTCTTTGTTAGATCATCATTAATTTTTGGTAACTCCAAAAATTATAAATCTTTGCAATATTATAGAACATCGAGTTAGCTTTCCAATGGTTCAAAGCGGTGAGTCAATCGGAGTTCGGACGAGAGAGTTATGGTCGTTTTAGTGGAAGGCCCACAATGCGGGCACCGTCAGGAAGCCTTTCGCCGATAGGGTGGGCCGAAAGACTCAATCGCCGCATTTACAGATGGGTATCGGCCGATCACGTCCGGAAGCCTTTCGGCCGATAGGGTGGGCCGAAAGACTCAATCACCGGCGGTATCGGGGCCTATCGGCCACTATCTACCGATAGGTCTCTTGTGCTACACTATAAATGTGTTGGTCCGAGCGTTATCGACTCATTTCTTCCTTTTTTCCCATCTGCGCGAGAGAGAGAGAGAGAGTTATAGAGAGGGAGAGAGTTCTTCATCCGGGGGTCGATTTTCATCATTTCTTTTCGGTTGTGAGGCTCGGATAATCAATCTAACGCGTGTTCTACGGATCTTAACACTTGAATCTTCCAAGGTAATGCTCTAAAACCCTATTTCGATTAATTTGGGGTTTTGGGTTTTTCTTCGTTCCGTTTCGTTGGTGGATTCATGATGTATACGATTGATATTGTTAGTATCTTTAGTTTTCCTACGGATTCATGGATATTTTGTGGATTTTTATGGAATCGAGAGGGTTTGGTTGTGGTCCGCCCTCGTTGTTATTTTTGTATGAATATACATGAATCGTAGGCGGGTTTCCGGGTGTATTCCATTTCCGTAATCGTTTAGAAGTGGTTGTGATTGTGCTATTCGAATCGTTAGGTTCATTTCCGCCGGTTCCTTGCGGTCGTGCTTGATTCTTCCGTTCCGTTCGTTGTCGTATTCCTTTTTGTTAGCATCGGGCGTTCCGAAGCTTCCCGGTTGAGCCGTATCCGTTCGTGGTTCCGTGCTCGCGGTATCGAGGCAAGTACCTTGCCCATACTTTTCTCGTTTTATGTATATGATGATCGGTGGTCGTTTTGATGTGTTGGTTTGGTTATTTGAAATGAAGTTTCAAAAGGATTTCGGTTTGGCCTCGTTAAAGGCTTTCTTTCAAAACGCGTGTGTTTTGTGAACGGTGTTTTGAGAATTGATTATGATTTGGTTATTTTGAACGTTGAAGGACTTTATGATGATACTCCTATTGTTTAAGTTATGGAATCGTGTATTTCCTTATTTAATCTTGTTATCGTAATTTTGAAGAGTTTGATAATGGTGTCGAGTTAATGGCCATCTCTAGTGAGTATTCTTAATGAACTTACATTCTTAGCATATTAGTGTTGCATGAGTAACGTGTGTGTGTGTATGCTCACTACGGGTTAGATCCGACGGGGTCTCGGTAGGGGTCCACGGAGGTGTGGATCGACGAGCTTTGCTTTTAACCACTACGGGTTAGATCCGACGGGGTCTCGGTAGGGGTCCACGGAGGTGTGGATCGACGGTTAATTGTGGTGCATTTTTGCAAATGTGATTTGATATTGGCATTTCCGGAAATGAGTGCTTTCGAACGGTTTTCATGATTGCATGCATTGACTAAGTGTGTAAGAGGTAGGTGTTCGTTTGGCTTACTTGGCTAGGATGGCACTGGAGTATTTTGTTGTTTGTTTTAAATCCTTTATTTGTGGATTTTGATGTTGGGATACGAACCTCCTGGTCGTTCTTGTGTACTGTGAGTTGATGAGATTTGGGGCTAAAATCCCAATGGTTTTGTAAAAGTCGTTTTACGGATTTGGGGCTAAAATCCCAACGATTTGGTTAATGTCATTTTCCAGAAAGTAAACCTTTGGGGCGGTGACCCCTTTTGTCTTTTGGTTTTCGAAAAGTAGGATTTGATAATCCTAAATTGTTTTCTATTAAAACTCTCGATGGCATTCTAAACCGTTTTATAAATTATTCCCATTGATTTATGATATTTCGTTTTTGAAATGTTTTCTCAAACCCTTGCCTCGGGAAGTACTTTTCGTTTCGTTTGGATCTTTGAGGATCCTCGGTTATTGTTATTCGTGGAATGTGAATTGTATGGCTCGTATTTGCACTTTGTATTTGCACTAGCAAAACAGTGGAGTTTTGCTAACCCCCGAGTATTCGGGGGGTGGATGTCTGTTTTTGCATTCAGGTTTTGGAGCATAACACAGGGTCGGCACGAAGGATGATGAAAGATGATCGATACTAATCACATGAGGAACCGTATATCGTGTGTTGGTTCAGTTGTACTTTATTTTCCGCTGCTGTATTGTTCCCGTTGTACGGGTGAAGTTGTATTTTGTCCCCTGCGTGGGCATGAGTTGTATTTGAGTTGTATGTATTTGTGGAAAGACCAAATCGGTCTACTGAGTCATTGTAGCCTTGAAGGCATTGTCGAGATGTTAAATATTGTTACCAGCCTGGTAGATCCTCGAGGAGAGGGTCTACGGCGTGTAATATCCCTGAGTGGATTGGGGGTGTTACAGATGGCCGCCCAAGCCATTAAGGATTATGAGGGGCGACCCTCTAAAGATCACCTCCATCAAGATCTTGAGGCCGCTCGGAGCAAGAACGTTGACTTCGCTAACCGGATCCAGGCCATGGAGAAGGAAAATCTGGAGACGGCCAAGCGGGCCAAGCAGGATCTTGACCGGATGAAGCAGGAGCTTGACTGGTCTCGGGGTGTGGCGGATCGATTCTGCGATCAGGTGACGGAGGCTAGCCGGATGCACGCGGCCTCGCAGGAGGAGGCGACTGGCTTGAAGGCGACATTGGATCGGCTCAACAGCGAGCTGGAGAAAGCAAAGGGAGAGCTGGAGAAAGCAAAGGGAGAACTGGCCGCTAAGGTGGTCGAGCCAGCGGATGCTGAGAAGACGACTTCGGATTTGAAAGGGCAGATAAAGGCGATCGAGGCCGATCCCTACCTTAATATGGCACTTGTCGGCGAGTTCGCCTACTATATGGCCTACGTCGACGTGTCCGAGCCGCCAAGAAGGTAGGGATCGAGGTCGGTCCTATGATGGAGAGCTTCAAGGCCTACGTACTCGAGCACCCTTTGCATCCGGAATTTTCCCTGCCGATCCTCGACCTCACCGACTTGGGGATCGACTTGAGTTGGTATCCTTTTCCAGATAAACTTATTTATCCTGAAGCTGATGAGGGAGCGCATGCCGATCCGCCACCTGGGGGCGAAGACCAGCCGGGGGGGAGCCTGAGTGATTTTTCTCTTCCTTCGCTTTGTAATTTTCTGCTTTTTCTTCTACTGCCTTCGGGCTTGTATTTGTACGAACTTCTTGGTTTGAATAAAATACTCCTTTTTCGCATCTGATTCTTTACATGTATGATCGCCTTTGAATGTTTGCATGTGAATTTATACAAGTGTGTATATAATTGCTTCTGATGCCTTGTTCGCCTGATCGATTGTTTGAACGTTGAATGTATTGACATGCTTGGAAATTCTTACTTGTAAATATTGTCGAACAAAACCAATCTTCCTGCGTGTGTTTGAACGAATCCGATCGGGTATGGTCCCTTCCTTCCGATTGCATCTAGGACTAGCTCCACTTCTTTGCCCCTTGTTTTTGTTTACTTATTGTAAGTAAGGGAACAAAAATAGTATGTTTGGTGAGCTATCTTCAGTTTTGCCAACTCTGAGGAACCGTGAACGGTCGCGGAGTTCGATGGACCGACCTCCGTAGCCGTGTCTTTATGTGCGAGGGACTGTCCCGCGACTCACTTTTTTGTTAGGGTCCTCCGTTAGGCTGCGCCTGCCTTGTATTTAAACGAAAGGCGAGCGGTCTTGGTCTGGAGGAGTACTTGCACGGGGTATCGTCGGCTTATTCGACTCCACGTTCGTGGCTTGTTAGCACTTTTCTACCTCAGGTCGGCATGTTAGATGGCGACCCTCGACGATATATGTTGTGATGGGGTATGGACGCGCCGCCTTGTCCGGGTACATCATGTTAGATGATGTACTTTGAGGGTGCGAGAATGTGTCCACAGATTAGTTTAGAGGGTCCTTCGGCTACGGCCGCCTCGTATTTAAACGAAGGGCGAGCGATCGCAGCCCAAAGGAACCTTGCATGGACGAAGCTGTGGGTTCCATCGACCTTCAGGCCCACGACTGCACTATTACTACCTCGGATCGCCAGGTTGTCTGACGACCCTCGATGGTATACGTTGTGCTTGGAGGGACGATCGCTTGCATAGATCTGTCAGGTTTAGACGATGACCTCTCGTAGGGCGAGCGAGCCGTCCTATTTTCAGCTGTTTGTTTTTGTCGAGGTGAATCATAGAGATGGGATGGGAAAATCTCATTATACTTCTTTGTACATTGGGTAACTGAAACTGATTACAGAGTTTTCACGGGTAGTATTTCTTCAAATGTATGGCGTTTCAGGGATATTGGTCCGGAGTGCCGTCAGGGTGTTCAAGTTCGTAGGCTCCCCTAGTTAGCCACCTAGATATCCTGAAGGGGCCTTCCCAATTCGGGCCAAAGACACCTGTGTGGGTCTGGACCTTTTTGAGGATGAGATCGCCCACTTGGAACCGTCTTTCCTTGACCTTCGAATTGAAAACTTCTCGGATCTCCTTTTATGGATTGTGTTCCTCATTTCTGAGGTTAGTCGTCGTTCTTCGAGCATGTCAAGGTCGATCCTCCGGGCCACATCATTGTCTGTCGTCATCTCTTGTTCGGTTCGGTGGCTGAGGATGGCGATCTCCGAGGGGATCACCGCTTCTGTTCCGAAGGCGAGGGCGAATGGGGTTTCTCCGGTTGAATTTCGGGTCGTCGTTTGATAAGACCACAAAACGTCTGGGAGCTCGTTCGCCCATCGTCCTTGCCTGGATTCGAGTCGTGCTTTAATCGTGTGTTGGAGGATTTTGTTTACGTCTTCTACCTGCCCGTCCGTCTGAGGGTGGTAGGGGGCCGCGAACAACTTCTTGATTCCCCACTTCTCGCAGAATTGCATGACTTCTAAGCCGTCGAACTGCTTTCCGTTGTGGGAGATTACTGCCTGGGGCAGGCCGAATCGGCATATGCTATTCTTCCAAATGAACTTAATTACTTGTTTTTGGCCGATCTTGTTGAGTGGTTCGGCCTCAGCCCATTTAAAATAATCTACCCCTACGATGGCAAACTTACAGCCCCCTGGCGCCGTCGGCAAGGGACCTATGAGGTCAATACCCCATTGGGCGAATGGCCATGGGCTGTACATTGAGGTGAGCTGCTCGGTGGAGAGCTTGATGTTTGGACCCATCACTTGACACCTGTGACACGATCTGGCATAGGCGATCACGTCTTTTTGTAGTGTAGGCCAGAAAAAACCCTGCCTGGCTGTTTTGTGGATGAGAGCTCGCCCGCCAGCTTGGTTTCCACAGATCCTATCATGGATCTCGGCTAAAACGAGCCGGCCTTCCTCCGGCGTAATGCACTTGAGGAGGGGAAGGCTGAAAGCTCGCTTGTAAAGCCGGTTGTCTAGTAGGGTGTATCTGGCTGCACAGAGTTGGAGCTGGCGAGCTTTGATACGATCGTCGGGGACCATCCCGTCCTTTAAGTATTTAATGAAAGGAGTCATCCAATTCTCCTCGGCGATGGTGACCATGGTAATCAGGTTTATGTCGATCGCCGGTTTCGCCGATTTTGTGATTTGGATGTTAGAGAAATCGGCTGCCCCATCTGACGATGCTAGCTTGGATAGGGCATCGGCCTGGAAATTGTGCTCTCTCGGGACTTGTTCGATTAGCACTTCCTCAAATTTCGTGCACATTTCGGCGACCAATTCTTGGTATTTGACCATCTGTTCGCCGCGCGCCTCATATTCTCCCTTGACTTGGTTCACGACCAAGAGGGAGTCCATGAAGATATGGAGGCGACGAACATCTAGGGCGAGGGCTAGATCGAGCCCGCCTACCAAGGCTTCGTACTCGACTTCATTGTTGGTAGCCCGAAACCCGAAACGCACAACATTTGTGAAACTTTGCCCATCGGGGCTGATGAGGACAATCCGTGCCCCTGCTCGCGAATTGGTCGTCGAGCCATCCACGTATAGCTTCCAAGCAGGGCGGCCGATCTGGGTCGGACTGTGAGGGAATGTTAATTCCACCACGAAGTCTGCCAGAGCTTGGCCTTTGATCGCTGTGCGAGGGGCGTACGTGATACCGTATTGGGCGATCTCCAGTGACCACTTGAGGAGTCGCCCGTTAGTGTCTGGCCGGTGTAGAACTTTCCTTAGAGGGAGAGTCGTCAGAATCTCCACTTGATGTTCGAAGAAGTAAGCCCTCAGCTTGCGAACACTCATGACTAGAGCGTAGGCGATCTTCTCCAAAGGTGTATAACGTGTTTCCGCGTCATGGAGCGCTTGACTAACGAAATAGATCGGCAAGTGGGATTGCCCCTCTGCTCGCACTAAGACAGCACTCAGCGCGACCTCCGAGGCTGCCAGGTAAAGGAATAGCTTTTCGCCAGGGATTGGCTTTGCTAAGATATGGGGGTTAGAAAGATACTCCTTGATTTTGACGAACGCTATTTGGCTCTCCTTCGTCCATGCGAACTTCTTGTTCTTTATGGTCATGAAGAAAGGCTTGCTTTTATCGCCGAGCCGAGATATGAAATGGTTGAGGGCGGCTAGACAACCTGTGAGGAGATGCACCTGCTTGACATTCCGTGGATCCTGCATGTCGAGGATCGCCTGAATCTTGGTGGGGTTCGCCTCGATCCCCCTTTGGCTCACGATGTGCCCCAGGAATTTTCCGGAGCTCACCCCGAAGTTGCATTTCTTGGGGTTCAGTTTCATGTTGAACTTCTCGAGGATGGCGAACGTCTCGGCAAGGTCATTGAGGTGGTCTTCTTTCTTGAGGCTTTTGACCACAATGTCATCAATGTATACCTCCATGGTCTTTACGAACTGATTGGCAAACATTCCGTTGACTAGACGCTGGTAGGTTGCCCCCGTATTCTTCAAGCCGAACGGCATTCGGACCCAAAAGTATATGTCTTTTTCCGTGTGGAAAGATGTATGCTTTATGTCTTTCTCCGCCATTGGGATTTGATGGTATCCGGCGAAGGCATCCATGAACGACATCATTTCGCAACCTGCTGTACTATCGACCAAGTGATCAATATGAGGCATCGGAAAGTGGTCTTTTGGACATGCCGCGTTGAGGTCGGTGAAGTCAATGCATAACCTCCATGAGCTGTTCGGCTTTGTGACGAGCACCGCATTGGCAACCCACTGAGGTTCATCTGTAGCTACTCCGATTAGTTTGTTATCGAGCAGCTTTCTGACTTCTATGTCGAGTGCTGCGTATTTCTTAGGACCGAATTTCCTACGTTTCTGGTGAACAGGCTTCCTTGCCGGGTCGATCTTTAGATAGTGGCAAGCGTGTTCAGGACTTATGCCAACCATATCTTGATGCGACCAGACAAAAACTCCGATGTTCTTACGTAGTAAGTTGATCAGATCCTCCTTCAACTCAAAACCAACACTTGCGCCGATCTGTACTTCCCATCCCGGACGAGCCGGATCTATTGTTATACTCTCCAACTCTTCAACGGGGACGGTCGCCTCTCGTTTGGAATGATTTCCAGACTCGATCCTTGGATCGATGTCGAGACTTGGCTCGAAACCGATCCTTGGCTCGATGTCGTCCGTTAATCGATGTGAGATGGCGTCCTCTGAGTCGGGTTGGTATGATGTGCTTGGCTCGTCGATCTCCATGGGTTGATTGTCGATCGTTTCAATGTTACACACATCATGGGAAGTATTGAAAGAAGTTACGACATAGGAGTAATTCAAACATTTCTTTGCCATTAACTGATCTCTTTTACAGTACCAACCGTCCCATCGGCAGTGGGGAATCTGATACAGTAAAAGAAAGAAGAGGCGACCGCCTCGAAGGTTTCTAGAAATGGACGACCTAGGAACCCATTATAGATGCTGGTCCTATCTATGATTACAAAATTTAGGTTCCTAGTAATCTTAACCTTGGGATCGTAGTAACATGTTAGCTCGACAGAGAGCTTGATCCTCCCGTAGGCTTGGAGTGTGCTGTCGCCGAATCCTTGAAGCACGGTGTCTAACGGCTTGATGAACTTGGTCAGATTTCCAAGCTGGTCAAGAGCGGATTTGAATATGATATTGCAGAAGCTCCCATTGTCAACCAGCACGCGATCGACCATTTTCCCAAGGATACATGCAGAGATCACCAATGCATCCTCTTTGGGGCACTGCACTCCCTCCCTATCCTTGTTGGAGAAAGTGATGAGCGCGTCTTTGGAGATGGTTGGCTCTGGGGGTACCATGACATGGACCCCGGCGAACACCCTCAGTTCGGCCTTTCGCTTTCTGTTCGACATGGTGGAAACCGGGGAGAGGCCCCCGAGGTTTCCACCTCCCGCCTGAAGCATATTGATCCGGCCGCCAGGGTTGATTGGAGGGATCGATTCATTAGAGTACTCCGGCTCATTCTGCTCGATCCTTGCGACCGGATTGGGAGGGATTCCATCGTTTTGTCGGCACTCGCGCCCTCCAGTCCTCTCTGTCCGAGGTTCTATCTTGGTGACCAAGTTGTCCAATTTGCCTTCCTCAAACAGTCTCCAGAGTTGTCTGAGGAGGTCGCGGCACTGGCTGGTATTGTGGCCGGGACTCTTATGGTAGGCACAAAATTTGCTGCGGTCTAGATGACTGTGGTCCCTTATCGGCTTTGGTTTGTTAAGCCACTCGCGCCCCTTGATGGCGTTAAAGATGTGGGCCGGAGATAATTTGAGGTTGCGTAAGAGGTGAACCTCCACATCCTCGAAGGCTTTATACTCACCAGGCGGCTTTGCGACCGCCTTTCTGGGCTTGGCGACCGCTTTCTTCTGGATGTGGGATGGCGCCTTCCCTTCTCCGGTGGATCCCTCGCCTAAGCGGAGGGTGAGCATCCTCTGCCTGGCCAGGAAATTAGCGGCCCTGACGCGGAAGATCGAGTACGTCGGGGGGATGTCTTTTGTGAGGTGCCTGAACATGGGCGAGTGGTCGTAGAATCCCCCTAAGACTGAGTAGAGAGCAAGCTCGTCGCTAATGGGCTCACCGGTGAGGACTATTTCATCCACCCGGTCGATGTAATCTTCGTCGGGCTCGTCCTTCCCCTGCCTGATTTTCATCATGCGGTGGGGGCCTTCTGGCCGTGCAACTTTGGCGGCGAAGTACGACGTGAAGTCGTTCGCCAGCTTCTCAAAGCAATTGATTGAGCGAGGTGGTAGTGAGATGTACCACCTGTGGGTGAGGTCGCCCAGAGTTAATGGGAACATTCGACATTTCGTCGCATCTGATGCTCCGCATCCGGTCATGTAAATCCGGAATTTGCTCAAATGGGTCTCCGGATCGGATCTCCCTTCATATAGAGGTGTCTGTGGGGGATTGATCTTTGGTTGAACTGGGGCGAGATCGATCTGGACCGCGAGTGGCTCACTAGGTCCAGCGATCGATCTCCTGGCGCCTGGCCCAGTTTCTAGGAGCGTCTTCATTTCGTCGAGCTGGCGCTGCATGGAGGCCATCGCCGTAGCCTGACTGCTCGCTGATTGGCTCCCGGAGCGCGAGCCAAGGCGATCATGCACTGATCCCCTGGCCCCATGGTGGATGATGAGTTCTCCGCCAACGGCCTCAGTCCTTGGGCGAGCGGGGGCCCGTTGGCCGGCTTGTCTTTTGGGAGTCGGATATGCCGAACTCCTGGTAACGCATCCGGACTCCGATGTCTCCCTGATGGGGCCCGAGTGCCCGGGTCGCCATGAGGGATCGCTCCCTAGGCGGCTGAACAGGGAATCATCTCGCGTTACGAGAGCCTTTTCCTGCGGCTCGGGGCTTTCTGTTGATTTCTCAACATATATCCCCTTGAGCTTCCGCTTGCCTGCTCGACGGATGGTTGATGAAGTAATGGTGGGCGAGTTGCATGCCCTCCGTCGCTCCCTGAGGATGGCTATAGCCTCCTCAATCTGTTCCGCGGTCTGAAACTAATCGAGTGATAGGCTAGGACCATCCCTCGGGGGCGGGAGTGAGAGCCTAGCGTCGCCGCGGTCACCTTCCGCCGTAGGCTGGGATTCGATCTAGTCCGGAATGAGATTTCCGGCAGATCGCAGGGTGGCTCTTTTGGAGGTCGTGGCAGATGTCATGTTTCTGAAGGCTTTTCTTTGAAGAACAGTGAGTGTTTCTTCAAGTATATGTCCGGAGAACAGTGAGTGTTCTTCGAGACGGTCGGAATAAAAAGGAAGGTTCGAGCCCCCTTCCTCTAGCGCCAATTGTTGTTACCCAAAATATTATCCGGAGATGATATTGCTGGAATGATCGAGTAACAAACAAATGCGAGAACACTTCCGTGGGAAAATAAATAACACAAGATTTGCCGGGGTTGTTAATCCCGGGATTGAATGCTCTCGCGAGATGTTATTAATATGTATACTATGGAGTACAAATATCAATGTTAGAACACTATTACAATGAGTGTAATGATTCTAGTTATCTTAGCTATAGAGCGTGAAGATTGCCGGAAGAACCAGATATGAAGCTCTGTGAGTTCTTGCTTTTGATGTTCAGTGTATGAGAATGTATCTCTCTCTGTATGTATTTCACTGTACTCACGATGATAATAGGCCACTGTTGTAAGCCTCCTATTTATAGGAGACAAGGTTGCTGGGTCCTCTCCGGCGATCGCGGGCGACCACCGTTTTCTATATTAGAATAAGGTGGGCGATCGTCCCGTCACGTGGGGTTGTTCCCTTAAAGTCCGAGGCTGCTGCTGGCAGCCAGCTGTGCGAGCCAATGGGAAGCCTGCACGCGTCCTGAGTCGCTGTCCGGGGAGGACCCACTTTGTACCTTTCGGCGGGCCTGTTGGTAGGTGAGTTAGGTGACAGGCTGGGGTCAAAGGCCATATCTTGCGGCGCCTTTTGTGGATCTGCACGTGGGTCTCCGTCCAAGATTCGGTCTTCGACGGCATTGACGGATGTTGGATTCATACGTGGCACGAGACGATCGTCTATGGTCGAACATCATAGACGATCGCCAGATACCAAAAGACGATCGCCAGATACCAAAAGACGATCGCCAGATAACAAATATCCATTTCCTGTATGGAAATTTCAAGCCGAACTTAGGAGACTAGCTATGTGCACTATAGCTGTATTCTTAGCCCAATCTTTACCTGCTTTGACCAATGAAGCTCTAAATAATTCTCACTAGATCACTTCTATAGAAGAAGAGCTGAATGGTTCGAAAGAAACAATGTGTGGTATCTAGTACACAGGCGAGACCATCAAGCCATAATTGGAACCAAATGGGTATTTAGAAATAATAAGGATTAGAATGGACTTGTTATCATGAATAAGTCCCGTCTAGTCACATAAGTCTACAGATAGGAATAAGGCATAGACTACAATAAAACATTTTCCCCTGTAGCCAGACTAGAAGCCATTAGGATATTCCTAGTATTTGCCGTCCATAAGAGCTTTATAGTATATCAAAAGGACATCAAAAGTGCATTCCTGAATGGAGACCTCGCCGAAGAAGTCAATCTTGAACAACCACCAAGGTTTGTCAACGCTAAAGGTGGAGACCTGTTATACAGGCTACGGAAAGCTTTGTATGGACTTAAAGAAGCACCTAGAGCTTGGTATGAAACCTTATCCTTATACATAATCAACAATGAGTTTGAGAAAGGTGATATGGACAAGACTCTCTTTAATATACAGGAAGGTGATGACCTTATAATGGTGCAAATATATATCGATGATATAATATTTGGTTTCACTAACCTTGCTTTATGTCAAAGGTGCTCTCATATCATGCAAAGTAAATTTGAAATGAGTATGATGGGAGAACTTAGTTATTTTCTAGGACTGAAGGTTAAGCAATTTCCTACAGGAATCTTCATCAACCAGAAAAAGTATAGCAAGGAGCTGCTCAACAAATTTGGGATGAACAACTCCATATCTTCATTCACCCCTATGAGAACTTCCATGCAAATTAGTGCTGATGAAGCTGAAAATCCGGTTGATCAATCACTCTATAGGAAGCTTATAGTCTCACTCCTGTACCTAACGGCTAGCAGGCCCGATATCCAATTTGTTGTAGGAGTGTGTGCTCGGTATCAAGTAGAACCTAAAGAGTCACACTTCACCATAGTCAAACGAATCCTTAAGTACGTAAAAGGAACCATCGATGTAGGATTATGGTTTCTTAAGGAAGGAGGATTCGATTTGGTGGGCTACAACGACTCAGATCTAGGAAGATATAAGTTGGATAGGAAGAGTACAAGCTGTACTTGTCACTTTCTCGGACCTAGACTTGTGTCATGGTTCAGTAAGAAGCAATTGGCCAAGTCTCTTTCTACAACTGCGTCTGAATATTATGCCACTGGAAGTTGCTGTATGCAGATTCTCTAGATGTAACAACAGTTACAAGATTTTGGAATCGGTGCCAGAGAGACGCCAATCATGTGCGATAGCACGAGTGCAATTGTAATAACGCACAACCCTGTATTGCACTCGTGAACTACGCACATTGATATGAAGCATCATTTCATCAGGAATCATGTTGAGAATAAAGATGTTTGGATCGAGTAGATTCATAAAGACATTCAGTTGACCGACCTCTTTACAAATCCTCTGAGCCCAACCAGATTCTGCATGCTTCGCCAAGAGTTGGAAATGCTACAGGTTTTTACATATTTACTCATCAATTGAGGGGGAATAATGTAAGACCCAAGACTATAGTATCAACTTTAATTAAACTGTATACTCAGAACAATTCAAATCTTAGTGTAAGAAAAAGGAGGAAAGAAGCCTTCCTATAGCTGACATGTGCATTAATTAAGGAGGAATACAGTACGACCTATGAATACAGTAGTAATCCAAAAATTGATGTAAGAACTGAATCCTGTATGTACCTTTTAAGGGGGGATGCTGTATTTTCACGAATACAGCATATACATTGTATGATATCAATTAATGTTATAATAATATTCTATTTGTACAAATAATGTTTTAAGTCCATGTGCCCTGTTCTAAAATTCAAACGTTTTATCCTTTAATGGTTTAATGACACTTGGACCCTATCGTCTCAAATACCGAGACTTTATAATTTCAAACCGCCATTTCGTGCAATAAGGGAAGACGAACTGTTAGAAGTGGGACCGATCATCATTTCAAAAACTAATGAATTAGATGTACACATTACTCTGAGTCCATCCTCTATGTTCTTTAAATAATGGTTCCTACCCTTAAATCTGACCTTCACTGTTTAACTCTAATCTTCCCGGCACCCTATAAATGGACTGTACTTTTCTCCCCTAGACTCTTTACGCTTTCTGCACTTTAAACGAGTCTTAAGCAAACAGTCTACATACACTCTGCAACTTTCTGTATTTTTTGTGTATTTCCCTGTTACTTCACACAACTTCTTCTGCAAAATTGTCAACTTCTCAAACATCTTCACTTTCAATGAAGAAGAAGGAAACAATCATCAATGGGCGTATCTTCGCCAGATCCATAGAAATGGAAAGAATTGATCTCGAAGGAGAAGACAATATAGGAATGGAAGTGGTTGTTTCAAGGGTGAAACAGCAAAGGCTGTACCGCCTTGCTAGTCACAGTGCTGATCTATACGATGAGCATATCGTGGAGGAGTTCTACTTGGACGCCTCATTCAAATACTCATCTCAGACGAAAAGAGGTGAGATTTTTGACATCACTGCAACGGTTCAAGGTATTGAGATCTCTGTGAACAGAGAGCTTTTAGAGGATATCTACAGGCTGCCGTTTGATGGCCTGAAGATGGAGGAGTTGGGGACCTTCGGGTCAGAAAGCCTTTTGACAGCATACAGGAAGCTGTTCACCAGTGATGAATCAGCTAAAAACATCTACCCCTCATGCCATAAGAAAATATTTACCTTACCGTACGTTATCTGCATGATTTCTGCTGCCAGGTTGTTGAGAACCGGACCAGATCATTTGAGATGTGCACAAACTTGCGCTTTAGAATCATGGTGGCCATCATGTTTGGAGAGAGAGTGAACTGGTGTCAGATAGTGCTTAAGAGAATTCAGGAAGATGCTGCTAAGCCTGAATATGCCAAGAAATCTTTCGACCTCATCCTGAAATACATTATCACTCGCTGTGGAGTGAAGCAGTCTGCATATGCCAAGAAGATTGGCACTCGGAAGTTTATTGGTGGGATTCGACCCACTGTCTTCAACAAATGATCTCTGGTTGCTAAGAGGCCCCATCCTCGAAGCATGCCACTTCCAGTGACCCGAGGGACATCATTGTGAGAATCTCGTGCAAGGAAAAGAAGAGGAAGAGAAGCATTGCTGACAGCCGTTCACCTTATGCTATCGAGAAGAAGAAGAAGAAGGCCAAAAAGTCTTCTAAGGATGAGCCTACAATTACTGCAGCAGTCGCTATAGATGTCCCCTTTGTTCCCTCTGCTCCTGTTGCTGAACCAATCCCACAGGGGCCCTTTAGAAGAAACAGTTGTTGCTGATACAGCAAATCCTGAACCTGTGGCGGCTATGACGGATGACCAACTGTTTGCCAAATTAGAAGGTTCTAGTGAATTGGCTGCCCCTTTGGAGCCGAAAGATGTTACTCCTGATAGGGTACCCACCCCTGTACAGAGTCCCTCTCCCCACAGGGTATCATCGCCAGTTCGGGATCCCTCTCCACAACAGGATCCCATACCTGTTGAGGATCCCATCTATAAAGTAGATCCCACTAATGTATGGACTCCCTCGCCAACAAACATTATCAATAATATTCTTCTCCATGTGCAAATCGAGGAAGCTTACGAACGCTTCAAAATATGGAAGTCCTACAGGGTCGCCCCGTACGACACCCTGCACCACTGGGCCGACTGTAAGGAAGAGGAATTATTCACACTCGAGGTCATCGACACCCACAATGACAAAGTATTGATCCGCTGGGATACCGAGCTCATCTCCGACTATTACACGGCAAAAGAAAAGGCCAGACTGAAGGGAAAGTCACAGTCTAGTGAAAAAGCTCCATCTCCAAGCACCATTCCGACCCTGACTCGGACGATGACCATGATGCCCTACGGGAAGGTCTACGGATCAGCCACGAAGAGGCGAGGGAAGGAGAAATGGCCAAGTTATAGACCCAACAGAGTCAAGGGACTTCTGACAGACAACAATCCCGCTCCCACAAAAGGAAGCTGTTCAAGAACAAAAACTGGAGGAATCCGTCCCTCCTGTCTTCTTTGAAGATCAAGCTGCTCCCATACAGGACGCCCAACTTGTACTGTAATGCTCCTTCTTTTGTATGCATGATTTATTATAACCTCAAGTGCGACACTAGGGCTTTTGCATTCTTAAGTAATAAAATTCTGACTAATGGGATAAGTATTAGATCTATTTACACGTTTTCACTTCAGAAATTAGATGTTCGGTTTTTTGGTTGTTGATTATCTTCAGAATTTGATTTTATGTTTCGATAGAAAAAATCGTGATCCCATCGCCTTCTATATACAACAATATTTTTACATTGCGAGTATGATTTCCGAAAGTTTACGTTTTGAGTTTTTAGGTATATTATATGTCGAGTCGTTTTCTCGGATAATTCGCATTTCGTAAATTGCGAAACTTTTCTCTGACTTTAAGCTGTAAGTTTGACACGATAATTTAAGTGTACGACATATATTCAATACCCGAGTAATTTTATCTGCGGAAGAACGAAACGTAAAATATTCTTCGACCGCTTTATTAAACAGCTGGGGTTAACATACTATATAAAGGGGCATTCCTTTTTCCTCTTCACTTCATCTTCTTCCCTCCCCCATTTCACCTTTTGGCCGCCCCCTTGTAAGAGAAAGAGGAGTATTTTTTCTCCATTGTTCTTCCATTGAAGCTCCACAACCAAGCTCCATTGAAGGCCAAACTTGAATCAAAGTTCATATTGAAGTAAGTTACCTTCTCCTCTTCATTTCTATCCAAGTAAAAACAGATTTTAGCTAACTTTAAAAATTTGGAAATTGATGAAGGAACTTAGGTCTGATGTTTTAATCCTTTGTATGTTGTTTCTAAGTTGATTCTAAGGTACTTGAGAGTGCTTAAAATAAGTTTTATTCATGTTTTAATTTTTATAATTTGGGGCGATATTATTAGGGTTTATAGCTCAAGCATGTGTTGTTTTTCTTATGATTTTATTACACAATATGTTTCTACTTGATGATATGACGCTATGATGAATTTATGAGATTTTAATAAAATGTTTGATATTTTGAAAGAAAGAAAGAATCATGCTTAGTTCTTGATATGTTGATATATGTTCAAAGTGACTTGATATTTATGATAATATATGAAAGATATACATGATATGTTTCTACTAAGTTTTTATAAAATATTTTAAAAATTTGTTTGAAAACAAAGACATGAAGTTAGATTTATGAAGTGGAATATGTGTTAGATAATAGTTGCTATAACTAAAGAGCATGTTATGTATTAAGGATTTTTAAACCATGTTTAGGTCATTTTCATGTTAGGACCAACATGAGTATGGATTAAATGTGTTTCTAGATATTGATGATGTTTGATGTTGATGCGGTTTGATGTTGATGATGTTTGATCTTTATTGATGTATAAAAATATGTTAGTAGACATTTTCAAAAAGAAAAGATTATGAAATGGAGTTCGTAGTGTCGAGAAACATGCTTGTATGTCGACTCCTATATGTGTTATAAATATTATATGCATGATTAGAATTTACATGTTTAGGGTTTTCGTTGCTAGAAACGATCTCTAGATTAATATGATGTTTTTCCTATTTTTGCCGGAAATTGGCAGTTTAGCTACACTTCATGCAAACGGCCATAACTTTCTCCAAGGTTAATATTTTTGAGTTCCGTAAAATGAACATGAAACTAGACTTCAGTGGATTTCCAGTGATATAGGATACACTATCCAGTTCTTACTGTGCAATTACAGAATTCTAATTCTTTCCAGCATTTATGCATATTATGTTTTTGACTATGTTAAGTGTGATGATGGTTTTCGAACCAAGGAATGTGTAACGGAGTCGAGTGTCAATTATCGTTGTTAGTATCTTTATATATTATATGGTCAGTTAGGTTCTCTAAGAGAATCATAGCTTTTGTTATTAAACTTAGGTCGAACGCAAGACCATAAAGTCCAAACATGTAGATCGAGTCTGTTGTCCGTTAGACTTCGTTAAACTCGATCGACCGCTAAACTTAGTTGTTTTCGATGAAAGGTGGAGCAACCGATTGAAGCATAAGGAAGATCCGAGAATTATTTTGCTTGCGTTATTACTTGTCCAGGTGATCTTTCTATACAAAAATATTTATGGTGGGCTTTCTATACAAAAATGTTTATGGTGGGCTTTCTATATGAAAATGATTTGAGCTTTGCTCTATTTTGATGAAATGTTTTACAAGCAAATTATGATTTCAAATGATTATGATGCATAAAAACTTTTACGTGGATTCTTATGAACATATAACTGTTGGCTTGCCAACCTATGAAATGATCGGATCCTGAGCTAGACAAAGGTCGCTAGCCAGGGTTAGTGTACACAATATTCGGGATTGTGAGCTCTCTTCGGAGTGGAAGATCTCGGGGAGTAATGTTCGCGGGAGGTGGCCACCTTCCCCGGCGTAAATTATGGATATGGTGAATCTGATGATTTATGCAATGAAATAAATGATTTAGTAAACATGGACTTTTCTTAAAACCCTCGTGTGTTACTGCTTATATGCATGATGAAAAATATGAAAGCATGTTTATCTTTTGGTAATATGTTCACGGAGTACATTGTACTCAGTCCTGTATATCTTTTAAATGTGCAGGTTGAGCAGGGGATGTGACGGAGGGTGTTGAGTGGAAGTCTTTTGTCTATAAACGATGTTAAGCCCTGGTTACATATATTCATATATGTAACCAACCATGTTTTTCCGCTGCAAACACTCTTTACGATTTTGCTTTATAAGTCACGTCGTTTGTAATATGCTATGAAGCCTTTTCTAAACTTCAAGGCTAATATTATTACTATGTATTCTTACCTTGGATTCTAAGTCATTCCCATGGGATTGATTCCCCTTCATGATGTCTTGATAGGTTATTGGTGGAAATCCACCACTATTCATTTACGAAACATATGTTTCCCCCTTTCTTCCCCGCTTCTTAATTCCTACCCCGGGTTAGGCCCTGGCTGTGCCATCCTTAGGGATAAGGGGCCGTGACATAATGGTATCAGAGCGTTCGTTCGCTCTGAGTCTATGTTCTTTCAAGTGAAGTTTAGTTCGATTCTCTAAACTGCTATAAAAATCAATTGTCAACTCAACACCCCGTCACGTCATGCTCAACTGAAGAGTAAGGTAAATGATTTACTAGTATTTATGATTCAATTTTCTTTTGCCATGAAAAATGTATCTCTTTACGAGCTTTAATGAGATGTTAATTATGAACATGTATGGAACAATATATATATGACGAAGCATGTAATATATGAATTTTTATTTTACGATTACGCATGAATTATTGTTGATGAAGAAACATGAAAGACGAGAACCTAGAAACTTCCTTAGAGTCTTCTATCACGCGAACGAACTTATGCGCCTTAAGTATTTCAGCATACGCACCAATGTGAAGAGCGAACAATGACGATGTAATGACGAGGATCAATGATGCAGTGATGTATCCAAAGAATATCACCTACGTACGAGTAATGCGATTATGGTTATCTTTTATCGGGATGTCCATTTATGGCGGAACCCGAATAACTTTCATAACGTACCCCGTTAGAGAGTATATTATTTTTTTATGTTAGGTGTTTTTCAGAGTCCAGAGTTCGAGTCGAGAACTTAGGATGAGATATATATTCTTCTTTTGAGAACCCCGTAGAGTTGTTCTATTATGTTGAGATGTTGAGGTATTATACATATACCTTCTTCATAGGATGGCAACCATGAAGACGATGACGCGGAAGTTAATGAGGAGAAGGCGGACACCATGCGACCTAGTGGAGGCTTTCCGCAGCACGTATCGAGGCACAGGTGCCATCGTAGCCTAGTGCGTGGCGGACCTCGAGGCGACCTAGTGCCTAGCTGCTCCTCATGGTGTCCCAGACTACAAGGGCATTCAGTGCCTTATCGACCTCTTACGATCGAGTGGAGGGAGTGGACTGCTGCAGTCTCATGGTACTATATCTTTTTGCGTGAGTCCATGTAACACCCCCAAAAACAACCGGGAATATTACAGCGTTGTGGGCCCCGCGCCGGAACCCACAAGGCTAAAAATCATTTTCGCAAACGTTTCAAACACGCCAAAGAGGCGAAGACGGTGATATTTTAAATACTCAAATATTTTTCAAAACATAGTTTCCAAATACCGTCGTAAAATACCATTTAAAGTACAAGGCAAGGATACCAAAAGGTAATTTTGAAAGTACACACGAGCTAGTAAAATACCGAAAACCGTTTAAAGATACACACGCAGCGGAGATGAACACAGTAAGAAATACATTTGCAGCGGAATCATAACAATCAAAAAAGAATACTCGAATCCCAACAACCGTGCCATAGCCAGTATCACCCGGGAAACTCACCCCTTCTCGGCCTCTACAATCTCGATATCCCAAGAACCTAAAAAGAAAGCCCACGAAGGGGTCAGCTATAATATTCAATAATGATAACGATCACATCGACATCAAAATTACATATCAATGAAACCCAGAGTAAGAATAATTTCAATATAATCTTACCGTAGTAACCTTACCAATGGTGATAATTCATATTCAGTCAACCCTTACCTGAATCCACACTTCGCGTCCTCAGGCGACAATGAATTCTAAAATAATCATTTGTACTGTAATCAATCAATGCCAAGATTCTCAAAACATAATTATATCTCCAATATGGAATAATCAGTCCATGTCCAATTCCGTCCAATGGGTCGCACAATCGTATCCCGATTTTGATAAAACCGACAATACACGATACCTCTGTGGACCAACTGTCCCGAAACAATAACAAGTCCCGGATATCGATAAAAGTATGAATGCTCACACAACAATTATAATAAACAACCAATGCATCAAACGATAATATCATTGACATGATAACTCCACACAAGATCAACAAAGGACCAACCACGAACGAGAACACCATCGAGGTGATAAACTCCAACAAGGTCAAATAAAGGATCAACACGACCGAGAATATCAACGATATAGTAAACTCCAAACAAGATCAATAAAGGATCAATGACGGCCAAGAATTCCAACGATATGGTAAACACCAAACAAGATCAATAAAGTTCGATAACGACGAGAATAACAACGATATGGTAAACTCCATCAAGATCAATTAGGATAAATAATGAACGAGATTACCAACGATATGGTGAACTCCAACGAGATCAATAAAGGATAAGAATACTAACGATATGGTAAACACCAAACAAGATCCCTAAAGTTTGATAACAACGAGAGTACCAACGGTATCGTAAACTCTAGCAAGATCAATAAGGACAAATAACGAACGAGATTACCAACGATATGGTGAACTCCAACGAGATCAAGAAAGGATCAACCGCGAACAAGAATATCTACGATATGGTAAACACCAAACAAGATCCATAAAGGACCACGGGGACATATACACGAGAGAATAAAATCGTCAAACATATACGAATCACATATATGGGATCTCGAAGACAAACTCGACTGTCGAACACATCCGAACATACATGGACTATGAACAACCAATCAACATGATTCAAGATGGACATCACGATACGCCCGATCCGGAAATGTGTCCGTGCATAAGCCACCCACGGGTATTGATCGAATACACATCTGGTCTCATGCCTAATCAGTCACACGAAGTACGTCTCGTGTGCACAGCTCAATGTGAGGTTGAAACCAACACATAACACATGCCCGCCCTAAAAATACTACACATGACCGATCAGTACGTTTCTGACTCCAGATATGTCGCGATGCAACATGACAACGAAACTCGAAGAAACGCATAACCAACAAGGATCAGAAGATTCCCATATGAGAATCGATAGTTCGGTAATGAAATATCGACACGACGACAATGTCATATCCCCGTCAGACAACGGTTCACAGAATGTTCAACAATGCATATAATATTAGCACATAAACCCCCCAAGGCCACAGTCAAGGGTCACGGAAGCATCTACACATGAATACTCCGGACTGTGGGTGCCATATTCTGGTCTTATCTTTCAACACATTACATGTAATCACAAAATACCCCAAGGTCGCAACCAAGGGTCACGGAAGCATCTACACAGGAATACTCCGGAACGTGGGTGCCATTTAGGTCTTATCCCTCAACACATCAGCCCAAAAAATTACAGTTCAAAGAAAGAGCACATCACAAAATATACCAAACGATGGTGCACACTCGTCACATGAAGCATCAACACACATATGTACAACAATGCAACACGATAATTATCATAATTCAGAAATACTAAATTACCTCAATGCCGGAGACACTAACCTTCCACGGCCAACATCCCTGAACGAATACACAGTTACACGAATAGTCCGGAATGAAGTACAGTTCATCACTTTCAACAATCCACCACCTCGGGATCGATGTTGGCACGGTAAACTGTCCTCGATATCCAATCATTTCATAGAATAGACCAAAGATAATTCACATCTCTATTTCCACTAGGCATCTTTAAATCATATACGTTACGATTTATCCCAGTTCAAGCATACTATGCATACCATCATCCCGACAATTCGTATTCATAACATAATTGCTATATGAATCATAAATGAAGTGAAATCAAAATCATTTATTAAAAATTATGAACGGAGCAAGCATAACTTGCCTTGATACCGATACGACGAAGCCATTGCCAATCTCATCGTCTTCATCTACAAGCTCCTCAGCCCCGACCAAGGCGATCTATGCATCTTCTAATCTCAATCGCAGCACAACGGTTAATATCAACGGTCATTTATCACAACCTAATGCAATAATCAATTAACAATACATTCGATAAAAATCAACAACCGATATAACCAACCAATCAAACTCAACAGTTCAACGAGATCGCGATCATATACGAATCCAAACCTTTTCAACTCAAACTATATGAATACAATCCGAAATTCGATAATCAAACAATTCTAACAAATGTCTCAACATTCTTGATTCCTACTTCAATCTTACTTACGGTTTTAACAAGGTTCCTTGTTCATATTCGTAAATTCATAGAAACCAATTACCGTTTATTATCACGAACAATCATATATCAAAATTAACCATAATCCTTCCAATTTCCATAAAATCACAATATATACAACTCAAGAGTTCTTCCAGAACATGAATTAATACATAATCATGTTTGTAGCCAAAAGAACGACGTAATCCGATGTGTTCTAACATCTAAACCATCATCTAATTCATAATCCAAGGCATATATCATTTTGTTCTTCAAAATACGATTCATATAACCCCAAGAATCACAACAACAATACCATAACCATCATCATACGAAGAAGAACATCAACAACAATATCAAAATCCAAATCAAAGAGTGGAGTTTTTTAGCATACCTCTTGAAGAAGAACCACAAGGATCAAACACTTCCAAAAACATCAAGAACTCCAAGCTTCAAGCTTCTAATCAAATCATCAAGGTCTCAACCAAGGTAGAAGGGTCTGGAGTAGGATTGAAAGTGAAGAGGGACGAAGCTGGGGTGGAAAAATATGTTTCTTCTCGTGAAGAAATGAAAGACCAATCCTTAATATATAATCTGCACATCTCGTTACGTACGTTAAGACCCAACATTAACGTACGTAAGACCCTTTAACGTACGCTACATGTAATGCATAACATACGTACTCGTCATCTAGGGTTCACTGTCTTATTTCGTGGCATGCATTACGTATGTAATTTCCTTGTCGTAGCGTACATAATGTAGCTGTTGACTTGCTACAGTGCTATACTTGTTTACGTACATAATGGGCTATCATTAACGTACGTAAAACTCGATGTTGACTCGCCTGTCCACATCCATGCTGAAAGCTGCCGACACCGAGCCCACCTGCCGACCACAGCTCAGACCTGTTCGATTCTCTTCATAACATACGTTATGTACTCAACCTAACGTACGTTAAGCTCGCTTCGTTACGTACGTAAGCTCCTCTGCTTAGCGTACGCTACCTTTGCACCTTTACGTATGTAAGCTCCTATGCTTAACGTACATAATGGATTTTATACTTAGCCATTTGCTCCTGTCTGTCGTCTAAATATACCGAACACGTACACGCGACATACTAAATACATATACTCATTCCGATAACATTCCCATACGATACACCTGATGCACGATATCCTCAATTGCAATGGTAGACCAAGTACGACAATTATACAAATACTCATATAGTATATCCGACATCGAAATACATATCAAGCTTGTAATATCCTAGAATTAAAATAACCTCGATAGATATACTGGTCACAGTTCCAAAAATTATTCATCCATACTGCATCGGTCCCACTCTGTATAGTACAACTCAGATAAAATAATGCGGGAAATTCGTAGCGAAATTCTAGGATATTACATATCTTCCCACTTAAATAAGTTTTGTCCTCGAAACTTAACACCTGTCATAATCAATATCTCAATCCCGAAATATCTTAAAATCATGCCACCATTCTCAAATAATCATCATCAAAACCGAATAACTGAAAGAACATACTTACAGGTCCGTGAAGTCGATGATCTCCCATGATACTAGCATACGACTCCCACACAAAGCCTCAACACAATAACAACATACACGAATATCGTAATTATGGCAATTCGAGAATATCTCAAAAATTTTGGAACCTTCAAAAATCAGTTTGACTCGAAAGTCAGGAAAATTATTTTCTAAGCCGTGCTACTACGGTACTGGTAGAGCCACAAAACACACATGCTCGGGTTTTACAAAACCCAAGCTCCGATACCATTTTCTGTAACACCCCCCAAAACAACTGGGAATATTACAGCGTCGAGGGCCCCGCGCCGGAAACCACAAGGCTAAAAATCATTTTCGCAAATGTTTCAAACATGCCAAAGAGGCGAAGACGGTGATATTTTAAATACTCAAATATTTTTCAAAACATAGTTTCCAGATACCGTCGTAAAAACCATTTAAAGTACAAGGCAAGTATACCAAAACTGTTAAAAGATACACATGCAGCGGATATGAACACAGTAAGAAATACATTTGCAGTGGAATCATAACAATCAGAAAAGAATACTCAAATCCCAACAACCGTGCCATAACCAGTATCACCCGGGAAACTCACCCCTTCACGACCGCTACAAGCTCAATATCCCAAGAACTTAAAAAGAAAGCCCATGATGGGATCATCTATAATATTCAACAATAATAACGATCACATCGACATCAACAATTACATATCAATGAAACCCAGAGTAAGAATAATTCCAATATAATCTTACCGTAGTAACCTTACCAATGGTGATAATTCATATAAAATCAACCCTTACCTCAATCCACACTTCGCGTCCTCAGGCGACAATGAATTCTGAAATAACCATATGTACTGTATTCAATCAATGCCAAGATTCTCAAAACATAATTGTATCTCCAATATGTAATAATCGGTCCATGTCCAATTCTGTCCATTGGGTCGCACAATTGTATCCCGCTTCTGATAAAACCGAAAATGCACGATACCTTTGTGGACCAACTATCCCGAAACAATAACAAGTCCCAGATATCGATAAAAGAATGAATGCTCACATAGCAATAATAATAAACAACCAATGCATCAAACGATAATATCATTGACATGATAACCCCACACAAGATCAACAAAGGACCAACCACGAACGAGAATACCATCGAGGTGATAAACTCCAACAAGGTCAAATAAAGGATCAACACGACCGAGAATACCAAGGATATAGTAAACTCCAAACAAGATCAATAAAGGATCAATGATCACCAAGAATTCCAACGATATGGTAAACACCAAACAAGATCAATAACGATATGGTAAACTCCAGCAAGATCAATAAGGATAAATAACGAACGAGATTACCAACGATATGGTGAACTCCAACGAGATCAATAAAGGATCAACCGCGAACAAGAATACCAACGATATGGTAAACACCAAACAAGATCCATAAATTTCGATAACAACGAGAGTAGCAACGGTATGGTAAACTCCAGTAAGATCAATAAGGATAAAACAAACGAAATTACCAATGATATGGTGAACTCCAACGAGATCAATAAAGGATCAATCGCGAACAAGAATACCTACGATATGGTAAACACCAAACAACATCCATAAAGGACCACAGGGACAGATACACGAGAGAATAAAATCGTCAAACATATACATATATGGGATCTCAAAGATAAACCCGACTGTCGAACACATCCGACCATACATGGACTATGAACGATCAATCAACATGACTCAATATGGACGTCACGATATGCCCGATCCGTAAATGTGTCCGTGCACAAGCCACCTACATGTATCGATCGAATACACGTCTGGTATCGTGCCTAATCAGTCTCACGAAGTACGTCTCGTGTGCACAGCTCGATGTAAGGTTGAAACCTACACATGACAACACGTGCCCGCCCTGAAAATCCTACACATGACCGATCAGTACGTATCTGACTCCAGATATGTCGCGATGCAACATGACAACGAAACTCGAAGAAACTGTTGGCCACTAAGTATATAGGATACAACTTGAAAAGTGTTTTAAACAACAAGCTGTACGGTTTTCAAATCTGAGTGCGTAGCGGATGTAATGCACCGATTTTCAAACATGCATTAATTTTATAATTTATAGAAAGCGCATGAATGATTTTAAATGTCCAACAATTTATTTACAAATTTTATTCCATTTATTAAATAAGGTCAAATTTTCCTTATCACATATCATGAATATAGTTTACACTCCAGGCTCAAGTCCAAACTCTCGTATTACTATAGTCCAATAATGTTTATTTCATTTAATTATGCCCAAAATATTATTTAGTAAATTACTATAATAATTATTATTATGAATAATAATATTTCTATTATTATAAGTTATCATTATTATTTTAGTTTATGTAAGCCAACTATTTAATTAGTCCAATATTATTACTTTAAACTCAATTCTTATTATTAATATTAATATTATTGTCTATTAATATAATGACCCAAGTCTTTTTCTAGCCCAATTCAAATTTTTCTAAAACCGAAGCCCATAACCTTTATACCCTAAACCTAACTCCAACAGTATAAATAATATATTTTATAATGCAGCCAAAATACAGTACACACAAAAAAAATATACATCCTTGTTTTCTGTCGACCGCTCAAGAACAACTTTTTCTGCAAATCGTCCCTGTCGGTTAACATGCAACAAAATCCTGAATTTCCCTTTTCCCAGCCGAAGTCGATTCATTTGAGGAGGATCAATCGTCCCAGCAGATTTCATCTCTAAGAAGAGAATCGTTCTAAAACCCATCAAAACACGTAAATCTTCCTAAGGGATCTCAGTTGCAGATCATCCACCGAACACCTTCTATAACCCGAGGTAATATCAATTTCCTTCCTTTAACGAGTTTTCCAGGTATAATCTCAAATTCTTTTTTGTGAATTACCTTCATCAGAAAATCTTCCAACCAGATTAACCAAGAAAAAAAATAAAATACAAAACATAATCCCCTTCAGCCCAAAAAACACATCTTGGCCCGAATCAACCCAAACACCATAACCATCTAGACCCTCGATCCGATTTCAGACTCCAAATTCCAGAAAAACCAAGTTTCAGTTAATCACTTTGAATGAACCATAAAATTATACGATCCAAAAACCAAAATCCTCGAACCCGAAAGGTGAACATGAATCCATCAACCTTACCTTCAGTTGGCCAAAACTCCAACACTGTATTCAAGCCCACGAAATCGGACCTGTCGAACCACGAATTAGATCTGCAACCCTCAATTAGACTCAAATCAGCCGAGTCCAGAATCGCCGCCGCCTTGCCCTTTGCCATTGTACCTTGTCTTGAAATCGGCCGTTCGTGTCCAGTGAATCTTGCTTTCTGGTGTGTATTTTTGTGCGTGTATGTATGTGTTTTATTTTTTAGCAGAGATGTAGAGAGGGCCGAGAGAGTTTTTCTTGAGGGAGAGATAAGTGATCAGCAGAGAGAGGGAGAGGGAGAGATCGGGTGAGGATGAGAGTGAGAAATAATTCGGCCGACATCTTCGTTAATAAGGGTTATATACCCACATGTTTCTTTAGGGTTTCAATTGAGTCCCCTATGTTCTATACTTTTTGATTTGACCCCAAATCAACCTTTCAGTGTATTCAATTCAGCCCCTCCTTATAATTATTCAAATTTCAGTCCCTCAGAATTCTAAACTTCTCGATTTGACCCCAAATCAAATTTTTTTAGTGTATTTCAATTTGAGCCTTTAATTTTAAGTTTCTTCAGTTTAACTCGAGTAAATTTCTAATCCTTTTAATACGATCCCCAGTCAGTTTCTATTATTTTAATCAGATCTCTTTTACTCATTTATAAATTCAATAATTTATATTAATTTATTTTGGGCACTATATTAATATTAAAATTTAATTATTATTTCAGGAGACGAGGACTTGGAGCCTAGGACTTGAACTGCATACGCATCTCAATTTTCAAGGATCATCATCATATTTCGAGGTGGGGATTTTACGCTTGTTTTATTTAATGCATGATGTTACTTGTATATATGCTTGTTTCTTGCCAAATATTTATATGCTCAAAGTTTGCATATTATTTACGTTGTACCCTCCAATGAGTAGTAGGCATAATGTGCTCAAAGTTTGCATATTATTTACGTTGTAGCCTCCAATGAGTAGTAGGCATAATGTGCTCAAAGTTTGCATATTATTTACGTTGTAGCCTCCAATGAGTAGTAGGCATAAAATGTGCTCAAAGTTTGCATATTATTTACGTTGTAGCCTCCAATGAGTAGTAGGCAGTATGCACAAAGTGAGCATATTAATGGCCCTCGGGCAATCACCAGGTTCAGGCATGTCATATCTACTTGGCAAGAAGTATGTACTTAAATTTAACAAAGCGTTCCCCCCTCACTGACCGAGTTGAAAGCTCATCCCATTATTTAAACCTTTCAGGTTGAGGAGTCTGGCGTGGCGGGCAAAGGCGTGGGGTGATAATAATATTTATCAACTTTTTATTTATTTTATTCATTTAAAATTTAAACTTTGGCTTCAATGTCATGGTTTTGGATATTAAGGATGTTTGAAATGTGGAAAATTTATTTTTATTTAGTTGCGAAATGGATGACCTTATTTCAATTTCCGCTGCAATTATTCAATTATTTTTTGGGATATTTAATCTCCCTTGAAATTATTTTAAAAAGACATTTTAAAAAGTGGTCGCTACATAAGTGGTATCGGAGCGGGTTTACGATTCTGTAGACTCGTTAAAATAATTTCTTTTTAAAACTAAATTTTCCTTTTCTTTCGCAAGTGGTTAAAACTTTAATGGCATCTATGATTATTATCAGCCACCGTCACCGCTCCACGTCGACTCCAAGGTACACATTTCAAGTTATCTCTACGTTGTAATCGTAACAAAATTTTACGGTTGTGAGATTCAACTCATTTTTTAATCATGTTGCAATACCATGTTTATATTTTAGAGATGATATGCTATGGAGATTCATAATAAATGTTGGACATGTACGCGCTTTCTTATAAATTTATAAATACATATAGATGCGTTAGTATAACACTGCTAGAACGTCTATTGGGAGCAGTTAACCCTTAGACGCGATGTATACTTTTACTTCCATCCCTTATGAGGAGATTCCTGAGAAGTTATTGGCTATAATGCACCTTAAGACCATGGCAACTCGTGGACGTGGACGCCCAGCTAACCGAAGTGCTGATAATATCGGTGGTCAGAATGCCAACCCCGGTGCTGGAGCTGGTGGTGATGGTAACGCAGGTCAAGATAACCACAATAATAATGGGCCAGCTCTTACCCAAACACAAGTTGTGTAACAGTTCCGGCGTTTCACACCACCATCATTCAATGGTCGAGAAGGACTAGCTTTTGTCGACGAATGGTTGATGTCGTTGGAGCGTACCCTTGAGCTCATTGGGTGCACCGATGCGCAAAAGATTCTTTGCACCCAGTATCAAATGGTGGAGGATGCTGGACGCTGGGGGATGAGCTATTGGCATTTGAGGCCGGCAGCCGAGCGTGCTGCATTAACTTGGGATCGGTTCAAAGAACGAGTGATGGAACAGTACTATCCACAGCACTACCGAGGGAAGATGGAGAGAGATTTCTGGAACCTTGAGCAAGGGAGCTTATCGGTTGAATAATATGAGAGAAAATTCAACCAAATCATCTTCTTTGTGGAGTACATGGTGGATACGACCGCAAGAGGGCCCTTAAGTTTCGGAGTGGTTTACGCCCGAGTATTCGTCACATCGTGGCTGGTCATGGGGTGCTACCGTATACCAAGACAGTGTTCAGAGCTCAAGATGTTGAAGCTAGTCAGAACTTGAGTCCTCAACCAGCTGCTAAGTCATCTTCTGGGAAGAGAGGTTGGAATGGTAATCAATCTAAGTCGGCAGCTTCCAATAAGCAGAAGAAGGTAGATGAGATATCTAAACCGGGTGCGCCGATCACTAGACCTGCGTGCTCAAAGTGTGGTAAGAATCATGGCGGGGAGTGTTTGTATGGAAAGGGTGTCTGCTATAATTGTGGGAAGCCACGTCACACAAGCTGATACTGTCCACAATCTAAGGGCAAAGGACACGCATCGGGAGGTCAAGCTCGAGTCTACTCAATGAATCAGGCTGAAAATAGTCCCGGCACAGTATCAAGTATGCTTATGATCTCTAATGTGCCTGCTTTCTCTTTGTTTGACACTATTGCCACACACTCTTTTATGTCTGCAAAGTTTTATCATGCCATTGGTCACAGAAGCGTTTGAACTGTTGAGTCTCTTGAGGTTAGCTTACGGTCAGGAAATACGATCCTCACTAACAGAATGATTGATGAGAGTATCGAGACAGGAGGAAAAGAATTTCACGCTAAACTAAATTTGATTAGCTCGATGGATTTTGACGTGATCCTTGGTATGGACTGGCTCGATAGACATGATGCCGATATAAACTTCCGCGAGAAGAAGGTGACATTGAGGTGTTCCAAAGACGAGTCGATCACCTTTTATGGTACTAAAAGTAGGGCAGTACCAAGAGTAATCACATCCATGAAGGCACTGAGAAGTCTAAGGAAGGAGAAATGTCAGGGTTACTTGGTGAGTTTGGTCGACACTCGTACTAGTGAGGTGTCCCCCACAGACGTACCAATAGTACGGGAGCTTTTGGATGTGTTTCCAGAAGATTTGCCGGGAGTCCCACCCGATCGGCAAGTGGAGTTTAGTATTGATTTGGTCCCTGGGGCAGCCCCAACATCCAAAGCGCCATATAGAATGGCTCCGAGGGAACTTCAAGAATTGAAGGTCCAAATTCAAGAGCTGCTGGAACTCGAATTTATTCGTCCTAGTGTGTCACCATGGGGTGCACCAGTGCTCTTTGTAAGAAAGAAGTATGGGTCACTTCGGATGTGTATTGATTACAGGGAGCTGAATCGATTCACGTTAAAGAAAAAGTACCCACTACCGAGAATCGAGGATCTATTCGATCAATTGAAGGGAGCTGGAACTTTTTCGAAGATCGATTTGAGGACGGGGTACCACCAACTGAAGATCAAGGAGTGTGACATTCCCAAGACGGCTTTCAGGACCCGTTATGGACATTTTGAATTTGTAGTGATGCCATCTGGTCTGAGTAACGCACCGACATCTTGGAGTATTCTAAGGACAAGGAACAACACGAAGAGCACTTGAGGATTACGTTGGAGACACTTCGCAAGGAGAAGTTGTATGCCAAGTTCAAGAAATATGAGTTTTGGTTAAACAGAGTTGGATTTCTTGGACATGTGGTGACTTCTAAAGGAATTGAGGTAGATCCCGACAAGGTTGTAGCAGTGAGTAGTTGGGGAGTACCCAAGAATGCGAGTGAAGTTCGCAGCTTTCTGGGCTTAGCTGGCTATTATAGAAGATTTATCGAAGGATTTTCTAAAATCGCCACTCCTATGACCCAATTAACAAGGAAGGGCGTGAGGTTTGAATAGAGTGAGAGGTGCCACGAAAGTTTTCAAGAGTTGAAAAGGAGACTAACCTTGGCACCACTATTAACGATTCCTGATCCGACGGAAGACTTTGTTATTTATAGTGATGCCTCAAAGTAGGCTTTAGGTTGTGTTCTGATGCAACATGGTAAAGTAGTAGCATATGCATCTAGACAGCTTAAACCACATGAGTTGAACTATCCAACGCATGATCTGGAGTTGGCTGTTGTAGTACATGCGCTGAAGATTTGGCGTCACTATCTCTACGGAGGGAAGTGCGAGATATACACAGACCATAAAAGTTTGAAGTATCTTTTCACATAGAAGGATCTTAATATGAGGCAAAGGAGATTGTTAGAATTGGTGAAGGACTATGATTGTACCATCCATTACCATCCGGGTAAGGCTAATGTGGTATCTGATGCCTTGAGTCGAAAGACTATAGGCGAGTTAGCTTGCTTGACCGATCAGGAGAGTTTGATAAAGGAGTTCTCCCAGTTGAGGATTGAGGTAGTTGAGTCTTCAAAGAGTTCGAAAGCAATCCTATCATCTTTGGTCTTGCAACCAGACTTGAGGGATAAGATTAAGGAGGCTCAACCACATGATAAGTTCTTGTTTAAGATAAAAGATCGAGCACAAGATGGGAGTATTGAGAAATTTGTCGTTGTCGCAGACGACGCTTTGACTTATGATGGGAGGTTATGTGTTCCTAAGGATCTATCCCTTAGGAATCAAATTCTTGAAGAAGCTCATAATGCACCATACTCCGCTCACCAAGGAGGTACGAAGATGTACCAAGGCCTGAAGAAGTTCTTTTGGTGGAGAGGAATGAAACGGGACATTAGTGTATTTGTGGAGAAGTGTATGGTATGCCAACAGGTGAAGGCAGAACACCAACGGCCAGGAGGTTTACTTCAACCGTTGGAAATGCCAGAATAGAAATGGGAGCATATCACAATGGATTTCGTGGTTGGTCTGCCATGAACTGTGAGGAAGAACGACGTTGTCTGGGTGATAGTAGATCGTTTGACGAAGTCATCTCATTTTCTACCTGTGAGGATGACTTACAGTATAGAACAATACGCGAAGATTTATATTCGGGAGATTGTGAGGTTACATGGTGTTCCAGTATCGATCGTCTCGGATAGAGATCCGCGATTTACGTTGAAATTTTGGAGGAGTCTTCAGAGTGCGTTGAGCACTAAGTTGAATTTCATTACTGCATATCATCCGCAGACCGACGGTCAATCTGAACCGACGATCAAGACACTTGAAGATTTGTTGAGGGCGTGTGTTCTTGATACTGGTGAGAATTGGGAAACTATTTTGCCGTTAGTAGAGTTTGCTTATAAAAATAGTTACCAAGAAACTATACAAATGGCCCCGTATGAGGCTCTGTACGGAAGGAAATGTCGATCGCCTCTTTATTGGAATGAGGTTGGAGAAGGAAAGATTTTGGGTCCTGAATTGATCGAGCAGACTGTAGAGAAGATAGCAGAGATCAAAAGTAGAATTAAGACTGCCCAGTATCGGCAGAGGTCTTACGCTGATAAATGAAGGAAAGATATCCAATTTGAGGTTGGAGAAAATGTGTTCTTGAAGGTAGCGCCGATGAAAGGAGTGATACGATTCGGTCAAAAGGGAAAGCTACAACCTCGTTATATCAGACCTTTTGAGATTTTGGGTCGTGTTGGTGATCTTGCTTATAGTTTGGCATTGCCGTTGGAGTTATCGGGAGTGCAAAATGTCTTTCACGTCTCAATGCTGAGAAAATACGTACATGATCCTGGTCATGTATGCCATTTCAAAGAGTTGCACGTAGCCAAGAACCTGACTTATGAGGAAGTACCTACAGCTGTTTTGGAGCGTAAGATACATTAGTTACGATACAAAGAGGTTAAACTGGTGAAAGTTCAGTGGAGCCGTCATGGACCGAATGAAGCGACTTGGGAACGTGAAGAAGAGATCCGTTCTAAATATCCGACGTTTGCCATTGAAGGTACATGATTTAATTTTCGAGGACGAAAATTCATCTAAGAGGGCTAGGTTGTAACGCCCCGATTTTCAAACATGCATTTATTTTATAATTTATAGAAAGCGCATGAATGATTTTAAATGTCCAACAATTTATTTACGAATTTTATTCCATTTATTAAATAAGGTCAAATTTTCCTTATTCGCATATCATGATTGTAGTTTACACTCCAGGCTCAAGTCCAAACTCTCGTATTACTATAGTCCAATAATGTTTATTTCATTTAATTATGCCCAAAATATTATTTAGCAAATTACTATAATAATTATTATTATGAATAATAATATTTCTATTATTATAAGTTATCATTATTATTTTAGTTTATGTAAGCCAACTATTTAGTTAGTCCAATATTATTATTATTATTACTTTAAACTCAATTCTTATTATTAATATTAATATTATTGTCTATTAATATAATGGCCCAAGTCTTTTTCTAGCCCAATTCAGATTTTTCTAAAACCTAAGCCCATAACGTTTATACCCTAAACCTAACTCCAACATTATAAATACTGTATTTTATACTGCAGCCAAAATACAGTAAACACAAAAAAAATATACATCCTTGTTTTCTGTCGACCGCTCAAGAACAACTTTTTCTGCAAATCGTCCATGTCGGTTAACTTGCAACAAAATCCTGAATTTCCCTTTTCCCAGCCGAAGTCCGTTCATTTGAGGAGGATCAATCGTCCCAGCAGATTTCATCTCTAAGAAGAGAATCGTTCCAAAAACCATCAAAACACGTAAATTTTCCTAAGGGATCTCAGTTGCAGATCAACCACCGAACACCTTCTATAACCCGAGGTAATATCAATTTCCTTCCTTTTACGAGTTTTCCAGGTATAATCTCAAATTCTTTTTTTTTTTTTGTGAATTACCTTCATCAGAAAATCTTTCAACCCAGATTAACCAAGAACAAAAAAAGAAAATACAAAACATAATCCCCTTGAGCCCGAAAAACACATCTCGGCCCGAATCAGCCCAAACACCATAACCATCTAGACTCCAATTCAACCTTTCAGTGTATTTAATTGAGCCCCTCATTTTAGAAACTCTTCAGACTTTGCCCCAGCCTATTTATAATTATTCAAATTTCAGTCCCTCAGAATTCTAAACTTCTCGATTTGACCCAAAATCAGATTTTTTTTAGTGTATTTCAATTTGAGCCTTTAATTTTAAGTTTCTTTAGATTAACTCGAGTAAATTTCTAATCCTTTTAATACGATCCCCAGTCAGTTTCTATTATTTTAATCAGATCTCTTTTACTCATTTATAAATTCAACAATTTATATTAATTTATTTTGGGCACTATATTAATATTAAAATTTAGTTGTTATTTTAGGAGACGAGGACTTGGAGCCTAGGACTTGAACTGCATATGCATCTCAATTTTCAAGGATCATCATCGTATTTCGAGGTGGGGATTTTACGCTTGTTTTATTTAATGCATGATGTTACTTGTATATATGTTTGTTTCTTGCCAAATATTTATATGCTCAAAGTTTGCATATTATTTATGTTAGGCGTATTTTTATACGCTTATTTATCATTATTTTGTATTCTTTTGAAGTGTAAATCTGCATAAATGAGCTTGTAATGCCCTATTCTTTTATGTTTTGCAGGAAATTGGAGTCCAGAAGCTAAAACGACGAAAACGGGCGAAAACGGCAAAATTTGGCCTGGGGCCGCAGCACAAGGCAAGCGGGCCGCGGCACATGCAGAGGACCAGCGAGCCCCGAGTAAACTGTACCCTGAGCCGCGGCACAAGTATAGTGAGCCGCACCCAGAAGAATTAAATAACGCCCAGGCATCCCGCTGTGCCCCGTGAGCCGCGGCACAGATTTAGTGAGCCGCGGCCCACGGGGCGGTTTTGGTGTGCTCCGCGCGGGTTTGGGCCGTTTGAAGCCAGTTCTCGACCTAATCACACGGACGCATTTTTGAAGCAAAAGAGAGCTATAAATAAACATGCACGGTCAGAATTGAAGAGAGATCGAATCATCGGAGGATCGATTATCATCCAGGAGAAGAAGCAGAAGACACCAAGAGCAGAGGGCGGAAGCCAGAAGAATGGAGGAATCCGAGCTCTTCATCTGCGTTTGATTTTCATGCTTTCATTCATTAATTCTGTATTTTTATTATTTATCATGTCAGGCTAACACCCTGTTCTAGGATTTTGATGAAACCAATGTTTTGACGAATTTGCTTTTGATTATCTATATAATTCCCTTTTCTGTCGAGTTTTTCCAATTGCTTTTAATGCTTTCAATTGTCTGGCCAATACTTGAATTGTTTTAATTACGCAACTCGAATCGGGAGAGGAGAGTTGGTGAGGAACTATTGGTGAGAACCGTTTTATCTTGTGAGATAGGAATATACTCATAGGAACTACGTGGCCTTTTGAAGATTTTATGCCTTTGGCCTATTGTCGAATTAATTCACCTAGGGATAGAGTGTGTTATTCACATTAGAAAAATCTACTGACCTCGGGAGAGGCAGTAGAGTATTTTAGCAATCTTCGCCTTCAATAAATTGGGAAATCATTAATTTCAGATAATCGAGAGTAAATTCGGATAAATTGAGGTGGATTCACAATCCTAGACTTATTCATCATTTGATTTTCTTTTTTCGAGCGATCGTTATTCTGTTTTATTATTGATTTTCTTTAGTCATTAATTGCAACCCAAATTTCGACTGTTCAAATAAAATTAGAATACATATAAATCAGTACTTAATGATTCAGTCCTCGTGGGAACGTACTCACTCATCACTTTATTACTTGTCTACGATAACGTGCACTTGCGTTTAACGAAATATCGCAACAAGTTTTTGGCGCCGTTGCCGGGGACTGAAATTTTTACCAATATCGATTTAAGTATTTCTAGTCTTAGTTTGAACATTTTTTTTATTTATTTTCGTGTAATTTTTTATCTGTTTTTTTTTCTTTCAGGATTTTTTCGGGTAGTGCATGAGAAAATTAGGTAACGAAGGCCTACTACCTTTGGATACCGAACTCGAGCGCACTCTTCGGAGAAACAAGAAGGAGCTACGAGAGCTGCCGACAAAAGGGACCATGGCCGATAATATTGAAAATCACGGAGGAGATAATCTTGTGCAGCAGGCTCAACCGGCATTAGCACTCCAAGATTATGCTATGCCGCAAATTAACGAGAACTTTTCGGGGATTAGGCGTCCCACCATCCAGGCGAACAATTTTGAAATCAAGCCTGCAATTATTCAGATGGTGCAAGCGAGCCAGTTCTGTGGACTGCCGAACGATGACCCCAACGCACACATTGCGTCGTTTCTCGAGATTTGTGACACCTTCAAGAACAATGGTGTCACCGATGATGCTATCCGTTTACGGCTTTTCCCTTTTTCTTTGATGGATAAAGCAAAATTTTGGTTGAATTCTTTACCGCTGGGCTCGATCACGACATGAGCGGAATTAGCGCAAGCCTTCCTTGCTAAATTCTTCCCACCTTCGAAGACGGCGAGACTGAGGAACGAAATTACCACTTTTGGTCAATTTGATATGGAGTCGCTTCACGAGGCATGGGATCGATACAAAGATTTGCTAAGGAGATGCCCACATCACGGCCTACCGGACTGGCTGCAAATTCAGACGTTCTATAATGGATTGAGTGTCTCTACACGCACTCTCGTGGATGCAGCCGCTGGAGGAGCCTTAATGGGAAAAACGATGGCTGAAGCACACTCTTTGTTGGAAGCTATGGCCGCAAATGCTTATCAATGGCCGTCCGAACGAGTAAATCCGAAGCGAGTTATGGAAATCTCGAATAATGATCCCATCTCTACATTGTCGGCCCAAGTCGCAGCGCTAACTCAGCAACTTCAGGCATTTTCACATGTTCCTTCCCCCGTTACCATTGAATCTTGTAATTAGTGTAACGGATCTCACCCTAGCGCAGAGTGCCAAGTCGGAAACCCTTCCGAGCAGCCCCCAATTGAACAAGCTCAGTTCGTGGGGAACGGGAACCGGCAAAATAATCCTCACCCCAGCACTTATAATCAAGGGTTGCGAAATCACCAAAATTTTTTGTGGAGGAACGGGCAAGCTTTAAAACCTCCACAAGCTCAATTCGCGCAGCCCCCACAGCAGCCCCCTCAATCACCAAAGGTATCCTTGGAAGATGCTCTTGCTCAATTGGCGGCTAACACGAGCCAATTCATGACCCGCACTGAGACTACCCTTCAAAATCATTCTAACTCCATCCGAAACTTAGAAATACAAATGGGGCAGATTGCAAATATATTGTCCTCTCGGTCTCAAGTTGCATTGCCCAGCGCAACCGAAATAAACTCCAAAGAAAACGTGCAGGCAATCGAACTACGAAGTGGAAAGGAGTTGAAAGAGCAGCATATCAATAACAAGGACAAGATCGAGCAAAGTGAGAAAGAAAAGGACAAGGCGCCCAAGCCAAAGGAAGTATCGACTACTCACCCCACTCCTCAAATTCCATTCCCACGGCGTTTGCAAAAGCAAAAACTACACAAGCAATTTTCGAAGTTACTCGACGTCTTCAAGAAACTACACATAAACATTCCATTTGGCGATGTGTTGGAAAAAATGCCGAGTTATATAAAATTCATGAAAGAAGTCTTGTCAAACAAAAGAAAGCTCGAAGAGTATGAGACAGTCGCATTGACGGAGGAGTGCAACGCTATTTTACAAAAGAAGCTCCCACCTAAATTGAGAGATCCGGGAAGTTTTACTATTCCTTGCATCATTGGAAATTCGTCTTTTGAAAGAGCCCTATGCGATCTCGGAGCCAGCATAAACCTTATGCCCCTTTCTATTTTTAAAAATCTGGATATTGGGGAAGCCAAGCCGACGACGGTCTCCTTACAATTGGCCAATAGATCCATCAAATATCCGAGGGGAGTGATAGAGGACGTCTTAGTCAAAGTCGATAAGTTCATCTTTCCAGCCGATTTCATCGTGCTTGACATGGAGGAGGACCACGACATCCCAATTATCTTGGGAAGATCATTTTTGGCAACCGGCCGAACTTTGATCGATGTGGAAAAAGGGAAGCTTACTCTACGAGTTCAAGAGGAGCAAGTAACGTTCAATATCTTTCGATCCTTAAAATATCCGAGTGATGCTGAAAATTGTTTCCAAGTTGACGTCATTGACTCGTGTGTAAGTAGAGCCTTTCGAGAGAATTATCCACCCGATCCATTGAAGTCCGTTTTGATGGGGTTTGCTTCCGAATTAAATTCAGAGCATGCAGCCTACGTTCGACACATGGATGCTTCCCCGCCAATTTTCTTTCGTCAACCGTATGAGGAACCCGGAAATTCACTAACTCGACCCGTCCCTTCAATCGAGAAACCTCCAAAGTTGGAATTCAAGAAGCTGCCGTCTCTTTTAAAATATGCATTTTTGGGACCCGACGATTCCCTGCCAGTTATTCTTTCGGCCACTTTAGCGGAGGATCAAGAGGCGAAATTATTGAGAGTTTTGAGGGAATATAAATCTGCTCTTGGATGGTCTATTGCGGATATTAAGGGGATCAGCCCGTCCATTTGCATGCACAAGATTTTGATGGAGGAAGACTACAAACCATCTGTGGAGCATCAACGCCGTTTGAATCCAAACATGAAGGAGGTGGTAAAAGTCGAGATTTTAAAACTCCTCGACGCAGGTATGATCTTTCCGATTTCTGATAGTAAGTGGGTAAGTCCGGTCCAAGTTGTGTCAAAGAAGGGTGGGATAACGGTTATTCAAAATGATAATAATGAATTAATTGCCACTAGGATTGTCACGGGGTGGCGTATGTGCATAGATTATAGGAAGTTAAATAAAGCCACTAGAAAAGACCATTTTCCCTTACCTTTTATTGACCAAATGTTAGATATATTAGCCGGACATGATTTTTATTGCTTTCTTGATGGTTATTCTGGGTATAATCAGATTTATATAGCCCCAGAAGACCAAGAGAAAACGACGTTTACATGTCCATACGGCATTTTCGCTTATAGGCGCATGCCTTTTGGATTATGTAATGTGCCGATTACTTTTCAACGGTGTATGATGGCTATTTTTTGTGACATGGTAGAGCATTGCATTGAGATTTCTATGGATGATTTTTCTGTTTTCGGTGATTCGTTTGACGTTTGTTTGCAAAATTTGCAGAAAGTCCTAAAAAGATGCGAAGAGACAAATTTGGTCTTGAACTGGGAGAAGTATCACTTTATGGTTCAGGAGGGCGTAGTACTTGGCCATCGAATATCCTCACATGGAATTGAAGTCGACCGGGCGAAAATTGAAACAATCGAGAAGATGCCTCCGCCTACTTCGGTTAAAGGGATTAGAAGCTTTTTGGGACATGCCGGTTTCTATCGCCGATTTATTAAGGATTTTTCGAAGATCGCGAAGCCGTTGTGCAATATACTCATGAAGGATGTTCCGTTTAATTTTGACGAGTCGTGTAAAGAAAGTTTCGATTTATTGAAGTAAGCTCTAAGCACGGCACCGGTGATAGTCGCTCCAGACTGGGACCTTCCGTTCGAATTAATGTGTGATGCGAGTGATTTTGCCATTGGGGCTGTTTTGGGCCAAAGACGAGGGAAAGTGTTCCACGTCGTGTATTATGCGAGCCGAACACTCGACGACGCCCAAAGAAATTATGCCACAACGGAAAAAGAATTGTTGGCGGTAATCTTTGCATTTGATAAATTTCGGGCGTATCTACTAGGGACGAAAGTGATAGTGTGGACCGACCATTCAGCAATAAAATACCTTTCGGAAAAGAAGGATGCTAAACCAAGGTTGATTAGGTGGGTGCTTCTCCTTCAAGAATTCAACTTGGAAATTCGAGACAAAAAGAGGACTGAAAATGTTATAGCCGATCACCTTTCACGGTTAGAGAGTCCCCTTGAGAAGGGAGAAAGTCATCCGCAAATCATGGAAACCTTTCCCGACGAGCATCTCTACAAGTTGGGTTCGCAACACGCACCTTGGTATGCTGACCTAGTGAATTATTTGGCGAGCAGAACAATTCCAAACGACCTCTCACGTCATCAAAAGAAGAAGCTAATTTCAGACGCTAAGTATTATTTGTGGGACGATCCTTTTCTGTTCAAGAGATGCCCTGATCAAATCATTCGCAGATGTATTCCGGATGAGGAAATCCACAGTGTGCTGAACCATTGTCATGCATCACCCTACGGTGGACATTTTAGTGGGAATAGAACAGCGGCAAAGGTCTTACAATCGGGGTTCTATTGGCCGCCATTATTCAAGGATGCTCACTCCTTTGTATCCACGTGTGATCGGTGTCAACGAACGGGAAACATTTCAAGACGACATGAAATACCGCTGAACACCATACTTGAGGTTGAATTGTTCGACGTATGGGGGATCGACTTCATGGGTCCATTTCCTCCATCCAATAAGAAACTCTATATTTTGGTAGCCGTGGACTACGTCTCAAAGTGGGTCGAAACGGTGGCACTACCAACGAATGGGTCCAATGTCATAATCAAATTTATAAAAAAATATATTTTCACGCGTTTTGGGACTCCACGTGCTATTATCAGTGACGGTGGTTCACACTTCGACAACAAATTCCTTGATGCGGTCTTCAGCAAATATGGAGTCACTCATCGTGTAGCTACAGCCTACCATCCTCAGACGAGCGGTCAAGTCGAGATATCAAATCGAGAGATGAAGTGGATATTAGAAAAAACGGTCAGCTCGTCTCGAAAAGATTGGTCTTTCAAACTCGATGATGCACTTTGGGCATACCGCACTGCGTATAAAACACCTATCGGGATGTCGCCTTACAAATTGGTTTATGGGAAAAGCTGCCATTTACCCGTAGAGATGGAACATCGTGCTTACTGGGCGATAAAGAAATTAAACTTTGATCTGAAGTCTGCTGGTGAGAAGCATTGTTTACATCTGAACGAGTTGGAGGAAATTCGCCACGACGCATACGAAAATGCGAAGCTTTATAAGGAGCGAACAAAGATTTGTCATGATAAGCACATCACACAGAGAGAGTTTGTCCTGGGTCAAGAAGTGTTGTTATTTAATTCTCGCTTAAGGTTATTCCCTGGGAAATTGCGTTCACGATGGTCGGGACCGTTCACCGTAGTTCAAGTGTTCCCACATGGTGCGGTGGAAGTACAAAAAGATGACCGCAAATTCAAAGTTAATGGACAGCGGTTGAAGGCCTACTTGGGAAATCCAATAGACGCGCAGAAGAAGAGTGTCGTCTTATCCACCGCCGGATGAATGCTAGAAAAGTCCGGCTGAAGACTATAAAGTTAGCGCTTCTCGGGAGGCAACCCGAGTATTAGTTGTAGAATTTTTATTTTTTAGTGTTTTCTTGCATTTTAGAGTATTTATTTTTCGTCATTTTTTCTTTGATCTGTTTATCCCTCTCATTCTTGATGTTTTCCTTTAAAAATTCTGTGCAGGAATCACCCCAGGGGAAGAAATCAGTGATGGGCCGCGGCACAAGAATAGTGAGCCGCGGCACACACCAGTTGAAGGAAAAAGGCCAAACAAACTGTACTCTGTGCCGCGGCACAACCTTACTGAGCCGCAGAACACCAGGTCCCTGAGCCGCGGGACATATTCCCTGAGCTGCGGCACACCAAAGGTCCAAGAAATGCCCAGGAGACTGTACTCTGTGCCGCGGCACGGACCAAATGAGCCGCGACACACTAACACGATTAGCCGCGGCACGCGTAGATTGAGCCGCGGCACCCGGCGGCATCACAAAAAGTCCCAGGCCGACTGTACTATGGGCCGCGGCTCACTTAAGCTGTGCCGCGGCCCCCGACGCAAATATGAAAGCCCAGGTATCCTTCATATAAACGATTGGCCAGCACACATCAGGTAAATCCCTTCCTTCACACAAGCACTCGACCGATATCTTTTTCTGCTCCTTCTTGCATTCTTCATTCCAAGTCAGGTAATTCTCGAATTCTTAATCATAATTGATGCATGATTCGAAAAGTGAATTGAAGTTATATGCTGCTAGTTGTTCTTCAAAGTTTTCTCAAAAAATGGAGTTGGAATATGGTGAATATGGAGTTTGATTGTGATGGTATTTGTGATTATGAACTAATTGGTGATGTTAGTTGTCTTTTATCATGGCTATATATCTGTGTTGTTATTTCTGGGATTTGGAGTTAGCCATTAAAATTCTTGTTCTTCATTTTAACTTGTGTATACCAAGTGTTTGATAAATTGCAGCAATGAAACATTGTTAAGCCAAGCATTTTCAAATTATATGCAACAAATCGTTTTATCGGATTCCATTATCTCACGACCCTTACATCATATGTAAACTTGAGATCTCATTCTTAATTTCCTCTTTAATGATGCAAGCTCATACATTCACATTCCGCATGGTGTAGTCGAGATGCGCGCAGCTCGCCGGACGATGCCGGCTCGGTTCGTGAGCGGTGTAGGGGAGTACTTGACCTTCTTCTATTATTGCATATTATATTTTGTCCATTGAGGTCAATGTACGTCCTAAGTTTGGGGGGGGGGGGTTACTTTCTGTTGATATACTTATTGTTGTACTATTCATTTGCACTTTCATTATTTTTCGTCATTCTTCGTTATTTTTTGTTGCTAGCCTTGCTTGTCGTGTTATTATTTGCATTCGTGAATTTTTGTGCGTCTCTTTGTGTAAAACTGATGTTACGATACTGACTTCTCTCTGAAGAAACGGTTGAGTTTTCGTCGAGGTGTAGTCAGTGATATCTGTTTTTGTTGAGTATTCATGTAGGTCCGAAAATTTTTCGTTTTTTGTAGAAATCTTAGCAGATAAGAAAGGAGACATACGTTCTTTTAAATCGCCGTCTATACGTTTGGTTGCATTTTTCGGTTAGCTAGTTGTCCAGTAACATGAGTCGTATTGGCACTTTAATTGAGTTTAGAGTCGGACAGTTTTTTTTTTCCGAATAGTCGAGATATTTTTTGTTCTATGATGGGAAGTCTAGTAACCGGGGGTATTCACATGACCCGTTGTTTACTCTCGTGTAAAACGACGACCCTGATTAGACTAGTGGTTTAGAAATTTTGCATGTGCCGATGATAGGGAACCTAGTAACCGGGGGTATTCGCGTGACCCGTTGTTTACTCTCGCGTAAAACAGCGACCTTGAATCGGACATGCGAGAATAGCTATTCGAGTTGATTCTCCGCTGTGGAGGGGAACTTAGTAACTAGAAGCATCCATGTACCCCATGAGTGTCTTTTACGTCAAACGGTTTCCCAATACATGAGAATGAATTTCCACCCTAGGATTATCCCGATGTAACATCCCGAGATCCAAACCTAGTGGTCAACTCGAATCATCTTCTTGAGCATATATAAGGGAATACTGTCCGAGGGTTATTTTTGATGAAACTCGTGAAATTTTTGCCATTAGACTGTGGAACTGGGCGAGTTAGCTTGTTTATTTGAACCTTTCATATTGACGGTCGATTAAATTCACGCTTGTTAATCTTTGAGCTTGATTTTCTTCATGAACGAGTGATTAGGACTGAAATTGGTTACTTTGTGGAATCAGTGTCCTGGATGTAACTCGCTATTACGATACTTGTATTATTCAGAGAGAATTTCAGGGTAGTATTGATTAAGTTCACACTGGATCATTCACGATATTCTTTTATTTGTAATCAATTCGTTTTGCTTGAGGACAAGCAAAGGCTCAAGTTTGGGGGTATTTGTTAGGTGTATTTTTATACGCTTATTTATCATTATTTTGTATTCTTTTGAAGTGTAAATCTGCATAAATGAGCTTGTAATGCCCTATTCTTTTATGTTTTGCAGGAAATTGGAGTCCGGAAGCTAACACGATGAAAACGGGCGAAAATGGCAAAATTTGGCCTGGGGCCGCGGCACAAGGCAAGTGGGTCGCGGCACACGCAGAGGACCAGCGAGCCCCGAGTAAACTGTACCCTGATCCGCGGCACAAGTATAGTGAGCCGCGGCCCAGAAGAATTAAATAACGCCTAGGCATCCCGCTGTGCCCCATGAGCCGCGGCACAGATTTAGTGAGAGTTTTGGTGTGCTCCGCGCGGGTTTGGGCCGTTTTGAAGCCGGTTCTCGACCTAATCACACGGACGCATTTTTGAGGCAAAAGAGAGCTATAAATAAACATGCACGGTCAGAATTGAAGAGAGATCGAATCATCGGAGGATCGATTATCATCAAGGAGAAGAAGCAGAAGACACCAAGAGCAGAGGGCAGAAGCCAGAAGAACGGAGGAATCCAAGCTCTTAATCTGCGTTTGATTTTCATGCTTTCATTCATTAATTCTGTATTTTTATTATTTAGCATGTCAGGCTAACACCCTGTCCTAGGATTTTGACGAATTTGCTTTTGATTATCTATATAATTCCATTTTCTGTTGAGTTTTCCCAATTGCTTTTAATGCTTTCAATTGTCTAGCCAATACTTGAATTGTTTTAATTACGCAACTCGAATCGGGAGAGGAGAGTTGGTGAGGAACTATTGGTGAGAACCGTTTTATCTTGTGAGATAGAAATATACTCATAAGAACTACGTGGCCTTTTGAAGATTTTATGCCTTTGGCCTATTGTCGAATTAATTCACCTAGGGATACAATGTGTTATTCGCCTTAGAAAAATCAACTGACCTCGGGAGAGGTAGTAGAGTATTTTAGCATTCTTCGCCTTCAATAAATTGGGAAATCATTAATTTCATATAATCGAGAGTAAATTCGAATAAACTGAGGTGGATTCACAATCCTAGACTTATTCATCATTTGATTTTCTTTCTTCGAGCGATCGTTATTATGTTTTATTATTGATTTTCTTTAGTCATTAATTGCAACCCAAATTTCGACTGTTCAAATAAAATTAGAATACATATAAATCGGTACTTAGTGATTCAGTCATCGTGGTAACGATACTCACTCATCACTTTATTACTTGTCTACGATAACGTGCACTTGCGTTTAACGAAATATCGCAACAATTTACGTTGTAGCCTCCAATGAGTAGTAGGCATAATGTGCTCAAAGTTTGCATATTATTTACGATGTAGCCTCCAATGAGTAGTAGGCATAAAATGTGCTCAAAGTTTGCATATTATTTACGTTGTAGGCTCCAATGAGTAGTAGGCAGTATGCACAAAGTTTGCATATTAATGGCCCTCGGGCAATCACCAGGTTCACGCATGTCATATCTACTTGGCAACATGTATGTACTTAAATTTAACAAAGCGTTCCCTCCTCACTGAGCGAGTTGAAAGCTCACCCCATTATTTAAACCTTTCAGGTTGAGGAGTCTGGCGTGGCGAGAAAAGGCGTGGGGTGATAATAATATTTATCAGCTTTTTATTTATTTCGTTCATTTAAAATTTAAACTTTGGCTTCAATGTCATGGTTTTGGATATTAAGGATGTTTGAAATGTTGAGAATTTATTTTTATTTACTTGCGAAATTGATGACCTTATTTCAATTTCCACTGCAATTATTCAATTATTTTTTGGAATATTTAATCTCCCTTGAAACTATTTTAAGAAGACATTTTAAAAGTGGTCGCTACAAATGAAGTCTTGTTAAAGTGAGTTGTCAGTAAATACAAGAACTAGATATGAAGTGTATACTTAAAAATAATCACAAATAATAAAATAGTAAATGCGTAAGATAAATCACACAAGAATTAAAGTGGTTCGAGGTAAACCCTCTACGTCCACCGGTCCTCCACACAGGAGTTAAAATGTTTATTATAAATACTACGTACACAAATACGTATTTATAATCAAACCTAATCAATATATCATTCACACATATTGATATAATGATCTTAGCTTTCAACCATTCACATAGATTGGTTTAAGCTTTCACTTGATTGGCTTCTTCACACACGCCCAAAGCTTCGTCTCTTCAACGCAAGTCCGTCACACACAGTTCAGGAATAGCAAGGTTTCTCAGTCCACACAGGGCTGATGGGTTTTGTTCAAGGGTAGAACAATGTTTGAACAACAACTTTGACTTTCTGAGCTTTTAGCTGATGATGTGTTGTTCACGGTTTGAGCACTTGTAAATCTCTTCTTTGAGAATAGTAGTATGCTTTTGGGAGATATGTTTGCTCAGATGTATATGATGATAATTTCGTTGTTTATAATTTCGTCAGTATAATGATCTTCAAAGACATGGGGATATATGTAGCCTTCTTGAATATATCCGTTGAGATAGATCCGTTGAGCAGAAGTCCGTTTCAACGGGATGATGTGTTTGAATAAAACATGATCCGGATTTTACACTAGATTGAAGATCACTGACGGCTTAATATTTAAATACTTTATCCTTCAGTATTTAAATATATCTTCTTAAACTGGACATTGACTTTAGCGAATAGCAAAGATTCTTTATTGTCCTGTTTGGATACTGTATGGAATGATAGCTGTATTGTCGTTTCGAGACAACTTCCATACTAGTCTTATGAGACACGTTTGTTGTATGATTGATTCACTATATGCTGGAACTACGAGAAGTCTTCGATACAGGTTGACACCTTTGATCAGCTTTTCGATACAGCTGCTTGTTGTATGCTGGATTGGCACATTGTCAAAACATTCTGTCAAAACTTTTGATACAGGGATTTCTTATCCCAACAATTTCCCCCTTTTTGATAATTTGCCAAGACCTTCCAAGTCTTCCTTTTAAAACCTTATGATGTTATCCATACATCCTTGATGATGCCAAAACTTTGACACTTAGCATCTTGAAGGAGGGCAGATTTCTTGGTCTTCTGTTCGAATGTTCTGGCCTTCAGCATTTAGCCTAATACTAAGAACTGCTCGCACGCAAGTTCTGCTTTTATCAAAAGAGTGTTACATGATTAAACTTATGATTGGCACGCAAGCACAATCTTACATAGTGTTCTGGATACATACAACTTAAACTATGAACTGTTCGCAGACAAGTTCTAACAGCTTATGCATTAAAACAAGTTCCATATTTGTATACAGCAAGGATAAATTAAGTGTTTGTAAACATACAAGAACACAGTAGATTACGAGTTGTAATCTTTCAAGACAGGCAAAACTTTTATTGATATTGAAACAAAGAGTACAATATTTTGCTGTTTTGAAAATGAAATTACAAAATAATAATACAACAAGAGATTCAACTCCTGTAATCTGAGTGTCTCCATGGCCTTTTAGGGTCATTCTTGGTACCCTTCCACCAGTTCTGATGAGCGTCCCTGTCTCGATTCAGATATAAGGCTCGTCCTTCAGACGACTTATCGAAGACTAGGATCCAATCTTCTGGATGGGTAACCAAGTCACCTTGTCTATGCTTAGACTTCATCTGCTGCTGTAGCGGGAGCGTTCCTTGTTCCAACCTTTTATTAAACTCCTTTGCGGCTTCCTGTACCGTCCTGCATCTGTTGAATAATGAGGATTCCCTGATAAGAACAACAAACTGTCTTAGCAATTCATTCGTCCTCCAGTTTTGATTTCTTCTGCAGTAGGCTGTCGGTCGGCTGGGAGGTTCATAGCTTGCGGTTTTTGGACTAAGCTCTTCAAAGGATACTTAGGATCCTGGAATTCTGTTCGATCTCCCTGTATTCTAACATTTTTAGATGAAATACGGGCTATATCAGCAGTGATGTTGTCTTCAAATGGAGCTACTATTTCCTTCTCTTGCTCCAACCTTGTTCTCCTAGCAGCTTCTCTCGCTTCTTCCCCCTTTTTAGCGTTATCAAGGTATGACACCTTCTCATCAAGGCGTTCCAGGATTTGCATAGCAGCATCCTGTTTCGTCTCAAAATTTGTCATTTTCTCAACAAGGGAGGAGAGCACCTGCGACATATCTTGAATTTTCTTGTCGTGGGCTCTGAGCTGGGAACCAGATTCGATAAGAGCTGATGCAGTCTTGGCCTCGGACACGCGTATCTTAGATTATTCTTCTCTCGGGATCTGCTCCTGTCTTTCTTGCAATTGGTTAAGGGCCTGCTTGAAGACTGATGACAATATTCTGAAGGCTTCTTCCATTCGGGAGACTTCATGCCTTAGACCTGTCATCTCTTCAACAGCTGATTGGTGCATCCAATCAATAGATTTTTCGATAGAATACATGGCGTTGATGGCGTCCTGGATGAAAACAGTTTGAAGGCCAAGAGCATGTAGTCGCTCTTTTCTTGTGGCAGTCCTGGGAGAGTCTGGTTGGGTTAAATCGTCAACTCCATTCAACCGTCTCAAGTTCACATTGGGATGTGAATTGAGTTGGACATCCTCAGGTTTTGTACCATCATCGGATTCCATGACAGTTGAGGTTTCGGGATCATCAGAGGGTGGCTCGGCGACAGGGGTTGATGATTTCTCTTGTTCGACAGTGGGTTCTGAAGACAAAGGTACAGAAGGGACTGATTCCTCCTGCTGTCTCTCAGCTTCCGCCTGCTCCAGCAGAGGGACTGATTCCTCGTGCGGGATGGCGTTGGGTTCTTCTTCGGCTTGGGAGGCGATAGGCTTGGGTGCCTGTTGGGTAGCCGGTTGTTCCTCTGCGATAGGCTCGGGTGCCTGTTGCGAAACTGATTGTTCCTTCGCGACATGAGGGACTGAATCCTCTTTGTCGGGAACAAAGTCTTGTTGATGGGGAGGAGATTGATGTTGACTAGAAGTTCCTGTGCCCATATGAGATTCAGATTCCTCGCGACTCATTCTTAGACCAGCCTGAAGGGCGTCGTCATTATCGTCCAAGTCGGGATCTCATTTTGGACTTTCGGGAGCTTGATCGCCGAATTTAGCTTTTCCTTTCTGACGGGCATCTAATTTGTCCATCAGGTGGCTGGTGATCAACTCTTTGCAGATTAGGTTGTCCCATTGGATCAGGACTTCAACATCTGGCGAGTCCGTCACTTCCAACACGAAGCGTTCTTCTTCATATCAATCTCTCCAGTTGTACAGTTTGTTGTACGGACCAAATGAGCCGCGACACACTAACACGATTAGCCGCGGCACGCGTAGATTGAGCCGCGGCACCCGGCGGCATCACAAAAAGTCCCAGGCCGACTGTACTATGGGCCGCGGCTCACTTAAGCTGTGCCGCGGCCCCCGACGCAAATATGAAAGCCCAGGTATCCTTCATATAAACGATTGGCCAGCACACATCAGGTAAATCCCTTCCTTCACACAAGCACTCGACCGATATCTTTTTCTGCTCCTTCTTGCATTCTTCATTCCAAGTCAGGTAATTCTCGAATTCTTAATCATAATTGATGCATGATTCGAAAAGTGAATTGAAGTTATATGCTGCTAGTTGTTCTTCAAAGTTTTCTCAAAAAATGGAGTTGGAATATGGTGAATATGGAGTTTGATTGTGATGGTATTTGTGATTATGAACTAATTGGTGATGTTAGTTGTCTTTTATCATGGCTATATATCTGTGTTGTTATTTCTGGGATTTGGAGTTAGCCATTAAAATTCTTGTTCTTCATTTTAACTTGTGTATACCAAGTGTTTGATAAATTGCAGCAATGAAACATTGTTAAGCCAAGCATTTTCAAATTATATGCAACAAATCGTTTTATCGGATTCCATTATCTCACGACCCTTACATCATATGTAAACTTGAGATCTCATTCTTAATTTCCTCTTTAATGATGCAAGCTCATACATTCACATTCCGCATGGTGTAGTCGAGATGCGCGCAGGCTCGCCGGACGATGCCGGCTCCGGTTCGTGAGCAGACTGTAGGGGAGTACTTGACCTTCTTCTATTATTGCATATTATATTTTGTCCATTGAGGTCAATGTACGTCCTAAGTTTGGGGGGGGGGGGTTACTTTCTGTTGATATACTTATTGTTGTACTATTCATTTGCACTTTCATTATTTTTCGTCATTCTTCGTTATTTTTTGTTGCTAGCCTTGCTTGTCGTGTTATTATTTGCATTCGTGAATTTTTGTGCGTCTCTTTGTGTAAAACTGATGTTACGATACTGACTTCTCTCTGAAGAAACGGTTGAGTTTTCGTCGAGGTGTAGTCAGTGATATCTGTTTTTGTTGAGTATTCATGTAGGTCCGAAAATTTTTCGTTTTTTGTAGAAATCTTAGCAGATAAGAAAGGAGACATACGTTCTTTTAAATCGCCGTCTATACGTTTGGTTGCATTTTTCGGTTAGCTAGTTGTCCAGTAACATGAGTCGTATTGGCACTTTAATTGAGTTTAGAGTCGGACAGTTTTTTTTTTCCGAATAGTCGAGATATTTTTTGTTCTATGATGGGAAGTCTAGTAACCGGGGGTATTCACATGACCCGTTGTTTACTCTCGTGTAAAACGACGACCCTGATTAGACTAGTGGTTTAGAAATTTTGCATGTGCCGATGATAGGGAACCTAGTAACCGGGGGTATTCGCGTGACCCGTTGTTTACTCTCGCGTAAAACAGCGACCTTGAATCGGACATGCGGGAATAGCTATTCGAGTTGATTCTCCGCTGTGGAGGGGAACTTAGTAACTAGAAGCATCCATGTACCCCATGAGTGTCTTTTACGTCAAACGGTTTCCCAATACATGAGAATGAATTTCCACCCTAGGATTATCCCGATGTAACATCCCGAGATCCAAACCTAGTGGTCAACTCGAATCATCTTCTTGAGCATATATAAGGGAATACTGTCCGAGGGTTATTTTTGATGAAACTCGTGAAATTTTTGCCATTAGACTGTGGAACTGGGCGAGTTAGCTTGTTTATTTGAACCTTTCATATTGACGGTCGATTAAATTCACGCTTGTTAATCTTTGAGCTTGATTTTCTTCATGAACGAGTGATTAGGACTGAAATTGGTTACTTTGTGGAATCAGTGTCCTGGATGTAACTCGCTATTACGATACTTGTATTATTCAGAGAGAATTTCAGGGTAGTATTGATTAAGTTCACACTGGATCATTCACGATATTCTTTTATTTGTAATCAATTCGTTTTGCTTGAGGACAAGCAAAGGCTCAAGTTTGGGGGTATTTGTTAGGTGTATTTTTATACGCTTATTTATCATTATTTTGTATTCTTTTGAAGTGTAAATCTGCATAAATGAGCTTGTAATGCCCTATTCTTTTATGTTTTGCAGGAAATTGGAGTCCGGAAGCTAACACGATGAAAACGGGCGAAAATGGCAAAATTTGGCCTGGGGCCGCGGCACAAGGCAAGTGGGTCGCGGCACACGCAGAGGACCAGCGAGCCCCGAGTAAACTGTACCCTGATCCGCGGCACAAGTATAGTGAGCCGCGGCCCAGAAGAATTAAATAACGCCTAGGCATCCCGCTGTGCCCCATGAGCCGCGGCACAGATTTAGTGAGAGTTTTGGTGTGCTCCGCGCGGGTTTGGGCCGTTTTGAAGCCGGTTCTCGACCTAATCACACGGACGCATTTTTGAGGCAAAAGAGAGCTATAAATAAACATGCACGGTCAGAATTAAAGAGAGATCGAATCATCGGAGGATCGATTATCATCAAGGAGAAGAAGCAGAAGACACCAAGAGCAGAGGGCAGAAGCCAGAAGAACGGAGGAATCCAAGCTCTTAATCTGCGTTTGATTTTTATGCTTTCATTCATTAATTCTGTATTTTTATTATTTAGCATGTCAGGCTAACACCACATCTAGGATTTTGTCGAATTTGCTTTTGATTATCTATATAATTCCATTTTCTGTTGAGTTTTCCCAATTGCTTTTAATGCTTTCAATTGTCTAGCCAATACTTGAATTGTTTTAATTACGCAACTCGAATCGGGAGAGGAGAGTTGGTGAGGAACTATTGGTGAGAACCGTTTTATCTTGTGAGATAGAAATATACTCATAAGAACTACGTGGCCTTTTGAAGATTTTATGCCTTTGGCCTATTGTCGAATTAATTCACCTAGGGATACAATGTGTTATTCGCCTTAGAAAAATCAACTGACCTCGGGAGAGGTAGTAGAGTATTTTAGCATTCTTCGCCTTCAATAAATTGGGAAATCATTAATTTCATATAATCGAGAGTAAATTCGAATAAACTGAGGTGGATTCACAATCCTAGACTTATTCATCATTTGATTTTCTTTCTTCGAGCGATCGTTATTATGTTTTATTATTGATTTTCTTTAGTCATTAATTGCAACCCAAATTTCGACTGTTCAAATAAAATTAGAATACATATAAATCGGTACTTAGTGATTCAGTCATCGTGGTAACGATACTCACTCATCACTTTATTACTTGTCTACGATAACGTGCACTTGCGTTTAACGAAATATCGCAACAATTTACGTTGTAGCCTCCAATGAGTAGTAGGCATAATGTGCTCAAAGTTTGCATATTATTTACGATGTAGCCTCCAATGAGTAGTAGGCATAAAATGTGCTCAAAGTTTGCATATTATTTACGTTGTAGGCTCCAATGAGTAGTAGGCAGTATGCACAAAGTTTGCATATTAATGGCCCTCGGGCAATCACCAGGTTCACGCATGTCATATCTACTTGGCAACATGTATGTACTTAAATTTAACAAAGCGTTCCCTCCTCACTGAGCGAGTTGAAAGCTCACCCCATTATTTAAACCTTTCAGGTTGAGGAGTCTGGCGTGGCGAGAAAAGGCGTGGGGTGATAATAATATTTATCAGCTTTTTATTTATTTCGTTCATTTAAAATTTAAACTTTGGCTTCAATGTCATGGTTTTGGATATTAAGGATGTTTGAAATGTTGAGAATTTATTTTTATTTACTTGCGAAATTGATGACCTTATTTCAATTTCCACTGCAATTATTCAATTATTTTTTGGAATATTTAATCTCCCTTGAAACTATTTTAAGAAGACATTTTAAAAAGTGGTCGCTACAGCGGAAGTCTTGTTAAAGTGAGTTGCTGTAAATACAGCAACTAGATATGAAGTGTATACTTAAAAATAATCACAAATAATAAAATAGTAAATGCAGAAGATAAATCACACAGTAATTAAAGTGGTTCGAGGTAAACCCCTCTACGTCCACTGGTCCTCCACACAGGAGTTAAAATGTTTATTATAAATACTACGTACACAAATACGTATTTATAATCAAACCTAATCAATATATCATTCACACATATTGATATAATGATCTTAGCTTTCAACCATTCACATAGATTGGTTTAAGCTTTCACTTGATTGGCTTCTTCACACACAGTTCCAAAGCTTCGTCTCTTCAACGCAAGTCCGTCACACACAGTTCAGGAATAGCAAGGTTTCTCAGTCCACACAGGGCTGATGGGTTTTGTTCAAGGGTAGAACAATGTTTGAACAACAACTTTGACTTTCTGAGCTTTTAGCTGATGATGTGTTGTTCACGGTTTGAGCACTTGTAAATCTCTTCTTTGAGAATAGTAGTATGCTTTTGGGAGATATGTTTGCTCAGATGTATATGATGATAATTTCGTTGTTTATAATTTCGTCAGTATAATGATCTTCAAAGACATGGGGATATATGTAGCCTTCTTGAATATATCCGTTGAGATAGATCCGTTGAGCAGAAGTCCGTTTCAACGGGATGATGTGTTTGAATAAAACATGATCCGGATTTTACACTAGATTGAAGATCACTGACGGCTTAATATTTAAATACTTTATCCTTCAGTATTTAAATATATCTTCTTAAACTGGACATTGACTTTAGCGAATAGCAAAGATTCTTTATTGTCCTGTTTGGATACTGTATGGAATGATAGCTGTATTGTCGTTTCGAGACAACTTCCATACTAGTCTTATGAGACACGTTTGTTGTATGATTGATTCACTATATGCTGGAACTACGAGAAGTCTTCGATACAGGTTGACACCTTTGATCAGCTTTTCGATACAGCTGCTTGTTGTATGCTGGATTGGCACATTGTCAAAACATTCTGTCAAAACTTTTGATACAGGGATTTCTTATCCCAACAATTTCCCCCTTTTTGATAATTTGCCAAGACCTTCCAAGTCTTCCTTTTAAAACCTTATGATGTTATCCATACATCCTTGATGATGCCAAAACTTTGACACTTAGCATCTTGAAGGAGGGCAGATTTCTTGGTCTTCTGTTCGAATGTTCTGGCCTTCAGCATTTAGCCTAATACTAAGAACTGCTCGCACGCAAGTTCTGCTTTTATCAAAAGAGTGTTACATGATTAAACTTATGATTGGCACGCAAGCACAATCTTACATAGTGTTCTGGATACATACAACTTAAACTATGAACTGTTCGCAGACAAGTTCTAACAGCTTATGCATTAAAACAAGTTCCATATTTGTATACAGCAAGGATAAATTAAGTGTTTGTAAACATACAAGAACACAGTAGATTACGAGTTGTAATCTTTCAAGACAGGCAAAACTTTTATTGATATTGAAACAAAGAGTACAATATTTTGCTGTTTTGAAAATGAAATTACAAAATAATAATACAACAAGAGATTCAACTCCTGTAATCTGAGTGTCTCCATGGCCTTTTAGGGTCATTCTTGGTACCCTTCCACCAGTTCTGATGAGCGTCCCTGTCTCGATTCAGATATAAGGCTCGTCCTTCAGACGACTTATCGAAGACTAGGATCCAATCTTCTGGATGGGTAACCAAGTCACCTTGTCTATGCTTAGACTTCATCTGCTGCTGTAGCGGGAGCGTTCCTTGTTCCAACCTTTTATTAAACTCCTTTGCGGCTTCCTGTACCGTCCTGCATCTGTTGAATAATGAGGATTCCCTGATAAGAACAACAAACTGTCTTAGCAATTCATTCGTCCTCCAGTTTTGATTTCTTCTGCAGTAGGCTGTCGGTCGGCTGGGAGGTTCATAGCTTGCGGTTTTTGGACTAAGCTCTTCAAAGGATACTTAGGATCCTGGAATTCTGTTCGATCTCCCTGTATTCTAACATTTTTAGATGAAATACGGGCTATATCAGCAGTGATGTTGTCTTCAAATGGAGCTACTATTTCCTTCTCTTGCTCCAACCTTGTTCTCCTAGCAGCTTCTCTCGCTTCTTCCCCCTTTTTAGCGTTATCAAGGTATGACACCTTCTCATCAAGGTGTTCCAGGATTTGCATAGCAGCATCCTGTTTCGTCTCAAAATTTGTCATTTTCTCAACAAGGGAGGAGAGCACCTGCGACATATCTTGAATTTTCTTGTCGTGGGCTCTGAGCTGGGAACCAGATTCGATAAGAGCTGATGCAGTCTTGGCTTCGGACACGCGTATCTTAGATTATTCTTCTCTCGGGATCTGCTCCTGTCTTTCTTGCAATTGGTTAAGGGCACCTTGAAGACTGATGACAATATTCTGAAGGCTTCTTCCATTCGGGAGACTTCATGCCTTAGACCTGTCATCTCTTCAACAGCTGATTGGTGCATCCAATCAATAGATTTTTCGATAGAATACATGGCGTTGATGGCGTCCTGGATGAAAACAGTTTGAAGGCCAAGAGCATGTAGTCGCTCTTTTCTTGTGGCAGTCCTGGGAGAGTCTGGTTGGGTTAAATCGTCAACTCCATTCAACCGTCTCAAGTTCACATTGGGATGTGAATTGAGTTGGACATCCTCAGGTTTTGTACCATCATCGGATTCCATGACAGTTGAGGTTTCGGGATCATCAGAGGGTGGCTCGGCGACAGGGGTTGATGATTTCTCTTGTTCGACAGTGGGTTCTGAAGACAAAGGTACAGAAGGGACTGATTCCTCCTGCTGTCTCTCAGCTTCCAGCAGAGGGACTGATTCCTCGTGCGGGTTGGCGTTGGGTTCTTCTTCGGCTTGGGAGGCGATAGGCTTGGGTGCTGTTGGGTGGCGGTTGTTCCTGCGATAGGCTCGGGTGCACATTGCGGCGGTGTTCCTTCGCGACATGAGGGATGAATCCTCTTTGTCGGGAACAAAGTCTTGTTGATGGGGAGGAGATTGATGTTGACTAGAAGTTCCTGTGCCCATATGAGATTCAGATTCCTCGCGACTCATTCTTAGACCAGCCTGAAGGGCGTCGTCATTATCGTCCAAGTCGGGATCTCATTTTGGACTTTCGGGAGCTTGATCGCCGAATTTAGCTTTTCCTTTCTGACGGGCATCTAATTTGTCCATCAGGTGGCTGGTGATCAACTCTTTGCAGATTAGGTTGTCCCATTGGATCAGGACTTCAACATCTGGCGAGTCCGTCACTTCCAACACGAAGCGTTCTTCTTCATATCAATCTCTCCAGTTGTACAGTTTGTTGTATGGAGCGAGCTTGTAGGCTTTCCATTGTACGAAGAGATCATAAGCTTGCTCTATCTGTACAGAGAGCAAAGTCTTATTGATAATGGTGTGCAGGAGGGACTGCGTCTGGCGCACAGGTCCCAGTATGCACGGGTTCCTCGACAGGTATGGGATCCTGTATCGGAGAGGGATCCCTTACAGGGGTTGGTACCCTGATGGGAGATAGATCCTTAATGGGAGTGGAATACCGCATGGGAGAAGTAGCTTTTGGCTCCAAAGTGGCAGCCGACTCGCCAGAGTCTTGTATGTTGGCAGATGTCTGAGCATCCGTCATAGCCGCCAAAGGCTCGGGATCTACTGTCGAGACAGTAGCAGTCATCTCATCCGCAGGGGTTGCGCCCTGGGGTGTTGCTACAGTGGGTTGGGCCAATGAAGGAGCATCCTTCACTACGCCATAAGTGCTTATAGGCAATGCTTTTAGCTAGTGTTGCCACCAAAGCGTTTCAATAGATTGATGATTTTTGTTCTTTTGAAACACTACTAAAATAGTATTGCACTAGATATACATTTGGTGTTGCAAGATAAAAATGGTGTTGCGCGACGTGCAACACCTGTGATGGTGTTGCATTATATCTAATTTTTTAATAATTTGTTCAAGTTATTGTCAAAAACAAGCACAATGAAATGAGATTTAAATTTTGATAATTTTTTACTCTTAAAATTTGATATATAACATATGATAAATTTGATTTAAATTATTTATATTTAATATAAATACTTATTATATTTTTTAATAATGTAATTAAAAATTAAAAATATTTTTTATAATTTTAAAGTTTAATATATTATCAATATATAATGAAATTTAAATTACGATATATGTTTTATTTTCAAAATTTGATATATAATATAATATAAATTATAATTTATGTATATTTATATTATTTAATAAATACACATTATAAATTTTAATAATAAAATTTCAAAATTTTAAATTTTTAAAAAAATACAATCCTTTTTAAAAATACTTAAATAGCGTTTAATTAGGAAGCGCTATGTAACCGTACACTTACATAGCGTTTTTAGAAAACGCGGTGGTAGGTTTCGTATTTTAAGTAATATTTCTTTAATTTTCGATCCGTCAACTAAAAAGTTATTTTGAAATTTTTATTTTGAATTTTGATTTGAAGGATTAAATTCCTTTTTGTTTAGATCTGAATGATTGCTTAAGGGTTTCCTATTTTTTTTCCCTATTTGATTTATTGCTAAGTGTATTTTGCTGGTGTGATTATATTACGTTATCTGTTTTGTTATAATATTTTGGCCCTACTCGACTCGTTATAACATTTTTATTATCGCAGCTCGAACCCGGCCCAAAGTCGATGTCAGCTTTTTTAGTGGGAACTGTCCGATTGAGATTATTAATATCCCCTTCATCAGGGCCGTCCGATCCCCCCTTATAACCCCCTAACCCTACTCCCTCTTCTTACCGCCTCCCTCATTATCTCCTCTTCTGTTCTTCTTCTCCTCTCACCGCAAGTCCTCCCCTCCACTCGGTTCAGCCGCCACGACGCCCTCCTCTTCCCTCCGCGAATTGACGCCCTCCCCTCCCCTCAGTTCAGCCTCCGCTATGCCCTCCCCTCCCCTCAGTTCAGCCGCCGCGATGCCCTCCCCTTCCCTCCGCGACGCGATGCCTTCCCCTCCCGTCCGCGACACAACACCCTCCCCTCCCTTCCGCGACGCGACCTTTCCCTTCGCCCCAGCGACACCCTTCCCTCCCTCAGTTCTTAAAGTTTCTCCCCGGTCTATCGGTTCATGCAGCCGATGCACGTCTTGATTTGTGTGAAGCTGAAGAACTAGGGGTTAGCTTTTTATCATATTTGTAACAAACATTAGTTTCTTCCACTATGTAAAGTGACTGTAGTTCATTGTTATTGTTAATATCTAAATGCACCTTTCATTGCAAGCTTTAGAGATACTGATCTGAATTTATATGTGAAACACATCTTTAGGTTCGAGTACAAGCAATACGTGGGCTACCTCTTTTCTGCAAGGATACACCAGAGCATCTCTCTAAGATTGTTGACATTCTAGCATAACTGGTCACTGCTGGTATTATAACTGCTCTTGAGGAGTTTATTAGAATTTGAATGTATTTAGATGCAATTGCAGTGTTAAAAAGTAAAGACATTAAGATTATTTAATTTTTAATATATTATTCTTATTTTTCTTGTTAATGAGGAACATGTGGAACGCGATGCAGTACATAAAGTACTTTTATCATTATTGAGGCAAGATGTTCGAGCTAATTTACTAATCATTATATAGCGATATATGTATAAGGATGTTTATACGTGCATTTTGCCATCTTGTAGCGGGAAAAATTTATTTTGATGTGAAATGATGGCATCACATTTTGCAGCCCTGTCACCGCGGAACCCTTAATTGTGCCAGAGTTTTTCTCAAGCTCAGTCTGTAAGGTTATGAATGTGGTGTATAGCCACAACATCTTTCTGAAGAACAAAGGCCACAAAAATAAATAGAACTTATGATGGTAAAAAAAAGTACAGATTAGATTGAGAATAAGCCATCAATAATTAAAATCATTTTCCAATTTAACGCATTAACAAATGCAGAAAACAAATTTTGAGTTTAGATGGTCAAATCGAAGTTTCCGCCACCATAGTCTGTAAAATCAACCAGATATCTTGTTTGCCTAGGGTTCAAAACTTGCTTGTTTGTTTTTGTGGCTTCTTATGTTTCACGTCTTTTGTGCTAAATAGGGTCGAGTCTATATAAAATAACATCATAGCATAGTACCTGGTTGCATCTCTTAGTTTGAATTTTTGCCCGCCCTCCCCCCCCCAATTGAGACTCATGGTTTATTTTTTATTTATTTTTCAGGCGTACGTTTGAGACTCACATATTTCATGCATTGTTTATGCAGCTTCCTTGACATCCCTGTTTAAGCATATTGAGTGTGTTGATGAGAAGATAACAGATGAAAATCTACGTGAGAGAACTCTACTTTTTATTAGAGACAAGGTGGGAAGACAGTTATATAATTCCTCTGAATTTGTTATGGTGCATTCCCTTGTATTTCCTTTAAAAAATGACTGGTTATCCCATGGTTCGTCCTTCTAACATAGATTTTTAATCCATATACTTCCACTAAAAGCTGAGCTCTTAAATCCCTTTGAGCAAGTGGAATCCCAGCCTCAACTTGGATATGGGAGAATTTTGTGCAACAATATCAAGTGATCGAGATGATAATGGTACTCCTATGACTCAAGCGGGCACCACTTATCAGTTATTTCAATATGTAACTTTCTATCACTTGTATTATGACTTAGTAATTTTGTACTTTTAAGTTAGATTGGTGGTGTTGCTTGGTTTTCGTACTTTTGAAGTTAAATTGGTGGTTTGTTGCTTTGTATGAATTTAGGATTTTGTATTTTGTATTGGCATCCTTGTTGGTTTTTGGCCGCTGGTTTATTTTGGATGGGTTGATGTATGAATAAAATGGTTATTTCAAAATATTTGTGTGAATTGTTGTTGTATTTTATAAAAGTAGTATTACAAAAAAATAATGATGTGGCATAGATGTGGGGCCCATTGCTGACGTGGCACAAATGTAGAGCCACTGTTGATGTGGCATAAATGTTGGCCCCACTACTGACGTGGCATCAATATGGGATCCACTGATGACGTGGCACAAAGGTGGGACCCACTGATGACGTGGCACATGTGGACCATATGTCCTGGTTTTTTTTTTTTTGAATCTTAGGCAACATCATTTGTTGTTGCCTTACTTGGTTATGTTGTTGCATTAGAGACGTAATTCAATACTTTTCCGTTGTTGCAGTAGAGACTAAAAGTGTTGCCTTAGGTGTCAAAGGCAACGGCCGTATTGGCAACAAGAATTTGGTGTTGCCTTTGGCCTAATGCAACACTTTTTCTGTCTTCTGCAACAATAAACAGGCATTGCCTATGAGCACTTATGGCGTAGTGCTTGGAGATTTCTGTAGTTTTAGCTTTTGAAAGCCTCCTTAGCTTCTTTTTCGGCTTCTCAACAGCAACTGGAGTTTTGCTGTGAGATCTCTTCCTCTTCCTTGAAGTCTCCTCGCTCTGAGACTTCGAAGATACGTCCCTTGGATCGGCAGACAGAGGCAATTTGCGGACAAAAAGTCTGTTAGCGATCAGGTTTCTTTAGTTGAAAATGGTGGGTCTGACGCTTCCTAAGTATATCCGTGAATTGATTTTCTTCGCCTCTGCAGATTGCGGAACTCCGCATTTCGTCAAAATATAATTTAGCAGCAAACCAAAAGATTTCTTCTGCGAGGCAGGCTTAGAAACTTCTTCCTGCAACCGTCTGAGAATTATTTGACACCAGTTGACCTTCTCACAGGTCATTATTGCAATCATCATTCTGAACCTGAGATTTGTGCACATCTCGAAAGCACCTGTTCTATTCTCAATAGCACGACAATAGAAATCGTGTAAAGAAACAAAAGTTAAACATAAAAGTTTCTTACGGCAAGAGGTGTGAATTTATTCAACTGAGGCTGAACCGGTGAATAACCCATAGTATTCGGTCAAGAGTTATTGGGACCCAAAGGTCTCAAGATCTTCCATTGTCAGGCCATCAACAGGAAGCCTGTAGATATTCTGAAGAAGCTCCTAGTCAACACGGATCTCGATTCCGTGAATGACAGCTTTTATGTCAGCAACATGTCCTCCCTGAGCCAGAGAAAGGAAACGAACAGCAGCATTGAGGTAGAACTCCTCAACCAGATGAACATCAAATCATTCAGCAGTGTGGCTGCCAAGGCGATAGAGGCCTTGGTGACGTATCCTCGTAATGGCGTATTCCATCGATTCGACGTAATCACCTTCGGTACGAACACGTTCAAGTATGACAGATCTGGAAAAGATCCGTCCATCGATGATGTTGTAGGATTTCTTGAGAGAGATGGAAGAGGTCTGAGAAGATGCCATTGATGATTCTCGAAGAAAAGTTAAAAAGGATTCAAAGAGAATGCAGTAAACACAAAAAGGTTTGTAGGCTGTATACTCAAGAACTCTTACAATATGCAGAAAGTATAAAGAGTCTCAAATGGCATTTACAGTCCTTTTATAGTGGGCGGCGAAGAAGGGTTTTCAGAGACTGAACGGTCAGATTTAAGGGATGGGAACCGGTGTTTCAAATGGATGATCACGATGGACTGAGTGTAACTGGTACAACTTATCCATCTAATTTATAATAGGAGCGGGTCCCACTTGTGACTTATCAAATTACCCTTATTGCCCGAAACGGCGGTGTACAATTAATAAAAATTTTTGAAACATCACGGCTTTGAAGATACCAATGTCCAGATGTCGTGTAAAGCATTTTATGCAAAAACACTTAATTATGACAAGGCACGTGGACATAAAGATCGTTTTAAAATAAATAATATGATAATTGATTTCCCATAGAGTGTGCTGTATCCGCGAAAATACAGCGTTCCCCCTTAAAAGGTACATACGAGTTTTAATTCGATACATCAGCTTTCGGATTAATGCTGTATTCATGGGTCGTACTATATTCCCCCTTAATTATTGCACACGTCAGCTGTAGGATAATTCATGTCTCTTTGTTCCTACAGTGCTGTTCTGATAGACTGAGTGTACAGATAACTAACGGTGGATACTGTATTCTTGGGTCTTACAGCATTCCCCCTCAATTTGCTGAGTAAAAACATTAAAAACTTAGAGGGAGTTAGACTGTAGCAATCCCAATTCATGTCGAAGCATGCAGAATCTTGCTGTGTCCAGAGGCTTGGTAAAGATGTCGGCCAGCTAGATATCTGTATGAACTTTTTCCAGCCGAACATCCTTGTTCTCAACATGATTCCTAATGAAGTGATGCTTCATATTGATATGCTTGGTGCGCGAGTGCAATACAGGGTTGTGAGTGATGGCAATTGGACTCGTGCTATCGTACATAATCGGCGTCTCTTTGGCTTCAATTCCATAGTCTGACAGCTTTTGTTGCATCCAAAGGATCTGCATACAACAACTACCAGCAGCATAGTATTCTGATTCAGCTGTTGAAAACGAGTTTTCCAATTCTTTCTTTCTAAACCAAGACACAAGTCTAGGTCCAAGAAAGTGACAAGTACCGCTTGTACTCTTCCTATCTAGCTTGAAACCTCCGAGATCCGAGTCACTGTAGCCAACTGAATCGAATCCGCCTTCTTTAGGATACCACAGTCCTACATCGACTGTTCCTTTGATGTATTTCAGGATTCGTTTAGCTATTGCGAAGTGTGATTCTTTAGGTGATACTTGATATCGCGCACACACTCCCACAGCAAACTGGATATTGGGCCTCCTAGTCGTTATGTACAGAAGTGAGCCAATAAGCTTCCTGTAGAGTGATTGATCAACCGGCATTCCAGCTTCATCAGCACTAATTTGCACGGAACTGCTCATGGGGGTTGACGATGATTTGGAAGTATTCATTCCAAACTTGTTGAGAAGCTCCTTGCTGTATTTTTCCTGGTTGATGAAAATCCCTGTCGGCAACTGCTTTACCTACAACCCCAGGAAATAACTAAGTTATCCCATCATACTCATTTCAAATTTACTTTGCATGAGATGAGAGAACTTTTGACATAAAGCAAGGTTAGTTGAACCAAATTTTATATCGTCTACATATATTTGAACCATTAGAAGGTCATCACCTTCCTGTATTTTGAACAAGGTCTTGTCTACAACACCTTTCTCGAATACATTATTTGTTAGATATTGGGACAGAGTCTCATACCATGCTCTAAGGGCTTGCTTAAGTCCATACAGTGCTTTCCTTAGCCTGTATACTAGGTCTTCGCTTTCTTTATTGACAAACCCTGGTGATTGTTCAACATATACTTCTTCAGCAAGGTCTCCATTCAGGAATGCACTTTTGACGTCCATTTGGTATACCATGAAGCTCTTATGGGCGGAAAAGGCTAAAAATATCCTAATGGCTTCTAGTCTGGCTACAGGGGCAAATGTTTCATCGTAGTCTATGCCTTCTTCCTGTCTATAGCCTTGAGCGACTAGTCGGGATTTATTCCTGATAATGAGTCTATTTCTATCCTTCTTGATTCTAAATACCCATTTGGTTCCAAATACTAATTGATGCGTAGGTCTGGGTACAAGATACCATACGTTGTTTTTTCGAAACAGTTAAGCTCTTCTTCCATAGATGTGATCCAATGAGAGTTGTTGAGAGCTTCTTTGGTAGAAACAAGTTCGGATTGGGCTAAGAATACAGTAATAGTGCACATATTAAGTCTTCTAAGCTCGGATAGAGATTTCTATTCTGGAAATGGAGATATCTCTAACTCGGGGTCTTCTTACGCACATAGTACATTCCCTTGTGTACTCTGTATTCTCCTATGGGTAGAAACACCAACATCAATATTTCCAATGATCAGCTCTTGCGGGTGATCTCTCAACCATCTTCTGCCGGGTTCTAATTCGGGGTCCCGTACTATATCTTGAGTTGCTGTAGTTTCGGCTTCAGCTTTTACAACATCGGCTTCATCTATATCAGTTCTTATAGCTGCGGGGTTGATTTCTAGGTCAACGACAGGTTCTAATGGAGTTGGTGGATCTATGATGGAAAGTTGTTGGATGTTCTGAGAAATGTCTTCTACTCCTGTAGGATCATGGTGAGGTTCATCGAACACTACATGAACTGATTCCTCAATTGTTAGCTTCCTTTTATTGAAGATTTTATAAGCTTTGCTAACAGAGGAATATCCTACAAATATCCCTTCATCCGATTTCTCATCGAAGGTTCTAAGTTGGTCCTTACCGTTGTTCAAAACGTAACATCTGCATCCAAATATGTGAAAGTACGAAACTAACGGAGTTTTGTTGTTCCATACCTCGTATGTTTTTTTGTTGTGATGCTTGGTGATGATACAGGGGTTTTGTGTATAACATGCTGTATTGGTGGCTTCGCCCTAGAAACGTTGTGGAAACTTGCTTGTGTTGGAATATTTATTCCACATATTATTTAATTTATGTTTTGATGATTAAAGTTGCTAAACTACAAAACAACATCGAGGCGAAGCAAAACAACGAAGCAGACGAAGACGCAAAAAGTTGCAATCTGGGCTGCATTAGCGCACGCTAAGGTATATATGTTAGCGCACGCTAACGAGGAGTAAGCTGCAGTGAAGTCAGCTGATGAGATAGCGCACGCTACACGTAATTATTAACGCACGCTATCGAAGTCCTGTTACCGTTGTGGAGGAATTCAAACACAGAATATCGTATGCAATGAAGTCATCATTAGCGCACGCTACAAAGAAGGAATAGCGCACGCTAAGTTGTTTGAATCAAGTCAATCAGACTGTTGGGAAAAGCAAGTCAAAGTCAGCATATCAAACGTATACTTTGACAATCCATGCAACGAATATATTGGATTAGCGCACGCTACAAAGGAAGTGGTAGCGCACGCTAACTGTCAAGGGCAGTAGCTACTGGACTGAAACATAAAGTGATTAACGCACGCTACATGAAAGTCTTTACGCACGCTAGAGCAAAAATGTGCGATAGCACACGCTAAGAAGGAAGGCTAGCGCACACTAGCTAAGTCAACTGGCAACAACGGCTAGTAAGGATGAAGAAGGCTATAAATACCAAGGAGTTGGTATTATTCCATACAACAACATTGAGCAAAGCATACATACGTGTTATATCATTGTAAACATTATAGTTGTTGTTCTTGAGCTTAATTAAGAGTGATTGAGTGTTATACACAAGATCATACACGAGCGAGAAAAAGAAAAGATACGATTTGATTCGGTGTTATTAGGATCAAGGATCCGGCATTGTTAGAATCACAATCGATATCTAAGTGAGGTTTATCTAGTACCGATAGAAAGCTAGAGTGGTTGATTCCTTATCCAATAGAAAAGGAAAAATGGTTTTACTCGGACCAATAGAAGACGAGCTTGTAACGGTAATCCCTCGACAGATAGAAGATAGGCGTAGAGGTTTTGATCTTAAGCCTAAGGAAAAAGATACATCGAGAGAGGACGTAGGTTTCGTTAATAGCCGAACCTCTATATATCCTTGTGCGATTTATTTTCCGCAATTTATTTTCGCTTCCGCATAAAACGGCGCAAATATCCGATCCCGTACCCAACAATTGGTATCGGAGCGGTACTCCTATACGCGGCTTAACATCCGAGGAGAAAAAGATCCAAAATGGCGTTCCAATTTGCTCCAAGTGGAGATCTTGTGTCGAACCAATCTCCATTTTTCGACGGATCAAATTATATGAAATGGAAAAAGAAGATGTCAATCTTCATACGAGCTTATGATGTTGAGTTGTGGAAAATCATATATAGGTCCGAAAATTCCCACGAATTCCAACGGGACTATAAAAAGTTTCGAAGAATATGATGATATGGATTGGGAGAACGACCACCAAAATTGTAAGGCAACACAAATGCTTTATTGTGCCTTAAATCCGGAAGATCTCGATCGTATTTCCTCGTGTAATAGTGCCAAAGAAATTTGGAAGAAGTTAGAGGCAACTCACGAAGGAACAAATCAATCAACATGGAGTGATGAAGATGAAGATGATGATCTCAATCAAAATCTCGCTCTCATGGCCCGAAGTACACTCGACAAAAATGACGTCGAAAGCCGGGTAAGTACATCATCTCAAGATGAGTTATTTGAAGCATTCGAGTTATTACAAACGGACTATCAAAATGCTTTAAATGAAATTAAATCCCTCAAGTCTAAATATAAAACTTTGGAAATTGAAAATTCCAAAATACTCGAAAAAGGGAAATTTGTTGAAATCGATCATCCGAAATGTCTTGAAAATGAAAATATTTTGAAAAATGATCTTTTAAAAGTTCAAGATGAACTAAAATCTTTGACAAGAAAATTCTCGTGCGGCAACGATAAATTTGAACAAATGTTATGTGTTCAAAAATATACTTTAAATAAAGAGGGGTTAGGATTCAAACCACGTTCGAAAACGAATCCGTCAATTTTAATATACCCCATTGCGAAAAGTGTTTAAAAATCGGGCATCATATTTCTAATTGCAAAAGCCCAAGACGGACGATAAAAATTAAGAAAATTTGGGTTCCGAAAGGAACAATTACTCCAAACATCGTCTACGTTTCAAAAGAAAAACCAACTATAGGTTGGATCCCCAAAAATAAATTTTGACAAAATGCTACTTTACAAAGGGGAAGAAGGAACATTTTTGAGGGAAAATAATATTTTCAGGGGGAGTTTATACCCTAATTAATGCATAAATTGGTATCATGCATATTTGTATTTCTTTTGGTATCCTTTATATTTTTTTTTACTTTTTGATGAAGACAAAAAGGGGGAGAAATATGTGAATTGAGATAAAAAAGAGAAGGAGATGAATTGAGATAAAAATGAGAAAAATCGAAGAAGTCGAAAAGAAAAGAAAAGCATACAAATAGGGGGAGTTGAAAAATTGAAAAATGAAAAACAAAGGAGTTGAAAAATTGAAAAATGAAAAACAAAGGAGTTGAAAAATAAGGGAGATGTCGAAAAGGAAAGAGAATTGGAGAAACTAACGAAACGATCAAAGCCGAAAACTTGGATTCGTAGAAATATACGTATATTATTTTTTACAGATTATCCAATTCAAGAGTTGTTTTGTAATCATCAAAAAGGGGGAGATTGTTCGAATATTTATTCCACATATTATTTAATTTATGTTTTGATGATTAAAGTTGCTAAACTACAAAACAACATCGAGGCGAAGCAAAACAACGAAGCAGACGAAGACGCAAAAAGTTGCAATCTGGACTGCATTAGCGCACGCTAAGGCATATATGTTAGCGCACGCTAACGAGGAGTAAGCTGCAGTGAAGTCAGCTGATGAGATAGCGCACGCTACACGTTATTATTAACGCACGCTATCGAAGTCCTGTTACCGTTGTGGAGGAATTCAAACACAGAATATCGTATGCAATGAAGTCATCATTAGCGCACGCTACAAAGAAGGAATAGCGCACGCTAAGTTGTTTGAATCAAGTCAATCAGACCGTTGGGAAAAGCAAGTCAAAGTAAGCATATCAAACGGATACTTTGACAATCCATACAACGGATATATTGGATTAGCGCACGCTACAAAGGAAGTGGTAGCGCACGCTAACTGTCAAGGGCAGTAGCTACTGGACTGAAACATAAAGTGATTAACGCACGCTACATGAAAGTATTTACACACGCTAGAGCAAAAATGTGCGATAGCGCACGCTAAGAAGGAAGGTTAGCGCACGCTAGCTAAGTCAACTGGCAGCAACGGCTAGTAAGGATGAAGAAGGCTATAAATACCAAGGAGTTGGTATTATTCCATACAACAACATTGAGCAAAGCATACATACGTGTTATATCATTGTAAATATTATAGTTGTTGTTCTTGAGCTTAATTAAGAGTGATTGAGTGTTATACACAAGATCATACACGAGCGAGAAAAAGAAAAGATACGATTTGATTCGGTGTTATTAGGATCAAGGATCCGGAATTGTTAGAATCACAATCGATATCTAAGTGAGGTTTATCTAATACCGATAGAAAGCTAGAGTGGTTGATTCCTTATCCAATAGAAAAGGAAAAACGGTTTTACTCGGACCAATAGAAGACGAGCTTGTAACGGTAATCCCTCGGCCGATAAAAGAGAGGCGTAGAGGTTTTGATCTTAAGCCTAAGGAAAAAGATACATCGAGAGAGGACGTAGGCTTCGTTAATAGCCGAACCTCTATATATCCTTGTGTGATTTATTTTCCGCAATTTATTTTCGCTTCCGCATAAAATGGCGCAAATATCCGATTTGGTACCCAACAGCTTGAGGCAATCATTGTCCTTGTTGCTTCCTTCAGCATCTTGTTCTTTCGCTCGGCAACACCATTTTGTTGAGGTGTACGGGTAGCTGAGTATTCGTGCAGTATCCCATTTTCTGAACAGTATTGCTCTATAAAGCGGTTAGTGAATTTTGTACCTCTGTCGGAACGAATGGACACGATACGCGACCCTTTTTCATTTTGAAGCTTTCTCAGGTGCTCAGGCAGCTTTGATGTTGTTTCCTTCTTCTTGCTTAGGAAAATTTTCCAAGCATACCTGGAATAATCATCAACAATAACGAGACAGTATTTCTTACCTCCCAAACTTACTTGGTCTACAAGACCATAGATAAGTAGCATTTCCAAAACTCTGTGGGTGGAAAGGTAGGATTTGCTTTTCAGGGTGGTCTTGATTTGCTTGTCTTTCTGACAGGGTCCACATACGCTGTCTTTTTGGAATTAAACGTTTCGCAATCCTCTAACCATTCCCTGTCTGGAGAGTTTGTTGATAGTCTTGAAGTTGACGTCTGACATCCTCTTGTGCCATAGCCAGCTTAGATCTGCAGTGCCTTTGGCAACAAAACAAGGAATTGTGGAGCTCGTAGGCATCTAGTCAGCAATATACATATTACCTGATCTGCTTCCTGTGAGCACAACTTCTTTGGTTAGGATGTTCTTGACTCTACAGTGATCTATATAGAACTTCACCGAGAACTGTTTGTCACAGAACTGGCTGATGCTAAGTAGATTGTACTGCAAGACTTCAACATAAGCTACATTGGTGACTTTGAATTTTCCTACAAGTAAGGTTCCCTTCCCTCTTGTTCTTCCTTTAGATTTATCACCGAAGCAAACTTTTGGACCGCTACCTTCTACGTAATCTGACAGCTTGCTTTTATCTCCTACCATGTGCCGGGAACATCCGCTGTCGAACTACCAGATGTCCTTCTCTAAAATGTCCTGTATGCAAACAAATTAGGTAGATTTAGGTCCTCTTTGATTGTTGGGTCCATGAATGTTAGTGCCTTTAGGTACCTAGATTTTCCTGACAGCAATAGGTTTACTGTAGGATGGTTTAGGTCCGTAATTGCGATTTCTACGTGGGGCATGTACGTAGTTGCTATAACCATGATAATTATTATGCATGTAAAATTCAGGGTTATTATTAGTCCAGTACAAATGCCGTCTTGGAGGTGGAGCCATTTTCTTCGGCCTTACAACTTGCCTTATGGGTCTCCAGTTGGATTTCCAACGCTGTTGTTGATACTGTGCGGAAACTTGCTGTCACGAGAAATGACGGGGCTCCTGTATCCAATACCTAGGCGTGCTGTACTGAAAGTACTGACGTGCGGGCCTTTGATATTTGGATACAGCCTTCTTTCTGAATGGCTGTTGGCGCTATTGATATGCTCGGGAGCATGCTGTTGGATACGCCTTACAGGTCTGAATGGCTGGTGATTCCGCTGTCTGGAATATGACTGAGGTGGCGGAATGGCAGCTTTTGCTGTTTGCGGTGCAATGGGTTCCTTCACATGACTCGGAACTTCTTCCGATACAGGAATGGGTTCCACACCCCTGACAAACACAGTACTAGTTTTCCCTTTATTGGAAAATGAGTTGTATCCTAAGCCACTTTTATCATGAGCATGTTGCCCAGTGCTTAGAATTTCTTCCATTATTTTGGATGATTTCTCGAAAGATTTCAGCAAGTTCTCCTTCTCGTTTTTCGAGAGTTTTGTATTGCTTTCACTATGAGATTTAGTCTCACTTAGTTCATGAGCAAGTTGATGATTGCTCTCCATGAGTTTTTCATACTCGACTTTGCTGTTTTCATAATCAACAGACATATTTTCGTAATTTACTTTCAGCAAGTCGTTTTCTTCTTTCAGCTCTAGGTTAGAAATTTGGAGCTGTATGTTTTCATTTTTCAAAGTCTTATGTTCCTTTTGAATGTTCTTAAACTCATTCATCATGTTTTCAAAAGTATGAGATGCATTGGTAGGAATAGCTGAGGTTGAGCTTACCTCATCATCGCTATCTTCATCTTCCGGAATGTCCTTGGCCATAAAGCACATATAGGCTTTATCTTCGAAATCATCATCATATGAATCACTGTCAGTGACTTCCTGAAGACATTCTTCGGATTTTGATGGTGCGGGGGAGGCTTCTGATTCACCAATCAGGTCCTTGAGCTTGTTTTTCCAAGCACGTCTTCTTTCATCCTTTTCTTGTTGCTCGGCTTCCGGCAACCTTTGAACTTTGGGATTTGGACATTTATTTGCATAATGCCCTAGTTTCCTGCAATTATAACACAGGTTAGCATCACCAGAGGAAGTTTCAGTACTTACCTTGTGTACGGGCTTTGGCCAGTATGGAGTCTTTCCCGAGTGCTTGATAAACTTCTTGAACTTATGCATGAGGAGCGCCATTTCGTCTTGCGACAGGATGTCGTCGTAGATGTAAGCATTCTTATGAATGGGCTTTGATGAACTCGGCATGCTGTGTGTTTGGTTGGATACAGCGGCTAAAGCTGTAGTCCTGGCGGGAGATTCTTCAGATTTCTCTTTCCTGTCTATATCGTACTCAAATGCCTTGAGGTCAGAAAAGAGATCAAAAATAGATATTTCACTAAGATTGCATGACACACGCATAGCTGTGGTCTTAATGTCCCATCGGGCAGGGAGTGATCTGAATATTTTTAGGTTTTTCTCCTTTTGGGTATAAATCTTGCCTAATGCTTCAAGTTCACCAACCATGCCAGTGAATCTGAGGTCAAGTTCCTCAAGTGTTTCAGTTGGTTTCATTTCAAATTCAAACTGCTGAGTTAATTTTGAAATCTTGTTTTCTTTTGAGAGCCCAGTTCCCTCACAAATTAACTTGAGTTTATCCCAGATATCCTTGGCTGATTTACAGCTCTTTACCTTAGAGAACATGCCTTTGTCAAGAGTAACAAATAGCACATTCTTCGCGACATTGTCGAGGTTGGCGCGCTTTCTTTCGTCAGAAGTCCATTGTTCGCTCTTTATCGAGCATCTCTGCATGATCCTGGCCTTCAATCCTTAGGGCCGAATTTACCTTCATGATCTTTATGGGGCCATCCTGTATGACAAAAATCATCTCTTCGTGCATTGCTGCAAGATGAGCCTCCATTCTAATTATCCAATCATCAAATTCGTTTATAGAAAATATAGGAACTTTATTGATCAATGATGAATCCATATGAGAATAAGAAAGAAAAAGACTATTTTCAAAAAAAAAAAGTGATTTAAGGATCTGATTCAATCAAAAATACGACTGATTCTTTTTAGAATCAACCGCTCCGATACCACTTGTTGGCCACTAAGTATACAAGATACAGCTTGGAAAGTGTTTTAAACAACAAGCTGTACGGTTTTCAAATCTGAATGCGTAGCGGAAGTCTTGTTAAAGTGAGTTGCTGTAAATACACCAACTAGATATAAAGTGTATACTTAAAAATAATCACAAATAATAAAACAGTAAATGCAGAAGATAAATCACACAGTAATTAAGGTGGTTTGAGGTAAACCCCTCAACGTCTACTGGTCCTCCACACAGGAGTTAAAATGTTTATTATAAATACTACGTACACAACTACGTATTTATAATCAAACCTAATCAATATATCGTTCACACAGATTGATATAATGATCTTAGATTTCAACCATTCACACAGATTGGTTTAAGCTTTCACTTGACTGGCTTCTTCACACACAGTTCTGAAGCTTCGTCTCTTCAATGCAAGTCCGTCACACACAATTCAGGAATAGTGATGGGTTTTGTTCAAGGGTAGAACAATGTTTGAACAACAGCTTTGACTTTCCGAGCTTTTAGCCGATGATGTGTTGTTCACAGTTTGAGCACTTTTAAATCTCTTCTTTCAGAATAGCAGTATGCTTTTGGGAGATATGTTTGCTCAGATGTATATGATGATAATTTCGTTGTTGATAATTTCGTCAGTATAATGATCTTCAAAGACTGGGGATATATATAGCCTTCTTGAATATATCCATTGAGATAGATCCATTGAGCAGAAGTCCGTTCCAACGGGATGATGTGTTTGAATAAAACACGATCCAGATTTTGCGCTAGATTGAAGATCTCTGACGGCTTAATATTTAAATACTTTATCCTTCAGTCTTTAAATATATCTTCTTAAACTAGACATTGACTTTAGCGAATAGCAAAGATTCTTTCTTGTCCTGTTTGGATACTGTATGGAATGATAATTGTATTGTCGTTTCGAAACAGCTTCCATATTTAGTCTTATGAGACTCCTTTGCTGTATGATTGATTCACTGTATGCTGGAACTACGAGAAGTCTTCGATACAGGTTGACACCTTTGATCAACTTTTCGATACAGCTGCTTGTTGTATGCTGGATTGGCACATTGTCAAAACATTCTGTCAAAACTTTCGATACAGGGATTTGTTATCCCAACAATTTCGATACATGGATTGTTGTTTCGCATAACCAACGAGGATCATATGACTTCCCAAATGAGCATTGATAGTTCGGTAATGAAAGATCGACACGACCACAATGTCATATCCCCGTCAGACAATGGTTCACAGAATGCTCAACAATGCATATAATATTAGCAGATAAACCTCCAAGGCCACAGCCAAGGGTCATGGAAGCATCTACACAGGAATACTCCGGACCGTGGGTGCCATATTCTGGTCTTATCCCTCAACATATTACATGCAATCACAAAATACCCCAAGGTCGCAACCAAGGGTCACGGAAGCATCTACACAGGAATACTCCGGAACGTGGGTGCCATTTAGGTCTTATCCCTCAACACATCAGCCCAACAAATTACAGTTCAAAGAAAGAGCACATCACAAAATATACCAAACGATGGTGCACACTCGTCACATGAAGCATCAACACACATATGTACAACAATGCAACAGGATAATTATCATAATTCAGAAATACTAAATTACCTCAATGCCGGAGACACTAACCTTCCACGGCCAACATCCCTGAACGAATACACAGTTACACGAATAGTACGGAATGAAGTACAGTTCATCACTATCAACAATCCACCACCTCGGGATCGATGTGGGCACGGTAAACTGTCCTCGATATCCAATCATTTCATGGAATAGGCCAAAGATAATTCACATCTCTATTTCCACTGGGTATCTTTAAATTATATACGTTACGATTTATCCCAGTTCAAGCATACTATGCATACCATCATCCCGACAATTCATATTCATAACATCATTGCTATATGAATAATTAATGAAGTGAAATCAAAATCATTTATTAAACATTATGAATGGAGCAAGCATAACTTGCCTTGATACCGATACGACGAAGTCGTTGCCAATCCCATTGTCTTCATCTACAAGCTCCTCAGCCCCGACCAAGGCGATCTATGCATCTTCCAATCTCAATCGCAGCACAATGGTTAATATCAACGGTCACTTATCACAACCTTATACAATAATCAATTAACAATACGTTCCATAATAATCAACAACCGATATAACCAACCAATCAAACTCAACAGTTCAGCGATATCTCGATCATATACGAACCCAAACCTTTTCAACTCAAACTATATGAATACAAGCCAAAATTTGATAATCAATCAATTCTAACAAATGTCTCAACATTCTTGATTCCGACTTCAATCTTAATTACGGTTTTAACAAGGTTCCTTCTTGTTCATATCCGTAAATTCATAGAAAACCAATGACCGTTTATTATCACGAACAATCATATATCAAAATTAACCATAATCCTTCCAATTTCCATAAAATCACGATATATACAACTCAAGAGTTCTTCCAGAACATGAATTAATCCATAATCATGTTTATAGACAACAAAACGACGTAATCCGATGTGTTCTAACATCTAAACCATCATCTAATTCATAATCCAAGGCATATATCATTTTTTTCTTCAATATACGATTCATATAACCCCAAGAATCAGAACAACAATACCATAACCATCATCATACGAAGAAGAACATCAAAAACAATATCAAAATCCGAATCAAAGAGAGGAGTTTTTCAGCACACCTCTTGAAGAAGAACCAAAAGGATCAAACACTTCCAAAAACATCAAGAACTCCAAGCTTCAAGCTTCTAATCAAATCATCAAGGTCTCAACCAAGGTAGAAGGGTCTGGAGTAGGATTGAAAGTGAAGAGGGACAAAGCTGGGGTGGAAAAATATGTTTCTTCTCGTGAAGAAACGAAAGACCAATCCTTAATATATAATCTGCACATCTCGTTACGTACGTTAAGACCCAACATTAACGTACGTAAGACCCTTTAACGTACGCTACATGTCCTGCATAACATACGTAATCGTCATCCAGGGTTCACTGTCTTATTTCGTGGCATGCATTACGTACGTAATTTCCTTTTCGTAGCGTACATAATGTAGCTGTTGACTTGCTACAATGCTATACTTGTTTACGTACGTAATGGGCTATCATTAACGTACGTAAAACTCGATGTTGACTAGCTTGTCCACATCCGCGCCGAAAGCTGCCGACACCGAGCCCACCTGCCGACCACATCTCAGACCTGTTTGATTCTCTTCATAACGTACGTTATGTACTCAACCTAACGTACGTTAAGCTCGCTTCGTTACCTACGTAAGATCCGCTGCTTAGCGTACGCTACCTTTGCACCTTTACGTATGTAAGCTCCTATGCTTAACGTACATAATGGATTTTATACTTAGCCATTTGCTCCTGTCTGTCGTCTAAATATACCGAACACGTACACGAGACATACTAAATACATATACTCATTCCGATAACATTCCCATACGATACACCTGATGCACGATATCCTCAATTGCAATGGCAGACCAAGTACGACAATTATACAAATACTCATACAGTATATCCGACATCGAAATACATATCAAGCTTGTAATATCCTAGAATTAAAATAACCTCGATAGATATACTGGTACTACTGTCACAGTTCCAAAAATTATTCATCCATACTGCATCGGTCCCACTCTGTATAGTACAACTCAGATAAAATAATGCGGAAAATTCGTAGCGAAATTCTAGGATATTACATATCTTCCCACTTAAATAAGTTTTGTCCTCGAAACTTAACACCTGTCATAATCAAAATCTCAATCCCGAAATATCTTAAAATCATGCCACCATTCTCAAATAATCATCATCAAAACCGAATAACTGAAAGAACATACTTATAGGTCCGTGAAGTCGATGATCTCCCGTGATACTAGCATACGACTCCTACACAAAGCCTCAACACAATAACAACATACACGAATATCTTAATTATGGCAATTCGAGAATATCTCAAAAATTTTAGAACCTTCAAAAATCAGTTTGACTCGAAAGTCAAGAAAATTATTTTCTACGCCGTGCTACTACCGTACTAGTAGAGCCACAAAACACACATGCTCGGGTTTTACGAAACCCAAGCTCCGATACCATTTTCTATAACACCTCCCAAAACAACTGGGAATATTACAGCGTCGAGGGCCCCGCGCCGGAAACCACAAGGCTAAAAATCATTTTCGCAAATGTTTCAAACACGCCAAAGAGGCGAAGACGGTGATATTTTAAATACTCAAATATTTTTCAAAACATAGTTTCCAGATATCGCCATAAAAACCATTTAAAATACAAGGCAAGGATACCAAAAGGTCATTTTGAAAGTACACACGAGCTAGTAAAATACCGAAAACTGTTAAAAGATACACATGCAGCGGAAATGAACACAGTAAGAAATACATTTGCAGTGGAATCATAATAATCAGAAAAGAATACTCGAATCCCAACAACCGTGCCATAACCAGTATCACCCGGTAAACTCACCCCTTCACGACCGCTACAAGCTCGATATCCCAAGAACTTAAAAAGAATGCCCATGATGGGATCAGCTATAATATTCAACAATAATAACGATCACATCGACATCAACAATTACATATCAATGAAACCCAGAGTAAGAATAATTCCAATATAATCTTACCGTAGTAATCTTACCAATGGTGATAATTCATATAAAATCAACCCTTACCTCAATCCACACTTCGCGTCCTCAAGCGACAATGAATTCTAAAATAACCATTTGTACTGTAATCAATCAATGCCAAGATTCTCAAAACATAATTATATCTCCAATATGGAATAATCAGTCCATGTCCAATTCCGTCCACTGGGTCGCACAATCGTATCCCGATTTTGATAAAACCGACAATACATGATACCTCTGTGGACCAACTGTCCCGAAACAATAACAAGTCCCGGATATCGATAAAAGTATGAATGCTCACACAACAATAATAATAAACAACCAATGCATCAAATGGTAATATCATTGACATGATAACTCCACACAAGATCAACAAAGGACCAACCACGAACGAGAACACCATCGAGGTGATAAACTCCAACAAGGTCAAATAAAGGATCAACACGACCGAGAATACCAAGGATATAGTAAACTTCAAACAAGATCAACTCCAAACAAGATCAATAAAGGATCAATGATGGCTAAGAATTCCAACGATATGGTAAACACCAAACAAGATCAATAAAGTTCTATAACAACGAGAATACCAACGATATGGTAAACTCCAACAAGATCAATAAGGATAAATAACGAACGAGATTACCAACGATATGGTGAAATCCAACGAGATCAATAAAGGATCAACCGCGAACAAGAATACCAACGATATGGTAAACACCAAACAAGATCCATAAATTTCGATAACAACGAGAGTACCAACGGTATGGTAAACTCCAGTAAGATCAATAAGGATAAAACGAACGAAATTACCAACGATATGGTGAACTCCAACGAGATCAACAAAGGATCAATCGCGAACAAGAATACCTACGATATGGTAAACACCAAACAAGATCCATAAAGGACCACAGGGACAGATACACGAGAGAATAAAATCGTCAAGCATATACGAATCACATATATGGGATCTCAAAGATAAACCCGACTGTCCAACACATCCGACCATACATGGACTATGAACGATCAATCAACATGACTCAATATGGATGACACGATATGCCCGATCCGGAAATGTGTCCATGCACAAGCCACCTACGAGTATCGATCGAATACACGTCTGGTATCGTGCCTAATCAGCCTCAATGAAATGATTTTGGAACCGTCGTTCCTCGTGAGTTACATGATGAGTTGATAAATACAAGTCTCGACATGAACGATATATTATGAGTGAATTACATGTATGAATGAACAACAACATAAGGAATTTAATATCCTTTTAACCGAGTAAGAATTTACTTACCTTAACACTGGTGATGATACGTCCTCTCTCGAACAACGTCCTAAGGAACTACCGGTCATTCGAACAACCTTGAATAACACAATCATCAACAACTCGCTTAATATACGAATCAATAGAGATCATAACCAACTCAAGATGTCGATACAGCAATATCCAAACTCATTGGGGCATTCTAACGACTACGTAGTGAATATGTTATCCCTAAGGTTACAACCAACCCCTAAATATCGACATTAAACCTTCAAGGAATGATTCAACCCAATAACACTCCATTAATGTCATCAATAATCCAAAAGGAAACCAATATTCAAAATTACAACGACATCAATCGGAAAATCCCCAAATTAACCGAAGTCAACCCAAGGGTTCTTGAAACAATTCTCCAAATAGCCATTAAATCCGAAATATACACCGAGTAACCCGTAGGAATACGTGTATTTAAGGTAGATAATCCATATCTAAAGCATTCCAACATAATATCGAGCTCACATGAATAGATCGAAAATAAAACACTTGAACCCCGAATTTCTAGATTCAAAAGGTGATTACCTTGATTATGATGTTTGAAGATGATGAAATGATGATTACTCCGGATTATATGCTTGGAAATGTTGATAGCTGATTTCACCTCGAAGAACACTCCTCAAGAAACTCTAAATCGCCCAAAACCGATGAAGGAATGAAAAGAAATGACAAATGACGAATCTGGACTACACTGTCCAATTTATAACAATCCCAGATTAGCGCGGGCTAGATCCTGTTCTTAGCATGCGGTAACGGGTATACTGGGTAGTCCAGTACCCTCTGTCCTTATCGGCAGCATGCGCTACGTACCTTTTGTAGCGTGCGCTACTGTCATATACTTAGCGTGCGTTAACTCAAAATGTTAGCGTGCGCTAACTGAATATTTGATGCCCAGTAACTGAAGTCCAGACCTTCTGTCCTCTGACCTGCTTGCGATAGCGTGCGCTACAACCAAGATTCAGCGTGCGCTACTGACACCAATTAGCGTACGCTAATATTCACACATAGCGTGCGCTATGCATTATTCCAATTCAGTCCAGTAGTCACTGGACTCTGCCTGATACGACCTTAGCGCGCGCTATACCGACTGCATAGCGTGCGCTACTCCAAACAACTAGCGCGCGCTACTTACCAATTGTAGCGTGTGCTACTATGACCCAGTTGCAGTCCAGTACCTTATGTACTATCTGCCTGAACAGCATTAGCGTGCGCTAATGTTGAGAGGTAGCGCGCGCTACCCGAACTCAATTAGCGTGCGCTAAAGAGAGTACGTAGCGTGCGCTACTCCTCACACACAGCCCACTATGAAGATAACAATGATGATAAATACGGCACGATTCTCCAACTAGATTGATGATGAATGACGATTGATACACGATACAATTACTCTGAACGGTGAATACCATGAATGAATAGGAATGATGAATGATCATTAATGAGTGAAAATTACTGAGTGACAATTACATAACGATAATTACTGAATGATAATGACTGAATTACAACCGGGTATTACAATCGGCCAGTCCTTGCCCCCAACGAGTCACTGCCGACCGCAATCGGCCATCCCTGCGAGTCACTGCCGACCATGCTCGGCCACAACAGGTCCTCTCGGCCACGACTCAGCCAGCCGCCCCGTAACGTACGTAACACTTGATCCGTTGCGTACGTAATACGTACGTTGACTTGCTACAGTATTATACTAGTATTACGTACGTAATACACCCTGTATAGTGTACGTAAATCCACCCGTTGACTCACCTGTTCACATCTGCGCCGAAAGCCGCCGACCACGGGCCCCACTATCCGATCACAAGTCTGATTCCTCTTGTTACGTACGTAATGCCTTATGCATAACGTACGTAAATCGTATAATTTAGCGTACGTAAGTCCTTAAACTTAGCGTACGTTAAGGGCTCTATATTTAGCCAAAATCCAACTGTTCCTGTCCGATGTCTCGACATACATAATACAAACATACGGTATACTGAATACATATATACTCATCCCAAAAAATATTCTCATACGATATACCTGATATCCAAATCAGTTCAACCTGATACAATAAATCCTCAATATAACTGTCAATCAAAATGTCAATTACACAAGTATAACTGTCTCGGTCCTCAATTTATTTTATCTATACTGTATAGATACCAAACTATACAGTATATCTCAGATAAAATAATGCAAAAAATTTATACTGAAAATCCGGGTATTACAAAAATGGGATTCAAAAATGGGCCGTAAAAAATAGGTGAAAAAAAGTGGCCGTAAAAAGCTCGCTGTCGTCGGAGAAGATGACCTAAGAAGATGAATGCCAACCGGAGACACGTGGACCAATCAGAAGGTGACATGTGTTACTTAACGGACAGGTCAGCAAGTCCATTAACTTTAACTGATGAAAATTCACGGATACCCTAACTTGGTTGGATGGAAACAAGTTCATACCATTAAATGATAAAAAAAGTTTGTTACCATAAGTGCATAATTTGGAAAAGTTCATACCGCTAATTAGTAATTTTATCGAAGAAGTTGGGGAAGTAATGAATGGAGGGAAGTGAAGGGAGGTAGGAAGTCGGGAGATGGAAGCACTATCAAGATCGAAAATAAGAAACACGCGTCATTTTAAATTATTTTTTATATTTTTTTCATTTTTTTCTGTTTTTAAATTTTCCTTTACCCCTTAGTTTTGGGCCCACATGCACCAAATGGAATTTCCCAACTCTTTTTCTTTTCTCGTATTTCTGTACTTTTCTGACTTTTTATACGAATTTCGGATGAAGAATGTCTTTGTTATTGCCTAACGTTTTTAATTTTAACTATATTTATTTCTCCGTGTTAATTTATTTTTTTGTTAATTAAAATATTAATTTTAATAAATATAAAACTCAAAATTTGTGAAATTATATGTAAGTGAATATATGAAATATTGAGCTAATGGATTGTGAGATCCATAATGATGTAAGAAAAAACTAAGGTTGAGGAAGTAATGTTGTGGGTAAAAGTAGGAGGAAGTGAAAATGGTGATGTGTCTATGATGATGTTAGCTAAAACTGAAAATGAGGAAGTAACTATTGGAGATGCTCATAGATTTTGATAAGTGCAGCAAAACTATAGCAACATCCTATAGTCCACTTTATATAGCTCATTCCGATAGCGACCGATCACAAAACTTATTGAAGGGAATTCAGTGTACAGCAAAGTATCGAGTTGGCTACAACATTATTGCTGTATGCACTTACCTAAAAATAAATGAAGTGTAAAACCCAACAACATAAGTACTTAGACTTCAAACCATTGTGAGTAAAGTAATTTTATATCCACAAATATTCCTGGTTTTGAAGAGTATGCAATGCTGATAGAGACAACATTTAATTCAGTCGAAAACTGCGGCATGCAGTGCATTTATTGAAGGCTAGAAAATGTTTGAAGCATTTAATATTGACATGGATTACTTTAATTCAAAAACGTCCAATCTGAAGCATCCATATCTCATCAACCGATCAATGGCTATATTTATAATAGATCTAGTTTCAAGGTTGTAAATTGTCTAACCAGGAAACTATCTCTCTTCGTCCTACAAAAAATTTATATAATAAAGAGATTGACAAAGTCCTTAACAAAATGAACAACACACTCCAACCAAGAGTTCTAAAGACTACAATTATTGTTCGATATTTACTCTATCCTTATCTACGTTGAGAATTAGCCCTGTGTGGACTAGCAAGCAAGCTCATTTTGGCCTGTGAGGGATGAAAAAATCTAAGACGAACCGACCTTCCAATCTAGCTAGCCAGAGTTTAGAAAACCTACAATCAATTTGTTTGAATGGCCCAAGCTGAAGTCAAATGTATCAATATGTGTGAATGATACAGCTTGAAGTATTTAGTTAAAGTCAATACAATTGTGTAAACCTTTGATTTTAATAAACGACATTCATGTGTGGAGACCATGTGTACATAGAGGATATTATGTCGAACCATGTTAGATACTGTGTCATTTACTTGCTTATTTATCTCAGCATACTGCCTGTGATTTATTGTATACTTACTCTGGAAATCCTGTAAGCAACAAACATACATGAGCATATCTAGTTGTTGTGACTACAACACGTATTTGTAAAAGACTTCTGCAGTGTAATTCTTTTATAAAAATACTGCTTATTTAACTCCCAAGCTTTTATTTAAGTATATTGTGACCAACACATAATATTGGAGCGGTTGGTTCTACCAAGAATCAATAGATTTGATTTTTAACATGACTAGACCTCATAATCATATTTTCAAAACTGCATATTTTCGTTTCTCAAAATCATCTCTTATCTCTCAGCATGGAATGATAAATAAAGTTTCTATATTTTCTATTAGCGAAGTTGATGATTAATCAGGATAGAATCCCATCTTCCATCCATATGCGGGAAATGATCTTCTTGATTTATGCAGGATTTCTCAATATGTTGAAGTTCAATGCAGCTCCAAGGATGGAAGGTCAACTTTACGTAGATATGCTGGAAAAAATGCTAGATCAGTGGACAATTGATGACAGGAAGAGAGCAAACCTAGATAATATCATGGAGAATGCGCCCACGAATGCGTTGTTTGCCACTCTCGATAAGTCACATTCTCTAAGGTAAAAATCTGAAAGACAGCAGACAATTGAGGAAATTAGGGATAAATTCAAGCTGGTTTGTGATGGCAGTGAGTTTTCCAAAGAAAAATAAAATCTCAAAATGACTCAAGAATTTGAGTCCTTTGAAATAAAGTCTATAGAAACCCTAGAGGATCTTGACCTCAGATTCGCTGGTATTGTCGGTGAACTTAAAGATTTGGGCAAAGAGTGCTCCAAAAGTGTTAGAACATTTTATTACACATAAATATATTAAAGGATTTTGATAATGTGATGATGATCAATGAAAAACAACAATTAGACAGCAAGAGTCGAAGACTCAAGAGTCGGGCAAAAATTTAAAGAAAAGCATAAGGAAAGAAAAGAAAAAGGAAAGAAAAGAAAAGGAAAAGAAAAATTTTAATCATGAATACAGGAAATGATTAAGTCAAAAGAGGAATAAAAGTGGTAAAGTAAAAGTCGATGGAATGATTATTCCAAGCAGATACTTTTGACCGTGATAATAAACTCTACGGTGGATACGCAACGAACCAAAAGTAATCAAAGAGATAGACAGATAAGCAAAGCTAACATACGTTATCAACATATTAATGTTGGCAAAAGATTAAGATAGAAGAAACTGGTTGATGTCATTCGTGCATGGCAACGCAAACAATGAAAGAAGCTAACATACGCAACATGACAAAGTTAATGTACGTAATAGTTTGATATTAACGTATGCTATGAAGTTTGAAATACAATTTTAAATATCAGCCCGTTGGATAAATCTAGAAGGTCAACTCATACAATGTTTATATGCTCGTTGTACTTAACATATGCAACGTGAAGATTTCACATACGCAATGGAAAGAAATATAGCTAATAGAGTACACTGTACAGATGATAACATACATAACCTTGAAAGGTTAATGTACACAATAAGCTTAACATACGCTATAGATGTAATATAGCGCACGCTAAGGAGAAGCTGGCAGCAACAGCTAGATGAGGCTTTAGAACCTATAAATACCGCTTCAATTGTTATTCAACACACAACAACTTCAAGCAACTTATATATTCATATGAGATACTTGTATATATATTGTTATTGTAATCGAGCTTAATTGATAAGAGTTAGAGTATTTGATTCACTCAACCATACACGAGAGAAAAGAAAGGAGTACATTTAATTCAGTTTTATTAGGATCGTGGATCCGGCATTGTTAGAATCTGTTGGGAAAATCAATGTTGTTTTTATAATTACCACATAGAAAGCTTCATACAACAAGTGGTTCCAAATATCAAGCCATCATACAGCAAATAACTATTACGAAGCTGTTCATATTGCTGTACAATTTATCCTGCATCCTGTGTTGCCTCATCATACAACAAAAGGATAATTGCCTATCATACGGCAAGAAGCTCAAAGTGATATGACACCAAGTATGGAAGCTGTCCTAAATCATTCATACAGCATCGTTGCATACAACGTTAGCCAATCAACTTATTGGATACAGCGATCCAGCTGTAACGTGTGAAGATATTCAAACACTTATCCAACAGGACTAAAGACCGTTGAAACGGAATCTGCTTTATTCACTAAAGTTAAAGACCTGTTTGGAAAGAAGTATTTAAATACTGAAGGGATAAAGTGTTGGGTTTCAGTCTAGCATCCTGCCTACATGGGCTTAAAAATGCACGAGGCGTGGCTTGCGATTCGACCTGTGAGATCTGCACTAGAAAGTGGTTAAATGAATTGATTTGGACTACTCATACCAACAAGATGCATCTTCTTTTCTGGTATCCATCTCATAGAAACTCCAAAGTTAAGCGTGCTTGGCCGGGAGTAGTTATGGGATGGGTGACCCCCTGGGAAGTTTCCTAGGTGCGCGTGAGTGAGGACAAAGCGCGCTAGAAAAGACTCGTGTTGGTACAGTGATGATAGTCTTCATCATTCTTGGGGACCAACAACTGGTATCGGAGGAGGTCACGGGTGTGGATTCCCTCGGAGTATCCTAAAATAGAGGCTGCCAGAGTGTTGGAACTAAGAGGCGGGCATGCAACATATGTTGCCACTTGGCCGGAACTGAGATGCTGGTGCAGTGGAGGTTGTCAGGTGCTGGAGGGCTATGTGATCAAATCTAGTATGCTGGAACTGAGATACTGGCGCAGCGGAAGTAAACAGAGGTGGAATAGATGCTGATGTCAAGTGTTGGAGGACTGTGTGAATGAATCCAGCCGCTAGAGGGCTGTGTGATCAAATCTAGTTCTGGAGGTTTCCAGACTATGGGGCTGAGATGTTAGCAGGTACTGGGAGGGGAGGGGGATTGTTGGGTTTCAGTCCAGCATCCTGCCGGCATGGGCTTAAAAATGCGCGAGGCGTGGCTTGCGATTCTGTAACAGCCCGAAAACGGTGGCTATTACAGTGCCGTGGACCCCTATCGGGACCCACCAGGCGATATCACGATATACACTTACAACCTGACAACGTGGCACCGTACCACAATATTTATCAAAACCCCGATGTGGAGTATAAGTTATATATGTCTTTAATACGAGCAAACGTACACAGGATCCAAATTCGGTACAGACCATATGACGATGGGCAATACCTAACAGATTATAGTATATTCATCCGACACAAAATAAAATGAAAATCACAATAAAACATAACCGAACATCAAAAGACTCGGGGCCCCCGAAATAGCATACTTCAAAACCCTCCGTCGCCATTGTGCTCCTCCTGTGCCTTGCCCTTTCCTCACCCTGAAATACAAGTATTTCGCCCCAAACCACAGGGTCTGCTATACATGATAATAATTCTCATGACATTATACAATTCATATATATACGGATCTCGAAGAAAACAATCGACTACGGAATATACCCCGCAGGCGTATAAACAGTCAGTCCCAACTGTCGAACATAACCAAATATACGAATGACCATATAATATGGCTCAAGACGGACGTCACAGTACGCCCGATCCGGATATGTGTCCGTGCACATGTCCACCCCGTATACGGAATACAGGATATACTTGGAACGATGTACCTAATTAGCCTCACGAACTACGTCTCGTGTGCACGATCTAAATGCGGAAAACATCCACGCATGATCATCAAGTGCCCGGCTAAAAATCCTACACATAACCAATCGGCACGCAGATATGACTCCAGAGATGTCACGATACAACATGACAACGAAACTCAACGAATTACACCTTCATCAAGGAATCGAACGACTCACCGAAGTGTCAACAAAGCTCAAAAGGACCAACGGTAACAAGGACGGTAATTTCGGGTATATCATCCCTAACACCATGACAATACAATCAAGTGTATCACCATATCACGAATCATAGATTATCAGAACATTTCATACACACGAAACGCATAATAATCACAAGAATTCAACCATCATTATAACCAAGCAAGATAACTTGCCTCAATTCCGTAGATGAATAATCCTTCTTTGAATGGTCAAACGAACGGTATCCTCGTCTAACAATACTCACGTGAGCAAGCAACCTTGAATGAAATGTAATTCATTCAACAACACATTCGTACGATAACGGTATCATTACATAAACAATATTCGCAAATTTATTTGAATAAACTAGTTATCCTATTAATCACTTTAACGTTCCAATTATAAATCATCATATGTTTATCATGTTCATTCACATATTCTAACATTAATGTCAAATACTTGAAGTTCAGTTTATTACCAAAGTAACATTGTGAAAACATCTTTTCAAATCATCGGCACTTCCGATTACGATATAAGTTTGTGTTAATTACGTTCTTCATTATTTTACCAATAATTACATTAAAACTGATTCCTATATGAAAGCATAAGTTCAAGTTTTTAGTGAACTAAGAACATCATCTTAATATACGTCTCTTAACATACATGGATTAATGAAATGGAATTCGGCTACTCGTCTACCGCATTTGTATCACCATATTCACTACAATCCTCTTAAGAAAATTATTAACATATTAATGTAGCGATTAACACCCTTTTAAGCTATCAACGAACTCGATTAACTTGATCATATGAAGATTACAACTTCCTTCTATCAAAATCCATTGTTTTACTTTTGAAGAATTTATTAAAATCCTAGTTATATAATTGGATATTCGGAATTCTAAAAGTAACTTCATACCATCTTGTGAAGATCATCTTCAAAGGGTTAACATAATTCTTCCAACAATTTATTACAAAGGTGTTGGTTTTAGAGGCCAAAATCATGGTTCCATATTACCTTCAAGAATAAATTGAATGTTCAAGACAAGTTTAATATCTCCCACCTCTAGTAATTATGGATTTCATCCTTAACATGTTCCTAGTGTTGAGACTATAATCAACTTCCGATTATCATGTTATACATCAGGTTTTATATATAGCATTATCAACACAATCATATTATGAAGTTATGTACATCAAGAAGTAATACTAATACCCTTAATGTTAATCTTCACTTAGTTTGAGCATGATTCAATTAACTTATCATGTTTACACTAGCTTAAACTAACATTATGTGAAGTGTTTATATACTAACATCATCATAAGTATAGATTTAATATGAGTTAAGGAAAGACCAACCTCAAAATGAAGAACAACACCAACACTTCAAGGGATACACTTCAATCTCCAAATATCTAAGTCACAACCCAAGTGCTGAAGCTCCAACACAAGTTAGAAGGGCTAGAAACGGAGTTGGCAGGTAAGGGAATCGTTTTTCTCAGTTGGGAGGTTGAATGGGTCGAGCAGGAAATGAATGGCAAGTCATATTTTTATAACATGAACTCGGCGTTACGTACGTTAAAGAAAGGTGTTAACGTACGTTACAGTCCTTACGTACGTAATCTCATGATCATTACGTACGTAACCAATTTCATCAGATCTTTCTGACTCAAAACACGCAAATCGTTACGTACGTAAATATATAGCTATTACGTACGTAATAGCCGTTGACTTGGCTGTCGCGATCGACTCCCGACCACCTACCCCCGCTCGGTGCCACCCGCCGAAAGGCGAGCTGTTGGTGGATCTCTCGCATTACGTACGTTAACATATGAATGTTACGTACGTAAGGCTACGTACATAGCGTACGTTAAGAAGGTAGGTTAACGTATGTTAAGTGCTATAACAAGCATAAATGGAATCCTCCCAATATCACCCAACAATTAATATAGTATGAATGACCATGATTCCAGCTTAACATAATTCGTCGATATATTTGCTATAACAATACAGATATGGTGCGAAGATACTTGGTTTAAATTAGAAAATACAATAGTAAAGGCGAGGGTATTACAAATTCGACCTGTGAGATCTGCACTAGAAAGTGGTTAAATGAATTGATTTGGACTACTCATACCAACAAGATGCATCTTCTTTTCTGGTATCCATCTCATATAAACTCCAAAGTTAAGCGTGCTTGGCCGAGAGTAGTTATGGGATGGGTGACAAGATGCTGGACAACATCCCTTCAGTATTTAAAGTATCCCCCAAAAAGGGTGGACACCAGAATTGCTAGTACAAATACATTAAAAATGAACTATGTTTCTCATTACTCGACTAATATACAAAAATACAGTCTGCAAAACAATTCACATATTCTGGAGTATCAATACAGCAAAATATACTTAAAACATTCATCATGCATTTCAAAGATAATTCAATGATTAACTGCCATTCGCACACAACCACGAATTTCTTAGAGGCCCTATTGGATCATCTCTAGGTGGTTAACCCCAATTATTCATGATCCTCACATGCGGTCATGAAACCTTCAAAGGCCCCATGGGTCCACCCCTAGGTCAATATACTCCAACGCACGCATATATATGGAACAGTCACAATGTAAAGTTTTTGCCTTTGAGATAATTTGTGAGGGTGAATACAAGGTCAAGCTTAATTGGGGCCAATGACGTACTCCCAGTCCGACACAAATCATATAAGATATGATTAACATGTACACGAAGGTAATTCAAGTGGAATAATGCCTTAACCCCATCTACAATTCATATGAGCAATTAAAGAATAGAGGTCGAAATGCATATATCCCCTCGAAACCCGATCAAATCCAGATACACATCCATAAAATCAAAATAGAAACATTACAACATAATATACCCATCATAAAAATACAACTATAACAATCGGTACAAATCGAATTGGAGAAATCTAACAACCCCCAAGAAATTAACAATAGGTTCATAGGACAACATTACTCAATCTGCATGTATGGAGAAGATTATACGGTATTTACTCCATGCTAAGAACTCCAGAGTGATGTTATACGGTTATGAATCAAGTAATTACACACTCCAATGGCCAAAAATTGCACTGCCTGACTCCAAGAGAAGAAAAATGACACATCCCGCAACAAAAATTGTTCATATATATATATATATGGTGTGGTTCGGTGAGAATATATTTTAAGTTGAGAAATAAGAATGAACTTAGTCTGTATATCTTGATTAAATTGATGACCATTCTAACGAAAAATTATCATGAAATGCATTATTATAGACATTTCTATAAATATAATGCAGTGACATTTTGATGCATGAAATGAATATATTATAGGCATAAGATAATCTGGACTATAAATCGTGCATCAATGGTTCAGATTTATTCTACTCACTTGATCCATCTTATATATATATATATATATATATATATATATATATAGAGAGAGAGAGAGAGAGAGAGAGAGAGAGAGAGAGAGAGAGAGAAGAGATAGATGATGGATCAAACGAGAATGACATTTGTAAGAAATAGAATTATATCTGAATCATTGGTCTTTGTGTGATCTGTGGTCTAGATTAGCATATGGATAAAATATATGTATTTCATGCATTAAAATGCTAATGCATTATATGCACAAAAATATTGATGCAAATACATTACATGCATAAGTTTTCGTGAATCTGGGTCATCTATTTAATCAAGATCTATGGACTAAATTCATTCAAATTTCCTAACTTAAACACAATTCTCACCAGAACATCCCCTATTTAGATATATTTATAGTTCTAGTGGAATGAGAACTAGGAACCAGTCTAAGACAACAAATGAGGAAATAAGGAGATTTCAGATTTTGCCACATCATCACTGTAATTGGCATGTGAATGGTATAAATCAAGGAGAAGGATAATTTTCTTCCCACAAAAATAATTATCTCATCTAAAATACAATAACTTATTCATTTATAATTTATTTTAAATAAAGAAATTCAAATTAATCTTTCTTTCATGATTTATGGTTTAAGATGCATGTTGCATACCTGAAAATATAAAAAACAAAAAAATAGTGTATTATAATAATAATAAAAAGCTGTGTAAAAAATAAAAGTAGTGTACAATAAAAGTAAAAGATAAAAGTAGAAATAATTGTGACAACAATAATGAAAGCAATGTAACAATAAGCAACGTAACAAGAACAAAAGTATCGTCTGGACATATGAAACAATTTATTCTTATAAAAGCAACAGTGTAATACTTAAACATTTGATTCCATGCCAATTCAAAATAGTGTAAAATCATAAAAAGTATTATGCATAATATATGATAGCATTACACACGAAGCATAATAACATTGGAAATGGCTAAAAATAGTTTAGAAGTAAATAATAAGATTGTAACAGTGTTGGGAATATTCATCTTAGAGCATCCCTAGTGGGAGAAAAAAGAAAGAAGTTGGGCAAAAATACTAATTAGGGGTACGAACTTTCTCAAATTTTACACTTATGGTAACAAACTTTTTTTTGTATCATTTAGGGGTATGAACTTGTTTACGTCCAACCAAGTTAGGGTATCCGTGAAAATCCATTAGTTAAATCTAACAGACTTGCTGACCTATCTGTTAAGTGACACATGTCACCTTCTGATTGGTCCATGTGTCTTGGATTGGTTTATCCTTCTCTGGCCATCTTCTCTGGAATATCGAGACATGTTGTTTTATCTTTCTTCATGACCTGAATCCGTCACAACTTTATATATATATATATATATATATCACTAGAGGTACTTGACCGGGAAAACAGGGTAACAACTTGGCCGGGAAAAAAGGGTGGCCGGAAAAAATGGGATTAAAAAATGGGCCGTAAAAAATAGGTGAAAAAAAGTGGCCGTAAAAAGCTCGTTGTCTTCGGAGAAGATGACCTAAGAAGATAAATGCCAACTGGAGACACGTGGACCAATCAGAAGGTGACATGTGTTACTTAACGGACAGGTCAGCAAGTCCGTTAACTTTAACTGATGAAAATTCACGGATACCCTAACTTGGTTGGATGGAAACAAGTTCATACCCTTAAATGATAAAAAAAGTTTGTTACCATAAGTGCATAATTTGGAAAAGTTCATACCGCTAATTAGTAATTTTGTCGAAGAAGTTGGGGAAGTAATGAATGGAGGGAAGTGAAGGGAGGTAGGAAATCGGGAGATGAAAGCACTATCAAGATCGAAAATAAGAAACACGCGTCATTTTGAATTATTTTTTATATTTTTTTCATTTTTTCTGTTTTTAAATTTTCCTTTACCCCTTAGTTTTGGGCCCACATGCACCAAATGGAATTTCCCAACTCTTTTTCTTTTCTCATATTTTTGTACTTTTCTGATTTTTTATACGAATTCTGAATGAAGAATGAATTTGTTATTGCCTAACGTTTTTAATTTTAACTATATTTATTTCTCCGTGTTAATTTAATTAATTAAAATATTAATTTTAATAAATATAAAACTCAAAATTTGTGAAATTATATGTAAGTGAATATATGAAATATTGAGTTAATGGATTGTGATATCGATAATGATGTAAGAAAAAACTAAGGTTGAGGAAGTAATGTTGTGGGTAAAAGTAGGAGGAAGTGAAAATGGTGATGTGTCTATGATGATGTCAGCTAAAACTGAAAATGAGGAAGTAACTATTGGAGATGCTCTAATATTTTGATAAGTGCAGCAAAACTGTAGCAACATCCTATAGTCCACTTCATATAGCTCATTCCGATAGCGACCGATCACACAACTTATTGAAGGGAATTCAGTCTACAGCAAAGTATCGAGTTGGCTACAGCATTATTGCGCTGTATGCACTTACCTAAAAATAAATGAAGTGTAAAACCCAACAACATAAGTACTTAGACTTCAAACCATTGTGAGTAAAGTAATTTTATATCCACAAATATTCCTGGTTTTGAAGAGTATGCAATGCTGATAGAGACAACATTTAATTCAGTCGAAAACTGCGGCATGCAGTCCATTTATTGAAGGCTAGAAAATGTTTGAAGCATTTAATATTGACATGGATTACTTTAATTCAAAAACGTCCAATCTGAAGCATCCACATCTCATCAACCGATCAATGGCTATATTTATAACAGATATAGTTTCAAGGTTGTAAATTGTCTAACCAGGAAACTTGCTCAAACACTTGTCAACTTACGATTCCTAAAATCTAAAGAGAAAACTATCTCTCTTCGTCCTACAAAATATTTATATAGTAAAGAGATTGACAAAGTCCTTAACAAAATGAACAACACACTACAACCAAGAGTTCTAAAGACTACAATTGTTGTTCGATATTTACTCTATCCTTATCTACGTTGAGAATTAGCCCTGTGTGGACTAGCAAGCAAGCTCATTTTGGCCTGCGAGGGATGAAGAAATCTAAGAGGAACCGACCTTCCAATCTAGCTAGCCAGAGTTTAGACATCCTACAATCAATTTGTTTGAATGGCCCAAGCTGAAGTCAAATGTATCAATATGTGTGAATGATACATCTTGAAGTATTTAGTTAAAATCAATACAATTGTGTACACCTTTGATTTTAATAACGACATTCATGTGTGGAGACCATGTGTGCATAGAGGATATTATCTCGAACCATGTTAGATACTGTGTCATTTACTTGCTTATTTATCTCAGCATACTGCCTGTGATTTATTGTATACTTACTCTGGAAATCCTGTAAGCAACAAACATACATGAGCATATCTAGTTGTTGTGACTACAACAACGTATTTGTAAAAGACTTCTTCAATGTAATTCTTTTAAAAAAATACTACTTATTCAACCCCCAAGCTGTTATTTAAGTATACTATGACCAACACATAGTATCGGAGCGGTTGGTTCTACCAAGAATCAATAGATTTGATTTTTAACATGACTAGACCTCATAATCATATTTTCAAAACTGCATATTTTCGTTTCTCAAAATCATCTCTTATCTCTCAGCATGGTATGATAAATAAAGTTTCTATATTTTCTATTAGCGAAGTTGATGATTAATCAGGATAGAATCCCATCTTCCATCCATATGCGGAAAATGATCTTCTTTATTTAGGCAGGATTTCTCAATATGTTGAAGTTCAATGCAGCTCAAAGGATGGAAGGCCAACCTTACATAGATATGCTGGAAAAAATGCTAGATCAGTGGACAATTGATGACAGGAAGAGAGCAAACCTGGATAATATCATGGAGAATGCGCCCACGAATGCGCTGTTTGCCACTCTCGATAAGTCACATTCTCTAAGGTAAAAATCTGAAAGACAGTAGACAATTGAGGAAATTTGGAATAAACTCAAGCTGGTTTGTGATGGCAGTGAGATTTTCCGAAGAAAAATAAAATTTCAAACTGACTCAAGAACTTGAGTCCTTCGAAATAAAGTCTATAGAAACTCTAGAGGATCTTGACCTCAGATTCACTGGTATTGTCGGTGAACTTAAATATTTGGGCAAAGAGTGCTCCAAAAGTGTTAGAACATTTTATTACACATAAATATATTAAAGGATTTTGATAATGTGTTGATGATCAACCAAAAACAACAATTAGACATCAAGAGTCGAAGACTCAAGAGTCGGGCAAAAATTCAAAGAAAATCATAAGGAAAGAAAAGAAAAAGGAAAGAAAAGAAAAGGAAAAGAAAAAGTTTAATCATGAATACAGGAAATGATTAAATCAAAAGAGGAATAAAAGTGGGGGAAGGGTTGGTGGTCCAGTGGTAGGACGCCTACTCCCAAGACACTCCTTTGGGAGAGGTCTTGGGTTCTAACCCCACCAAGGAGGTGAAAGAGGAAGTTTTTCTCTTTATGATCCTCTAGCTCCCCGGGGCTAGCTCGAGCGACCGCTAATCAATGTTTAATCTCGCGTCAAGCGGCAGTGTGAGAGTATTTCCTTGCTGGGAACCCGGAGGTGCTGACCAATCAGTGGCTGTTCTCCCGAGAACTGTGCTGGGAACCTGAGGCGCTGTTAATCAGTTAAGGGCTTCTCCTTGTGTGCAGAAGTATACAGAAAAGGCATTGGGAACCCTGGAATTGCTCGAGCGACTCGCGATTTAATTCTCTCAATGGGTTAGGAGTGGGTTCATTGAGGGACTAGGATTAGTCCGGCTAAGCTGGGATCACCTAGTTATCAAAAAAAAGAGGAATAAAAGCGGTAAAGTAAAAGGCGATGGAATGATTATTCCAAGCAGATACTTTTGACCGTGATAATAAACTCTACGGTAGATACGCAACGAACCAGAAGTAATCAAAGAGATAGACAGATAAGCAAAGCTAACATACGTTATCAGCATATTAACGTAGGCAAAAAATTAAGATAGAAGAAACTGGTTGATGTCATTCAGGCATGGTAACGCACACAATGAAAGAAGCTAACATACGCAAAATGACAAAGTTAATGTACGTAATACTTTGGTATTAACGTATGCTATGAAGTTTGAAATACAATTTTAAATATCAGCCCATTAGATAAATCTAAAAGGTCAACTCATACAATGTTTATATGCTCGTTGTACTTAACGTACGCAACGTGAAGATTTCACATACGCAATGGAAAGAAATATAGCTAATAGACTGCACTGTACAGATGATAACATACATAACCTTGAAAGTTTAATGTACACAATAAGCTTAACATACGCTATAGATGTAATATAGTGCACGCTAAGGAGAAGCGGCAGCAACGGCTAGATGAGGCTTTAGAACCTATAAATACCGCTTCATTTGGTATTCAACACACAACAACTTCAAGCAACTTATATATTCATCTGAGATACTTGTATATATTATTGTTCTTGTAATCGAGCTTAATTGATAAGAGTTAGAGTATTTGATTCACTCAACCATACACGAGAGAAAAGAAAGGAGTAGATTTAATACAGTTTTATTAGGATCGTGGATCCGGCATTGTTAGAATCTGTTGGGAAAATCAATGTTGTTTTGGTAATTACCACATAGAAAGCTTCATACAGCAAATGGTTCCAAATAGCAAGCCATCATACAGCAAATAGCTGTTACGAAGCTGTTCATATTGCTGTACAATTTATCCTGCATCCTGTGTTGCCTCATCATACAGCAAAAGGATAATTGCCTATCATACGGCAAGAAGCTCAAAGTGATATGACACCAAGTAAGGAAGCTGTCCTAAATCATTCATACAGCATCATTCCATACAATGTTAGTCAATCAACTTATTGGATACAGCGATCCAGCTGTAACGTGTGAAGATATTCAAACACTTATCCAATAGGACTAAAGACCGTTGAAACGAAATCTGCTTTATTCACTAAAGTCAAAGACCTTTTTGGAAAGACGTATTTAAATACTGAAGGGATAAAGTGTTGGGTTTCAGTCCAGCATCTTACCATCAGTCAGGGATTTTCAATAAAGGATCAAAAACCGGATCTTGTCCATCAACACGTTGGAACAGAGGCTCAACGGATCTAATCTCAACGGATCTTTTCAGAAGGCTTTATATACCCTGGAGTTTGAATATCACAAAGGAAACAAGAATACATACAAGCTCACAAGCGATATTCAATCGATCAAAAGACTGAATATTTATTATCATCAGATCAAGCTTACAAGAGCAAAGTGTATTTCTTTCAAGTATCATTCACATCTAAGAAGAAAAAATATACTCAGTCACCAAGAACAGCCATCATCAGCTCAAGAACTTCATATTCAAGTTGTTGTTCTTACCTGGTTACCTTACTTTTACCTTTGAGTAAAAACCTAGTTCTGTATGAACTAAAGAAGTTATTCCGACCTGTGTGGGACGGATAAGATGAAGCTCTGGAACTGTGTGTGAAGAAGCAAGCCAAGAGTTAGCTTTGACCAATCTGTGTGACGGTTGAAAGCGATGATCCTTGTATGAATCTGTGTGAACGATACTGAGGATAGGTTTGATTATAGACACGTAGTTGTGTATGTAGTATTTATATTAAAACGTTTTACTCCTGTGTGGAGGACCAGTGGACTTAGAGGGGTTTACCTCGAACCACTTTAAATCTTGTGTTATTTACCTTCTGCAATTTATTATTTTCATTACTGTGAGTATACACTGCAAACTATCTTTAACAAGACTTCCTCTATGCAGTCTAATTTGTAAAACGCCCAGCTTGTTGCTTAAAAACTTTCCAAGATGTATTCTGTATACTTAGTGGCCAACAACTGGTATCGGAGCGGTTGATTCTAAAAAGAATCAGTCGTATTTTTAACCGAATCAGATCCTTAAAATCACTTTATTTTTGAAAACTTCGTTATCTTTCCTATTCTTAGACATGGATACCTCACTGATTAACAAGGTACCAATGTTTTCTATTAACGAATTTGATTACTGGAGAATTAGGATGGAAGCTCATCTTGCTGCCGTGCATCAAGAGATGATTTATGTCATCCAAGAAGGCCCCATAAAGATCATGAAGGTAAATCCGGCTGCTAGAATTGAAGGCCAGGCTCATGCCGAGATGCTAGAGAAAGAGCAGGAACAATGGACCATAGATGATCGAAAACGCGCCAACCTAGACAATGTTGCTAAGAACGCCCTATTTGTCACTCTTCACCAAGGCACGTTCTCGAAGGTAAAGAGCTGTAAGACAGCCAAAGAAATCTGGGAAAAACTCAAGATGATTTGCGAGGGTACTGAGCTCTCAAAAGAAAAGAAAATTTCAAAACTAACTTAGTAATTCGAATCCTTTGAAATGAAACCAACTGAAACTCTTGAGGAACTTGACCTCAGATTCACTGGCATTGTCGGTAAACTTGAAGCGTTGGGCAAAATTTACACACAAAAGGAGAAGAATTTAAAATAATTTCGATCTCTCCCTGCCCGATGGGACATTAAAACAACAACTATGCGTGTGTCATGTAATCTTAATGACATATCTACTTTTGACCTATTTTCTGACCTCAAAGCATTTGAGTATGATATAAACAGGAGAGAGAAAGCTGAAGAATCACCTGCAAGGACTACAGCGTTAGCCGCTGTATCCGACAGAAGGCATAGCATGCCCAGCTCATCAAAGCCTACCCACAAAAGTACTGACAGCGACGACGACATCCTGTCACAAGATGGAATGGCGCTCCTCATGCATAAGTTCAAGAAGTTCATCAAGGAGTCGGGAAAGACTCCATTCAGGCCCAAGCCTGTTCACAAGGTAAGTACTGAATCTTCCTCTGATGACGCTAACCTATGTTATAATTTCAGGAAACCGGGACATTATGGAAATAAATGTCCTCATCCTAAAGTTCAAAGGTTGCCGAAAGCCGAGCAACAGGAAAAAGATGAAAGAAGACGTGCTTGGAAAAATAAGCTCAAGGCCCTGATTGGCGAATCAGAAGCCTCCCCCGCACCAACAAAGTCCGAAGAATGTCTACAAGCAGTCATTGACAGTGACTCGTCAGATGATGAATTCGAAGATAAAGCATATATGTGCTTCATGGCCAAAGACATACCGGAAGATGAAGATAGCGATGATGAGGTAAGCTCAACCTCAATTACTCCTACTAATGCATCTCATACCTTTGAAAACATGATGAATGAATTCAAAAACATTCAAAAGGCCCATGAGACATTGAAAAGTGAAAACATACAACTCCAAATATCTAACCTAGAGCTGAGGGAAGAAAACGACGTGCTAAAAGTAAATTACGAAAATATGTCTGTTGATTGTGAAAACAGTAAAGTCGATCACGAAAAACTCATGGAGAGCAATCATCAACTTGCTCATGAACTAAATGAGGCTAAATCTCATAGTGAAAGCAAGACAAATGATTTTGTTCTGCTCCAAGACAAAATAAAACTCTTGAAAATGAGAAGGAGAACTTGAGACCATCTTGAAATCTTTCGAGAAATCATCTAAAAGGATGGAAGAAATTCTAAGCACCGGGCAACATGATCATGATAAAAGTGGCTTAGGATACAACTCATGTTCCAATAAAGGGAAAACTAGTACTGTGTTCGTCAGGGGTGTGGAACCCATTCCTGTATCGGAAGATATCCCGAGTCCTGTGAAGGCACATGTTGCACTGCGAACAGCAAAGGCTGCCATTCCGCCACCACAGCCATATTTCAGACATCGGAATCCTCAGCCATTCATACATGTAAGGCGCAACCAACAGCATGCTCCCCGAGCATATCAAAAGCGCCAGCAGCCGTTCAGAAAGAAGGTTGTACCCAAATATCAGAGGCCCGCACAGCAGTACTTCCAATAGTACAGCGCGCCTAGATATTGGATACAGGAGACTCGTTATCCATGGCGAAAGGAGATCGCCGCACAGTATCTGCAACATCTTTGGGAATCCAACTGGAGACCCAGAAGGCAAGCTGTCAGGCCTAAGAAAATGGCTCCACCTCCAAGACGGCATTCGTATTGGATTAATAATAATAACCCTGAATTTTTCATGCATAATGATTATCATGGTTACAGCGACTACGTACCTGCCTCACGTAGATACCGCAAGAATGTACCTAAAGTAACCTACAGTAAACCCATTGCTGTCAGGAAAATATGGTACTTCGACAGCGGATGTTCTCGGGCACCTTTGCCTACAGGACATCTTAGAGAAGGACATCTGGTACTTCGACAGCGAATGTTCTCGGACACATGACAGGAGACAAAAGCAAGCTGTCAGATTTCATATAAAGTCGCGGTCCAAAAGTGCGCTTCGGTGATAAATCAAAAGGAAGAACAAGAGGGGAGGGAACCCTGCTTGTGGGAAAATTCAAAGTCACCGATGTAGCTTATGTGGAAGGCCTACAGTACAATCTACTTAGTATTAACCAGTTCTGTGACAAACTGTTCTCGGTGAAATTTTATATAGATCACTCTAGAGTCAAGAACATCCTAACTAAAGAAGTTGTGCTCACATGAAGCAGATCCGGTAATATGTATATTGCTGACTGGATGCCTACGAGCTCCACAATTCCTTGTTTTGTTGCCAAAGGCACTGCAGATTTAAGCTGGTTATGGCACAAGAAGTTGTCTTACGTTAACTTCAAGATGATCAACAATCTCTCCAGACATGGAATGGTTAGAGTATTGCCCAATGTGTAATTCCTAAAAGACAGCATCTGTGGACCCTGTCAGAAAGGCAAGCAAATCAATACCACTTCGAAGAGCAAATCCTACATTTCCACTCACAGAGTTCTAGAAATGCTACACATGGATCTCTACGGTCCTGTAGACCCAGTAAGTTTGGAAGGTAAGAAATAATGTCTCGTTATTGTTGATGATTATTCCAGGTATGCTTGGACAATCTTCCTAAGCAAGAAGAAGGAAACAACATCAAAGCTGCCCGAGCACCTGAAAAAGCTTCAAAATGAAAAAGGGTTGGGTATCGCGTCCATTCGTTCCGACAGAGGTACTGAATTTACTAACCGCTTTATAGAGCAATACTTTTCGGAAAATAGGATACAACATGAATACTTAGTTGCCTGCACGCCTCAATAAAATGGCATTGCCGAGTGAAAGAACAGGACACTAAAAGAAGCAACAAGGACCATGATTGCCGCAAGTAAGTTGCCACAGCATTTCTGGGGCGAAGCCACCAATACAGCATGCTACAAACAAAATCGTTGTATCATCAACAAACACCACAAAAAAACAGCATACGAGGTATGGAACAACAAAACTCCATTAGTTTCGTACTTTCACATTTTTGGATGCAGATGTTATGTTTTGAACAATGGGAAGGATCAACTTAGAACCTTCGATGAGAAGTCGGATGAAGGAATATTTGTTTGATATTCCTCTGTCAGCAAAGCTTACAGGATATTTAATAAAAGGAAGCTGACAATTGAGAAATCAGTACATGTAGTGTTCGACGAACCTTATCATGATCCTACAGTAGTAGAGGACCTCACTCAGAATATCCAACAACTCACCATTGATAACCCTACAACTCCTATAGAGCCTGACGTTGACTTAGAAATCAAACCCGTATCTGTAAGAATAGAAGTAGATGAATCCTACGTTGTACAAGCTGAAGCTGAAACTACAACAACTCAAGATACAGTACTGTATGCCGAATTAGAACCCGAAAGAAGATGGCTGAGAGATCACCCTCAGGAGTTGATCATATGAAATATTGATGATAGTGTATCTACTCGTAGGAGAATACAGAGTACACAAGGAAATGTACTATGTGCGCAAGAAGAACCTGAGTCTGAGATATCTCGATTTCCTGTATGGAAGTCCCTATATAAACTTAGAAGACTTAACATGTGCACTATCGCTGTATTCTTAGCTCAATCTGAACCTGTTTCCACCAAAGAATCTCTAGACAATTCTCATTGGATTATATCTATGGAAGAAGATCTTAACGGTTTCGAAAGAAACAATGTATGGTATCTTGTACCCATACCAACGCATCAATCCATAATTGGAACAAAATAGGTATTTAGAAACAAGAGGGAAGGAAATGGACACATTATCATAAACAAATCCCATCTAGTTGCACAAGGCTATAGACAGGAAGAAGGCATAGACTACGATGAAACGTTTGCCTCTGTTGCCAGACTAGAAGCCATTAGGATATTTCTAGCCTTTGTCGCCCATAAGAGCTTTATTGTTTATCAAATGGACGTCAAGAGCGCATTCCTGAATGGAGAACTTGCCGAAGAAGTATATGTTAAACAACCACCAGGGTTTGTCAACACAAAAGGCGGAGACCTTGTATACAGGCTAAAGAAGGCACTGTATGGACTTAAGCAAGCACCTAGAGCATGGTATGAGACTTTGTCCCTGTATCTAACCAATAATGGATTCGAGAAAGGTGCTGTGGACAAGACCTTATTTAAAATATAGGAAGGTGATGACCTCCTGATGGTTCAAATATATGTAGACGATATTATATTTGGTTCAACAAACCTTGCTTTATGTCAAAGGTTCTCTCATCTCATGCAATGTAAATTTGAAATGAGTATGATGGGAGAACTTAGTTATTTCCTAGGATTGCAGGTAAAGCAGTTGCCTATAGGGATATTTATCAACCAGGAAAAATACAGCAAGGAGCTTCTCAACAAATTTGGGATGAATAACTCCAAATCATCACCAACCCCCATGAGCACTTCCGTACAAATTAGTGCTGACGAAGCTGGAAAGCCGCTTGATCAATCACTCTACAGGAAGCTAATTGTCTCACTCTTGTACCTAACGGCTAGCAGGCCCGATATCCAGTTTGCTGTAGGAGTGTGTGCGCGATATCAAGTAGCACCTAAAGAATCACACTCATAACAGCCAAACGAATCCTGAAATACGTCAAAGTAACAATCGATGTAGGACTGTGGTATCCTAAAGAAGGTGGATTTGATTTGGTTAGCTACAGTGACTCGGATCTCGGAGGCTGCAAGCTAGATAGGAAGAGTACAAGCGGCACTTGTCACTTTCTTGGACCTAGACTTGTATCTTGGTTCAGTAAGAAACAATTGGCAAAGTCGCTTCCCACAGTAGAATCAGAATATTATGTTGTTGGTAGTTGCTGTATGCAGATCCTTTGGATGCAACAACAGATATCAGATTATAGAATTGAAGCCAAAGAAACACCCATTATATGCGACAGTACGAGTGTAATTGCAATAACACACAACCTTGTATTGCATTCGCGTACTAAGCATATCCATATGAAGCATCAATTCATTAGGAATCATGTTGAGAACAAGGATGTTAGGCTGGAGAAAGTTCATACAAATATCCAGTTAGATGACATCTTTACCAAGCCTCTCGGCACAGCAAGATCTTGTATGCTTTGACAAGAATTGGGTTTGCTACAGCCTGACTCCCAGTAAGTTTTTAATGCTTTTACTCAACAATTGATGGGGAATGCTATAAGACCCACGAATACAGTATCCACCATTAATTATATGTACACTTAGACATTCCGAACAGCACTGTAGGAACAAAGAGACATATAATTATCCTACAGCTGACGTGTGAAATAATTAAGGGGGAATACAGTATGACCCATGAATACAGTAGTAATCCTTAAGTTGCTATATGACATTGAATCCCGTATGTACCTTTTAAGGGGGAACGTTGTATGTACGCGGATACAGCATATACTATGGAATTCAATTAATATTATATTATAATATTTTATTTATTTCAAAACATATTTGAGTCCACGTGCCCTGTTTTATATCAAACATCTTTTGCATTAAATGCTTTGCACGACATTTGGACTATTTTATCTCAAACATGACAATTTTTCAAATTATTTTATAATTTCGCACCGCCGTTTCGGGCAATAAGGGAAGACGATACGTCAGATGTGGGACCCGCTATCATTTCAAAATTGGATGGATAAGATGTTCCCGTTACGCTCAGTCCATCCTGTTTGTTCATTTTAAACGACGGTTCTCATCCCTTAAATCTGACAGTTCATTGTCTGGAAACCCTAAGTCTTCCCACTGCCCACTATAAAAGGACTGTTTCTGCCCCTTTTGACTCTTTACCCTTTCTGCAAAATTAAACTATTCTTTGAGCAAACAGCCTACATTTCTCTGCAAATTTTACTGCGATTTTCTTTGAATCTCACTTTCTTTCTTCAAGAATCAACTATGGCATCATCACAGACTTCCTCTCCATCTCTCAAGAAGACCGCCAACATCATCGACGGAAGGATATTTTCCAGATCGGTGGTTGTTGAGTGTGTTCATGCTGAATGAGATGATGTCGAATCCATGGAGATTATCATTTCGAGGATTCATCAACAAGGCTTTATCGCCTTGGAAGTCACACCACTGAGATCTATGATGCTCAAATGGTTGAGGAATTTTACCTCAACGTTTCTGTCCGTTTTTTTTCTCTTGCACAAGGAGAAAACGTCACCGACATCACTGCTATCGTCTGCGGAGTGGAGATCCGCGTTAACCAAGACCTGCTGCAGAATCTTTACAGGCTCCTTGCTGATGGCCTGTCCATGGACGAACTTGAGACCTTTGGGTCCCAAGAAGTCCTAACCAAATACTATGGCTTATTTAATAGTTCCGTATCGGTCGAAACGGTTTATTCTTCATGTCACAAGAAACGTTTCTGCCTTCCTTTTTTTACTTACATGATTTCTGTTGTCGTGTAATTGAAAACAGAACAGGTGATTTTGAGATGTGCACCAATTTGAGGTTCCGGATGATGGTCGCCATCATGACCTGCGAGAAGGTCAACTGGTGTCAGATTGTTCTCAAGAGGCTGCAAGAAGAAGTCGCTAAACCTGCCTCTCAGAAGAAGTCGTTTGGTCTGTTCCTAAACTATATTCTGACCAAGTGTGGTGTTCCGCAAGCAAAGGATGCTAAGAATATTTACTCACGTAAATACATTGGAGGAACCAGGCCCTTCGCCTTCAACAAAGACCATCTGATTGCGACAAGGCCATTTGTCCGCACTCTGCCCCTCTCGGCTGATCCAAGGGATGTATCTTCTAAGCCCGGAAGAGAGGAGCCATCGAAGAAAAGAAAGAGATCTCACAACAAGTCTCCCCTTTCTGGTGAGAAGCCGAAAAGGAAGCTACAAAGGCTTTCCAAAATTAAGGTGAAGGCGCAACCCACTTTATCAAACCCCTAGGGCGCAACCCCTATGGAAGAGATAGCTGCTACTGTGCAAACAGTAGATCCCGAGCCATTGGCGGCAACAATGGAAATACAGCATTCTGCCAACTTAAAAGACTTTGGCGAGTCGGATGCCTCTTTGGAGCCAATAGCCACATCCCCTGTACGGGATCCCTCTCCGATACAGGCTCCCACACCTGTATTGGAACCCTTGCCTACAGTGGACCCATGCGCTGTACACAGCCCCTCCCTAGACTCTATTATTAACAGAACCCTTTTATCTATGCAAATTGAACAGGCATACGACCGCTTTTGTTCAATGAAAAGCACACAGGCTTGCTCCGTACGAGATTTTGTACAATTGGAGCGATTGGAGTAAAGAAGAAAAGTTTGTTCTGGAGGTGACCACCTCTCAGAATGTTGAAGTCCTGATCCAATGGGATAAACTTTACTGCAAAGAGCTAATCTCGAGCCATCTAATGGACAAAGCTGATGCTCGAAAGAAAGGAACATCCATGTACGTAGAAACACTTCCTATCAGTCCACAAACTGACCACGACTCAAATGACGACGACGATGCCTTCCAGGCTGGTCTACAGATGAGACTTGAAGAAGCAAGAGAACAGGAGTTTTCAAGGACACATTAACAGGGAGAAGGGACATCATATCACCATCAGTCGCCCTCCAAACAGCCAGAAAATGTTCAAGACAGCAAGGATTCAGTCCCTCATGTCACAGAGGAACAATCAGTCTCACAACAGGCATCCGAGCCTGCCGCTGACAACTGAGCCCGCGCCATCCCGCAGGAGGAATTAGTCCCTCTGCCGGAACAGGCGGAAGCTGAGAGACAATAGGAGAATTCAGTCCCTCCTGCACCCATGTCTACATAAACCACTTTGGAACAGGAAGCAATAGCTCCCCCTATCGCCGATCAAACCGAATAGCCGCAATCTAAAACAGCCCTTGTTGCCCCTGCACCTTCACCTATTGAAGTGGAATCCGACGACGGTTTCTTACCTGAGGATGAACCACAATGGCCACGATCTCATGTGGTCATCAGATAGCTAAACGGAGCCGAAGACAATGCAAAGCCCGATTCCCCCAGAACAGTAGAGAGGAAAGAGCAACTGCATGATCTAGGCCGCCAAATTGTTTTCCTACAGGATGTCGTTAATGCCCTGCACACTGTTGAGAAGGAAATTAATTGGTTACATGAGACTGCTATCGATGAAATGAATGGTGTCAAGCGCGAAATCTCCCAAGTGGAAGAAGCCATTGCATTCTGCCCACCATCATGAGGCAAGCTCTCAATAAACTACAACAGCTCCAGTAGCAAATACTTTTGGAAGAACAAGCCAAGCTTCGTATTTATGAAGCCAAGACTACATCAGACCTTGTTGAGACAGGATCCCACCTTCGAGGCCACGACAAAAAGATTGATGACATGTCATTAGTGCTCAAATCACTAGTTGATAGAATGTCAAATTTTGAGACCAAGCAGGATGATGCACTAAAAATACTAGAACGCCTAGATGAGAAGGTCTCTTACCTTGATGAGGCCAAAAAGGGGGAAGAGGCTAGGGAAGCTGCAAAGAGATTAAGGCTTGAGCAACAAAAGGAGATGGAAGCTGCATTTGAAGACAACAATACTGCTGCAATATCTCGATTATCATCTCCTGCTCACACTGTTAGGATACAGGGAGCTCGTCCAGAATTCCACGACCCTAAATTTCCTTGGAAAAACCTCGTGCAGAAGCCGCAAATAATAAATATCCCGGCTAATCGACAGCCAACAGCCTACGAGATAAAATATTGTAGGAAGAATGAACTGTTAAGATACTTTGTAGTTCTTATCAGGGAATCCTCCATATTCAATAGTTGTAAGACGCTGCAGGAAGCCGCCGAGGAATTCAAAAAGAGGTTGTACGAAGGAACACTCCCCCTACAGCAAAAGATGAAATCCAAACACAGGCAAGGAGATCTGGTTACCCACCCGGAAGACTGGATCCTTGTTTTCGATAAATCAGCTTAATGAAGAGCTATCTACTTAAATCGAAATAGGAATGCCTTGCATAATTGGTGGAAGTGAACCAACAATGATCCAAACATGCCTTGGAGACATGCTGACTATAGGAGTTAGCCTGTAGGATCTTTCCTATATTTTTTTGAAACAGCAAAAATTTTGTATCTCCATTTTTGCACAAACTTGTAATCTTCGTTCTTCATAAATAAAATATATTTTTGTTTTGAAAGATTACAACTCGTAATCTACTGTGTTCCTGTATGATTCCGAAATAAATTTATTTGCTAAAAACAAGTATGAAAACTTGTTAAGAATATAAGCTGTAAGAACTTGTCTGCGAACAGTTCATAAGTTAAGTTGTATTCAACTAGATTACACTGTAAGATTGTGCCTGCGCGCCAATCATAAGCTTAAGTTGTAAAAACACTTTGCTGTTAGATTCTATCTTTTTACAGCGTTAGTCAATCAACTTATTGGATACAGCGATCCAGCTATAAAGTATGAAGATATTCAAACACTTATCTAACAGGACTAAAGACCATTGAAACGGAATTTGCTTTATTCACTAAAGTCAAAGACCCATTTGAAAAGAAGTATTTAAATACTTAAGGGATAAAGTATTTAAATACCATCAGTCAGAGATTTTAATAAAGGAGCAAAAACAGGATCTTGTCCATCAACACGTTGGAACAGAGGCTCAACGGATCTATTCCCAACGAATCTTTTCATAAGGCTATATATACCCCGGAGTTTCAATATCACAAAGACAACAAGAATACATACAAGCTCACAAGCGATATTCAAAAAATCAAAAGACTGAATATTTATTATCATCAGATCAACCTTACAAGAGCAAAGTATATCTCTTCCAAGTATCATTCACATCTGAGAAGAAGAAATATACTCAGTCACCAAGAACATCCATCATCAGCTCAAGAACTTCATATTCAAGCTGTTGTTCTTACCTGGTTACCTTATTTTTACCTTTGAGTAAAAACCTAGTTCTGTATGAACTAAAGAAGTTATTCCGACCTGTGTGGGACGAATAAGATGAAGCTTTGGAACTGTGTGTGAAGAAGCAAGTCAAGAGTTAGCTTTGACCAATATGTGTGAACGGTTGAAAGCGACGATCCTTGTATCAATCTCTGTGAACGATACTGAGGATAGGTTTGATTATAGGCACGTAGTTGTGTACCCAGTGTTTATAATAAAACGTTTTACTCCTGTGTGGAGGACCAGCGGACGTAGAGGGGTTTACCTCGAACCACTTTAAATCTTGTGTTATTTACCTTCTGCAATTTATTGTTTTCATTACTGTGATTATTTTTAAGTATACACTGCAAACTATCTTTAACAAGACTTCCGCTACGCACTCTAATTTGTAAAACGTACAGCTTGTTGCTTAAACACTTTCCAAGTTGTATTCTGTATACTCAGTGGCCAAAAGAATCATAATATAAATCTGTTGAGATTTTCCTAGTACCGATAGAAAGCTAGAAAAGTTTTTTTTATCAGAGTGTAGAAATCTAGAAAGGTTGTTTCCTTGTATGATAGAAAAGGAAAAGGTTTATCTTGGACTGATAGAAGACACTGTAATGATTTATCTTGGACCAATAGAAGAAAATATTGTAATGGTTTACCTCGGACCAATCGAAGACAAGGCGGAAAGGTTTGTCTTGAACCTATAGAAAAAGATAGGGAGAGAGGTCCTAAGCAAGTTGACGAACCTCTATAAATCTCTATGTAACTTATTTTCTGCACTTATCTATCGCTTCTGCATAGAAAAAGAGTTCAATACTCCGCACCGTACTATTCAACCCCTTCTAGTGGCGATACCAACCCAACAATTAGTATTAGAGCGCTCTTTTATAATGGCATAACATCCGAGGAGAAAAAGTTTTGGCATTTATTTTTGCTCAAGTAGAAGGGCTCGCCTTAAACTGACCACCATTTTTCGATGGATCAACCTCCATGACTTGGAAGAAAAAGATGTCAATCTTTATCCGAGCGTATGACATCAAAATTTGGAAGATAATTTGCCTTGGTCCAAATATTTCAACAAAATCTGATGGCTTTTTCAAAATTTTTGAAGAATATAATGAGGAGGATTGGAAAAATGAACATTACTATTGTAAAGCCACATGATTGTTATATTGTGCTCTAAATCTAGAAGAACACAACAGAATTTCTTTGTGTGAAAGTACCAAAGAAATTTGTAAAATACTCAAGATAACTCACGAAGGAACAACTCAAGTCAAGGAGACGAAGATAAATATGCTGCTTCATGACTACGAGTTATTTATGATGAAATATGATGAGTCCATATCAAATATGCTCGACCAATTTTTCGGTCATTGTTAATGGACTTGCTTGCTTTGGGAAAACATTATCGGGTAGTGAAAAAGTGAAGAAAATATTATGATCACTACCTCGTGAATGAGATGGGACAGTCATGGCTATTATGGAGTCGAAGGATCTCAAGACGTTAGATTTTAGCCCTCATCGCTTCGCAAATAAATTATGAGATCATGCTTAAATCACGAAATGCCAAACCAAAGCCCAAAGAAAAATCCATAACTTTGAAAGCTAAAAGAATATTGGATAATGATGAAGAAATCTCGATTGATGATAATGATGATGAATCGGCATTCTATGCCAAAAATATTTATATGTATCAAAAATTATTAAATCGGAGAAGAAAAGACATCAACTCGCAAGCCCAGAACGAGTCAAAAAAATTTGACAATAACTGTCGAAATTGCGGAGAACCCGGTCATTTTGCGAAAAACTGTCGTGGTTCTATTTCTAAAAAGGAAGTTTATATAGCTACCTGGAGTGACGAAGACAAAGATTATGAAATTAATCAAAATAATCTCGCAGTCATGACCAAAAGCTCATACGATGATAATGTTGGGATCCCGTGCCTAAATCGAAGGCCCAGTGGAAGCGGTAAAATGAAAATTAATTCGATCCAAATCCCTGTGAGGGTCGATCGAGCTATGTATATACTAATATAAAACGAAGCACAAGAAGATACGATAAACATACCCTTGTAGTTCGTTGATTAAATGGTTTCCTTCTCTTGAGCGATTCCCCAAGCTTTAGTTGTTCTCCACGAATCCAATCTGCTCCAAGCTCTTAGATGATCCAATGCCGAAAGTACTGTGTCTCTACTTGCCACGCATCGGAGAAACGAACGGAATGACGATCACCCAATTAACCTCCAAGGTTACGGCTAGAATCGAATGACGAAGCTATCAAATGTGAATATCACACTCTAAGTGTATAACTCACAAACTCTCAATTAATCTCCCGATGTTTTCTCCAAGAAAATTCAAGAACAAAATGAATAAGAAGAAGAAGAACACTTGGAGAAATATTTTTCTCTCTCTATTCTCTTACTAGAACCGTATGGTAGCTTGGTCAAGTTATAGATTTACAAGTCATCGATATCTACTTATTCAACCACCTCAGATCACCTTTTCCATATAAAATGAGATATGAAATCTCAAAAAATCTTTAGTCGTCAACCTACCAAAGATAAGACCAAGACTATGAGGGAAAGGGATAAGGTGGGTCGGCCTCTAGAAGGGATCGGATGAGTTCGGTTCGTTTTGGACTCCCGTGAGTCCAAATAGATAAACTCCAATTCCGTTCTGATGTATTTATATCAATCAATTAATCCAATTAATTAATCATATCAAATACAAAATATCATAATTAAAGTCTCCAAGAAATAATTATATTTATGATTAAAATTAATTACCCAGTAATTTATTTAATTCATTAGGCCGTAAATTAATTTATCCAATAAATTAATTTAGACATGCAATGTCCCAAAATCAATTAGACATCCAATATCCAATAAATTAGATATCCAATATCTAATATTAATAAAGAGAGAATTAGCTCGATTCATTCCGTCGTCAATCCTATTGCGTGACTCGGTAGGTCCGTATATGATGGGAGGAACCAAAGAGTAGTAGCACCACCTAGCCAGCCTGGCGACCCCAACTGAGAACGAATGATTGTGATCATTCAAGAACCATTCTGTCGTGAATACCAGTATACATATAAACCCTTCTTTCAAATGTCCCGATCAAGTTATAGGGTCACTGGCTACCAAACCCTATCTCAGATTTGACGCTATGCATGTGTTAATGCAAATCGGGATCATCGAGCTATCGTGTATCCAATACAACTAGCTCCAATGCTTTGGCCAAAGACTTATGATCTCATCTGCCAATAACTGCATAGGACATGTAACCCGTTCACTAACAGGAGAAATAATTCTATCTTGGTATTCAGTAGGACCTGCTACTTACCCGTCAAGATGCACGTTAAGGTTGACCCCCACCTTACGGTTTACAGGGTCGAACTACTCTAATGAAAATCTTGACGTCACAAGCACATCCCTACTAAATCCTCAAGTCGAAGGTTCACGAATATCTATCACCACCTTTCGATTCCGTCATTGACTGTCCTGGAGTGAAATCCATGTGATGAATCGAGGGTGAATCGGTTCGAGGATACTAATCCAATTAGCATACCTATAACGTGTGCTCCCACTAACCATAAGTGTTCGACAGGCACTCTCCACGTCAAAGAACACGTCATACAATGTAATACCCGGTTGTAATTCAGTCATTATCATTCAGTAATTGTTACTCTGTGGATTTTCACTCATTATTAATCATTCATCAATCATGTTCATTCATCCGTGTTCACCGTTCGGAATAACTTCGAGTTGTGTATCGATATTGTTCATTGTTTCAACTTTTCACGTATGAGTTCGACTTTGTTAGATCACCATTAATTTTTGGAAACTCTAAAAATTCTTAATCTTTGCAATATTATATAGCATCGAGTTGGCTTTCCAATGGTTCAAACGGTGAGTCAATCGGAGTCCGGACGAGAGAGTTATGGTCGAAATAGCTCAGATACTCATTTTTCAGTTTTTGGCCGAGCAACCTGTACCGGGTGCCGCGACACATGCCTGCAGGGACGCGGCACACTGCCGAGTCACTGCCGCGGCACACCTGTCCGGGACGCGGCACACTCGTATGGCATTGTCGGCCAAAACCGACTGTACCGGGTGCCGCGGCACATGCCGGAAGGGCTGCGGCACACTGCCGAGTCAGTGCCGCGGCACACTGCCGACCGCTGGGCGCATCTTTGGCCCTGTGCCGCGGCACACTTCGTCTGAGCCACGGCACACAGGGCAGTCGACCCCCTATAATTGTGTTTTTGAGCGAGTTTCAGCTCATTTCTTCATTCCTTCACCTTCATGTGCGAGAGAGAGTCTTGAGGAAGAGATTTTTTCTTCACCTATCACTTGAGTGTGGATTTTAATCATTTTCTTTCGGTTGTGGAGCTCGGATCATCGATCTATCGCGTGTTCTTCGAATCATAGTGCTTGAATCTTCAAAGGTAACTTTCATCAAACCTCTTGGATTTTCGATTTGTGTTGAGATATGATGTTTTGGATGTTAATATCATGTTGTATGAAGTGATATACGCATCATTATGGATATGTTCGATTATTCATTGGATTATTGAAGGATTATTCAAGAACACTTTGAATATTGTATTGGATTTGGGGGTTTTCGATTAATTGTTGTTGAAATCACGATTTTGGATATTCATAATGGATTATTGATCGTATTGGAGATGTCTTGTGGTTTGAAACACTTCTTTGGGGATTTGATGTTGGTATTATTGAGGTTTGGTTATAATCAATCGAAGTTGGCCACAAAGTATTCGATATAATGCCCCAATGAACTTGGTTTTATCGTTTCGACGTTTTGAGTTCGTTATATTCGTGTTTGATTCGTATATTGAACGGATTGTTGGTAATTATATTTATTCAAGGTTGTTCGAGCGACCGATATCTCAATTAGGACGTTGTTCGTGGAAGGATAATTGTCACCGGTGTTGTGTAAGTTAATTCTTACTCGGTTAAAAGGATATTCATTCCTTTTGTTGTTGATCATTCATAATCATAACTCATTCATAATTGTATTAATCATATTGAGACTTGTAATTGTCGAACAATTACTTCATTAACGAGGAACGGCGGTTCCAATCATTTCATTGAAACTATCAATCACTTCATTATTACTTTCATCTCGGTGAGTCATTCTTGACTTTGTCAGAGTATTATTTATTCATTGATATTCATAGCGGTCATTCTCGTTCATATGATCTTCTGGGTTCATATGACGTGGCCGGGTGCGGATGTGTGGAATTTTTAGTCGGGCACGTGATGGCCATGTATTGGGAGTAATACATTGGTCTGTGCACACGGTAAACATTAACTCCGTGAGACTAATTAGGTACAAGGACGGGTGTGTCTAGTCATCCATTTTGTACACTTGCACAGAACACTACGGGCGTACTATGATACTCCTCTTCAGCGTAATTCATAACTAAGGATATTTCATAACTTGAGATATATCATGTTTGTGTATTTTCAACCCTTGAGGATTGTTGTTCTGTGTAACTGACCCCGTTGGGGGATTTTGTTTTCAGGTCACGGCAAGGTAAAAGCACGGGAAGAGCATGTTGACTGCGAGGAGTCCCAGTGATACTAGTAGGGGCCCCCAGTCATTCTGTTTATTTCAGTCATTTCAGTCATGCTTATTTCCCTTCAGTTGTATTTCCGCTGCAAATTCCGTTTTAGACGTTTATTTATTCAGGGTGGTGTATTTTATCTTCACATAAAATATACTAGTATTCTGTATTGTCATGGTGTATTGTATTTAAGCTCCTCATCGGAGTATTTGGTAATATAATGTGGTTCGGTACTACAATTATATTATTTAATTCATCAGTTTTCATTCGCCTGGTGGGTCCCAGTCGGGGGTCCACGACACTGTAATATCCGCCTAGTTGGGGTGTTACAGAGTTGGTATCGGAGAGTGGTTTTGAATACTACCTTCCGAGTCATGTCTCATTTGAAATCATCGTCATCGGACTAGTATCATTGGACTTTCGCGTCACGTGTGACCTGTGCAAATGTCGAGCCAATCAGACCAAGAACTGTAAGATTTCTAACGCCATGGTATAATTTCTGGCAATAATCATTCGTTCATAATTCATCAGTTAACAATCCTCAATCATCATTTTCATTTTGACCAGGACGGTCATGTTAACTCGTTAATCACTCAATTCATTTCATTACTCAGTTGTTGATCAGGAAGATCATATCATTAATCTTGTTAACATGTACAAGATAATCATTTCAATAATTTCATTAGATAATCATGTCACCTCAGTTAACCATTCATATAATCACTGTGTTAGAACGTGTATGCTCATTTTCATCATTTAATGACGTAATCATAACGTGATATTCATGCGGGATATTTAATCATCATGTGACTTTCCTCCTTCAGTATGGAAAGGGCAAGAAGAGGACGTGGAGCGGGCTGAATCCCGAGAGCTCGTGTGAACACACGTGCAAATGCGAGGAATAATTCTAATTCATCTAGCAGCGACGCTGCTACTCATTCATCTGGACGTGATCATTCTCTATCGGGGAGTCGTACCCGGGACACCGCTCAGTCAGAAGGTGTTTGGGTTGACCCACTCGCTTTTATGCAGGGCATGATGGCCCAAATGACCCAGATGGCACAGCTGATGGAGACGATGCATAACTCAGTCAATCCAAATCAACAGGCTCCTCCGCCTCCACCTCAGAGGCAAGAGAGGAATGTGAGCAGTATCATTGGCGACATCTCTCGCCAAAGGCCACCTACTTTTGAAGGCTCATCTGAGCCGGCGGATATTGTTCATTGGCTCGAACATTTCGAGAAGTTATTTGCGATGGTAGAGAAGGACACAAAGTTTCAGTCGCGGCTTACTATCTGGGTAAGAGCGCTCATTCTTGGTGGTTGTCGTTGAAGCCCACCGAAGGATCATGTACTTGAGATGAGTTCAAGACTCTCATGATGGAGAGATATTATCCGGCCCCACTCAGAGAGGCCAAGCTGTCAGAATTACTCACTCCCGACCCCTCAGCAGACGAGAAATTTCAGGAACTTCTTCCGTTCGCCTCATCTATCATTCATTCTGAGGCGGATAAGATTAAGTATTTCAGCAAGAGGCTGAAATCCCGTATGAGACTACAATTGCTTAATCATAATTGCACCACGTTGGCCGAATTCATTGAGAAAGCTCTTACCTATGAGCTTACTGCTAAAGAGATTGCTAAGCAGCAACCTTCGTCTGCTAGCAAGAAATCGAAGAATCGTAATCAGTCGGAAGGCGGTCAGACAACCTTCAAGAAACCTCGTGCGGGCTCTGCTTTTTCTGAGCGACCTCCTGTGACGTCTAAACCCGCGGAATCTCAGTCACGAAAGGCCCGCCTGCCATCACCTATTATAACTGTGGGGATCTTGGTCGTGTCAGCACCAAGTGTCCGAGACAGTCTGTCACGTGCCATAATTGTGGAATTGTTGGGCATAAGGCCCGTTTTTTCCGTAGGGACTCCAAACCTACTCCGGCATCATCTCAGGCCCCGGCAGCCAAATTGCTCGTAATCAAAGCCACTCACCAAGGCTGCTCAAGACGACAGGAGCGAATAAAGGTGGAACTTTTAGCCATCAGAAGGGAGCGTCCGATGCCGGGACTAGCAAGCCCCGGATTTATGAGATGAAGAAGACCGATGATCCAGAGGCCCGCATGATCTCAGCTATACTCGATATTATATCTCAACCTGTGTGTACCCTTTTTGATACTGGTGCATCACATTCATTCATTTCCGAGTCATGTTTGAGTAGACTACGTCTGGGTAGTGCTACTAGTTGTCAGCCTTATGTCATTGGTCTACCTGATGGTAGACGAATTATCGGAAATCGTGAGATTCAGAACTGTCCGATTCAGCTTCATGGCCGTGTATGGCCAGCGGACTTAATCGTAGTAGATTTGCCGAGAGACGATGTCATCTTGGGTATTGATTGGATGGATCGTCATGATTCCATCATTAGTGTCCGTAAGCGTATGGTCACTATCACTTCAGACGATGGGGTCGAATGTGTGTTTCAGGGAGGTAATCCCAACTGTTCTGGAAGAGTTATTAATTTGATGAAAGCAGTGAGGTTACTCAATCAGGGATGTGTTGGTTATTGGTGCTATATGAACAAAACCGAGAAGTCACCAATATTGTTGACGGATATTCCGGTCGTGAGAGAATATGCCGATGTATTTCCAGATGAGTTACCTGGTTTGCCTCCACAGAGGGATGTGGAATTCACGATTGAGTTGGATCCCGGTACATCTCCAATATCGAAGGCACCGTACCGGATGGCCCCGACTGAAATGCGGGAGTTGAAGAATCAACTTGATGAATTGTTCGAGAAAGGTTATATCCGACCGAGTGCGTCCCTGTGGGGAGCACCAGTGTTGTTTGTCAAGAAGAAGGATGGTTCATTCCGCTTATGTATTGATTATCGGGAGTTGAATAGGGTGACGATCAAGAATAAGTATCCTTTACCCCGTATCGATGACCTTTTGGATCAACTTCAGGGAGCTTCAGTATTTTCCAAGATCGACTTAAGATCTGGATATCATCAGTTGCGGATTCGAGAGTCGGATATCGCGATGACGGCGTTTCGAACACGCTATGGTCATTATGAGTTCGTAGTTATGCCGTTCGGGCTAACTAATGCACCTGCGGTATTCATGGAGTTAATGAATCGGGTTTTCATCGAATTTTTGGATCAGTTTGTTGTTGTCTTCATCGATGACATTTTGATTTATTCTCGTAACCGAGAGGAACACGAGGTTCATCTTCATCAGGTTCTCGACGTGTTGAGACGAGAGCAACTTTATGGAAAGTTTTCCAAATGCGAGTTCTGGATGTCCGAAGTGACTTTTCTCGGGCATGTAATTTCATCAGATGGAGTGCGTGTTGATCCTCAGAAGATGGAGGTTATCCAGGATTGGTTACCTCCGAAGAATGTTAAGGAAATCCGAAGCTTTCTCGGATTAGCCGGTTATTATCGGCGGTTTGTGGAAGGATTTTCCAAAAATGCTCAACCATTGATGAACCTTTTGCGAAAGGATAAGAAATACACGTGGTCCGACGCGTGTCAACCGAGTTTTGAGGAACTCAAGAGCCGGTTAATGTCAGCACCTGTGCTTTCCTTGCCGCAAGGGATGGAAGGATTTGTGGTTTATAGTGATGCGTCCGGACAGGGTCTCGGATGTGTGCTCTTGCAGAATGGGAAGGTTATTGCCTATGCTTCACGGCAATTGAGACCTTACGAAGTTAATTATCCGACCCATGACCTGGAGCTAGCAGCCGTGGTGTTCGCTTTGAAAATCTGGCGTCATTACCTTTATGGCGTCACCTGTCAGATTTTCACCGATCACAAGAGTTTGAAGTATATATTTACTCATAAGGAGTTAAATATGCGACAGAGGCGGTGGTTGGAACTAATCAAAGATTATGATATCGAGATCCTTTACCACCCGGGGAAGGCGAACATTGTCGCCGACGCCTTGATTCGTAAGTCCGTTCAGGATCAGATGCTTGCTCGTTTAACAATTCAGAAGGAGCTCCAACAGGAATTCCTTAGACCCGAGATCGAGGTCTGGCTTTAGCGAGTTCAGGGACAGCTTAGTATGTCAGAGATTTCATCATCTCTTGAGGATGCAATCAGGGAGAATCAGGGTTCAGACCTAGCATTGTTGCGCATCCGTGAGGATGTGGCTCAGGGGAAATCCCCTGGATTCGTGATCCACGAGGATGGACTTTTAAGATTTAAGAATCGGTTGTGTGTACCGGCGAATGATGAGTTGAAAAACTCAATTTGAAGAGAAGCTCATCCTACCCCTTATTCTGTTCACCCGGGGTCTACCAAGATGTTTAAAGATTTGAAACAAAATTACTGGTGGAGTAATATGAAGCGAGAAGTCGCGGAATTTGTTTCGAGATGCTTAACCTGTCAGCAAGTCAAGATAGAACAACAGCGACCGGCGGGTATGCTGAAACCTCTCCCTATTCCCAAGTGGAAGTGGGAAGACATTTCTATGGATTTCATCACGAGTTTGCCGACGAGTCATCGTGGCATGAATGCAATTTGGGTGATTGTGGACCGCTTAACTAAATCAGCTCATTTCTTTGAGATTAAGGATACTTGGGGTCCCGAGAGACTTGCCCAGCTGTTCATCAAAGAGATAGTGAGACTGCACGGTACTCCTAAAAGCATCGTTTCTGATCGTGACGGACGGTTTGTGTCTCATTTTTGGAAATCAGTTCATCGTGCTATGGGAACTCAGCTTAATCTCAGTACTGCCTTTCATCCTCAGTCCGACGGACAATCAGAGAGAACTATTCAGACATTAGAGGATATGTTGAGGGCATGCGTCCTCGATTGGAAATACGATTGGGAAAAGGCTTCGATCAAGATGGCGCCTTACGAGGCCTTGTACGGTCATTGTTGTCGATCTCCCTTGTGTTGGGACGAACTATCCGAATCAATCGGCACCGAGCCCGATATGCTTATAGCCGCCCGTGAGAAGGTAGCTTTGATCAGGAGTCGTTTGTTGACCGCTCAGAGTCGACAAAAATCATATGCAGATAATCGTCGTCGACCATTAGAGTTCGAGACGGGTGACCATGTTTTGGTCAAGGTATCCCCGAGCCGTGGTATCTTCCGTTTTGGGAAGAGGGGAAAGTTGAGTCCGAGATTCATTGGACCGTTTGAGATTTTGGATCGAGTAGGCGAGCTAGCTTATCGATTGGCCTTACCTCCGGCCTTGAGCAGAATTCATAATGTGTTTCACGTCTCTCAGCTGCGTAAGTATGTTGACGACCCGAGTCACATACTTCAGTTCGACGAAATCGAGATCGCGGATGATCATTCATACGAGGAGCGTCCTGTACGAGTTTTAGAGCGGCGAATCAAACAATTGAGGAAAAAGACGATTCCTTTGGTCAAGATTCAGTGGTCTAGACACGGAGTCGAAGAGGCCACTTAGGAAACCGAGGACAGTATGCGGGAGAGTTATCCCGATTTGTTTGACCCTTAGTTTCGGGGACGAAACTCTTTTAAGGGGGGGTGTATGTAATACCCGGTTGTAATTCAGTCATTATCATTCAGTAATTGTTACTCTGTGGATTTTCACTCATTATTAATCATTCATCAATCATGTTCATTCATCCGTGTTCACCGTTCGGAATAACTTCGAGTTGTGTATCGATATTGTTCATTGTTTCAACTTTTCACGTATGAGTTTGACTTTGTTAGATCACCATTAATTTTTGGAAATCCAAAAATTCTTAATCTTTGCAATATTATAGAGCATCGAGTTGGATTTACAATGGTTCAAACGGTGAGTCAATCGGAGTCCGGACGAGAGAGTTATGGTCGAAATAGCTCAGACACTCATTTTTCAGTTTTTAGCCGAGCAGCCTGTACCGGGTGCCGCGGCACATGCCGGCAGGGCCGCGGCACCGCTGAAGTCACCGCCGCTGCACACCCGCCTGTGCCGCGGCACACTCGTATGGCATTGTCGGCCAAAACCGACTGTACCGGGTGCCGCGGCACATGCCGGAAGGGCCGCGACACACTGCCGAGTCAGTGCCGCGGCACATGCCGGCAGGGCCGAGGCACACTGCCGACCGCTGGGTGCATCTTTGGCTCTGTGCCGCGGCACACTTCGGCTGAGACGCGGCACACAGGACAGTCAACCCCCTATAATTGTGTTTTTGAGCGAGTTTCAGCTCATTTCTTCATTCCTTCACCTTAATGCGCGAGAGAGAGTCTTGAGGAAGATATTTTTTCTTCACCTATCACTTGAGTATGGATTTTAATCATTTTCTTTCGATTGTGGAGCTCGGATCATCGATCTATCGCGTGTTCTTCGAATCATAGTGCTTGAATCTTCAAAGGTAACTTTCATCAAACCTCTTGGATTTTCGATTTGTGTTGAGATATGATGTTTTGGATGTTAAGATCATGTTGTATGAAGTGATATACGCATGATTATGATATGTTCGATTATTCATTGGATTATTGAAGGATTATTCAAGAGCACTTTGAATATTGTGTTGGATTTGGGGGTTTTCGATTAATTGTTGTTGAAATCACGATTTTGGATATTCATAATGGATTATTGATCGTATTGGAGATGTCTTGTGGTTTGAAACACTTCTTTGGGGATTTGATGTTGGTATTATTGAGGTTTGGTTATAATCAATCGAAGTTGGCCACAATGTGTTCGATATAATGCCCCAATGAACTTGGTTTTATCGTTTTGACGTTTTGAGTTCGTTATATTCGTGTTTGATTCGTATATTGAACGGATTGTTGGTAATTATATTTATTCAAGGTTGTTCGAGCGACCGATATCTCAATTAGGACGTTGTTCGTGGAAGGATAATTGTCACCGGTGTTGTGTAAGTTAATTCTTACTCGGTTAAAAGAATATTCATTCCTTTTGTTGTTGATCATTCATAATCATAACTCATTCATCATTGTATTAATCATATTGAGACTTGTAATTGTCGAACAATTACTTCATTAACGAGGAACGGCGGTTCCAATCATTTCATTGAAACTATCAATCACTTCATTATTACTTTCATCTCGGTGAGTCATTCTTGACTTTGTCAGAGTATTATTTATTCATTGATATTCATTGCGGTCATTCTCGTTCATATGACCTTCTGGGTTCATATTGCGTGGCCGGGTGCGGATGTGTGGAATTTTTAGTCGGGCACGTGATGGCCATGTATTGGGAGTAATACATTGGTCTGTGCACGCGGTAAACATTAACTCCGTGAGACTAATTAGGTACAAGGACGGGTGTGTCCGGTCATCCGTCTTATACACTTGCACAGAACACTACGGGCGTACTATGATACTCCTCTTCAGCGTAATTCATAACTAAGGATATTTCATAACTTCAGATATATCATGCTTGTGTATTTTCAACCCTTGAGGATTGTTGTTCTGTGTAACTGACCCCGTTGGGGGATTTTGTTTTCAGGTCACGGCAAGGCAAAGGCACGGGAAAAGCATGTTGACGGCGAGGAGTCCCAGTGATACTTGTAGGGGGCCCCAGTCATTCCGTTTATTTCAGTCATTTCAGTCATGCTTATTTCTCTTCAGTTGTATTTCCGCTGCAAATTACGTTTCAGACGTTTATTTATTCAGGGTGGTGTATTTTATCTTCACATAAAATATACTAGTATTTTATATTGTCCTGGTGTATTGTATTTAAGCTCCTCGTCGGAGTATTTGGTAATATAATGTGGTTCGGTACTACAATTATATTATTTAATTCATCAGTTTTCATTCGCCTGGTGGGTCCCAGTCGGGGGTCCACGGCACTGTAATATCCGCCTAGTTGGGGTGTTACAGTCTTCACATAAACTTAACACCCAGTCAAGTTTCATCGAGTTGCGAGCGATTAAGTATTTGAGCTATAAACCTTTCTAGTGCCGATCCCCTTATCCAATAAGAAGTGGAATGTTTTGCTCTCAAATACACGGAGTAGTTTCTATATGTATTTCCATGAGTTAGGAACGCCAGTAACTACCTATAAATAAAGAAACGTCAATTGCCTTATATTAATGATTTACATAATAACAAGTATAATTCCCTCACTCAACATCCTCTGAGTGGCATTCGAGGGCATACTCCTAAAAATCTCCCACTTGCACTCAATGCCAAACATTTTGGTTTCTAATACCCATGTTCTCCAGATGACGCTCCAAGCTAATCTGAGAAAGTGGCTTGGTCAGTGGATCAGCGACGTTGTCGGCTGACTCTACCCTATGTAGCACAATGTATCCCTTTGCGAACAAATTCTCTCACGAGATGATACTCTCTCTCACTATGTTTTGTATTGTTATGAAACCTTGGCTCCCAGGCCTGTGCTACTTCTCTATTGTTTATCGTATAAAAACAAAAACAGGCAGCGCAACACATGGTGTCATGTGAAGTTTACCCAGTAACTTCTTAACCTTGCTATGGAGGCCTCCGAGGCCGCTTTATACTCAGCCTAACATGTGGAACCAGCAGTCGCGCTATACTTGGCACTATGCCAAGATAGTGCTCCTCCATTAAGAGTAAAATGTAGCCGGAAGTAGACATATAGTCGTCTTTCTGTCCTTGGAAGTCTGAATTAGTGAAGCCCATCATTTAGTTTTCCACCACCATATGTAAGAACAAGATCTCTAGTCCTTCTAAAGTACTTGAGAACGTTCTTTATGGTAGTCTAATGTTCCCTAACTGGGTTAGCCCGAAACCTATATACCACGCTCCCAGCTTGCGCAATGTCAGGTCTCGTACACAATAAAGCATATATAAGGCTACCTACTGCTGAAGCATATGGTATATCACTCATTTCCTTTCGTTTTTCCTCACTTTGAGGACACATCTTCAAGGTGAGTTTTATTCCATGTCGCATCGATAGGAACCCTCTTTTAGAATAATCCATCTTAAATCACTTTAAGATTTTATCTATATAGAGGGCTTGGGAAAGACCTATCATTCTCTTCGCTCTATCCCAGTAGAGTCGAATCCCAAGAATATAGGTTTCTTCTCCCAAGTCTTTCATGGAGAAATTACTCAAAATCCAAGCTATCACAGAACTGAGCATTCCCACATCATTTACTATTAGTAGAATGTCATGTACATATAAGGTTCCTATTGATTTAGCACGAAGTCAAACTCTTTGACTGCCTCGTCAAAAAGAAAGTCCCAACTACATGAAGACTGCAACAGTCTATTTCATGGAGTCTACATCCATCATTGCTAGGTCATAGGTCGTTGGGTCGGTCTCTTGTCTATCACCTAGAACCTCATGGAGACCCAGCTCCTCCAAGTGTACAAGGCCATACATATCAGGTAAATGATACACCCTACTAGACCTACGAGGTGCTTGTACTTGTGTTTCAGAAGGTTCGGTTCCAATTTCTTGCACAGATGTCTCCTGAGGAGTTTCATTGTATTCTTCCAAAGAAATACTTCTACCTGCTCCGCCTTCCTGAATGGACTCATCTTCTAGAAAGTGTGCTTGAAAAGCAACAACGATCTTTCGATCTTTGGGCATGTAGAATAGTTAACCCATTGTCTCAGATGGGATTCCAATGAAATGTCCCTTCGTGGACCTCGCTTTTAACTTTTCCACCTCAGTCTTCTTGGCATAGGAAGGACATCCCCAAATCCTAATGTGATTAAGACTTGGTTTACTGCCCTCCCACATTTCATGTGGAGTTTTAGGAATAGATTTGGAAGGACATCTGTTCAAGATATATGCAGCAGTCAGGAGTGCATACCCAGGTAAATCGGTAAGTTAGTATAGCCCAGCATGGAACGGACCATGTTCAACAAGGTCCGGTTCCTTCTTTCTAACACACCATTTAACTAAGGAGTGCCTAGAGGTGTTAGTTGTGATAGTATTCCATGTTCCTTAAGGAACTCGTCAAACTCCATACTCATATACTCGCCACCTCGGTCTGACTGAAGTACTTTGATATGGTTTCCAGTTTGTTTCTCGACTAGGGCCTTAAATTCGTGGAATTTCTCAAAGGCCTCGGATTTATGTTTCATTAAGTATACATAACCATACCTAGTATGCTCATCTATAAATGTAATGAAGTACTGATATCCGTCACGTGCTGCTTCCAAATCACCACATACGTCGGTATGGATTAATCCTAGTTTATCAGTGGCTCTTTCAAAAGTCCCTTTGAAGGGGGACTTAGTCATTTTGCCTTTAAGGCAAGATTCACAAGTAAGAAAGGAATCCGATCCTAATGGACCCATAAGTCCATCTTTTTCCATTTTGTAAACCTTGGTCTGACCAACATGACGAAGTCTGAGATGCCATTTCAAAACTTGATTGGTTTCATCCCTACCACGCTTCCTAGTCATAGTATTCACAACGACTTTGTTATTGAGGTTTAGATGATACAGTCCATTTAACAATGTAGAAGTACCCACTAGTTTATTTCTGAAATAAATTTTGCAGGAACCATCACCAATGAAAAATGGAAAGCCTTTTCAGTCCATGACCGGAATGGATACAATGTTTTTATGCCCCTTGGGCAAAACAAGTACATCTTCTAAAGTCAGAACAAAACCAAATTCTAAACCCAAAAGAAGTGATCCTATGTCGGTTGCCTCGACACTATGCCCGCTTCTGACAGTGATCATTACTTCTCCAGCTCCATGCTTCCTACTTTGTTCCAGATCCTAATTCACAGTACATATAAGAGAACTAGCACCAAAATACAGTATCCAGGAAGTAGAAAATACAGTAGCAGACCAATTTGTTTTCAAAACTAAAAGTTTTATACCTGAAGCGCCATGAAGAATCGGACAATCTCTTGCCCAGTGGCCCATCTCACCGCACTTGAGACAAGCGTCCTTCTTCTTGCTCTTCGGAACCATCGGGGCCTTGCCCTTACCCTTAAGGGCCTTGACTTTGTAACACCCCCAATCCACTCAGGGATATTACACGTCGTAGAACCTTTCCTCAAGGATCTACCAGGCCAGTAACGACATATAACAACTCAACCATGCCTTTAAGGCAAAACTGACTCAGTAGACCGATTTGGTCTTTCAATAATTACATACAACTCAAGTACAACTCATGCCCACGCAGGGGTCAAAATACAACCACACCCGTACAACGGGAAAATATAGCAGCGGAAAAATAGAGTACAACTGAACCAATAAACAAAGTACGGTTCCTCATGTGATTAGTATCGATCATCTTTCATCATCCTTCGTGCCGACCCCGTGTTATGCTCCAAAATCAATGCAAAACAGACATCCACCCCCCGAATACTCGGGGGTTAGCAAAACTCCACTGTTTTCCTAGTGCAAGAACAAAGTGCAAATACGAGCCATACAATTCACATTCCACGAACGATAATAATTCAGAATCCTCAAAGATTCAAATACAACAGGATGAACACTTCCCGAGGCAAGAGTTGAGTAAATACTTCCCAAAATTTCAAGATCAAAATATCAAGGGAAACAATTTATAAAATGATTTGAAATACCATCGGGAGTTTTAATAGAAAACAATTTAGGATTATCAAATCCTACTTTTCGAAAACCAAAAGACAAAAGGGGTCACCGCCCCAAAGGTTTACTTTCCATAAAATAACCTTTACCAAACCGTTGGGATTTTAGCCCCAAATCCACAAATGACCTTTACAAAACCTGGGATTTTAGCCCCAAATATCATCAACTCACAAGACACAAGAACGACCACAAGGTTCGTCTCCCAACATCAAAATCCACAAATAAAGGATTTAAAACAAACAACAAAATACTCTAGTGCCATCCTAGCCAAGTAAGCCAAACGAACAACTTACCTCTTACACAGTTAGTCGATGCATGCAATCATGAAAACCGTTCAAAACACTCGTTTCCGGAAACGCCAATCTCAAAACACATTTGTAAAATGCACCACAATTAACCGCGGACCCACGCCTCTGTGGACCCCTACCGAGACCCCGTCGGATCTAACCCGTAGTGGTTAAAAGCAAGCTCGCGGACCAACGCCTCTGTGGACCCCTACCGAGACCCCGTTGGATCTAACCCGTAGTGAGCATACACACACACACACGTTACTCATGCAATACTAATATGCTAAGAATGTAAGCTCATCAAGAATACTTACTAGAGATGGCCACTTATCCGACACCATTACCAAACTCTTCAAAACACAATTAACAAGATTAAACACGGAATACGCGATTCCATAACTTTAAACAACAGGGATATCATCAAAGCCTTCAACGTTCAAAATAATCAAATCATAATCAATTCCCGAAACACACCGTTCACAAAACACACACGCGTTTTGAAAGAGAGCCTTTAACGAGGCCAAACCGAAATCTTTTGAAAACACATTTCAAACAAACAAACAAATACACCAAGACGATCACCAATTATTATATCCACAAAACAAGAATAGTATGGGCAAGGTACTTGCCTCAAAATCACGATCGCAATGAGACGACGGATGGAATGCGGTCGAATAGCCCTGAACCCCCGAATAATATCAAGAACGCGATAGCACCACAAGTACTACGAGAACAACACCACACGAATCATCAATCACCAAACGGGATTCAACATCGGAATCCTCGAACACCTATAAACCTCCGGAAGGAACAATAACACATGGTTACGACGAGAATCAAGGCCAAAACAATGGAAATCCCAACAAACTATCGAAGGGAAACTCATTGGGACATTTAATCGAACACTCAATGTTCGATAACTCCCAAGAACACTCGAATCACTAATCGAGTTTAACAAACTCGAAATATGGATATACAACCCATAGAACACGATTAATAACATCATACTACACCAACCGATGCATCAAAATCGGACTAGAATCGAAATCAAGAACAAATCTCCGAAAAGTCAACTTGAAGGAAAATCAAGAAATATACCTTGATTCGACGAAACACACGGATTAGATGTTGATATAATCAACAAGGATCTTCCAAAATGCCTTGGAAATGATTAGAATCGGCCAAGAACTCGATTTCCCGAGCCTCCCGTCCGCACGCCCGAAAAAGGAAGGAAAATCGCGTAGAAAATGAAATCTGCCGAGCCGTGCTATATATAGCCGAGGTTACGGCCAGAATCGGCAGCCTTACGGCCGTAACTCGGTCCCTTACGGCCGTACTGGCAGCCTTACGGCCGTAATCGCATTCGCAAAAATCGCCAAGACTAATGACACTTACGGCCGTAACTCGCACACATTACGGCCGAATCGCCTTCGTCAGAAGTCAGCTGGCGCCATACGGCCGCATTCGATCACGCCTTACGGCCAGAATCGGCACACGCACGGCCGTAATCGGCACCTTACGGCCGTAACTCGCCAAAGCTGCCCGCTCGCCGTGACTCGGCCGTGGCCACTCCGACGGCCCGGACGACCCCGAAACCCGAACCTGAGTAAAAATCGAAGATACGGTTACGAAGTACTCGCAAAGACGAATCCAAGCGCTACGAGAACACACGATTCCGACCACCCGAAGTGTCGGAATTCGACAACGGAAGTAATTACCCTAAACTTTGGGAAATTAGAAAAATGGCCCAAAATGCCCGGAAATCACGATACGTGATCGAAACACCGAACCAAAGCTCGCAACATGAATAATAACATTAAATGAACTTACGAGAAACTCGAAACAACAGTTTCGGACGAGATTCGCACGAATCGAGCTCAAGTGCGGAAAAGTCGCTAAAAAGCACAGAACTCAACAAAACGACACCGAAACGAACTCGGATGACAAAAAGTGCAGAATTAATCATTCTCGAAATGACGAAACGGTCATGAGCGAGTCGTCAAAACGGACTTCCGCCGAAAAAAAGAAAATTACCGAAAATCGAAAATTCCGAATATTACATTCTACCCTCCTTAAAAGAAGTTTCGTCCCGAAACTTAAAACAAGTAGGGGGAAGCAATATACCCGCCAGGAAAACTCGACTAGATACACAAAAACAGAAAACTCGCGCCCGACGGCGAAACGCTGCAAGAAACGCAAAGAGACATACGGCGTGAAAACACGCTCCACGACGACCAACACAACGTCGCCGTTAGGAATATAATAAAACCAACAAATGACAAGCGTCATCAAATGGATAATATAGCCTAGTCAATTATCCGGCAATCACAAAACACAACGAACGAAATCAATATGATTGACCAACCCAACGGTACATCAATCAAAACGCGAGCCAACCGCTGAACAAATACGGAATCCCACCGCCCAAGGGTTGGAAGATCGAAAACGAGACTAATTTCCCGAACTGAAGGGAATTACGAAGGAGCCTGAACGTTCACCAATCACGGGACGAGATCAAGAAAAAACCGAACAATCAAACGATCGAACCACAACGATCGAGACAACAAAAATCGAACACTCATGTTCGAATCACGAAAAACAATAAAATTCAAACAACAACTCCCAGGTTCACGTCTCGGCTCGAGACAACATATGATCCGGTGAAAACAACAAGGTGTGCATTCACATAAGATCCACAGGAAAGGGAATAGCAATCGAAAAGTCACAACGACAAACGAGAAATTCCGAAACAATACCACCCTCGTTTGATCAACGAAAGCAAGGGGCAGGACAAGCTCAGAAATGTCAACGAACATAAATGAGTCGACCATGTAGAATACACAAGAGTTCAAATCCGATCCACTTCGAATAAAAGAACTAATAGAACCAGATGATGTCACTCCCGAACAAGGTTCACAAGAATCGAACCGAACTCGAAAAAGTTACAATGATAACTGATCGACTCCAAAACAAGATCACACTGCTCGGACGATGAAACCAAATACGTAACAAGTTCATAAAGTGTCAACGAACATGAGCGAATCGATAGACTGGAGAAAGAGAAAATACAGAAGTCAAAATAGTACGGGTATTACCTCCGACCTCGTCCACGAAATTCACAAAAACAGGAGCAAGGTAACAAGACATTAAACAACCGACACATAACGGAACGATCACCGATGCATACGGTTATACCAAACCAAGCTCTAACAGCTCGCACATGCGCGACAACGCAGATATCACCACGAGACGACAACATTCAACACCAACATCCCACCTCTCACAGAGGCTAACACAACACGTCTGTGGAAAACGACTCAACGCTCACACCACCAATTCGATCATACTCTGGAGCAAACATCAAAATGACAATGCGAACATCATACATACATTCCCAACCCTCAAATGGGAATGGATGTGTTTTAAAAACGAAAACCTCATTTTGAAAATAATTTAGAAGAACACCGGTTGATCTTGAGTATCACCTTTCAAAAAAAATACAAACGTGAAACATCGTTATCGAGACTTTGGAAAACCATTTCGCATTTGATAAAAATGAGGACACTTTCTTTTAGTGAAAAGCTTTCAGAATATTCGACCCTCGGGTCTAAGTAAAAGTGTTTATAAAACATTGAAAATATCTCAAAACATTTTGGTCCTCGAGGTAGAAGAATTTTGAAACAGATTGTGGCACCTTAGAAGTACCGCGAGAAAACAATTCATTTGAAACGTACGTCTCGAAATTTATTTCTAAGATACTCAAGTTTTTGAAAATAATTCAATGCCAAAAAGGACGATGCCAAAAAGGCTGGAATGCCCAAAAATTTCAGGTAATCACACGGAACATCATAGCGCTGTGGGTCCCGCGCCGAACCCTGTGCTAAAACCATTTACAAAAATGCCGAAAAGGCCGATGACGGTAATATTTCAAAACTCACGTAAGCCATTTACAAAATGCTAAATACCGTCATAAGAATTTCGCGAAAATGATCAAGGCCATAATGCCAAAAACTCGGTTAAGGGAATCGGTTTTCAAATAAAATCGGTCGGTAAAATACCGAAAGTCATTACAAAAGAACTCACGCAATGGATAAAAGAAATACAATTGAACATGCACAATCCAAAGAACACTACTCCTCATAAGAACAAAATATTAGAGTCAAATAACCACATTCGTAACAAAACCATCGGCCCCATTCGAGGCCTCTAAAGACCCTCCCGGCGGCTAGTGAACAAGTCGAACGTGTATAAGCACAAAGCTTCCACAAGAGAACTTGTAAAACGTGCAAATCGATTCAAAATCATCAAGAACGGACAAAAACAACAATAAAAAGACATCACAAGCGATTTACACTCCTCGTATAAATCAAATACGAGAGTCGATTAAATACATATCGTGAAATCAAAATCCACATAAGGATTCCATCACTTAACAAATAATCATAAAATAGCTCGTGTCACATGAGGCACAACACAAAGAAGGGAGACTTGCTTCCACAGGTCGCACGAAGATGATGATCGCCCCACGATACTAATCACGACCAACAAACTCAAATGACGCGTCGCGACACGACTCAGTCAGATAAAATCCGACGAAACAAGACTCAAACAACACGACTTGACCCGACAGCCTAGGTTTCCTCAACCTAAGCTCTGATACCATTTATGTAACACCCCCAATCCACTCAGGGATATTACACGCCGTAGAACCTTTCCTCAAGGATCTACCAGGCCAGTAACGACATATAACAACTCAACCATGCCTTTAAGGCAAAACTGACTCAGTAGACCGATTTGGTCTTTCAACAATTACATACAACTCAAGTACAACTCATGCCCACGCAGGGGTCAAAATACAACCACACCCGTACAACGGGAAAATATAGCAGCGGAAAAATAGAGTACAACTGAACCAATAAACAAAGTACGGTTTCTCATGTGATTAGTATCGATCATCTTTCATCATCCTTCGTGCCGACCCCGTGTTATGCTCCAAAACCTGAATGCAAAAACAGACATTTACCCCCCGAATACTCGGGGGTTAGCAAAACTCCACTGTTTTGCTAGTGCAAGAACAAAGTGCAAATACGAGCCATACAATTCACATTCCACGAATGATAATAATTCGGAATCCTCAAAGATTCAAATACAACAGGATGAACACTTCCCGAGGCAAGAGTTGAGTAAATACTTCCCAAAATTTCAAGATCAAAATATCAAGGGAAACAATTTATAAAATGATTTGAAATACCATCGGGAGTTTTAATAGAAAACAATTTAGGATTATCAAATCCTACTTTTCGAAAACCAAAAGACAAAAGGGGTCACCGCCCCAAAGGTTTACTTTCCATAAAATAACCTTTACCAAACCGTTGGGATTTTAGCCCCAATTCCGTCACTTGACATTCACAAACCACCTGGGATTTTAGCCCCAAATATCATCAACTCACAGTACACAAGAACGACCACAAGGTTCGTCTCCCAACATCAAAATCCACAAATAAAGGATTTAAAACAAACAACAAAATACTCTAGTGCCATCCTAGCCAAGTAAGCCAAACGAACAACTTACCTCTTACACACTTAGTCGATGCATGCAATCATGAAAACCGTTCAAAACACTCGTTTCCGGAAACGCCAATCTCAAAACACATTTGTAAAATGCACCACAATTAACCGCGGACCCACACCTCTGTGGACCCCTACCTAGACCCCGTCGGATCTAACCCGTAGTGGTTAAAAGCAAGCTCGCGGACCCACGCCTCTGTGGACCCCTACCGAGACCCCGTCGGATCTAACCCGTAGTGAGCATACACACACACACGTTACTCATGCAATACTAATATGCTAAGAATGTAAGCTCATCAAGAATACTTACTAGAGATGGCCACTTATCCGACACCATTACCAAACTCTTCAAAACACAATTAACAAGATTAAACACGGAATACGCGATTCCATAACTTTAAACAACAGGGATATCATCAAAGCCTTCAACGTTCAAAATAATCAAATCATAATCAATTCCCGAAACACACCGTTCACAAAACACACACGCGTTTTGAAAGAGAGCCTTTAACGAGGCCAAACCGAAATCTTTTGAAAACACATTTCAAACAAACAAACAAATACACCAAGACGATCACCAATTATTATATCCACAAAACAAGAATAGTATGGGCAAGGTACTTGCCTCAAAATCACGATCGCAATGAGACGACGGATGGAATGCGGTCGAATAGCCCCGAACCCCCGAATAATATCAAGAACGCGATAGCACCACAAGTACTACGAGAACAACACCACACGAATCATCAATCACCAAACGGGATTCAACATCGGAATCCTCGAACACCTATAAACCTCCGGAAGGAACAATAACACATGGTTACGACGAGAATCAAGGCCAAAACAACGGAAATCCCAACAAACTATCGAAGGGAAACTCATTGGGACATTTAATCGAACACTCAATGTTCGATAACTCCCAAGAACACTCGAATCACTAATCGAGTTGAACAAACTCGAAATATGGATATACAACCCATAGAACACGATTAATAACATCATACTACACCAATCGATGCATCAAAATCGGACTAGAATCGAAATCAAGAACAAATCTCCGAAAAGTCAACTTGAAGGAAAATCAAGAAATATACCTTGATTCGACGAAACACACGGATTAGATGTTGATATAATCAACAAGGATCTTCCAAATGCCTTGGAAATGATTAGAATCGGCCAAGAACTCGATTTCCCGAGCCTCCCGTCGCCAGACGCCGAAAAAGGAAGGAAAATCGCGTAGAAAATGAAATCTGGCCGAGCCAGGCTATATATAGCCGCAGGTTACTGGCCAGAATCGGAAGGCCTTACGGCCGTAACTCGGTCCCTTACGGCCGCATTTCGGCAGCCTTACGGCCGTGAATCGCATTCGCAAATCGCCAACACCAAATAGGACACTTACGGCCAGAATCGCACACATTACGGCCAGAATCGCCTTCATCAGAAGCCGCCAGCGCCATACGGCCGTACCCGATCACGCCTTACGGCCGTAATCGCACACGTTACGGCCGTAATCGGCACCTTACGGCCGTAACTCGCCAAAGCCCTCGCCCGGCCGTGACTCGGCCGTAGCCACTCCGACGGCTTGACGACCCCGAAACCCGAACCTGAGTAAAAATCGAAGATACGGTTACGAAGTACTCGCAAAGACGAATCCAAGCGCTACGAGAACACACGATTCCGACCACCCGAAGTGTCGGAATTCGACAACGGAAGTAATTACCCTAAACTTTGGGAAATTACAAAAATGGCCCAAAATGCCCGGAAATCACGATACGTGATCGAAACACCGAACCAAAGCTCGCAACATGAATAAAAACATTAAATGAACTTACGAGAAACTCGAAACAACAGTTTCGGACGAGATTCGCAAGAATCGAGCTCAAGTGCGGAAAAGTCGCTAAAAAGCACGGAACTCAACAAAACGACACCGAAACGAACTCGGATGACAAAAAGTGCAGAATTAATCATTCTCGAAATGACGAAACGGTCATGAGCCAGTCGTCAAAACGGACTTCCGCCGAAAAAAGAAAATTACCGAAAATCGAAAATTGCGGATATTACAGACTTGTGGTCCCGTCCGCTTCTTGATCTTTTTCTTCTTATTCTTGGACCTCCGAGATCCAGAAGAAATCTCAAGGGCAGACACCTTCATCTGCAGAGTCTTCATCTGAGACTGAGCGGTCACTAGTTTGTTCATTAGCCCAGCTAAGTTACATGCAATCTCATTGCAGTTGAGGTTCATAACAAACTGTGAGAAGGAAGGATAAGGTCGGTTTGAAGAGACGTATCCATATTAAAATCAAGAGCCTCCAATCTCTCAATCATAGATATAATTTTGACGACGTGGTCCCCAACCTTCTCACCTTCCTTCATCCTTGCACCGAACAGTTGCTTGGATATCTCATATCTAGCCGTTTGACCGTGCTCACCATAAAGCTCGGTTAAGTGAGATAGAATCTGCCTAGCACGGACTTTTACGTCATCTTTAACCCACTTTTCGTGGTTTTCAATCTCTTTCTGATTGGCTCTTGTCCGCACTGGAGGCACCGGAATGTCCATCTCCAAGACATATCCTAGTGCCTCAATACTTAGGACTATCATCAGATTTCGGAGCCAATCCACAAAGTTAGGTCTGATCAAAGTGTTCTTTTCGAGTAGAATTGAGAGTGGGTTCATTGTCATATTGAGATTTATGTCTGCATTAAGTATGATAGATTAATTAGTGACTCATTCAATTATGATCTGAGTATAGAATTAAGGTGTTTTCTATTCTTATTACCCAGCTCCCACTATTTTTATCGGAATAACACACTCCCATGTGAAATTTGGAAGTATCGTTCGCTCTAATTCATAGTGGTGATCGAGTTCTTTATAAATCTTAATAGAGGGCAACCGAACAGGTTTCTAGTCTATTAATTTTCATAAAGTGGTGTCCAACACCAACCCATCTAATGGATGATTCGATCTTCTTTTTCCCCTTGTTCACTCCCATCAACCTATACAGTTTCTATGGTTCGTGAACAAGTTAAGTTTATACCATCGACAGAAATCAGTTTCACAATTGAATCTTATCCGGCAACCTATCCGCTTTCTAGAGATAAAATTTGCTCCAACCGAAGGCATCCAATGCACTCCCGGTAATTTATCCATCCTCCCCAAACGACTACCCCGATAACTTGGAAGCATAGCACATCCGGTTTGGATTTCAATTTCCCGAAAGCTCGAAGGAGGGAAGGAAAAACTTGAAATCTTATAAACTTAATAATTTGTCGTGGGATAATTTTAGCGATTAATGTTACACTTTGTACATTAATCCATTTAAGCGCGTTTGTAGCATTCATATAATATGAACAAGCATTCACAACCTAGTTGCTACCAACATGTAGTTCACGGACCGTTCCTAGAAACAAAAACTCCGTAATCTAATTACAAGTCTTCGCCTTGAATCTTCGTATTCTCGAAACGGATCTTCCTCCGGTCTTCATCATTACATATAAATTTTACATTGAAAAATTGCATCCTAGATACAAATAATTCTAGTGGAATAAATATGCTCAAAACGGCCTTTACAACCCAATCGAATAAAAACGAACGATTCAAAACTAAGTCCATGAACTACATCCCCATTCAAAAGCATTCATCCAATAAATACTATATAAATAGATTGTATAGAGATACATTGATCCAATCAACATACAAATAATAAATAGAATCGATCCAATCAATTGATACAACCGGTAATATGAAAACGTTCAAAGTAATTCGGTCATCCACAAGTATTCCAATTAATCAAATTTCCCTTATAAAATGAAATACCATAAATCATTTTAATCATATTAGATCCAATTTAACATGCGGGAGATTAATTTTCAAGAATACATGAAAAAATCGAGCTGGGACGAAACTGCCAGCCGGACATGGCCCGTGCCGATTTGCACGGTCGAGTCACCTTCGGCAGTCTGCCGGCCAGACATGGCCCGTGCCACCCCGACAGCTTCCAAAGCTGGCCTGCCAGACACGGCCGTGTCAAATGACACGGTCGGGTTGTCCCGACAGTCTGCTGGCCAGACACGGACCGTGTCGAATGCCACGGTCGGGTTGTCCCGGCGGTCTGCCGGTCATTTGACAGTCTTCTGAGACTGGCCTGCTGGCATGGCCCGTGTCGCCTGACATGGTCGGGTCAGCCCGGCAGCTTCCTGCCCTTCATCCGAAAAGTCGTCCAATGACGATTCGGGGCTAGATTTTTGACCGGATATCCAATATCAATATTTTCCGACTTTCATATCTTCAATATAAATCACATTTCCCAGAAATTAAAGATTTATATTTAGATATAAAATTACGAAAAATACAACTACAACGAACGAAAAACATACACCACGATTATGACTATAAATGATTCCAAATCATTCACCATCTAATCAAGCATTCCAAATGTCAATATCGTATATATGATCGCAAGACCTACGCTCTGATACCACAGTTGGGATTCGGTGCCTAAATCGAAGGCCTAGTGGAAGCGGTAAAACGAAAATTAATTCGATCCGATTAACTACGAGGATCGATCGATCTACGTATATACGAATATAAAACGAAGCACAAGAAGATACGAGAAACATACCCTTGTAGTTCGTTGATTAAATGGTTTCCTTCTCTTGAGCGATTCCCCAAGCTTTAGTTGTTCTCCACGAATCCAATTCGATCCAAGCTCTTGGATGATCCAATGTCGAAAGTACCGCGTCTCTACTTGCCATGCGCCGGAGAAACAAATGGAATGACGATCACCCAATTAAGCTCCAAGGTTACGACTAGAATCGAATGACGAAGCTATCAAATGTGAATATCACACTCTAAGTGTATAACGCACAAACTCTCAATTAATCTCCCGATTTTTTCTCCAAGAAAATTCAAGAACAAAATGAATAAGAAGAAGAATACTTGGAGAAATATTTTTCTCTCTCTGTTCTCTTACTAGAACCGTATGGTAGTTTGGTCAAGTTAGAGATTTACAAGTCTTCAATATCTACTTATTCAACCACCTCAAATCACCTTTTCCATATAAAATGAGATATGAAATCTCAAAAAATCTTTAGTCATCAACCTACCAAGGATGAGACCAAGACTATGAGGGAGAGGGATAAGGTGGGGCGGCCTCTAGAAGGAATCGAGCGAGTTCGGTTCGTTCCGGACTCCCGTGAGTCCAAACAGTTAAACTCCAATTCTGTTCCGATGTATTTATATCAATCAATTAATCCAATTAATTAACCATATCAAATAGAAAATAACATAATTAATTTCTCCAAGAAATAATTATATTTATGAATTAAATTAACCACCCATTAATTTATTTAATTCATTAGGCAGTAATTAATTTATCTAATAAATTAATTTAGACATCCAATATCCCAAAATCAATTAGACATCCAATGTCCAATAAATTAGATATCCAATATCTAATATTAATAAAGAGAGTTAGCTCGATTCATTCCGTCATCAATCCTATTGCACGACTCAGTAGGTCCGTCTCAGTCAGCAATGGGAGGAACCAAAGAGTAGTAGCGCCACCTAGCCTGTCTGGCGGCCTACACTGTACCCCAACTGAGAACGAATGATTGGGATCATTCAAGAAGCATTTTGTCGTGAATACCAATATACGTATAAACCCTTCTTTCAAATGTCCCGATCAAGTTATAGGGTCACGGTTAGTGAAACTCTATCTGTACTTGACGCTATGCATGCGTTAATGCAAATCGAGATCATCCAGCTCTCGTGTATCCAATACCACTAGCTCCAATGCTTTGGCCAAAACTTATGATCTCATCTGCCAATAACCGCATAGGACATGTAACTCGTTCACTAATAGGAGAAAGAATTATATCTTGGTATTCAGTAGGACCTGCTACTTGCCCGTCAAGATGCACGTCGAGGTTGACCCCCGCTTTCCGGTTTACAAGGTCGAACTACTCTAATGAAAATCTTGACGTCACAAGTACATTCCTACTAAATTCTTAAGTCGAAGGTTCACGAATACCTATCACAACCTTTCGATTCCATCATTGACTGTCCCGGAGTGAAATCCATGTGATGAATCGAGGGTGAGTCGGTTCGAGTATACTAATCCAATTAGCATACCTTTAACATGTGCTCCCACTAACCATTAATGTTCGACAGGCACTCTCCACATCAAAGAACATGTCATACAAGTCTTCACATAAACTTAATGCCCAGTCAAGTTTCATCGACTTGCGAACGATTAAGTATTTGAGCTATAAACCTTTCCAGTGACGATCCCCTTATCCAATAAGGAGTGGAATGTTTTGCTCTCAAATACACGGACTAGTTTCTATATATATATATATATATATATATATATATTTACTATTTAGGAACACCAGTATCTACCAATAAATAAAGAAACATCCATTGCCTTATATTAATGATTTACATAATAACAATTACAATGCCCTCACTCAACATCCTCTGAATGACATTCGAGGGCATACTCCTAATAGATAGCGACAAAGAAAGTCATGTAAGTACTTCGTCTCAAGGCGAACTTTTTAATGCTTTCGAATTATTACATACGGATTTTCATAATTCGTTAAAACATAATAAATCACTTAGATTAAAAAATAAATTATTAGAAAATGAAATTTCTAAAATACGAGAAGAGGGAAAATCAATTGAAAATAATCATTTGTGTTTAGAAAAATAAAATAAAGGGTGATTTGTTAAAAGATCAAAATGAACATAAAAATTTAACGAATAATTTTTCTTTTGGAAATGAAAAGTTTGAAAAACTTCTTTCAATTCAAAAGTTTTCGTTAAAAAAGGAATTGGATTTGAACAATGTGATAAAAATGAATCCAATAAATCTTTAAATTTTAGAATACCCCATTGTGGTAAATATTTGAAAATCGAGCATCATATTTTTAATTGCAAAAGACCTAGACGAATAATCAGAATTGAGAAAATATTGATTCCAAAAGGAACCACATTGCCGAATATTGTTTATTTGCCAAATCAGAAACGACCTATAATCAGTTGGATCTTCCAAATTCAAAATTAATTGATTATTATTTATATTTATGTTTTTCAAACAATTAATATTAAACTCGGGGGAAGTAAGTGTAATACCCGTGATTTTCTCTTTTGGTACATCTTTGGCATTTTTCTGATTTCCAAAACTCGCTTGCGAGCGTTTTGACATTTTGATAATGTTTTGTTCTGCGTATTTGGTCATCCGATTTTGTTTCGGGGCTGATTTACCTGAATCCGTGTTTTGAGCGACTTTTTCCGATATTTGGTTCGATTCATGTGATGGTGGTTCGAAACTGTGGTTTCTTGCTTCCTATAAGTCCGTTTAACTTTATGAGACGTGTTGTGAACTTCGGATTGGTTGTTTGATTTCGTATTGTGATTTTCGGATGTTTGGGGCCGTTTTGTAATTTCCGAAAGTTTGGGGGTAATTACTTCCGTTGTCGTATTCCGAACCTCCGGGTAGTCGGAATCGTGTTTTCTTTTAGCGCTTGAGTTCTTCGTTGCGCACCCTTAGTGTGCATGCCTTCATCTTGTGTTGTTATTGTCATTTCGCGGTTTCATCGTACTCGTACTCGACGAGCTGAACTTAACAGTTTGGAATTGCTAAGTGCCTTACGTACGCTATGCGATGAGCATAACGTAAGTTAACTTCATGTGCTGCTTATGTACGCTAAGCCCTTTTCATAACGTACGTAATGGTCTTCACAATATCGGGTAGAGAGCCCAGGATAGCTCTTACGTACATAAGGGCTTACACCTTATATACGTTAATTGTGTACGTTAGAATGTTGCTCCTAATGTATGTAAACTCCAGCTCCTTTATATAACCAAGGGTTGACCCAGATCAGGTCATTTCTTCCCCTTCCTTTTGCTTCGGTTTTTGGCATCTTGGATGGCTAGGAATCGAGCTTCCAACTAGCGTAGATGATAGTAATCATCTTTGTGATTCTTGCTCATGTGTAGCATCATCTAATCCGTCTTGTTCCTTCGAATCTAAGGTAATCATCTTGTAAACCTTTTTCTATATATTTTTTGAATCTTTGAGATTCGTGTTGTTCTTCATTAATCGTGTTGTTGTATATCATTAATCGGTTGTATTGATCATATTCCGTTGTTTTGATCCATATTCTTATCGTGTTCGGGTTCTGGAGATGTTCTTGATGTTCTTGGAGAAATATTGAACCCCAAGTGTTTGATCCTATATTTCTACGAATTCTTGTTGAGAATTTTGTATGTTTTGCATCTTCCTTGCGATCGACCTTGTAGTAATTATGTTATTCTTGTGTTTTCGACCTAGTTGGAGGATTAGAGGGTTTCCGGTCGAGCTTTCTCATTGCTTTGCGTGCTTTGGACTTGAGGCGACTATCTCGTCTATCTTATTAATACTTTGAGAATGTGATTTGTCATGAATTTAACGTGGACTTGTTAGTGATCGAACATTGAACCGTAACTTACTTTTATATGAATATGTGAATTCTATGAAAGTAAATACGAACGTAAACTTGAGTTTCATGTAGAATGATAATAATCATTTCATGTTATATTTTGCTTAAAACAGATGCTAGAAATGAGTAGTTATCCGAGGAATTGTGGAATCATGGAATATTTGTATTATTCGATTGTTAGCCTTTTTCCTGAACGCTGGTGTCATGTGAATGTTGTGCCTTTGTGGAAGTGTATGATACGTTAACTTATGTTTTGCACGTCTGCGATTGTGGTGAATATTGTACCTTTGTTGTTGTGTATCTTGGTGAATTGTGATGTTACCCGGGTAGGGACCCGTGAGGCCTCCGGCGGTGCGTTCTTGCGAGTACGGCCAGTTGATATTTTATGACCATAATGTTATCAAATCGGGTAGGTCTGGAGGGGGCTCCGATAATTGTCACTTGCGAGTGCGATATCACGATAACTTATGGGCGTGTCTGAATGATTTTACCTGGGTAGGGACCTGTGAGGCCTCCGGTGGAGTGTGCTTGCCAGTTGTCATGATTTGACCATAAGGTTATCTAATCTGGTAAGTCTGGAGAGGGATCTGATAATCGTCACTTGCGATTGCAATGTCAAGATAACTTATGGGTGTGTCTTAGTTTGGTTGAGTTAGTCAATTCGGGTGGGTCCCATCGAGGCCACAGAGGCAATTTGAGTGTTGATTGATAGCTCTGAATTGTGAATGCTTGGATCTTGGATCCCGGTTATATTGGTGAATATGGTTTTGTCTTTGAGGTTTGGTTGAAAATTGAATCATTTATATAATTTTGAAAGAAAACCCTTTTGAAAAGAAGAAATATAAATCTTTCATGATTTTACACTAAGACTCCCAAAGTCTTCATTATTTTCTTAGATGTGTTTTGGAGTTATTCTTATGATCCTTCCTAAAGGAAACTGTTTTGAAAGAAATTTAGACTCGGGGATCGTGTTACCACCTCGTTGAAACGTTATTTTCATAACGGTTGTATTCTTGATGTATAACTTTATAGCTTGGTTACTTGCTAGAGATTTTCATCGGTAACCCCTCGTTGGGGATTACTTTATATTTATTTCAGGTGTCCTGATTGGAGAGTGAGCAACCACAGGATTGGCTTGGAGGATGATGTAAAGCAGCGATACTAGTCACAGTTGTAGTGGGTTGTCCGTCAGTGATCTGTCGGTCTGAGTGTTTATTTCTAGTTTCTTTGTCATCCTCAAGAGGATGGACACGTTGTGTAATATGTGATGGAGTTGTATTTTGGTTTACCAGTTGTATTGCTATGTTGTGTTTTGAGAGACCTAATCGGTCTATGGTTTTATGTTTTGGTCGAGTGACCACATATGTGTTTTGTTTTGTAGTCTCCTGCCTAGTAGATGCTTGCGGAAAAGGGGTCTACGGCGTGTAATATCCCTGAGTAGATTTGGGGTGTTACATAAATGATATCGGAGCTTAGGTTTGCGAAAACCTAAGTAGTTGGGTCTTGTCGAGTCGTGTCTTGTCGTGTCACCCGGGTGAGCAATTGTGAACAAGTGTGATCATTGTGATCCGTTGTGGTCAATTGTGATTAGTCGTGATTAGTATCGTGGTGCAGCCATCATATCCATGCGGCTTGTGGACGTAAGTCTCCTCTTTTATGCGAGGTATCAGTATTTCATGATTTCAATTATATGCGATGATTGTGGTGCATAATTTTGTTTGTATAGTGTTGTGTAATGGAATCCGTGTTTGGTATTCGTGGCACCGTTTGTGTATTGAGTTGAATGTATTGATGGTTGGACACCGAATTGTGCAATACGATGTGAAAACTGTGAACCTTAATGTGTTCCAGAGAATGTATCGATGGTAGAGCTCGTGAGGAACTCAGATGGATGGTTTTGATGTATGTTTGAACTTGGTGTTCACGAATTATATTCAATTGAATTTGTAATCTCTTGCCGATTGGGATGTGGTTTCAAGTTCGATTATTTTTAGATAGTTTTAATTATGTACGCTGCATGTAGGTTTGAAAACGGTTTTCCTAATTGTATCTATGAGCTTGAGTATGTTAGTAAAAGAACCGATTTTTGAAAATATTTCGATGGTGCGGTTAAACAACAATTTTGTATGGATTTTGAAATCGGTTGAACTTTTACGAGTTAGTCATGTATTTTCAAATGACACCTTCAGACGGTATTTGAAGGAGGAATTTTAAAGTATTTCGGACATTGTAAAATGATACCGTCATTCTGCATATCATCGAAAGGATTTTGGAAAAAAAATTATACTGCAAAATGGCTTTGATTTTCAGAATTAAAAACATTATGTGTTTGTGTGTTGGGACTGAGTCATCGCAACAAGCTTGATATGCTGTTATTCTCGTTGGAGAATTTTTACGGTATTTTCTAAATGTCGAGATACATTGTTAGGAGTCGATCCTTAACCTTCGGAACCGTTTTGAGACTGCTGAATTGATTCTGCTGTCTTATAGTTAGTTGTTACGGCCGTAAGCTTCTGACTGTCACGGCAGTAACTTTGTTGTTACAGTTATATTTGTTCCCATTATCGGTCATTTAATTCCTGTTAACATAGTCATATGGTCCGTCCGTGATGATCGTGAACTTTAACTATTGTATCAGTAATGTTGTACCCAGTTGTTTATCCTGTATGGATATTATTGACGTATTATTAATCGTTACCTTTCTTGTTAGCGAATTTTGGTTGTACACCTAGATGTTATGACTACATAGTTTGGTTTAATTTTATTATCCTATGACGTTATCCTGATGTGATAGTTGATCGGTGGTAGTGAGTAGTGCGAGCACAAGTGGTTTTCCAACCGGGGATGGTGTGGCGGAGTAACGTGTGGTTACCCTATATGTCGTTGATGGTAATACTGATATATAATGATAAGGTCATTTTGATGATATCGTTTATCGAGTAGATTGATATTTCAAAATGTTGTTTTGCAAATGACTTTCAAAACGAAACAGTTATGATAATGGGTTCATAGTTTTGATCAAACGACTAAGGTATTAAGAATATTTCTTTTCAAAAACTCATTTCAGCAAAATCATTCAAACTCATGAATTTTAAAACATTATCATTTGAACAAATACCTCATAAAATTTTGTTTTTAAAAAATATTACCCATGTTTGACCACAATGATATGTATGTAGTCTTGACCGTGATTGTTTTGGTAAAGGTCGTACGTTTTTGTTGATGTATCCAGGTGAATTACTTATGAATTTGAATCCTATTGTTGCACTGATAGTTCGTGTATTCGTGTAATGACTCATAGTGAGTATTTTATTGTGTTACCGTTTGTTGCAATATGTTGATTATGTGGTGTTTGTTTTGTCGTTCTGAACGGCTGTCAGTTCAGTATGTCGAGAGGTCGTGGCAATCAGTTGCGCGATCATGACCATGCTGCCAGTAATGGCGTTAGTATTGGTGTTGCTACTATACTTCAGCAGGTGGTAGACCAGATGACTCATTTGACCTAGGCGGTTCAACGTAACACTACCGTGACTGAGAACGTTGGATCGACTTAGTGGCTTAGAGAAGTGGTTCATATGCATCCTACTCGTTTTGCGGGCGCGGGTGATACTTTGGGCTGGGACGGTTGGCTTTTCTAATTGGAGAATATTTTCAAGGCGGTTGGTTGTCCATAGGAACAGAGGATTCCTATCGCTCGGTTCCTTCTCGTTAGTGACGCTGCTAATTAGTGGGAGGCCGTTGATGTAATACCCAGCTGTAAATTCATTCATTATCATTCAGTGTATTGTCACTCAGTAATTTTTCACTCATTAATAATCTTTTAGCATTCATATTCATTCATTGTATTCACCGTTCCTAGTAATTTGTATCGTGTATCAGTTATTATTCGTCATTCAACCCGATTGGAGAGTCGGTCCGAGCGTTTCATCTTTATCATCTTTGTAGCTAGTTGTGTGTGAGGAGTAGCGCACGCTACATACTTTCCGTAGTGCATGCTAATTGAGTACGGGTAGCGCACGCTACCTCTCAACATTAGGGAACGCTACGGTGGTTCAGGCTGACAGTCTAGAAGGCACTGGATTGCAGTTGAGTTGTAGTAGCGCACGCTACGAATGGTAAGTAGCGCACGCTATGAATGGTAAGTAGCGCACGCTAGTAGTTTGGGTAGCGCACGATATGCAATCAGTGTAGCGCGCGCTAAGGCCGATCAGGCAGAGTCCAGTGGGTACTGGACTGAATTGGAATAATTCATAGCGCACGCTATGAGTAGATATTAACGTACGCTAATGGTGTAGTAGCGCATGCTGAGTTATGGGTGTAGCGCACGCTATCGCGAGCAGGTCAGAGGACAGGAGGTTCTGGACTTCAGTTAGTGGGCATCAGACATCAATTAGCGCACGCTGAGTTTTGGGTTATGCACGCTATCAGGAAGACGTTAGCGCACGCTACCAAGTTCGTAGAGTATGCTAACGAGGCGGTCAGGGATCACTGAACTATCCGGTTAACCCGCTAGCGCACGCTACATATCAGGTCATAGCGTGCGCTAAACTGGAACAGTATAAATTGGGCATTCCAGTCCAGTTTCGTAATTTTCGTTTCTCACTTCGTTTTTGGGCGAGTCGGGGCGATTTTGGCGGATTTAGAGAGATCTCTTGGAGCTGCACTCACCTATCATCATTTTCAAGCTTCGGAGTTGGATTAATCATCATTTCATCCACTCCAATACATCAAATCAAGGTAAATAATTCTTGAATCTAGAATTTCAGATTTTGAATGTTTTCCTCCCGATCTCTTCGTGTAAGCTTGCTATTATGTTGGAATATGTTAGATATGGATTATATACCTTGGATACATGTATTCCTTTGGATTTATTGGTGTATATTTCGGATTTGATGAATAATTGGAGGAATTTTTCAAGAACCCTTAAGGGTTGACTTTGGCTATTTTGGGGATTTCCGATGGATGTTGTTGTAACCTTGAGTTGTGATTTCCTTTTGGATTATTGATATCTTTGAAGGTGTTTTGTTGGATTGAACTACTCATTTTGGAGTTTGGTTCCGATATATTTGGGGTTGGTTATAATCAAAGGATGAATATTTGCTAAGTGTTTGTCATAATGTCCCAATGAGTTTGGATATTGTTGTATCGACTTTTGAAGTGGGTTGTGATCATGTTTGAATCATTTATTAAGCGGATTATTGGTAATTGTGTTATTCAAGGTTGTTCGAGCGACCGACATCTCTTTTTAGCACGTTTGTTTGAGGAAGGACATTCTTCACCGGTGTTGTGTAAGTTAATTCTTACTCGGTTAAAAGGATACTCATTCCTTTCGTTGTTGTTCATTCATAATCATAATTCATTCATAACGTAATAACCGTATTGAGACTTGTAAATGTCAAATAATCATTCAATTCACGAGGAACGACGTTTCCAATAATTTAGTGAGCTATCATTCATTTCATTATTATTTCATCTCGGTGAGTCTTTCTTGACCTTTGTTGTGTTGTTATTCACTAATACTCATTGGTCACTTTTGTTCTTGTGGCCTTCTGGGTTCATATTGCGTGGCTGGGTGGGGATGTGTGGAATTTTTAGTCGGGCACATGATAGTCATGTGTTCGGGTTCATCGACACAATGGATTGTGCACACAGTAACGTGCCTCTGTGAGACTAATTAGGTAGAAGGGTGGGTGTGTTCGGACACTCATCTTGTGCACTTGCACATACCATTATGGGCGTACTATGATGCCCCTCTTCAGCTTAATTTCAAAATTAAGATATATCATGATTGTGTTTATTTCAACTCTTGAGGATTGTTGTTCTGTGTAACTGACCCCGTTGGGGAATGTTGTTTTCAGGTCATGGCAAGGCTAAAGCACGGGAAGAGAACGTTGACGGCTAGGAGTCCTAGTGATACTAGTAGGGGGCCCCGGTCCTATTTCAGTCATTCATGTTTCCTTCGTTTTTAATTCCGCTGCAGATTTCTGTTTGGATATTCATTTTCATTTAGTGTTGTATATTTTATCTTCATATAAAATATACATGTATTCTGTATTTTCCGGGGTGTGTTGTACTTGAAACTTCTCATTGGAGTAATTAATGATATAATGTGGTTCGGTACTACAATTATATTATTTAATTCATTAAGCTTGATTCGCCTGGTGGGTCCTAGTTGGGGGTCCATGGCGCTGTAATATCCACCTAGTTTGGGCTGTTACAGAGTTGGTATCGGAGCGTGGTTTTGAATACTACCTTCCAAGTCATGTCTCATTTGAAATCATCGTTCATCGGACTAGTATTATTGGACTTTCGCGTCACGTGTGACCTGTGCAAGAGCCAAGCCCCTCAGACCAAAGAACAGTAAGATTTCTAACGCCATGTATAATTTCTGGCAATAAGAATTACTCATTCATCATTCAACAGTCAACAATCCTCAGTCATCATTTTCATTTTTGATCATGTCGATCATTTTAACTCATTAATCACTCAGTTCATTTCACTACTCAGTTGTTGATCTTGAGGATCGTACCATTAATCTTGTTAACTTGTTCAAGATAATCATTTCAAGAATTTCATCTGATAATTATGTCACCTCAGTTGATCATTCGTGTAATCATTGTGTTAGAGCACGTACGCTCATTATTATCATTTCATGACGTAATCATAATGTCGTATTCATGCGAGATCTATAACTATCATGTGACTTTCTACTTCAGTATGGAGAGAGCTGGCAGAAGACGTGGGGGAAGAGGCCGAGGAGCGGGCCGAAACCCGAGAGCTCGTGTTAATACACGCGCAAATGCGAGGATCAATGTTGATTCATCGATCAGCGACACTGCCACTCATTCACCTGGAAATAATCATTCACTGCCAGGGATTCGCACCCAAAACACAGATCATTCAGAAGGTGTTCGAGTTGACCCACTCGCTTTTATGCAGGGCATGATGGCCCAGATGACACAGATGGCACGCCTCATGGAGACGATGCAGAATTCAACCGCTCAGAATCATTAGGCGCCTCCGCCACCTCAGAGGCAAGACAGGAGTGTGAGCAGTATTATAGGCAATATCTCTCGCCAGAGACCACCTACTTTTGAGGTCTCGTCTGAGCCGGCGGATATTATTCACTGGCTTGAGCACTTTGAGAAGCTTTTTGATATGATGGATTACCCCGAAGGGGTCAAGGTTTCAGTTACGGCTTACTATCTGGGTAAGAGCGCTCACTCATGGTGGTTATCGTTGAAGCCTACCGACGGATATTGTACTTGGGATCAATTCAAAACTCTCGTGAGGGAAAGATATTATCCGGCCCCACTCAGGGAGGCCAAGTTATCAGAATTACTCATTCCCGACCCCTCAGCGGACGATGATGTTCTCGCCATTGTCGAGAAATTTTAGGAGCTACTTCCTTTCGCCTCATCTATTATTCACACCGTGCGAACAAGATCAATTATTTCAGCAAGAGGTTGAGACATCGTATTCCGATCCAGTTGCTTAATCACAATTGCACCACTCTGGCCGAATTCATCGAGAAAGCTCTTACTTATGAACTTACTGCTAAGGAGATTGCTAAGCAGCAACCTTCATCTGCTAGCAAGAAGTCTAAGAATCGTAATCAGTTTGAAGGCAGTCAGGAAACTTTCAAGAAGCCTCATGCGGGCTCTACTTTTTCTGAGCGACCTCCTATGGTGCTTAGACCCGCGGAGTCTCAGTCTCGAGCGGCTAGTTCGGCCATCACCTGTTTCAACCGTGAAGAACAGGGTCATTTCAGAACCAAGTGTCCGAGGCAGACTATCACGTGCCATAACTATGGGATTGCTGGGCATAAGGCCTGTTTTTGGCCACTCAGTCTGCGTCGTTCAAGATGACGGGAGCAAACAAAGGCGGATTCAAAAGCTATCAGACAGGAGCGTCCGGTTCGGGGGCCGGAAAGCCACGAATTTATGAGATGAAGAAGACCGACGATCTAGAGGCCCGAATGATCTCAGGTACACTCGAAATTCTATTTCAACCTGTGTGTACCCTTTTTGATACTGGTGCATCGCATTCATTCATTTCTGAGTCATGCTTGAGTAGACTTCACCTGGATAGTGCTTCTAGCTGTGAACCTTATATCATTGGTCTACCTGATGTTAGAAGAATTATTGGGGAGCGTGAGATTAAGAATTGTCCGATTCGGCTTAATGACCGTGTATGGCTAGCAGACCTAATCGTGGTGGATTTACCTAGAGACAACGTTATTCTGGGTATCGATTGGATGGATCGTCATGATGCCATCCTTAGTGTCCGTAAGCGTATGGTCACTATTATTTCAGACGATGGAGTCGAATGTGTATTTCAGGGAGGTAATCCCAGCTGTTCCGGTAGAGTCATTAATATGATGAAAGCAGTGAAATTACTCAATCATTGGTGTGTCGATTATTGGTGTTATATGACCAAGACCGAGAAATCATCAGTGATGTTGACGGATATTCCGGTAGTGAGAGAATATGCCGATGTATTTCCAGATGAGTTACCTAGTTTTCCCCCACAGAGGGATGTGGAATTCACGATTGAGTTAGAGTCTGGTACGTCTCCAATATCAAAGGTACCGTATTGGATGGCCCCGACCGAAATGCAGGAGCTGAAGAATCAACTGGAGGAATTGTCCGAGAAAGGTTATATCCGACCGAGTGCGTCTCCGTGGGGAGCAACAGTATTATTTGTCAAGAAGAAGGACGGTTCATTTCGCTTGTGTATTGATTATCGAGAGTTGAACAGGGTGATGATTAAGAATAAATATCCCCTACCCCGCATCGATGATCTCTTAGATTAACTTCAGGGACCTTCAGTATTTTCCATGATAAATTTAAGATATGGATATCATCAGTTGCTAATTCGAGAGTCGGATATCGCAAGGACGGCGTTTCGAACACGCTATGGTCATTATGAGTTTGTGGTAATGCCGTTTGGGTTAACTAATGCACCTGCGGTGTTCATGGAGTTAATGAATCGGGTTTTCATCAATTATTTGGATCAGTTAGTGGTTGTTTTCATAGACGACATTTTGATTTATTCTCGTGACCGAGAGGAGCACGAAGTTCACCTTCATCCAGTTCTCAACGTGTTGAGACGAAAGCAAATCTATGGAAAGTTTTCCAAATGTGAGTTTTGGATGTCCGAAGTGACGTTTCTCGGACATGTAATTTCATCAGACGGTGTACGTGTCGATCTTCGAAAGACGGAGGCTGTCCGAGATCGGCAACCTCCGAAGAATTTTAAGGAAATCCGAAGCTTTCTCGGATTAGCAGGATATTACCGGCGATTTGTGGAAGGATTTTCTAAAATCGTTCAACCCATGACGAACCTTTTGCAGAAGGATAAGAAATACGCGTGGTCTGACGCGTGTCAGCGGAGTTTTGAGGAACTCAAGAGTCATTTGATTTCAGCACCTGTCCTTTCCTTGCCGCAAGGGACGGAAGGATTTGTGGTTTATAATGACGCGTCCGGACACGATCTTGGATGTGTATTAATGCAGAATGGGAAAGTTATTGCCTATGATTCACGGCAATTGAGACCTTACGAGGTCAATTACCTGCCCCATGACCTGGAGCTAGCAGTCGTGGTTTTCGCATTGAAGATTTGGCGTCATTATGTTTATGGCGTCACCTGTCAAATTTTCACCGATCATAAGAGCTTGAAGTATATATTTACTCAGAGGGAGTTAAATATGCATCAGAGATGGTGGCTAGAACTGATTAAGGACTATGATTTCAACATACAGTATCACCCGGGTAAGACGAATGTTGACGCCGATGCCTTGAGACGTAAGTCCGTTCAGGAGCAGATGCTTGCTTGTTTAACCCTTCAGAAGGAACTTCAGCAAGAATTCCTAAGGCATGAGGTCGAGGATTGGTTACAGCATATACAAGGACAGTTATGTATGCTGGAGATTTCATCGCCACTAGAAGAGGCGATCAGAGTGTTTATTGTGCATTCGAGATGATGTGACTCAGGGGAAAGCCCCTGGATTTGTGGTCCACGAGGATGGACTTTTGCGATTTAAGAACCGGTTATGTGTTCCGGCGGATGACGAGTTAAAAAACTCGATTTTGAGAGAGGCTCATGCTACCCCTTATTCTATTCATCCTGGGTCTAGCAAGATGTACAAAGACTTGAAACAAAATTACTGGTGGAGTAATATGGAGCGATAAGTCGCAGAGTTTGTTTCGAGATGTCTCACCTGCCAACAAGTCAAGATAGAGCATCAACGACTGGCGGGTATGCTAAAACTGCTCCTTATTCCGGAGTGGAAATGGGAGGATATTTCAATGGGCTTCATCACGAGTTTACCGATGAGTCATCGTGGCATGAATACAATTTGGGTAATTGTGGACCGTTTAACTAAGTCAGCTCATTTCCTTGAGATTAAGGATACATGGGGTCCTGAGAGACTTGCCCAATTATTCATCAAGGAGATAGTGAGATTGCACGGTACTCCCAAGAGTATCGTTTCTGATCGTGACGGGCGATTCATGTCACATTTTTGGAGATCTGTTCATCATGCCATGGGAACTCAGCTTAATTTCAGTACAGGTTTTCACCCTCAGTCCGACGGACAATCAGAGAGGACTATTCAAATGTTGGAAGACATGTTGAGGGCATGTGTTCTCAATTGGAAGGATGATTGGGAAGCCCAACTACCGTTGATCAAGTTCACGTACAATAATAGTTGGCATGCTTCGATTAATATGGCACCCTACTAGGCCTTGTACGGTCGTCGTTGTAGATCTCCTTTGTGTTGGGATGACTTTAGCCACCCGCGAGAAGGTATCTTTGATCAGGAATCGTTTGTTGACCGCCTAGAGTCGAAAGAAATCATATGCGGATAATCGTCGTCGGCCATTAGAGTTCGAGGCTGGTGACCACGTGTTGGTCAAGGTATCCCCGAGTCGAGGTATCTTCCGTTTCGGGAAATGGTGGAAGTTGAGTCCAAGGTTCATTGGACCATTTGAGATTTTGGATCGAGTAGGCGAGCTGGCTTATCGATTGGCCTTACCTCCAGCGTTGAGCCGAATTCATAATGTGTTTCACGTCTCTCAGGTGAGGAAGTATGTTGCCGACTCGAGTCACATACTTCAGTTCGACGAGATCGAGATCGCGGATGATCATTCGTATGAGGAGCATCCCGTACGAGTCTTAGAGCGGGGAATCAAACAATTGAGGAGTAAGACGATTACTTTGGTTAAGATCCAGTGGTCTAGACACGGAGTCGAAGAGGCTACTTGGGAAACCGAGGATAGTATGCGGGAGAGTTATCCCGAATTGTTTGACCTTTAGTTTCGGGGACGAAACTCTTTTTAAGGGGGGAGTATGTAATACCCGGCTGTAAATTCATTCATTATCATTCAGTGTATTGTCACTCAGTAATTTTTCACTCATTAATGATCTTTCATCATTCATATTCATTCATTGTATTCATCGTTCAGACTAATTTGTATCGTATATCAGTTATTATTCGTCATTCAACCCGATTGGAGAGTCGGGCCGAGCATTTCATCTTTGTCATCTTTGTAGCTGGCTTTATGTGAGGAGTAGCGCACGCTACGTACTTTCCTTAGCGCACGCGAATTTAGTACAGGTAGCGCACGCTACCTCTCAACATTAGCGCACACTATGGTGGTTCACGCTGACAGTCCAGAAGGCACTGGACTGCAGTTTAGTTGTAGTAGCGCACGCTACGAATGGTAAGTAGCGCACGCTAGTAGTTTGGGTAGCGCACGCTATGCAATCAGTGTAGCACACGCTAAGGCCGATCAGGCAGAGTCCAGTGGGTACTGGACTGAATTGGAATAATTCATAGTGCACGTTATGAGTAGATATTAACGTACGCTAATGGTGTAGTAGCGCATGCTGAGTTATGGGTGTAGCGCACGCTATCGCGAGCAGGTCAGAGGACAGGAGGTTCTGGACTTCAGTTAGTGGGCATCAGACATCAGTTAGCGCACGCTGAGTTTTGGGTTACGCACGCTATCAGGAAGACGTTAGCGGACGCTACCAAGTTCATAGCGTATGCTAACGAGGCGGTCAGGGTTCACTGGATTGTCCGGTTAACCCTCTAGCGCACGCTACATATCAGGTCATAGCGTGCGCTAAACTGGAACAGTATAAATTGGGCAGTCCAGTCCAGTTTCGTAATTTTCGTTTCTCACTTCATTTTTGGGTGAGTCTGGGTGATTTTGGACGATTTAGAGAGATCTCTTGGAGCTGCACTCACCTATCATCATTTTCAAGCTTCGGAGTTGGATTAATCATCATTTCATCCTCTCCAATACATCAAATCAAGGTAAATAATTCTTGAATCTAGAATCTTAGATTTTGAATGTTTTCCTCCCGATCTCTTCGTGTAAGCTTGCTATTATGTTGGAATATATTAGATATGGATTATCTACCTTGGATACATGTATTCCTATAGATTTATTGGTGTATATTTCGGATTTGATGAATAATTAGGGGAATTTTTCAAGAACCCTTAAGGGTTGACTTTGGCTATTTTGGGGATTTCCGATGGATGTTGTCGTAACCTTGAGTTGTGGTTTCCTTTTGGATTATTGATATCTTTGAAGGTGTTTTGTTGGATTGAACTACTCATTTTGGAGTTTGGTTCCGATATATTTGGGGTTGGTTATAATCAAAGGATGAATATTTGCTAAGTGTTTGTCATAATGTCCCAATGAGTTTGGATATTGTTGTACCGACTTTTGAAGTGGGTTTTTATCATGTTTGAATCATTTATTAAGCGGATTATTGGTAATTGTGTTATTCAAGGTTGTTCAAGCGACCGACATCTCTTTTTAGGACGTTTGTTCGAGGAAGGACATTCTTCACCGGTGTTGTGTAAGTTAATTCTTACTCGGTTAAAAGGATACTCATTCCTTTCGTTGTTGTTCATTCATAATCATAATTCATTCATAACGTATTAACCGTATTGAGACTTGTAAATGTCAAATAATCATTCAATTCACGAGGAATGACGGTTCCAATCATTTCAGTGAGCTATCTTTCATTTCATTATTATTTCATCTCGGTGAGTCTTTCTTGACCTTTGTTTTGTTGTTATTCACTAATACTCATTGGTCACTTTTTTTCTTGTGGCCTTTTGGGTTCATATTGCGTGGCTGGGTGGGGATGTGTGGAATTTTGAGTCAGGCACATGATAGTCATGTGTTGGGTTCACCGACACAGTGGACTTTGCACACGGTAACGTGCCTCTGTGAGACTAATTTGGCACAAGGGTGGGTGTGTCCGGACACTCGTCTTGTGCACTTTCACATACCATTACGGGCGTACTATGATGCCCCTCTTCAGCTTAATTTCATAATTAAGATATCTCATGATTGTGTTTATTTCAACTCTTGAGGATTGTTGTTCTATGTAACTGACCCCATTGGAAAATGTTGTTTTCAAGTCATGGCAAGGCTAAAGCACGGGAAGAGAACGTTGACGGCGAGGAGTCCCAGTGATACTAGTAGGGGGCCCCAATCCTTTTTCAGTCATTCATGTTTCCTTTGTTTTTAATTCCGCTGCAGATTTCCGTTTGGATATTCATTTTCATTTAGTGTTGTATATTTTATATTCATATAAAATACACATGTATTCTGTATTTTCCTGGGTGTGTTGTACTTGAAACTCCTCATAGGAGTAATTAATGATATAATGTGGTTTGGTATTACAATTATATTATTTAATTCATTAAGTTTCATTCGCCTGGTGGGTCCCAGTTGGGGGTCCACGGTGCTGTAATATCCGCCTAGTTTGGGGTGTTACAGTTGAGCCTCAGGATCATGCTGTTACTTGGGAAGAGTTCGAGAAGTTGATGAAAGTGGAGTTTTGTTCGGAGCCGATTCGAGAGCAGAGGATCCTAGATTTTTATCTAGTCGAGCCGCAGGATATACCGGTGTCGCAGGCTATTATCAGTTATAGTAGACAACTCGCTTATGAGAAGAGGCAGGTGAGGACCGAGGAAGAAATATCTATCATTTTGATATGCGGATGAGACCAGAGATTCGGCAGTACATGTCGAGTTTCACTTGTGCCACTTTGAGATAGTATCAGAATAGAGCCATGGCGTATGAGATGGCATCGTTATCTGCTGGGACTTTGGATGAGTCGAAGAGGTAGAGGACGTCTGGATATTTTTCGGATAGTGTGAGAGTCAGAACTTCTTCTCATCGAGTTTCGCGTAGTCCTATGGCGAAACCTTCCCTTTGTTCGTTTGGTGGAACCAAGAGTTCCAAGTCATCTTATTTGACTCTTAGTCATACTGGGAGGTGTTTCAATTCCAATGTTGTGGGTCATGTGCAAGCTAATTGTCCTTCACAGCCGATTACTTGTTATAACTGTAGACTCGAGGGCCACAGAGTTCAGTATTGTGAAATATTCCATGAAGTTTCCTAGAATCGAGCTTCAGCACCATTATCAGGATCAACTCGTGTAGATCGCTGAGGTTTATTTGTTTGTTCACTTTGTTGTCTGCTTACTTCACCCTTTCTTTTTAAGTTTCGGGATGAAACCTCTTTTTAGAGGGTATAATGTAATATCCATGATTTTCTCTTTCGGTAATTTTTCATCTTTGGCATTTTCTGATTTCCAAAACTCACTTGCGAGCATTTTGACATTTTTATAATTTTTGTTCGGCGTATTTGGTTATCTGAGTTTGTTTCGGGGCTGTTTTACCTGAATCCGTGTTTTGAGCGACTTTTTTCGCTATTTGGTTCGATTCATGTGATGGTGGTTCGAAACTATGGTTTTGTGCTTCCTATAAGTCCGTTTAACTTTATTAGACGTGTTGTGAACTTTGGTTTGATTGTTTGATTTTGTGTTGTGATTTTCGGACGTTTGGGGCCGTTTTGTAATTTCCTAAAGTTTGGGGGTAATTACTTCCGTTGTCGTATTCTGAACCTTCGGGTAGTCGGAATCGTGTTTTCTTTTAGCGCTTAAGTTCGTCGTTGCGCACCCTTCGTGTGCATGCCTTCGTATTGTGTTTTTTTTGTCATTTCACTGTTTCATCGCGCTCGTACTCGACGAGCTGGACTTAACAGTTTGGAACTACTAAGTGCCTTACGTACGCTATGTGATGAGCATAACATACGTTAACTTCATGTGCTGCTTTCGTACGTTAAGCCCTTTTCATAACGTACGTAATGGTCTTCACAATATCAGGAAGAGATGTAATACCCGGTTGTGAATTCGTTTATTATCATATAGTAATTATCACTCAGTAATTTTCACTCTTTAATAATAATTCATCATTCATATTAATTCATTTTGTTCACCGTTCAGCGTATTCTGAATCGTGTATCAGTTATCATTCGTCCTTCAACTCTATTGTGAATCGAGACGAGATTATTATCGTTATCATCATTTTGGTAGCCTGTGTGTGGGGTGTAGCGCACGCTATTTGGGTACTGGTAGCGCACGCTAACTGTCGACATTAGCGCACGCTACTGTATTGGACGCAGACAGTCCAGAAGGTACTGGACTTAAATGGAGAATTCGTAACGCACGCTATGAGTAGGAGATATCGCACGCTAGCTGTGTTAGTAGCGCACACTAAGCAATCGTAGTAGCGTGCGCTAAGGCTTGAGTAGGCGGTGGACAGTAGGTTCTGGACTCCCATTTTTTGGACACCAACTATCAGGTAGCGCTCGTTAAATTCAGTTAACATATGCTAAGAGTAAGGCATTGGCGCACACTGTAATATCCACGATTTCGATTTCCAATAATTTTTTTCTGGTGTAATTACATCTTAGAAACTCCATTGTGACCGTTTCGTCATTCCGAGAATGATTAATTCTACACTTTTTGCCATCCGAGTTCGTCTCGGTGTCGTTCTGTTGAATTTCGTGTTCTTAAGTGACTTTTCCACGTATGAGTTCGACTTTGTAAAATCACCATTAATTCTTGTAAACTCCAAAAATTCTGAGTCTTTTCAATATTATATAGAATTAAGTTAGCTTTCCATGGTTCAAACGGTGAGTCAATTGGAGTCCGGACGAAGGAGTTATGGTCGAAATAGCTAAGGCTGCATCATGTGCCTTTTTGTGCTGGAGCGGGCTGTACCGTGGGCCACGGCCCCTTCTGGCCAGGCCGCGGAGCAAAGGCAGTGTACTGGGCAGTTTTTGTCCGTGGGCCGCGGCACACTCATCCTGTGCCGCGGCACACAGTACAGTTTTTCCTATATCAGCGTTTTCTTGTGGAATCATCCTCATTTCATCACTTTCCTTCTTCCTCTCCTCCTTGGGCGATTTGTGGGCGATATTTTGGGCGATTTAGCATCATCAAACTCAAATATATTCATCTTCTTCAAGTTATGGTGTGGATTAACAACATGTTTGTGGATTCTTCATCCTAATCAAGGTAATTTCTTGAAATCTCCAAAAATTTGATTTTTGGGAGTTTTGGCTTTGATTTCATTTTCCGTACGAATTTGATGAATCGGTTGATGTTTGTAAACATTATTAATCATGTTCTATGGATTATATATCCATATCTTCGATTCGTTCAACCCGATTGATGATTCTTAAGTTCTTGAGGAACTTTGAAAATTTAGTGTTCGATTAAATGTCTCAAAGAGTTTCCTTCGATTGTTGTGTTGTTTTCGTTCGATATTGTGTGATTGAATGAATTGTATTTCATTCAAGGTTGTTCGATCGCTTATATTTATCGGAGGACGCCGTTCGTTGTTCGTGGAAGGATTTCATCGCCTTCGGTTGAGGCAAGTTTTATACTTGTACTAGTCAATGAGATTAATGTTATCATATATGTGTATGAATGTGTTGTATCATTCCGAGACTTAGTCTCTTCATGAATTCATTGATATTAAGAGATCGTTCGATATGATACCTTTCGGCAATTATGCCAAATGTTTTTATTGTTCGTTAATGGCCGGTTCAAGGCATTGTGATACTCGTTGTTAATGTTATTATCGATCACCGATTCGCAGTATCGATGTATCGATCGTTATTGTTGATATTAATGTCGATTTAAGACGTCGTTGTAATCATTGCTATTAATGTTGGTGTTTTGTCCTTGATGTTGTTTTGGCCGATTAAAGGCGTTGACATATTCAATTCTCTTCTTCCTTGTTGGTAACCGATTAAAGGTGCCGAGACATCCTTCGTATCATTGTTATCGATTAGCCGTTCTAAGGCAATCGAGGTGTTCAATTATTCATCATATCATTGTTATCGGTTGGCCATTCTAAGGCAATCGAGGTATTCACTCATTCATCGTGTCATTGTTATCGATTGGCCGTTCTCAGGCAAATCGAAGTGTTCAATCATTCATTGTATCATTGTTATCGATTGACCGTTTTAAGGCAATTGAGGTATTGAATCATCCGCTGCATCATTGTTATCGGTTGGCCATTCTAAGGCAATCGAGGTATTGAATTGGGGCTGTCGAGGATAGTTCCCATCCGTTGTGTCGTTGTTATCGATTGACCACTCTAAGGTCATCGAGGTATTGAATTGGGACTGTCGAGTACAATGCCCATCCATGAGTCATCATTATCGTGTTGGCCGACTCAAGGTAGCACACTATCAAAATTGTGATACGGCTTCGTGCCGTGGCTTCGGCTCTAATTGTGATACGGCTTCGTGCCGTGGCTTCGGCCCTAATTGTGATATGGCTTCATGCCGTGGCTTCGGCCCTAATTGTGATACGGCTTCGTGCCGTGGCTTCGGCCCTAATTGTGATACGGCTTCGTGTTGTGGCTTCGGCCCTAATTGTGATACGGATTCATGCCGTGGCTTCAGCCCTAATTGTGATACGGCTTCGTGCCGTGGCTTCGGCCCTAATCGATACAGCTGCGGGCTGTTTTGGCTTCATGTGATTGTGATATTTGACAGCTTCGGCTGAGTGGCTTTCAAGCCTTTATTATTGCCTGGTAATTTCATTGGAGCCTTCGGGCATTGTGATTCATAATTAATTCAGTTCTGGTTTGGTTCATGTCGTGTAAATCATTGTGGTACTCTATAATAATGATTCACCGTTGGGCATTTACGTTCTAACCTGTCGAACAGGTATTAATAGTATGCCGTGGGCATAGTATTTCACGAATGCTCGGTTCTTACATTGGTTTGTGAGCATCTCGTATTATTATTATCATTGTACCATTTCATTCTGCCTTTGGATGCATATCATGTTATACATGTATTTGATATTCATTATCTGGATGACTGACCCCGTGGGGGCGGAACATGTTTTCATGTTTTAGGTGCTTGTGAGGAGAGAGTTGAGACACAGGGGCATGATGATGGCGACGAGGCATTCGAGCGATACTAGTCCGAGTTGTTCATGTTGGTCAGTCAGTTGGAGTGTTCTTCAGTCTGTCAGTCATTGTCATTATGTATTACCCGAGCAGATGCTCGTGGATATTGTTGTATTTTATTTTTGGCCATGTAGGCCCATCGTTGTCGTTGAAATTCCTTATCGGAATATTGTGTCGGATATCATGGTAGGGACTATGATTTCCCCTTGTTGTTTAATTTAATATATTTTAGTCATGTTCGCCTGGTGGATCTCCTGGCGTGGGGTCCACGGCACTGTAATGACCCAATAGGATTTTGGGGTGTTACAGAAGATGGTATCAGAGATTTGGGTTGTGAGATACACTGATATGTGAGTTATGTGGCTCTACCGATGCGGTAGTAGTGGGACTGTCAGGTTCTGACAATCTGGACAGTCGGGTTTTGTGAGTCGTAATATTAGTACGGCTGCACGAGTCATTCATTCATCGAGTCGTCGTCAGTTGGGACTAGTATCGTGAGACCTCAAAGCTTCGTATGACCTTTGTAAGGACTCGATTCTCTTTATGTTCATACATTCATCATGTCATTAATTGTTCATGCTTTGTTGAAAAATATATGTGATATTAGTGTTATGATTGATTCATGACTAATTGTTTTGGAGCACGTGTGACTTGTGTAAGCATTAAGGATCAACTCATTCATCAGATAATAATCCTAAATCATCATTTTGATCTCATCACTCAGTTAATTCATTCATCACTCAGTCAATATCATTCATCACTCAGTTAATTCATTCATCACTCAGTCAATATCATTCATCACTCAGTTAATTCATTCATCACTCAGTCAATATCATTCATCACTCGATTAATTCATTCATCACTCACCAATATCATTCATCACTCGCTTAATTCATTCATCACTCAGTTAATTCATTCATCACTCACCAATATCATTCATCACTCGGTTAATTCGCTCATCACTCACCAATATCATAACTCGGATAATTCATTCATCACTCGGTTAATTCATTCATCACCCAATCAATATCATTGCTCAGTTAATTCATTCATCACTCACCAATTCCTTCATCACTTAGTCATTCTCATTGTTCGATTAATTCATTAATCACTCACCAATCTCATTGTTCACCAATTCATTCATCACTCGGCCGATATCATTGCTCGATTAATTCATTCATCACTCAATCAATCTCATTGTTCACCAATTCATTCATCACTCACCAATATCATTGCTCACCAATTCATTCATCACTCGATTAATCTCATTGTTCAATTAATTCATTCATCACTCAGTTAATCTCATTGTTCACCAATTCATTCATCACTCGATTAATCTCATTGTTCAGTTAATTCATTCATCACTCACCAATCTCATTGTTCACCAATTCATTCATCACTCGATTAAACTCATTGTTCAGTTAATTCATTCATCACTCACCAATCTTATTGTTCACCAATTCATTCATCACTCACCAATCTCATTGCTCACCAATTCATTCATCACTCAGTTAATATCATCGCTCAGTTGATTCATTCGTCACTCAGTCAATCTCATCGCTCAGTTAATTCATTACCACTCAGTCAATCTCATTGTTCAATTAATTCATTAATCATCCAGTCCATCTCACGGTTCAGTTGTTGATCTTGTGAATCAAATTTTCAACCTTGTTAACTTGTTCAAGGTAATCATTTCAGGAATTTCATCAGATAATCTTGTCACCTCACTTGATCTTTCATGTGATCTTATCATATTCCGGCATCATGTCGACGATCATTTTATTGCATTATTAATGCATTCATTGTGTTAGACCGTGTATGCTCATTGTTATCATTCCATCTCGTAATCATAATGCAATCTTCATACGAGATCTGTAATTATCACGTGACTTTCCTACCTCGGTATGGAAAGAGTTGCCAGAGGGACATCGGACTCCAACGTCCAAGAGATCGTTTTCTAGTCGTCTTCGTGCTGGGAGAGCATCTTCATCTCAGACGACGAGTTCGACTGTTGTTTGCTTTAACTATGATACAATAGGACATTCATCACCGGTTTTGAGCAAGTTAATTTTTGCTCGGTAATAGGATAATCATTCATTTCATCGCCGTTCAATCATTCTCATAAGTCATTCATCATATATCAATCACGTTGAGACTTATAATTATCAAACTAATCATTCACTTCATGGGGAACAATGGTTCCAATCATTTCATTTGAGTTTTCACTCATTGCGTTATTAGTTCACCTCGGTGAGTCATTCTTGATCCTTTTCGGATTTCTAATCATTTGTTATTCATCATAGTCACTCTCGTTTTTGGTAACCTTTCGGGGTCTTATTAAGCAGTAAGTTCAGATTTGAGTCTTCGTTGAATCGTTGGGATCGAGGAGATCGATGATATGGAGGATATCGATGTTGGGTACATTTGTAGCCTTGTCTTTCGGATGACTGTATAACTCAATCCGTAATAATGTATTGTGGTTGTGGATCATTTATTGTTGATCTATTTTATAATGATCGTATTTGAGAATCTTGAGATTTTGAGATCATTTGATGCATTCCTTTTGGTGTTGTACCGAGATTTCGTGATAGTCTGGGTGATTGTTCATTTTGATTCGAGACGTCAAGTCATGGGGACTTGGGCGTGCGATAGATATGGTTCCGAGGACTATATGTGCATTGCTCTTCTTCTTTGGAGGTGAATCAGTGTTTGTATGGGCATCCGATGTCGACGAGAAGCGAGCTTTCAGTTCTGGTGTATCTCATTGAGTTTTCCTGGCGGGATATTGCTTCTCCCAACTTGTTTTAAGTTTCGGGACGAAACTTCTTTTAAGGGGGGTAGTATGTAATATCCGCGATTTCGATTTCCAATAATTTTTTTTCTGGTGTAATTACATCTTAGCAACTCTATTGTGACCGTTTCGTCATTCCGAGAATGATTAATTCTTCACTTTTTGTCATCCGAGTTCGTCTCGGTGTCGTTCTGTTGAATTCCGTGTTCTTAAGCGACTTTTCCACGTATGAGTTCGAATTTGTAAAATCACCATTAATTCTTGGAAACTCCAAAAATTCTGAGTTTCAATATTATAGAGAATCAAGTTAGCTTTCCAATGGTTCAAACGGTGAGTCAATCGGAGTCCGGACGAAGGAGTTATGGTCGAAATAGCTAAGGCTGCACCATGTGCCTTTTTGTGCTGGAGCGGGCTGTACCGTGGGCCGCGGCCCCTTCTGGCCGGGCCGCGGCACAAAGGCAGTGTACTGGGCAGTTTTTGTCCGTGGTCCGCGGCACACTCATCCTGTGCCGCGGCACACAGTACAGTTTTGCCTATGTCAGCGTTTTCTTGTGGAATCATCCTCATTTCATCACTTTCCTTCTTCCTCTCCTCCTTGGGCGATTTGTGGGCGATATTTTGGGTGATTTAGCATCATCAAACTCAAATAATTTCATCTTCTTCAAGTTGTGGTGTGGATTAACATGTTTGTGGATTCTTTATCCTAATCAAGGTAATTTCTTGGAATCTCCTAAAATTTGATTTTTGGGAGTTTTGGCTTTGATTTCATTTTCCGTCCGAATTTGATGAATCGGTTGATGTTTGTAAACATTATTAATCATGTTCTATGGATTATATATCCATATCTTCGATTCGTTCAACCCGATTGATGATTCTTAAGTTCTTGAGGAACTTTGAACATTTAGTGTTCGATTAAATGTCTCAAAGAGTTTCCTTCGATCGTTGTGTTGTTTTCGTTCGATATTTTGTTATTGAATGAATTGTATTTCATTCAAGGTTGTTCGAGCGCTAATATTTATCGGAGGACGCCGTTCGTTGTTCGTGGAAGGATTTCATCGCCTTCGGTTGAGGCAAGTTTTATACTTGTACTAGTCAATGAGATTAATGTTATCATATATGTGTATGAATGTGTTGTATCATTCCGAGACTTAGTCTCTTCATGAATTCATTGATATTAAGAGATCGTTCGATACGATACCTTTCGGCAATTATGCCAAATGTTTTTATTGTTCGTTAATGGCCGGTTCAAGGCATTGTGATATTCGTTGTTAATGTTATTACCGATCACCGAGCGGTATCGATGTATCGATCGTTGTTGTTGATATTAATGTCGATTTAAGACGTCGTTGTAATCATTGCTATTAATGTTGGAGTTTTGTCCTTGATGTTGTTTTGGACGATTAAAGGCGTTGACGTATTCATTTCTCTTCTTCATCGTCGGTAACCGATTAAAGGTGTCGAGACATCCTTCGTATCATTGTTATCGATTAGCCGTTCTAAGGCAATCGAGGTGTTCAATTATTCATCATATCATTGTTATCGGTTGGCCGTTCTAAGGCAATCGAGGTATTCACTCATTCATCGTGTCATTGTTATCGATTGGCCGTTCTCAGGCAAATCGAAGTGTTCAATCATTCATTGTATCATTGTTATCGATTGACCGTTTTAAGGCAATCGAGGTATTGAATCATACGCTGCATCATTGTTATCGGTTGGCCATTCTAAGGCAATCGAGGTATTGAATTGGGGCTGTCGAGGATAGTTCCCATCCGTTGTGTCGTTGTTATCGATTGACCACTCTAAGGTAATCGAGGTATTGAATTGGGACTGTCGAGTATAATGCCCATCCGTGAGTCATCATTATCGTGTTGGCCGACTCAAGGTAGCATACTATCAAAATTGTGATACGGCTTCGTGCCGTGGCTTCGGCCCTAATTGTGATACGGCTTCGTGCCGTGGCTTCGGCCCTAATTGTGATACGGATTCGTGCCGTGGCTTCGGCCCTAATTGTGATACGGCTTCGTGCCGTGGCTTCGGCCCTAATTGTGATACGGTCGTGGCTTCGGCCCTAATTGTGATATGGCTTCGTGCCGTGGCTTCAGCCCTAATTGTGATACGGCTTTGTTCCGTGGCTTCGGCCCTAATCGATACAGCTGCGGGCTGTTTTGGCTTCATGTGATTGTGATATTTGACAGCTTCGGCTGAGTGGCTTTCAAGCCTTTATTATTGCCTCGTAATTTCATTGGAGCCTTCGGGCATTGTGATTCATTATTAATTCAGTTATGGTTTGGTTCATGTCGTGTAATTCATTGTGGTACTCTATAATTATGATTCGCCGTTGGGCATTTACGTTCTAACCTGTCGAACAGGTATTAATAGTATGCCGTGGGCATAGTATTTCACGAAAGCTCGGTTCTTACATTGGTTTGTGAGAATCTCGTATTATTATTATCATTGTACCGTTTCATTCTGCCTTTGGATGCATATCATGTTATACATGTATTTGATATTCATTATCTGGATGACTGACCCCGTGGGGGCGGAACATGTTTTCATGTTTTAGGTGCTTGCGAGGAGAGAGTTGAGACACAGGGGCATGATGATGGCGACGAGGCATTCGAGCGATACTAGTCCGAGTTGTTCATGTTGGTCAGTCAGTTGGAGTGTTCTTCAGTCTGTCAGTCATTGTCATTATGTATTACCCGAGCAAATGCTCGTGGATATTGTTGTATTTTATTTTTGGCCATGTAGGCCCATCGTTGTCGTTGAAATTCCTTATCGGAATATTGTGTCGGATATCATGGTAGGGACTATGATTTCCCCTTGTTGTTTAATTTAATGTATTTTAGTCATGTTCGCCTGGTGGATCTCCTGGCTTGGGGTCCACGGCACTGTAATGACCCAATAGGATTTGGGGGTGTTACACACGCTACCATATACGTAGCGCACGCTAACGATGCAGGCAGAGTTCACTGGACTACCCGGTGAACCCGCTAGCGCACGCTATCCTCAGATATTAGCACGTGCTAAGCTGCCTTGAGTATAAATAGGACATTTCAGCCCCATTTCATCATTTTTCCACTTCTCCTCCTCCCTTGGGTGATTTTGGGTGATTTTGGGCGAGTTGTGAATATCTCTTCGAGCTTCTAACATCCAACATCTTCAAGCTCCTAGTTCGGATTATTCAATGTTTAATCCTCTCCACCACTCCAAATCAAGGTAAACTTTGTATAACCCTAGAATTTTGGGATTTGTTGGTTTTCCTTACGATCTCTTCGAGTTAGCTTGATAATGTGTTGGAATATGTTGAGTATGGATTATCTAACTTGGATACATGTGTTCCTACGGATTTATTAGTGTATTTTCCGGAATTGTTGAGTATTTGGGATGGTTGAGTGTGATTCACCATCTAGAGGTTTTCTTACCAGAATACATGTATCGTGGGTAGTATTTTCGGGTGGATTCTAACTTATTTTCCTACCAATGGGTTATTGATAGTTGATTACAAACTTTTCTAGGTTCGGAGTTATCGATTCCTTCAACCGTGATACCTCGTCGTTCGTACCCTTTCCTCTCATCCCAGGCAAGTTAATTCTTGCTTAGTTAAAAGGATAATCATTCCTTTCGTTGTTGTTCATTCATACATATAATACATCCATAGTATATCAATCATGTTGAGACTAGTAATTATCAAACTAATCACTTAATTCATGAGGAACGACGGTTTCAATCATTTCATTTGAGCTATCACTCATCGCGTTATTAATTCACCAAGGTGAGTCATTCTTGGCCCTTGTCGAATTTCTATTCATTATTATTCATTATGGTTTCTTTTTTTCTTGTGACCTTTCGGGATCGTGTTGCATTTCCGGGTGGTATATGTGTGGAATTTTTAGTCGGGCACACAATGGTCATGTGTTATGCAGGTAATCCGGCACATTGGACTGTTCACACGGTAACGTGCCTCCGTGAGACTAATTAGGCACAAGTGCGTGTGTTTATGCGGGTTTTCCAAACAATCAGCGACTTCTGTACTTGCACATCCCATTCGGGCGTACTATGATGTCCCTCTTTCAAACTTGATTTCATAACTAAGACATGTGATTATTGTATTTGTTCAACTCTTGAGAATTGTTGTTTTGTGTAACTGACCCCGTTGGGGATGTTGTTTATAGGTCATGACAAGGCAAAGGCACGGGAAGAGCACGATGACGGCAAGGAGTCACAGTGATACTAGTAGGGGGCCCCAGTCCTTTCAGCTATTCATGTTTTCTTGATGTGTGTTTTCCACTGCATTTCCGTTTGGACTTTCATTTTAATTTGGTGTTGTATATTTCATCTTCATATGAAATATATGTATTCTGTATTCTTGGGTGTATTATATTTGAAACTCCTCATCGGAGTAATTGGTAATATAATGTGGTTCGGTACTACAGTTATATTATTTAAATCATTGTATTTCATTCGCCTGGTGGGTCCCAGTTGGGAGTCTGCGGCACTGTGATAGCCGTCTAGTTTGGGGTATTACAGAGTTGGTATCGGAGCGTGGTTTTGAATACTACCCATCCAAGTCATGTCTCATTGAAAATCATCGTTCATCAGACTAGTATCATTGGATTGTCGCGTCATTTGTGACCTGTGCAAGCGCCAAGCCCCTCAGACCAAAAGAACGGTATGACTTCTGACGTTGTGGTAATTTCTGGCAATAAGAATCAACCCATTCATCATTCATTAGACAACAATCCTCAATCATCATTTTCTTTTGGATCTTGTCGATCATGTTAACTAATTAATCACTCAGTCAATCTCATTGCCCAGTTGTTGATCTCGTGGATCGTATTATCAATCTTGTTAACTTGTTCAAGATAATCATTTCATGAATTTCATCAGATAATCATGTCACCTCAGTTGATCTTTCATGCGATCTTATCATATTCTAGCATAATGTCGATGATCATTTTACTGCATTATTAATGCATTCATTGTGTTAGAGCGAGTATGCTCATTATTATCATTCTATAACGTAATCATAATGCGATATTCATGCGAGATCTGTAATTATCATGTGACTTTCCTACTTCAGTATGGATAGAGCTGTCAGAGGACGCAGGGGAAGAGGCTGCGGTGCGGGCCGAAACTCAGGAGATCGTGTGAATACCCACGCGAACGCAAGGGACGTCATTAGTTCAACAGGTAGCGATGCTGCCAACTCAACTGACGATGCTACTCATTCACCAGTCGATAATCACTCATTGTCAGGGAGTCGTACCCGAGATGCAGCCCAATCGGAAGGTGTTCGGGTTGACCCATTTATATTTATGCAGGGCATGATGGCATAGATGACTCAGATGGCACGTCTGATAGAGACGATGCGAAATTCAACCACTCAGCCTCAGCAGGCTCCTCCGCCGTCACCTCAGAGGCAAGAGAGGAGTGTGAGCAGTATAATCGGCAACATCTCTCGCCAGAGGCCACCTACTTTTGATGGCTCATCTGAGCCGGCGGATATTATTCACTAGATTGAACATTTCGAGAAGCTATTTGCTATGGTGGAGTGTCCCGAAGGGCACAAAGTTTCAGTCGCGGCTTACTATCTAGGTAAGAGCGCTCACTCATGGTGGCTATCTTTGAAACCCACCGACGGATCTTGCACTTGGGACCAGTTTAAGACCCTCATGTTGGAAAGGTATTATCCAGCCCCACTCAGGGAGGCCAAGTTATCGGAATTACTCAGTCCCGACCCCTCAGCGGAAGAAGATGTTCTCGCCATCGCCGAGAAGTTTCAGGAGCTACTTCCTTTTGCCTCATCCATTATCCACTCTGATGCGGATAAAATAAAGTACTTCAGTAAGAGGTTGAAACCTCGTATGTGGATGCAATTGCTTAATCATCATTGCACCACCCTAGCCGAATTCATCGAGAAAGCTCTTACTTATGAGCTTACCGCTAAGGAAATTGCTAAGCAACAAACTTCATCTGCTGGCAAGAAACTGAAGAATCATAATCAGTCCAAAGGTAGTCGGGCAACCTTCAAGAAGCCACGCACGGGCTCTACTTTTTCTGAGCGACCTCCGATGGAGCCTAAACCTGCAGAATCTCAGTCCCGAGCGGCCAGTTCGGCCATCACCTGTTTCAATTGTGGAGAACAAGGTCATTACAGCACTAAGTGTTCGAGGCAGACTATCACATGTAACATCTGTGGGATTGCCGGGCATAAGGCCCGTTTCTGCCGAAGACATTCCAGACCTACTCTGATGGCATCTCAGACCCCGAAGCAGTCGGTTGTTTAGAATCAGGCCACTCAGTCCGCATTGTTTAAGACGACGGGAGCAAATAAAGGCGGAGCCCATAGTTATCAGACAGGAGCATCCGGTACAGGGACTGGAAAGCCCCGAATTTATGAGATGAAGAGGACCGACGGTCCGGAGGCCCAAATGATCTCATGTACACTCGAAATTCTATCTCAACCTATGTGTACCCTTTTTGATACTAACACATCACATTCATTCATTTCTGAGTCATGTTTGAGTAGACTACACATGGATAGTGCTACTAGTTACGAACCTTATGTCATTGGTCTACCAGATAGTAGAAGAATTATCGGGGATCGTGAGGTTAAGAACTGTCCGATTCAGCAATGGATGGCGGACCTAATCATGGTGGACTTACCTAGAGACGATGTAATCTTGGGTATTGATTGGATGGATCGTCCTGATGCCACCCTTAGTGTCTGTAAGCGTATGGTCACTATCATTTTAGACGATAGAGTTGAGTGTGTATTTCAGGGGGGTAACCCCAGCCGTTCCAGAAGATTTATTAATATGATGAAAGTAGTGAAGTTACTCAATCAGGGGTGTGTCGGTTATTGGTGCTATATGATCAATACCGAGAAATCATCAGTGATGTTGGCGGATATCCCTGTAGTGAGAGACTACACCGATGTGTTTCCATATGAGTTACATGGTTTACCTCCACGGAGAGATGTGGAATTCATGATAGAGTTGGAGCCTGGTACGTCCCCAATATCAAAAGCACCTTATCGTATGGCCCCGATCGAAATACAGGAACTGAATAATCATTTGTAGGAATTGATCGAGAATGGTTATATCCGACCGAGTGCATCCCCGTGGGGAGCACCAGTGTTATTTGTCAAGAAGAAGGATGGTTCATTTCATTTGTGCATTGATTATCGGGAGCTGAATAGGGTGACGATCAAGAATAAATATCCCCTTCCCCGCATCGATGATCTCTTAGATCAACGCCAGGGAGCTTCAGTATTTTCCAAGATCGATTTAAGATCTGGGTATCATCAGTTGCCAATTCGAGAGTCGTATATCGCAAGAACAGCGTTTTGAACACGCTATGGGCACTACGAGTTTGCAGTGATGCCGTTTGGGTTAACTAATGCACCTGCGGTATTCATAAAGTTGATGAACCGAGTTTTCATCGACTATTTGTATCAGTTCGTGGTTATTTTCATAGATGACATTTTGATTTATTCTCGTGACCAAGAGGACCACGAACTTCACCTTCATTAGGTCCTCGACGTGTTGTGACGAGAGCAACTCTATGGAAAACTTTCCAAATGCGAGTTCTGGATGTCTGAGGTGACATTTCTCGGACATGTGATTTCATCAGACGGGGTTCGTGCTATACGAGATTGGCATCCTCCGTAGAATGTTAAGGAAATCCGAAGTTTTCTCGGATTAGCACGCTATTGCCGGCAATTTGTGGAAGGATTTTCTAAAATCGCTCAACCTATGATGAACCTTTTGCGGAAGGATAAGAAATACACGTGGTCTGACGTGTGTTAGCAGAGTTTTGAGGAACTCAATAGCCGTATAATTTCAGCGCCTATCTTTTTGTTTACCACAAGGAACGGAAGGGTCCATGGTTTATAGTGACGCGTACGGACACGGTCTTGGATGTGTATTAATGCAGAACTGGAAGGTGATTTCTTATGCTTCGCGGCAACTGAGGCCTTATGAAGTCAATTATCCAACCCACGACCTGGATCTAGCGGCTGTGGTATTCGCATTGAAGATTTGGCGACATTATCTTTATGGCGTCACCTGTCAGATTTTCACCGATCATAAGAGTTTAAAGTATATATTTACTCATAAGGAGTTAAACATGCGACAGGTATGGTGGTTGGAACTGATTAAATATTATGACATTGAGATACAATACAGTTAGGAATACTTGTTAGATTTTGATGATGTCATTAATATAAATTCAAATATTTATTACTTGGCAAAAAATGTAAGGAAGAACCAAATGAGTATCTTCCATAGGCCAAATTATGTTAAGTTTAAATACTTGGAAAAATGTAAAGAAGAACCAAATGAGTATCTTCTATAGGCCAAAATAAGTTAGGCTCAAAATCGGCTAAGTACAAAAGTACAGCTGAGTTCATCAGAGAGGTACAGCCGAGTCAAATCAGAGAAGATCTGGTCAACAAAAATCATCAGAGATGTTTGACCAGACTGTTGACTCAAAATGTATTTTGATGATTATTACATTCAAAACATTTAATTAGATCAATCTCGGCTCGATAATATTTTGAAGGAGCAAAATAGAGCTAGCGCACGCTACTCATCATATAGTAGCGCACGCTATCGGGACATACATATACAGACCAGTCAAGTCAGCTGCAGCCTAGTGAAGTCGCCTGATTGATAGCGCACGCAAGCTATTCAATGTTAGCGCACGCTAAGAACCTAAAGTTAGCGCACGCTATACAGTAAAAATAACGCGCGCTATCGCATCTCTCCAGAGGTCAGTGAGGTCTGGAAGGAAATCAGAACTGGATGTTGCGCACGCTACACATATCATCTTACATACGCTAAAGCAAGGACATAGCGCACGTTACTTATCATCTCTAGCGCACGCTACCAATATTATGGTTAGTAGTCCAGTAGCTACTGGACTCAATTCGTTAAGGCTTTTACGTACGCTACACAAGGTAACGTACGTTAATGAAAGAACTCAGTAGCGCACGCTAAGGTAAAGGCATTAGCGCACGCTAAAAGGAGTCTGCATACTACCGTTTGAATTTCAACCGTTGGAAGGCAAGAGTCAATGCAGATCCGGGAAATCTGGAAAAGTTGTATTTAATTAATGCTAGCGCACGCTATGCATACTTGCTAGCGCACGCTAATCATAAATTTAGCCGTTGGATAAAGAGTCGTTGGAGAGAAAATCGGACATTGTCAAAGTCAAGATCGAAGACTAGTTGACCAGACGTTAACGCACGCTACCATTTCATTACTAGCGCACGCTAGACATGGTATTTTACCGTTGCAACAGTCTTTGTGACCGTTCAGATATTTCAAGTCGAAAACCGTTAACGCACGCTACAAGGCACTATTAGCGCATGCTAATAGTATGTTTTTCAGAATTTGAAGGATGTCTCACACCTATAAATACCCGAAGGACTTGGGTATCAAACACACAACTTCAAGCATTCAAGCATACAAGCATACAAGCAATCAAAGCGTTCTTGAGCTCAGTTATATATCTTTTATTGCATTACAAGTTGTGAGAAAAGAAAGATACAAGAGTGATTTCCATTGTAATATCCATTATTCTTTGTATTCTTTCATTTGGTTGTAAGTGTTGCATCACTTACACTTGAGCGTAAAAGAAACGAATCAAGAGTCACTAATCCGGTGTTATTAGGATCTTTGATCCGGCATTGTTAGGATTATACTCCCATATTCGTATAGTGAGGATTATCTAGTTCCTATAGAACACTAGATAAACAATCATTTATATTGAGGGAAAGGTTGAGCTTGGACCGATAGAAGACAAGCGGATTGTAACGGTTGTGAACTCGGACCGATAGAAGACGAGTTAAGATTGTGGTTTTTCTTAAGCCAATAGAAAAATAAAGTCGGAGAGAGGACGTAGGCAAGTTGCCGAACCTCTATAAATTCTTGAGTCTTTAAATTCCGCACTATTTTCTATTTACTCGCAAGAAATTTCGGTATTCCGCATCACCACTATTCAACCCCCCTTCTAGTGGTGAATTTATCTCTTCAGTTGGTATCGGAGCGGGTCTCTTTTTACAGGTTTAACCACCTAAGAGAAAAAGATCCGCATATGGAACTTCTTGGCCAAATTGAAGGAAATGCTCTCAACCGTCCTCCTTTCTTCGACGGTTCCAATTTCATGACGTGGAAAAAGAAGATGGCAATCTTCGTTCAAGCCTACGATATTGAAATCTGGAAAGTTATTGATCTTGGTCCTAAACTTGCTAAGAAAGAAGATGGATCGTTGAAAAAGATCGAAGAATTCAACGATGAGGATTGGAGAAACACTCATGTCAACTCACGAGCTACTCAACTCCTCTATTGCGCTCTCAATCCCGAAGAACTCAATAGGATATCGTCCTATGAAAGTGCAAAAGAAATTTGGGAAATTCTCGAAGTCACTCACGAGGGAACCACCCAAGTCAAGGAGACCAAAATTAATATGTTACTCCATGACTACGAATTATTTTCCATGAAAGACGAGGAAACGATCACAAATATGTTGGATCGATTTTCGGCTATAACAAATGGTCTTGCATCTTTCGGAAAGCCTATATCGAGCAGCGACAAAGCTAAGAAAATTCTTCGATCGTTGCCACGAGAATGGGATGCCACGGTCACCGCGATCATGGAGTCCAAAGATCTCAACAAGCTCGAATTTAGTGCCCTCATCGGGTCACTCATCAACTATGAGATCGTTTTCAAATCTAGAGGCACAAAACCAAAGCCTCGGGAAAGAGTAGTCGCATTCAATGTTGATAGCGACGTTGAAGAAGATGTTGCCGAGGATGAAGACGACGAGGAACTCGCTCTTTATGCCAAAAACTTTAGAAGGTACAAAAACCTAATTCAAAATAGGCGAAGCTTTCTTGGTCGGGATGGCAAACCGGAGCAAAAGAAGAGTGGCTACACTCCTATCAAGAAGTTCGACAATAATTGTCGGAAATGTGGTCAAGCCGGTCATTATGCCAAAGAATGCCGAGGAGCCTCTTCAAAACCTCAAATGGAAAGATTCAAAAAGAAGGAGGTTCTAATCGCTTCTTGGAGTGATGACGAGGAGGATATTGAAAGATCTCTAGACGCAAATCTTGCATTCATGGCCCTCGACTCCGAAAGAAATATCGAGGTAAGCTCTAAACTCAATGATGACGAATATGACTCTTTTGATTTTTGTGATTCACAAGAAGTTCATCAAGATGATGAGTTGTTGAGTGCATTTGAATCATTAAATACGGAGTATGACGAGATGGTTAAATTAAATATATCTTTGAAGAGAAAAATAAAATCTCTAGAACTCGAAAATTCCTCTCTTCAAAACAAGGGCAAAACTACTGAGATCGACCATACATCATGTCTTGAAAAAGAAAATGTTTTGAAAATCGAGTTAACAAAAACTCAAAAGGAGCTAAAATATATTTTGAACAAATTTACTCTCGGAAATGAGAAATTCGAAAGGCTCCTATCTATTCAAAAATCGCCCTTGCTCAAACACAGTCTTGGTTTCGACCCTTTCAAACGGGAACAATCCCTTATCAACCTTGTCAAAATAAAGAAAACCGAAACCGAGAACTCAAAGGATCCGTTCAAACGAGTTCACAATGTTAATGCTCATTCAAAGTTAAGAACTATCAAAGTTAAGCAAATATGGGTTCGTAAGGGACAATTGTTCCGAATGCTATAAGTATAGTTAACTTTGGAGGACCCAAACGGGCTTGGGTACCGAAACAACCGAGAAATTCTACTTTTGTAGGTACCGGCACCAAGGAAAAACAAGTGGTACATTGATAGCGGATGCTCAAGGCACATGTGCGGTTCCGAGGACTTATTTGAAGACCACGAATATCAAGATCAAGGACATGTGACCTTTGGAGATAATCAAAAGGGAAAAATCAAAGGAATCGGCAAAGTCGGTAAGGAACCTTCTCCTTCTATCAACAAAGTACTATTTGTTGAAGGTTTGCATTATAATCTCCTTAGCGTTTCGCAACTTTGTGATGAAGGTTTTAAAATTCTATTTGAGCAAACGCATTGCACAGCATTTAGAAATAATAAAATCGCATTCATTGGTTTGAGATGTGGAAACATCTATATTGTTGATCTTAATGATAAGAGTTCATTCAATGAAAAATGTCTTATTACCTTGGATGACAATGCATATTTATGGCATCGAAAATTGGGGCATACTTCTTTACCTATTATTTCTATTTTATCTAGACACGACCTTGTTCGTGGATTGCCCAAACTCAAATTTGATAGAAAACATTTGTGTGAATCATGCATAAAAGGGAAACATACTCGAGAATCGTTTAAACCAAAATTCGAGGTTTCCACTAGTCGAGTTCTTGAACTCGTGCATATGGATTTGATTGGACCATCTAGACATGTTAGTTTAAATGGTAAACTTTACACTTTGGTTATTGTTGATGATTTCTCTCGATTTACTTGGGTTAGATTTTTAGCACATAAAGATAATGCATTTTCCGAGTTTTCTAAATGGTGTCGTTTGGTATCAAATGAGAAGAACCTCTCCATAATTTCTATTCGCACCGACCACGGAGGTGAATTTGATTGCACCCCGTTTGAACTTTTATGTGATAAATACGGTATTAATCACAATTTTTCGGCTCCTAGAACGCCTCAACAAAATGGAGTTGTTGAAAGGAAAAACCGATCTTTGGAAGAAATTTCGAGAACAATGCTTAATGAATACTCTCTTCCACGATACTTTTGGGCCGAAGCAATTTTTACGGCATGCTATGTGATTAACCGAGTTCACGTCCGTAGAACTCATCTTAAAACTCCGTATGAATTATGGAAGGGCAAAAAGCCCAATATTGCTTATTTTCATCCCTTTGGTTGCAATGTATTTATTTTGAACAATGGCAAGGATAACTTGGGCAAGTTTGATTCCAAATCCGACTCCGGAATATTTCTTGGCTATTGTACTAATAGTAAAGCATATCGGGTTTATAATATTAGAACGAATAAAGTTGAAGAGTCCATACATGTTAAATTCAATGATATGATCTCACCCCCGAGAAAGGTAGAATATTTTGATGATGCAGGTAACTTTCCAGATCTCTCACCCGAAGTGAAGAAAATTTCGAAAATCGAAAAAAACACAATCGTTGATTTACCGAAAGATTGGAGGCACATCAAAGACCATCTGAAGGATCTCGTGATCGGAAACATTGAAGACGGTGTTCAAACCCGAAGGAGAACCACCGAATTTATGGCTCATTGTGCTTTTGTATCCGAAATAGTTCCCAAGAATATATCCGAAGCTCTCGATGATGAAAGTTGGGTGATGGCAATGCAAGAGGAGCTTGTGCAATTCAAGCACAATAATGTATGGAATTTAGTTCCCGCACCTAAAGATAAAACAATTATTGGAACTAAATGGGTGCATAAAATCAAGAGTGACGAAGACGGCTATCCTATTCGAAATAAATCTCGTTTGGTCGCTCAAGGATATAATCAAGAAGAAGGTCTTGATTACGAAGAAAGTTTTTCTCCCGTGGCTCGACTCGAAGCCATTCGCTTGCTTTGTGCATTTGCCGCTCATAAGAAGATCAAATTATTTCAAATGGATGTCAAAAGTGCATTCTTGAATGGTTTCATTCAAGAAGAAGTCTACGTCAAGCAACCTCCCGGTTTTGAAGACCATCATTTTTCGGATCATGTCTACAAGCTCAACAAGGCACTCTACGGGTTGAAGCAAGCACCCCGAGCATGGTATGATCGTTTAAGTCAATTCTTAATTGCAAATAATTATAAAAGAGGCAAAGTCGATAATACCTTGTTTGTCAAAATACTAAATGATGATATACTTGTTTGCCAAATTTACGTTGATGACATTGTTTTTGGAGCTACTAATGAATCCTTGTGCCAAGATTTTTCTAATCTTATGAAAGGAGAATTCGAAATGAGTATGATGGGAGAATTAACGTTCTTCCTCGGGCTTCAAATCAAACAATGCAAAGATGGAATTTTTATCCATCAAACGAAGTACTCAAACGACCTCCTCAAGAAATTCAATATGGAAAATAGCAAGGTGATATCTACGCCAATGTCGTCATCATTAAAGCTTGAGAAAGATGAAAATGGCAAATCCGTAGATCAAAAATTATATCGAGGTATGATCGGATCTTTGCTATATTTGACTGCATCCAGGCCAGATATAATATTTGCTACATGTCTATGTGCTCGATTCCAAGCTAATCCCAAGGAATCACGTTTAATTGCTTGTAAACGCATTTTTCGCTACTTGAAAGGAACTATTGGACTAGGTCTATGGTATCCGTCTTGCTTGGACTTTAATTTAATTGCCTATAGTGACGCCGATTTCGGCGGATGTAAAATTGACAAAAAGAGTACTAGTGGTACATGTCATTTTGTTGGATCTTGTTTAATATCTTGGGGAAGTAAAAAGCAAACCAGCGTAGCATTGTCTACAGCTGAGGCCGAATATGTCGCTGCAGGGAGCGCCTGTGCTCAAGTGCTATGGATTAAAAATCAACTACGCGACTACGGCATTCATTTTGAAAATACCCCTATCCTATGTGATAATACTAGTGCAATTAATTTGAGCAAAAATCCTGTTTTGCACAGTAGAACCAAACATATAGATATTAGACATCATTTTTTACGTGATCATGTTCAGAAAAAAGACATCTGTTTAATTTTTATCTGGACGAAGGATCAACTTGCTGACATCTTTACAAAACCTCTTCCCGAAGAATCTTTTAACTCCATTCGTTTACAACTTGGCATGGGACATGTAGACAACTTTTGAAATAAGCTTACTACTCAAAACATCAAAATCCTTGATTCGGATCACTCGCTAGCGCGCGCTAGCTTCATTTTCCTAACGCGCGCTAAAATCTGCATTCGATAGCGTACGCTAAACCTTACTTCCTTGCGTACGCTAAATAAAACTTTTCGAATTCCATTCTAGCTACTGGACAGTCCAGTAAGCATTTCATTTCTTAATTAACGTACGCTAATTCTACAATTCTAGCGTACGCTAACTAAAAGTTTGCTGACTATATATATTTCCGTACGACCCTAAAACACATCACACTTCTAACGTACGCAATCGACAGAAAAACTTCCCTCTTGCAAAAACCTTAGACGCTCATCCGATCCAAAATCTGCGAGCTTCTCCCTCAAAATCTTCGATTCTCTTCGTTTTTCCTTCATAATGTCAAGCAAAAATCGAAAGGCCATGGAGAAGAACTATAAATGCCCTCGCAACAACGACTTTGACAGCAATCGATTCGTCTCCTTCATTGCGTAGAAAATTTTCTTCGATATTCTTCCACAAGAAAGCTTGACCGATTGCTACTATTTCAACTTTAGTAGCCTTGAACGGGTCAAGGTAAGCATTCGCGACTTCTTTGAGGCTTTGGGTATTGCACGTTGTGTTGAGTGCAAAGAAATTGTGTACCCTGAGTGTGTTCGTCAATTTTATACGAATTTGCATCTCGGTGAAAGTGGTAATAATGGAGGTTTCGTGCTCGAAAGCCTCGTGAACGGAACTATGGTGAAGGTTTCTTCGGAAATTCTTCACGAATTGTTTGGGTTATCGAAGGATGGGTTTGATTGTTGTGGTAAAAACATTGTTGAGGAATCTTCGGTGTCCGAGAGAGAGATTGGTGATTTTCTGTGTTCGAAAATTGTCATCGAAGTCACGGATGACGTTTTCGAAAACAATGATTTCGGTATACACATTCGTTTGTTGTTGGCCGCTTTAACGAAATGCTTAATGCCAAAGGTCAACACCCAACACAAGTTAGTCGGTGTTGATAAGAATGTCGTATATAGGGTGCTAAAGGATGATCGAGTAGATTTCACTGGGATTGTGATAAGCTGGATAAAGGCTAAAGGAGAGTCTTTTCGGTCAAAAAACTATATGTCGAGAACCAGGAAATCTGGACTTCCATTCGGGTCAATCCTTACGGTGATTTTTCGACATTTCCGTGTTGATTTGTCTAATGAGGCACACGTTCCGGTGTCTCGGGGACACGAGATAAGTGACATAACCCTCAAGGCCATGCACTATATCGAGACCTTCAATCGAGGCTGGGTTTTGTTTCCATATCTCCGGGATGATGACCAAGTGCCGAAAGGCACACGGATGCCTACACCGACCGAGCAAGTCATGCACCGAGGACCCCACACGCTTAAGGAGCTGCAGTCCAAGTCTTTTGTTCGTCATCCGAAGACGAAAGGAAAACGCCCAATGAGAGATGTGGTGACGGAAGAAGAGGAAAGTGATCTTTGTGCTCGGATGCGGGGCATCGAGACCTCTCAAGCTGAGATACGAGAGGATGTTCGGGCTCTGCGTTCGGAAGTCTGGGAAGTGCATGGGCTGATATCCGAGTTCATCCGTTTCACACACCCCTCGTTCCCTTTCCCTTCGTCTTCTTCCGATCCTTAGATTTGAGGATTTTATCTTTTGATGTTTGATGTAGAATCTTGTTGTTCGAACAATCTATATGTCTTTTGCCATGAAAACTCGTTGTATTCCTTGCATTTTTATCTTAATGAAATTCGCATTTCTTCATTTGGCATTTGTTATTTGCAAGTATTGTTGTTTACTAGTATTGTTGATTACACCTTGAATAATGGCAATTTTCGTCAATATTTATTAATAATGCAACAATTCAGGGGGAGTTCCTTTTTGTTTATGTCAAAAAGGGGGAGAATACTCCAAAAACCAAATCTACTAATATATCGAACAAGTTTACCTTGATTCGAATAATTTCAAAATGTTTTTGCAGGTATTAATTAAATGTTTTGACATCATCAAAAAGGGGGAGATTGTTGACTCAAAATGTATTTTGATGATTATTACATTCAAAACATTTAATTAGATCAATCTCGGCTCGATAATATTTTGAAGGAGCAAAATAGAGCTAGCGCACGCTACTCATCATATAGTAGCGCACGCGATTGGGACATACATATACAGACCAGTTAAGTCAGCTGCAGCCTAGTGAAGTCGCCTGATCGATAGCGCACGCAAGCTATTCAATGTTAGCGCACGCTAAGAACCTACAGTTAGCGCACGCTATACAGTAAAAATAACGCACGCTATCGCATCTCTCCAGAGGTCAGTGAAGTCTGGAAGGAAATCAGAACTGGATGTTGCGCACGCTACACATATCATCTTACGTACGCTAAAGCAAGGACATAGCGCACGTTACTTATCATCTCTAGCGCACGCTACCAATATTATGGTTAGTAGTCCAGTAGCTACTGGACTCAATTCGTTAAGGCTTTTACGTACGCTACACAAGGTAACGTACGTTAATGAAAGAACTCAGTAGCGCACGCTAAGGTAAAGGCATTAGCGCATGCTAAAAGGAGTCTGCATACTACCGTTTGAATTTCAACCGTTGGAAGGCAAGAGTCAATGCAGATCCGGGAAATCTGGAAAAGTTGGATTTAATTAATGCTAGCGCAGGCTATGCATACTTGCTAGCGCACGCTAATCATAAATTTAGCCGTTGGATAAAGAGTCGTTGGAGAGAAAATCGGACATTGTCAAAGTCAAGATCGAAGACTAGTTGACCACACGTTAACGCACACTACCATTTCATTACTAGCGCACGCTAGACATGGTATTTTACCGTTGCAACCGTCTTTGTGACCGTTCAGAGATTTCAAGTCAAAAACCGTTAACGCACGCTACAAGGCACTATTAGCGCACGCTAATAGTATGTTTTTCAGAATTTGAAGGATGTCTCACACCTATAAATACCCGAAGGACTTGGGTATCAAACACACAACTTCAAGCATTCAAGCATACAAGCATACAAGCAATCAAAGCGTTCTTGAGCTCAGTTATATATCTTTTATTGCATTACAAGTTGTGAGAAAAGAAAGATACAAGAGTGATTTCCATTGTAATATCCATTATTCTTTGTATTCTTTCATTTGGTTGTAAGTGTTGCATCACTTACACTTGAGCGTAAAAGAAACGAATCAAGAGTCACTAATCCGGTGTTATTAGGATCTTTGATCCGGCATTGTTAGGATTATACTCCCATATTCGTATAGTGAGGATTATCTAGTTCCTATAGAACACTAGATAAACAATCATTTATATTGAGGGAAAGGTTGAGCTTGGACCGATAGAAGACAAGCGGATTGTAACGGTTGTGAACTCGGACCGATAGAAGACGAGTTAAGATTGTGGTTTTTCTTAAGCCAATAGAAAAAGAAAGTCGGAGAGAGGACGCAGGCAAGTTGCCGAACCTCTATAAATTCTTGAGTCTTTAAATTCCGCACTATTTTCTATTTACTCGTAAGAAATTTCGGTATTCCGCATCACCACTATTCAACCCCCCTTCTAGTGGTGAATTTATCTCTTCACAGACTGCAGTCAAGTAACCTCAGACAAGTCATCTGATCAGGCAAGTCCCGAACAGTCACCAACAGAGAGGTCCAGACTGCAGAGAAGATGACGGTACATCAGCCTAATTGAGATCAGCCAAGTACTCCAAAGTCCACGTCAGCATGCGTTGAAAAGTCAAATATTACGGAAAGTCACATGCAACGTGAAGAGACAAATTGGAGAGATTCCCTCAAAGGATATGAATTAAATAATTAATCCAGGCCTACTTTGAAGACTTTAATCTTACTATATTCAAAATATTCGGTGCCTCACATGCAAAGTCTTCACAACGGTCGATCGATGAATTAAAATATGGGAATCCAGCCTTGCAACGATCAGAAAGGAATAAACAAAGAAGTCTCTCTCAAACGGACTGATTTGTTACAGATTTGCAACGGCTATAAAGAAATACTCAAAGGATCAACACCTATATATATCCGAAGATTTGAAGTTGAGCAACTATCGGTGCGAACATATTCTCAAGCAATCAAAGCATTCAAAGCAATCTAAAAGAAAAATATAGCATCGTGAAAAGAGTGGTTCTCAAAAGTTCACACTTGAAGAAGCACTTAGTTGGAGAAAACAAAAACTCGTGTCTTTAATCCTGAGTTCGGGGTACTTCACTGGTTGAAGTTCGAGACTGTAAAGGCATCCAAGGATCGCGGATCAAGAGGTGCAAGGCAGTCAAGGGTGTTACAACGGCAAGGATTTCCACTGGTTGGAAGCTGTTGTAATTTGGTTGAATCACTGTAATATTTATCACTGGTTGAAAATTATAGTGAATTCATCTCCAACTGGTTTGGAGAAAAGTGGATTAGTAGAGGATTACCCCACCTCTGAGACCACTATAACTGCCTGCGTATTTTACTGTCTATAGCATCATACTTTAACTGCTGCATTCATTGTTAAGTGTTTCATTAGTTGTTTTGATTCGTCATCAGCTGACTTCCGCACGTATTGAGAACAAACGACTCTAAGTCATTTGCATATCCATCAGCTGAAGAAACTTACTCTTTATGAAAAAGAGTTCAAGCGTTTCAATAAGTCTATTCACCCCCCCTCTAGACTTATTCCTGGACGACTTGTGACCTACAATTGGTATCAGAGAGGTTGGTTCATTTATTTTACGAACCAGATCTATATCAAAGATATATCTTTACTCTCATTATATAATGGAACATTTGCATTCTAGACTACATGTGTTTTCAGTTGACGAGTATGATCTTTGGAAGATAAGGATGAAGGCACACTTATCTTTAATCCATGATGACATGTGGTGCATCATAGAAGACGGGCCATTCACCTTCGAGAAGGACAACACTCCAGAGGAGATCGCAGCAGGGAAGCCAGAGAAGATCCCGAAGAAGAGGACAGAGTTGACTCCCGAAGAAAGAAAGCTGGCCAACCTTGACAACCGGGCCAGAGACGTGCTATATCAAACTCTTGACAAGTCCACCATGGTCAAGATCAAGAATTGCAAGAATGCCAAAGAAATCTGGGACACATTAGCCTTAATGTGTGAGGGAATGGAGCTAATCAAAGAGAATAAGTTGTCAATCGCTACTCAAAAGTTTGACAACTTCAAAATGAAGAATGGCGAATCTATAGATCAAGTGGACACAAGGTTCACCGAAATCATCAATGAGATCAATTCCCTAGGCAAAGCTTATGGCAATAGGGAAATGGCGCTAAAGGTACTAAGATCTCTCAATCCTGAATGGAGTATGAAGGCAGGGGCCATGAGAGAATCCAAGGATCTTAATAAAATAAATATCCAAGAGTTGTTCTCCGATCTGAAGGCTTATGAGTTCGAGCTCCCAAGTTCATCCTCAACCGAGCCTGTAGAGAAGGGAATAGCCTTTGCAGTCGAGTCCCCCGCCAAGAGCTTATCTGATATAAAGCCTCCAAATCCATTATATTTTGAGGAAGAGATGGCGTTCATAATGCAAAGATTCAGCAACTTTTGGAAAAACTACTCCAAACAAGAAAAATTATAAGGAGAATCCCAGAAGGAACCAGAAAGCCGGAAGCTGGAAGGTGGAGTGCTACAATTGTCACAAGACAGGACACATCCAAATCGACTGTCCTCATCTTAAGAAGGACGAGAGCAAGAAGGAGGTGAGTAGAAAAGAAGACAGAAGGAAGGCCCTCATCGGAGAAGATCAAGAGCGCGTAGAATCAAGCAGTGGATTCTTTTCTGATGATGATGATGAAGAGTATGACTGTCTGATGTCCAACCTAGCTGATGAATAGGTAACATCAAAACCCTCTGGTTCAAATAATAGTTCAGCCATGTCACAAGATATGGATCTGCACGAATCTGTAAATCAGCTACTTAAAGACTTTGAGACACTGAAATCTGCACACCTATCTGTATCAGCTGAGAAGACTCAGCTGCAAGATGAGAATAGGAAGCTGAAAAATGATTTTGAAAAACTCAGCCTAGAACTGAATAAAGTAAAATCTGATTTTGAAAACTAGGCTGAAGTTAATTTGAAAAACCAGGCTGATGTCACTACAGCTGAGATAAATCGACTAACCATTTTAATTAGAGAAAAATCAGCTGCACTTGCTCATGTGAAGGCCGAATTTACTAAACTGACTCAGGTAAATAAGACTCAGGCGCAGGAAATAACCTCCCTGAAAGCGTCTATAACTCTGGACAAATTGTGTACTAATAAAAGGCCACTATATTCCAGATCAGGCCTTGGATATGATCCTCACACTCCCTCTAGTTCTAAAACCACTTTCATCAAGGGAGAAACAATAGTCTCGACTGTTGAGCCTATATACAAACCGATATTTAAAAACAGGAAACAGCCAAGTCACAAGTCTAAGCTGCAACCAGGATTCACAAGGCAGCCACCTAGACAAGGGACTAGGCATTGGCCAAGGCAGAAGTAGCAGCCCAGACAACATGCCCACTATTATCAACAACTCCCCAAAAATAGATTTCAAAATGGGAGGGGCAGATGGAAACCTCAAGGTTATCCTAATTTCCAAAATAAACAAGTGTGGAGACCTCAAAGATTTAATAAATGGTCTCAGTCAAGATTTAGAAATGGCCCACACTACCTGTATTTTGAGGAATATCCAGTATACAATCCCAATAGAAGATACAGACATAGACCTTACACACCTTACAAGGGTAATAATAATAACAATTTTAATAATCCAAGGAGAAATCAATTCTCCAGGAAACCATCTAACCCGAAAGGACCCACACAGATTTGGGTACCTAAATCTCTGCTTGTATGATTGCAGAAAAGGTGGAAGGACTACTACCACATCTCCACAAATTCAAACTTTGGAGGTGAAGAATGGTTTGTAGAATCTGGATGCTCGAGGCACACGACCGGGAACAAGAAGATGCTGACCAAATACACCAAAGAAAGAGGTCCAGATGTAACCTTTGAAGATAGCTCTACAGGACAAACGAAGGGCTTTGGAGAGCTACACCGAGGAAATATTGTCATATCCAAAGTTCACTATGTCAAAGGGCTCAAATATAATCTCCTAAGCATAAGCCAGTTTTGCGATGAGAAGAATCTAGTAGTCTTCACCATTTGGAAATGTATGGTGATAGATATCCTATCTGGAGAAGTGAAGCTACAAGGTTTCAGAAGGAGAGATGTCTATATGATAGATTGGAACACACGAACTCCCAACACCTGTTTTATATCTAAGACAATAGCTGAGAACGAATGGCTGTGGCACAGAAGATTATGTCACCTGAACTTCAAAGCCATCAACAAGATTAGTTCTCAGAAGCTGGTCAGAGGACTTCCAGATGAAGCATTCAATAAGGAAGCTCTCTGTGATGCTTGTTAGAAAGGGAAGCAAACAAGAGCATCATTCAAGCCAGTCCAGCCTACAACTCTCACAACAAGGATCTTAGATCTACTCCATATGGATCTATTTGGTCCTATCAAGCCAAGGACTCTAAGCGGCAGAAAGCATGCACTTGTAGTAGTGGATGACTATTCAAGGTACACTTGGATCATCTTCCTGTACAAGAAAAGCGAAACCTTGACCAAGCTACCTGAGCTGCTGAGAAGGATTCAGAATGAGAAATCCCTCTCCATCATCAGGATCAGATCAGACAGAGGAGGAGAATTTCTCAACAAGGCGATCACTGATTACAGCAATCATAATGGAATCCAGCATGAGCTCTCTGCAGTCAGGACCCCTCAGCAGAATGGTGTTGCTAAAAGAAGGAACAGAACTTTGAAGGAAGCAGCCAGGTCCATGATTGCAGAAGCGGACCTGCCCAAGAGGTTCTGGGCTGAAGCTGTCAACACAGCTTGCCATACTCAGAACAGGAGTATGATAGTAGGGAGACATGGCAAAACTCCATATGAGGTTTGGAATAACAGAACTCCTACTGTTGCTTACTTTCATGTTTTTGGTTGTAAGTGTTTCATCCATAACAATGGTAAAACACAACTAAATTCCTTTGATGCTAAAACTAATGATGGTCTCTTTATGGGATACTCACAAAGAAGCAAGGCATATAGAGTATTTAACAAAAGGACCTTAGTTGTGGAAGAAACACCCCGTGTTGTATTTGACGAATCTACTGTTGAGTACAGAAAATAAGTTGAGCTAATTGAGAATAAGCTCAAATCAGCAACCCTCGAAGAAGTCATTGTACATGACACTGGAATGGTAGACTCATCTGCAGACCAGCCTGAAGACGCAACTGTAGCTGCTGAAGACCCAACTGCAGATCAGACAGGAACACCAAACCTATCTGATCCAGTTGCCGCAGATGAAGACCCAGCTGTAGCTGATAAAGACTCATTTGCAGATCAGATCCAACCTGCAGATGACAAGACGGTAGCTGATCCAGTTGCAGACCAGATCCAAGTTGATGCAGACAGAGAGGAAATCCACCAGAGCATATCTACAGGGGGAAGAGACCCAGAAGAAGATGATATCCCCAAGTGGATCAAAGACCATCCAATCCAGCAAATCATCGGGAAGTTGACTGATGGAGTTAAGAAAAGACGGTCTACTCTACCCGCAGGAATGGCTATGTTCTCGTGCTTCATGTCTCAGATAGAACCCAAGACAACAGAACAAGCCTTGGAAGATTATTCATGGATCAATGCCATGCAAGAGGAGCTGGAACAGATGGAAAGAAACAACGTTTGGGAACTAATAGACAGACCAGATCACAAGAAGGTTATTGGCACCAAATGGGTGTACAAAAACAAGAGTGACGAAGATGGAGCTGTTGTTAGGAATAAAGCCAGACTTGTTGCTAAAGGATATGCACAGTGTGAAGGAATAGATTTTGATGAAACCTATGCACCTGTTGCAAGATTAGAGGCCATCAGACTATTCCTCGCATATGCTGCATTCAAGGATTTTGAAGTCTACCAGATGGATGTAAAGAGTGCATTTCTAAATGGCATCCTAGAAGAAGAAGTCTATGTAGAGCAACCCCTAGGTTTTGTCAAAGGAGACAAAGTCTACAAGCTGTTGAAGGCTCTCTATGGACTTAAGCAAGCACCAAGAGCATGGTATGAAACACTATCTGTGTTTCTTGAGAAGAATGGTTTCTGCAAAGGGAAGGTGGACAAGACCTTATTCAGAGTGGAGCACGATGGCCACATATTGATAGTTCAGATATATGTGGATGACATCATATTTGGCTCAACCAACCCAGAGCTATGTGAGAAATTCTCAAACCTCATGCAAGGAGAGTTTGAGATGAGTATGATGGGAAAGCTTAACTTCTTTCTCGGACTACAAGTTAAGCATATGGAAAATGGAATTTTCATCAATCAAGCCAAGTATACCAGAGATCTAATCAAGAGATTTGGAATGGAATCAGCCAAACCAGCAAGAATTCCTATGAGCACAAGTACTCATCTAGATGCAGATGAGGGAGGCATATCAGTGGATTCAACCCACTACAGAGGACTTATTGGATCACTATTATACCTCACTGCAAGTAGACCAGACATATCTTATGTCGTAGGAGTATGCGCGCGATTTCAATCCAAGCCAAAGCAGTCACACCAAGATGCAGCCAAGAGAATAATTAAATACCTTAAGTTTACAGTCAATGTTGGACTATGGTATCCTAAGGACGATAACTTCGAGCTGTCAGGATATTCAGATGCAGATTTCGCAGGATGCAAAATTAATAGGAAAAGCACTAGTGGAACGTGCCAATTCCTAGGAACCAGACTGATATCCTGGTTTAGCAAGAAGCAGGTTTCTAACTCTATCTCCACCACAGAGTCAGAATACCTAGATGCAGGTAGTTGTTGTGCCCAGATCTTATGGATCAGACAACAGCTAAGGGACTACAATATCATTGCCAATGAAGTCCCTATCTGGTGTGACAACAACAGTGCTATTGCAATAACCAACAACCCGATTTTGCATTCAAGGACCAAGCATATTGATGTTAAACATCACTTCATTAGAGACCACGTGCTTAACAAGAGAGTCAGAGTTGAAAGAGTCAGCACAGACTATCAAATAGCTGACATCTTTACCAAACCTCTGCCAAAAGAAAGATTTTTGTAGCTGAGCAGAGAACTTGGTCTACTAGATTGGGAATCTAGTACAGAAGAAAAAGCAAGCTGAAGCAGATCAGAGGAAGGACGGACTCAGCTGATTATAGGGATCAGAACCTAGTTGATGCAGACAAGAAGACGAAGGATGGACAAAGGAACCTAGCTGATCAAAATCTCAGGTGAGAAGTCCAAGGAGTCAACTCACCTGATGCAGAGCAGTCAACAGTCAACAGTCAACTAGCTAAGTTTTCTAAACTTAACCGACTTCTAAATATTTTACTATTATCTGCTATATGTATAATAATATCATATTATTTTTTGGTTCACAAGTGGCATAATAATACACGTGGCAATCACAGGTTAAATCGACCTCCACTGTGACCAATTAAAATCTAACCGTCCAATTTTATACTCAAAACCTGGACCACCGATTAGAATTTTAAATTTAAAAAGGAATCTCAAAAGGCAGACCACCGATTTAAAATAAATAATTATTTAATCCCAACGTCGTTTCATCTCTTTTTTAAGGACGGAAAAACCCTTCACTTTACCTTTACCTTTACCAGTCTTTCAAAAACCCTAAATTTACAGAGCAAAAATCCTTTGAACTCCAAATACACTAAGAAAATCTCCTATATTTGCAGAAATGGAAGCTTATTTTCAAGGTGTAAACATGAAAGCTGTCAAGGACCAGATCATCTTTTCTCTGGTCGTTGATTTCGAAGGTCTCTTGGAATCAAATCTGGAAAACTACAACGTCCTTGACCTTATTCGTTCGATGAAGCTAAATGGGATCTACCCATTTCTGGATATCAGTCCCAAACACCTGTACAAGGAGGACGTCATAGCATTCTACCGCGAAGCTCATGTGATTGAGGCAGGAATTAGGAGCACTCTCGGCGGAATTCAAGTTGACATATCGCCAGAGACGATTCGTACAATTTTTGGTATGAAGAACCGTGGCATAGCGGTCGAGGCCCTCAAGCAGACAGCAGCCGACACCTGGATGAAGATTAAGGCAGACGATCAGCCGGCGAAGCTGAAGCTCACCGCCAAGAGGAGCGAAATCAAAAGGGTGTATCGGTATGCGTTGGATATCACCAACAAATTTATTATGGGTATGGCCGGCAGTTACGACTAACTGTCGTCGGCAAAATTCACAGTGCTAGGAGCACTGATTCAGGACGAACCGATTGATTGGTCTGACTACATTTTCAGACAATTAGTTCGCGAGGTCAACAAGGCCGAATGGCTTGTTTATGAGAAGAAATTCAGATCCAAGTTGGCGTTTGGAACGCAGCTAAGTTGGATCTTGGAGAAGATGGGTGTGGTAAAGGGTAATACTGACCCCTTTCACGTCAACAAGAGACTTGGTCACCTAGACCAAGAGACGTTGAGGAAGTTAGGAGGCAATAGAAGAGCAGCCCAAATGATAAAAGGGTTGTCTGATACAAGGACTTACTACAGGCCCTCAACATACGAGTCGGACCAACCTGCAGATGACAACCCAACTGCAGCCAAGTCAGACTCGGAGTCAGACAACACGCCGATTGCTGTTTGGTTCAAGAGAAGGGGACCAGCCCCGGGTGAGCCATCATTCATGCATTCTTCACCGGATCCTTCACCGAAAAGGCCCAGCGATCGCAGTTGATCGGGAGAGCAGCGGCGAACATTTTCCAAATCCTGCGGCCTGTGTCGCCTATCCACCTAGAGGACCAGCCTGCTCCGGGCAGCCTGGAGACTCAGATCGTTCCTCTCCTCACTCCAGCATTCATTTCAGAAGAGGAAGAAGCAGGTTTAATTATCTCTGACCCTGAAGTAAACTACACTTTTCACCTGCTGGACAACAATCTTTCAACTTATCCCTAGAGCAATTACAGTTAGTTAAACCACAAGCTCTAAAACACTCTTTTGTTCATATTTTTGAAGAGTGGAAAGTTTTTAAATCACTATCTTTTACTAAACTTCAAACCTATGTTGAAACCATTGGTTAGGGATATCCTCAAGCCACAGAGGATGTGCTGATACACTTTTGCAAAGTATCAGACACAGTTTTGATTCTTCAGGAGAATTGGTTCATGTCCAATTTCAAAACCAACATGGACCAATTCATCCACTCTATCATGTACATCATTTTTGATGGATCTTTTGGGAAAGAAGATGAGGAGGAAGAAGAAAAGGAAATAAGGATTGAAGAAATGAATGGATAAGAAGTAGAAGAGGAGGTTATTGTCATAGATGATGAAGAAGAGAGGCAGGAAGAAAGGGAAGAAGGAGAAAATATTTTAGCTGAAAAAGTAACAGAAGAAGAAGTTGAAAAAACAGAGGAATTAGTAGATGAAGAAGAATAAGAAGGGGAATAGGTCGATCAGGAGGATGATGAAGAAGAAAAGGAGGATGCTGATAATGATGGAAAAGATGATGATAAGGATGATAAGGATGATGATGATAAGGATGAAGGAGGAGAACAAGTGGCTGAAAAAGAGAAAGAGAATGTTGAAGAGGAAGAAAAGGAAGAAGAAGGAGAGAAGGAGTTAGAAAAAGAAGAATAAGAGAAAGAGAAGGAACCGGAGAGAGAGCCAGAAATAGAGGCTGCAGACAAGGCTGGGGCGCCTGCCCAGTATACTAGCCTAGACGCAGAGTTGGCTGAGGACTCCAGATCGGGGACACCTGAACAGACCCCATCTGGAGTGCCAGCTGCATATAGGAGCCTGCAGTCAAGTGGATCGTTCGCAGAAGGCTCAGGCGAGCACTCTCCACCAACATCGCAGATCTCACCTGCGATGACCGAGCTGATAAGACAAAATAGTTAAGGATACTATTGGAGAGTTGCTTGCATCTCAGGTCACCCCTAATCTCCAATCCATAAATGCAAAAAGCGATACCTTGCTGCAGTGGGAAGTCCCTCAACCTCCTCCTCCTATAAACAACAGAATGCCATTTGGCATGTCTGACTGGATGCATCGAATGGAGCAGCAGTTGACCACTTTGGTTGATGCTGGCAAAAAGGGGGAAGAAAGGATTCAGGGGGAAGGCAGCAATCAAGGAGACATAAGGCAAGAGATGATATCTTAGAAGAAGCAAGAAATCCCATTGATCACTGCTGGGACATCTTCATCTAAGAGGAAGGGAGAAGCAGAATCAGAAGAACAGGCTGATGATCAGCCTGCAGGCAAAAGAAGGAGGATCAGAGGAGGATTCGAGCCTACTTTAGAATGGGAAGGCAAAGAGTTGCGGTACGTTGAATAATTTATACCTCCCGAAGCTTTAGTTATGTGGGGATCTGCAAGGAAAAGGTTCAACAGAGATTACTATATCTGGGAAATACTCCAGGATAACAGTTTCACCCCACAACAGATTTTCATCAATTTCATGGAGGAAGCATATCCACAACTCTCGACCATCCTTCTAAAACATGCTGAGACATGCAATGCTTATCCCATGATCCCTCCTTTCCGAGCAAAAGAACCTCCCACTTTAGAGAATAATGAATTGAATGAACTAGTACTCCAGAGGAAGATCAAGAAATTATGTGTTGAGAATAAGTTCTCATCTCAAGAAGAGCAAGATTTTGCAGCTCTTGTTGTAAGGAGGAAGTATGGTCTTGCTCCTGTCAAGATAAGACCAATTGGGGCTAAACCACTCAGACCTGCCAAGCAGCCTATCCGAAGAGGCAGAGGCAGAGGCAGATGATCTTCATTTTTGTACTTGTAAAAATTTTCTGTAAAATTTTTAAGGACATGTATTTGTAATCAATACAGAAATTATTATAACAGTCTTTTGAATGACAATTCCCAGTTGTCTCAAAACTAGACTGATTTTAGTTTGTGTCTTGCACTCAAGTGCAGACTTGTTTATTTGAATATTTGCTTAAGTTTTGCCATCATCAAAATAGGAGGAATTTGTTAGGAATAGTTGTTAGATTTTGATGATGTCATTAATATAAATTCAAATACTTATTACTTGGCAAAAAATGTAAGGAAGAACCAAATGAGTATCTTCCATAGGCCAAATTATGTTAAGTTTAAATACTTGGCAAAATGTAAAGAAGAACCAAATGAGTATCTTCTATAGGCCAAATAAGTTAGGCTCAAAATCGGCTAAGTATAAAAGTACAGCTGAGTTCATCAGAGAGGTACAGCCGAGTCAAATCAGAGAAGATCTGGTCAACAAAAATCATCAGAGATGTTTGACCACACTGCAGTCAAGTAACCTCAGACAAGTCATCTGATCAGGCGAGTCCCGAACAGTCACCAACAAAGAGGTCCAGACTGCAGAGAAAATGACGGTACATCAGCCTACTTGAGATCAGCCAAGTACTCCAAAGTCCACGTCAGCTTGCGTTGAAAAGTCAAATATTACAGAAAGTCACATGCAACGTGAAGAGACAAATTGGAGAGATTCCCGCCAAGGATATGAATTAAATAATTCATCCAGGCCTACCTTGAAGACTTTAATCTTACTATATTCAAAAGATTCGGCGCCTCACATGCAAAGTCTTCACAACGGTCGACCGATGGATTAAAATATGGGAATCCAGCCTTGCAACGATCATAAAGGAATAAACAAATAAGTCTCTCTCCAACGGACTGATTTGTTACATATTTGTAACAGCTATGAAGAAATGCTCAAAGGATCAACACCTATATATATATCCGAAGATTTGAAGTTGAGCAACTACCGGTGCGAACATATTCTCAAGCAATCAAAGCATTCAAAGCAATCTAAAATCAAAATATAGCATCGTGAAAAGAGCGGTTCTCAAAAGTTCACACTTGAAGAAGCTCTTAGTTGGAGAAAACAAAAACTCGTGTCTTTAATCCTGAGTTCGGGGTACTTCACTGGTTGAAGTTCGAGACTGTAATGGCATACAAGGATCGCAGATCAAGAGGTGCAAGGCAGTCAAGGGTGTTACAATGGCAAGGATTTCCACTGGTTGGAAGCTGTTGTAATTTGGTTGAATCACTGTAATATTTATTACTGGTTGAAAATTAGAGTGAATTCATCTCCAACTGGTTTGGAGAAAAGTCGATTAGTAGAGGATTACCCCACCTCTGAGACCACTATAACTGCCTGCGTATTTTACTGTCTATAGCATCATACTTTAACTGCTGCATTCATTGTTAAGTGTTTCATTAGTTGTTTTGATTCGTCATCAGCTGACTTCCGCACGTATTGAGAACAAACAACTCTAAGTCATTTGCATATCCATCAGCTGAAGAAACTTACTCTTTGTGAAAAAGGGTTCAAGAGTTTCAATAAGTCTATTCACCCCCCTCTAGACTTATTCCTGGACGACTTGTGACCTACAAATACCACCCGGGTAAGGCGAACGTCGTCGCCGACGCCTTGAGTCGTAAGTCCGTTCAGGAGCAAATGCTTGCTCATTTGACTGCTCGGAAGGAACTTCAACAGGAGTTCCTAAGACCTGAGATCGGGGTCTGGGTACAGCAAGGGTAAGGGCAACTTTGCATTTTAGAGATTTTATCGCCACTGGAGGAGGCGGTCAGAACGATACAGGTTCAGACCCGTTTTTGTTGCGCATTCGAGAGGATGTGGCACAGGGGAAAGCCCCTGGATTTGTAGTTCATGGAGATGGATTTTTGCGATTTAAGAAATGGTTATGCATTCCGGCGGATGACGAGTTGAAAAGCTCTATTTTGAGAGAGGCTCATCCTACCCCTTATTACATCCATCCGGGGTCTAGCAAAATGTACAAAACTTGAAACAAAATTATTGGTGGAGTAATATGAAGCGAGAAGTCGCAAAATTTGTTTCGAGATGTTTGACCTGTCAGCAAGTCAAGATAGAACATCATCAACTGGTGGGTATGCTAAAATCGCTCCCTATTCCAGAGTGGAAGTGGGAGGATATTTCAATGGACTTTATCATGAGTTTACCAACGAGTCATCGTGGCATAAATACAATTTGGCTAATCGTGGACCGTTTAACTAAGTCAGCTCATTTCCTTGAGATTAAGGATACGTGGGGTCCCGAGAGACTTACCCAGTTGTTCATTAAAGAGATCGTGAGATTGCACGGTACCTCTAAGAGTATCGTTTCTGATCGTGACGGGCAATTCGTGTCACATTTTTGGAAATCAGTTCATCGGGCCATGGGAACTCATCTAAATTTCAGCACAGCTTTTCACCCTCAGTCCGATGGACAATTAGAGCGAACTATTCAGACATTAGAGGACATGTTGAGAGCATGTGTTCTCGATTGGAAAGATGATTGGGAAGCCTAACTACTGTTGATTGAGTTCACGTACAATAACAGCTGGCATGCTTCGATTAAGATGGCACCTTACGAGGCCTTATACGGTCGTCGTTTTCGATCTCCCTTGTGTTGGTATGACTTATCAGAATCAATTGGCATTGAGCCCGATATGCTCATAGCCGCCCGCAAGAAGGTAGCGTTGATCAGGAGTCATTTGTTGACTGCTCAGAGTCTACAAAAATAATATGCAGATGATCGTCGTCAACCAGTAGAGTTCGAGACAGGTGACCACGTTTTGGTCAAGGTATCCCCGATTCGAGGTATTTTCCGTTTCGAGAAGAGGGGAAAGTTGAGTCTGAGATTCATTGGACCATTTGTGATTTTGGATTGAGTAGGCAGTTTGGCTTATCGATTGGCTTTAACTACAGCTTTGAGCCAAGTTCATAATGTGTTTCACGTCTCTAAGTTGCGGAGGTATGTTGCTGACCCGAGTCACATACTTCAGTTTGATTAAATCGAGATCGCGGAGGATCAGACGTACGAGAAGCATCCTTTATGAGTCTTAGAGCGGCGAATCAAATAATTGAGGAACAAGGTGATTCCTTTGGTTAAAATTCAGTGGTCTATACACGGAGTCGAAGAGGCTACTTGGGAAACCGAGGATAGTATGCGGGAGAGTTATCCCGAATTGTTTGACCCTTAGTTTCGGGGACGAAATTCTTTCTAAGGGGGGAGTATGTAATACCCGGTTGTGAATTCATTTATTATCATACAGTAATTATCACTCAGTAGTTTTCAATCTTGAATAATCATTCATCATTCATATTCATTCATTGTGTTCACCATTCGGTGTATTCTGAATCGTGTATCAGTTATCATTCGTCCTTCAACTCTGTTGTGAATAGAGACGAGATTATTATCGTTATCATCATTTTGGTAGCCTGTATGTGGGGTGTAGCGCACGCTACGTACCCTTTGTAGCGCACGCTATTTGGATACTAGTAGCGCACGCTAACTGTCAACATTAGCCCACGCTACTGTATTTGAGGCAGACAGTCCAGTAGGTACTAGACTGAAATGGAGAATTCGTAATGCACACTATGAGTAGGAGATAGCGCACGCTAGCTGTGTTAGTAGCGCACGCTAAGCAACCGTAGTAGCACGCGCTAAGTCTCGAGCAGACAGTGGACAGTAGGTTCTGGACTCCCATTTTCTGGGCACCAACTATTAGGTATCGCGCGTTAAACTCAGTTTACGTATGCTAAGAGTAAGGTGTTAGAGCACGCTACCATATATGTAGTGCACGCTAATGACGCAGGCAGAGTCCACTGGACTACCCGGTGAAGCTGCTAGCACACGCTATCCTCAGATATTAGCGTGTGCTGAGCTGCCTTGAGTATAAATAGGACATTTCAGCCCCATTTAGTCATTTTTCCACTTCTCCTCCTCCCTTTGGAGTTTTTGGGTGATTTGGGGCGATTTGTGAAGATCTCTTCGAGCTTCTAACATCTATGAACATCTTTAAGCTCCTAGTTCGGATTATTCAACGTTTAATCCTCTCCACCACTCCAAATCAAGGTAAACTTTGTAGAACCCTAGAATTTCTGGATTTGGGGGTTTTCCTTCCAATATCTTTGAGTTAGATTTCTAATGTGTGGGAATATGTTGAGTGTATATTATCTACCTTGGATACATGTGCTCCTACGGATTTATTGGTGTATTTTCCGGAATTGTTGAGTATTTGGGATGGTTGAGTGTGATTCACCATCCAGAGGTTTCTTACCAGAATACATGTATCGTGGGTAGTATTTTCGATTGGATTCTAACTTATTTTACTACCAAAGGGTTATTGATAGTTGATTACAAATTTGTCTAGGTTCGGAGTTGTCGATTTCTTCAACCGTGGTACCTCGTCATTCGTACCTTTTCCTCTCATTCCAGGCAAGTTAATTTTTGCTCAGTTAAAAGGATAATCATTCCTTTTGTTGTTCATTCATACATATAATTCATTCATAGTATATCAATCATGTTGAGACTTGTAATTATCAAACTAATCACTTAATTCACGAGAAACAACGGTTCTAATCATTTCATTTGAGCTATCATTCATTGCGTTATTAATTCACCACGGTGAGTCATTCTTGGCCCTTGTCGGATTTCTATTCATTATTATTCGTTATGGTCGCTTTTGTTCTTGTGACCTTACGGGATCGTATTGCGTTGCCGGGTGGTATATGTGTGGAATTTTTAGTCAGGCACACAATGGTCATGTGTTATGCGGGTAATCCGGCACATTGGACCGTGCACACGGTAACGTGCCTCCGTGAGACTAATTAGGCACAAGTGCGTGTGTTTGTGCGAGTTTTCCAAACACTAGGCAACTTGTGTACTTGCACATCCCATTCGTGCGTACTATGATGCTCCTCTTTCAAATTTGATTTTATAACTAAGACATGTGATTATTGTATTTGTTCAACTCTTGAGGATTGTTGTTTTGTGTAACTGACCCCGTTGGGGATGTTGTTTTTAGGTCATGGCAAGGCAAAGGCACGGGAAGAGCACGGTGACGGCGAGGAGTCCCAGTGATACTAGTAGGGGCCCCCAGTTCTTTCACCTATTCATGTTTCCTTCATGTGTGTTTTCCGCTGCATTTCCATTTGGACTTTCATTTTAATTTGGTGTCGTATATTTCATCTTCATATGAAATATACATGTATTCTATATTCCTGGGTGTATTGTACTTGAAACTCCTCATCGGAGTAATTGGTAATATAATGTGGTTCGATACTTCAGTTATATTGTATTTCATTCACCTGGTGGGTCCCAGTTGGGGGTCCACGGCACTGTGATAGCCGCCTAGTTTGGGGTGTTACAAGAGAGCCCAAGATGGCTCTTACGTACGTAAGGTATTAAACCTTATGTACGTTAATCCTATAATGTAGGTTAGAATGTTGCCCTTAACGTACGTAAACTCCAACTCCTTTATATAACCGAGGGTTGACCCAGATCGGGTCATTTCTTCCCCCTTCCCTTTGCTGCGGTTGTTGGCGTCTTGGATGGATAAGAATCGAGATTCCAACAATAGTAGATGGTAGTAATCATCTTTGTGATTCTTGCTCATGTGTAGCATCATCTAATCCTTCTTGTTCCTTCGAATCTAAGGTAATCATCTTTTAAACACTTTTCTATATATTTCGTGAATCTTTGAGATTCGTGTTGTTCTTCATGAATCGTGTTATTGTATATCATTAATCAGTTGTATTGATCATATTATGGTGTTTTGATCCGTATTCTTATTGTGTTCGGATTCGGGCGATGTTCTTGATGTTCTTGGGAAGTATTGAACCCCAAGTGTTTGATGTGTTTGATCCTATGTTTCTACGAATTCTTGTTGAGAAATTCGTATGTTTTGCATCTTCCTTGCGATCGACCTTGTAGTAATTATGCTATTCTTGTGTTTTCGACCTAGTTAGAGGATTCGAGGGTTTCTGGTCAAGCTTTCCCGTTGCTTCGCGTGTGTTGTGTCAAGATTTAACACCTTCCGACCGGCGATCGCCTTCGAGGCCGAGCGACCGACTTACTGCCGAGCGGCCAAGGCAGATCTGCCGAGCAGCGACCAGGCGACCAAGCCTCAACCCAGCGGACCAACTAAATCGGCCAAATGAAGGTCCCAGGACAAGTCCCGGTGCCGAGCGATCGACCTCAGATACGATCATCACTCGGCACTCGGCGACCGACTCCTGGCGATCGACTAGCGGACGATCCTCTCTGGGCATCTGCCGATCGACCTTTGGTGACCGACCTCCCTGGGCATCTGCCGATCGACCGCATCATGACGATCTCCACCGATGACCATCCAGTCGGAAAAGACCATGTCTCAAACCGACCCCACGTGCGAGATCCACAAAAGGCGCCGACAAAACCTGTCTCCTACCTCACCTACCAAGATGGCCCGGACTGCGAAAGGAGTTGGCGGACAAGACATGTGACTACACTGTCACCTACCGACAAAGTCCGCCGAGAGTAGCTAAGTGGGACCTCCTGTGACAGTGCTTCCGGACGCGTCTTTGGATCCTCATTGGACCGCACGGTGGCCACCACAGTAGCTTTGGACTTTTGGCGGCGGCCCACGTGCCCTTTAGGACGATCGCCCGGCACATTAAATGCCGAAAGACGATCGCCCACTAGGGACAGGGCCTCTCAGCCTCTATATATACAAAGCAGCCTTCACTTGTAAAAGGGACAGAACTTCTACCACCGAAACTCTTCTGCTCTAATCGAGATTCTGACTCTCTAATCACTCAGCACTATCACGATACTGAAGCTTTTCATTAAGCACTTGGATAACATCCAACTCTTGGCAACAGCTTTCTTTCGGTCTTACTTCTACCGGCCTTTTCTCCTCGAGCGATTACGGCGGGACGAAGAACACCTAGCTTCGCTCAAGAGCCGGATCAACGAGTCTTTTTACACTCATTGTACTTAGATTTCTCTAATTAATACTTGTATCCACGAATATTTGTGTTAATAACATCTCGCGAGAGCATTCAAGCCGGGCCTAACAAACCCGGCAAATCTTGTTTTATTAACCATCTCTCGGAAGTGCTCCCGCATTTGTTTGTTGTCCGTCTCCAGCAGATTTAATCTTCGGATAGATATTTTGGGCAACAACAATTGGCGCTAGAAGAAGGGCATCCAACCTCAATTTTTACACCTACCGTCCCGAAGAACACTCACTGTTCTCGGCGGATACTTGAAGTGACACTTACCGCACTTCAAAGAAATCCTTCGAAATCATGTCTTAGCCTCCGCGTCGAAGAAAGCCGCCGTCCAGCCGGCCAAACCCCTTGTCCCGTCGCGGTCCGAGCCGCAGCCGATGGTGGAAGGTAGCCGCCGCGGTCAGAGACGCTCGATCCCGTCCCTGGACGGCGGCCCAAGCCTCTCGCTCGATCGTTTCCGAACCAAGAAACAGATCGAAGGGGCCCTGGCCGTCCTACAGGAGCGACGGAGTGCTCTCGACGCACCTCCAGCTACCGCCCCCCCGGTCTCTCGCCGGGAGATCAAGCGGAAGCTCAAGGCACTACTGGCCGAGCAATCGCCAGGAGGCTCCCGTCCGCAGGAAGAGGCGTTCGCCAGCCGGCACCTCTGCTGATCGCTGGCGGTGACTCCGACCGGGCAATCCGGCCTCACCACGAGACGACGGAGTTTGAGTCCGTCACCGGGAGCTCGGCCTACCCGACTCCCGGAAGGCGGCTAGCCGTCTGGCTCCCCCTCGCCAAATTGCCGAGGTCGGCGGTAGCGAAGCCCGGAGATCGGTACACGATCGCCTCGGCTCCCGCTCCCAAAGCCGATCTACAAGCGACCAAGCCACGGCGATGGCTGCAATGCAACGTCAGCTCAATGACATGAAGGCGCTCCTGGAATCCAGGGCAGGCGCCAAGAAGACGATCGCCGGGCCAAGCGAGCCGCTCGCGATCGACATCGAGCTCGCCCCCGTGTAGCACAGGATCGCTCCCCCGCAAACACCCGTGTACGTGGGGCGATCGGACCCCCAAGTGCACCTAAGGAAGTTCAACATCTACATGACTGGGTGCGGGGCATCGGACGCGACCAGATGCCGAATGTTCCCTCTGACGCTGGACGACCTCGCCCACCGGTGGTACACTTCATTGCCACCTCGGTCCATTGGCTCCTTCAACGAGCTAGCGCATGTCTTCACTGAGTACTTCGCCACCAGGGTCGTCCGGCCCGAAGGTCCCCTTCGCATGATGCAAATCAAGCAGGGGGAAGAAGAGTCCGACTCGGACTACATCGACCGGGTGGACGTGATCATCCTCAATGGCGAGCCCATAAGCGATGAGACCGCCCTCTACGCGGTCCTAGGAGGTTTTCAGGGTTTTTCGCCTATGTTCAGGCATCTTACGAAGACCCAACCTACGACCTACGCAGCCTTCCGGGCAAGAGCCGCAGATTTTCTGGCCAGGCAAAGGTTTCTTCTTAGCCTGTGAGCAGCGCGATCGGCACCCGGACGACGATCTCCCGCCCGATCGCCAATATCGACCTACGAATAAGCGATCGGCAGCCGAGCGACGATCACCAGTCTTCCAGCCCGATCGCCGATCATCACGCTACATCATCCGCAGTTCGGAGGACACGATCGCCATCTACAGTCCAGCATATAACATGACGGACTAAGGCATAAGATCGCCTCCACCGCACATCATAAAGCCATGGCCCTGGCAGTCGATGGAACCGGCTGCTTCGGTCATGCAAGGTCCCTTTCGGCCAAGATCGCCCGCCCTTCGTTTAAATACGAGGCCGGCGTAGTCTGAGGGCTCTCCAAAATTAATCAGTGGACTCATTCCACAAACCCGTCTCAACGTACACCGTCGAGGTCGGCCATCTCCATGGCTGGCCGAGGTGGAAGCAGAGCTAACAAGCCGCGGGCGTGGAGTTGATTCATCCGACGCTGCCCCGCGCAAGGACTCCTCTAGACCGAGACCGCACGCCTTTCGTTCAAAAACAAGGCGAGGCGCAGCCTAACAGAGGACCCTCATAATAAAGTGAGTCACGAGACACTCATTGTCTTCGCGCACCAAGACACGGTCATGGGGTCGGTCCATCGATCTCCGCGACTGTGCACGATTCCTCAAGCAAGCGAAACCACCAAGTTTCCATGGGGGATCGGCCAATGTTGTTTTTTGCAGGTACAAGACCGAAAGATAGCTAAGCCAATCGACTATGTTAGCCCAAGTCCGAGTCCTAAGTCAGCTCAGCAAGGTCGCCCTTTCTCATCCAGGCGCGATCACCAGCAAGACCCACCTCGCCCCATGTCTTCAACATAGGAGCAAGCTGGGGGGCAATTGTTGTCTCAAGATTTAACACCTTCCGACCGGCGATCGCCTTCGAGGCCGAGCGACCGACTTACTGCCGAGCGGCCAAGGCAGATCTGCCGAGCAGCGACCAGGCGACCAAGCCTCAACCCAGCGGACCAACTAAATCGGCCAAATGAAGGTCCCAGGACAAGTCCCGGTGCCGAGCGATCGACCTCAGATACGATCATCACTCGGCACTCGGCGACCGACTCCTGGCGATCGACTAGCGGACGATCCTCTCTGGGCATCTGCCGATCGACCTTTGGTGACCGACCTCCCTGGGCATCTGCCGATCGACCGCATCATGACGATCTCCACCGATGACCATCCAATCGGCAAAGACCAAGTCTCAAAACTGACCCCACGTGCAGATCCACAAAAGGCGCTGACAAAACCTGTCTCCTACCTCACCTACCAGCATGGCCCAGACCTGCGAAAGGAGTTGGCGGACAAGACATGTGACTACAGTCTGTCACCTACTGACAAAGTCCGCCGAGAGTAGCTAAGTGGGACCTCCTGTGACAGTGCTTCCGGACGCGTGCTGGATCCTCATTGGACCGCACGGCTGGCCACCAGCTGTAGCTTTGGACTTTTGGCAGGCGGCCCACGTGCCCTTTAGGACGATCGCCCCGGCACATTAAATGCCGAAAGACGATCGCCCACTAGGGGACAGGGCCTCTCAGCCTCTATATATACAAAGCAGCCTTCACTTGTAAAAGGGACAGAACTTCTACCACCGAAACTCTTCTGCACAAATCGAGATTCTGACTCTCTAAACACTCAGCAATATCACGATACAGAAGCAAATCATTAAGCACTTGGCTAACATCCAACTCTTGGCAACAGCTTTCTTTCGGTCTTACTTCTCCCGGCCTTTTCTCCTCGAGCAGATTACCGGCGGGACGAAGAACACCTAGCTTCGCTCAAGAGCCGGATCAACAGAGTCTTTTTACACTCATTGTACTTAGATTTCTCTAATTAATACTTGTATCCACGAATATTTGTGTTAATAACATCTCGCGAGAGCATTCAAGCCCGGGCCTAACAAACCCGGCAAATCTTGTTTTATTAACCATCTCTCGGAAGTGCTCCCGCATTTGTTTGTTGTCCGTCTCCAGCAGTATTTAATCTTCGGATAGATATTTTGGGCAACAACAGCGTGCTTTGTACTTGAGGCGAGTATCTCGTCTATATTCTTTATACTTTGAGAATGTCATTTTTGTGAATTTAATGTGGACTTATTAGTGATCGAACATTGAACCGTAATACTTTTAAATGAATATGTGATTTCTATGAAAGTAAATACGAACGTAAAATCGAGTTTTATGTAGAATGATAACAACCATTTCTTGTTGTATTTTGCTTAAAACTGATGCTAGAAATGAGTAGTTATCCGAGGAGTTGTTGAATCGTGGAATATTTGTATTATTCGCTTGTTAGCCTTTTTCCTGAACGATGGTGTCATGTGAATGTTGTGCCTTTGTGGAAGTGTATGATGCGTTAACTTATGTTTTGCACGTTTCCGATTATGGTGAATATTGTACCTTTGTTGTTGTGTATCTTGGTGAATTGTGATGTTACCCGAGTAGGGACCCGTGAGGCCTCCGGAAGCGCGTGCTTGCGAGTACGGCCAATTGATATGTTATAACCATAATGTTATCAAATCGGGTAGCTCTGGATGGGGCTTCGAGAATTGTCACTTGAGAGTGCGATGTCACGATAACTTATGGGCGTGTTTGAATGATGTTACCCGAGGTAGGGACCCGTGAGGCCTCTGATGGTGTGTGCTTGCGAGTACGGACCCATGATTTGACCATAAGGTTATATAATAATCGGGTAGGTCTGGAGAGGGCTCCGAGAATCGTCACTTGCGAGTGCGATGTCAAGATAACTTATGGGTGTGTCTTAGTTTGTTTAGGTTAGTCAATCCGGGTGGGTCCCATCGAGGCCACGGAGGCGATTTGAGTGTTTGATTTGGTAGCTCTGAATTGTGAATGCTTGGATCTTGGATCCCGGTTATATTGGTGAATATGGTTTTGTCTTTGAGGTTTGGTTGAGAATTGAATTATTTATAAGATTTTGAAAGGAAACCCTTTTGAAAAGAAGAATTATAAATCTTTCATTATTTTACACTGAGACCCCCAAAGTCTTCAATTATTTTATTAAATGTGTTTTGGAGTTATTCTTATGATCCTTGCTAAAGGAAACTATTTTTAAAGGAATTTAGACTCGGGGATCGTGTTACTACCTCGTTGAAACGTTATTTTCATAACGGTTATATTCTTGGTGTATAACTTTATAGCTTGGTTACTTGCTAGTGATTTCCATCGCTAACCCCTCATTGGGGATTATTTTATATTTATTTCAGGTGCCCTGATTGGAGAGTGAGCAGCCACAGGATCGGCTTGGAGGATGATGTAAAGCAGCGATTCTAGTCACAGATGTAGTCAGTTGTCCGTCAGTGATCTGTCGGTCTGAGTGTTTATTTCTAGTTTCTTTGTCATCCTTAAGAGGATGGACACGTTGTGTAATATGTGATCGAGTTGTATTTTAGTTTACCAAGTTGTACTGCTATGTTGTGTTTTTAGAGACCTAATCGGTCTACGGTTTTATGTTTTGGTCGAGTGACCGCGTATGGGTTTTTTTTTTGTAGTCTCCTGCCTCGTAGATCCTTGCGGAAAAGGGGTCTACGGCGTGTAATATCCCTGAGTGGATTGGGGGTGTTACAGTAAGTTATTGCATAAATTCGGGGGGAGTATACCCATTTTCTAATGGGTTTTATTTGATGTTATTCTTATTTAAAAGATTCACTTACTTTTTGCTAATGACAAAAAGGGAGAAGAAGAAGTGATGGGAGAAGAACAGGTAAATGGAGAGAATATCTTCCTATGGGAAAACTAACAATAATGTACAAAGCAGTAAACTTTAATCTGTATATTTTCTGTTGTATTTTTTAGGAACACATACCATCAAGAATTGTTGTTTTTTCATCATCAAAAAAGGGGGGAGATTGTTGGAATATTTTATTCCACATAAATATATTCAAGGATTATGTGTTGATCAAAGAAAAATAACAATTGGACAGCAATAGTCGAAGACTCAAGAGTCGGACAAAAGTTGAAAAGAAAAGCAAAAGGAAAGAAAAGAAAAACGAGAGAAAATAAAAGAAAAAGAAAAAGGGCAATCATGAATATATGAAATGATTAAAGCAAAAGAGGAGGAAAATCGGTAAAGCAAAAGTCGATGGCATAATTATTTCAAACAGACACTTTTGACCGTGATAATAAACTCTACGGTGGATACGCGACGAACCAGAAGTAATCAAAGAGATGGAAAGATAAGGGAAGCTAGCGTACAATATCAGCATATTAACATTTGCAAAAGATTAAGACAAGAGAAGTTGATCGATGTCATTCAGGCATGTTAGCGCACACAATGAAAGAAGCTAACGTACGCAACATGACAAAGTTAAAGTAACGTAATACTTTGATATTGACATACACTATGAAGTTTGAAATGCAATTTTAAATATCAGCCCTTAGAGAAATCTAGAAGGTCAAATCGTACAATATTTATATGCCCATTGTACTTAACGTGCGCAACATGAAGATTAACATACCTAATAGAAAGAAACGTAGCTACTGGACTGCACTAGACAGATGATAAGGTACATAACCTTGAAAGGTTAATGTACACAACAAGCTTAACATATGTTACGGATGTAGTATAGTGTACTCTAAGTAGAAGCTGGCAGCAATGGTTGGTTGAGGCTTTAGAGCCTAAAAATACTACTTCATTTGGTATTCAACACACAACAACTTCAAGCAACTTACATATTCATATGAGATATTTATATACATTATTGTTGTTGTATTGAGCTTAATTGATAAGAGTTAGAGTGTTTGGCTCACTCAACCATACACGAGTGAAAAGAAAGGATTGTATATTTGATTTGGTTTTATTAGGATCGTGGATCCGGCATTGTTAGAATCATGGTCTAGTACTGATAGAAAGCTAGAAATGTTGTTTCCTTGTCCGATAGAAAAGGAAAACAGTTTATATTGGACCAATAGAAGATAAAATTGTAACAGTTTATCTTGGACCGATAGAAGATAAGATTGTATTGGTCTACTTCGGACCGATCGAAGAGAAGGCGAAAAGGTTTATCTTGAACCTATAGAAAAAGATAAGGAGAGAAGACATAGGCAAGTTGCCGAACCTTTATATATCTCTGTGTAATTTATTTTATGCACTTATCAATCGCTTCTGTATGGGAAAAAAATTCAATACTCTACACAGCACTATTCAACCCCCCTTCTAGTGGCAGTACCAACCCAACAAAAAGGAGAAAAACTTTTAATCATTTAGATCTCTCTCTCCCTATTGGGACATTAAGACCATAGCTATGCGTATGTCCTGTTATCTCAATAAAAAAATCTATATTTGACCTCTTTTCTGATCTTAAAGCTTTTGGGTATGACATAGACAAGACAGGGAAGGTGGAAGAATCACCTATCAGGGCTACAACACTGGCTGTTGTATCTGACAAGAAGCACAGCTCGGCTCCCGATATTTCTAGAGATACAGGATATGAGGATGTACTGTCACAATATGAGATGGCTTTACTTATGCAGAAACTCCATAAATTCATAAAGAAATCCGTAAAGGCTCCCTACAAGCCAAATCCTAAACCAAGATGAGTATCTAGTTACCACCTACAGGAGATTCTAACCTATGTTATAACTTTAGGAAGCCAGGACACTATGCAAATGGTGTCCACATCCCATGGTCCACAAGCCTCAAGAAACTGAGTTACAGGAAAGGGATGCCAAAAGAAAAGTATGGCATAGTAAGCTGAAGGTGCTGATAGGGAAACGCCAATAACAATCAAGGTCGACGAATATCTACATGCTGTCACCGATAATGATTCCTTTGATGATGAAATGAAATAGAAGATAAGTCCTACATGTCTATGATGGCCGATGAGGAAGAAGATGAAAATAGTGATGATGAGGTAAGATCAATCTCTTTTAATGTTAATCACCGTGTAAGTACATCTCATACCATTGAGAAAATGATGAATAAATTTAAAATGATTCAAAAATTCCATGAGGACTCTTGAAACAAGAAACCTGCAACTCTCACTTTTAAACTAAGAGATGAAGGATGAAAATAACTTGGTGAAAATCAATTCCAAAAAGATGTATTTAGATTACGAATAGGAAAATCAAAAATGAAAAACTCATGGAGAGCAATAGTGAACTTAATACAAAGTGAGTAAGGTAAAAACTCATGAATGGAGTAAGACAAATGATTATGCTATGCTGGAAACTGAAATATAACTCCTCGAGAAACGAGAAAGAGAACTCGAGATATTCTTAAATCGTCTGAAAAATCCTCGATATTTTTGAGTTGTTAACAATGTGTCGTATCAGTTGATATATATATATATATATCAAATATGAAATATCTTGTATTGTTATTGTGGATTGTTGCTGGTAATAGTTATTAAGCTAGGTTTGTGATAGTCAGAACCAGATAAATATTTTCTAAACTCATTAAACAATCCTCGATATAATCCAACGGTGCACAACGTCATGTTCTTCGATCGAACTTTTTGCAAAGATTGGAAAAGTTAGTTGAACTAGATACTAATCTTGTATTTCCTCACATATAGAATCAAGATATATTGTAGAAATGATTTGCTTAGAATTAGAGGTATTATATCGGATCTAGTGCTATGCCAGATTAGCAAAATGAGACGATCGACAAGAAATGTGTAGGAGTAATTTCCAAAATATAGTCATTTTCTCACCTTGCACAGCCCTGCCGAGCAGCCTGCCGATCGCCTGCCGAGCAGCCTGCCGATCGCCTGCCGAGCAGCCTGCCGATTGCCTGTCGAGCAACCTGCCGATCGCCTGCCGAGTAGCTGCCGAGCCCTGCCGATCCCCTTGCCGATCACCCTGCCGAGCGACCCGCCGAGCACGTCCTGCCGATCGGCCCGCCGAGCGCCTTGCTGAGTGCCTCTGCCGAGTCCCTGCCGAGCGGCCCTTGCCGATCACCCCACCGAGCGACCCGCCGAGCACGTCCTGCCGATCGGTCCCTGCCAAGATACCCTGCCGAGCACGTCCTGCCGATCGGCCCCTGCCGATCGCCCCTGCCGAGAGGCCCTGCCGAGCCTCTCCCTGTCGAGCACTGCCGAGCGCTGTCGGTCGCTTGGGGCCGCGGCACATCCCTGCCAAAGTGTACTCTGGGCCGCAGCCCCTGCTCAACCACTGGGCAGTTTTTTGTGCTGTGTGCCGCGGCACACTTGGGCCGGACCGTGGCACACGGGTCAAACCTGCAAATGGGCACCTTTTTATGCAGTTTTTGGATCGGGACTTTCAACACTTCATCACCTACACTTCAAGAACAAGAGAGAGAGATATAGAGAGAAACAAGAGAGAGAAATACATTTCTTCATTTTCCCGGAGATTTATCGGTCGGATCGTCGTGATCTTTTGACAAGAGCTTGGTAGCTATTGGGCAAATCTTTTCACCGGTGTAGATTGAGTTTTTGAGTCTGGAAGTATGGGTATTTCGTTAGCTCTTTATGTAAGCCATTTACGGTTGTTTTCTTTCTCGATCTTGTTGTTGTTATTGATTCCAAATACTTAAAGAACATTTATTACCAAGTATTTGACGATTGGTGTATACCCCTAGTTTGTATTAGGGAAGATTGTGTATTTGTGTGTATTGGTGATAGTGGATTTTAAGCGGCTTCGGTCCCGTGGTTTTTACTCTCGTCTTGAGGGGTTTTCCACGCTAAAATTTGTGTCTCGTGTTTATTGTTTTTCGAATATCATTTGTATTAATTTTATCGAGTTGTAATTGTTGCTCTACTCGTCGGTAACCACAAAGTTACGATTGAAGAGTGGGAATTTGTCAAACGAGGTTCCGCTTTATTCGTTGTGACGTGACGTTAGTCGGTATTTTTCCCAACAAAGTGGTATCGGAGCCATGGGATTTGTTGTTTCGTGGTGTTTAGTATCTCATTCATAAGATGGAAGCCAACACGAGTAGAATGGTTAACTTGAACGGTTCAAACTACCACGTATGGAAGGGGAAGATGGAAGACCTTCTATACGTGAAGGATTATTATATGCTGGTTTTTAGAAAAGATAAACCGGAAGGGAAGTCCGACGCTGAGTGGACTATTTTGCATCGCCAAGTTTGCGGATATATTCGACAATGGGTGGATGACAACGTTTTGAACCATATTAGTGGAGAGAAAGATGCTCGAGAGTTATGGCACAAGCTCGAGCAATTGTATGCTCGGAAGACGGGGAATAATAAGTTATTCCTCATTAAACAAATGATGAATTTGATGTTTCGAGACGGGACTCCTCTATCGGATCATTTAAATACATTCCAAGGCATAATTAATCAACTTGCCGGAATGGGAATTAAATTCGAAGAAGAGGTGCAAGCTTTGTGGTTGTTAGGCACATTGCCGGATTCTTGGGAGACGTTTCGAATGTCGTTGTCTAACTCCGCCCCCGATGGAGTCATTTCGATGGAATTAGCCAAAGGTAACATGTTGAATGAGGAGGTCCGAAGAAAAGCACAAGGATATTCGTCACAGTCGGATGTTCTAGTTACCGAAAGACGGGGGAGAGGTCAAAGTAGAGGTCCGAGTAATAGAGGGCCACAAAGGAGTAGCTCTCAGGGGAAGTATGCCAACATTGAATGTTACCACTGTGGTAAGAAAGGGCATACTAAGAATTTTTGCCGAAAGTTGAAGAAGGAGAAACGCCAAGGCCGAGAAAATTTAGAAAAGAAAGAAAGCGGTAATAATGATAAAGCCGAAGTTAATACTACTACCGAAGAATTCTTTGTTTATTGTGATTATGATATGGTCAACCTTGCTAGAGATGATTCGAGTTGGGTGGTCGATAGTGGAGCTACGTGTCATGTTACATCACGTAGAGATTTTTACTCTTCCTATACTCTGGGTGACTTTGGTATAGTCAAGATGGGTAACGATGGGTTATCCAAGATTGTTGGAGTGGGAGATATGCATTTGAGATTCGACACCGGAATGGAACTTGTTTTACGGAACGTAAAACATGTTACGGACATGAGGCTTAATGTTATGTCCGTTGGTTTACTCGATGATGACGATTACCATAGCGGTTTTGGCAAGGGGTTGTGGAAACTCACGAGAGGTTCCTTGATTGTCGGGAGAGGACAAAAGGAAGGAAAATTGTACGTGACACTTCCGAAGGTCACGACTAATTTTGTGAACGCAATCTACAATAATGACATGTACGAGCTATGGCATAAGAGGCTCGGTCATATGAGTGAAAAAGGAATGGCGCTATTGTCGAAGAAAGAGGTGTTGACCGGGGTTCACAAGGTACACCTTAAAAGATGCTCTAATTGTCTTGCCGGGAAACAATGGAGAGTTACTTTTAAAAGTCATACTCCTTCACGGAAGGAAAATGTGCTTGATCTTGTCCAGTCCGATGTTTGTGGTCCTATGAAGACGAGGACGCTCGGTGGTTGCTGATATTTTGTCACATTCATCGACGATCACTCTAGGAAGGTGTGGGCTTACACCTTGAAGACCAAAGATCAAGTGTTAGATACTTTCAAACAATTTCATGCCTCGGTGGAAAGAGAGATCGGGAAGAAGCTAAAGTGTATCCGGACGGACAATGGTGGAGAGTACACCGGACCCTTTGATGAATATTGCCGAGAGAAAGGGATCCGACATCAAAAGACGCCCCCGAAGACTCCGAAACTCAATGGTTTGGCGGAGCGAATGAATCGGACTTTGGTCGAGAGAGCTCGTTGTTTGCTCTCACATGCCGGATTGCCAAAGTCATTTTGGGGAGAAGCTTTGAACACGGCGGTTCATGTTATCAATTTGACGCCGTGTGTTCCTTTGGAGTTTGATGTCCCGGATAAGGTGTGGAGCGGTAAAGAGATCTCGTGCCGCCACTTAAAGGTCTTCGGATGTAAAGCTTTTGTTCACATTCCGAATGATGAGAGATCAAAGCTTGATTCCAAGACGAAGCTGTGTATTTTTATGGCTACGGGCTTGATGAGTTCGGGTATAGATTGTATGACTCGGTTACAAAGTGGCTTCTTCGGTCGAGAGACATTGTTTTTGTAGAAGATCAAACGATGAAAGATGTTGAGAATAGAGAGTCGGCTCCGCAACACGACTATGATCTTATTGATTTGGACCCCATTCCTCCACAAAATGTTGAGACACCCGTTGGAGATGACGTCCAAAATGATAAACAACAAGATGCTGGTGACAATGATGAGTTGAGACAAGATGACACTGATGGAGCTCATCCCGAGCTACCCGTGACGAACATGCCATCTTTTGTTCCACATAGGCGGTCGACGAGGGACCGTCATCCCTCCACTCGTTATTCGGCCGATGAGTACGTTTTACTCACCGACGAGCGAGAGCCCGAATATTTTGCGGAGGCCATGGAGGATGAAAAGAAGAAGGAATGGATGGATGCCATGCAAGACGAGATGAGTTCCTTGCATTAGAATAACACTTACGAGTTGGTGAAGTTGCCGAAAGGCAAGAGGGCTTTGAGAAACAAATGGGTGTATCGGGTGAAGTCGGAGGAGCATACCTCGTTGCCCCGATACAAAGCTAGACTCGTGGTGAAAGGATTTAGTCAAAAGAAGGGCATTGATTTTGACGAGATTTTTTCTCCGGTTGTGAAGATAGGATCGATTCGATTGGTCCTTGGTATTGCGGCTCGCCTCGATCTTGAGGTTGAGCAAATGGATGTCAAGACAGCTTTTCTTCACGGAGACCTTGACAAAGAAATTTATATGAAGCAACCGGAAGGATTTGAGGTCGAAGGAAAAGAGGATTATGTGTGTAAGCTTCGAAAGAGTTTATACGGGTTGAAACAAGCACCAAGGCAATGGTACAAGGAGTTTGAGTCGGTTATGGGGGAGCAAGGCTACTGGAAGACGACTCTCGACCATTGCGTATTTTTCAAGAAATTCGGAGATGATGACTTTATCATCTTATTGCTCTATATGGACGACATGTTGATCGTTGGCAAGAATGCCGAAAGGATTGCCGACTTGAAGAAAGAATTGAGTAAGTCCTTTGCCATGAAGGACTTGGGGGCGGCTAAACAAATTCTTGGGATAAGAATTACTCGGGATAGAGCAGCCCAGAAATTGCACATGTCGCAAGAGCAATATATCGAGAAGGTGCTTAAACGTTTCAACATGGACAAAGCTAAAGTTGTTAGTTCGCCTCTTACTAACAATTTTAAATTGACGAGCCAAGATTGCCCTAAGACAAAGGAGGAGATTGAGGATATGGATAAAATTCCATATGCCTCAGCGGTCGGGAGTTTGATGTACGCTATGGTATGTACTAGGCCCGATATTGCTCATGCCGTGGGAGTGGTGAGCCAGTTTCTATTGAATCCGGGTAAGAAGCATTGGGAAGCCGTAAAATGGATATTTAGATATTTGCGGGGTACTTCCAAATTGGGGATTACGTTTGGAAATGGGAAAGCAATGCTTGTTGGATATTCCGATTCGGATATGGCCGGTAATGAAGGTAACCGAAAATCCACTTCCGGTTATTTGATGACGTTCGCAGGGGGAGCCGTGTTATGGCAATCAATATTGAAAAAGTGCGTTGCCTTATCTACAACGGAGGCCGAGTATATTGCGGCGGTGGAAGCGAGCAAGGAGCTCTTATGGTTTAAAATGTTTTTACGAGAGCTAGGCTTCCGACAACGACGTTACGTAGTTCTTTGTGATAGTCAAAGTGCGATTCATTTGGCTAAGAATGCGACTTTTCACAAGAGAACGAAACATATCGATGTAAGGTATCATTGTGTTGCTGCCCGAAATATTATCCGGAGATGAATATTGCTGGAATGGACGGACAGCAAACAAGGTTGCAGGAGCACTTTCCGTGGGGGTGTAAATAACACAAGATTTGCCGGGTTTGTTAGTCCCGGGCTTGAATGCTCTCTTGAGATGTTATTAATACAAATATTCATGGATACAAGTATTAATGTAAGAATGCAAATACAATGAGTGTAAAAGATCTTATTTATCTAGCTCTTGAGCGAAGCTTTGGTGTTCTTGCTCTCTGCCGATCGTCTTCTGTGTAAGAGATGCTGAGAGAGAAGAGAGAACCGAGAGATAGCTGTTGCCAAGAGTCAGAAAGCCAAGATGTGAGTTTAGCTTGTTAAGAAGCATCCCTTTTTCCAAGTGCAGGCAGCCTTCTATTTATAGGGGCTGATATGCCCTGTTTACTAGCGGGCGATCGCCTTTCGTGCAATATAATAAAGGGGCGATCGTCTTTATGTCACATGGGCTGTCTGCCTAAAGTCCAAGGTTGCCGCTGGCAGCCAGCTATGCGGTCCAATGAGGAGCCAGCACGCGTTCGGAGTTGCTATCACGGGCGGTCCCACGGACACCTTTCAGCGGGTCTGTCGGCTGGTGGAAAGATGCTGACAGGTTGTGGTCAACGATCTATGAAATGCGGATCTTGTCTCGGAACTGCACGTGGGTCTGTGCCGAGATTCGGCCTTTGCCAACTGGACGATAGATGGCTTCGAGTGGCATGAGACGGTCGTCATTTGGTCGATCGCCAGGGGTCGATCGCTAAGTGCCGAGAGACGATCGCCAAGTACCGAGAGACGATCACCTTAGATGTCGATCGCTCGGCACCGGGACTTGTCCTGGGACCTTCGGTCGGCCGATCTGCTTTGGCTGCTGGGCTCTGGCTTGGTCGCCCGGTCTCTGAGGCGATCGCCTGTCGAGACGTATAAATCTCGACACAACAATTGCCCCCCAGCTTGCTCCGATGTTGAAGACATAGGGTGAGCTGGTTCATGCTGGCAATCGTGTAGGATGGAGACGGGCGATCCGTTGAGCAGACTTTGGTTTTAAACTTGGGCGATCTTGTCGATTGGCTAGCTATCTTCGGCCTTGTACCTGCAAAAAACAAAATTGGCCGATCCCTCGTAGAAACTGATAGTTTCGTCGCTGAGGAATCGTGCACAGTCGCGGAGTTCGATGGACCGACTCCATGACCGTGTCTTGTGCGCGAACGACATTGACTGCCTCGTGACTCATTTTATTGTGAGGGTCCTCTGTTAGGCTGCGCCCCGCCTCGTATTTAAACGAAGGGCGTGCGGTCTTGGTCTAGAGGAGTCCTTGCACGGTGCGTCGTCGGATTATCCACTTCCGCGGCTTGTTAGCTCTGCTTCCACCTCGGCCCGCCACGAAGATGGCGACCCTCGACGGTGTACGTTGAGACGGGGGTAGTGGCACGTCGCATTGTCCGGGTTCACCATGTTAGATGATGAACCTTTGAGGGCGGGCGATTGTGTCCACTGATTAGTTTTGGAGTGCCCTCAGACTACGCCGGCCTCGTATTCAAACGAAGGGCAGGTGATCTTGGCCCAAAGGGACCTTGCATGGCCTAAGCAGCCGGTTCCATCGACTACCAGGACCATGGCTGCACTCTTCCACCTCGGATCGTCATGTAGATGCCGACCTTCGTCAGTGTACGTTGTGCGGTGGAGGCGATCTCGTGCCTTAGTCCACCATGTTAAATGATGAACTGTGGATGGCGGACGAGTACTCCGATTTCGGTGATGTCGCTAGATGATGGCGATCGGGCTGGGAGACTGGTGATCGTTATTCGGCTGCCGATCACGTCGTTCATAGGTTGCGAAGTAACCTTTCCCTGGCCAGAAAGTCTGCTGCTTTGGCGCGGAAGATCGCGTAGGTCGGGGGGAGGTCCTTCGTAAGATGCTTGAACATAGGCGAAAGACCATAGAATCCCACTAGGACCGAGTAGAGGGCGATCTCATCGCTTACGGGCTCGCCGTTGAGGATGATCTCGTCCACCCGGTTGATGTAGTCCGAGTCGGACTCTTCTTCCCCTTGTCTAATCTGCATCATGCGATGGGGACCTTCGTGTCGGGCGACCTTGGTGGCGAAGTATGCTGTGAAGTTGTCCGCCAGTTGGTCAAAGGAATTGACGGATCGCGGTGGCAATGAGACGTACCATCTACGGCACCTGGTCGCGTCTGATGCCCCGCACCCGGTCATGTAGATCCGGAACTTGCTCAGGTGAGTCTCGGGGTCTGATCTCCCCTCGTACAAAGGTGTTTTCAGAGGAGCGATCCTTTGCTGCACGGGAGTGAGTTCGATGTGGATCGCGAGTGGCTCGCTTGGCCCGGCGATCTTGCTACTGGCGCTTGCCCCAGTTTCTAGGAGCGCCTTCATGTCGTCGAGCTGGCGCTGCATCGTGGCCATCACTGCAGCTTGGTCGCTCGTGGATTAGCTTTTGGAGCGGGAGCCGAGGCGATCGTGTACCGATCTCCTGACTCCGCTGCTGCCGACCTCGGCCCTTTGGCGAGGGGGAGCCAGACGGCTGGTCGGCCTTCTGGGAGTTGGATACGCCGAACTCCTGGTGACGGACTCGAGCTCCGTCGTCTCGTGGTTGGGGCCGGACTGCCCCAGTCGCCAAGATGGGTTGCTGCCTAGGCGGCTGAAAACAGAGGTGCCCCAGCTGGCGAGCGCCTCTTCCTGCGAATGGGAGCCTCTGGGCGATCGCTCGGCCAATAGTCCCTTGAACTTACGTTTTCTCATGCGGCGGATGGCCGAGGGGGTTATAGCGGGCGGCGCGTTGAAAGCTCTCCGTCGCTCCTATAGGATGGCCATGGCCTCTTCGATCTGTTCCGCGGTTTGGAACTGATCGAGCGAGAGGCTTGGGCCGTCCCTCGGGGGCGGGATCGAGAGTCTCGTACCACGGCGGTTACCCTCTGCCATAGGCTGTGGCTCAGACTGAGACGGAAAGAGGCGTCTGGCGGATCGACCAGTGGCTTTCTTCGATGCAGAGGCAGAAGTCATGGTTCTGAAAGCTTTTCTCTGAAGAACAGTGAGTGTTTCTTCAGGTATATGCCCCGGAGAACAGTGAGTGTTCTTCGAGACGGTAGGAATAAAAATTAAGGGTAGATCCCCTCCTTCTAGCGCCAATTGTTGTTGCCCGAAATATTATCCGGAGATGAATATTGCTGGAATGGACGGACAGCAAACAAGGTTGCGGGAGCACTTTCCGTGGGGGTGTAAATAACACAAGATTTTCCGGGTTTGTTAGGCCCGGGCTTGAATGCTCTCGCGAGATGTTATTAATACAAATATTCATGGATACAAGTATTAATGTAAGAATGCAAATAAAATGAGTGTAAAAGATCCTATTTATCTAGCTCTTGAGCGAAGCTTTGGTGTTCTTGCTCTCTGCCGATCGTCTTCTGTGTAAGAGATGCTGAGAGAGAAGAGAGAACCGAGAGATAGCTGTTGCCAAGAGTCAGAAGTCCAAGATGTGAGTTGAGCTTGTTAAGAAGCAGCCCATTTTCCAAGTGCAGGCAACCTTCTATTTATAGGGGCTGAGATGCCCTGTTTACTGGCGGGCGATCGCCTTTCGTGCAATATAATAAAGGGGCGATCAGCTTTATGTCACATGGGCTGTCTGCCTAAAGTCCAAGGCTACCGCTGGCATCCAGCTGTGCGGTCCAATGAGGAGCCAGCATGCATCCGGAGTTGCTGTCACGGGCGGTCCCACGGACACCTTTTGGCGGGTCTGTCGGCTGGTGGAAAGATGCTGACAGGCTGTGGTCAACGATCCATGAAATGCGGATCTTGTCTCGAAACTGCACGTGGGTCTGTGCTGAGCTTCGGCCTTTGCCGACTGGACGATCGATGGCTTCGAGTGGCATGAGACGGTCGTCATTTGGTCGATCGCCAGGGGTCGATCGCCAAGTGCCGAGAGACGATCGCCAAGTACCGAGCGACGATCGCCTTAGATGCGATCGCTCGGCACCGGGACTTGTCCTGGGACCTTCGGTCGGCCGATCTGCTTTGGCTGATGGGCTCTGGCTTGGTCGCCCGGTCTCTGAGGCGATCATCTGTCGAGACGTATAAATCTCGACACAACACATTGGATCCGAGATGCTTTGGAGTATGGTTTGTTTGAACTTGATAAAGTTCATACCGATGATAATGGTTCTGATATGTTAACGAAGGCGTTAAATAGAGAGAAGGTGAAAGTGTGTTATCATCGGGATGGCGAACTCTTCCTATATTCCGGAAAGGGGGAGATTTGTAGGAGTAATTTCTAAAATATAGTCATTTTCTCACCTTGCACAGCCCTGCCGAGCAGCCTGCCATTCACCTGCCGAGCAGCCTGCCGATTGCCTGTCGAGCAGCCTGCCGATCGCCTGTCGAGCAGCTGCCGAGCCCTGCCGATCCCTTTGCCGATCACCCCGCCGAGCGACCCGCCGAGCATGTCCTGCCGATCGGCCCCCCGAGCGCCTTTCCGAGTGCCTCTGCCGAGTCCCTGCCGAGCGGCCCTTGCCGATCACCCCGCCGAGCGACCCGCCGAGCACGTCCTGCCGATCGGCCCCTGCCGAGATACCCCGCCGAGCACGTCCTGCCGATCAGCCCCTGCCGGGTAGGTCTGGAGAGGGGCTCCGAGAATCGTCACTTGCGAGTGCGATGTCAAGATAACTTATGGGTGTGTCTTAGTTTGTTTACGTTAGTCAATCCGGGTGGGTCCCATCGAGGCCACGGAGGCGATTTGAGTGTTTGATTTGGTAGATCTGAATTGTGGATGCTTGGATCTTGGATCCCGGTTATATTGGTGAATATGGTTTTTTCTTTGAGGTTTGGTTGAGAATTGAATCATTTATATAATTTTGAAAGGAAACCCTTTTGAAAAGAAGAATTATAAATCTTTCATGATTTTACACTGAGACCCCCAAAGTCTTCAATTATTTTATTAAATGTGTTTTGGAGTTATTCTTATGATCCTTGCTAAAGGAAACTATTTTTAAAGGAATTTAGACTCGGGGATCGTGTTACTACCTCATTGAAACGTTATTTTCATAACGGTTATATTCTTGGTGTATAACTTTATAGCTTGGTTAGTTGCTAGCGATTTCCATCGCTAACCCCTCATTGGGGATTATTTATATTTATTTCAGGTGCCCTGATTGGAGAGTGAGCAACCACAGGATCGGCTTGGAGGATGGTGTAAAGCAGCGATTCTAGTCACAGATGTAGTCGGTTGTCCGTCAGTGATCTGTCGGTCTGAGTGTTTATTTCTAGTTTCTTTGTCATCCTTAAGAGGATGGACACATTGTGTAATATGTGATCGAGTTGTATTTTGGTTTACCAAGTTGTACTGCTATGTTGTGTTTTTAGAGACCTAATCGGTCTACGGTTTTATATTTTGGTCGAGTGACCGCGTATGGGTTTTTTTTGTAGTCTCCTGCCTCGTAGATGCTTGCGGAAATGGGGTCTACGGCGTGTAATATCCCTGAGTGGATTGGTGGTGTTACAGTAAGTTATTGCATAAATTCGGGGGGAGTATACCCATTTTCTAATGGGTTTTATTTGATGTTATTCTTATTTAAAAGATTCACTTACTTTTTGCTAATGACAAAAAGGGAGAAGAAGAAGTGATGGGAGAAGAAGAGGTAAATGGAGAGAATATCTTCCTATGGGAAAACTAACAATAACGTACAAAGCAGTAAACTTTAATCTGTATATTTTCTGTTGTATTTTTTAGGAATACATACCATCAAGAATTGTTGTTTTTTCATCATCAAAAAAGGGGGGAGATTGTTGGAATATTTTATTCCACATAAATATATTCAAGGATTATGTGTTGATCAAATAAAAACAACAATTAGACAGCAATAGTCGAAGACTCAAGAGTCGGACAAAAGTTGAAAAGAAAAGCAAAAGGAAAGAAAAGAAAAACGAGAGAAAATAAAAGAAAAATAGAAAGGGCAATCATGAATATATGAAATGATTAAAGCAAAAGAGGAGGAAAATCGGTAAAGCAAAAGTCGATGGCATAATTATTTCAAACAGACACTTTTGACCGTGATAATAAACTCTACGGTGGATACGCGACGAACCAGAAGTAATCAAAGAGATGGAAAGATAAGGGAAGCTAGCGTACAATATCAGCATATTAACATTTGCAAAAGATTAAGACAAGAGAAGTTGATCGATGTCATTTAGGCATGTTAGCGCACACAATGAAAGAAGCTAACATACGCAACATGACAAAGTTAAAGTAACGTAATACTTTGATATTGACATACACTATGAAGTTTGAAATGCAATTTTAAATATCAGCCCTTAGAGAAATCTAGAAGGTCAACTCGTACAATATTTATATGCCCATTGTACTTAACGTGCGCAACATGAAGATTTGACATACCCAATAGAAATAAACGTAGCTACTCGACTGCACTAGACAGATGATAAGGTACATAACCTTGAAAGGTTAATGTACACAACAAGCTTAAGATATGTTACGGATGTAGTGTAGTGTACGCTAAGGAGGAGCTGGCAGCAACGGTTGGTTGAGGCTTTAGAGCCTAAAAATACTACTTCATTTGGTATTCAACACACAACAACTTCAAGCAACTTACATATTCATATGAGATATTTGTATACATTATTGTTGTTGTATTGAGCTTAATTGATAAGAGTTAGAGTGTTTGGCTCACTCAACCATACACGAGTGAAAAGAAAGGATTGTATATTTGATTTGGTTTTATTAGGATCGTGGATCCGGCATTGTTAGAATCATGGTCTAGTACTGATAGAAAGCTAGAAATGTTGTTTCCTTATCCGATAGAAAAGGAAAACAGTTTATCTTCAACACTTCGTCACCTACACTTCAAGAACAAGAGAGAGAGATATATAGAGAGAGAAACAAGAGAGAGAAATACATTTCTTCATTTTTCCGGAGATTTATCAGTCAGATCGTCGTGATCTTTTGACAAGAGCTTGGTAGCTATTGGGCAAATCTTTTCACCGGCGTAGATCGAGTTTTTGAGTCCGGAAGTACGGGTATTTCGTTAGCTCTTTGTGTAAGCCATTTACGGTTGTTTTCTTTCTCGATCTTGTTGCTGTTATTGATTCCAAATACTTGAAGAATATTTATTACCAAGTATTTGACGATTGGTGTATACCCCTAGTTTGTATTAGGGAAGATTGTGTATTTGTGTGTATTGGTGATAGTGGATTTTAAGCGGCTTCGGTCCCGTGGTTTTTACTCTCGTCTTGAGGGGTTTTCCACGCTAAAATTTATGTCTCGTGTTTATTGTTTTTCGGATATCATTTGTATTAATTTTATCGAGTTGTAATTGTTGCTCTACTCGTCGGTAACCACAAAGTTACGATTCAAGAGTGGGAATTTTTCAAACGAGGTTCCGCTTTATTCGTTGTGATGTGACGTTAGTCGGTATTTTTCCCAACAAAATGTGCATCGTGTACATTTAGATTTATCAATTGAAATCTTATCATTCCAATATTATTTCATATGCAATTGCAATTAATCTATAATTATTACTCATTTAATATTTTATTATTAATTAAGATTAGTGATAATATTCTACATATAGGCGTGGTTTGCATTCAGATTAGAATATAAATCTTGGGATGACACTTTTGAAAAATTGATTATTGGATAGGATATCATGTTGGATTCAATTTTATAAGTCAAACTATCCGTCGTATAGATACAAACTCTCACATTCTTCATATGAGAGTACTGTCTCGCCTTTCTCCATGGAAAGAAGGAAAATAAATTTTGGGGTCTATGGTTTACACCCCACCTCACCCACTTTGATAAAAAAAAAAAGGGTCTATGGTTTACACCACACCTCACCCACTTTGATAAAAAAAAAAAAAGATAATTTATCATATGGTGGGGTCCTCCTAAATTGATGGGGCCACAAAGCATATAAATAAGGGAGAGAGGAAGGGTTGAAGAAAAAGAAACGAAAATGACATCAGTTTTGTAATAAAAAAAGAGGACAGCCGCAATCAGCATTATTCTGGATAGAGGTGGCCATGGGCCGGCCGGAGTGGCCCGGCCGGCCGCTGGCCCCGGCCTGGCCTGGCTGGCCGGCCGGGACTTGGGATCCCAGACTGCCCATGTCTTTGTGGCCGGGCCGGATGGGCCTGGTCAAGGACGAAGCCCACCGCCCGCCCGTCCCGGGCTTCCAGTGGCCATGCCTGGTAGGCCGGCTCGGCCGGGCCCGGGCTGTAGATGTAAAAAAAATTTATATGTCGACATTAAATTAAAAATCAATTTGTAAAAATCTATTTTGGATTTTTAAGATAAATTAATTAATATTAATTATAAAATCTGTTTTGACTTTAAAAATTTATAAAACTCGGTAAAAAATTGTTTCAATCTGTTTAAGAAAATCCATTTTGAATTTTAAAATATGTAAACATTAAATTAAATGGGTAGAAAAGAGAAAAAAATTAGACTTGAACTTAATTTGAAAAAAATAGATTGTTTTTTGAAATTTAATCTAATTTTTAAAATTTGAATGGTTATTTTTATTTATGTTGGCTTGGGGTGGGTTTAGGGTGGGCTTGTCTGGGCTGGGGGTGGGCTGCGGGTGGGCCGCGGGTGGGCCGGTGGGTCAGTGGGGTAGGGCTAGGCCGGGCCGGGCTGAGGCTTAGGCCGGGCCGGGTGGCTGGAGTTCGGGATCGGGGCCGCCGGCAGCTCGGTCTTGGGCTGGGCCGATCGGCCGTGGGCCTAAAATCCGTGGCCGGCCGGGCCGACCCATTGGCCACCTCTAATTCTGGAGAAGATAAAAAAGGGAGTTATTTACTTAGAGATGTGTAGTTTTAAAATATATCGAACATATAGGTGTACTTTCAAACATATTTACTAAATAGATGCAGTTTTCTATTTAAGTGGGTTTTTATTGTTTTTTTTTACTTTTTTTTTAAAATCATTAGTTTTTCTGCTTTTCTAAACTGGTTTTTACTGATTTTTTTTTAATTGTTTTTTAAGAAAAAAATATATGTAATATTAATATTAAAAGCCGTTGAAGTGTTTTTGTGTTATTGAGCGAATTTGTTTACATTATAATTCATTTTGATTAGTTTGACAAACTTAATTGATGTTTTTATATTTATTGCTAGATCTAGGGTTATAATAGATACTCGTTAAAATTCTAAAGCACAACCCAGTAAGCACGGGCCTGTAACCCAAGCGGGGGACCAAGAGACGAACAGGTCATGCTGGAAAACTTACCTCTAGATCGGGGGTGAGGTCGAACCTCTAGGGGGTACTCAGGACAGGGAACAATCCCCCTCTTCCCTGGGGGAAGAAAAAAAAGTAGCTACAATTGATTTTATTCAGTTGGCTAACACAAATTCAGGATCCATTGGGTCGAGCTTGTGAACTCAATATCCTGTCTATTTCCATCCTTTTTGTTCTCAATGCATATAAGAATAAGATTTGAAGAGCTTGTTTTGAATTAAATAAACTTAAGAAACGATTGGACTCAACAGGACTTGTTGTTGATTTCGGAGTTCAACCGAGATCAAGGAAGGATACGTGTTGCATTGAATCATAATTTATATTGGGATGATGGAAAACGGAACTAAGAACGAGATTTTTCTTCTTAATATATTTCTTTCTAAATTTTATAAAGTGATTATAGTTGTTACATTTTGTTTTTTTATAATAGGCAATTTATTTTCTCGTTAACTATTTGTATTCTGATAACACACCGATAAAACATATAATTAGAAATTAAACTAAAAGTAAAGACAAAATAATTAAGTATTAATAACAAAAACTAAAATAAAGAATAAAATAAAATAAAGTAAAACTAAAAACGAAAGAAAAAGCCAAAAAGAAAAACAACAAAAGGACAAAATACAAAAAAAAAATTAATGATTGGTGGGGTGTCCCTCCTAAATTGGTGGGGTATAAACCCACATAGCCTAAATTTTTACCAATAAAATTCACAAATCAAACCTTCATCCTATATGACATGATTAGTCCATAAACCCCAAACCCCCGTACGACGTCGCGACCACCAGTGTTCAGCCTGAATATCCAGAAATCAAGGGTTGTCGTTGATGCCTAGTGTAACACCCCCAAATCCTATTGGGTTATTACAGTGCCGTGGACCCCACGCCAGGAGATCCACCAGACGAACATGACTAAAATACATTAAATTAACCAATCAGGGAAAATCATAGTCCCTACCATGATATCCGACACAATATTCCGATGAGGAATTTTAACGACAATGATGGGCCTACATGGCAAAAAATGAAAATACAACCACGCCCACGAGCCTTTCTCGGGTAATACATAATGACAATGACTGACAAACTGGAGAACACTCTAACTGACTGACCAACATGAACAACTCGGACTAGTATCGCTCGAATGCCTCGTTGCCATCATCATGCCCCTGTGTCTCAACTCTCTCCTCGCAAGCACCTAGAACATGAAAACATGTTCCGCCCCCACGGGGTCAGTCATCCAGATAATGAACGTCAAGTACATGTATAACATGATATGAATCCAAAGGCATAATGAAATGGTACAATGATAATCATAATACGAAATGCTCACAAACCAAGGTAAGAACCGAGCATTCGTGAAACACTATGCCCACGGCATACTATTAATACATGTTCAACAGGTTAGAACATAAGTGCCCAACGGCGAATCATAATCTTAGGGTACCACAATGAATTACACGACATGAACCAAACCAGAACTGAATTAATTATGAATCACAATGAATTACATGAAGATGAACCAAACCAGAATTGAATTAAATATGAATCACAATGAATTACATGAAGATGAACCAAACCAGAATTGAATTAAATATGAATCACAATGAATTACATGAAGATGAACCAAACCATAATTGAATTAAATATGAATCAAAATGAATTACATGAAGATGAACCAAACCAGTCCGAAGCTGTAACAATGAAGGCCGAAGCCACGGCACGAAGCCGTATCAAAATGAAACCATCCAATAGCCGTTGACCTACCGAGCTGTAGGTGTTGGGGGAAACAACCGCGAAGGTTCAGGCCCCACCAAACTTACCCCATAATGAAACCATCCAATAGTCGTTGACCTACTGAGTTGTAGGTGTTGGGAAGCCAACCGCGAAGGTTTCAAACTCCCCAAACTTACCCATAATGAAACCATCCAATGGTCGTTGACCTACTGAGCTGTAGGTGTTGGGAAGTCAACCGCGAAGGTTTCAAACTCCCCAAACTTACCCATAATGAAATCACCCAGTGACCGTTGACCTACTGACTATAGGTGTTGGGAAGTCAACCGCGAAGGTTTCAAACTCCCCAAACTTACCCATCGAGCACTATCCGAGACTAGCCTCCAAAACACAACTAATCACAAACGGCAACGATCCCAAGATTACCGAATTTACGAGAATGATAGTGTGCTGCCTTGAGTCGGCCAACACGACAACAATGACTCACGGATGGGCACCGTCCTTAGCGGTCCCAATTCAATACCTCGATTACCTTAGAATGGTCAATAGATAACAATGACAGAACAAATGGGAACTATCCTCGACAGCCCCAATTCAATACCTCAATTGCCTTAGAATAGCCAACCGATAACATTGATGCAGCGGATGATTCAATACCTCGATTGCCTTAAAACGGCCAATTGATAACAATGATACAACGAATGATTGAGTACCTCGATTGCCTTAGAACGGCCAATCGATAACAATGATACAATGAATGATTGAGCACCTCTATTACCTTAGAACGGCCAATCGATAACGATGATACAATGAATGATTGAGTACCTCGATTGCCTTAGAACGGCCAATCGATAACAATGATACAATGAATGATTGAGTACCTCGATTGCCTTAGAACGGTCAATCAATAACAATGATACAATGAATGATTGAGTACCTCGATTGCCTTAGAACGTCCAATCGATAATAATGATACAATGAATGCCTCAGCACCTTTAACCGGTTACCGACGACGAAGATGAGAAATGAATACGTCAATGCCTTCAATCGGCCAAAACAACATCAAGGACAAAACTCCAACATTAATAACAATGATTACAATGACGTCTTAGATCTACATCAATATTAACAACAACAATCGACACATCGATACCGCGAACCGGCGATCGATAATAACATTAACAACGAGTATACCAATGCCTTGAACCGGCCATTAATGAATGATAATAAACATTTGGCATAATTTCCGAAGAGTATCGTATCGAACGATCCCCTAATATCAATGAACTTATGAAGAGACTAAGTCTCGGAATGATACAACACATTCATAAACATATATGATAACATTAATCTCATTGACTAGTACAAGTATAAAACTTGTCTCAACCGAAGGCGATGAATTCCTTCCACGAACAACGAACGGCGTCCTCCGATAAACACAAGCGCTCGAACAACCTTGAATGAAATACAGTTCATTCAATAACACAATATCAATCGACAACAACACAAAGATCGAAGGAAAGTCTCTGAGACATTTCATTGAACACTAAATGTTCAAAGTTCCTCAAGAACCTAAGAATCATCAATCGGGTTGAACGAATCGAAGATATGGATATACAATCCATAGAACATGTCTAACAACATCTAATAACCTCAATCAATCCATTAAAATCGGACGGAAAATGAAATCAAAATCAAAACTCCCAAAATGGACAATTCTAGGAAAATCAAGAGAATTACCTCGATTCGACAAAGAAGAAGGATTAGATGTTGATATGATCACCTAGAGCCTTCTCAAAACATGATTGGATGGAGTAGAAACGATCATAACCACAAACCCTAGTCGTATCGCCCGACTACCGCGAGAAGAAGGAGAGAAAGGGGTGAAATGAGGTGAAAAACCCGTCTGACCCCTTAAATACTCCAGTGACGCACGACCAACATGCACGACCAAATGTCCGTGTGTTTGGTCGTGCGCAATGTAATATCCGGATTTATTATTGTTTATTTCATATGTTGTTGAACCCTGTATTATTCGGAATTGTGATCTCGATAATTGGAGTATGATATTTCCTATATTTGTATCCTTGTACATGAGTATAACAACATGTAAATTTTCTCATGCGAACACGTGATAACGTACGCTAAGAATGTAGCTTAACGTAGGTTATCGGCTAAAACTAGTGTACGCTATGAATGAGGAATTGCGTGCGTTAGGCAGTCAATTATTGAGCTAGGCGGCTAGCACATGCGCCGGCCAGGCATGGGTCCCGATAAGATTCCCTCGGATGAACCTGGACAGTTTTGGAGTCAATGCTAATTATCGTGCGCTAAGGACAGCACGATAGCGTGCGCTAAACAGCTATCATACAGAAACTTTTATAAGGGACAGCACCCCATTTCATTTGGTTTACGATTCTATCACTCGTTCTTCATATCTTGGAAAGTCCAGAGAGCCTTCCCTACTTCTTAAACATATATAAACCCTCCTTACATGATCATTGAAAATTAGAGAGTATTTACACTTGATCATTGAAGAAGAAACTCACTTTAGATTGACACACAAGCAACCGGGGTTGAAGTCTACCTATTGTTTCAGTGTTTTCTTCATCTTAAGGTATGTTAATACTATCTCCTCCTTGGATTCGTGTTAATAAGGATATGAGGATTATGCTATCAATATATTGAGTTCCATTGATGAATTATCCAAACAACATCATGATTAGCATCTTACCACGTCGAATGATGAGAGAAATATTCTGAGATTGATTATCCGTATTGATGATGTTACCATATTGGTCGTAGACGTAAAGTTGTTATCACTTTTGTTAAATGGACTTAGGAAAGAATCATAGAAGTTATGCATCCTTTCTTATAAGTTGGAATTATTAGTTCATCTTCATGGTTAAATCGGGATGTAATGATGATATTGGAATCTTGTGCATCGACCTTAAGGACACCGAACTTCGCATGAGAATTGTAATCAATATGGAATATGGTGTTGTGATGATTATGCATATCCTTGTATCTCGAAGATGTTTGAATCTGTGAGATCATTTGTAATAAGATGAACGTAATATGCATGGAGATAACGTATATTAAACACTGAGGATTTCGTAAGTTTCATCACAGTTAGAACAGTCGACTGCCCAGGGAAGAACTGTCATACATGTTTAGCGTGCGCTAAGCTTTATAGTTAACATGCGCTATCGGGCATAAGTTAACATATGCTCTTAGAACGTAACGTGCGTTATATCATCAGACGAGTCAATCGACTGATCAGTGAGGTACTGACAGTGCATGGTTAGCGTACGCTAGACTTCGTATTATTTTGTGCGCTAACAAGTAGCCTTAACGTACGCTACATAGGATACGTAGCGTGCGTTAAGCAAGCCAGGCAGGTTACGTTTTATGAACTTCCGACCGTAACTTGGATTGTTAGATGTCCGTACGACGTGAGATGAACTCTATATTATTTCTTTTGTTTATGGTTCGAGCTTGCTGCGTGATTGATCGAAGGGGCGACCTTCAAGTGTTTCATTTTTCGTGGAAGTATTATTCTTGTCTTCGAATCGAGGCAAGTACCTTAATTGTTTTATGTATTGATGTTATACATATTGTTGTACATGTTTGTCGTTGTTGTTTGTCCACCTCGTGTTGGTCCGACAGGATCATCGGGGGATCTATGCTAGCGTGCGCTGGATCATCGGACGGGTTTTTCCACCTCGGGTTGGTTTGACGGAATCATCGAGGGGTCTAGGCAGTGAACGCTGGATCATTGGAATTACCATGTGTATGTTGTGATATCATGTTGTGATTACCATGTTTGTATGTTATTATTGAGTTTCTCGCAGGAGAAGACTCTTTGGTTCTTTGTCATTTATGTTATTATTATTATTATTATTCGTGAGATGTTGAATAATATGTTGTGGTATTTGTACTAACATCGTTGTGCTAACCCCTTCGGGGGTGAACATTTGTTTATGTTCAGGATCCAGGAGAGCGGGGAAACAACCACTGGAGTTGCATGACGACGAGGGTGCAGAGTGATGTTCCGGTCGGGTTTAATTGCCTATTGTTTGTATCGTTTTAATAAGTACTCGAGTACGTCGTCGTTTGTGATGATTTGAATTTGGTGATGTATTAATACTTTTCCTTTGGACATTTGTTTTTTAGTATTGATCAGAACTGTTGTATTTTATTTCAGTTACTTTCATACGTTGGTATCTGTTATTATCTTTTCATTTTTTCAGCCTTGTAAATCCCTATGTAAAGGATTTACGGCGCTGTAATATTCTTGAATATATCGGGGGTGTTACACGCCAGGCCACTGCCCGGCCACGAGCAGCACGCACGAGCACCTGCTCATGTGTCATGCTCGTGTGTCCCTGATGATCGCCAAAGTGCAGTGCCCAACTCTGATGTCATGCTCGTGCGTCCCTGTTGAGTGCCAAAGTGTACTGCCCAAAAATTGGAATGCCGCACAAGCTGCGCGACTTACACGATAATAAGTCACGTCCAATCGGTGAAACAATAATGATACTCCCAACACGAAGGCTACCAGTTACGATGATGATGATGAAAATAATCTCGTTTCGATCTAGAACAGAGATGAATGATGAATAACAACTGATACACGACTCCAAGATACGCCGAATGATGAACACGAAATGAATGAATACGAATGATGAGTGATTATTAGTGAGTGAAAAAATTTATGAGTGGCAAGAACTGAATGATAATTAATGAATTCACAACCGGGTATTACATACTCCCCCCTTAAAAAGAGTTTCGTCCCCGAAACTAAGGGTAAATGGTTTGGAGAATGAACTATCCATCATGATCTGAAAACAACAATTCACAAATAGTCCTCGGAACCAAACCAATCGCACGCCCAAGTCCTCATGACTTGACATCTCGAATCACAATGAACAATTACCCAAATTATCACTAAATCTCGGGTACAATACCAATGGGGAAAAATACTACCCAATGCTACATCTAAAATTTGCCCAACATCGATATCATACAGATCGTCGATCCCCTCGACCTCATCGATTCAAGGAATACCTAAATCTGAACTCACCGCTAAATATGATCTCGGGAGGTCACGAGAATGAGAGTGACTAAAATGAATGATGAATGATAAATGACTATAAATCCAACAAGGATTAAGAATGACTCACCGAGGTGAATTAATAACGTAATGAGTGATAGCTCGATGAAGCGATTGGAACCGTTGTTCCCCGTGAAATGAATAATTAGTTTGATAATTATGAGTCTCAACATGTTTTATATATATGATGAATGAATTATATGAATGAATGAACAACAACGAAATGAATGAAAATCCTTTAAACCGAGAAAGAAATAACTTGCTTCAACACCGGTGATGAATGTTCTTACCTCTGGCTCTCGAAGCCTGATAGGACCCCTAGGATGATGCACGGGCTGGAGTAACAAAATCTCTCGATGCCCGTGAACTCTATCGAGATCTACTGGCATTAGAAATCCTGCATTATTTCCGTAGGTGTCCCGGGTCCCCACACAGAAAATAGACAATAGCTGGCACCGTACACCGAGTACTCACGTGCCCTGTTGAATCACAATGAAAGCAAACAATAGTCGAACTCATCGCCTGAGAAGAAAATGCTCTCCCAGCACGAAGACGACTAGAAAACGATCTCTTGGACGTCGGAGTCCGATGTCCCTCTGACAGCTCTTTCCATACTGAGGCAGGAAAGTCACATGATAATTACATATCCCGTATGAAGATCGCATTATGAATACGTTACGAAATGGTGATAATGAGCATACATGCTCTTACATAATGGATGCATTAATAATGCGGTAAAATGATTGTCCATATGATGCCGGAATATGATAAGATCGCATGAAAGATCAAATGAGGTAACATGATTATCTGATGAAATTCCTGAAATGATTACCTTGAACAAGTTAACAAGGTTGAAAATTCGATCCACAAGATCAACAACCGCGAGATGGGTTGGATGATTAATGAATTAACTGAGCAATGAGATGACTGAGTGATGAATGAATTAACTGAGCAATGAGATTGACTGAGTGATGAATGAATTAACTGAATAATGAGATTGACTGAGTGATGAATGAATTAACTGAGCAATGAGACTGACTGAGTGATGAATGAATTAACTGATCAATGAGATTGACTGAGTGATGAACGAATTAACTTAATAATGAAATTGACTGAGTGATGAATGAATTAATTGAACAATGAGATTGACTGAGTGATGAATGAATTAACTAAACAATGAGATTGACTGAGTGGTGAGTGAATTAACTGAGCAATGAGACTGACTGAGTGATGAATGAATTAATATGATCGACAAGATCAAAAATGATGATTGAGGATTGTTGACTGATGAGTGAGTTGATCCTTATCGCTTGCATGGTCAAACGTGCTCTAACACAATTAATCATGAATAAATCGTAACACTAATATCACATATAGGTTTCAACAAAGCAGGCATAATTAATGACATGATGAATGTATGAACATAAAAAGAATCGAGTCCTTACACAGGTCATACGAAGCTTCGATGTCTTGTGATACAAGTCTTCACTGACGACGACTCGACGAATGAATGACTCGTGCAGTCGTACAAATATTACGACTCACAAAACCCGACTGTCTAGATTGGCATAACCTGACAGTCCCAGTACTACCGCGTCGGTAGAGCCACATAACTCACATATCATGGTATCTCACAACCCAAAATCTTTGATACCATCTTCTGTAACAACCCCAAATCCTATTGGGTTATTACAGTGCCGTGGAACCCACGCCAGGAGATCCACCAGGCGAACATGACTATAATACATTAAATTAACCAACCAGGAAAAATCATAGTCCCTACCATGATATCCGACACAATATTCCGATGAGGAATTTTAAAGACAATGATGGGCCTACATGGCAAAAAATGAAAATACAACCACACCCACGAGCCTTCCTCGGGTAATACATAATGACAATGACTGATAAACTGGAGAACACTCCAACTGACTAACCAACATGAACAACTCGGACTAGTATCGCTCGAATGCCTTGTTACCATCGTCATGCCCCTGTGTCTCAACTCTCTCCTCGCAAACACCTAAAACATGAAAACATATTCCGTCCCCATGGGGTCAGTCATCCAGATAATGAACATCAACTACATGTATAACATGATATGCATACAAAGGCAAAATGAAACGGTACAATGATAATAATAATACGAAATGCTCACAAACCAAGATAAGAACCGAGCATTCGTGAAACATTATGCCCACGGCATACTATTAATACATGTTCAACAGGTTAGAACATAAGTGCCCAACGGCGAATCATAATCATAGAGTACCACAATGAATTACACGACATGAACCAAACCAGAACTGAATTAATTATGAATCACAATGAATTACATGAAGATGAACCAAACCAGAATTGAGTTAAATATGAATCACAATGAATTACATGAAGATGAACCAAACCAGAATTGAATTAAATATGAATCACAATGAATTACATGAAGATGAACCAAACCCGAATTGAATTAAATATGAATCACAATGAATTACATGAAGATGAACCAAACCAGCCCGAAGCTGTAACAATGAAGGCCGAAGCCACGGCACGAAGCCGTATCAAAATGAATCCATCTAATGGTCGTTGACCTACTGAGCTGTCGGTGTTGGGGGAAACAACCGCGAAGGTTCAGGCCCCACCAAACTTACCCCATAATGAAACCATCCAATGGTCGTTGACCTACTGAGCTGTAGGTGTTGGGAAGTCAATCGCGAAGGTTTCAAACTCCCCAAACTTACCCATAATTAAACCATCCAATGGTCGTTGACCTACTTAGCTATAGGTGTTGGGAAGTCAACCGCGAAGGTTTCAAAGTCCCTAAACTTACCCATAATGAAATCACCCAGTGACCGTTGACCTACTGACTGTAGGTGTTGGGAAGTCAACCGCGAAGGTTTCAAACTCCCCAAACTTACCCATCGAGCACTAGCCTAGACTAGCCTCCAAAACACAACTAATCACAAACGGCAACGATCCCAAGATTACCGAATTCACGAGAATGATAGTGTGCTCCCTTGATTCGGCCAACACGACAACAATGACTCACGGATGGGCACCGTCCTCGGCGGTCCCAATTCAATACCTAGATTACCTTAGAATGGTCAATCGATAACAACGACACAATGGATGGGAACTATCCTCGACAGCCCCAATTCAATACCTCAATTGCCTTAGAATGGCCAACCGATAACAATGATGCAGCGGATGATTCAATACCTCGATTGCCTTAAAACGGCCAAATGATAACAATGATACAACGAATGATTGAGTATCTCGATTGCCTTAGAACGGCCAATCGATAACAATGATATAATGAATGATTGATCACCTCGATTGCCTTAGAATGGCCAATCGATAACGATGATACAATGAATGATTGAGTACCTCGATTGCCTTAGAACGGCCAATCGATAACAATGATACAATGAATGATTGAGTACATCGATTGCCTTAGAACGGCTAATCGATAACAATGATACAATTAATGATTGAGTACCTCGATTGCCTTAGAACGGCTAATCGATAACAATGATACAATGAATGCCTCGGCACCATTAATCGGTTACCGACGACGAAGATGAGAAATGAATACGTCAATGCCTTCAATCGGCCAAAACAACATCAAGGACAATACTCCAACATTAATAACAATGATTACAACGACGTCTTAGATCAACATCATTATTAACAACAACAATCGATACATCGATACCGCGAACCGGCGATCGATAATAAAATTAACAACGAGTATCCTAATGCCTTGAACCGGCCATTAATGAATGATAATAAACCTTCGGCATAATTGCCGAAGAGTATCGTATCGAACAATCCCCTAATATCAATGAACTTATGAAGAGACTAAGTCTCGGAATGATACAACACATTCATACACATATATGATAACATTAATCTCATTGACTAATACAAGTATAAAACTTGCTTCAACCGAAGGCGATGAATTCCTTCCACGAACAACGAACGGCATCCTCCGATAAACACAAGCGCTCAAACAACCTTGAATGAAATACAATTCATTCAATAACACAATATCAATCGACAACAACACAACGATCGAAGGAAACTCTTTGAGACATTTCATCGAACACTAAATGTTCAAAGTTCCTCAAGAACCTAAGAATCATCAATCGGGTTGAACGAATCTACGATATGGATATACTGTAACACCCCAAACTAGGCAGATATTACAGTGTCGTGGACCCCCGACTGGGACCCACCAGGTGAATGAAAATGAATGAATTACACAGGGTAAATGTAGTACCGAACCACATTACAACATTAATTACTCCGATGAGGAGTTCCACACAACACACCCAAGATAATACAGAATACATGTATATTTTATATGGAGATAAAATATACAACACTGAGTAAAATGAGTATTCAAACGGAATGTCTGCAGCGGAATAAAATGAAGGAAACATAAATGACTGAAAAGACTAGGCCCCCCTACTAGTATCATTGGGACTCCTCGTCGTCAACGTGCTCTCCCCGTCCTTTTGCCTTGCCATGACCTGAAAAAAAACAATATCCCCCAACGGGGTCAGTCACACAGAACAACAATCCTCAAAAGTTGAATAAACACAATCCTGTTGAAAACATACGCAATCAAACATGCTATATGAATCAACTAACAGTACGGCTCAAAGGAATGGCGCCACACTACGTCCGGGATGGAAATGTGTCCGTGCACAAGCCACCAACGAGTATCGATCGAATACACGTGTGGTCTTGTACCTAATCAGTCTCACGAAGCTATCGACTCGTGTGCACAGTCCAATATGAGGCCAACAACCAACACACGACTTAAATGTGCCCGACATGAAAATCCTACACATACCAATCGGCACGCCAGTATGACCCGGAATGCCACGATATAACAAAAGTGACATCGAAAATAAATAATGACTCACCAAGATGAAATGATGGTGAAATGAATGACAGCTCAATGAAATGATTGGAACCGTCGTTCCTCGTGAATGAAGTAATTAAGTGACAATTACAAGTTTCAATACGGTTAGTACTTTATGAATGAATTATGATTATGAATGAACAACAACGAAATGAATGAATATCCTTTTAACTGAGTAAGAATTAACTTACACAACACCGATGAAGAATGTCCGTCCACGAACAACGTCCTAAATGAAATGGCGGTCGCTCGAACAACCTTGAATAACACAATTACCAATAATCCGATCAATACACGTATCAAACACGATTATAACCAACTCAAATGTCGATACAACGATAATCAAACTCATCGGGGCATTCAAACGAATACGTAGCAAATATCCTTCCCGTTGGTTACAAACAAACCCAAATTATCGAAACCAACTTTCAAATGATTGATTCAAACCAGCAAAACAATATCAATGGCATCAATAATCCAATAGGAATCCATAATTTAAGATTACAACAACATCAATCGGAAAATCCCAAAATTAACCGAAGTCAACCCCAAGGGTTCTTGAAATAATCCCCAAAATAGCCACTAAATCCATAGGAATACATTTATCCAAGGTAGATAATCCATATTTAACATATTCCAATAACAATCCAAGCTTACACGTAGAAATCGGAAGGAAAACCCCAAAAATCCGAAATTCTAGATCCAAGAGATTAATACCTTTGATTTGATGTATTGGAGATGATGAAGTGATGATTAATCCAACTCAAAGACTTGAAGATGATGATTTATGATTGTAGCTCGAAGAACACTCTCCAAATCGCCCGGAATCGTCCAAAACTGCCGAAGAAACGAAGAGATATGAAAAATGACGAAGTAAGGGCTGAACTGTCCTATTTATAAAAATCCCAGTTTAGCGTGCGCTAGCCCCAGTTCTTAGCGTGCGCTAACGGGTGTTTTGGGTAGTCCAGTACCCACTGTCCGAAAACGGTAGCGTGCACTACGTACCTTTTGTAGCATGCGCTACGGCTGTACATTTAGCGTGCGCTAACCCCGAAATGTTAGTGTGCGCTAACGAATTATCTGATGCCCAGTACTGGAGTCCAGAACCTTCTGTCCTCTGATCTGATCGCGGTAGCGTGTGCTACATTCAATATCTAACGTGCGCTACAATATCATTTGCATATGCTAAAAATAACTCATAGCGTGCGCTATGAATTAATCCCATTCAGTCCAGTAGCCACTGGACTCAACCTGATCCGACCTTAGCGCGCGCTACACCGACTGTATAGCGTGCGCTACTTCGGCCTACTAGTGCGCGCTACTTACCATTTGTAGCGTGCGCTACTTACAACCCAACTGCAGTCCAGTGCCTTCTGGACTGCCTGTTTGAAACATACTAACGTGTGCTAGTGTTGAGAGGTAGCGTGCGCTACCTGTACTCAATTAGCGCACGCTAAAGAGAGTACGTAGCATGCGCTACTCCTCACACACAGCACACTATGAAATGACAACGATGCTAAACACCGCACGATTCTCCAACTAGATTGATGATGAATGACGATTGATACACGATACGATTACTCTGAACGATGAATACAATGATTGAATATGAGTGACAAATGATCAATAATGAGTGAAAATTACTGAGTGATGATTACTGAATGATAAATACTGAATGATAATGACTGAATTACAACCGGTTATTACATACACCCCCCTTAAAAGAGTTTCGCCCCCGAAACTAAGGGTCAAACAACTCGGGATAACTCTCCCGCATACAATCCTCGGTTTCCCACGTAGCCTCTTCAACTCCGTGTCTAGACCACTGAAATTTAATCAAAGGAAACGTCTTGTTCCTCAACTGTTTGATTCGCCGCTCTAAAACTCGAATAGGATGCTCCTCATATGAATGATCATCGGCAATCTCGATTTCGTCGAACTGAAGTATGTGACTCGGGTCGGCAACATACTTCCGTAACTGAGAGACATGAAACACATTATGAATTCGGCTCAACGCCGGAGGTAGGGCCAATCGATAAGCTAACTCGCCGACTCGATCCAAAATTTCAAACGGTCCAATGAATCTCGGACTCAACTTTCCCCTCTTCCCAAAATGGAAGATACCACGACTCGGGGATACCTTGACCAAAACATGGTCACCTGTCTCGAACTCTAATGGTCGACGACGATTATCTGCATAAGATTTCTGTCGACTCTGAGCGGTCAACAAACGTCTCCTGATCAAAGCTACCTTCTCACGGGCGGCTATAAGCATATCGTGCTCGGTGCCGATTGATTCTGATAAGTCATCCCAACACAAAGGAGATCGACAACGATGACCGTACAAGGCCTCGTAAGGTGCCATCTTAATCGAAGAATGCCAACTATTATTGTACGTGAACTCGATCAACGGTAGTTGGGCTTCCCAATCATCTTTCCAATCGAGGACACATGCCCTCAACATGTCCTCCAAAGTCTGAATAGTCCTCTCTGATTGTCCGTCGGACTGAGGATGAAAAGCTGTACTGAGATTAAGCTGAGTTCCCATAGCACGATGAACTGATTTCCAAAAATGAGAAACGAATCGTCCGTCACGATCGGAAACGATACTTTTAGGAGTACTGTGTAATCTCACTATCTCTTTGATAAACAACTGGGCAAGTCTCTCGGGACCCCACGTATCCTTAATCTCAAGGAAATGAGCTGATTTAGTTAAGCGGTCCACAATCACCCAGATTGTATTCATGCCACGACGACTCGTCGGCAAACTCGTGATGAAGTCCATAGAAATATATTCCCACTTCCTTTCTGGAATAGGGAGCGGTTTCAGCATACCCGCCGGTCGCTGATGTTCAATCTTGACTTGCTGACAGGTCAAACATATCGAAACAAATTCCGCGACTTCTCGCTTCATATTACTCCACTAGTAATTTTGTTTCAAGTCTTTATACATCTTTCTAGACCCCGGATGAACGGAATAAGGGGTAGCATGAGCTTCTCTCAAAATCGAGTTTTTTAACTCGTCAATCGCCGGTACGCACAACCGATTCTTAAAACACAAAAGTCCATCCTCGTGGACCACAAATCCGGGGGCTTTCCCCTGAGTTACATCCTCTCGAATGCGTAACAAAAATGGGTCTGAACCCTGATTCTCCCTGATCGCCTCCTCAAGTGGCGATGAAATCTCCAACGTACAAAATTGCCCTTGTACTCGCTATAACCAGACCTCGATCTCGGGTCTTAGAAATTCTTGCTGAAGTTCCTTCTGAACTGTTAATCGAGCAAGCATCTGCTCTTGAACGGACTTACGACTCAAGGCGTCGGCGACAACGTTCGCCTTGCCCGGGTGGTGAAGGATCTCGATATCGTAATCTTTGATTAGTTCCAACCACCGTCTCTGTCGCATATTTAACTCCTTCTGAGTAAATATATACTTTAAACTCTTATGATCGGTGAATATCTGACATGTAACGCCATAAAGATAATGATGCCAAATCTTCAATGCAAATACCACGGCTGCTAACTCCAGGTCGTGGGTCGGATAATTAACTTTGTAAGGTCTTAATTGCCGTGAAGCATAAGCAATAACTATCACGTTCTGCATGAGTACACATCCGAGACCCTGTCCGGACACATAACTATAAACCACAAATCCTTCCGTCCCTTGCGGTAAAGAAAGGACAGGTGCTGAAGTTAACCGGATCTTGAGTTCCTCAAAACTCTGTTGACACGCGTTGGACCATGTATATTTCTTATCTTTCCGTAAAAGATTCGTCATGGGTTGAGCGATTTTAGAAAATCCTTCAACAAACCGCCGATAATAATCGGCTAATCCGAGAAAGCTTCGGATCTCCTTAACATTCTTCAGAGGTAGCCAATCTCGGATAGCCTCCGTCTTCTGAGGGTCGACACGAACTCCGTCTGATGAAATTACATGTTCGATAAACGTCACTTCGGACATCCAGAACTCACATTTGGAAAACTTCCCATAAAGTTGTTCTCGTCTCAACATGTCGAGCACTTGATGAAGGTGAAACTCGTGTTCCTCACGGTCATGAGAATAGATCAAAATGTCATCAATGAAGACAACCACGAACCGATACAAATAGTCGATGAAAACCCGATTCATTAACTCCATGAATATCGCAGGTGCATTAGTCAATCCAAACGGCATAACCATAAACTCATAATGACCATAGCGTGTTCGGAACACCGTCTTTGCGATATCCGACTCTCGAATTCGCAACTGATGATACCCAGATCTTAAGTCGATCTTAGAAAATATTGAATCTCCCTGAAGTTGATCCAAAAGATCATCGATACAGGGTAGAGGATACTTATTCTTGACCGTCACCCTGTTCAACTCCCGATAATCAATACACAAGCGAAACGAACCATCCTTCTTCTTGACAAACAACACTGGTGCTCCCCACGGGGACGCACTCGGTCGGATATAACATTTCTTGAACAACTCCTCAAGTTGATTCTTTAATTCCTACATTTCGGTCGGGTCCATCCGGTACGGTGCCTTCGATATAGGGGACGTACCAGGCTCCAACTCAATCGTGAATTCCACATCTGTCTGTGGAGGCAAACCAGGTAACTCGTCTGGAAATACATCGGAGTATTCTCTCACCACAGGAATATCCGTCAATGCTACTGATGGTTCCTCGGTCTTGGTCATATAGCACCAATAACCGACACACCCCTGATTGAGTAATCACACTGCTTTCATCAAGTTAATGACTCTCCCAGAACAGCTGGGATTACCTCCCTGAAATACACATTCGACCCCATCGTCTGAAATGATAGTGACCATACGCTTACGGACACTAATGACGGCATCGTGACGATCCATCCAATCAATACCCAAGATGACGTCGTCTCTCGGTAAATCTACCACGATTAGGTCTGCTAGCCATACACGGCCATGAAGCTGAATCGACAATTCTGAATCTCGTGATTTCCGATAATTCTTCTACCGTCAGGTAGACCAATGACATAAGGCTCACAACTAGTGGCATTACCCAGACGTAGTCTATTCAAACATGACTAGGAAATGAATGAATGCGATGCACCAGTATCAAAAAGGGTACACACGGGTTGAGATAGAATATCAAGTGTACCTGAGATCATCCGGGCCTCTATATCTTCGGTCTTCTTCATCTCATAAATTCGGGGCTTGCCGGCCCCCGAACCGGAAGCTCCCGTCTGATAGCTCTTGGCTCTGCTTTTATTAGCTCCTGTCGTCTTGAATGACACTGACTGAGTGGCCTGATTCTGCACCGCTGAATGTCCTGGGGCCTGAGATGATGCCGGAGTAGGTTTAGAGTCCCTTCGGCAAAAACGGGCCCTATGCCCAGTAATCCCACAGTTGTGGCACGTGACAGTCTGTTTCGGACACTTGGTGCTGAAATGACCCTGTTCTTCACAGTTGAAACAGGTGATGGCCGAACTGGATGCTCGTGACTGAGATTCCGCGGGTCTAGGCGCCATAGGAGGTCGCTCAGAAAAAGTAGAGCCCGCACGTGGTTTCTTGAAAGTGGCCTGACTGTCGTCAGACTGATTACGGTTCTTAGACTTCTTGCCAGCAGATGAAGGTTGTTGCTTAGAAATTTCCTTAGCAGTAAGCTCGTAAGTAAGAGCTTTCTCGATGAATTCGGCCAGAGTGGTGAAATTATGATTAAGCAACTGTAGCCGCATACGAGGTTTCAGCCTCTTGCTGAAATACTTGATCTTGTCCGCCTCAGAGTGAATGATAGATGAGGCGAACGGAAGAAGTTCCTGAAATTTTTCGGCGATGGCGAGAACATCATCGTCCGCTGAGAGGTCGGGAGTGAGTAATTCTGACAACTTAGCCTCCCTGAGTGGGGCCGGATAATATCTCTCCATCATGAGAGTTTTGAACTGATCCCAAGTACATGATCCGTCTGTGGGCTTCAACGATAACCGCCATGAATGAGCGCTCTTACCAAGATAGTAGGCCGCAACTGAAACTTTATGCCCTTCAGGGCAATCCACCATAGAAATAACTTCTCGAAATGCTCAAGCCAATGAACAATATCCGCCGGCTTAGATGAGCCCTCGAAGGTAGGTGGTCGCTGGCGAGAGATATCGCCAATGATACTGCTTACACCCCTCTCTTGCCTCTGAGGTGGCGGAGGAGGAGCCTGTTGATTTTGAGTAGTGGAGTTATGCATTGTCTCCATTAGTTGTGCCATCTGAGTCATTTGGGCCATCATGCCCTGCATAAAAGCGAGTGGGTCAACCCGAACACCCTCTGACTGAGCTGTATCCCGGGTACGACTCCCTGATAGTGAATGATTACGTCTAGGTGAATGAGTGGCAGCATCACTGCTCGATGAGTTAGCATTATTCCTAGCATTCGCATGTGTATTCACACGAGCTCTCGGGTTCCGGCCTGCACCACGGCCTCTTCCCCCGCATCCTCTGCCAGCTCTTTCCATACTGAAGTGGAAAGTCATGTGATGATTATATATCTCGCATGGATATCACATTATGATTACATTATGAAATGATAAAAATGAGCATACGCGCTCAAACACAATGATTACATGAATGATCAACTGAAGTGACGTGATTATCTGATGAAATTCTTGAAATGAATATCTTGAACAAGTTAACAAGATTAATGATATGATCCTCAAGATCAACGACTGAACAATGAAATGAACTGAGTGATTAATGAATTTACATGATTAACTTGATTACCAATGAAAATGATAAATGAGGAAATCTTACTATTCTTTGGTCTGAAGGGCTCGGCTCTTGCACAGGTCACACGTGACGCGAAAATCCAATGATACTAGTCTGATGAATGATAATTTCAAATGAGATATGACTCGGAAGGTAGTATTCAAAACCACGCTCCGATACCAACTCTGTAACACTCCAAACTAGGCGGATATTACAGTGCCGTGGACCCCGGACTGGGACCTACCAAGCGAATGAAAATGAATGAATTACACAGGGTAAATGTAGTACCGAACCACATTACAACATTAATTACTCCGATGAGGAGTTTCACACAACACACCCAAGATAATACAGAATACATGTATATTTTATATGGAGATAAAATATACAACACTCAGTAAAATGAGTATTCAAACGGAATGTCTGCAGCGGAATAAAATGAAGGAAACATAAATGACTGAAAAGACTAGGGCCCCCTACTAGTATCATTTGGACTCCTCGCCGTCAACGTGCTCTCCCCGTGCTTTTGCCTTGCCATGACCTGAAAAAAAAACAATATCCCCCAACGGGGTCAGTCACACAGAACAACAATCCTCAAGAGTTGAATAAACACAATCCTGTTGAAAACATATGCAATCAAACATGCTATATGAATCAACTAACAGTACGGCTCAAAGGAATGGTGCCACACTACGTCCGGGATAGAAATGTGTCCGCGCACAGGCCTTCAACGAGTATCGATCGAATACACGTGTGGTCTTGTACCTAATCAGTCTCACGAAGCAATCGACTCGTGTGCACAGTCCAATGTGAGGCCAACAACCAACACACGACTTAAATGTGCCCGACATGAAAATCCTACACATACCAACCGGCACGCCAGTATGACCCGGAATGCCACGATATAACAAAAGTGACATCGAAAATAAATAATGACTCACCAAGATGAAATGATGGTGAAATGAATGACAGCTCAATGAAATGATTGGAACTGTCGTTCCTCGTGAATGAAGTAATTAAGTGACAATTACAAGTTTCAATACGGTTAGTACTTTATGAATGAATTATGATTATGTATGAACAACAACGAAAGGAATGAATATCCTTTTAACTGAGTAAGAATTAACTTACACAACACCGATGAAGAATGTCCGTCCACGAACAACGTCCTAAATGAAATGTCGGTCGCTCGAACAACCTTGAATAACACAGTTACCAATAATCCGATCAATACACGTATCAAACACGATTATAACCAATTCAAACGTCGATACAACGATAATCAAACTCATCGGGGCATTCAAACGAATACGTAGAAAATATCCTTCCTGTTGGTTACAACCAAACCCAAATTATCGAAACCAACTTTCAAATGATTGATTCAAACCAGCAAAACAATATCAATGGCATCAATAATCCAATAGGAATTCACAATTTAAGATTACAACAACATCAATCGGAAAATCCCCAAATTAACCGAAGTCAACCCCAAGGGTTCTTGAAATAATCCCCAAAATAGCCATTAAATCCGTAGGAATACATTTATCCAAGGTAGATAATCCATATCTAACATATTCCAACAACAATCCAAGCTTACACGAAGAAATCGGAAGGAAAAACCCAAAAATCCGAAATTCTAGATCCAAGAGATTAATACCTTTGATTTGATGTATTGGAGATGATGAAGTGATGATTAATACAACTCAAAGACTTGAAGATGATGATTGATGATTGTAGCTCGAAGAACACTCTCCAAATCGCCTGGAATCGTCCGAAATCGCCGAAGAAACGAAGAGATATGAAAAATGACGAAGTAAGGGCTGAACTGTCCTATTTATAGAAATCCCAGTTTAGCGTGCGCTAGCCCCAGTTCTTAGCATGCGCTAATGGGCATTTTGGGTAGTCCAGTACCCACTGTCCGAAAACGGTAGCATGCACTACGTACCTTTTGTAGCGTGCGCTACGGCTGTACACTTAGCGTGCGCTAACCCCGAAATGTTAGCGTGCGCTAACGAATTATCTGATGCCCAGTACTGGAGTCCAGAACCTTCTGTCCTCTGATCTGATCGCGGTAGCGTGCGCTACATTCAACATCTAACGTGCGCTACAATATCGTTTGTGTATGCTAAAAATAACTCATAGCGTGCGATATGAATTAATCCCATTCAGTCCAATAGCCACTGGACTCAACCTGATCCGACCTTAGCGCGCGCTACACCAACTGTATAGCGTGCGCTACTTCGGCCTACTAGCGCGCGCTACTTACCATTCTTAGCGTGTGCTACGTACAACCCAACTGCAGTCCAGTGCCTTCTGGACTGCCTGTTTGAAACATACTAGCGTGCGCTACTGTTGAGAGGTAGCGTGCGCTACCCGTACTCAATTAGCGCATGCTAAAGAGAGTACGTAGCGTGCGCTACTCCTCACACACAGCACACTATGAAATGACAACGATGCTAAACACTGCACGATTCTCCAACTAGATTGATGATGAATGACGATTGATACACGGTACGATTACTATGAACGATGAATACAATGATTGAATATGAGTGACAAATGATCAATAATGAGTGAAAATTACTGAGTGATAATTACTGAATGATAAATACTGAATGATAATGACTGAATTACAACCGGTTATTACATATACAATCCATAGAACATGTTTAACAACATCTAATAACCTCAATCGATCCATTAAAATCGGACAGAAAATGAAATCAAAACCAAAACTCCTAAAATGGACAATTCTAGGAAAACCAAGAGAATTACCTCGATTCGATGAAGAAGAAGGATTAGATGTTGATATGATCGCCTAGAGACTTCTCAAAACATGATTGGATGGAGTAGAAACAATCATAACCACAAACCCTAGTCGAATCGCCCGACTACCACGAGAAGAAGGAGAGAAAGGGGTGAAATGAGGTGAAAACCCCGTCTGAACCCCTTAAATACTCCAGTGACGCACGACCAACATGCACGACCAAATGTCCGTGTGATTGGTCGTGCGCCAGGCCATTGCCCGGCCACTAATCTCATGCACGAGCACCTGCTCATGTGTCATGCTCGTGTGTCCCTAATGATCGCCAAAGTGCACTGCCCAACTCTGATGCCACGCACGAGCAGCATGCACGAGCACCTACTCGTGTGTCATGCTCGTGCGTCCCTGTTGAGTGCTAAAGTTCACTGCCCAAAAATTGGAATGCCGCACGAGATGCGCGACTTACACGATAATAAGTCACGTCCAATCGGTGAAACAATAATGATACTCCCAACACAAAGGCTACCAATTACGATGATGATGATGATCAAAATAATCTCGTTTCGATCTCGAACAGAGATGAATGATGAATAACAACTGATACACGACTCCAAGATACGTCGAGTGATGAACAAATATGAATGAATACGAATGATGAATGATTATTACTGAGTGAAAAAATTTCTGAGTGTCAATTACTGAATGATAATTAATGAATTCACAACCGGGTATTACACCTAGAACCATCCAAGTCTCATCGGGACGCCTTTCTTGGGGTTTAGCCACAACAGGTGCCGTGTTGTGGAATCGCCGCCATGAAGCCAGGCATCTTGTTCGGCTGCACCGGCGAGTAAACCAGTAGTAGACGCCGGTAATTTCATCTCCCATAACACAGGACCAATTTCCTGCCGTTACTCCTGTCCGCCACTCCATCCGACCTATCGAGAACATGCCGACCTCGATTTATCATCTCCCAGCTCTCCACCACTGCGACAAGGCCGCCTCGCTTTGATGTATGCGTGCGTGGGTGTTGTTTTACAGAGAATAAATAGAGAGGGGCAGAGATGAAAAATATGAGAAAGTTGAAAGGAAGGGGGTGGCGACGTCCCTGTGAGTGAGAGAGAGAGAGAGAGAGAGAGAGAGAGAGAGAGAGAGAGAGAGAGAGAGAGAGAGAGAGAGAGAGAGAGAGAGAGAGAGAGAGAGAGAGAGAGAGAGAGAGAGAGAGAGAGAGAGAGAGAGAATATTAGAACGTTGGGGGGAGAGATAAGGGCTGGGTCAATTTTGTTGTGGGCCCGAGTATTGATAGGCTTGGGAATTATTTTTTATTGGACTCAATTAATTATTTGGACTCCATTGATTTTAATTAGTTATTTGAGGTTTGGGCATTATTTATTTGGACTCACTTAAATTATCTTCGATGAGATATTGAAGAAGATGAATGCAACTACATGAATTGAGGTTTTGATTGGTTGGCTGACCCGTGAATTCTCTCGACTAGCGGATGAACTTGTATAAGTTCAATTATCTTCAATTTTGACCCAATTGAAGGTACGACATACTTTTGGATTATTATTAAATAATAATTAATTGAATTCCTGAGAGGGAAGTGAATATATTATGTATTTATTCAAGACTTGACAAATTGTAGATTATTTTGGATGCTTTTGGAATACAGCGGCACCATGATAGTCTTCATCGGGGCAAGTTTATACTTGTTCAATTCATAATGTTTAATGAATAGTTTTGATTTCATATCATTTATAATTCATATAGCAATGATATTATAAATATGAATTGTGAAGATGATAGTTTGTATGTTGTACTTTGATTGGATTAAATCATAATGTATATGATTTAAATATGTTATTAGTATACTTGAGTATCAAGTATATAGTTTGGTGAAGAAGGAGATGTGAGTTATCTTCGGTCTGTGATAAGGAATGCCAGATATCGAGGGTAGTTTATCATGACGACATTGACATTTGGATAAAGGTTTATTGATATTGCATTGATTGTATTTAATTTGAGGTTCTTATTGTTTATTCGTTCAAGGACGTTTGGTCATGGAAAGGATATTCGTCAGGGACTTTGAGGTAAGCAATTATTACTCAGTTATGAAGATAATAATTTTGATGATAGTGGTGTACATTAATTTGTATTTTGTGAATTGAGATTCTTGATGATCATATGGATTGTTGTTGAGGGGTGTTGATCCTAGGACCATTGTTTGGTTATTGTTCGTTTGGGGATAATTGGTCCCAGGATGGTTTTTTTAGATATTGTTGTTTGTGTCGATCTTTCGTTATCGGTTTGTCGTTGTTCACTTCGGTGAGTCTTTTTTATCCTTATTGGATCTGTGATTCTTTGAGTTTCGTTGACATGTTGTATCGTGACATATCTGGAATCATGTCTGCGTGCCGATTGGTCATGTGTAGGATTTTTAGCCAGACATATATGGTCATGTGTTGATGTTTCCACATTGGACTGTGCACACGAGACGTAGTTCTATGCACACGAGACGTAGTTCCTGAGGCTAATTAGGCACATTGTCCCACGTATATCCTGGATTTCATATACGGGATGGACATGTGTACGGACATATTTCTGGATCGGGCGTATTTTGATGTCCATCTTGATCGCATTGGTTGTTCGTTCATACACCATGAGTGATTGGGTATGTTCGACGGTTTGCGATAGGTTGTTCATACTCCCGAGGAGTATGTTCGACAGTCGAGTTTGTTTCATTGAGATCCATTGTATGTGATTTGTATAACATCTTGAGACCTTATTATCATGTATATATGACCATGTGGGTCTTTTTTATCTTGTTTGGAGTTTACCATGTTGATGGTATTCTCGGTCGTTGTTGATCCTTCGTGATTGTATTTGGAGTTTTTCATGTTGATGATATTATCGGTTGTGTTTTGATCTTTGGTTGGTCATACTGGAGTTTATCATGTCGATGATATTCTTGGAGGATTTCATGGTTGATCATCGTTATTGATCACTTGAACATTCGGACTTTGCATCGATTTTTCGAAATTTGTTGCCATTGTTTTGGGCAGTTTTTTCACAGATGGATTGTGTATTATTGGTTTTTATCATGATTGACAATCATTTATCAAGATTGAGATTTGATTGTGTGATTCGACGGATAGGATTTGGCATGGATGGATTATTCCACACTTATGAGTTATGATGATATTTTTGATGATTTTCGGTATTCTTCGTACACAGTACAGAGGTTTGGATTTGGTTTCATTTTGTCATTTGAAAATGCGAGATGTGAATTATGGTAAGGAAAGATTTGATATGGATTACCATGAGTTGGTAAGGTTATGATGGTGAGATCACAGCAGTAGTATTCCTACTTTGTATTTATATTGGTATGTAATTGTTTATGATGATGTGATCGTTATCATTGTGCAGTGTTATGGCTGACTCCGTCACGGGATTTATTTTTAGGTACTCGGAGATCGAGCTAGTAGCGGTCGTGAGGGATGAGTTGTCCGGGTGATACTGGTTATGACATATATTTTGGGAACCGAGTATTTTACTGGTTATTATATTCCACTGCAAAATATTTTTTAACTATTGATTTATCGTGTTGCGTGTATACTTTAAAAATGGCCTTATGATATTTTACAAACTTTGGTTTATTTCGAAAAAGCGATTCCCCAAACTATTTTTTTGGTATATGTAATCGGTGGCTTAACGAATATTTTGAAACTATCGAGTTTTGGCATTTTGGCCTTGAACTTTTAAATGGGATTGTATTTGAAAAATAGATTTTTGGAAATATTTGATTATCTGAAATATATTACCATCTTTGGCCTTTTGGCGTGTTTGAATGGTTGAGAAAATGATTTTCAGTCTAGTGGGTTCCGACGCGAGGCCCACTGCGCTGTAATATCCCCAGATGGTTTTGGGGATACTACAGAATATGGTATCAGAGCTTGGGTTTTGTGAAACCCGAGCATGTATGTTATGCGGCTCTACTAGTGCGGTAATAGAGAGATGTTTTCGAAAAGTGATTTTTGACTTTTGAGTCGAATTGATTTTTGGAGATATCTAAACTCTTGAGATATTTTGGAACTTGTAAAAATTGCCTTAATGCGGATATAACATTTTGGCATATTTTGTCGAGACTTATGAAAATTATGTTTAACTTATGTTGAGACTTTAAAAGTGGAGTCATATGCTGGTATCACGGGAAATTATCTACTTCACGGACCTGTAAGTATATTATTTACTTGCGTTGATTATCTAGATTAGATGATTATGATGATTTTGGATATTCTTGATTAAATTGTTATTCGTGATAAGATGACGAGTTTCGAGGATGAAACTTATTTTAAGTGGGTAGTATGTAATACCCAGAATTTTCAGTATAAATATTTAGCTTAATTTGACTAATTTTTGAGATAAAATATTTTGGTAAAAGTTATTTGGATGCAAATCGTATTAATTTTGAGAAATCAAAAAGTAATATTTTTGAGTTGTTAACAATGTGTCGTATCAGTTGATATATATCAAATATGAAATATCTTGTGTCGCTATTGTGGATTATTGTTGGTAATATTTATTGAGCTAGGTTTTTGCAGTCAGAACCGGATTAATATTTTCTAATCCCGTTAAGCAATCCTCGATAGAATCCAATAGTGCGCAACGTCGTGTTCTCCGATCGAATTTTCTGCAAAGATTGGAAATGTTAGTCGGACTAGATATTAATTTTGTTTTCGTCACATATAGAATCAAGATATTTTAGGAACGATTTTCTTATAATCATAGGTATTATGTTGGATCTGGTACTATGCCAGATTAGCAAAATTAGTCGATCAATAAGAAATGTGCATCGTGTACATTTCGATTTGTATTGAAATCTTATCATTCTAATATTATTTCATATGAAATAGAAATTAATCTATAATTATTACTCATTTAATATTTTATTATTAATTAAGATTAGTGATAATATTCTATTTATAGCCGTGGTTTGCATTCCGATTAGAATATAAATATTTGGCTGGCAATTTTGAAAAAATGATTATTGGATAGGATATCATGTCATATTCTATTTTATAAGTCAAACTATCCGCCATATAAACTCTCACATTATTCATATGAGAGTACTGTCTCGTATTTTTCCACGGAAGGAAGGAAAATAAATTTTTACCAATAAAATTCACAAATCAAAGCTTCATCCTACATGGCATGATTAGTCCATAAACCCAAACCCAAACCCAAACCCTCCTACGACGTCGAGACCACCATTGTTCAGCCTGAATAGCCAGAAATCAAGGGTTGCGTTGATGCCTAGAACCATCCGACTCTCACTGGGACGCTTTTCGTGGGGTTTAGCCACAATCGGTGCCGTGTTGTGAATCGTCGCCATGAACTCAGGCATCTTGTTCGGCCGCACCGGTGAGTAAACCAGTACTAGACGCTGGTATTTTCATCTCCCATAACACACGACCAATGTCCTGCCGTTACTTTTGTCTGCCACTCCATCCTACCTATCGGGATCATGCAGGGGTGTTCCTGAGATTTCGGATGCCCATGGCGAAAGACAAAAAAATACCCCTATATTTTAAAAATGAAAAACAATTTAACGGGATTTGGAACCTAGTCAAGCTAGGCGGCTCATCCCCACGCCGGATCTTTATTAAAAAAACAATAATAGTACAACGAGGGTGACATAAACCAAAACCCCGAAGGTTGTGATCTTGGAAACATGTCTATTACTCTAATACTCTATATAAATAATAAAGCAAACTGATTTAGATCCAGCAAGCAAGCAAACCAACAAACGAGAGGAGAGGGATATTTCTCTAAACCAGCAATAAAACATGCAGTAAGACCACAAGAAGTTCAAACAATCAAACTTAAAAAAATGATAGAAAACACCTGATTTAGATTTTAGGGCAGAACCCTGACTTGATTGTAGGTCACAAGTCGTCCAGGAATAAGTCTAGAGGGGGGGTGAATAGACTTATTGAAACTCTTAAACTCTTTTATTCGAAGAGTGAGTTTCTCAGCTGATAGATATGCGGAAATCAGCTGATGACGAAAACAAAACTAAGCAATGGAACAGTAAAGTATGAATGCAACAGTTAAGTGTGATGCTGAAAACAGAAAAACACGCAGGCAATTTATAGTGGTCTCAGAGGTGGGCTAATCCTCTACTAATCCACTTTCTCAAAACCAGTTGGAGATGAATCCACTATAATTCTCAATCAGTGATAAATATTACAGTGATTCTTTTACTTAGCTACAACAACTTCCAACAAGTGGAAATACCATCGTTGCGACTCCTATTTGACTACCTAGCACCACTTGATTCTTCAAATCCTCGGATGCCTATCAGTCTCGCAACTTCAACCAGTGAAGTACCCCGAACTCAGGTTTTAAGACAAGAGTGTTTGTCTTGTCCAACTAAGAGCTTTCTTCAAATAAGAACTTCGAGTACTGCTCTTTTCACGATGCTATATGATTGCTTTGACTGCTTTGATAACTTTGATCGCTTGAGAGTTTTGTTCGCATCATACTGCTCAACTTCAAATCTTCGGATATATAAGTGTCGATCCTTGAGCATACTTCATAGCCGTTGAAAATATTGTAACAAATCCGTCCGTTGGAGAGAGAGAGACTTAATTATTTTTTCTTTCTGAACGTTGCAAGTCTGGATTCCCATATTTTAATCCATCTTTCGACCGTTGTGAAGACTTGCATGTAAGGCGCCGAATCTTTTGAATATAATAAGATTAAAGTCTTCAGTGGTAGGTCTGGATGAATTATTTAATTCATATCCTTTGCGGGAATCTCTCCAATTTGTCCCTTCATGCTTGCATGTGACTTTCCATAAATATTGACTATTCAACGCATGCTGACGTGGACTTGGAGTACTTGGCTGATCGCTTATAAGTCAAGCTGTCTGATGTCCAGTCAACTTCTCTGCAGTTTGGACTTCTCTGCCGATGACTTCTCTAATGTCCTGTTGAGACTTGCCTGATCAGATGACTTGTCTGAAGTCTTCTGTCTTGATGAATTTTGACTTATCTGTTGGTCAGACTTCAGATGTCTTGGTCTTCTGATCACTTGACTGCAGTCTGGTCAACCATCACTGATGAATTTTTGTTTCTCTGATTTAGACTTGACTGTGACTTCGGCTTTACTGCAGTGTTTGGTTTACACTTCTCTGAAGTACTTATCTGTACTTTTGTACTTAGCCGATTTTGAGCCTGACTTAAATGGCTTGTAGAAGATACTCATTTGGTTCTTTACATTTTGCCAAGTATTTAACTTAACATAATTTGGCCTATGGAATATACTCTGGTTCTTCCTTACATTTTTGCCAAGTAATAAACATTTGAATTAAAATGATGACATCATCAAAATCTAACAAGTATTCCTAAAAAATTCCCCCTATTTTGATGATGGCAAAACTTAAGCAAATTATTCAAATAAACAGGTATGTACTTGAGTGCTAGACACAAACTAAAATCAGTCTAGTTTTGAGACAACTGGGGATTGTCGTTCAAAAGACTGTTATATTAATTTTTCTGTATTGTTTTACAAGTACATAGCTTTCAATGATCAAAACAAATACAGAAAAATTACAAGTACAAAATTTACATCAAAAATATGAGTTCAAACAAATTATTTGCCTCTGCCTCTCCCTCTGCTGATAGGCTGCTAGGAAGGTCTGATCAGCTTAGCTCCTATGTACCTCTTACGGACAGGTGCCAGACCATATTTCCTCTTTATGATCAGCGAGGCAAAATCTTGATCACTTGGAGTTGACCATTTGTTTTTCTCACAGAGCTCTCTGATCTCTCTCTGTAGTGCAAGCTCATCCAACTCGTTGTCCAACCGAGTAGGCAGTTTTTCTGCTCTAAAGGAAGGTATCGTTGGATAAACATGCCGATTGGCTGCATATTTAAGCATAATATTCCATAGAGTAGGCCATCTTCCGCTCATGTAGTCGATGAATGACTGTTAGGGGGAGCATTCCTTGTCCTGGAGCAATTCCCAGAGGTAATACTGCTCTGTGAATTGCTTCTTAGCATTTACCCAACTAGTCATGAATTATGCCGGTAGAAATTCTTCAGCAAACCACAATTGCTTGCCTTCCCATTCATACCTTGGTTCATCTCCTAGCTTTGTTCGCCTCTTATTCTCTGGAGGTTGATCTTCAGGATCAGATACCTCCTTCCTCTTTAGAGTTGATGGTCCGGATTCAATAGCAGGAAGGGAAGTATCTTGCCTGATTTTTGTTCTTAGCTCTTTTCTTGTTGCCTCAGCCTGAGCTTCCTGAACTTGTCTTTCCTCCTACATGCTACCTTCCCCCTACAACCTTTCTTCCCCCTTCAACCTTTCTTCCCCCTTTTTGCCAGCATCAACTAATAAAGTTAGCTGCTGCTCCATTCTGTGCATCCAGTCAGACATGCCAAGGGGAATTCTGTTGTTTGTAGAAGGAGGTGGTTGAGGGATATTCCGCTACAGCAAGGTATCTATCTTGGCATTAATGTATAGCAGGTCAGGAGTGATTTGTGTGGAAATCATCTCTCCAATAGTGTCTTTTACAATTTGTCGGATCAGCTCAGTCATCACAGGTGAAATGTGTGATGTCTGCGGAGAGTGCTCTCTTGAGCCTTCGACGTCTGCAGGTAGGTGTGCGGATGACCCACATGTCTGCAGACTCCTGTCTGCAGGTGGCTTACCAGATGGGGTCTGCTCTGGGGTCCCCGATTTGTCATCCTCATCTAGGTCTTCATCTAGGCTGGTATAGCGGGCAGGTGCCCCAGACTTGTCTGATTCAGCTCTGACTACTTTTTCTACCTCTGCTTCTTTTCCCTTCTCTCCTTCTGCCTCTTTCTCTTTTTCCTCCTCTTTTTCTCCTTCCTCTTTTTCTTCTTCCTTTTCTTCCTCTTCATCATGCTCCTTTTCTTTTTCTTTCCCAGTCTCCTTATCTCCACCATCATCCTTACCATCATCATCATCATCGTTTTTGTCTTCATCATCATCATCCTTTTTATCATCATCAACCTTTTTATCATTATTTTATCATCTTATTCTTTTTCCTCTTCTTTATCCTGATCAACTTCCTCTCTTTCTTCTTCTCCTTCATCCACCAACTCCACAGTTTTCTCGATCTCTGCTTCTTTAGGCTGTTTTTCAACTAAAATATTTTCTTTTTCTTTTTCTTCCTGTCTCTCCTCTTCATCCTCAACAATAATAAATTCTTCTTTTTCAACTTCTTCCTCCACTAACTCTTCTATCCTTATCTCTTTTTCTTCAACTACTCCTTCTTCATCAATAGATCCATCAAAAATACTGTACATAATAGTATGGATGAATTGGTCCATGTGGATTTTAAAATTGGATATGAACCAATTTTCCTGAAGCAACAAAATCGCGTCTGACTCGTTGCAAAACTGCATCAGTGCTTCTTCAGCAGCCTGGGGATACTCCCAGCTACTCACCTCAACGTAAGATTGCAGTTGAGTGAATGAAAATGATTTTAAAATTTTCCATTCCTCATAAATATGTAGAAAGGAATGTTTTAGAGCATGAGGTTTTAACAATTTGAGCTGCTCTATGGACAGGTTGAAGATATTGTTGTCAAGCAGGTTGAAGGTGTAGTTTGCTTCAGGTATGTGAATGATCAACCCTGCTTCTTCTTCTTCTGACATGAGCTGGGGAGTGAGAAGAGGGACAATCTGGGTCTCCAGGCTGGCAGGAGCAGGCTGGTCTTCCATGTGAATAGGTTCAGGAGTGGATAAGGACTCAGGCTGCTCTTATTCATCAAATTCCAATCGCCTGGGCCTCTTGGGAGAGGGTTCTGGTGAGGAGTGAATGATTGATGGTTCTCCAGGGGCAGGTCCCCTTCTTTTGAAACAGAGGACGATAGGGCTGTTGTCTGACTCAGTTTCAGACTGGGCTGCAGGTGAGTTGCGAGCTACAGCTTGGTGATCCTCCAACTCGTCTGAGCTCATAGGGTATCTGTAGGTATACGGCTCCTCAGACATTTCTCTTAATAGCTAAGCCGCTTTCCGCTCTCCACCCAATCGCCTTAGGGTTTCTTGGTCCAAATGACCAAGTCTCTTATTAATGTGGAAAGGGTCTGCACTTCCCTTTGCCACACCGAGCTTCTCCAGCATCCAACTTATCTGCGTCCCGAAGGCAAGCTTTGATTTGAACTTTTTCTCCTCGACTAGCCACTCGGCCTTATTCACCTCCCGCACCAATTGACGGAAAATATAGTCAGCCCAGTCAATTGGCTCAGCTTGAATTAGTGCTCCCAGCACCATGAACTTGGCTGATGATAATTGATCGTAGCTGCCCGCCATCCCCATCACTATTTTGTTGGTGATGTCCAACGCATAGCTCCTTTTGGCAGTCAGCTTCAATTTAGAGGGTTGTTCGTTGGTTTTGATTCTCAACCACGTGTCAGCTGCGTTCTGTTTCAAGGCTTCGACAGCCATGCCATGGGAATTCATCTCGAAGATTTTTCCGATTGTCCCCGGCGTGATATCCACTTGACTTCCAAATATTGTGCTCCGAATGCCCGATTCGAGAACTATGACTTCCCTATAGAAAGCGATAACGGCCTCCTTGTAGAGATATTGGGAGCTGATATCCAGGAATGGGTAGATCCCATTCGTCTTCATCGCTTGGATAAGGTAACGCACGTCATTCTCCAGATTGGCATCAAGAAGTCCTTCGAAATCGACGACCAGTGAAAAGATGATCTGGTCCTTCACCGCCTTGAGGTTCACTCCGTCAAAGTAAGATTCCATTTCTGCATAGTAAAAGATTTCTGAGTGTATGTAGAGTTCGTACGAATTTCTGCTCTGAAGAATTAGGTTTTTGCGAGGTTGAAGAAGGTAAAGTGAAAAGGCTTTTCCCGTCTTTAAAAAGAAAATGAAATGACGTTTGCAATTAAATATTCATTTATTTTAAATGGTGGTCCACCTTTTGAGGCTTTTTTAAAATTCAAATTAGTAATCGGTGGTCCATTTTTTGAAAATTTGAAAATAGACGGTTGGATTTTAGTTGGTCATAGTGGAGGTCGATTGAACGTGTAGTTGCCACGTGTATTTTAAACATATAGTATTATTCCACTTGTGATCCAAATAGTAATATGATATTATACAAATAGAAGATAATAATATAATATTCATAAGTCGGTCAGGTACAGAAAACTTAGTTGGTTGACTGTTTGACTCTTGACTGCTCTGCATCAGGTGAGTTGACTCCTTTGACTTCTCGCTTGTGGTTTGATCAACTAAGTTCCTTCGTCTGTCCTTTGTCTTCTTGTCTGCATCAGGTAGGGGTTGATTCCTGTGATCAGCTTTGTCCATCCTTCGTCTGATCTGCTTCAGCTAGCTTTTTCATCTGTACTAGATTCCCAATCTAGTAATCCAAGTTCTCTGCTCAGCTCCAAAAACCTTTCTTCTGGCAAAGGTTTGGTGAAAATGTCAGCAATTTGGTAGTCTGTGCTGACTCTTTCAACTCTGATTCTCTTATTAAGCACGTGATCTCTTATGAAGTGATGCTTAACATCAATGTGCTTTGTCCTTAAATGCAATACCGGGTTGTTGGTTATTGCAATAGCACTATTGTTGTCACACCAAATTGGAACTTCATTGGCAATAATGTTGTAGTCCCTTAGTTGTTGTCTGATCCATAAAATCTGGGCACAACAACTACCTGCAGCTAGGTATTCTGACTCTGTTGTGGAGATAGAGTTAGAAACCTGCTTCTTGCTAAACCAGGATATCAGTCTGGTTCCTAGGAATTGGCACGTTCCACTAGTGCTTTTCCTATTTATTTTGCATCCTGCGAAATCTGCATCTGAGTATCCTGATAGCTCGAAGTTATCATCCTTAGGGTACCATAGTCCAACATTGACCGTAGACTTAAGGTATTTGATTATTCTCTTGGCTGCATCTTGGTGAGACTGCTTTGGCTTGGATTGAAATCGTGTGCATACTCCTACGGCATAAGATATATCTTGTCTTCTTGCAGTGAGGTATAGCAATGATCCAATGAGTCCTCTGTAGTGGGTTGAGTCCACTGATATGCATCCCTCATCTGCATCTAGATGAGTGCTTGTGCTCATAGGAATTCTTGCTGGTTTGGCTGATTCCATTCCAAATCTCTTGATTAGATCTCGGGTATATTTGGCTTGATTGATGAAAATTTCATTTTCCATCTGCTTGATTTGTAATCCAAGAAAGAAGTTAAGTTTTCCCATCATAATCATCTCAAATTCTCCTTGCATGAGATTTGAGAATTTCTCACACAGCTTTGGGTTGGTTGAGCCAAATATGATGTCATCCACATATATCTGAACTAGTAATATGTTCGTGCTCCACTCTGAATAGGGTCTTGTCCACATTCCCTTTGCAGAAACCGTTCTTCTCAAGAAATACAGATAAGGTTTCATACCAAGCTCTTGGTACCTGCTTTAGTCCATATAGAGCTTTCAATAGCTTGTCGACTTTGTCTTCTTTGACAAATCCTAGGGGTTGCTCCACATAGACTTCTTCTTCTAGGATTCCATTAAGGAAAGCACTCTTTACATCCATCTGATAGACTTCAAAATCCTTGAGTGCAGCATATGCAAGGAATAGTCTGATGGCTTCTAATCTTGCAACAGGTGCATAGGTTTCATCAAAATCTATTCCTTCACACTGTGCATAGCCTTTAGCAACAAGTCTGGTTTTATTCCTAACAACGGCTCCATCTTCGTCGCATTTGTTTTGTACACCCATTTGGTGCCAATAACCTTCTTATGATCTATTCTGTCTGTTAGTTCCCAAACATTGTTTCTCTCCATCTGATTGAGCTCTCTTGCATTGCATTGATCCAAGAGTAGTCTTCCAGGGCTTGCTCTGTTGTCTTGGGTTCTATCTGAGATATAAAGCATGAAAACATTGCCATTCCTACGGGTAGAGTAGATTGTCTTGTCTTGACTCCATCAGTTAGCTTCCCAATGATCTATTGAATAGGGTGATCTTTGAGCCACTTAGAAATGTTTTCTTCAGGGTTTGTTCCCCCTGTAGATTTGCTTTGGTGGATTTCCTCTCTCTCTCTGCATCAGCTTGGATCTGATCTCCTTGGTCTGCAACTGGATCAGCTACCGTCTTGTCATCTGCAGGTTGGGATTTGGTCTAGTCTACAGATGAGTCTTTATCAGCTACAGTTTGGTCTTTATCAGCAGCAACTGGATCAGGTAGGTTTGGTGGTCCTGTCTGATCTGCAGTTGGGTCTTCATCAGCTACAGATGGGTCTTCAGGCTGATCTGCAGGTGAGTCCACCATTCCTGTGTCATGGACAATGACTTCTTCTAGGGTTGCATATTTGATCTTATCCTCAATTAATTCCACTTGTTTCCTGTACTCAACGGTAGATTCATCAAATACAACATGAGGTGTTTCCTCCACAACTAAGGTTCTTTTGTTAAAAACTCTATATGCCTTGCTACTTTGTGAATATCCCATAAAGAGACCGTCATCAGTTTTAGCATCAGAGGCATTTAGTTGGGTTTTACCATTATTGTGGATGAAACACTTACAACCAAAAATATGAAAATAAGCAACTGTAGGTGTTCTGCCATTCCAAACCTCATAGGTAGTTTTGCCATGTCTCCCTACTATCATACTCTTGTTCTGAGTGTGGCATGTTGTGTTGACAGCTTCAGCCCAGAACCTCTTGGGCAGGTCTGCTTCTGCAATCATGGACCTGGCTGCTTCCTTTAAGGTTTTGTTTCTTCTTTCGGCAATACCATTCTGCTAGGGGGTCCTGGCTACAGAGAGCTCATGATGGATTCCATTCTGATCGCTATAATCAGTGATCGCCTTGTTGAGAAATTCACCTCCTCTATCTGATCTGATCTTGATGATTGAGAGGGATTTCTCATTTTGGATCCTTCTCAGCAGCTCAGGTGACTTGGTCAAGGTTTCACTCTTCTTATACAGAAAGATAATCCATGTGAACCTTGAGTAGTCATCCACTACTACTAGAGCATGCTTTATGCCACTTAGAGTGCTTGGTTTGATAGGGCCAAATAGATTCATATGAAGTAGATCTAAGATCCTTGATGTGAGAGTTGTAGGCTGGACTGGATTGAATGATGCTCTGGTCTGCTTTCCTTTCTGACATGCATCACAGAGAGCTTCCTTCTTGAATGCTTCTTCTGGAAGTCCTCTGACCAGCTTCTGAGAACTAATCTTATTGATGGCTTTGAAATTTAGATGATATAATCTTTTGTGCCATAGCCATCCATTCTCAGCTATTGTCTTAGATAGAAAACAGGTATTAGGGGTTATTGTGTTCCAATCTATCATGTAGACGTCTCTCCTTCTGAATCCTTGTACTTCACCTCTCCAGATAGGATATCTATCACCATACATTTCCAAATGGTGAAGACCACTAGGTTTTTCTCATCACAGAACTGACTTATGCTCAGGAGATTATACTTGAGCCCTTTGACATAATGAAATTTGGATATAGTGATATTTCCTCGGTATAGATCTCCAAAGCCTTTTGTTTGTCCTCTAGAGCTATCTCCAAAGGTTACGTCTGTACCTCTTTCTTTGACAAAATTTATCAGCACCTTCTTGTTCCCGGTCATGTGCCTTGAGCATCCGGAATCTACAAACCATTCTTCTCTTCCAATGTTTGAATTTGTGGAGATGTGGTAGTAGTCCTTCCACCTTTTCTGCAATCAGACAAGCAGAGATTTAGGTACCCAAATCCGTGTGAGTCCTTTGGGGTTAGATGGTTTCCTGGAGAATTGATTTCTCCTTGGATTGTGAAAGCTAGATTGATTGCCCCTATAAGGTGTGTAAGGTCTGGGCCTATATCCTCTGTTAGGATTGTGTACCGGATATGCCTCATAAAACTGGTGGTGTGGGCCATGCCTAAATCTTGGCTGAGACCATTTGTTAAATCTTTGAGGTCTCCACATTTGTTCGTTTTGAAAATTAGGATAACCTTGAGGTTTCCATTTGCCTCTCCCATTTTGAAATCTGTTTTTGGGGAGTCTTTGATAATAGTGGGCATGTTGTCTGGGCTGCTGCTTCTGCTTGGCCATTGCCTAGTCTCATGTCTAGGTGGCTGCCTTGTATACATTGGCTGCAGCCTAGACCTGTGACTTGGCTGTTGCCTAGTTTGAAATACAGGTTTGTATATTGGCTCAGCAGTCGAGACAATTGTTTATCCCTTGATGAAAGTGGTTTTAGAACTAGAGGGAGTGTGTGGGTCATATCCAAGGACTGATATGGAATATAATGGCCTTTTATTTGTACACAATTCGTCCAGGGTTAGAGATGCCTTCAGGGAGGTTATTTCCTTCGCCTGATTTTTACTTAGCTGAGTCATTTTAGTAAACTCAGCTTTTACATGAGCAAGTGCAGCTGATTTTTCACTATTTAAAACAGTTAATCGTTTTATCTCAGCTGTTGTATTATCAGCCTGGTTTGTAGAGTTAGCTGCAGCCTGTTTTTCAAGACCAGCTTTGGCTTTATTAAATTCTAGGCTGAGTTTTTCAAATCCATTTTTCAGCTGCCCATTCTCATCTTTTAGTTGGGTCCTCTCGGCTGATACAGTTTGGTGTGCAGTTTTTAATCTCTCAAAATCTTTGAGAAGCTGATTTACAGACTCGTGTAAGTCCATGTCTTGTGACATGTCTGAGCTATTATTATTTGAAGCTGATGGTTTAGATGTTACCTCTTCATCAGCTAGGTTGGCCATCAGAGAATCATATTCTTCATCATCATCAGAGAAGAATTCGCTGCTTGATTCTACTCGCTCTTGATCTTCTCCAATGAGGGCCTTCCTTCGGTATTCTTTTCTGCTTACCTCCTTCTTGCTCTCATCCTTCTTGAGATCAGGACAGTCAATTTGAATATGTCCTGTCTTGTGGCAATTATAACATTCCACCTTCTAGCTTCCAGCTTTTTGATTTCTCCTAGGATTCTCCTTATAATTCTTTTTGTATTTGGAGTAATTCTTTCTTAAGTTGCTGAACCTTTGCATTATGAACGCCATTTCTTCCTCAAAATCAAGTGGATTTGGAGGTTTTACATCAGCTCTTGGCAGGGGACTCGGCTGCAAAGGCTATTCCCTTCTCTGCAGGCTCGGTAGATGATGAACCTGGAAGCTCAAACTCCTAAGCCTTTAGATCAGAGAACAGCTCTTGGATCTTTATTTTGTTAAGATCCTTGGATTCTCTCATGGCCACTGCCTTCGTACTCCATTCAGGATTGAGAGATCTTAAGACCTTCAGCGCCATCTCCCTATTCCCATATGATTTTCCCAGGGAGTTAATCTCATTGATGATTTCAGTGAACCTTGTGTCCACTTGGTCTATGGATTCGTCATTCTTCATTTTGAAGTTGTCAAATTTTTTAGTAGCAATTAACAACTTGTTTTTCTTTATCAGCTCGGTTCCCTCACACATTAAGGCTAATGTGTCCCAGATTTCTTTGGCGTCCATTGTTGATTTGTCAAGAGTTTGGTACAGCACGTCTCTGGCCCGGTTGTTAAGATTGGCCAGCTTTCTTTCTTCAGTGGTCAGCTCTGTCCTCTTCTTTGGGATATTCTATGGCTTCCCGGCTGCAATTTCCTCAGGAGTGTTGCCCTTCTCGAAGATGAAGGGACCGTCTTCAATGATGTACCACATGTCGTCATGGATTGAAGATAGGTGTGCCTGCATCCTTATCTTCCAAAGATCATACTCGTCAACTGAAAAACAGGTAATCTAGAATGCATGTGTTCCATTTCTAAAATGAGCTTAAAATATATCCTCAATATATGGATCTGGTTCTTGAAATATTGAACCAACCGCTCTGATATCACTTGTAGGTCACAAGTCGTCCAGGAATAAGTCTAGAGGTGGGGGTGAATAGACTTATTGAAACTCTTATACTCTTTTATTCGAAGAGTGAGTTTCTCAGCTGATAGATATACGGAAATCAGCTGATGACGAAAACAAAACTAAGCAATGGAACAGTAAAGTATTAATGCAACAGTTAAGTGTGATGCTGAAAACAGAAAAACATGCAGGCAATTTATAGTGGTTTCAGAGGTGGGGTAATCCTCTACTAATCCACTTTCTCCAAACTAGTTGGAGAAAAATCCACTATAATTCTCAACCAGTGATAAATATTACAGTGATTCTTTTACTTAGCTACAACAACTTCCAACCAGTGGAAATCTCGTCGTTGTAACTCCTCTTTGACTGCCTAGCACCACTTGATTCTTAAAATCCCAGGATGCCTATCCGTCTCGCAACTTCAACCAGTGAAGTACCCCGAAGTCAGGTTTTAAGACAAGAGTGTCTTCTCCAACTAAGAGCTTTCTTCAAATAAGAACTTCGAGTACTGCTCTTTTCACGATGCTATATGATTGCTTTGATAACTTTGATCGCTTGAGAGTTTTGTTCGCATCGTACTGCTCAACTTCAAATCTTCGGATATATAAGTGTCGATCCTTGAGCATACTTCATAGCCGTTGCAAATCTTGTAACAAATCCGTCTGTTGCAGAGAGAGACTTCATTGTTTTTTCTTTCTGAACGTTGCAAGGCTGGATTCTAATATTTTAATCCATCTTTCGACCGTTGTGAAGACTTGCATGTGAGGCGCCGAATCTTTTGAATATAATAATATTAAAGTCTTCAGTGGAAGGTCTGGATGAATTATTTAATTCATATCCTTTGCGGGAATTTCTCCAATTTGTCCCTTCACGCTTGCATGTGACTTTCCGTAAATATTGACTATTCAACGCATGCTGACGTGGACTTAGAGTACTTGGATGATCTCTTATAAGTCAAGCTGTCTGATGTCCAGTCAACTTCTCTGCAGTTTGGACTTCTCTGCCGATGACTTCTCTGATGTCCTGTTGAGACTTGCCTGATCAGATGACTTGTCTGAAGTCTTCTGACTTGATGAATTTTGACTTATCTGTTGGTCATACTTCAGATGTCTTGGTCTTCTGATCACTTGACTGCAGTCTGGTCAACCATCACTGATGAATTTTTGTTTCTCTGATTTAGACTTGACTGTGACTTCGGCTTTACTGCAGTGTTTGGTTTACACTTCTCTGAAGTACTTATCTGTACTTTTGTACTTAGCCGATTTTGAGCCTAACTTAAATGGCCTATAGAAGATACTCATTTAGTTCTTCTTTACATTTTGCCAAGTATTTAACTTAACATTATTTGGCCTATGGAAGATACTCATCTGGTTCTTCCTTACATTTTTGCCAAGTAATAAACATTTGAATTACAATATTGACATCATCAAAATCTAACAAGTATTCTTAATATTGATTAAGGCAACGATTAGGGCAGAACCGACACCAATGATTAGGGCGGAACCGAGAATCCGACAGCAACGATTAGGGCAGAACCGAGAAGAAATAGGGCAGAACCGAGCAAACGAGAGGAGAGGGAGATGAATCAGACTTGAATCGCAACCATGACTCTTCTTATTCGAAATCGAAAATCGCAAATCGCAACTCTAACAGCCTGACTTGAATGCTTCTCGTATACCTTTCCACTTCTGTCTTCTGTCTTCTCCAGATGAGAAGATAGTGTCTTTTGGTGCTGTGGCGGTGCTTCAATAATGATCTTGTGCTTATCAAAAAGTTGTTCAATGTGGGCCCTGATGAATACAAATGAATACATATAAAAATAAAACAAACAGTCACTAGCATAACCCATATGACAAGATTCTGCCATTGTTACAATAGTATACTCTTATCTAGCATAATGGGCCAGAGGCCCTGTTGGACGTGAGGCCCATGGCCCAAGCCAAACTTTCCATGGGCCAGGGTCGGCCCGGCCCTGGGAACATGCCGACCTCAATTTATCATCTCCTAGCTCTCCACTGCTGCGACATGGCCACCTCGCTGGATGTATGCGTGTGTGTGTTGATTTAAAGAGAATAAACAGAGAGGGGTGGAGATGAAAGTTATGAGAAAGTTGAAAGGGATGGGGCGACGACGTCCCTGTGTATGTGTGTGTGTGTGTGTGTGTATGTGTGTGTGTGTGTGAGAGAGAGAGAGAGAGAGAGGGAGAGAGAGAGAGAGCGGTAGAAACGATAGCGAGAGGGATATGGAATATTGGGACGCTGTTGTGGGCCCGAGTATTGATAGGCTTAGGAATTATTTTCTATTGGACTCAATTAATTATTTTGACTCCATTTATATTAATTAGATATTGGATTGGGCCTGAGAGTTGGAGTTGAGTTATTTGATGTTTGGGCATTATTTATTTGGACTCATTGAAATTATCTTTGATGAGATATTGAAGAAGATGAATGAAACGAGATGAATTGAGCTTTTGCTTAGTTGGCTGACCCATGAATTCTCTCGACTAGCAGATGAATTTGTATAAATTCAATTATCTTTGATTTTGACCCAATTCAAGGTATGATATGCTTTTGGATTATTATTAGATAATAATTAATTGAATTCCTAAGAGCTAAGTGAATATATTATGTATTTATTCAAGGCTTGACATATTGTGGATTACTTTGGATGCTTTTGGAATATAACGGCACCATGATAGTCGTCTCCGAGGCAAGTTTATACTTCTTCAATTCATAGTATTTAATGAATAGTTTTGATTTCATTTCATTTATAATTCATATAGCAATGATATTATAAATATGAATTTTAAAGATGATAGTTTGTATGTTGTACTTTGATTGGATTAAATCATAATGTATATGATCTAAATGTGTTATTAGTATACTTGAGTCTCAAGTATAAAGTTTGGTGAAGAAGGAGATGTGAGTTATCTTCGGTCTGTGATATGGAATGCCGGATATCGAGGGTAGTTTATCGTGACGATATTGACATTGAGATAAAGGTTTATTGATATTGAATTGACTGTCTTTCATTTGAGGTTCTTATTGTTTATTCGTTCAAGTACGTTTGTCTTGGAAAGGATATTCGCCAGGGACTTTGAGGTAAGCAATTATTACTCGGTTATGAAGATAATGATTTTAATGATAGTGGTGTACATTAATTTGTATTTTGTGAATTGAGATTCTTGATGATCATATGGATTGTTGTTGAGGGGTGTTGATCCCAGAACCATTGTTTGGTTATTGTTTATCGTGTTGATCATTCTTTGGGGATGCTTGGTCCCAGGATGGTTGTTTTGGATATTGTTGGTCGTGTCGATCTTTCATTATAGGTTTGTCGTTTTTCACTTCGGTGAGTCTTTTTTATCCTTATTGGATCTGTGATTCTTTGAATTTCGTTGTCATGTTGTATCGTGACATATCTGGAATCATATTTGCATGCCGATTGGTCATGTATAGAATTTTTAGCCAGGCACATATGGTCATGTTGATGCAAAGCTGAACACAATCGAGACAACAACCAACAAGAAGCAAGAACACTCGTCGTTGATAATAAATATACCAACAATTTCTCAAGGAAGAACTCAGTTCTTTTGTAACATCTCAAAAGCTGTCGATAACCCTAGTAAGATAGAGAGCATATAGTCAATCCCAAAATATGAAAATTGCAAACTAATCCTAGAGTTTAAGGGAAATGGCAGAAACAAAATAAATAGAAGATGCAGGAAAATAACCTAGCAAAATAGAAACACAGCAGTAGAATATACTCCAAAAATAGAGCAAGACGCCTAGGATTGTTTGCGCCTATCCAAGCAATTGAAGTATACCAAGGCTTGTCGATCCACATCATCTCCCTCGGGGTTAATAGGATTCGACCTCGAATCCAGGGGGTCATCGTCTTCGGAGGAGTCACTCTGATAGGGCAATAAGTGCTTTACGTTGAAGACATCGGAGGTCCGGATGTGACTGGGCAACTAGAGGCGATATGCATTGGGATTAATGCGCTCGACTATTTCCACAGGCCTATTTTTCGGACAGCGAGCTTGTTATATTCGTGCGCTGGAAAACGATCTTTTGTCAAAATCACCCACACAAAGTCCCCCACATCATAAATAACTTCACGACGACCATGAAACTCGATCTTTATAATCTGCACTCGCAGCAAGTAAATTGGCATGTACTTGTTGATGAATATATTAAATATCTGTGATGAACTCAGTTGTTGTTCCCTGGGGCCGAACAATGTCAGGAAGAGGCATTAGATACAAAGGTCCGCGAGGTATAAATCCATACATCATTTCCAACGGGCTGAATCCAGTTGAGCGATTCACAACTCGATTATGAGCAAATTCGGCCTGGGATAGTTTAGAATCCCAAGATTTGACATGATCTCTAACAACTGCACAGAGTAAACTACCCAACGAGCGATTAACCACCTCGGTCTGTCCATTTGTTTGAGGGTGGTATGCCGAACTGAAGTTGATAGAAGTGTTAACTAAACGCCAAAGGCTCCACCAAAGATGACTCAGAAAACGTGTATCTCGATCAGAAACAATGGTCGCGGGAAGGCCGTATAGACGGTAAAGATTGTGAAAGTATAATTGAGCAACTACAATGGCGTATGTGGTCTTCTTGCATGCGATAAAGTGCACCATTTTTGAACGATCTACCACGACAAAAATTGAATTGTTCCCTCGTTGAGTCCGTGGAAGACCGACAACAAAGTCCATGCTGAAATCAGACCAAGGTTGTGTGGGATTGGCAGGGGCAAATATAAACTAGCATTAGTTGCTTGTCCCTTAGATAAGTGGCAGACACGACAACGAGAGATGAAACAGTTAACATCTCGGATCAAGGATGGCCAAAAATAAGACTGAGAGAGCAATTGAAATGTGCGTTCTTGGCCTGCATGACCCATATTATGAAGTTCCTGCATGATTAGAAGCGGAAGACTACATTCAGGAACACATAATCGGGCGCCATGAAAGACAAACCCATCAGCTAGAGAGAATTCAGTACGCTCTCCTGTGTTGATCTTGTGTAGCACTTTGGAGAAGTAAGGATCTGACGTTGTTGGCCTCTAAGTATACAGAATATAGTTTGGAAAAGGTTTTAAACAACAAACTGTACGATATTCAAATCTGAGTGCGTAGCGGAAGTCTTGTTAAAATAAAATGTTGTAAATACAGAAACTAGGTATGTGGTGTATACTTAAAATAATCACATATATCAAAACAGTAAATACATAAGGTAAATGACACAGTAATTAAAGTGGTTCGAGGTAAACCCCTATACGTCCACTGGTCCTCCACACATGAGTTAAAATGTTTAATATAAATACTACGTACACAACTACGTATTTATAATCAAACCTATCAATGTATCTTTCACACAGATTGATACAATGATTGAAGCTTTCAACCGTTCACACATATTGGTTTAGGCTTTCACTTGACTAACTTCTTCACACACAGTTCCGAAGATTTGTCTCTTCAGTGCAAGTCCGTCACACACAGTTCGGGAAAAGCAATGCTTTCTCAGTCCACACAGGGCTGACGGATTCGTTTAATGATAGAATGATTGTTTGAACAACAACTTTACTTTCTTGATCTTCAGCTGATGATGTGTTGTTCAAGGTTGAGAAATTTGAATATTTTTTCTCTCGGAATATGCAGTATACTTGAAGAAATATGTTTGCTCTGAATATTCGTGTAAGTTCTTGTTGGTTGTTATTGCACAGTTATATCTATGTATGATCTTAAAACTCTTGAGGATATATATATATATAGCCTTCAGAATAGATCCCTTGAGAAAGATCTGTTGAGCAAGATTCCATTGCAACTGGATGGTTGACTTAAGTAGACCATGATCCGAATATTACGTGGTTTGAAGATCTCTATCGACTTCAGTATTTAAATACTTTATCCTTTCAGTATTTAAATACTTCTTTATCAAACGGGACTTTGACTTTAGCGAATACCAAAGATTCCTTTCCAAATGGTCTTTAGTCCTGTTCCGATATGAATGATGTATCCAATTATGCTGTAGGAATATTAGAGTAGTTCGATACTGTATAGAAAGATGTTGTATTCAGGACAGCTTCCATACTTGGCGTTATTTAGACTTTGTTGTTGTATCTTGGCAACACGAATGCTCGCTGTATGCTGGCTCTATGAAAAGGTCTTCGATATAGAGTCAAAACTTCAATCGACTTTTCGATACAGCTGCTTGCTGTATGCTAGATTGGCATATTGTCAAAACATTCTATCAAAACTTTCGATACAGGGTTTGTTTATCCCAACAATTTCCCCCTTTTTAATAATTTGCCAAGTCTCCTTCAAATCCTTTTGATGTTTATCCAGAATTCCTTGATGATGCCAAAACCTTGACATTTAAAGAAACATCTTCCAGGAGGGCAGACTTCTTGGTCTTCTTTCGAATGTTCTGGCCTTCAACAATTAGCTTAACACTAAGAACTGCTCGCAGGCGAGTTCAACTTTATCAAAAGAGTATTACATCTTTAAACTTATGATTAGCGCGTAGGCACAATCTTACAGTGTTATCTAGATACATACAACTGAATCTATGAACTGTTCGCAGACAAGTTCGTATAGCTTAATATATTAACAAGTTTTTATACTTGTATTAATTCAGCAAATGGATTGAATTACGTAATCATACAAACACACAATAGATTACGAGTTGTAATCTTTCAACAGAAAAATATTTTATTGATATTTGAATAAAGATTACAAGTTATCTCAAAAGCAAATAAGAAAACAGGAATAGGAATACATGAGGGAATCTAGCTCCTATGGTCAGCATGCCTCCAAGGCCTTTTAGGGTCATTCTTGGTACCCTTCCACCAGTTTTGATGAGCGTCCTTGTTTCGATTAAAGTATATAGCTTGACCTTCGTAGGACTTATCAAAAGCTAGGATCCAGTCTTCTGGATGGGTAACCAAGTCACCTTGCTTGTGCTTGGACTTCATTTTCAGCTGTAGCGGGAGTGATCCATCGTCCAACCTCTTCTTAAACTCCTCTGCGGCTTCCTGTATCGTCCTGCAATTGTTGAAAATTGAAGATTCCCTGATAAGAACAACAAAGTATCTTAGCAATTCATTCTTCCTCCAGTTCTTGATCTCTTCTGTAGTAGGCTGACAGTTGGCCGGGAGGGTCATAGCTTGCAGTTTTTGAACGAGGTTCTTCCAAGAAAACATAGGGTCCTGGAATTCTGGGCGATCTCCCTGTATCCTAACGTTGGGAGTAGAAGATGATAGACGGGCAATATCAGCTGTGATGTTGTCTTCAAAAGCAGCTAGCATTTCCTTCTCTTGCACAAGCCTTGTTCTCCTTGCAGCTTCCCTCGCTTCTTCCCCCTTTTTGGCCTCATCAAGATAGGACACCTTTTCATCAAGACGTTCAAGGATCTGCATAGCAGCATCCTGTTTTGTCTCAAAACTTGTCATCTTATTCACAAGGGAGGTGAGCACCTGCGACATATCTTGAATTTTCTTGTCGTGGGCTCGATGTTGGGATCCAGATTCAATGAGAGCTGATGTAGTCTTGGCCTCAGATACACGTAGCTTGGATTGCTCTTCTTTCAGGATCTGCTCTTGACGCTGTTCTAATTGGCCAAGGGCCATTTGAGATATTGAAGGCAGGATTTTGAAGGCTTCTTCTACACTAGAAACTTCGTGCCTTAGACCCGTCATTTCTTCAACGGCTGATTGGTGTAGCCAATCGAGTGCCTTTTCAACAAAGTGTAGGGCGGTCACGGCATCCTGTATGAAGATAGTTTGTAGGCTAAGAGCATGCAGTTGCTCTTTCTTCTTGGCTGATCTTAGAGAGTCTGGCTTGGCGAAATCTCCAACTCCATTTGATCGTCTCAAGTTCACATTGGGACGTGAATTGAGTTGGATATCTTCAGGTATTATACTGTCTTCGGATTCCAAAATAGTTGAGGGTGCGGGAGTATCAGATGCGGGCTCGGCAACAGGGGTTGTTATCTCCTATTTTGAATTAGGTTCTAAAGACATAGGTACATGAGGGACTGATTCCTCCTGCTGTCTCTCAGCTTCCACCTGCTCTTGCAGAGGGACTGATTCCTCGTGCGGGATGGCACTGGTCTGGTCATCTGTAGCGATAGGCTCGGGTGCCGGATCCACAGATGGTTGTTCCTCGGCGACAGACTCGGGTGCCTGTTGCGAAACAGATTGTTCCTCCGCGACATGAGGGACTGAATCATCGTTGTCGGGAACAATGTCTTGCTGTTGCGAAGGGGACATATGAAGACTTGATGTCCCTTCACCTTTTTGTTGTTGAAGCTGGGAGAATTATTTTTCTCTAGCTTCCTCACGACTCATTCTTAGACCTGCCTGAAAGGCGTCGTCGTTGTCTGAGTCATGTTCTGATTTTGGACTTTTGGGAGATTCCACGGACTTAGCTTTTCCTTTCTTTCGAGCTTCGGCTTTTTCAAAAAGATGGCTCTCAATTAGCTCTCTAACGCATAGGTTGTCCCATTGGATTAGGACTGCAATATCTTGAGCGTCCGTCACTTCCAAAACAAATCTTTCTTCGTTGCTCCATTCGCTCCAGTTGTACAATGTGTCATACGGAGCAAGCCTGTAATTTTTCCATTGGACAAACCGTTCAAATACCTGTTCAATTTGCACAGAAAGTAGGGTTTTGTTAATAATTGTGTCCGGGGAGGGACTGCGTGCAGCACCTGGGTCCGCTGTAGGCATGGGTTCCTCTACAGGTGTGGGATCTTGTATCGGAGAGGGATCCATTACAGGGGTTGGGACCCTGATGGTAGATGGATCCTTAACGGGTGTGGAATCCCGAATAGGAGAAGTAGCTTTTGGCTCCATAGGGGCATCCGACTCGCCAGAGTCTTTAGAGTTGGTAGATATCTGAATATCCATCGTAGCCGCCAAAGGCTCGGGATCTACTGTCGCGACAGTAGCAGTCATCTCCTCCACAAGGGGTTGCACCCTGGGTGTCGATACAGTGGGTTGGGCCATTGAAGGAGCATCCTTGGAGGTTTCTGTAGCTTTAACTTTTGAAAGCCTCCTTAGCTTCCTTTTCGGCTTCTCAACAGCAATGGGAGTTTTGCTGTAAGATCTTTTTCTCTTCCTTGAAGATTCCTCGCTCTGGGACTTCGAAGATACGTATCTCGGATCGGCAGACAGAGGCAAGTTTCGGACAAAAGGTCTGTTAGCAATCAGGGTTATTTGGTTGAAAACAGTGGGCCTGACGCTTCCTAAGTATATCCGATAATTGATTTTCTTCGCCCCTGCGGATTGCGTAACACCGCATTTCGTCAAAATTAAGTTCAGAAGCAAACCAAAAGATTTCTTCTGTTAGGCTGGCTTAAATAATTCTTCTTGCAACCTCTTAAGAATAATTTGGCACCAATTGACCTTTTCACATGCCATAATTGCAACCATCATTCTGAATCTTAAGTTCGTGCACATTTCGAAAGCACCTGTTCTATTCTCAATTACACAGCAACAGAAATCGTGTAAATAAACAAAAGGTAAACAAAAGAGTTTCTTATGGCAAGAAGTGTGAACCATTTCCATCGACGCTGAACCGATGAATAAGCCATAATATTTGGTCAAGAGTTCTTGGGACCCAAAGGTCTCAAGATCTTCCATAGTCAGTCCATCAGCAGGTAGCCTATAGAAATTCTGAAGCATCTCTTGGTCAACACGGATCTCTACTCCGCGAATGACAGTTGTGATGTCAGCAACATTTCCTCCCTGAGCCAGCGAAAGGAAACGAACAGCGCATTGAGGTAGAATTCCTCAACCAGGTGAGCATCAAAACGCTCAACGATGTGACTTCTAAGGCGATAAAGGCCTTGCTAACGTATCCTCGTAATGAGGTACTCCATCGATTCGACATCAGCACCTTCGGTACGAACACGTTCAAGCAGGACAGATCTGGAGAAGATCCGTCCGTCTGTTGCGATTTTTCGTTAAACGCAAGTGCACGTTATCGTAGACAAGTAATAAAGTGATGAGTGAGTATCGTTCCCATGAGGACTGAATCACTAAGTACCGATTTATAGGTATTCTAATTTTATTTGAATAGTCGAAATTTAAGTTGCAATTAATAACTAAAGAAAATCAATAATAAAATAGAATAACGATCGCTCGAAGAAAGAAAATCAAATAATGAATAAGTCTAGGATTGTGAATCCACCTCAGTTTATCCGAATTTACTCTCGATTATCTGAAATTAATGATTTCCCAATTTATTGAAGGCGAAGATTGCTAAAATACTCTATCGCCTCTCCCGAGGTCAATAGATTTTTCTAAGGTGAATAATACACTCTATCCCTAGGTGAATTAATTCGACAATAGGCCAAAGGCATAAAATCTTCAAAAGGCCACGTAGTTCCTATGAGTATATTTCTATCTCACAAGATAAAACGGTTCTCACCAATAGTTCCTCACCAACTCTCCTCTCCCGATTCGAGTTGCGTAATTAAAACAATCCAATTATTGGCCAGACAATTGAAAGCATTAAAAGCAATTGGGAAAACTCAACAGAAAAGGGAATTATATAGATAATCAAAATCAAATTCGTCAAAACATTGGTTTCATCAAAATCCTAGAACAGTGTTTTAGCCTGACATGCTAAATAATAAAAATACAGAATTAATGAATGAAGGCATGAAAATCAAACGCAGATGAAGAGCTCGGATTCCTCCGTTCTTATGGATTCCGCCCTCTGCTCTTGGTGTCTTCTACTTCTTCTCCTTGATGATAATCGATCCTCCGATGATTCGATCTCCCTTCAATTCTGACCTTGCACGTTTATTTATATCTCTCTTTTGCCTCAAAAACGCGTCCGTGTGATTAGGTCGAGAACCGCCTTCAAAACGGCCCAAAACCGCGCAGAACACTCCTAAACCGCCCCGTGGGCCACGGCTCACTTAATCTGTGCCGCGGCTCACGGCAGTCAGCGGGAAGCCTGGACGCAGATTTTTCCTCCTGGGCCGCGGCTCAGCATCCTTGTGTCGCGTCTCCCGGTAAAGTCCACTCGGGGCTCGCTGGGTGCCTTCCTGTGCCGCGGCCCGATTTCCTTGTGCCACGGCCCCAGGCCAAAATTCGCCGTTTTCGCCCGTTTTTCATCGTTTTAGCTTCCGGACTCCAATTTCCTGCAAAACATAAAAGAATAGGGCATTAAAAGCTCATTTATGCAGATTTACACTTCAAAAGAATACAAAATAATGATAAATAAGCGTATAAAAATACGCCTAACAAATACCCCCAAACTTGAGCCTTTACTTGTCATCAAGCAAAAAGAATTGATTACAAATAAAAGAATATCGTTAATGATCGTGCAAATCCAGTGTGCTAAACTTAATCAATACTACCCTAAAATTCTCTCTGAATAATATAAGTATCGTAATAGCAAGTTACATCCAGGACACTGATTCCACAAAGTATCCAATTTCAGTCCTAATCACTCGTTCATGAAGAAAATCAAGCTCAAAGATTAACAAGCGTGAATTTAATCGACCGTCAATATGAAAGGTTAAAATAAACAAGCTAACTCGCCCAGTTCCACAGTCCAATGGCAAAAAGTTCACGAGTTTCATCAAAAATAACCCTCGGACAGTGTTCCCTTATATAAGCTCAAGAAGATGATTCGAGTTGACCACTAGGTTCGGATCTCGGGATGTTTCATCGGGATCATCCTAGGGTGGAATTCCATTCTCATGTATTGGGAAACCGTTTGACGTAAAAGACACTCATGGGGCACATGGATGGTTCTAGTTACTAAGTTCCCTTCCAAAGAGGAGAAACAACTCGAATAGTTATTCCCGCATGTCCGATTCAAGGTCACTGTTTTACGCGAGAGTAAACAACGGGTCACGCGAATACCCCCGGTTACTAGGCTCCCTATCATCGGCACATGCAAAATTTCTAAACCACTAGTCTAATCAGGGTCGTTGTTTTACGCGAGAGTAAACAACGGGTCACGTGAATACCCCCGGTTACTATACTTCCCATCATAGAACAAATAAAAATCTCGACTTTTCGGGAAAAAAAAACTGTCCGACTCTAAACTCAAATCAAGTGCCAATACGACTCATGTTACTGGACAACTAGCTAACCGAAAAATGTAACCAAACGTATAGACGACGATTTGAAAACACGTATGTCTCCTTTCTTATCTGCTAAGATTTCTACAAAAACGAAAAAAAATTCGGACCTAGATGAATACTCAACAAAAACAGATATTACTGACTACAACTCGACTTTCTTCAGAGAGAAAACAGTGTCGTAACATCAGTTTTACACAAAAAGAGGCACGAAAAATTGACACAGAAAATAAGATCACGACAAGCAAGGCAAACAACAAAAAGATAACTGAAAATAACGGAAGTGCAAACGAAATAAGTAAAGCAATAAGTATATCAACAGAAAGTAAACCCCCCCTCCCAAACTTAGGACGTACATTGACCTCAATGGACAAAATATAATATGCAATAATAGAATAAGGTCAAGTACTCCCCTACAGTCTGCTCACGAACCGGATCCGGCGTCGTCCGGCGAGCCTGCACGCTTCTCGACTACACCATGCGGAATGTGAATGTATGAGCTTGCATCATTAAAGAGGAAATTAAGAATGAGCTCTCAAGTTTACATATGATGTAAGGGTCAGGAGATAATGTAATCCGATAAAACGATTCGTTGCATATAATTTGAAAATGCTTGGCTTAACAATGTTTCATTGCTGCAATTTATCAAACACTTGGTATGCACAAGTTAAAATGAAGAACAAGAATTTTAATGGCTAACTCCAAATCCCAGAAATAACAACACAGATATATAGCCATGATAAAAGACAACTAACATCACCAATTAGTTCCTAATCACAAATACCATCACAATCAAACTCCATATTCACCATATTCCAACTCCATTTTTTGAGAAAACTTTGAAGAACAACTAGCAACATATAACTTCAATTCACTTTTCGAATCATGCATCAATTATGATTAAGAATTCGAGAATTAACTGACTTGGAATGAAGAATGCAAGAAGGAGCAGAAAAAGATATCGGCCGAGTGCTTGTGTGAAGGAAGGGATTTACCTGATGTGTGCCGGCCAATCGTTTATATGAAGGATACCTGGGCTTTTATATTTCCGTCGGGGGCCGCGGCACAGCTTAAGTGATCCGCGGCCCATAGTACAGTCGGCCTGGGACTTTTTGTGATGCCGCCGGGTGCCGCGGCTCAATCTACGTGTGTCGCGGCTCATCGTGTTAGTGTGCCGCGGCTCATTTGGTCCGTGCCGCGGCACAGAGTACAGTCTCCTGGGCATTTCTTGGACATTTGGTGTGCCGCGGCTTAGGGAATATGTGCCGCGGCTCAGGGACCTGGTGTGCCGCGGCTCAGTAAGGTTGTGCCGCGGCACAGAGTACAGTTTGTTTGGCCTTTTTCCTTCAACTGGTGTGTGCCGTGGCTCACTATTCTTGTGCCGTGGCCCATCACTGATTTCTTCCCCTGGGGTGATTCCTGCACAGAATTTTTAAAGAAAAACATCAAGAACGAGAGGGATAAACAGATCAAAGAAAAAATGACGAAAATTAAAGACTCTAAAATGCAAGAAAACACTAAAAAAATAAAAATTCTACAACTAATACTCGGGTTGCCTCCCGAGAAGCGCTAAGTTTATAGTCTTCAGCTGGAATTTTCTATCATTCATCCGGCGGTGGATAAGACGACACTCGTATTCTGCACGTCTATTGGATTTCCCAAATAGGCCTTCAACCGTTGTCCATTAACTTTGAATTTGCGGTCATCTTTTTGTACTTCCACCGCACCATGTGGGAACACTTGAACTATGGTGAACGGTCCCGACCATCGTGAACACAATTTCCCGGGGAATAACCTTAAGCGAGAATTAAATAACAACACTTCTTGACCCGGGACAAACTCTCTCTGTGTGATGTGCTTATCATGCCAAATCTTTGTTCGCTCCTTATAAAGCTTCGCATTTTCGTTTGCGTCGTGGCGAATTTCCTCCAACTCGTTCAGCTGTAAACAACGCTTCTCACCAGCAGACTTCAGATCAAAGTTTAATTTCTTTATCGCCCAGTAAGCACGATGTTCTATCTCTACAGGTAAATGGCAGCTTTTCCCATAAACCAATTTGTAAGGCGACATCCCCATAGGTGTTTTATACGCAGTGCGGTATGCCCAAAGTGCATCATCGAGTTTGAAAGACCAATCTTTTCGAGACGAGCTGACCGTTTTTTCTAATATCCACTTCAGCTCTCGATTTGATATCTCGACTTGCCCACTCGTCTGAGGATGGTAGGATGTAGCAACACGATGAGTGACTCCATATTTGCTCAAGACCGCATCAAGGAATTTGTTGTCGAAGTGTGAACCACCATCACTGATAATAGCACGTGGAGTCCCAAAACGCGTGAAAATATATTTTTTTATAAATTTGATTACGACATTGGACCCATTCGTTGGTAGTGCCACCGCTTCGACCCACTTTGAGACGTAGTCCACAGCTACCAAAATATAGAGATTCTTATTGGATGGAGGAAATGGACCCATGAAGTCGATCCCCCATACGTCGAACAATTCAACCTCAAGTATGGTGTTCAGCGGCATTTCGTGTCGTCTTGAGATGTTTCCCGTTCGTTGACACCGGTCACACGTGGATACAAAGGAGTGAGCATCCTTGAATAATGACGGCCAATAGAACCCCGATTGTAAGACCTTTGCCGCTGTTCTATTCCCACTAAAATGTCCACCGTAGGGTGATACATGACAATGGTTCAGCACACTGTGGATTTCCTCATCCGGAATACATCTGCGAATGATTTGATCAGGGCATCTCTTGAACAGAAAAGGATCGTCCCACAAATAATACTTAGCGTCTGAAATTAGCTTCTTCTTTTGATGACGTGAGAGGTCGTTTGGAATTGTTCTGCTCGCCAAATAATTCACTAGGTCAGCATAACAAGGTGCGTGTTGCGAACCCAACTTGTAGAGCTGCTCGTCGGGAAAGGTTTCCATGATTTGCGGATGACTTTCTCCCTTCGCAAGGGGACTCTCTAACCGTGAAAGGTGATCGTCTATAACATTTTCAGTCCCCTTTTTGTCTCGAATTTCCAGGTTGAATTCTTGAAGGAGAAGCACCCACCTAATCAACCTTGGTTTAGCATCCTTCTTTTCCAAAAGGTATTTTATTGCTGAATGGTCGGTCCACACTATCACTTTCGTCCCTAGTAGATACGCCCGGAATTTATCAAATGCAAAGATTACCACCAACAATTCTTTTTCCGTTGTGGCATAATTTCTTTGGGCGTCGTCGAGTGTTCGGCTCGCATAATACACGACGTGGAACACTTTCCCTCGTCTTTGTCCCAAAACAGCCCCAATGGCAAAATCACTCGCATCACACATTAATTCGAATGGAAGGTCCCAGTCTGGAGCGACTATCACCGGTGCCGTGCTTAGAGCTTTCTTCAATAAATCGAAACTTTCTTTACACGACTCGTCAAAATTAAACGGAACATCCTTCATGAGTAGATTGCACAGCGGCTTCGTGATCTTCGAAAAATCCTTAATAAATCGGCGATAGAAACCGGCATGTCCCAAAAAGCTTCTAATCCCTTTAACCGAAGTAGGCGGAGGCATCTTCTCGATTGTTTCAATTTTCGCCCGGTCGACTTCAATTCCATGTGAGGATATTCGATGGCCAAGTACTATGCCCTCGTGAACCATAAAGTGACACTTCTCCCAGTTTAAGACCAAATTTGTCTCTTCGCATCTTTTTAGGACTTTCTGCAAATTTTGCAAACAAATGTCAAACGAATCACCGAAAACAGAAAAATCATCCATAAAAATCTCAATGCAATGCTCTACCATGTCAGAAAAAATAGCCATCATACACCATTGAAAAGTAGCCGGCGCATTACATAATCCAAAAGGCATGCGCCTATAAGCGAAAATGTCGTATGGACATGTAAACGTCGTTTTCTCTTGGTCTTCTGGGGCTATATAAATCTGATTATACCCATAATAACCATCAAGAAAGCAATAAAAATCGTGTCCGGCTAATCTATCTAACATTTGGTCAATAAAAGGTAAGGGGAAATGGTCTTTTATAGTAGCTTTATTTAACTTCCTATAATCTATGCACATACGCCACCCCGTGACAATCCTAGTGGGAATTAATTCATTATTATCATTTTGAATAACCGTTATCCCACCCTTCTTTGACACAACTTGGACCGGACTTACCCACTTACTATCAGAAATCGGAAAGATCATACCTGCGTCGAGGAGTTTTAAAACCTCGACTTTTACCACCTCCTTCATGTTTGGATTCAAACGGCGTTGATGCTCCACGGATGGTTTGTAGTCTTCCTCCATCAAAATCTTGTGCATGCAAATGGACGGGCTGATCCCCTTAATATCCGCAATAGACCATCTAAGAGCAGATTTGTATTCCCTCAAAACTCTCAATAATTTCGCCTCTTGATCCCCCGCTAAAGTGGCCGAAAGAATAACTGGCAGGGAATCGTCGGGTCCCAAAAATGCATATTTTAAATGAGACGGCAGCTTCTTGAGTTCCAACTTTGGAGGTTTCTCGATTGAAGGGATGGGTCGAGTTTGTGAATTTCCGAGTTCCTCATACGGTTGACGAATGAAAATTGGCGGGGAGGCATCCATGTGTCGAACGTAGGCTGCATGCTCTGAATTTAATTCGGAAGCAAACCCCATCAAAATGGACTCCAATGGATCGGGTGGATAATTCTCTCGAAAGGCTCTACTTACACACGAGTCAATGACGTCAACTTGGAAACAATTTTCAGCATCACTCGGATATTTTAAGGATCGAAAGATATTGAACGTTACTTGCTCTTCTTGAACTCGTAGAGTAAGCTTCCCTTTTTCCACATCGATCAAAGTTCGGCCGGTTGCCAAAAATGGTCTTCCCAAGATAATTGGGATGTCGTGGTCCTCCTCCATGTCAAGCACGATGAAATTGGCCGGAAAGATGAACTTATCGACTTTGACTAAGACGTCCTCTATCACTCCCCTCGGATATTTGATGGATCTATCGGCCAATTGTAAGGAGACCGTCGTCAGCTTGGCTTCCCCGATATCCAGCTTTTTAAAAATAGAAAGGGGCATAAGGTTTATGCTGGCTCGAGATCGCATAGGGCTCTTTCAAAAGACGAATTTCCAATGATGCAAGGAATGGTAAAACTTCCCGGATCTCTCAATTTAGGTGGGAGCTTCTTTTGTAAAATAGCGCTGCACTCCTCCATCAATGCGACTGTCTCATACTCCTCGAGCTTTCTTATGTTTGACAAGACTTCTTTCATGAATTTTACATAACTCGACATTTGTTCCAATGCATCGGCAAATGGAATGTTTATGTGCAGTTTCTTGAAGACGTCGAGGAACTTCGAAAATTGCTTGTCTAGTTTTTGCTTTTTCAAATGCTGTGGGAATGGAATTTGAGGAGTGGGGTGAGTAGTCGATACTTTCTTTGGCTTGGGCGCCTCATCCTTTTCTTTCTCACTTTGCTCGATCTTGTCCTTGTTATTGATAGGCTGCTCTTTCAACTTCTTTCCACTTCGTAGTTCGATTGCCTGCACGTTTTCATTGGAGTTTATTTCGGTTGCGCTGGACAATGCAACTTGAGACCGAGAGGACAATAGATTTGCAATCTGCCCCATTTGTGTTTCTAAGTTTCGGATGGAGGTAGAATGATTTTGAAGGGTAGTCTCAGTGCAGGACATGAATTGGCTCGTGTTAGCCGCCAATTGAGCAAGAGCATCTTCCAAGGATACCTTTGGTGATTGAGGGGGCTGCTGTGGGGGCTACGCGAATTGAGCTTGTGGAGGTTTTAAAGCTTGCCCGTTCCTCCACGAAAAATTTTGGTGATTTCGCCACCCTTGATTATAAGTGATGGGGTGAGGATTATTTTGCCGGTTCCGGTTCCCCACGAACTGATCTTGTTCAATTAGGGGCTGCTCGGAAGGGTTTCCGACTTGGCACTCTGCGCTAGGGTGAGATCCGTTACACTAATTACAAGATTCAATGGTAACGGGGGAAGGAACATGTGAAAATGCCTGAAGTTGCTGAGTTAGCGCTGCGACTTGGGCCGACAATGTAGAGATCGGATCATTATTCGAGATTTCCATAACTCGCTTTGGATTTACTCGTTCGGACGGCCATTGATAAGCATTTGCGGCCATAGCTTCCAACAAAGAGTGTGCTTCAGCCATCGTTTTTCCCATTAAGGCTCCTCCAGCGGCTGCATCCACAAGAGTGCATGTAGAGGCACTCAATCCATTATAGAACGTCTGAATTTGCAGTCAGTCCGGTAGGCCGTGATGTGGGCATCTCCTTAGCAAATTTTTGTATCGCTCCCACACCTCGTGAAGCGACTCCATATCAAATTGACCAAAAGTGGTAATTTCGTTCCTCAGTCTCGCCGTCTTCGAAGGTGGGAAGAATTTAGCAAGGAAGGCTTGCGCTAATTCCGCCCATGTCGTGATCGAGCCCGGCGGTAAAGAATTCAACCAAAATTTTGCTTTATCCCTCAAAGAGAAAGGAAAAAACCGTAAACGGATAGCATTATCGGTGACACCATTGTTCTTGAAGGTGTCACAAATCTCGAGAAACGACGCAATGTGTGCGTTGGGGTCATCGTTCGGCAATCCACAGAACTGGCTCGCTTGCACCATCTGAATAATTGCAGGCTTGATTTCAAAATTGTTTGCGTGGATGGTGGGACGCCTAATCCCCGAAAAGTTCGCGTTAATTTGCGGCATAGCATAATCTCGGAGTGCTAATGCCGGTTGATCTTGCTGCACAAGATTATCTCCCCCGTGATTTTCGATATTATCGGCCATAATGACTTTCACTGGTAACTCTCGTTTCTCCTTTTTGTTTCTCCGAAGAGTGCGCTCGAGTTCGGTATCCAAAGGTAGTAAGCCTTCGTTACCGAATTTTCTCATGCACTGCCCGAAAAAAATCCTGAAAGAAAAAAAACAGATAAAAAAATTACATGAAAATAAATAAAAAAAATGTTCAAACTAAGACTAGAAATACTTAAATCGATATTGGTAAAAAAATCAGTCCCCGGCAACGGCGCCAAAAACTTGTTGCGATTTTTCGTTAAACGCAAGTGCACGTTATCGTAGACAAGTAATAAATTGATGAGTGAGTATCGTTCCCACGAGGACTGAATCACTAAGTACCGATTTATATGTATTCTAATTTTATTTGAACACTAGAAATTTGGGTTGCAATTCATAACTAAAGAAAATCAATAATAAAACATAATAACGATCGCTCGAAGAAAGAAAATCAAATGATGAATAAGTCTAGGATTGTGAATCCACCTCAGTTTATCCGAATTTACTCTCAATTATCTGAAATTAATGATTTCCCAATTTATTGAAGGCGAAGATTGCTAAAATACTCTACCGCCTCTCCCGAGGTCAATAGATTTTTCTAAGGCGAATAATACACTCTATCCCTAGGTGAATTAATTCGACAATAGGCCAAAGGCATAAAATCTTCAAAAGGCCACGTAGTTCCTATGAGTATATTCCTATCTCACAAGATAAAATGGTTCTCACCAATAGTTCCTCACCAACTCTCCTCTCCCGATTCGAGTTGCGTAATTAAAACAATCCAATTATTGGCCAGACAATTGAAAGCAATAAAAGCAATTGGGAAAACTCAACAGAAAAAGGAATTATATAGATAATCAAAAGCAAATTCGTCAAAACATTGGTTTCATCAAAATCCTAGAACAGGGTTTTAGCCTGACATGCTAAATAATAAAAATACAGAATTAATGAATGATGGCACGAAAATCAAACGCAGATGAAGAGCTCGGATTCCTCCGTTCTTCTGGCTTCCGTCCTCTGCTCTTGGTGTCTTCTGCTTCTTCTCCTTGATGATAATCGATCCTCCGATGATTCGATCTCCCTTCAATTCTGACCTTGCATGTTTATTTATAGCTCTCTTTTGCCTCAAAAACGCGTCTGTGTGATTAGGTCGAGAACCAACTTCAAAACGGCCCAAAAACGCGCAGAACACTCCTAAACCGCCCTGTGGGCCGCGGCTCACTTAATCAGTGTCGCGGCTCACGGCAGTCAGCGGGAAGCCTGGGCGCAGATTTTTCCTCCTGGGCCGCGGCTCAGCATCCTTGTGCCGCGGCCCCCGGTACAGTCCACTCGGGGCTCGCTGGGTGCCTTCCTGTGCCGCGGCCCGCTTTCCTTGTGCCGCGGCCCCAGGGCAAAATTCGCCGTTTCTGCTCGTTTTTCATCGTTTTAGCTTCCGGACTCCAATTTCCTGCAAAACATAAAAGAATAGGGCATTAAAAGCTCATTTATGCAGATTTACACTTCAAAAGAATACAAAATAATGATAAATAAGCGTATAAAAATACACCTAACACCGTCGATGATATTGGAGGACTTCTTGAGAGAGAAAGTCTGAGAAGATGCCATTGACGATTCTCGAAGAAAAGTAAAAAGGATTCAAGGAGAAATGCAGTTAAGGCAATGAAAACTTGTAGGCTGTATGCTCAAGGACTCGTTTAATATGCAGAAAGCGTAAAGAGTCTCAAATGGCATTTACAGTCCTTTTATAGTGGGCGGCGAAGAAGGGTTTTCAGATAATGAATGGTCAGATTTAAGGGGTGGGAACCGGTGTTTGAAATGGGCAATCACGATGGACTGAGTGTAACCAGTACAACTTATCTATCTAATTTTAAAATAAGAGCGCGTCCCACTTCTGACTTATCAATTTACCCTTATTGCCCGAAACGGTGGTGAAAAAATAATAAAATAATATGAAACATCGTGGCTTTGAAGATACCAATGTCCAGATGTCGTGTAAAGCATTTAATGTAAAAGACTTTTAATTATGACAGGGCACGTGGACACAAAGATCGTTTAAAAAAATAAATAACATGATAATTGATTTCCCATAGTGTGTGATGTATCCGCAAAAATACAGCGTTCCCCCTTAAAAGGTACATACGGGTTTCAATTCGATACAGTAACTTTCGGATTAATATTGTATTCATGGGTCATACTGTATTCCCCCTTAATTATTCCACACGTCAGCTGTAGGATAATTCATATCGCTTTGTTCCTACTGTGCTGTTCTGATGGTCTGAGTGTACAGATAAATAAAGGTGGATACTGTATTCTTGGCTCTTACAGCATTCCCCCTCAATTACTGAGTAAAAGCATTAAGAACTTACAGGGAGTCAGGCTGTATCAATCCCAATTCATGTCGAAGCATGCGGAATCTTGCTGTGTCGAGAGGCTTGGTGAAGATGTTGGCGAACTGGATATCTGTATGGACCTTTTCGAGCCGGACATCCTTGTTCTCAACATGATTCCTAATGAAGTGATGCTTCATGTTGATATGTTTAGTGCGCGAGTGCAATACAGTATTGTGCGTGATAGCAATTGCACTCGTGCTGTCGCACATTATCGGCGTTTCTTTGGCTATTCCATAATCTGACAGCTGTTGTTTCATCCAAAGGATCTGCATACAGCAACTACCAGCGGCATAGTATTCTGATTCAGCCGTGGAAAGTGAGTTTGCCAATTGTTTCTTGCTAAACCAAGACACAAGTCTAGATCCAAGAAAGTGACAAGTACCTCTTGTACTCTTCCTATCTAGCTTGCAACCTCCGAGATCCGAGTCGTTGTAGCCAACTAAATCGAATCCGCCTTCTTTAGGATACCATAGTTCTACATCGACTGTTCCTTTGATGTATTTCAGGATTCGTTTAGCTGTTGCGAAGTGTGATTCTTTAGGTTATACTTGATATCGCGCACACACTCCCACAGCAAACTGGATATCAGGCCTGCTAGTCGTTAGGTATAGGAGTGAGCCAATAAGCTTCTTGTAGAGTGATTGATCAACCAGCTTTCCAGCTTCATCAGCACTAATTTGCACGGAAGTGCTCATGGGGGTTGATGATGATTTGGAAGTATTCATTCCAAACTTGTTGAGAAGCTCCTTGCTGTATTTTTCCTGGTTGATGAAAATCCCTGTAGGCAACTGCTTCACCTGCAAACCTAGGAAATAAGTAAGTTCTCCCATCACACTCATTTCAAATTTACTTTTCATGAGATGAGAGAACCTTTGACACAAAGCAAGGTTAGTTGAACCAAATATTATATCATCTACATAGATTTGAACCATCAAGAGGTCATCACCATCTTGTATTTTGAACAAGGTCTTGTCCACAGCACCTTTCTCAAATCCACTATCGGTTAGATACTGGGACAGGGTCTCATACCATGCTCTAGCGGCTTGCTTAAGTCTATACAGCGCTTTCCTTAGCCTGTATACTAAGTCTCCACCTTCTGTATTGACAAACCCTGGTGGTTGTTCAATATATACTTCTTCGGCAAGGTCTCCATACAGGAATGCGCTCTTGACGTCCATTTGGTATAAACAGGTTCGGATTGGGCTAAGAAAACATCAATAGTGCACATATTAAGTCTTCTAAGCTCGGATTGAGATTTCCATTCAGGAAATGGAGATATTTCAGTATCGGGTTCTTCTTGCTTACATAGTACATTTCCTTGTGTACTCTGTATTCTCCTACGAGTAGAAACACCAGCATCGATATTTCCTATTATCAACACTTGTGGGTGATCTCTCAACCATCTTCTGTCGAGTTCTAATTCGGGGTCCCATACTGTATCGTGAGTTGCTGTAGTTTTAGCTTCAGCTTGTACAACATCAGCTTCATCTATTTCAGTTCTAACAGCTGTGGGGTTGATTTCTAGGTCAATGATAGGTTCTATGGGAGTTGGTGGATCATCGATGGAAAGTTGTTGGATGTTCTGAGTAATATCATCTACTCCTGTAGTGTCGTGGTGAGGTTCGTCGAACACTACATGAACTGATTCCTCAATTGTTAGCTTCCTTTTATTAAAAATTTTGTAAGCTTTGCTAACAGAGGAATATCCTACAAATATCCCTTCATCCGATTTCTCATCGATGGTTCTAAGTTGATCCTTCCCGTTTTTCAAAACGTAACACCTGCATCCAAATATATGAAAGTACGAAACTAATGGAGTTTTTTTATTCCATACCTCGTATGTTGTTTTGTTGTGGTGCTTGTTGATGATACAGCGATTTTGTGTGTAGCACGCTGTATTAGTGGCTTCGCCCCAGAAACACTGTGGCAACTTGCTTGCGGCAATCATTGTCCTTGTTGCTTCTTTCAGCGTCCTGTTCCTTCGCTCGGCAATACCATTTTGTTGAGGTGTTCGGGCAGCTGAGTATTCGTGATGTATCCCATGTTCCGAACAGTATTGCTCTATAAAGCGGTTAGTAAATTATGTACCTCTATCGGAACGAATGGACACGATACTCAACCCTTTTTCATTCTGAAGCTTTCTCATGTGCTCGGGCAGCTTTGATGTTGTTTCCTTCTTCTTGCTTAGAAAGATTGTCCAAGCATACCTGAAGAAGTCATCAACAATAACGAGACAGTATTTCTTACCTCCCAAACTTACTGGGTCTACAGGACCATAGAGATCCATATGTAGTATTTCCAAAACTCTGTGGGTGGAAAGGTAGGATTTTCTCTTCAGGGTGGTCTTGATTTGCTTGCCTTTCTGACAGGGTCCACATACGCTGTCTTTTTGAAATGACACATTTGGCAATCCTCTAACCATTCCCTGTCTGGAGAGTTTGTTGATAGTCTTAAAGTTGACGTGTGACATCCTCTTATGCCATAGCCAGCTTAGATCTGCAGTGCCTTTGGCAACAAAACAAGGAATTGTGGAGCTCGTAGGCATCCAGTCAGCAATATACATATTACCTGATCTTCTTCCTGTGAGCACAACTTCTTTGGTCAGGATGTTCTTGACTCTACAGTGATCTATATAGAACTTCACCGAGAACTGTTTGTCACAGAATTGGCTAATACTAAGTAGATTGTACTGTAAGCCTTCAACATAAGCTACATCGGTGACTTTGAATTATCCTACAAGTAGGGTTCCTTTACCTCTTGTTCTTCCTTTAGATTTATCACCGAAGCGCACTTTTGGACCGTGACCTTATACAAAATCTGATAGCTTGCTTTTATCTCCTTTCATGTGCCGGGAACATCCGTTGTCGACATACCAGATGTCCTTCTCTAAAATGTCCTGTATGCAAACAAATTAGGTAGATTTAGGTTCCCTTTGATTATTGGGTCCATGGATGTTAGTGCCTGTAACACCCCAAACTAGGCGGATATTACAGTGCCGTGAATCCCCGATTGGGACCCACCAGGCAATGAAAATGATGAATTAAATAATATAATTGTAGTACCGAACCACATTATATTACCAAGTAGTCCGATGAGGAGTTTAAGTACATTACACCAGGATAAAACAGAATACTAGTATATTTTATATGGAGATAAAATACACCACCCTGAACAAATAAACATCTCAAACGGAATTTGCAGCGGAAAATACAAATGACGGAAATGACTGAAATGACTGAAACAAACGGAATGACTGGGGCCCCCTACTAGTATCACGGGACTCCTCGCCGTCAACATGCTCTTCCCGTGCCTTTGCCTTGCCGTGACCTGAAAACAAAATCCCCCAACGGGGTCAGTTACACAGAACAACAATCCTCAAGGGTTGAAATTACACAATCATGATATATCTGAAGTTATAAAATATCCTTTGTTATGAATTATGCTGAAGAAGAGTATCATAGTACGCCCGTAGTGTTCTGTGCAGGTGTACAAGACGGATGACCGGACACACCCGTCCCTGTACCTAATTATTCTCACGGAGGTAATCGTTACCGTGTGCACAGTCCGATGTATCACTCCCAATACATGGCCATCATGTGCCCGACTAAAAATTCCACACATCCGCACCCGGCCACGCAATATGAACCCAGAAGGTCATATGAACGAGAATGACCATAATGAATATCAATGAATAATAATAATCTGACAAAGTCAAGAATGACCCACCGATATGAAAGTGATAATGAAGTGATTGATAGTTACAATGAAATGATTGGAACCGCCGTTCCTCGCTAATGAAGTGATTATTCGACAATTACAAGTCTCAATATGATTAATACAATGATGAATGAGTTATGATTATGAATGATCAACAACAAAAGGAAAGAATATCCTTTTAACCGAGTAAGAATCAACTTACACAATACCGAATGTCCTTCCACGAACAAGTGTCCTAAATGAAGTGTCGGTCGCTCGAACAACCTTGAATCAATACAATTACCAATAATCCGTTCAATATACGAATCAAACACGAATCAAACAAACTCAAAACGTCGATACGATTAAACCAAGTTCATTGGGGTATTATATCGAATACGTTGTGGCCAAACTCCGATTGTTTACAAACAAATCTCAATATGCCATTATCAAATTCCCCAAGAAGTGTTTCAAACCAACAAACATCTTCCAAATGATCAATAATCCAAAATGGATATCCGAAAACGTGATTATAACGACAATTAATCGAAAACCCCCAATTTCAACTCAATATTCAAAGTGTTCTTGAATAATCCCTCAATAATCCAATGAATCCTTATACAAACTCATAATCATATACATATCCCTTCATATAACATGATTATAACGTCCAAAACATCATATCTCAACACAAAATCGAAATCCAAGATATTGAAGAAATTACCTCTTGAAGATCCAACCACTTCGATCCGGTGAACACGAGTTAACACGAGTATCCAAGCTTCCCAAATGAATGAAGATGATGAAAATTACACACTGAAATGATTGATGATGGCAAAATCTCTCTCTCAACCCTCTCTCTCGGATAAAAGTTGGAGAAGTGAAGAAATGAGGAAAAAATGTCCCGGCCAAATCCTTAAATACTGCCGGAAGTTACGGCCGTAACTCGGCCCTCTTACGGCCGTAACATTCCAGGTCAACGGCCTTACGGCCGTAATCGGCCAACTCGTACGGCCGTAACTCGGCTTCGTCCAAATGCCTGCCGATAGACTTACGGCCGTATCCGCCCTGACTTACGGGCGTAACTCGTCCTCGTCTAAATTATCTGCCGACACCCTTACGGCCGTACCCGCACACCTTACGGGCGTAACTCGGATGATACGGCCATATCCGGCCAGACATACAGGCGTAAGCCCCCTTCGTCAAAAATCACCAGGTACCGTGCCTGTAGCGTACGGCCGTATCCGGCAAAACCTTACGGCCGTACTTCCTCGTCTTACGGCCGTATGCTGAAACCCTTATGGCCGTAAGTCCCCTCTGTCCGACAATCCTGAAATTTACGAATACCACTTACGGCCGTATCCTACCCTTCTTACGGCCGTAACTCGCCTTCGGCCAAAATGCCTGGGCAGCCTGCTGGACCACGTACGGCCGTAACCGGCCAAGCCTTACGGCCGTACCTGCTCAACTTACGGCCGTATTCCGAAACCTTACGGCCGTAAGTCCCGTTCGTCCAAAATGGCCTGAAATCAACGAACCCTTGTTATGGCCGTAACCCAAAGTCCTTACGGCCGTAACTCAATGCTGGCCAAGGTGAAAAATCCGATAACTCTGATTCCTCGCTACGACTGATGAATGATCCGACATATCATACGAATGTGAAAGTGGACAAGTCTAACATAAGCCAAAGATGATACTTCAAGTACAAGGCTATCAATCACAATGAAAGTGATAATACTCCCGTCTCGATCTATAAACGGAGATGAAATGACGATCGGTAACTGATATACGATTACAACATGTCAACAGTGAACGCAAATGAATGATGAGTGATTATTAATGAGTGAAAATTATAGAGTGACAATTACAGACTGATAATTACTGAATGAAAATGAATGAATTACAACCGGGTATTACATACTCCCCCCTTAAAAGAGTTTCGTCCCCGAAACTAAGGGTCAAACACTTCGGGATAACTCTCCCGCATACTTTCCTCAGTTTCCCAAGTGGCCTCTTCGACCCCGTGTCTAGACCACTGAATTTTGACCAAAGGGATCGTCTTGTTCCTCAACTGTTTGATTCGTCGCTCCAACACTCGTACAGGATGCTCCTCGTACGAATGATCATCCGCGATCTCGATTTCGTCGAACTGAAGTATGTGACTCGGGTCGGCAACATACTTCCGCAACTGAGAGATGTGAAACACATTATGAATTCGGCTCAAAGCCGGGGGTAAAGCCAATCGATAATCTAACTCGCCTCGATCCAAAATCTCAAACGGTCCAATGAATCTCGGACTCAACTTTCCCCTCTTCCCAAAACGGAAGATACACAACTCGGGGATACCTTGACCAACACGTGGTCACCTGTCTCAAACTCTAATGGTCGACGACGGTTATCTGCATATGATTTCTGTCGACTCTGAGCGGTCAACAAACGACTCCTGATCAAAGCTACCTTCTCACGGGCGGCTATAAGCATATCTGTCTCGGTGCCGATTGATTCTGATAATTCATCCCAACACAAAGGAGATCGACAACGACGACCGTACAAGGCCTCGTAAGGTGCCATCTTAATCGAAGCATGCCAACTATTATTATATGTGAACTCGATCAATGGTAATTGGGCTTCCCAATCGTCTTTCCAAGCGAGGACACATGCTCTCAACATGTCCTCTAATGTCCGAATGGTTCTGTCTGATTGTCCGTCGGACTGAGGATGAAAAGCGGTACTGAGATTAAGCTGAGTTCCCATAGCACGATGAACTGATTTCCAAAAATGAGACACGAATCGCCCGTCGCGATCAGAAACGATACTCTTAGGATGCAATCTCACTATTTCTTTGATGAACAGTTGAGCAAGTCTCTCGGGACCCCACGTATCCTTGATCTCAAGGAAATGAGCTGATTTAGTTAAGCAGTCCACGATCACCCAGATCGTATTCATGCCACGACGACTCGTCGGCAAACTCGTGATGAAATCCATAGAAATGTCTTCCCACTTCCATTCGGGAATAGGAAGAGGTTTCAGCATACCCGCCGGTCGCTGATGTTCTATCTTGACTTGCTGACAGGTTAAGCATTTCGAAACAAATTCCGCGACCTCTCGCTTCATATTACTCCACCAGTAATTTTGTTTCAAATCTTTGTACATCTAGCTAGACCCCGGATGAACAGAATAAGGGGTATCATGAGCTTCTCTCAAAATCGAGTTTTTTAACTCGTCATTCGCCGGTACGCACAACCGATTCTTAAATCTCAAAAGTCCGTCTTCGTGAACCACGAATCCAGGGGCTTTCCCCTGAGCCACATCCTCCCGGATGCGCAACAATGTTGGGTCTGAACCTTGATTCTCCCTGATTTCCTCCTCAAGTGACGATGAAATCTCTAACATACAAAGCTGTCCCTGGACTCGCTGAAGCCAGACCTCGATCTCGGGTCTAAGGAATTCCTGCTGAAGCTCCTTCTGAACTGTTAAACGAGCAAGCATCTGCTCCTGAACGGACTTACGACTCAAGGCATCGGCGACAACGTTCGCCTTGCCCGGGTGGTAAAGGATCTCAATATCATAATCTTTGATTAGCTCCAACCACCGTCTCTGACGCATATTTAGCTCCTTCTGAGTAAATATATATTTTAAGCTCTTGTGATCGGTGAAAATCTGACAGGTGACGCCATAAAGGTAATGACGCCAGATTTTCAAAGCGAACACCACGGCTGCTAGCTCCAGGTCGTGGGTCGGATAATTAACTTCGTAAGGTCTCAATTTCCGTGAGGCATAGGCAATAACCTTCCCATTCTGCATGAGTACACATCCGAGACCCTATCCGGACGCATCACTATAAACCACAAATCCCTCCGTCCCTTGCGGCAAGGAAAGTACAGGTGCTGACATTAACCGGCTCTTGAGTTCCTCAAAACTCCGTTGACACGCGTCGGACCACGTTTATTTCTTATCCTTTCGCAAAAGGTTCGTCAATGGTTGAGCAATTTTGGAAAATCCTTCCACAAACCGCCGATAATAACCGGCTAATCCGAGAAAGCTTCGGATTTCCTTAACATTCTTCGGAGGTAACCAATCCTGGATAGCCTCCGTCTTCTGAGGATCAACACGCACTCCATCTGATGAAATTACATGCCCGAGAAAAGTCACTTCGGACATCCAGAACTCACATTTGGAAAACTTTCCATAAAGTTGCTCTCGTCTCAACACGTCGAGAACCTGATGAAGATGAACCTCGTGTTCCTCTCGGTCACGAGAATAAATCAAAATGTCATCGATGAAGACAACAACAAACTGATCCAAAAAGTCGATGAAAACCCGATTCATTAATTCCATGAATACCGCAGGTGCATTAGTTAGCCCAAACGGCATAACTACGAACTCATAATGACCATAGCGTGTTCGAAACGCCGTCCTCGCGATGTCCGACTCTCGAATCCGCAACTGATGATATCCAGACCTTAAGTCGATCTTGGAAAATACTGAAGCTCCCTACAGTTGATCTAAGAGATCATCAATACGGGGTAAGGGATACTTATTCTTGATCGTCACCCGATTCAATTCCCGGTAATCAATACACAAACGGAACGAACCATCCTTCTTCTTGACAAATAGCACTGGTGCTCCCCACGGGGACGCACTCGGTCGGATATAAACTCTCTCGAACAATTCCACAAGTTGATTTTTCAACTCCTGCATTTCGGTCAGGGCCATCCGGTACGGTGCCTTCGATATCGGGGACGTACCGGGCTCCAACTCAATCGTGAATTCCACATCTCGCTATGGAGGCAAACCGGGTAACTCGTCTGGAAAAACGTCGGCATATTCCCTTACTACCGGAATATCCGTCAATATTACTGATGATTTCTCGGTTTTGGTCATATAGCTCCAATAACCGACACATCCCTGATTGAGTAATCTTACTGCTTTCATCAAATTAATGACCTTACCAGAACAGCCGGGATTACCTCCCTGAAAAACACATTCGACCCCATCGTCTAAAATGATAGTGACCATACGCTTACGGACACTAATGATGGCATCATGACGATCCATCCAATCAATACCCAAGATGACGTCGTCCCTCGGCAAATCTACTACGATTAAGTCCGCTGGCCATACACGACCATGAAGCTGAATCGGACAATTCTGAATCTCACGATTACCGATAATTCGTCTACCATCAGGTAGGCCAATGACATAAGGTTCACAACTAGTAGCACTACCCAGACGCAGTCTACTCGAACATGACTCGGAAATGAATGAATGCGATGCACCAGTATCAAAAAGGGTACACACAGGTTGAGATAAAATATCGAGTGTACCTGAGATCATTCGGGCCTCTGGATCATCGGTCTTCTTCATCTCATAAATCCGGGGCTTGCTAGTCCCGGCACCGGACGCTCCCGTCTGATGGCTAAAAGCTCCACCTTTAGTCGCTCCTGTCGTTTTAAACGAGCCCGATTGAGTGGCCCGATTACGAGCAGTGTTGCTTAGGGGCCTGAGATGACGTCTGAGTAGGTTTGGAGTCCCTACGGCAAAAACGGGCCTTATGCCCAACGATTCCACAGTTATGACACGTGACAGACTGTCTCGGACACTTGGTGCTGACATGACCAAGATCCCCACAGTTAAAACAGGTGATGGCCGAACTGGCCGCTCGTGAATGAGATTCCGAGGGTTTAGACTTCACCGGAGGTCGCTCAGAAAAAGAAAAGCCCGCACGAGGTTTCTTGAAAGTGGTATGACCGCCTTCAGACTGATTACGATTCTTCGATTTCTTGCTAGCAGACGAAGGTTGCTGCTTAGCAATCTCTTTCGCAGTAAGCTCATAGGTGAGAGCTTTCTCGATAAATTCGGCTAACGTGGTGCAATTATGATTAAGCAACTGTAATCTCATACGTGGTTTCAGCCTCTTGCTGAAATACTTAATTTTATCCGCCTTGGAACGAATGATAGATGAGGCGAACGGAAGAAGTTCCTGAAATTTCTCGGCAATGGTGAGAACATCCTCGTCTGCTGAGGGGTCGGGAGTGAGTAATTCCGACAACTTAGCCTCCCTGAGTGGGGCTGGATAATATCTCCCCATCATGAGAGTTTTGAACTGATCCCAAGTACATGATCCTTCGGTGGGTTTCAACGACAACCACCAAGAATGAGCGCTCTTACCCAAATAGTAAGCCGCAACTGAAACTTTATGTCCTTCGGGACACTCTACCATTGCAAATAGCTTCTCGAAGTGTTCGAGCCAATGAACAATATCCGCCGGCTCAGATGAGCCTTCAAAAGTGGGTGGCCTTTGGCGAGAGATGTCGCCGATGATACTGCTCACATTCCTCTCTTGCCTCTGAGGTGGCGGCGGAGGAGTCTGCTGATTTTGATTGACTGAGTTGTGCATCGTCTCCATAAGTTGTGCCATCTGCGTCATTTGGGCCATCATGCCCTGCATAAAAGCAAGTGGGTCAACCCGGACACCTTCTGACTGAGCCGTGTCCCGGGTACGACTCCCCGTTAGTGAATGATCGCGTCCAGGTGAATGAGTGGCAGTGTCGTTGCTCGATGAATTAGCATTATTCCTCGCGTTCGCACGTGTATTCACACGAGCTCTCGGGATTCGGCCTGCACCTCGGCCTCGTCCTCCGCGTCCTCTTCTTACTCCCTCCATACTGAAGTAGGAAAGTCACAAGATGATTATATTCCCCGCATGAATAACACGTTATGATTATGACATGAGGTGATGAAAATGAGCATACACGCTCTAATACAGTGATTACATGAATGATTAACTGAGGTGACATGATTATCTGATGAAATTATTGAAATGATTATCTTGAACAAGTTAACAAGATTAATGACATGATCTTCCTGATCAACAACTGAGTGATGAAATGAATTGAGTGATTAACGAGCTAACTTGACCGTCCTGGTCAAAATGAAAATGATAATTGAGGATTGTTAACTGATGAATTATGAATGACTGATTATTGCCAGAAATTATACCATGGCATTAGAAATCTTACAGTTCTTTCGGTCTGATTGGCTCGGCATCTGCACGGGTCACACGTGATCCGAAAGTCCAATGATACTAGTCCTATGACAATGATTTCAAATGAGACATGACTCGGAAGGTAGTATTCAAACCACACTCTCCGATACCAACTCTGTAACACCCCAAACTAGGCGGATATTACAGTGCCGTGAATCCCCGACTGGGACCCACCAGGCAATGAAAATGATGAATTAAATAATATAATTGTAGTACCGAACCACATTATATTACCAAGTACTCCGATGAGGAGTTTAAGTACATTACACCAGGATAAAACAGAGTACTAGTATATTTTATATGGAGATAAAATACACCACCCTGAACAAATAAACATCTCAAACGGAATTTGCAGCGGAAAATACAAATGACGGAAATGACTGAAATGACTGAAACAAACGGAATGACTGGGGCCCCCTACTAGTATCACTGGGACTCCTCGCCGTCAACATGCTCTTCCCGTGCCTTTGCCTTGCCGTGACCTGAAAACAAAATCCCCCAACAGGGTCAGTTACACAGAACAACAATCCTCAAGGGTTGAAATTACACAATCATGATATATCTGAAGTTATGAAATATCCTTAGTTATGAATTACGCTAAAGAAGAGTATCATAGTACGCCCGTAGTGTTCTGTGCAAGTGTACAAGACGGATGACCGGACACACCCGTCCCTGTACCTAATTAGTCTCACGGAGGTAATCGTTACCGTGGGCACAGTCCGATGTATCACTCCCAATACATGGCCATCATGTGCCCGACTAAAAATTCCACACATCCGCACCCGGCCACGCAATATGAACCCAGAAGGTCATATGAACGAGAATGACCATAATGAATATCAATGAATAATAATAATCTGACAAAGTCAAGAATGACTCACCGATATGAAAGTGATAATGAAGTGATTGATAGTTACAATGAAATGATTGGAACCGCCGTTCCTCGCTAATGAAGTGATTATTCGACAATTACAAGTCTCAATATGATTAATACAATGATGAATGAGTTATGATTATGAATGATCAACAACAAAAGGAAAGAATATCCTTTTAACCGAGTAAGAATCAACTTACACAATACCGATGAAGAATGTCCTTCCACGAACAAGTGTCCTAAATGAAGTGTCGGTCGCTCGAACAACCTTGAATCAATACAATTACCAACAATTCGTTCAATATACGAATCAAACACGAATATAACGAACTCAAAATGTCGATACGATTAAACCAAGTTCATTGGGGTATTATATCGAATACGTTGTCGCCAAACTCCGATTGTTTACAAACAAATCTCAATATGCCATTATCAAATTCCCCAAGAAGTGTTTCAAACCAACAAACATCTTCCAAATGATCAATAATCCAAAATGGATATCCGAAAACGTGATTATAACGACAATTAATCGAAAACCCCCAATTTCAACTCAATATTCAAAGTGTTCTTGAATAATCCCTCAATAATCCAATGAATCCTTATACAAACTCATAATCATATACATATCCCTTCATATAATATGATTATAACGTCCAAAACATCATATCTCAACACAAAATCGAAATCCAAGATATTGAAGAAATTACCTCTTGAAGATCCAACCACTTCGATCCAGTGAACACGAGTTAACACGAGTATCCAAGCTTCCCAAATGAATGAAGATGATGAAAATTACACACTCAAATGATTGATGATGGCAAAATCTCTCCCTCAACCCTCTCTCTCGGATAAAAGTTGGAGAAGTGAAGAAATGAGGAAAAAATGTCCCGGCCAAATCCTTAAATACTGCCGGAAGTTACGGCCGTAACTCGGCCCTCTTACGGCCGTAACATTCCAGGTCAACGGCCTTACGTCCGTAATCGGCCAACTCGTACGGCCGTAACTCGGCTTCGTCCAAATGCCTGCCGACAGACTTACGGCCGTATCCGCCCTGACTTACGGGCATAACTCGTCCTCGTCTAAATTATCTGCCGACACCCTTACGGTCGTACCCGCACACCTTACGGGCGTAACTCGGATGATACGGCCGTATCCGGCCAGACATACGGGCGTAAGCCCCCTTCGTCAAAAATCACCAGGTACCGTGCCTGTAGCGTACGGCCGTATCCGGCCAAACCTTACGGCCGTACTTCCTTGTCTTACGGCCGTATGATGAAACCCTTACGGCCGTAAGTCCCCTCTGTCCGACAATCCTGAAATTTACGAATACCACTTACGGCCGTATCCTACCCTTCTTACGTCCGTAACTCGCCTTCGGCCAAAATGCCTGGGCAGCCTGCTGGACCACGTACGGCCGTAACCGGCCAAGCCTTACGGCCGTACCTGCTCAACTTACGGCCGTATTCCGAAACCTTACGGCCGTAAGTCCCGTTCGTCCAAAATGGCCTGAAATCAATGAACCCTTGTTACGGCCGTAACCCAAAGTCCTTACGGCCGTAACTCAATGCTGGCCAAGGTGAAAAATCCGATAACTTCGATTCCTCGCTACGACTGATGAATGATCCGACATATCATACGAATGTGAAAGTGGACAAGTCTAACATAAGCTAAAGATGATACTCCAAGTACAAGGCTATCAATCACAATGAAAGTGATAATACTCCCGTCTCGATCTATAAACGGAGATGAAATGACGATCGGTAACTGATATACGATTACAACATGTCAACAGTGAACGCAAATGAATGATGAGTGATTATTAATGAGTGAAAATTATAGAGTGACAATTACAGACTGATAATTACTGAATGAAAATGAATGAATTAAAACCGGGTATTACATTTAGGTACCCAGATTTTCCTGACAGCAATAGGTTTAATGTAGGATGGTTTAGGTTTGTAGTTGTGATTTCTACGTGGGGCATGTACGTAGTTTCTATAATCATGATAATTATTATGCATGTAAAATTCAGGGTTATTATAAGTCCAGTACAAATGCCGTCTTGGAGGTGGATCCATTTTCTTCGGCCTAACAGCTTGCTTTCTGGGTCTCCAGTTGGATTCCCAACGCTTTTGTTGATACTGTGCGGAAACTTGCTGTCGCGAGGAATGACGGGGATCCTGTATCCAATACCTAGGCGTGCTGTACTGGAAGTACTGCCATGCGGGCCTTTGATATTTAGATACAGCCTTCCTTCTGAACGACTGTTGACGCTGTTGATATGCTCGGGGAGCATGCTGTGGGATGCGCCTTACAGGTTTGAATGGCTAAGGATTCCGATGTCTGGAATATGACTGAGGAGGCGGAATGGCAGCCTTTGCTGTTTACGGTGCAACGGGTTCCTTCACAGGACTCGGAACTTCTTTCGATACAAGAATGGGTTCCACACCCCTGATGAACACAGTACTAGCTTTCCCTTTGTTGGAAAATGAGGTGTATCCTAAGCCACTTTTATCATGAGCATGTCGCCCACTACTTAGAATTTCTTCCATTCTTTTAGATGATTTCTCGAAAGATTTCAGAATAGTCTCAAGCTCTCCTTCTCGTTTTTCGAGAGTTTTTACTTTGGCTTGAAGCAGAACAAAATCATTTGTATTACTTTCACTATAAGATTTAGTCTCACTTAGTTCATAAGCAAGTTGATGATTGCTCTCCATGAGTTTTTCATACTCGAATTTGTTGTTTTCACAATCAACAGACATATTTTCATAGTTTACTTTCAGCAAGTCGTTTTCTTCTTTCAGCTCTAAGTTAGAAAGTTGGATCTGTATATTTTCATTTTTCAATGTATCATGGGCCATTTGAATGTTCTTAAACTCATTCATCATGTTTGTAAAAGTATAAGATGCATTGGAAGGAATAGCTGAGGTTGAGCTTACCTCATCATCGCTATCTTCATCTTCCGGAATGTCCTTGGCCATAAAGCAAATATAGGTTTTATCTTCGAAATCATCATCAGATGAATCACTGTCAGTGAATACCTGAAGACATTCTTCGGATTTAGATGGTGTGGGGGAGGCTTCTGATTCACCAATCAGGCCTTGAGCTTGTTTTTCCAAGCACGTCTTCTTTCATCCTTTTCTTGTTGCTCGGCTTCCGGCAACCTTTGAACTTTGGGATGAGGACATTTATTTGCGTAATGTCCTTGTTTCCTGCAATTATAACACAAGTTAGTGTCACCAGAGGAAGTTTCAGTACTTACCTTGTGAACAGACTTGGGCCTGTAGGGAGTCTTTCCCTACTGCTTGATAAACTTCTTGAACTTATGCATGAGGAGTGCCATTTCGTCTTGCGACAGGATGTCGTCGTCGCTGTCAGCATTCTTGTGAATGGGCTTTGATGAGCTCGGCATGTTGTGTCTTCGGTTCGATACAGCGGGTAATGATGTAACCTTTGAAGGAGATTCTTCAGCTTTTTCTCTCTTGTCTATATCATACTCAAATGCTTTGAGGTCAGAAAAGAGATCAAAACTAGATATTTCATTAAGATTGCACGACACACGCATAGTTGTGGTCTTAATGTCCCATCGGGCAGGGAGATATCTGAAAAATTTTAGGTTCCTCTCCTTTTGAGTATAAATTTTGCCCAAAGTTTCAAGTTCACCAACAATACCTGTGAATCTGCGGTCAAGTTCCTCAAGTGTCTCAGTTGGTTTCATTTCAAAAGATTCAAATTGCTGAGTTAATTTTGAAATTTTGTTTTCTTTTGAGAGCTCAATTCCCTCACAATTAACTTGAGTTTATCCCAGATATCCTTGGCTTATTACCTTAGAGAACGTTCCTTTGTCAAGAGTGACAAATAGGGCGTTCTTAGCAACATTGTCGAGATTGGCGCGCTTTCTATCATCAGAAGTTCATTATTCGCGCTCTTTCTCGAGCATCTCGGTATGATCCTGGCCTTCAATCCTTGGGGCCGGATTTACCTTCATGATCTTTATGGGGCCATCCTGTATAACAAAAATCATCTCTTCGTGCATTGCTGCAAGATGAGCCTCCATCCTAATTCTCCAAACGTCAAACTCGTTAATAGAGAACATAGGAACTTTATTGATCATTGATGTATCCATATGAAAAAATATGAAAGAAAAAGACTGTTTTACAAAAATAAGTGATTTTTGGATCTGATTCGGTTAAAAATACGACTGATTCTTTTTAGAATCAACCACTCTGATACCACTTGTTGGCCTCTAAGTCTACAGAATACAGTTTGGAAAAGGTTTTAAACAACAAACTGTACGATATTCAAATCTGATTGCGTAGCGGAAGTCTTGTTAAAATAAGTTTATGTAAATACAGCAACTATATATGTGGTGTATACTTAATAATCACAGATATTAAAACAGTAAATGCAGAAGGTAAATGACACAGTAATTAAAGTGGTTCGAGGTAAACCCCTCTACGTCCACTGGTCCTCCACACAGGAGTTAAAATGTTTATTATAAATACTACGTACACAACTACGTATTTATAATCAAACCTATCAATGTATCGTTCACACAGATTGTTTTAGGCTTTCACTTGACTAACTCCTTCACACACAGTTCCGAAGCTTTGTCTCTTCAATGCAAGTACGTCACACACAGTTCGAGAAAAGCAATACTTTCTCAGTCCACACAGGGCTGAAGGATTTGTTCAATGATAGAACGATTGTTTGAACATCAGCTTTACTTTCTTGATCTTCAGCTGATGATGTGTTGTTCAAGGTTGAGCACTTTGGATATTTCTTCTCTTGGAATATGTAGTATACTTGAATAAATATGTTTGATCTGAATATTCGTGTAAGTTCTTGTTGGTTATTATTGCACAGTTATATCTCTGTATGATCTTCAAACTCTTGAGGATATATATATATATATATATATATATATATATATATATATATATATAGCCTTCAGAATAGATCCGTTGAGAAGGATCCGTTGACCAAGATTCCGTTACAACTGGATGGTTGACTTAAGTAGACCATGATCCGGATATTGCGTGGTTTGAAGATCTCTGTCGGATTCAGTATTTAAATATTTTATCCTTTCAGTATTTAAATACTTCTTTATCAAACGGGACTTTGACTTTAGCGAATACTAAAGATTCCTTTCCAAACGGTCTTTAGTCCTGTTCCGATATGAATGCTGTATCCAATTATGTTGTAGGCATATTGGAGTAGTTCGATACTGTATGGAAAGATGTTGTATTCAGGACAGCTTCCATACTTGGCGTTATTTAGACTTTGTTGCTGTTTCTTGGCAACACGAAGGCTCGCTGTATGCTATGAAAAGGTCTTTGATACAGAGTCAACAACTTCGATCGACATTTCAATACAGCTACTTGCTGTATGCTGAATGTTGGTGAGATATCGGTATTTGCGCCATTTGTGCGGAAGCATAAATTAAATGCGGAAATTAAGGGACACGCTGATTTATAGAGGTTCGGCCAAACGTGCCTACGTCCTCTCTCAATGTATCTTTTTCAATAGGCTTAAGATCAAAACCTCTACGCCTCTCTTCTGTCGGTCGAGGGATTACCGTTACAAGCTCGTCTTCAATCGGTCCAAGTAAAACCATTTTTCCTTTTCTATTAGATAAGGAATCAACCACTCTAGCTTTCTATTGGTACTAGATAAACCTCACTAAGATAGCGATTCCGATTCTAACAATGCCGGATCCTTGATCCTAATAACACCGAATCCAATCGTATCTTTTCTTTTTCTCACTCGTGTATGATTTTGTGTATAACACTCAATCACTCTAATTTAAGCTCAAGGACAACAACTATAATGTTTACAATGATATCTCAAGTGTATATGAATTGCTCAATGTTGTTATATGGAATGATACCAACTCATTTGGTATTTATAGCTTTCTTCCACAAACTAGCCGTTACTGCCAGTTGTTATTAGTGTGCGCTAGGCTGACTTCCTTAGCGTGCGCTATCGCATGTTTTTGCCTTAGCGTACGTTATGATCTGAATGTTACGTACGTTAACGTCTTCCAGTTTCAGTCCAATGGATACTGTCTCTGACTGTTAGCGTGCGCTAATACTCCTTCTGTAGCGTGCGCTAATCTTGCATCATTGCATGCGTCATATATCTGTTAATGCTTTTTGACTTGTAGCAGATTCTCCCCAACGGATTGATTGACTTGATTCAAATTGATATTTAGCGTGCGCTAAATATCATCTCTTGCGTGCGCTAAGCTTACTTCAGTGCATACGTCATTTTGTGTTTGAATCTCTTCACAACGGCAACAAGTCTTCAATAGCGTGCGTTAATCCTCACGTGTAGCGTGCGCTATCCTCATCAGGTGACTTCACTTCAGGTTACTTTGAACTCGTCTAATCTGCATCCGGGACCCATTAGCGTGCGCTAACTTATATATCTAGCGTGCGCTAGCTTTGTATTTTGTCCAGCTTTTTGCGTCATCGCCTGCTTCGATGCTTTGCTTCGCCTTGATGTTGTTTTGTTTTGTTTAGCAACTTAATCATCAAAACACTATTTATTAATATGTGGAATAAATATTCCAACAATCTCCCCCCCCCCCCCCCCTTTGATGATTACAAAACAATTCTTTGAATTGGATAAAACCTGCAAAATAAAAATATATGTATATGTACGTTTCAAATTTTTGACTTTGATCGTTTCGTTAGTTTCATCCATTTTTGACTTCTTCGTTTTTCTTAATTTTCAACTTCTTCGTTTCTCCCCCTTTTTTATGCTTTCTTCTTCTTTTCGACTTCTTCAATTTTTATTATTTTCTCCTCCTTTTTATTTTTTTATTTTTCTCGTCGTATCTTTCATGACGCTTTTATCCGATTCAACTTCTTCTCCCCCTTTTTGTATTTAGGAAAAAGTGTAAAAATATGAAGGATACCAATATGAATATAGATAAGAAATATGCATGAATAATAGGAAATATGCAATACTAGGGAATATCTCCCCCTCAAAATATTATCTCCCCCTGAGTATAATACCAATTGTTAAAAATTAGTTTTTGGGGATCCAACCGAAAGTCGTTTTTTCTTTCGAGACGTAGACGATATTTGAAACAATTGTTCCTTTAGGAACCCAAATTTTCCTAACCTTAATCGTCCGTCTTGGGCTTTTACAGTTTGAAATATGGTGCCCAATTTTTAAACCTTTTTCACACCGGGGTATTTTTGAATTTACGGATTAGTTTTTAAAACGTGGTTTGAATCCTAACCCCTCTTTATTTAAAGTATATTTTTGAACCGAGAGCATAGTTTCAAATTTATCGTTTCCGAGAGAAAATTTCTTCGTTAAATTTTTGAGCTCGGTTTGAATTTTAACAAGATCATTCTATAAAATATTTTCGTTTTCAACGCATTTTGAATGATCGATCTCAACAGATTTTCCTTTTCAAGAATTTTGAAAATCTTATTTTCCAATGATTTAGTTTTAAATTGAAGGGATTTAATTTCTTTTAAAGCATTTTGAGAATCGGTATGTAATAACTCGAATGCTTCAAAAAGTTCGTCGTAAGAATTACTCACTTGGCTTTCGACGTCGCTATCGTCGAATGAACTCCGGTCCATGAGTGAGATATTATTTTGATTGATGAAATCATCATCAGGATCTTCGTCGCTCCATGTTGCAACTAAGACTTCCTTTTGTTTTACTCGATAGTTCTTAGCAAAGTGGTCTAGTTTACCACATAATCGACAAGTGTTGTCGAATTTCTTAGATTCGCCCGCTTGAATGTCCTTCTTCCTCTGGTTTAATAAGTGTTGGAACTTATTAATATTCTTGGCATAATATGCCGATTCTTCGTCGCTTTCGTCTACCGGGATTTCTTATATCTTTCTCGATATTTTAGCCTTCATGGCTATCGATCTCCACTTCGATTTCGGTTTGGCATTCCGAAATTTGAGAACAATCTTGTAGTTGATAAGAGAACCAACGAGAGCACGAAAATCAAGAGTATTTAAATCTTTGGACTCCATTATTGCTGTTACCGTACCATCCCATTCTCGAGGTAGTGATCGAAGAATTTTCTTTACTTTCTCACTACTCGAAAGTGGTTTACCAAAGCATGCTAATCCATTTGTGATGACCGAAAAACGGTCGAGCATGATCGAGATGGATTCGTCGTCCTTTATTTGGAATAACTCATAATCATGAAGGAGCATGTTTATCTTCGTCTCCTTAACTTGAGACGTACCTTCGTGTGTTACCTCAAGCATTTTCCAAATTTCTTTGGCACTATCACACGATGATATCCGGTTGTGTTCTTCCGGATTTAAGGCAAAATAAAGAAGTTGAGTTGCCTTACAATTGTAGTGGTCATTTTTCCAATCGGAATCATCATATTCTTCGAAAGTTTTAAGCGTACCGTTGGAATTCGTCGGAATTTTCGGACCAAGGCAAATCACCTTCCAAAGCTCGATGTCATATGCTCGGATGAATATAGACATCTTCTTCTTCCACGTCATGAAGTTTGAGCCATCAAAAAATGGTGGTCGGTTGAGAGCAAGGCCTTCGACGGGAGCAAGTTGAAACGCTATTGGATCTTTTATCCTCGGATGTAAAGTCGCTTATAGGAGTACCGCTCCAATACCAATTATTGGTGAGATATCGGTATTTGCGCCGTTTGTGCGGAAGCATAAATTAAATGCGGAAATTAAGTGACACGCGGATTTATAGAGGTTCGGCCAAACGTGTCTATGTCCTCTCTCGATGTATCTTTTTCAATAGGCTTAAGATCAAAACCTCTACACCTCTCTTCTATCGGTCGAGGGATTACCTGTAACACCCCCAATCCGCTCAGGGATATTACACACCGTAGAACCTTTCCTCAATGATCTACCAGGCTGGTAACAACATCGAACATCTCAACAATGTCTTTAAGGCTAAAATGACTCAGTAGACCGATTTGGTCTTTTAATAAATACATACAACTAAAACACATTACATGCCCACGCAGGGGTCGAGTACAACACACTCCCGTACAACGGGAGAGAATACTGCAGCGGAAAATAAAATACAACTAAACCAATACGACATCAACTGGTCCTCGTGTGATTAGTATCGTTCATCTTTCATCATCCTTCATGCCGACCCTGTGCTATGCTCCAAAACCTGAATGCAATACAGACATCCACCCCCCGATTTCTCGGGGGTTAGCAAAATTCCACTATTTTGCTAGTGCAAGTACAAAGTGCAAATACGAGTCATACAAATCATATTCTAAGAATAATAAGAATCAGGAATCCTCAAAGATTCAAACATAACAACAATACTTCCCAAGGCAAAAGTTGAGTAAAACTTTCCAAAACCGAGAGATCACAATTCAGTGGAAAACAATTTATAAAATGGTTTAATATGCCATTGGGAGTTTTGATAGAAAATAATTTAGGATTTATCGAATCCTACTCTTTCCAAAAGAAACCAAGAAAGGGGTCACAACCCCAAAGATTTACTTTCCGTAAAACGACATTTACAAAACCATTGGGATCTCAACCCAAATCTCATCAAATCACATTACACGAGAATAATAACAAGGTCCGTTTTCCAACATCAAAACCCCACAACCAGAACACTGAACACAACCGACCAAAAATACTCCAGTGCCATATTAGCTAAGTAGGTCAAATGAACAACTTACCTCTTACACACTTAGTCAATGCATTCAACTATGAAAACATCAGTTGAAACACACATTTCCGGAAACTCCAATATCAAAACACATTTGTGAAATACACCACAATTAACCGTGGATCCACCCCTCCGTGGACTCCGACCGAGACCCCGTCGGATCTAACCCATACTGGTTAAAAGCAAGCTCGCGGATCCACCCCTCTGTGGACCCCTACCGAGACCCCGTCGGATCTAACCCATAGTGAGCATACACACACACACACACACGAAACTCATGCAATACTAATATGCTAAGAATGTAGGTTCATTAAGAATACTTACTAGAGATGGCCACTTACCCGACACCATTATCATACTCATCACAAAACCTCCATCATGAACATTCACTTTCAACACGACAACACAATTAACACGGAATACACGATTCCACAACATTAAACAAATAGGGGTATCATTAAAACCCTCGACGTTCAAAATAATCAAATCATAATCAATTCTCAAAACACACTGTTCACAAAACACACACGCATTTTGAAAGAAAGCCTTTAACGAGGTCAAACCGAAATCTTTTGAAACTTCATTTCAAACAACCAAACAAATACACCAAGACGATCACCGATCATCATATCCACAATATAAGAAATGTATGAACAAGGTACTTGCCTCGATACCACGAGAAATGGAAAAAGTGAACGGATACGGCCGGGTAGCCCTCAAATTCCCGAATACTATCTAGAACGCGATAGCACCGAAATTACGACGGAATAACACCACACGAATCATCAAACACCAACGAGATTCAACTCGGAATCCTAGAGCACCTATAATCCTACGGAAGAAACAATAAAACATGATTACAATGAGAATCAAGGCCAAAAACAATGGAAATCCCAACAACTATCGAAGGGAAACTCATTGGGACATTTAATCGAACACTCAATGTTCGATAACTCCCAAGAACACTCGAATCACTAATCGAGTTGAACAAACTCGAAATATGGATATACAACCCATAGAACACGACTAATAATATCATACTACACCAACCGATGTATCAAAATCGGATTAGAATTGAAATCAAGAACAAATTCTCCAAAAAGTCAACTTGAAGGAAAATCAAGAAATATACTTTGATTCGACGAAGAACATGGATTGTAGGGGTGGGCATGGGACGGGATGGGACGGGCCTGGGGTCATCCCACGTCCCGTCCCATGTTATAACAAGCGGGACGGGACGGGACGGGATTGGTGATTTCAAAATTTCATCCCGCGCGGGCCTTATCCCGGTTGGGACGGGGCCAGGCAGGGCGGGGATTTAGTCCCGCATAAAAAAGTTCAAAATATAAATTAGAAAAAAGTAAGAAAATCAATAATTTTATACATCTAAATTCGGGAAAAATATCCAACAAACTAATTTAATAGCCTAAATTAAACTTTTAAAATAACAATTATTAACATTGAATACATCATATCCATTTTTTTTGAAAAAATATCAGTTACTAACTTTATATCGGTTGATTAGGTTTGTGTATAATTATAAAATATAAATAGTAAAAAATAAAAATAATTTATTATTAAAAATTAATTAAAAAAGGGTTACAAATAATAAAAATATATGGTTTTAAAAAGGGTTAAAAACTTAGCGGGACGGGACGGGCCTTACGGGCCTCAAATTTTTTGTCCCGTGTCCCGTCCCGCAGTTACTCTAATGGGACGGGACGGGACGGCCCTAGTGTTTTTAATTTTGGATCCCGTCCCATCCCGGGTAATTTTGGGACGGGACCGGGACGGGATCGGGATTTTGATTTTTTGTGCCCACCCCTAATGGATTGGATGATGATATAATCAACAAGAATCTTCCAAAATGCCTTGGAATTGATTAGAATCGGGCAAGAACTCGATTTCCCGAGTCTCCCGTCGCCAGCCGTCACAAAAACGAGGAAAGAAGGTGAAAAATGAAGTCTGGCCGAGCCAGGCCTATATATGGTCGGCAAGGTTACGGCCGTAACCGGCAGGGCCTTACGGCCGTAACCGGCATTCGTTAAAATCCGCCCAACACCTACCGATCGCTTACGGCCATAACCGACAGGGCCTTACGGCCATAACTCCACACTTACGGTACCGGCAGTCCTTCTGGCCGTAATGCATTCGTCCGAACAACTGCTGGTAGATTTGAGCACAAATGGTCGGACCGGTTTTACGGACCGGACGGACCAGACCGGACACTTAATTAGGTCCGGGTTAATCTGCATTTGTCCAAAATCGGCTTAGGGCGGACCAGTCAAAACTCGGAAAATCCGGGTCTAGCCCGGAACGACCCGGTAAAAATAAAAAATATAAAAAATATATATTTTTTTTTGTAATTTACCCTCGGTGGTGATGAAATAATGATGATTAATGGCTCGATTATGATTGCACATTATTCTAATTAAGTTTATTTATACTAAAATATTGTTGAACTTGGGAGTTTGATGACTAAATGAAGATATTAAGATTGATAATTGTATTTTATGGGAGTATGTAAAGAAGAAAGCATTTTGTATGTAATAAAAGGACACTTAATATGCAAAAAAAAAAAATTTTTTTACAAAATCGGGCTAGAATCGGGCTAGCCCGGACCGACCCGGTTTTACCGGGTCCGGACCGGGTTGGCCCGGTTCTGAACAGGTCCGGGCTTCAGGTCGATAAAGTCCGACCATTTATAATCCGGGCCATTCCGGGCCGGGTCGGTCGGTGCTCGACCTTTCGCTCACTGCACCCGTGCCCGTGTGAATCGACCCTTATGGCCGTAATCGCATTCGTCCGACCATGTCTGCCGAGCACGTACGGCCGAATCGCCACCTTACGGCCAGTAACTCGGCCGTGGACAACCCCGAAACCCGAACCTGAATATAAACCGAAGATACGGTTACGAAGTACTCACAAAGACGAATCTAAGAGCTAAGAGAACACACGATTACGACCACCCGAAGTGTCGGAATTCGACAACGGAAGTAATTACCCTAAACTTTGGGAAATTACGAAAACGGCCCAAAACGTCTGAAATACACGATACACGATCAAAACACCAAACCAAAGCTCGCAACATGAATAAAAACATTAAATGAACTTACGAGAAACTCGAAAAAACAGTTTCAGACGAGATTCGCAAGAATCGAACTCAAGTGCGGAAAAACCGCTTAAGAACGCGGAACTCAACAAAATGACACCGAAACGAACTCGAATGACAAAAAGTGCAGAATTAATCATTCTCAGAATGACGATATGGTCATGAGCGAGTCGTCAAAACAGACTTCCGCAGAAAAAAAGATATTACCGGAAATCGAAATTGCGGATATTACATACTACCCTCCTTAAAAGAAGTTTCGTCCCGGAACTTAAAACAAGTAGGGAGAAGCAATATCCCACCAGGAAAACTCAACGAGATACACAAGAAACGCGTAACTTACGCCCAACGGCGAAACGTTACAAGTAACACAAAGGAATATACGACGTGGAAACACGCTCCACGACGACCAACACAACGCCACCGGTAGAGACATAATAAAACCAACAAATGACAAGCGTCATCAAACAGATAATACAATCAAGTCAATTATCCGAACAATCACAAAACACAACGAATGAAAATCATTACGATTGACTAACCCAACGGTACATCAATCAAAACGCGAGCCAATCGCTGAACAAATACGGAATACCACCGCCCAAGGGTTGGAAGATCGAAAACGAGACTAATTTCCCGAACTTAAGGGAATTATGAAGGAGTCTGAACGTTCAACAATCACGAAACAAGATCAACAAAAACCGAACAATCAAACGATCGAACCACAACGATCGAGACAACAAAAATCGAACAATCATGTTCAAATCACGAAGAACAATAAAATGCAAACAACAACTCCAAGGTTCACATCTCGACTCGAGACAATATATGATCCGGTGAAAAAAACAAGATGTGCATCCACATAAGATCCACAGGAAAGGGAATAGCAATTGAAAAGTCACAACGACAAACGAGTTATTCCGAAACAACACCACACTCGTTTGATCAACAAAAGCAAGGGGCAGGACAAGCTCAGAAAATGTCAACGAACATAAACGAGTCGACAGAGTCGAAAATACAGAAGTTCAAAATCTGATCCACTTCGAATAAAGGAACTAGTAGAACCAAATGATGTTACTTCCGAACAAGGTTCACCAGAATCGAACTGAACTCGGAAAAGTCACAGCGATAACCAGATCGACCCAAAACAAGATCACAGCTCGTTCGAACGATGAAACCGAAATACAGAACAAGTTCAGAAAGTATCAACAAACACGAGCGAGTCGAAAGAATGGAGAAAGATAAAATACATAAGTCAAAATAGTACGGGTATTACCTTCGACCTCATCCACGAAATTCACAAAAACGGAAGCAAGGTAACAATATATTAAACAACCGACACATAACGGAACAATCACCGATGCACACGGTCATACCAAACCAAGCTCTAACAGCTCGCACATGCGCGATAACGCAGAAATCACCACGATACGACAACATTCAATACCAACATCCCACCTCTCACAAAGGGCTAACACAATAAATGTGTGGAAAACGACTCAACGCTCACACCGCCAATTCGACTACAACTCATAGGGCCAACATCCTAACAATAACGCTAACGTCACATATACATTCCTGGACCGCAAATAGAAATGATAGGTTTTAAAAACGAAAACCACTTTCGAAAATAATTTGAAAACACTAGTTGATCTCGAATATCATATATAAAAAGAAGTAGTACAAACATCGTCATCGAGACTTTGAAAAACCACCTTGCGCTTGGAAAAAAAATGAGGACACCCTTTCTTTAAATTAAACTTTTTTTTTGAAATATTCGACATTCGGGTCTAAACAATTGCATTTCTAAATCATTAAAAATATCTCAAAATATTTTTGGTCCTCAAAGTGGAATAAATTTGAAACACACAGTGGCGCTAGTAGGCACCTTGAAGGTACCGCGAGAAAACAATCCATTTTAGAAGTATGTCTCGAGATTTATTTTCTAAGATACTCAAGGTTTTCAAAAATCCAATAGGCCAGAATGCCCAAAACTCACACATATCGACATACGCTAAAACACCTCCTAGTACACGCATCAAAACGTTTAAAATCAAGACAATACATGTCTTTTAACAGAAAATAAACGGTAAAATACCACAGTCGAAGACCGCCTAGGATTCAGAACAAAACCACTGACCCCATTCGAGGCCTCTAAGGACCCTCCCGCACTGGTTAGTGAACAAGTCGAACGCGTATAAGCACAAAGCTTCCACAAGAGAACTTGTAAAACGAGCAAATCGATTCGAAAATCATCAGCAACGGACAAAAACAACAGTAAAAAGACATCAGCAGCGACGACAGTCCTCGTATAAACCAAGTACGAGAGTCGACTAAATACATATCGTGAAATCAAAATCCACAGAAGGATTCCATCACTTAACAAATAATCATAAAATAGCTCGTGTCACACGAGGCACAACACAAAGAAGGGAGACTTACATCCACAGGTCGCACGAAGATGATGATTGCCCCACGATACTAATCACGACCAACAAACTCATACGACGCGTCGCGACACAACTCAGTCAGACAAAATCTGACGAGACAAAAACTCAACAGACTCCACTAAACCCGACAGCCTAGGTTTCCACAACCTAAGCTCTGATACCATTTATGTAACACCCCCAATCCGCTCATGGATATTACATGCCGTAGAACCTTTCCTCAAGGATCTACCAGGCTGGTAACAACATCGAACATCTCAACAATGCCTTTAAGGCTAAAATGACTCAGTAGACCGATTTAGTCTTTCAATAAATACATACAACTCAAACACATTACATGCCCATGCAGGGGTCGAGTACAACACACTCCCGTACAACGGGGAGAGAATACTGCAGCGGAAAATAAAATACAACTAAACCAATACGACATCAACTGGTCCTCGTGTGATTAGTATCGTTCATCTTTCATCATCCTTCATGCCGACCCTGTGCTATGCTCCAAAACCTGAATGCAATACAGACATCCACCCCCCAATTTCTCGGGGGTTAGCAAAATTCCACTATTTTGCTAGTGCAAGTACAAAGTGCAAATACGAGTCATACAAATCATATTCTAAGAATAATAAGAATCAGGAATACTCAAAGATTCAAACATAACGACAATACTTCCCAAGGCAAAAGTTGAGTAAAACTTTCCAAAACCGAGAGATCACAATTTAGTGGAAAACAATTTATAAAATGGTTTAATATGCCATCGAGAGTTTTGATAGAAAACAATTTAGGATTTATCGAATCCTACTCTTTCCAAAAGAAACCAAGAAAGGGGTCACAGCCCCAAAGATTTACTTTCCGTAAAACGACCTTTACAAAACCATTGGGATCTCAACCCAAATCTCATCAAATCACATTACACGAGAACAATAACAAGGTCTATTTTCCAACATCATAACCCCACAACCAGAAGACTGAACACAACCGACCAAAAATACTCCAGTGCCATCCTAGATAAGTAGGTCAAATGAACAACTTACCTCTTACACACTTAGTCAATGCATGCAACTATGAAAACATCAGTTGAAACACATATTTCCGGAAACGCCAATATCAAAACACATTTGTGAAATACACCACAATTAACCGTGGATATACCCTCCGTGGACCCCTACCGAGACCCCATCAGATCTAACACATAGTGGTTAAAAGCAAGCTCATGGATCCACCCCTCTGTGGACCCCTACCGAGACCCCGTCGGATCTAACCCATAGTGAGCATACACACACACACACACATACACGTAACTCATGCAATACTAATATGCTAAGAATGTAGGTTCATTAAGAATACTTACTAGAGATGGCCACTTACCCGACAACATTATCATACTCATCACAAAACCTCCATCATGAGCATTCACTTTCAACACGACAACACAATTAACACGGAATACACGATTCCACAATATTAAACAAATAGGGGTATCATTAAAACCCTCGACGTTCAAAATAATCAAATCATAATCAATTCTCAAAACACACCGTTCACAAAACACACACGCATTTTGAAGAAAGCCTTTAACGAGGCCAAATCAAAATCTTTTGTAACTTCATTTCAAACAACCAAACAAACACACCAAGACGATCACCGATCATCATATCCACAATATAAGAAATGTATGAACAAGGTACTTGCCTTGATACCACGAGCAATGGAAAAAGTGAACGGATACGGCCAGGTAGCCCTCAAATTCCCGAACACTATCTAGAACGCGATAGCACCGAAATTACGACGGAATAACACCACACGAATCATCAAACACCAACGAGATTCAACTCGGAAACCTCGAGCACCTATAATCCTCCGGAAGGAACAATAAAACATGATTACAACGAGAATTAAGGCCAAAAACAACGGAAATCCCAACAACTATCGAAGGGAAACTCACTGGGACATTTAATCGAACACTCAATGTTCGATAACTCCCAAGAACACTCGAATCACTAATCGAGCAGAACAAACTCGAAATATGGATATACAACACATAGAACATGACTAATAACATCATACTACACCAACTGATGCATCAAAATCAGATTAGAATCGAAATCAAGAACAAATTCTCCAAAAAGTCAACTTGAAGGAAAATCAAGAAATATACCTTGACTCGACGAAGAACACGGATTGGATGATGATATAATCAAAAAGAATCTTCCAAAATGCCTTGGAATTGATTAGAATCGGGCAAGAACTCGATTTCCCGAGTCTCCCGTCGCCAGCTGTCACAAAAATGAGGAAAGAAGGTAAAAAATGAAGTATGACCGAGTCAGGCCTATAGACGGCCGTAACCGGAAGGGCCTTACGGCCGTAAACAGCATTCGTTAAAATCTGCCCAGTGCCTGCCGACCGCTTACAGCCATAACCGACAGGGCCTTACAGCCGTAACTCGGCACTTACGGCCGTACCCGGTAGGTCCTTACGGCCGTAACTGGCATTCATCCGAACACTGTCTGCACCGTCTGGTATGGCCAGAATCGACCCTTACGGCCGTAATCGAATTCATCCACCATGTATTCCGAAAGCACGTCGGGTAGAACCAAGACCTTCTGGCCGTAACTCGTCCAGGCCAGGCCCTGCTCCGGCCGTGACTCTGCCGTGGCCACTCCGACGGCCCGGAAAACCCCGAAACCCGAACCTGAATATAAACCGAAGATACGATTACGAATTACTCGCAAAGACGAATCTAAGAGCTAAGAGAACACACGATTCCGACCACCCGAAGTGTCGGAATTCGACAACGGAAGTAATTACCCCAAACTTTGGGAAATTACGAAAACGGCCCAAAACGTATGAAATACATGATACACGATCGAAACACCAAACCAAAGATCGCAACATGAATAATAACATTAAATAAACTTACGAGAAACTCGATACAACAGTTTCGGACAAGATTCGCAAGAATCGAACTCAAGTGCGGAAAAGCCGCTTAAGAATGTGGAACTCAACAAAACGACACTGAAACGAACTCGAATTACAAAAAGTGCAGAATTAATCATTCTCATAATGACGATACGGTCATGAGCGAGTCGTCAAAATGGACTTCCACCGAAAAAAAAATATTACCGGAAATCGAAATTGCGGATATTACATTACCGTTACAAGCTCGTCTTCAATCGGTCCGAGTAAAACCGTTGTTCCTTTTCTATATAAGGAATAAACCACTCTAGCTTTATATTGGTACTAGATAAACCTCACTAAGATAGCGATTGTGATTCTAACAATGCCGGATCCTTGATCCTAATAACACCGAATCCAATCATATCTTTTCTTTTTCTCACTCGTGTATGATTTTGTGTATAACACTCAATCACTCTAATTTAAGCTCAAGGACAACAACTATAATGTTTACAATGATATCTCAAGTGTATATGAATTGCTCAATGTTGTTATATGGAATGATACCAACTCATTTGGTATTTATAGCCTTCTTCCCCAAACTAGCCGTTACTGCCAGTTATTATTAGCGTGCGCTAGGCTGACTTCCTTAGCGTGCGCTATCGCATGTTTTTGCCTTAGCGTACATTTTGATCTGCATGTTACGTACGTTAACGTCTTCCAGTTTCAGTCCACTGGCTACTGTCTCTGACTGTTAGCGTGCGTTAATACTCCTTCTGTAGCGTGCGCTAATCTTGCATCATTGCATGCATCATATATCTATTAATGCTTTTTGACTTGTAGCAGATTCTCCCCAACGGATTGATTGACTTGATTCAAATTGATATTTAGCGTGCGTTAAATATCATCTCTTGCGTGCGCTAATCTTACTTCAGTGCATACGTCATTCTGTGTTTGAATCTCTTTACAACAGTAACAAGTCTTCGATAGCGTGCGTTAATCCTCACGTGTAGCATGCGCTATCCTCATCAGGTGACTTCACTTCAGGTTACTTCGAACTCGTCTGATCTGCAGTCGGGACCCGTTAGCGTGTGCTAACTTATATATCTAGCGTGCGCTAGCTTTGTATTTTGTCCAGCTTTTTGCGTCTTCGCCTGCTTCGAAGCTTTGCTTCGCCTTGATGTTGTTTTGTTTGTTTAGCAACTTAATCATCAAAACACTATTTACTAATATGTGGAATAAATATTCCAACACTGAATTGGCATATTATCAAAACATTCTATCAAAACTTTCGATACAGTGTTTGTTTATCCCAACAGATGTATAGAGCATTGGAAGTGTATCAAATCCCGGGAACAGATTCTTCATTTCCGTGAGTAAAGAGTGGCGATGACTCAAATCATTGGTCACACGATTTGTAGTGCCGGATTTATGTTTTATGACAACGGTAAATTGTTAGAGATATGCATGCCAAGATGCATGTCGCACTGAGATCTTGTATTGGTTGCCAATATGACAGAGAGCATCATGGTCCGTGAATAGAATGAATTCTCGGTGAAAGAGATAATGTCGCCAATGCTTAATGGCTTGAACGATGGCAAAAAGTTCAACATCATAAGTGCTGAAGCGAGATTTCGAGCCTTTAAGCTTCTCACTAAAATATGCTACATGTCTGCCTCCTTGACTAAGCACTGCTCCAATCCCCAATTTGGATGCATCACAGTGTAATTCAAACGGGTTGAGAAAATCATGAAGTACTAAAATAGTGGCGGTGGTGAGACGCCGCTTAATTTCTTCAAAAGCATTGTTTGCCACAGGAGTCCAATCAAGTTTGGTGCCATGTATACAATCTGTCAATGGAGCCATAATACCACTAAAATGGGGAATGAAACGCCTGTAAAATGAAGCAATGCCATGAAAGCTCCGGACCTCGGCAATAGTTTGTGGGGTTGGCTAGTTATAAATGGCGGTAACTTTGTCTGGATCGATGGACAGTCCTTCAAAGGATATAACATAACCCAAAAACTGAACCGTCGAGGCACAAAAAATACATTTAAGAAGCATAGCAAAAAGCTTTTCATGGCGCAAGATCTCAAGGACGTTATGGAGGTGTTGTAAATGCAACTCAACATATGCACTATATATTAATATATCATCAAAGTAGACTACGACAAATTTACCAATGAACGGGCGAAGTGTTTGATTTATAACGCGCATGAAAGTGCTTGGAGCATTGAATAGGCTAAAAGGCATGAATAGCCACCCAAAAAGTCCCTCCCTATCTTATATGCTATTTTCCACTCGTCACCAGGACGTAAACGAATATGGTGATAGCCACTTTTCAAATCTAACTTCGCAAAACAAGAAGCACCATGCAACTGATCAAGAAGATCATACAATCCCGGGATAAGAAAGCAATATTGGACTATTATTTTATTAATAGCACGGCTGTCTACGCACATCCTCCAGGTGCCATCTTTCTTTGGCGTCAACAAAGCCGGCACAGCACTTGGGCTAAGGCTTTCACGAACATGCCCTTTAGAAAGAAGGGACTCTACTTGATGGCTAAGCTCGCCATGCTCGAGTGGGCTCATGCGATAATGAGGACGGTTTGGAAGTGCAGCTCCCGGAACTAAATCAATGTGATGTTGAATATCGCATAGCAGTGGTAAACCCTCAGGGAGATCAGTTGAAAAAACATCTGAAAATTCATTAATTAAATTCTGTACTGGTGGTGGCACACGTGAAGGGACAGAAGTTGGAATCGCCACCAACAGATACACAATCCCGGCCTCTGTCATAGCTTGCTCAAAATGTGCCCGAGTTAATAGTGATACACTAGGGGTAGTTGTAGAAGACCCTTTGTCACGACTTGGCATCAATATAATTTTCTTACCACGAAATAAGAAAGAGTATGTATTAGCCTTTGCCATCATGAAAAGCAGTCCAATTAAACTGCCAAGGACGTCCCAAAAAGGGATGGCATGCATTCATATGCACCACATCACAAAAAATTTCATCAACATATGTAGAACCAATAGAAACAGTAACCAAAGCACGACAGACACTAAAATTTCAGTACCTCGACTAAGCCATGCCAATTTATCGGGCTTCGGATGAGACTCAGTAGATAAACCCAGTTTTTCGACCGCTGATTCAGGAATAACATTTTCACAACTACCATAATCAATAATAAACGAACAGACCTTACCACCAATAGTACAAGTGGACTGGAAAACTGATGAGCGTAACCATTCATCTGTAGTTGAGCGAGGACTGAGGAAATTACGACGGAGCATCATAGATAGGCCTATATTGCCTTCCACAACTTCAGTATCAACTTGCGGAATCTCTATTTCAGTTTGGGCATCCTACGTGGTAAGTTGATCAAGTGCCATCAATGTACGATTAAGGGTTTCCTGCATTTGAACATACGGTGGCCCGGTTCGCCACAGTTATAGCAACGAAAAGGTGATGTGGAGCGTGGAGCAGAAGAATTCTATCCTTGCACACGGGGTGGAGGCAGATTGGACCCAGCTGCACCGCCGAATAGACCAGATGGCAGTAACGAATTTGATGTGGGTGTGGATGAAGTGCGTGTTGATGGCGAAGAACGGCGAGCTAATTGTTTCTCTGCCTGGATAGCCCATTGGTGAGCCTCTGCAATAGTGAAAGGATCGAACATATTCAAAATGTCCTGCAAAGGAAGGTGGAGGCCTCCAATGTAGTGTGAAACCAATTGTGATGGCGTGTCCGACAAATCATTTCTTGCCAAGAGCATATAAAACTCACTAGTATAATCATCCACGGACATCTGACCCTGGCGAAGGTGTTGAAGGCGCTGGTATAGATCGCGCTCATAATTAAATGGGAGAAACGCAACTCTCATATGTTTGCGAAGTTTAATCCATAAGGTGATCTTCGACTTTCCTAAGCGAAGTCGTTGACCTTTCAATTGCTGCCACCAGGCTTGAGTGCGCCCTCGCAGCCGTGTCGTGATAAGAGGAACACGAGAGACAGCGGGCACATCCTTGAAATCCATGATTTCCTCAACTGTTGATAACCAATAAATAAACTCATCTGGTGGTAATTCGATCGATTGGATCTTCATAACTGAGTAATAATTACTTACCTCAAAGTCTCTGACAAATATCCTTTCCATGACCATTATTAGTTTGTCGTTGTTCACTTCAGTGAGTATTTTTTATCCTTATTGGATCTATGATTCTTTAAGTTTTATTGCCATGTTGTATCGTGACATATCTGTAATCATATCTGCATGCTGATTGGTCATGTGTAGGATTTTTAGCCAAGCACATATGGTCATGTGTTGATGTTTCCACATTAGACTAGGCATACGAGACGTAGTTCGTGAGTCTAATTAGGTACATTATCCCATGTATATCCTGGATTCTGTATACGGGGTGGACATGTGCACGGACACATTTCCGGATCGGGCGTACTATGATGTCCATCTTGACCCATATTGGTTGGTCGTTCATACACCATGAGTGATTGGGTATGTTCGCTGGTTTGCGACTAATTATTCATATGCCTGAAGTGTATGTTCGACAGTCGAGTTTGTTTCATTGATATCCATTGTATGTGATTTGTATAATGTCTTGAGACCTTATTATCATGAATATCTGACCCTATGGTTCTTTGTTGATCTTATTTGGAGTTTACCATGTTGGTGGTATTCTCAGTTGTGGTTGATCCTTCGTGATTGTTTTGGGAGTTTGTCATGTTGATGATATTCTCGGTTGTGTTTTGACCTTTGGTTGGTCATATTGGAGTTTATCATGTCGATGATATTCTCGGTGGATTTCATGGTTGATCATCGTTATTGATCGTTTGAACATTCGGACTTTGCGTCGATGTGTTGGGATTTGTTGCCATTGTTTTGGGTGGTTGTTTCACAGATGGATTGTGTATTATTGATTTTTATCATGATTGACAATCATTTATCAGGATTGAGATTTGATTGTGTGATCCGACGGATAGGATTTGGCATGGGTGGATTAATCCACACTTATGAGTCATGATGATATTTTTGATGATTTTTGGTATTATTTGGATACAGTACAGAGGTTTGGATATAGTTTCTTTTCGTCATTTGAGAATGCGAGATATGAATTATGGTAAGGAAAGATTCGATATGGATTACCATGCGTTGGTAAGGTTATGATGGTGAGATCGCACCAGTGGTATTCCTACTTTGTAATTATATTGGTATGTAATTGTTTATGATGATGTGATCGTTATCATTGTTGAGTGTTATGGCTCACTCTGTCGCGGGTTTATCTTTAGGTACTCAGAGATAGAGGTAGTAGCAGTCGTGAGAGATGAGCTTCCCTGGAGATACTGGTTATGACATGTATTTTGGGAACCGAGTATTTTACTGGTTGTTATATTCCACTGCAAAATATTTTTTAATTGTTGATTTTATGTGTTGCGTATATACTTTAAAAATGGTCTTCTGATATTTTACAAACTTGGGTTTATTTCGTAAAATCGATTCCCCAAACTATTTTTTTGTTATAGGTAATCGGTGGCTTAACGATTCTTTTGAAACTATCGAATTTTGGCATTTTGGCCTTGAACTTTTAAATGGGATTGTATTTGAAAAATAGATTTTTGGAAATATTTGATTATTTGAAATATATTACCGTCTTTGGCTTTTTGGCGTGTTTGAATGGTTGAGAAAATAATTTTCAGCCTTGTGGGTTCCGGCGCGGGGCCCACGGCGCTGTAATATCCCCATATGGTTTTGGGGGTGTTACAAAAGATAGTATCAGAGCTTGGATTTTGTGAAACTGGGCATGTGTGTTATGCGGCTCTACTAGTGCAGTAGTAGAGAGATGTTTTCAAAAAGTGATTTTTGACTTTTGAGTCGAATTGATTTGTGGAGATATCTAAACTTTTGAGATATCTAAATAGGGGAAGCTATATATATATATATATATATATATAGTTGTCCGATCTCCGTAATTTTTATAGCTCCGGACCCTCCTGAGTAAATGCTCTGCTTCCGTCACTGGCCACACTGTCCGACCCATCGGGAACATGACGACCTCAATTTATCATCTCCCATCTCTCCACCGCTGCGACATGGCCGCCTCGCTGTGATGTATGCGTGTGTGTGTGTTGATTTACAGAGAATAAATGGAGAGGGGCAGAGATGAAAAATATGAGAAAGTTGAAAGGAAGGGGGCGGCGGCGTTGAGAGAGAGAGGGGGGGGAGGGGGAGCAGTAGGAATGAGAGAGAGAGAGAGAGAGAGAGAGAGAGAGAGAGAGGGATATGAAATATTGGGACGCTGAGGGGGGAAGAGATAAGGGCTGGTCAGTTTTGTTGTGGGCCCGAGTATTGATAGGCTTGGGAATTTTCTATTGGACTCAATTAATTATTTTGACTCCATTGATTTTAGGGCAAATTGCATTCGCTAATACAATTGAGTAAATTATTATAAATATAACTCCAATTTCAAATATTTACACAACTACCGAGTTAGTTGTTTTATTTGCCAACTGTGTCTTTTTTTTTGAAGCGGTCAACTCTGTGTTTTTTATTTATATTTATTTGTGTTGATATTTAAATTGTGTTTCTCTTTCTTCTCGTCGGTTTTTTCTTCTTTTCTTCCAGATTTGTTACATCTCTTTCTATTTCTCACCCTACCTTTTCTCTATCATATATCGGCTGCACCACACAAACATATGATGCCCAAACTTCATCACCTCTCGCTTTTGTTCGTTGAGGTGGAATTAATTCCAACGAATATGCAACAAAAAATCACGGCGGCGAGAAGAAAGCGATAACAGGAGGTGCATGATTGGCGATTCAGGCAGTGAATCTCGATATGATTTTGTGTCCGGATCTGAATTGTAAAAGGGCTTATTCAATTCCACTAGTGTGTTTGATGAATGATTCGACAAAAACTGGAGGTTTATATCGGGTTTAAGTGTTCTGAAAGTTTGGTTTCAGATTTTGGTCTAGTTTCTATATTCAAATCATCTTTCATATGTGTTTATGCCGTACGCGGTCAATTGCCACACTGTATTGATTGAAGGCATATGATTAGTGATTTGTATACCTAATTGTGGATCTTGATTCGAAAAACCACAAATATCGCATAAAGTTTTGTAGCATATATTTGGATACATTTCTTATTATCTATATTTACTATTACATAGATAAATGATACTTGTTTGACATCTTTGTGTGAATTGTATTTATCTATATAAATTTGTATAATATGTTTGGATATATAATGGTCGAATATGGATTTTGATTTGGAAAACCAGAGAAGAAGAGTAGGGTTTGAAGTTGAACATGAATATTATTTCAAGTTCATGCTCAATTTTCGTATTTAGTGAGTTTTTTCTATGTATTTTATACTTGAAACTGGGTTGTATTATGTTTGAAAATTTGAAACGCATATCATTATGTAGTCGGATACTAAATGATATATGGTTGGTTACTCGATCAGATGATGATGGATATTCAAACGACTCATTTTTTTAATCATTTAGTAATACAACTACACATTCATAGTGAAATATTTTGCTTCTTTGTGTGGTATTGCAATTGGATAATATCAAATAACGAACTACTATGGATTCATAGTAATACAACTAGACATTCATAAATAGATACCTAATAATGTATGTGATTACTTTTATTTTGGGTCCATGAGAATAAATATTTGGCCACCTACTTATAAAATCGTGGTTACTATTATTTTACGATAATAGTAAAATTCTAAAAATATCCAAGGACGTGTTCATTGTAAATAAATTTACGAGTATAATAACGGTTAGCGAAATGCATTAGTCAAATAACTAACTACTACTTGCAAGTACTCATATTTTAATTGACATTGCAAATTTAATAAGAAAATATATGCACAATTTTGTACCTCCATTTATTATTATTACTATGCATTATATTTTTATTTTATAACCAAACTACAATGATATTATCCACAGTTTTGTATATTTTTCTCAAGTACAAACAAATTAACGAATATGAATAACCAGTATCCATATGTAATATCCAGGTAACCAAACTACTATTTGCAAATATCTACAGACATGTAGTTCGTATTGTAAATTTAAATAATTAAATGTACAATAATAAATAATATCCCAATGTGTATATTTTGAAATTACACTTGATATTACTCATAATTCTGTACTTTTATTTTCTTATTAAATATAAATAAACTAAAAAAATGAGTAGTTGGTATTCATATACTATATTCAGGTAATCAAACGATTACTTGCAAGTATTTATAAGCATGTAGTTGATAGTGTAAATTTAAACAATCCAATATTCAACAACAAATGATAATTAAGTTGGTATATTTAGATAACTAAATTGCACTTAATACTGTCCACAAGTTTCTTCATCGATTGGTCACTATCATATACAAACAAATGAACAACAATAAATGATTTCCATTTATATCCATATATGTAAATATCTAACTTGTATTCATTTGTATGTATATCAGTAAACATGCATCATAAAAACTATATCCACACATCTGCTTCAAATTTATATGAATAATTCACATTTCTCATATAATTTATTCTAAACATCAAACATATATCTATTTACATGTATAATGGTAAATGTGCATCATGAATAATGTATCCAAACATCTAATACACGTTTATATGGATGATTCTAATTTTTCGTATCAAATACGCCAAAACATCAATATTCTCTTTCTATTTATACTGGTATTAGTACATTATGAATAACATATCCAAACATTTGCTACATATACCGAACAATAATATTTTTTCATAAATTTACATAACAACGAATAGGTATCCATTTGTATAAACAACGGTAAATATATATCATGAAAAATATATCCAAAAAACCTGTTAGAAATTTATATGGACAATTCCAATTTTTGATACAATTATTGTCAAAAAATAAAGATAACACTGTCAAGAAAAATGACAAGTAACATCACGATTAACATCGAAGATAGATCAAGTCTCATTATTATACCATGTCAAACCATTCACCTCTACAAGTATCCAATTTAAACAAAAAATAGATAAAATATTAGAAAGAGAAAAAAGAGAGTGATGTCATCCCGGAGGTGTGCTGGTGTGAACCAATCTCATTGGAGGATGAGAGGGCGTAGGTCTTGATCAGGTCGCTGTTGTGGCCGGAGATAGAGGCAGATCTGGGCATGCCGACGAGCATGTTGGTGGAGAGATTGGAGGGGAAGGAGAAGAGTTAAGTAAAAAAACAGATAAATTAGTAGAAAGAGAAGGAAATAAAGGTCATCCGGGAGGTGTGCTGGTGGGAATCGATCTAATTGGAGGAGGGGAGATTGTAGATCTTGATCATGTTGTGGTTGACACCAGAGACAGATGCAGATCTGGAGATGTCGGCGGTCCTGCTGGTGGAGAGATGGGAGGGGAAGAAAAATGGGGTTAGAGCAGAGTAATAGCATAATTGCGTTGAAACCGTTTGTAAAAGGATATATAGTGTTTGGTTTGTTTATCGTACATGTACACATCTTGGTAGTATTGTAATTATTTTACCTTTGTTTGATTTATGTAAATATATTATAATAGTTGTATATTAGTGTAAAGACCCCATTTTTTTTAATTAGATATTGGATTGGGCCTGAGTTGGAGTTGAGTTATTTGATGTTTGGGCATTATTTATTTGGATTCCTTTAAATTATCTTCGATGAGATATTGAAGAAGATTAATGCAACTAGATGAATTGAGATTTTGATTAATTGGCTGACTCATGAATTCTCTGGACTAGCAGATGAATTTGTATAAATTCAATTATCTTCGATTTTGACTATGACATACTTTTGGATTACTATTAGATAATAATTAATTGAATTCCTGAGACCTAAGTGAATATTTTATGTATTTATTCAAGGCTTGACAAATTGTGGATTAATTTGGTGCTTTTGCAATACAACGGCACCATGATAGTCGTCACCGAGGCAAGTTTATACTTGTTCAATTCATAATGTTTAATGAATAGTTTTGATTTCATTTCATTTATAATTCATATAGCAATGATGTTATAAATTTGAATTGTGAACATGATAGTTTGTATGTTGTACTTTGATTGGATTAAATCATAATGTATATGATTTTTAAATGTATTATTAGTATACTTGAGTATCAAGTATACAGTTTGGTGAAGGAGATGTGAGTTATCTTCGGTTTGTGATATGGAATGCCAGATATCGAGGGTAGTTTATCGTGACAACATTGACATCGGGATAAAGGTTTATTGATATTGAATTGATTGTATTTCATTTGAGGTTCATATTGCTTATTCGTTCAAGGACGTTGAAAGATCGACACGACCAACTGTAACACCCCCAAGTTATTCAGGGTATATTACAGTGCCGTGAACCCCTCCGTGAGACCCATAAAACTTGATCGAGAGGGTCCAAATACAAAGAATGAGGGACAATACAAAGGGTATTCAAACCATATCTAATGTATCCAAATACATTCCAACACAAAATCAATACATCGACAACACAGGCCGGAACATCGAGGAAACTGAAAAACAATACTCGAGTATTCAATAACCATTCCAGTACAACAACACTGAATGGAGGAACACAAAACATAACCGGAGACAAGACACAGTATCTCGCTTGCCCATCATCTTCATGCTGACCTGATACCTGCCTGTCCGCTCTCCTGGAACCTGAAATACATAAAAAGTATTTCCCCCATAAAGGGGTTAGCCGTCGAATAGCTACTGCAAGTATATCAAGTATGAAATATAATACTCCTCAACAATAAAGTAAAAGTAACCGTCAATTCATCAATTCAAGATTAGTATTCCGAAATAACTAAATCTCATAGCATCACATCAATACATACATGATCAACCGTAGAACCGCACCAGAGGCTACGGAACCCTCAGAGGACTCGTCGGTCCATCCCATAGTGGTTAACTCATATGATCCGTGGAATCGCACCAGAGGCTACGAAACCCTAAGAGAACCTATCGGCCCATCCCAAGTGGATATAAATAAACATGCCATTCATATATCTTACTTTCAAAGTCGAGAACGCACAATCATAAATATATACTTGCTTTTGAGACATCGAGAAAATGAACGGAAAAGAGTATGAGTTCGGTAGGTCCAAGAACGCACTCCCGGTACCTAAATGATTCGTAAAGGATATGATAATCATTCATCCATACTCATAATTCATGAAGAAACTCCCGAAACCCGTCTACGATTCATGAAAATACAAGGGTAAACAACTAGAGGTTGGAAAATCACCCAAACCCTCACAAGTCCGAACACGGCACAAACCAATCCGTAAAATCGTAGGAAAAGCATGTATACGGGGTAGATATATCATAATCTCAAGATTCTCAAGCTTCAAATCGGATAAATCGAACGAATCTAAGAAAAACCCCAAAATTCCCAAAAATAGGGTTCTAAGGATTTTTACCTTGATTTGGACGATAGAATGGATTAGATGTTGTTAAATCCCAACCAAAGATGTTGATATCAGAAGAAATATCGCTTCCAAACTCCCCGAATCACCTAAACCCACTGCTCCCAATCGGAAATGTGAGAAGAGTGATAAAAATGACGAAATGGAAGTCAACTGTCCATTATATACTCGCCCAGTCTAGCGCACGCTACGCCTATAATATTAGTGTGCGCTAGCGGGGTCACCGGGTAGTCCAGTGGCTTCTGTCGGCCCCGTTAGCATGCACTACTCGCCTTTTTTTAGCATGCGCTAGCCGAAAATGGTGTCCAGAAATCGGAGTCCAGAACCTACTGTCCTCTGCCCTGCTCAAGTCTTAGCGTACGCCACCGCGATAGCATAGCGTTCGCTACGCTGCCCTCATAACGTGCGCTAGCCGAAGCATAGCGTACGTTACCTGATAGTCCAAAAAACCTGACAACTTCACTGCCTCTGCCGACCCAGCCCGTTAGCATGCGCTACGGAAGTATTAGCGCGCGCTACTACCCATGAATTGCGTGCGCTAGCTAACTCCTAGCGTGCGCTAATTGCTAGTCCAGAGAGCATAATAAGTTACTGGTTTCGACCTGACTAGTCCCTTAGCGCGCGCTACGGCTCAAAGCTAGCGTGCGCTACTCAAGCAGAATTAGCGTGCGTTAGCCTAGGCATAGCGTGCGCTATATCGCCGACCCAGAACACTTCCGCAAGGTCTAAACAACATAATCGTGATCCAAACAAGATACGAAACTCTATAACAATATCAACAACATCACAAAGAGTTTACAGAGCGACAAAATAGAAAGAACGGCAAAGTCAAACCGTCAATAAAAAGTACGGGTATTACATTCTCCCCCTCTAAAAAGAAGTTTCGTCCGGAAACTTAAGAAATAAAAAGTTCGGGGTACTCCGACCGCATCTTCTCTTCCGTTTCCCAAGTCGCCTCCTCGACTCCATGTCTCGACCATTGCACTTCAACAAGTGGAATGGTCTTATGTCGAAGTTGTTTCTCACGACGCTCAAGGATCTTCACGGGTCTCTCTGGAAAGGTAATATCCTCACCTACGTCAATCTCACTATAGTAGATAACATGGATCGTATCCGGCACGTACTTTCTCAACTGAGACACATGAAAAACACTATGGATGTGACTCAAAGCTGGAGGAAACGCCAAGCGATAAGCTAAATCTCCAAACCTGTCCAAAATCTCAAAAGGGCCGATATACCTCGGACTAAGTTTCCCCCTCTTCCCGAAGCGGAAAACCCCTCTGGTCGGCGACACCTTGAGTAAGACATGATCCCCCATTTCGAACTCCAAGGGTCGACGACGAGTATCAGCATAAGATTCCTGACGGCTCTGGGCAGTCAGCAACCGGTCCCGGATGATAGAAATCTTTTACTTAGTCTCCATCAACATGTCCGGTTCCGTTCCGATTAGCTCCAAAGCTTCGTCCCAACATAAAGGCGACCTACATCGCCTACCATAAAGTGCCTCGAATGGTGCCATTTTGATAGATGAATGCCAACTATTATTGTAGGCAAACTCGATCAACGGCAAGTGAAGCTCCCAATCATTACTCCAATCTAGGGCACCAGTCCGCAACATGTCCTCCAATGTCTGAATCGTCCTCTCCGTCTGACTGTCTGACTGAGGGTGAAAGGACGTGCTCAATCTCAACTCAGTACCCAAAGCCTGATGAACGGCCTGCCAAAAATGCGATACGAAACGACCGTCTCGATCAGACACAATGGTCTTGGGGTCCCTGATACGAAATTGACTAGTCATGATCCGAAATTTACTAGTCCGAGAGAAAAAGGCGAAAAGCGGACAAAATTACCAATTCCCGTGCGTATGACTACTTCGTAGCAGTTTTGGTATTTTAATCATAACTATATCATACGAAGTCCGATTTAGGTGATTCAAGTAGCCATGGAAAGCTACAAGAAAGATCTATAAATCATGTGAAACGGTCCAAGGTCCAATTATGCATCTATCAAGCCACATGAACCGTTCAAATGTGCAGTGATTTTTATGGCCAAAAATTGATAAAGATTTGTGAAGATTTGGTGAAGATTTGTTGAAAGATACTTGCCCACACCAAATACACAAATCGACCCACACCCTTTCCTTTGTCAAAGTCTTCACATGTGAAGACTTGTCCCCATATTCAATATCTTAAAGTTTGGGTGTGTCACTTTCAATCACTAGTTTATTTTCCTTGTCTTTGTTTCCATGTGGAAAAATCCATCCCACCATGTTCTTCCTCACGTCCCCCCCCCCCCCCCCATTCAAGTCTTTCTTTCATTTTAGTCTTCACATGTGAACATGTCCTTGTCCTTGTCCCCACTCCTTTCTTAATTTTATTTTGGCTCACTCCACACCTCACCAAAATCGGCCAAGAAGGAAGAAGATGCCAAGAAGTTGCTTCCATTTTTCAAGCCTTTGTCAAAGTCTTACAAGGAGTATCACTTGTGAAAGATTTTGTCCCCACCACTCCCCTACCTCACGGCCGAACCAAGGAGGTGTCCAAATCTTGGTATTGATTTCTTTTCTTTGTCAAAATCTTGTTAGAATAGTTTAATGTTTGTTTGATTTTTAGTTCGATCTTGTTTGATCTTGTAATGGCTATATATAGTCCTCATCCTCAACCTTTTGTAAGCATCCTGAAGTTTAAAAACGAAATACACTTTGTATGTATTCTTGTTGAATGATTTTCAGCAACACCTTGATTATAATTCGACGCGTCTTCGAGTTGTAATTTAATCGATTCTCAATAGGTCTTGAGGAGAGATTGCCTTACCAAACTATAGGTCTAGTTTGATAAATCACCTTCATATTATTCTTGTTTACGTAAGCCGAATTGCCCTACTTTCGGTTAATTCTTACGAGTGTTACACATATTCGAGTGTTATTAGGTTAAAAGATATTTCCGCTGCATTACCGGCGAATTTACATCCATCTTTAGACGTAATTCATATCATAAGTGGTATCGGAGCCCAAGGTCATCTCCTTGGGCGATTTATTCAACTATTTCTTGTCAAAAAATTATCTCTTGACTCTCTTGTTATGGACTTCTCCGATCTCGATTTCTTGATGAAACTCCGTGACGCACTAACGCAAGCCAGACGCAGAGACGACGCCAACGATATTGATTTCTTGGCTAAATTCCGCAGCATACCCGAGTTTCATGGATATAGTAATCCAGATGCGTGCATAGATTGGCTCCGTGCTTGTGAGGAGCACTCGGACTTCAAGGCTGCCCCGATCAACCGCCGCGTTTCGTTGGTGGCAAGGCACCTCCGCGGTTGCGCCGCCGTCTGGTGGCAAAAACTAAAACAGTCCTGTTCACAACAACGTAAGCCAAAAATCAGAGATTGGCAAAAATTCAGGAAAAATTTCGCCAGAAAATTTATCCCAAACGCGAAACAAGATCACGGCTTTATGCTTTCTGAAACGGCTAATCTTGAAGATGAACTCCTTGTCACTGCCGACTTTGATATGACAGAATTTCCTGCGGCATTTTCTGATGACAAAGAAGACGATGGTTGGAGTCGAGCTGCCCTATCGGAGCAAAGTGGGTCGTATGACTTGGTTGCGGTACGAAACGAGCTTAGTGGGTTAATTTTTGATGAGACATTATTCAAGGAGCCCGATAATATTAAAATGGAAAGTGGAGTGGGTTATGATGGACCGCCAGTATTTGATACCGAACCAGTTGACGAAGAGGAACCCATAAATGATTCCGTGTTTCCCATTTTTGATGGTGAACTCGGCGTGAAATCATTAATGCTTCCCATTTTTGATGTTGTGCCCGACGACGATCCATATCTCGACGAAAGTTGTTTTGAAGACTTTTGTCCAATTTATGAGGCAGACTCCAATGAGGTGTTTTCGGTTCTTGATACGGAGCAAGAAGATGTTATGATTCCGGAACATCTATATCTTGAGCCTTACCAAGATTTTGATATGAAAGTCGACGACGAAGCATTTTTCCCAGGTCTTGAAGTGGCATCCGATGAAGAGCGACCTATTATTACTGTCGTGCTTCCCATTTCAGATGTACGGTTATATGATGATTCATATCGTGATATCAGTATTACCTCGCAGAATAATTATGATAGTTATTTGTTTGGTGATTCCCTGAGACCCCATATTACCTACCGTCTCAAGATTTTGGGTCATATACGCACTGCGGATATTTTTGAAATCAAGTACGTAGAGGTTTTAGCTATTTCATCTGGAAACGACGGGAGTTCGGAATTGAGGACAATTCCCTTTAAAGGGGGAGGTAATGATACGAAATTGACTAGTCATGATCCGAAATTTACTAGTCCGAGAGAAAAAGGCAAAAAGCGGACAAAATTACCAATTCCCGCGTGTATGACTACTTCGTAGCAGTTTTGGTATTTTAATCATAACTCTCTCATACGAAGTCCGATTTAGGTGATTCAAGCGGCCATGGAAATATAAAATAAAGATATATAAATCATGTGAAACAGTCCAAGGTCCAATTATGCTTCTATCAAAACACACGAACCGTTCAAATGTGCAGTGATTTTTATGGCCAAAAATTGATAAAGATTTGTGAAGATTTGGTGAAGATTTGTTGAAAGATACTTGCCCACACCAAATACACAAATCGACCCACACCCTTTCCTTTTTCAAAGTCTTCACATGTGAAGACTTTTCCCCATATTCAATGTCTTAAAGTTTGGGTGTGTCACTTTCAATCACTAGTTTATTTTCCTCCTCACGTTCCCCCCCCCCCCCATTAAAGTCTTTCTTTCATTTTAGTCTTCACATGTGAACATGTCCTTGTCCCCACTGCTTTCTTAATTTTATTTTGGCTCACTCCACACCTCACCAAAATCGGCCAAGAAGGAAGAAGATGCCAAGAAGTTGCTTCCATTTTTCAAGCCTTTGTCAAAGTCTTACAAGGAGTATCACTTGTGAAAGATTTTGTCCCCACCACTCCCCTACCTCACGGCCGAACCAAGGAGATGTCCAAATCTTGGTATTGATTTCTTTTCTTTGTCAAAATCTTGTTAGAATAGTTTAATGTTTATTTGATTTTTAGTTTGATCTTGTTTGATCTTATAATGGCTATATATAGGCCTCATCCTCAACCTTTTGTAAGCATCTTGAAGTTTAAAAACGAAATACACTTTGTATGTATTCTTGTTGAATGATTTTCAGCAACACCTTGATTATAATTCGACGCGTCTTCGAGTTGTAATTTAATCGATTCTCAATAGGTCTTGAGGAGAGATTGCCTTATCAAACTATAGGTCTAGTTTGATAAATCACCTTCATATTATTCTTGTTTACGTAAGCCGAATTGCCCTACTTTCGGTTAATTCTTACGAGTGTTACACATATTCGAGTGTTGTGAGGTTAAAAGATATTTCCGCTGCATTACCGGAGAATTTACATCCATCTTTATACGTAATTCGTATCAGGCCCCGTGCAATCTTACGATCTCAGCTATAAAGGTTCGATCCAACCTCTCCGGTCCCCAAGTATCCTTAATACCCAAGAAGTGTGCAGACTTGGTCAACCGGCCGACGATCACCCAAATCAAATTCATTCTGGCCCTAGTTCTCCGCATGCCAGTGATAAAGTCCATAGAAATGTCTTCTCACTTCTACTCGGGAATGGTAAGCGGCTTCAACAACCCCGCTGGTCGTTGATGTTTGATATTGACTTGCTGACACATCAAGCACCGTAATACAAATTCCGTGACATCCTTCTTCATGTTATTCCACCAAAAATTGTGCTTCAAGTCTTTGTACATCTTACTCGTTCCGGGGTGGATTGAGTAAGGTGTAGCATGAGCTTCTCAGAGAATTCTCTGCCTCAACTCTGGATCATTCGGAACACAAAGCCTGCCTTGAAATCTCAAGATACTATCCTCGTGAACCATAAAGCCAGGAGCTTTTCATTTAATTACATCTTAATTCAGTTGAGAGATCATCGGGTCACTCCACTGTTTCCCTTTGATGTCTTCAACCAAGGACGAAGTAATTTCGAGAGTACCCAACTGTCCTTGTACTCATTGAAGCCAAACTTTTATTCCTTGCTCGATTAAATCCTGCTGAATCTTTGTCTAAGAAGTAAGAACCTCGAGCATCTGGAGAGATGCCGATTTGCGTCTCAAAGCATCTGCGACAACATTGGCTTTACCCGGGTGGTAAAGAATTTCTAAATCGTAATCCTTTATCAACTCTAACCAACGTCTCTATCTCATGTTCAGCTCTTTCTTACTGAAAATATACTTCAGGCTCTTATGATCGGTATAAATCCGACACAGAGAACCATACAAATTGTTGGGAAAACATAAACCCTGTATCGAAACAGCCGGGATAACCAATCCCTGTATCGAATAGTGTTGATAAGAGGTTTTGACATATATGCCAATCCTCAATACAGTAAGGAAACTGTATCGAAGAGTGGAAGTGTCAAACTATATCGAAAGCCTGTCTCGAATCCAGCATACAGTGGATCCTTTCAGTACAGTAAAGAAGTCTTATAAAAGACCAAGTATGGAAGCTGTCTTGATTTGTCAATACAGTGATCTTCCATACAGCTCTCAACAGGATAAAGAAGGAATCTTCAGAAGTCAAGTCCCGTTAATAAAGAAGTATTTAAATACTCAAGGATAAAGTATTTAAATACTGTCAGTCAACAGATCTTCAAATCCCGCTAAATCTGGATCGTGCTTTTCATTCCGTTGGAACGGAATCTTGCTCAATGGATACATCTCAACGGATATATTTTCAAGAAGACTATATATAGCTCATTAAGGCATTGAAGATCAAAAAAAAAACAAGTACTGAAATTATCAAGCTATCAAAGTTATTATCAGATCAAAACATATCTCCAAAGATTACTGTAACTCAGAACTAAGAGATATACAAGTGCTCATCATCTTGAACAACACTTCATCATCTAGAAGATCTTAAAGTCAAAGCTGTTGTTCATACCCTGTTCTATCTTTGAACAAACCCAGATCAGCCCTGTGTGGACTGAGGAAGACGAAGCTTCAGAACTCTGTGTGAAGAAGCCAGTTAAGCTTTAGCTCAAACCAATCTGTGTGAACGGTTGAAGCTAAGATCTTTATATCAATCTGTGTGAAAGATATATTGATTGTGTAACACCCCCAATCCACTCAGGGATATTACACGCCGTAGACCCTCTCCTCGAGGATCTACCAGGCTGATAACTAAAATCAAACATCTAAACATCGCCTTTAAGGCTAAAATGACTCAGTAGACCGACTTGGTCTTTCAATAATAACATACAACTCATTCCCAAACACATACCCACGCAGGGGTCAAAATAAAATAAACTCCCGTACAACGGGGAAAAGATACCGCAGCGGAAAAGAAAATACAACTGGACCAATACGACATCAACGGAACCTCGTGTGATTAGTATCGTTCATCTTTCATCATCCTTCGTGCCGACTCGTGCTATGCTCCAAAACACGAATGCAAAATAGACATCCACCCCGAATACTGGGGTTAGCAAACTCCACCGTTTTGCTAGTGCAAGTACAAGTGCAAAATACGAGCCATACAATACAAGTTCCAAGAACAATAATAATCGTGAATCCTCAAGGATCCAAATGTAAAGAAAAGTACTTCCCGAGGCAAGAGTTTGGGTAAACATTTCCAAAACCGAAAGATCGCAAATAAGGGAAACAATTTACAAAACAGCTTTAAAATGCCATCGAGAGTTTTAATAGAAAACAATTTAGGATTATAAAATCCTTCTCTTTCCAAAAGATCAATAGGGTCACAAACCCAAATGTTTTGTTTTCGCAAATAGGAAATCACCAACAATTTACGTGGTCGGAGCCCAACATCACGTGTCCTCAACGGACGTAAAATCAACGAAACATAATCATGCACGCGCATCGCCTAGACCGGACGACACCACCGACGCCCCACCCGTGGCCTCGAAGGACCCTCTCGAGTGGCTAGCGAAACAAATCACACCCATCTCACGGTTGGATCAATCGCTTGTTGCATCCTCGCCACATGATCGCATGCCATGTGCCACCGTAGATTATCTCGAGCTCTCACGGTTGGATCAATCACTTGTTGCATCGACCACATGATCACGTGCCATGTGTCACCGTAGACCTTCAACCGTATCCACACATTCACACAAATAACATATCACATCAAGGATATTCAAACAATTCACCCAGAGCATCAAACACTTAGCAAAACACCACGTCAAACCACAATGCACCGAAATGAAACAATATACGTCCACACGCAAATACCAAGTGCAACATCAACGCCAAACATATCCATAGAGTTCACATAATCATTCTCAAACCACACCATTCACAAAACACACGCGTTTTGAAAGCAAGCCCTTAACAAGGCTAAACCGAATCTTTTGAAAACTCATTTCAAACAATCAAACAACCACATAAAGACGATCACCAATTATCATATTCACAAAACAAGAATAGTATGGACAAGGTACTTGCCTCGAAATCGGCACGCAAGTATTCCGACGAACACGGCTCAACCGGAAAGCTTCGAAACGCCCGATGTTTTCGAAAAGGAAAACGACAACGAACGGAAGGGTTCAACTTGGTTTCTTCGCAAGAAACTCGACCCTAACAACATATAATCCATAAATCAACAATCATACGAGGAAGGATAATCGTAGAACGCCCGAAAACCCCTCTATGACATTCTACCGGACACCTTCAAGGCGTCGGTCAAGAACTCATCTCAAACAACGAATCGATACGATCCAACCATGGAATAACAAGGAAATGATATAATACATCTAAATAATCATCAATCCATCAACAAAACGGAAAGAATCGGACAAAACCCCAAAATCCCCAATTATCCAAAAAGGTAGGGTTTCAAGAGATTACCTTGAGTGATTCAAGTATTTAGATTCGTAAAACACGCGTTGGATTGATTGTCCGGGCTTCACAACCGAAGAAGAATGATGAAAATCGACCCTCCAAATGATAATGATGAGAAGCTCTCCTCCTCTCTCTCTCTCGCGTCTAAGGAAAAGGAAGGAGGAAATGAGCTGCTCACGCTCAAAACAACACATTTATAGTGTAACACAGCAGAACCTATCGGCCGGCCTATCGGCCGATAGGCCCAGCCGATAGCCATACGAATGCCGGCAGAGAGTCTATCGGCCCCCTATCGGCCGAAAGGCTCCCGGGAGTGCTCGGCCAAAAGCTCAAACGACCATAACTCTCTCGTCCGGACTCCGATTGACTCACCGCTTGAACCATTGGAAAGCTAATTCGATGCTCTATAATATTGCACAGATTTATAATTTTTGGAGTCACCAAAAATTAATGATGATCTAACAAAGTCGAACTCATACTTAGAAAAGTCGTGTAGTAATCCGGAATTCAACAAAACGACACCGAAACCCGAACCTGAATACGAACCGAAGATACGGTTACGAAGTACTCACAAAGACGAATCTAAGAGCTAGTAGGACACACAATTCCGACCACCCGAAGGCTCGAAATTCGACAACGGAAGGTAATTACCCCAAACTTTGGGAAATTACGAAAATGGCCCAAATGCCCGAAAATCACCATACGTGATCGAATAACCAAACCGAAGTTCACAACACGTCTAACAAAGTTAAACGGACTTGCGGGAACTCGAAACAGCGATTCGGTCGAGATTCGCAAGAATCGAACTCAAGTGCGGAAAAGTCGCTAAAAAGCACAGAACTCAACGAAACGACACCACAACGAACTCGGATGTCAAAAAGTGTAGAATTAATCATTCTCGAATGACGAAACGAACATGAGCGAAGTCACAAACAGACTTCCGCCGAAAAAAGAAATTACTGAATCGAAAATGCGGATATTACATTCTACCCTCCTTAAAAGAAGTTTCGTCCGAAACTTAAAACAAGTAGGGAGAAGAAATATTCCGCCAGAAAACTCAACGAGATACACTGAATGCGTAACTAACGCCCAACGGCGAAATGTTACAAACAACGCAAAGGAGTATACGGCGTGAAAACACGCTCCACGGCGACCAACACAACGTCGCCGTTAGGGATATAATAAAACCAACAAATGACAAGCGTCATCAAATGGATAATACAATCAAGTCAATGATCCAAACAATCACAAAACACAAATTACTTGTTACAAGAAAACACGCATACGAGAAAACAGAGAATAAACACAAAACGATCCACAAGGGTAATTATAAATAATTCGGACTACGCCGAAATCCTCAAAACCACCCTAGGCATCTCCGTGTCCTTTCGGAGCAGAGACGCAACCTCGATCCCCAAATCTCTCAACTACCGTCTCGCAATGCACGGATCGGTGACCCACCTGGCCACACTCGAAACAGCTGACTAACGGTGAACGACAATTCTTCGCAGTATGGCCCGCTCGACTACAGTTATAACATATCTTCGAAGTGCTCACATTACTCACTGCAGGGGTACTACTCCTCTGATCACGCGATCTAGGAACCATATTGGGATGACGAGACGAAGTCCCAACCTCAAGGGCCCACTCCCGATTTCTGAAAAGTTCCCAACGGTTTCTGTTTCTTGAGTCGGACATACTCTCGGCCGATAATCTGGATAGCTCGTAGGCTAACGCCCTATTTTGATAATCTCTCAAGGAAGTACAAGCGAGACTGCCATGTCTTTGGCGAATCTCGGCTTCATCCGCCTACTAAAATGACAAATCTTGTCCTCCTCTGTCCTTACTTGATTACGCACATAGCCGAGCCGTTTGCTAAAATCAATAATAGCTTGAGACATGGTACATCCTGCGGTTTCGCGAAAAGAATTCATTAATCCTCGATTTCTGATCGGTTAGGACAAAACTCATCTCTCATGAATTTACGGAACTACCTTGCGTGACAACGCGATCTCGAGGCTTAAAAGCCTCCCACCGCCTAGCGGCATCTTTGTCGAAAAGATCTTGAGCTACCGACCTTACGTTCTTACGGACAATCAACTATCTCAAAATCTTTTCCAACCGGAAAAGCCAACCATCCAGCCCACGCATCCGCAACACCGGCGAATCGAGGGGATTCATACGAATCACTTCTCGAAGCCACCGATTACACCAGGTGTCTTTGGTCACATCTGTAACACGCTGAATCGCCTGAGTCAATCGAGTCATCCGAGTGGCTACTGCCGCAAAATAGTAGCAACACCAATACCAATACCATCACCGCGGCATGCTCTCGACCACGCGTCCGATCGCCACGACCACGACCTCGGCCCCTCGGCATACTAAATAAGTAACCACTCAAGACAACAAGGAATCATAATACATATCATATACAACAATTTCCATCGTAAAGTAATACACACACAAACACTACGAACGACGGTATCGTTCGGCGACCTCAACGGCCCGAACGATAACCAAGACATAATTTCAACCATAATGAAACAATCACACATGTACACAAACGTACAAACTCAAGCTTCAACACTCACACCCGTGCGACAACACGCAAAGCACCACGAGGCGACAAAGCGGTAAACACCCGGTTCACACCTCTCACGGAGGGTTAACAAAACATATGCGTGGCGAACGACTCAACGTTCACACCACCAATTCAATCACAATTCGGGGTTAACACCGTAACGAAAGTTCGAAAACCATACACGCATTTCCGGTCCGCAAGCGGGAATGATAGGTTTTAAAAACAAAAACCACCTTTTGAAAACAGTTTGGAAACAACGTTGATCTTGAGTATCATTTTACAAAAAGCGGTACAAACACCATTATCGAGACTTTGAAAGTCATCTTGCGTTCGAACAAAAATGAGGACACCTTTCCTTTAGTGAAAAACTTTCAAAATATTCGACCCTTGGGTCTAAGCAATCGCATTTGAAAATATCTCAAAATATTTTTGGTCCTCAACCGGAAAATTTTTGAAATGTATTCGGCATTAGAAAACACCTTGAAAACACCGCAAGAAAATAATTCGCTTTAAAAGTACGTCTCGAATTTCAATTTTCTAAGATACTCAAGGTTTTCAAAAATAATTCAATGGGTTAGAATGCCCAAAAGGTCGATGACGGTAGTACTTATCAAAACTCACAAAATCATTTGAAAACACCCAACTACCGTCAAAGCGGTCAAGGCCAACAACTCGGTTAAAAGAATCGATTTTGAAATAAAATTGATCGGTAAGATACCGAAAGCCATTACAAAGGAACTCACGCAGCGGAAAAAAGAAATACAGTCCAACATGCACAATCCAAAGAACTACTCCTCACATGAAACAAATATGAGAGTCAAATAGTCGCGTATCAAGAAATCAAAATCCATAAGAGGATTCTGTCACTTAGCAAATAAATCATAAAAATAGCTCGTGTCACACGAGGCACAACACAAAGAAGGAGACTTACGACCACAGTCGCACGAAGATGATGATCGCCCACAATACTAATCACGACCAACAAACTCGGGCGACGCGTCGCGACACGGCTCGATCGGATAAAATCCGACGAGACAAAAACTCGATAGACACCATCGACCCGGCTGACCTAGGTTTCCACAACCTAAGCTCCGATACCATTTATGTAACACCCCAATCCACTCAGGATATTACACGCCGTAGACCCTCTCCTCGAGGATCTACCAGGTGATAACTAAAATCAAACATCTAAACATCGCCTTTAAGGCTAAAATGACTCAAGAGACCGACTTGGTCTTTCAATAATAACATACAACTCATTCCCAAACACATACCCACGCGGGGTCAAAATAAAATAAACTCCCGTACAACGGGGAAAAGATACCGCAATGGAAAAGAAAATACAAGCTGGACCAATACGACATCAACGGAACCTCGTGTGATTAGTATCGTTCATCTTTCATCATCCTTCGTGCCGACCCTGTGCTATGCTCCAAACCTGAATGCAAAAATAGACATCCACCCCCCGAATACTCGGGGGTTAGCAAAACTCCACTGTTTTGCTAGTGCAAGTACAAGTGCAAAAATACGAGCCATACAATACAAGTTCCAAGAACAATAATAATCAGGAATCCTCAAGGATCCAAATGTAAAGAAAAGTACTTCCCGAGGCAAGAGTTTGGGTAAACATTTCCAAAACCGAAAGATCGCAAATAAGGGAAACAATTTACAAAACAGTTTAAAATGCCATCGAGAGTTTTAATAGAAAACAATTTAGGATTATAAAATCCTTCTCTTTCCAAAAGATCAATAGGGTCACAGCCCAAATGTTTTGTTTTCGCAAATAGGAAATCACCAACAATTTACAGGGTCAGAGCCCAACATCACGTGTCCTCAACGGACGTAAAATCAACGAAACATAATCATGCACGCGCATCGCCTAGGACCGGGACGACACCACCGACGTCCCACCCGTGGCCTCGAAGGACCCTCTCGAGCTGGCTAGCGAAACAAATCACACCCATCTCACGGTTGGATCAATCGCTTGTTGCATCCTGGCCACATGATCGCATGCCATGTGCCACCGTAGATTATCTCAGGCTCTCACGGTTGGATCAATCACTTGTTGCATCCTGACCACATGATCACGTGCCATGTGTCACCGTAGACCTTCAACCGTATCCACACATTCACACAAATAACATATCACATCAAGGATATTCAAACAATTCACCCAGAGCATCAAACACTTAGCAAAACACCACGTCAAACCACAATGCACCGAAATGAAACAATATACGTCCACACGCAAATACCAAGTGCAACATCAACGCCAAACATATCCATAGAGTTCACATAATCATTCTCAAACCACACCATTCACAAAACACACGCGTTTTGAAAGCAAGCCCTTAACAAGGCTAAACCGAATCTTTTGAAAACTCATTTCAAACAATCAAACAACCACATAAAGACGATCACCAATTATCATATTCACAAAACAAGAATAGTATGGACAAGGTACTTGCCTCGAAATCGGCACGCAAGTATTCCGACGAACACGGCTCAACCGGAAAGCTTAAACGCCCGATGTTTTCAAAAGGAAAACGACAACGAACGGAAGGGTTCAACTTGGTTTCTTCGCAAGAAACTCGACCCTAACAACATATAATCCATAAATCAACAATCAAACGAGGAAGGATAATCTTAGAACGCCCGAAAACCCCTCTATGACATTCTACCGTACACCATCAAGGCGACGGTCAAGAACTCATCTCAAACAACGAATCGATACGATCCAACCATGGAATAACAAGGGAAATGATATAATACATCTAAATAATCATCAATCCATCAACAAAACGGAAAGAATCGGACAAAACCCCAAAATCCCCAATTATCCAAAAAGGTAGGGTTTCAAGAGATTACCTTGAGTGATTCAAGTATTTAGATTCGTAAAACACGCGTTGGATTGATTGTCCGGGCTTCACAACCGAAGAAGAATGATGAAAATCGACCCTCCAAATGATAATGATGAGAAGCTCTCCTCCTCTCTCACTCTCTCTCGCGTCTAAGGAAAAGGAAGGAGGAAATGAGCTGTTCACGCTCAAAACAACACATTTATAGTGTAACACAGCAGAACCTATCGGCCGGCCTATCGGCCGATAGGCCCAGCCGATAGCCATACAGAATGCCGGCAGTAGAGTCTATCGGCCCCCCCTATCGGCCGAAAGGCTCCTGGGAGTGCTCGGCCAAAAACTGAAACGACCATAACTCTCTCGTCCGGACTCCGATTGACTCACCGTTTGAACCATTGGAAAGCTAATTCGATGCTCTATAATATTGCACAGATTTATAATTTTTGGAGTCACCAAAAATTAATGATGATCTAACAAAGTCGAACTCATACTTAGAAAAGTCGTTTAGTAATCCTGAATTCAACAAAACGACACCGAAACCCGAACCTGAATACGAACCGAAGATACGGTTACGAAGTACTCACAAAGACGAATCTAAGAGCTAGTAGGACACACAATTCCGACCACCCGAAGGCTCGAAATTCGACAACGGAAGGTAATTACCCCAAACTTTGGGAAATTACGAAAATGGCCCAAATGCCCGAAAATCACCATACGTGATCGAATAACCAAACCGAAGTTCACAACACGTCTAACAAAGTTAAACGGACTTGCGGGAACTCGAAACAGCAGTTTCGGTCGAGATTCGCAAGAATCGAACTCAAGTGCGGAAAAGTCGCTAAAAAGCACAGAACTCAACGAAACGACACCACAACGAACTCGGATGTCAAAAAGTGTAGAATTAATCATTCTCAGAATGACGAAACGAACATGAGCGAGTCGTCAAAACAGACTTCCGCCGAAAAAAAAAGAAATTACCGGAAATCGAAAATTGCGGATATTACAGATTGCATACTGTTATAATTACGTAGTTATGTACGTAGTAATTATAATAAACGTTTTACTCCTGTGTGGAGGACCAGTGGACGTAGAGGGGTTTACCTCGAACCACTTTAAATACTGTGTTATTTACCTTCAGTTATTACTGTTTTAATTATTGTGATTAATTAAATATACTCTACACATTTAGTTGTTGTATCCACAGCAACCTGCCCTATTTAAGACTTCCGCTACGCACTCAGATTTAAAATCAATACAGCTTGTTGTTTAAACTACCTCCCAAGCTGTATCCAGTATACTTAGTGGCCAACAAGTGGCTTCAAAATGAAAAGGCATTGAGTATCGTGTGCATTCGTTCCGACAGAGGTACAGAATTTACTAATCGCTTTATAGAGCAATACTGTTCGGAGAATGGAATACAGCACGAATACTGAGCTTCCCGTACACCTCAGCAAAATGGTGTTGCCGAGCGAAAGAACAGGACGTTGAAAGAAGCTACAAGGACAATGATTGCCGCAAGCAAGTTGCCACAGCGTTTCTGGGGTGAAGCAACCAATACAGCATGCTACACTCAAAACCGATGTATCGTCAACAAGCACCACAACAAAACAGCATATGAGGTATGGAACAACAAAACTCCGTTAGTTTCATATTTTCACATTTTTGGATGCAGGTGTAATGTATTGAATAATGGGAAGGATCAACTTAGAACCTTTGATGAGAAATCAGATGAAGGAATATTTGTAGGATACTCCTCCGTCAGCAAAGCTTACAGGATCTTTAACAAAAGGAAGCTGACGATCGAGGAATCAGTTCATGTAGTGTTCGACGAACCTCACCATGACCCTACAGGAATATACCCAAAATATCCAACAACTCTCCATCCTAGATCCACCAACTCCCATAGAACCTGTCGTTGACCTAGAAATCAACCCCACAGCTGTAAGAATCGACGTAGATGAAGCCGACGCTATACAAGTTGAAGCTGTATCTACAGAAACTCTCGATACAGTACGGGACCCCGAATTAGAACACGACCGAAGATGGTTGAGAGATCACCCGCAAGAGATGATCATTGGAAACATAGATGCTGGTGTTTCTACTCGTAGGAGAATACAGAGTACACAAGGAAATGTACTATGTGCACAAGAAGAGTTAGATTCTGAGATATCACAATTCCCTGAATGGAAATCTCAATCTGAGCTTAGAAGACTCAACATGTGCACTATTGCTGTATTCTTAGCCCAGTCCGAACCTGTTTCGACCATAGACGCTCTTAATAATTCTCATTGGATAACATCTATGGAATAAGAGCTTAACGGTTTCGAAAGAAACAATGTATGGTATCTTGTACCCAGACCCACGCATCAATCGGTTATATGAACCAAATGGGTATTTCGAAACAAGAAGGATCGAAATGGACTTATTATAAGGAATAAATCCAGACTAGTCGCACAAGGCTATAGTCAGGAAGAAGGCATAGACTATGATGAAACCTTTGCCCCTGTAGCCAGACTAGAAGCCATTAGGATATTCTTAGCCTTTGCCGCCCATAAAAGCTTTATTGTATACCAAATGGACGTCAAAAGTGCATTCCTGAATGGAGACCTTGCAGAAGAAGTTTATGTTGAACAACCACCAGGGTTTGCCAACACAAACGGTATCGATCTAGTTTACAGGATAAGGAAAGCACTGTATGGACTTAAGCAAGCCCCTAGAGCCTGGTATGAGACCCTGTCCCAGTATCTAACCGACAATGGATTTGAGAACGGTGCTGTGGACAAGACCTTGTTCAAAATACAGGAAGGTGATGACTTTCTGATGGTGCAAATATATGTAGATGATATAATTTTTGGTTCAACTAACCTTGCCCTGTGTCAAAGGTTCTCTCATCTCATGCAAAGTAAATTTGAAATGAGTATGATGGGAGAACTTAGTTATTTCCTAGGTTTGCAGGTAAAACAGTTGCCTACAGGTATCTTCATCAACCAGGAAAAATACAGCAAGGAGCTTCTCAACAAATTTGGAATGAACACTTCCAAATCTTCGTCAACCCCCATGAGCACTTCCGTGCAAATTAGTGCTAATGAAGCCGGAAAGCCATTTGACGAATCACTCTACAGGAAGCTCATTGGTTCGCTCCTGTACCTAACGGCTAGCAGGCCCGATATACAGTTTGCTGTTGGAGTGTGTGCGAGATATCAAGTAGCACCTAAGGAATCACACTTCAATACAGCTAAACGAATCCTGAAGTACATTAAAGGAACAGTCGATGTAGGACTATGGTATCCTAAAGAAGGCGGATTCGATTTAGTTGGATACAGCGACTCGGATCTCGGAGGCTGCAAGCTAGATAGGAAGAGTACAAGTGGAACTTTTCACTTTCTTGGACCTAGACTTGTCTCTTGGTTCAGTAAGAAGCAATTGGCTAACTCACTTTCCACGGCTGAATCAGAATACTATGCTGCTGTTAGTTGCTGTATGCAGATCCTTTGGATGCAGCAACAGTTGTCAGATTATGGAATTGAAGCCAGAGAAACTCCAATCATGTGTGATAGCACAAGTGCAATTGCTATAACGCATAATTAGAGCTGCAAACGGGTCGGATTCGAGTCGAGTACACCCGAACTCGAGTCGAGTTTTTCAGTTTTGGAATTCGGGTCGAGTTATCCCGAGTCGAGTCGAGCATCATATAAGCTGCCGAGTTCGACCCGGTCGAGTACACTCGGGTCACTCGAGTAGCTCGTCGAGTCGGGCGGGTCGGGTAGGATTCGGGTCGAGTCGGGTTGTACCTGTTTTTCTGACATTTTCTGCATATTTTTCTATAAAATTCAAATTTTTTTATTCTACAAAATCTTGCTTTTTACATAAACATCAAATAAGAAAAGAAAATCATAACGTTAAAAAATAAAAGCAAGAAAAAAAACCCAACATAAAATTAGGAAAATAAAGAGTCATTGGACTGCACCTGCACTGCACGGGATGAGGGTTTTAATTAACCTAGCCGATTCGGGTACCTGACGGGTCGAGTCGAATCTGGGTCATCTAATCGAGTTCTATGTCGGGTAGGCGAGTATACCCGACTCGACCCGAGTACAAAAACGAGCTCTCGATACGTGCCGAACTCGACCAGGTCGGACTCATGGAACCGAGTCGAGTACAAGAAATTCGAGTCGAACCCGGGTATACTCGACCGGATCTGCAGCTCTACGCACAATCCTGTCCTGCACTCGCGCACTAAGCATATCAACATGAAGCATCATTTTATAAGGAATCATGTCGAGAACAAGGACGTTCGGCTCGAAAAGGTTCATACATACATTCAGTTGGCCGATATCTTCACCAAGCCTCTCGACACAGCAAGATTCAACATGCTCAGACAAGAATTGGGAATGCTACAGTTCGACTCCCTGTAAGTAATTTACTGTCTTTACTCAACAATTGAGGGGGAATGCTGTAAGACCCAAGAATACAGTATCCACCGTTAATTATCTGTACACTCAGAGCCTTCAATACAACACTGTAGTGAACAAAGTGATATAAATCATCTTACAGCTGACGTGTGCAATAATTGAGGGGGAATACAGTATGACCCATGAATACAGCATTAATCCAAAAGTTGTTGTATGGAATTTAAAACCTATATGTACCTTTTAAGGGGGAACGTTGTATCGTCGCGGATACAGCACATACTATAGGAATTCGATTCAGTATATATATATTATATTATATTATTTCATTTTAAAAATGATTTTTGTCCACGTGCCCTGCTTATGTCAAACGTCATTTACATTAAATGCCTTACACGACATCTGGACAACTGAATCTCAAAATCCGCGATGTTTTTAAATTGTTTATTGTTTTTAAACTGCCGTTTCAGGCATTTAGGGTATCAACAAATGTCAGAAGTGGGACCCGCTTATATTTTAACATTTTAATGGATAAGTGTACCAGTTACACTCAGTCCATCTAGACCGTTGATTTCAAAAACCGGCTCCCATCCCTTAAATCTGACCATTCGTACTCTGCAAAACCCTACTTCGCCGCACAATATAAAAGGACTGATACTGCCATTAGAGACTCTTTACGCTTTCTGCATAATTTAAGAGTTCTCAAGCAAATACAGTCTACAAAGTTTTCTTCGCGTATTACTGCTAATTTCGGTTAATCTTCTTCATATTTTTCTTGAGAAATCATCAATGGCTGGTCAGACATCTTCTCCCGCACTCAAGAAAACCGCTAACTTCATCGACGGATGGATCTTTTCCAGATCTGTCATCATTGAACGTATTTTGTCTGAAACTAATCATGCTAAACCCATGGAGTACATAATCACCCAACTTCGCCAACAAGGCCTCTACCGCCTTGGAAGTCACGCTGCTGAGAAGTATGATGTTCACCTGGTTGAGGACTTCTACCTCAACGTCGCCGTTCGATTTCTGCTGCTGGACCAGGGAGGCCATGTCGCTGATATCACTGCTACCATTCAAGGAGTGGAGATCTGTATCGATCGAGACCTCCTTCAGAACATCTATAGGCTGCCTGCTGACGGCCTTACCATGGAGGAACTGGAAACCTTCGGGTCTCAAGACCTGATAACTAAGTATTATGGGCTGTTCACCGGCTCAACTGTTGTTGACGTGGTTCACACCACTTGTCACAAGAAGAATTTTTGCTTACCGTATGTGTATCTGCATGATTTTTGCTGCAGGATAATTGAGAACAGAACGGGTGCATTCGAAATGTGTACCAATCTGAGGTTTAGGATGATGGTTGCTATCTTGACCTGTGAAAAGGTCAATTGGTGCCAGATCATATTGAAGCGTTTGCAGGAGGAAATATCCAAGCCTGCCACCCAGAAGAAGTCGTTTGGTTTAATTTTAAACCATATTTTGACGAAATGCGGACTTTCACAATCCGCAAATGCGAAGAAAGTCAACTCCCGGATATACTTAGGAGGCGTCAAGCCTACAGCGTATAACCAGAGCACTATGGTCTGCAACCACCCTAAAACCGAAAGCATGCCAGTTTCTGAAAACCCAAAGGGATATGTCTTTGAAGTCCCCGGAAGTGGAGTCTTCAAAGAAGAGGAAAAGATCTCACAGCAAGACACCCATTGCTGGTAAGAAGCCGAAAAGGAAGCTAATGAGGCTTTCCAAAGCTAAAACGACCAAAACCTCCGAGGATGTTTCCACCATGGCGCAACCCACTGAAGAACTACCCCAGGGCCCAACCCCTGCGGAAGAGGTGCCCGCTACTGTTTCGACAGTAGATCCTGAGCCTTTGGCGGCTAAGACGGATGATCGGACATCTACCAACCTAGAAGACTTTAGCGAGTCGGCTGCCCCTTTGGAGCCAACAGCTACTTCTCCTCTGCGGGATCCCACACCCGTACAGGATCAATCTTCCTTTGGGGCACCATCCCCTGTAAGGAATCCCACTTCCCTGCAGGATCCCATACCTGTAGAGGAATCCCTCGCTACAGCGGATTCAGACGTTGTACGCAGTCCCTCCCCTGACACCATTATCAACAGAACCCTTCTCGTTGTTCAGATTGACCATGCTTACGAAAGATTCCTTAAATGGAAAGGCTACAGGCTAGCTCCGTATGACACATTATACAACTGGAGCGAATGGAGCCAAGAAGAGAGATTTGTATCAGAAGTGACGGACTCGACGGAAATTGAGGCCCTGATCCGATGGGACAATCCCTTCTGCAAAGAACTGATTGAAAGCCATCTATTGCACAAATCTGACGCAAGAAGAAAAGGAAAAGATAAGTCGGAGGACTCTCCCCAAAATCCAAAAGACGACGATGACGATGACTCAGACGACGATGATGACGCTTTACAAGCTGGTCTGAGAATGAGTCGTGAAGAGGCTCAAGACAGAGATGCCTCTCAACCCAATGATGACGAAGGGCCATCAACCCAAAGTAAGCCCCCTTCGCCACAGCAAGAGAACATTCATGCCGACGAGGAATCAGTCCCTCAAGTCGAGGAAGAAGAAATAGTTTTGGAACAGGCACCCGAGCCTGTTGCCACAAAAGAGGAAGATATGTCCCGCGCCATCCCACAAGAGGATCCAGTCCCTCTGCCGGAGCAGGCAGATGCTGAAAGACAACAGGAGGATTCAGTCCCTCCTATATCCATGTCTACAGACGCACCTTCGCAACCTGAGGATACAGCACCCATTGCCGCCGAACACGCACCAGATGATCCCGCCCCATCAACCATGGAATCCGAGGACGGTATTGTACCTGAGGATATCCAACTTACTTCATGACCTACCGTGAATCTAAGGAGGTTGAATGCAGCCGCAGATTTTGCTCAGCCAGATTCTCCTATTATTGCTGCTAGAAAAGAGCGATTGCGTGCTCTTGGTCTTCAAAATGTCTTCATCCAGGATGCAGTGAATGCCCTGTCTTCAGTTGAAAAAGTCTTGAATTGGATGCATTCTTCTGCCGTCGAAGAAATGACTACTCTACAGCATGAAGTTTCTCGAGTAGTCGAGGCCTTCACTTTATTGCAAGAAGTATTCAAGCAAGCACTGAAGATCATGCAAGACAAACAAGAGCAACTCCTAAGAGAAGAAGAAACCAAAACGCGCATATCAGAGGCCAAGACCGCATGTGCTATGATTGAAAACAGTTCTCAATTGCGAGCCCACGACTAAAGTATCAAGGATATGTCGGAGGTTCTTTCCACCCTTGTCGAGAGAATAAACAACATTGGGACGAAGTAGGATGCCGCATTGGAGATCCTAGGACGTCTTGATGACGCCAAAAATGGGTAAGAGGCAAGAGAAGCTACTAGGAGAATAAGGTTACAGCACGAAAGGGAATTTGATGCTGCTCAAGACAGCATCACCGCTGAATTGAACAAGCTAGCTCCACCCTCCCAAAGTTTTAAGATTTCAGGCTCCCGACCCGAATTTAACGATCCAAATGTCCCCTGGCAAACCCTGATTCAAAGACCTTCTAAGATCCGTCTGCCAACCAACCGCCATCCAACTGCCGATGAGGTGAAGCAATGGAGGAAGAATGAACTGATGAGATACTTCGTTAAACTCGTCAGGGAATCCGCCATCTTCAAAAGCTTTAAGACATTAGCGGATGCTGCAGACAGATTCTCGAAGATGCTAGAAGATGGAAAGCTCCCTCTCCAGCTAGATATAAAATCCAAACATAAAAGAGGAGATCGGATCACCCACCCATAAGACTGGATTCTTGCTTTCGATAGATCATACGAAGGTAGAGCTATCTATCAAAATCGAGGCAACGATTCCTTACAGCACTGGTGGCGTGGAACCGAAAATGATCCAGAAAAGAGGCCATGGAGACATGCGGACTATAGGAGCTGAAATCCGTGTAATTTTTTGTTTAGTTATTTGTAATTTTTCTTTCGAAACAGCAAACCATGTACTCTATCTTTGAATATCAATAAAAATGTTTGCTTGTCTTGAAAGATTACAACTCGTAATCTACTGTGTCGATGTATGATTACATAACTTAAATTGTTTAACAACTATCACAAGTATAGAAACTTGTTTGATAAATAAGCTGTACGAACTTGTCTACGAACAGTACATAGATTCAATTGTATGCAACTTAGAATACATTGTAAGATTGTGCCTGAGCGCCAATCATAAAGCTTAAGTTGTAAAAAGTCTTAGCTGTATCGAACTTGCCTGCGAGCAGTTCATAAATTAGACTAAGTTACTGAAAGCCAGACCATTTGACAGAAGACCAAGAAATCTGCCAGAAGCCATCAAAGAAGATTATTTCATGAAGAAGGTTTTGGCATCATCAAGAAGACTTGAAAGTTTTAAAGTCTTGGCAAATTGTCAAAAAGGGGGAAATTGTTGGGAAAACATAAACCCTGTATCGAAACAGCCGGGACAACCAATCCCTGTATCGAATAGTGTTGATAATAGGTTTTGACATATATGCCAATCCTTAATACAGTAAGGAAACTGTATCGAAGAGTTTAAGTGTCAAACTATATCGAAAGCCTGTCTCGAATCCAGCATACAGTGGATCCTTTCAGTACAGTAAAGAAGTCTTATAAAAGACCAAGTATGGAAGCTGTCTCGATTTGTCAATACAGTGATCTTCCATACAGCTCTCAACAGGACAAAGAAGGAATCTTCAGAAGTCAAGTCCCATTAATAAAGAAGTATTTAAATACTCAAGGATAAAGTATTTAAATACTTTCAGTCAACAGATCTTCAAATCCCGCTAAATCCGGATCGTGCTTTTCATTCCGTTGGAACGGAATCTTGCTCAACGGATATATTTTCAAGAAGACTATATATATCTCATCAAGGCATTGAAGATCAAAAAAAACCCCAAGTACTAAAATTATCAAGCTATCAAAGTTATTATCAGAGCAAAACATATCTCCAAAGATTACTGTAACTCAGAACTAAGAGATATACAAGTGCTCATCATCTTGAACAACACTTCATCACCTAGAAGATCTTAAAGTCAAAGCTGTTGTTCATACCCTGTTCTATCTTTGAACAAACCCAGATTAGCCCTGTGTGGACTGAGGAAGACGAAGCTTCAGAACTCTGTGTGAAGAATCCAGTCAAGCTTTAGCTCAAACCAATATGTGTGAACGGTTGAAGCTAAGATCTTTATATCAATCTGTGTGAAAGATATATTGATTGTATACTGTTATAATTACGTAGTTGTGTACGTAGTAATTATAATAAACATTTTACTCCTGTGTGGAGGACCAGTGGACGTAGAGGGGTTTACCTCGAACCACTTTAAATACTGTGTTATTTACCTTCAGTTATTACTGTTTTAATTACTGTGATTAATTAAGTATACATTACACATTTAGTTGTTGTATCCACAGCAACCTGCCGTATTTAAGACTTCCGCTACGCACTCAGATTTAAAATCAATACAGCTTGTTGTTTAAACTACCTCCAAAGCTGTATCCAGTATACTTAGTGGCCAACACAAATAATGCCGCCAAATCTTGAGTGCGAAGACAATTGCGGCCAACTACAAATCGTGAGTAGGATAATTCATCTCGTATGGCTTCAGTTGTCGTGACGCAAAAGCTATCGTCTTATCATGCTGCATAAGCACACAGCCAAGACCTGGACCCGAAGCGTCACTATAAACCGCAAAGCCCTCACTACCATGTGGTAGAGTTAAAATCGGCGCTGAAGTCAAACGTCTATTCACATCATCGAAGCTCTGTTGTATCTCATCCGTCCAAACAAACTTTTCCATCTTCTTGAGTAATTTCGTAAGCGGCCGAGCGAGTTTCGAGAACCCCTCGGCAAACCGACGGTAATACCCAGCAAGGCCCAAAAATCTACGAACTTCCTTAACATTTTTAGGCGGTCCCCAATCTAGCACTGCCTCAATCTTCTGCGGGTCTACACGAACCCCTTCGGCCAAAATCACATGGCCGAGAAACATAATTTCTTCTAACCAGAATTCACATTTCGAGAATTTCGCATAGAGGTGCTCGGTTCTCAAAATATCTAGTACCGAACGCAGGTGTCGGGCATGTTCCTCTTTATCTCGAGAATAGATCAAAATGTCGTCAATAAAGACAACTACACACCTGTCGAGGTACTCGATGAAAATCTTATTCATTAACTGCATGAATACTGTCGGTTCATTAGTCAAACCAAAAGGCATGAGTACAAATTCATAATGCCTATATCTCGTCCGAAATGCAGTCTTCGGAACGTCGGACTCTTTCACCCTAAGTTGATAGTACCCTTATCTCAAATCAATTTTTGAGAAAACTGCAGCCCCCTGCAACTGATCAAATAAATCTTATATACGAGGCAAAGGATACTTGTTCTTGATGGTCACTTTGTTCAGCTCACGGTAGTCTATGCACAAACGTAGTGAACCATCCTTCTTTCTCACAAAAAGAACAGGCGCGCCCCAAGGCGAAGCGCTCGGTTTGATGTACCCTTTCTCCAGAAGTTCTCCCAACTGATTCTTTAATTCTTGCATCTCGGAAGGTGCCATCCGATAAGGTGCCTTAGAAATCGGGGCCACATCTGGCTCTAAATCCACAGAAAATTCTATTTCTCGATCTGGTGGTAATCCCGGGAGGTCGTCCAGAAAAACATCGGGATACGCATTAACAACCGGAATCGAAGAGAATTCGACTTCGTTCCCTTCTGTCTTCAAGACATAACACCAATAGCCCGTACAACCTTTATTCAAAAGTTTGACGGCCTTCATGGCACTGATAAGTAATTTGGATTGGCCCAACTTACGTTCCAAAAATGAGTACTCGGATCCGTCTTTAGTCATCATGGTGATAATCTTAGTACGGTAATTCATAATCGCTTGGTGACTATCAATCCAATCCTCACCGAGGATCACATCCTCACCTTCCAAATCAACTACAATCAGATTCGATAACCAATACATACCGGATATAACCACCGAAAATCTTTAATCTCTCGGTTCCCCACAATTCTATCCCCGCTAGGTACAATGAAGGGATCACAAGCAGTCATACAAGTTATATTCAAACGGCATGCACACTCCAAGGAAATGAAAGAATGGGTAGCACCCGATCAAAAAGTACACGAACTGGATGAGATAAAATATGAATGGTACATGAGGCCACCGCTGCATCGGGTTCGTTTGTTCGACGCATATCGTACACTCGTGGTTGTACCGAACCGATGCTAGAGTTTCCCCTTCCAGCGTTCTGACCCCGTCCCCGGCCCCTGCCGTAATTCTGTTGAGACTGACCAAAAGATTTCCGCTGATTCATGCCTTGATCAAGTGGCACTGAGGAAGAAGCCCGACTGTCCAAAGTCTGATTTGGTTCGGAACAATAAGCCGCCATATGTCCCATCTGTCCGCAAGTGTGACACTTCAATGGTGGGAAATTGCATTCCAAATTAACGTGGCCTGGACAACCACAATTATAGCAAGTCACCGTGCGAGTTGTGGTGCCCGGTGCAGAACGAAAAACCCTATTTCCTTTAGCAGAACGTGACGACTGTCCGGCGGAATGGTTAGTCGTCTGTGACCTCTAGAAGTTGCCACTCTTAGAGCCAGAGAAATTTCCCGCTATCTTCTGCTTCTTCGATTCTTCAGTGGTATCGTTGTTGGAGCTTAACATATCATGGGCTAAAGCTCTGTCTTGATATTCCTTCAACGTGGTACAAGAAAATCCGGCCATGTACCGCCGTAAGTCCATATTCATCCGCATATCAAAGTAACGGATTATCACGCTCGTTTCTCACTTGATCGTTCACGTGGATCAATTGTTGGTTGTACTCCATGATCGCCTGCGAAACGGGAATATTCTGCGGTTTAGCCTCGAAAAGGCTCGAATTCGGCCTTCTCGCACCGGCCAAGGACAAAATTCGGCCTCCAAAAGTTCTTTAAACTCATCCCACGTAGCAACACGATCTTGTGTCTTGATGACTTTCCACCACGTAGCAGCCTCCTTGGTGAGGAAATACTGAGCAATCGGTACTTTCCTCGCTTCGGGACAATCAACTGCTTCAAAAATTTTCTCCAATTTTGCTAGCCAATCTTCCCAACCTAACAGGTCTGTGGCACCGCAAAACTATGGAGGGTGCATACGGATTACATTCTGAATCAAGGCATCCGCGTTCGGGTTTGGATTATTCAGCTGAACGGTTTGGGCTAAAATGGTCATCTAGTTAGCCAATTGTTGAAGTACATTCCCAACTCCAACATCTGCGCTGTTCCCCTGGCCAGTCGACTGGTCGTGCTGACTTTTGGTGTCAGGATGCACCGAGTTAGATAGGCTAGGGTTGGTCGATCCCACAACGGAACTGAGGGAAGTGGACGCGCCACGTCCACGGCCACGACCACGGCCTCATCCCCTACCAGCTGACATGCTGAAGAACACACAAGGCACGTAAGTACAATTCAATCGCACATCACCGAAGTGACCGATTCTCAAAATACCAAAGTAGAAGCAAAACGATAAAGGAAATATCAGAAGAGTAAGAGGTCTTACAAGTACCGGTCGCACTGTGATGATGGCAAAGTAGTGATACTGTAGACAAATGATGACTCAATCGACCCAAAAGACCGACAGCCTAGGTATCCATAGACCTAAGCTCTGATACCATATTCTGTAACACCCCCAAGTTATTCAGGGTATATTACAGCGTCGTGAGCCCCTCGGTGGGACCCACAAGGCTAATCATGCGCGGAACTATAAAACTTGACCGAAAAGGTCCAAATACAATGAAATGAAGGACAATACAAAGGGTATTCAAACCATATCCAATGTATCCAAATACATTCCAACACAAAATCAATACATCGGCAACATAGGCCGGAACATCGAGGAAACTGAAAAACAATACTTGAGTATTCAATAACCATTCCAGTACAACAATACTGAATGGAGTAACACAAAACATAACCGGAGATAAGACACAGTATCACGCTTGCCCATCATCTTCATGCCGACCCGATACATGCCTGTCCGCTCTCCTGGAACCTGAAATACATAAAAAGTATTTCCCCCATAAAGGGGTTAGCCGTCGAATAGCTAGTGCAGGTATATCAAGTATGAAATACAATATTCCTCGACAATAAAGTAAAAGTAATCGTCAATTCGTCAATTCATCAATTCAATATTAGTATTCCGGAATAACTAAATCTCATAGCATCACATCAATACATACATGATCAACCGTGGAACCCCCAGGGGCTACGAAACCCTCAGAGGACTCGTCGGTCCATCCCAGAGTGGTTAACTCATATGATCCGTGGAATCGCACCAGAGGATACGAAACCCTCAGAGGACCCGTCGGCCCATCCCAGAGTGGATATAAATAAACATTCCATTCATATATCTTACTTTCAAAGTCGAGAATGCACAATCATAAATATATACTTGACTTTGAGACATCGAGAAAACGAACGGAAAAGAGTATGAGTTCGGTAGGTCCAAGAACGCACTCCCGGTACCTAAATGATTCGTAAGGGATATGATAATCAATAATCCATACTCATAATTTACGAAGAAACTCCCGAAACCCGTCTATGATTCACGAAAATACAAGGGTAAACAACTAGAGGTTGGAAAATCACCCAAACCCTCACAAGTCCGAACACGGCACAAACCAATCCGTAAAATCATAGGAAAAGCATATATACGGGGTATATATATCATAATCTCAAGATTCTCAAGCTTCAAACCGTATAAATCGAACGAATCTAAGAAAAACCCCAAAATTCCCAAAAATAGGGTTCTAAGGATTTATTACCTTGATTTGGACGATAGAATGGATTTGATGTTGTTAAATCCTTGTTCTCCAACCAAAGATGTTGATATCAGAAGAAAGATCGCTTCCAAACTCCCCGAGTCGCCCAAACCCGCTGCTCCCGATCGGAAATGTGAGAAGAATGAGAAAAATGACGAAATGGAAGTCAATTGTCCATTATATACTCGCCTAGTCTAGCGCACGCAACGCCTATAATATTAGCGTGCGCTAGCGGGGTCACCGGGTAGTCCAGTGGCTTCTGTCAGCCCCGTTAGCATGCGCTACTCGCCTTTTTTTATCGTGCGCTAGCCGAAAATGGTGTCCAGAAATCGGAGTCCATAACCTACTGTCCTTTGCCCTGCTCAAGTCTTAGCCTGCGGCACCGCAATAGCATAGCATGCGCTATGCTGCCCTCATAGCGTGTGCTAGCCGAAGCCTAGCGTACGTTACCTGATAGTCCAGAAAACCTGACAACTTCACTGCCTCTGCCGACCCAGCCCATTAGCGTGCGCTACGGAAGTATTAGCGCGCGCTACTATCTATGAATAGCATGCGCTAGCTAACTCCTAGTGTGCGCTAATTGCTAGTCCAAAGAGCAGAATAAATTACTGGTTCCGACCTGACTGGTCCCTTAGCCTGCGCTAAGGCTCAAAGCTAGCGTGCGCTACTCAAGCAGAATTAGCGTGCGTTAGCCTAGGCCTAGCGTGCGCTATATCTCCAACCCATAACACTTCCGCAAGGTCTAAACAACATAATCGTGATCCAAACAAGGTACGAAACTCTATAACAATATCGACAACATCACAAAGAGTTTACAGAGCGAAAAAATAGGAAGAACGGCAAAGTCAAACAGTCAATAAAAAGTACGGGTATTACACCAACATTAGCCAAAACAACCATCATGTGACCAATCATCCTCAAATGAATGATCAACATGATCAATAATAACCAAACAATGGTCCTGGGATCAACACCCCTCAACAACAATCCATATGATCATCAAGAATCCCAATTCACAAAATACAAATTAATGTACACTACTATCATCAAAATCATTATCTTCATAACCGAGTAATAATTACTTACCTCAAAGTCCCTGACAAATATCCTTTCCACGACCATTATTAGTTTGTCGTTGTTCACTTCGGTGAATATTTTTTATCCTTATTGGATCTATGATTCTTTGAGTTTCATTGCCATATTGTATCGTGACATGTCTGTAAGCATATCTGCATGTCGATTGGTCATGTGTAGGATTTTTAGCCACGCACATATGGTCATGTGGAGATGTTTCCACATTTGACTGTGCACACGAGACGTAGTTCTTGAGGCTAATTAGGTGAATTGTCCCACATATATCCTGAATTACGTATATGGGGTGGACATGTGCACGGACACATTTCTGGATCGGGCGTTGTGATGTCCGTCTTGAGCCATATTGGTTGGTCGTTCATACACAATGAGTGATTGGGTATGTTTGATAGTTTGCGACTGGGTGTTCATACGCCCGAGGGGTGTTTTTGACAGTCAAGTTTGTTTCATTGAGATCCATTGTATGTGATTTGTGCAACGTCTTGAGACCTTAATATCATGTATATCTGATCTTGTGGTTCTTTGTTGATCTTTTTTGGAGTTTACTATGTTGATGGTATTCTCGGTCGTTGTTGATCCTCCGTGATTGTTTTTGGAGTTTATCATCTTGATGATATTCTCAGTTGTGTTTTGACCTTTGGTTGGTCATATTGGAGTTTGTTGTGTCGAGATTTATACGTCTCAACAGGCGATCGCCTCAGAGACCGAGCGACCGAGCCAGAGTCCAACAGCCAAGGCAGATTGGCCGACCGAAGGTCCCAGGACAGGTCCCGGTGCTGAGCGATCGACATCTAAGGCGATCGTGTCTCGGTACTTGGCGATCGACCCCTGGTGACCAACCAAATGACGACCGCCTCATGCCGCGCAAGTCCAGCGCCCGTCTAGTCGGCAAAGGCCGAAGCCCAGGACAGTGACCCACGTGCAGATCCGGAAAAGGCGCCGCAAGACATGGATCGTTGACCACAGCCTGTCAGCATCTTTCTCACCAACCGACAGACCCGCCGAAAGTTGTACAGTGGGACCGCCTGGACAGCAACTCAAGACGCGTGCTAGCTCCACATTGGACCGCACAGCTGGCTGCCAGCAGCAGCCGCAGACTTTAAGGCAGACAGCCCATGTGACATAAAGACGATCGCCCCTTATTATATTACATAAAAGGCGATCGCCCGTCAGTAAACAGAGCATCTCACCTCCTGTAAATAGAAAGCTGTCTACACTTGGAAAACTCTCTGTTCATTTGGGCAAGTCCAGACTCTCTGCAACTCTCGGATTCTCGTCTCTCTGAATCTCTGGCTTTTGACAGAACTTGGCTTTCTCACTCTTGGCAACAGCTATCTCTCGGCTTAACAAGAACACAGCAAGCTTCGTTCAAGAGCTAGATAAATAGGATCTTTTACACTCATTGTAATCGCATTCTTATACTGATATTTGTACTCAAACGTATTCATATTAATAACATCTCGCGAGAGCATTCAAGCCCGGGCCTAACAAACCCGGCAAATCTTGTGTTATTCACACCCCCACGGACGTGCTCTCGCAATTTGCTGTTTCTCGACCATTCCAGCAATATTCATCTTCGGATAATATTTCGGGCAACAACAGAGTTTATCATGTCGATGATATTCTCAGTGGATTTCATGGTTGATCATCGTTATTGATCGTTTGAACATTCGGAATTTGCATCGATATTTCGGGAGTTGTTGCCATTGTTTTGGGCAGTTGTTTCCAAGATGGATTGTGTATTATTGGTTTTTATCATGATTGACAACCATTTATCAGGATCGAGATCTGATTGCGTGATCCGACGGATATGATTTGGCATGGATGGATAATTCCACACTTATGAGTTATGATGATATTTTTGATGATTTTTTGTATTGTTCAGACACAATACAGAGGTTTGGATTTGGTTTATTTCGTCATTTGAGAATGTGAGATGTGAATTATGGTAAGGAAAGATTTGATATGGATTACCATGAGTTGGTAAGGTTATGATGGTGAGATCACAGCAGTAGTATTCCTACTTTATAATTACATTGGTATGTAATTATTTATGATGGTCTGATCGTTATCATTGTGCAGTGTTATGGCTGACTCCGTCACGGGCTTTATTTTTAGGTACTCGGAGATCGAGCTAGTAGCGGTCATGAGGGATGAGCTTCCCGGGTGATACTGGTTATGACATGTATTTTGGGAACCGAGTATTTTACTGGTTGTTATATTCCGCTGCAAAATATTTTTTAACTGTTGATTTTTCGTGCTGCGTGTATACTTTAAAAATGGCCTTATGATAATTTACAAATTTAGGTTTATTTAACCGAATCCCCAAACTCTTTTTTGGTATATGTAATCGGTGGCTTAACGAATATTTTGAAACTATCGAGTTTTGACATTTTGGCCTTGAACTTTTAAATAGGATTTTTATGACGGTATTTGAAAAATAGATTTTTGGAAAATATTTGATTATTTGAAATATATTACTGTCTTTGGCCTTTTGGCGTGTTTGAATGGTTGTGAAAATGATTTTTAGCCTGGTGGGTTCCGGCGGGAGGCCCATAATAACCCTAGATGGTTTTGGGGGTGTTACAAGAAGAAAATAGAGTCAGAACCTGATATGACCCAGTTTCATGTATGGAAGACTACAACCGAACTCCATAGACTATCTATGTGCTCCATAGTTGTTTTCCTAGCGCAATCGGAACCCATCTCTACGGATGAAGCTCTTAATAACTCGGACTGTATTACCTCTATTGAGAAAGAGCTAAATGGCTTCGAAAAAATAAAGAGTATTTACGTTAATATTTGATGGAATTTGAATTTTAATTAAATAAAGTTGTTTTTCATAAGATTCTCCGATATTTTTTAGAAAACAACTCCATATTTGGGGTAGCACAAGATTCAGCCTTTGTTTATACTTTTTTAATGTTTAAACAATTTTTTGGACATATTGAACCACCAGTGTTCCGTAATTGTTTATACATTCCAAAACCAAATTTAACCTAAAAATAATATCCAATTATTTTCCCAATGTGTAGGCTACACAAAAACAAACACCACAAATGAAATGAGCATATTAAGTTTGTGTTTGATTTAGACATAATCCCTCGGCAAGTATTATAATTTGTACCATACAAATAAATCTCGCGTATTTATAATTTGCAAGAGAGAAATCAAGATTTCCTATACAAAACTAAACATTGCCAGTGGTTTTTGTAATTCATGCAATTTGGCTTAATCATGAAGTGCTAAATCCATTCAATCTTTCCTTTTTATTCTCTACATGTACATTCAAGAAATGACTGCAAATACTCAATAATTTCCTTCATATTGCTTAAAAAAATTAACACAACTAATTTTCACAACAAAGCTTCACAACCATCTCACTGGACATTTATCATTAATTTTTTTATTTATTCCATTACCTACCCCCACAACTCACATAATCAAATGACACAAAATAAACGGTCAATAATTACTCGACGAAAAGACAAGAATAACCTTGTTGTCAACTTCAAAGCTTCTTTCTTTCAGACACGGTCAATCTGTTAAAATGGAAATGACAACTTGGGTTGTAATCAACAGTGCACTAATGTTTCTAGTAATACCACTAAACAGTTTTAACAGCAGACAGCACCGACTACAAAGGCGTACAATGAAACTTAACGCGTTCTTGTATGAGGTTATTTTCTTGACGCGCCAGCCACACGTGTTTTTGGATCAGTACAAGGTGAAACGAAGCAACATCTAGAAAAGCAACGAGTCGAAATTCAAGCAGGCAGCCACTGATACTAGATCGTGCAGAAACCGGGGGCACGTGCATGTTTAAGGGCATTTCCGTTGAATATAGGAAGCCCCATGCTCTTCGAACCTGTCCGTACGACAAAAAAGATGGAGCTTGTTAAGACTGGCTTTCACAGCAACACAGTGTGAGGTTTGTTTGGGAAGAATAACAACTTACTCAGACTTTGAGAACCACATCTGCTGAAAGGAACCGAGCGATGCCAATATACTCCCCCCTATCCAAACACTGCATTCACAACCGTCAGTTACCAGCATCAAGTCAAACGAATTGTTTGTCAAAATCTTGAAAATATTACGATGCTCGTAAACATCCAAGGAATGAGATAAATGGATGGCTACGGACAAAGACATAACGAAATGTCTGCTACTGCATATATAACTAACAAATTTCTGGCAAAACCAACAAAATATCTTCCAAATCGGTACAACACAAATATATAGATATGGAAAACCATGCTCCATATCCATACAAACTGGATGTGGGGTGGTGGTGGGGGTGTGGGTAAAGATGGAAAAAACTAACTAGTGAAACACACACACAGACAGACACACACACAAAAACTTCCACATCAGTTTGTGCATAAAAGCTGGACCACGTGGTGTGATACCAATTTTACCACATCCAATACATGCTTAAAAATATCGGTGTTTCATTCCTGGCCAGAAACATATAAATACATCATAACAAACAAACAAACTAGATCCCTCTTCATCGCCTTGCAACTTTTCCTATATGACTCCCTGTTAAAGTATGAGATTCCATCCTAAATCAATTTGCAATGAGAGGAGTAGCTCAAGATCCTTATGTACTGAAGGTAAGACTTATATATATATATATATATATATATTATATATTTATGTATGTATATATCCAATGTGGACTAATGCTTAAACACACTTCCTATAGCTGGACTCAAGGATGGCGTGGTCTCTTTAACTCGGGTGGTGCGGAATTAGATCATCATAGGACGTTTGGCTTGCACGTGTAGAAAGCCTACTCCGATACCATATTAAAATTTGGGGTTCCATCAAACCAATTGGCAATGAGGACTAACCCAGGATCAGGCAAGTTAGTTATTTACCCAATGTGCTGTTAATGCTTCAATACTCCCAAATCAACTTCGGGTTCATATAAATTTTCACCCATGTGGTACTCGTACTATTTCTGCATTAATAACTAGAGGAAATGTTGTAGACGAACTATATTTATATATAAAGGTTGTTCACTCGTCCATATGTATCTCAACAAAAGAATCTTCTGATTTCCTAATTTTTAACAAGTGTAACGAGAGCTCAACAATGTGAAATGTTGAGCTCAACCTCCAATTTCATATCAAGGTCAATGCTAGAACTGATTCTAACTAGAGCAGGCAGACGAAGCGAGTGATTCACAGAATCAGATTCGGTCGTAACCCATATTCTGTAGGGAAAGTTCATCATTAACTGTTCATTATTCTAAACATACATATTTGAACAACTCTGTACAACACTGATTGATAGGCTTGTATCCAAGAAAGCCAAAATCACTATTTAAGAAGATCTATAATAACAATTTGAGCTAATATTCAGAGGAAATGTTTATAAGTGACTTTGAAACTAATACGCATAGGAAGTGTCTATAGGTGCATGTTACCAATACCTTAAAGGTATATCTTGCAATAACATATTTGATTCTCATTAGATATCATTATAGTAACAGATCAAATTATTTGTGGCATTATAGGTTAACTACAATAGGTACCCGTGAAGGTTGACTAATTGCAAAAAAAGAACAGTTAACTTACAAAATTACAAAACTACCCCTGCGATTCAGACCCCTTTCACATTTATAAAAATATAAAAGCTAAACCTTTAAATGAACACTGAATCGAACCTTCAGGGCATTTTAGTAATTTCGAAAGCTAGCTGCTTTTTTTTGTTGGTAATTAGATCACACCTCAAAGGCACTTTCTTTAAATATCCCCACAATTTATTCGAGATACTCTCAATCAGATTGTAGGTAGGAATGGCAACGGATCGGGTTCGGGCGGGTTTGGTAAAATCCAAATCCAAATCCAAATATTTCCGGGTTTAAAAATTAAATCCAAATCCAAATCCAAAACTCAACATCCAAATCCATCGGGTTTCGGATAGGATCGGGTTTTTTTCGGGTATTCAAAAATAAAAATGATATAATCAAGTTGAACATCACTAACATGTGCATATAACATAAATATATCTATACAATGATTATATTTAATAAGTAGTCAAATTTATTTTAATGTATAGATTGAGATATTAAGTGAATTCTAAAATATATTAACAAAATAATACTTTACATACCAACATATTAAAAAACATTATGTAATTAAAATGAAAGTTATATATTAATAAAATATGAAATTGAGAAAGAGAAGTTTAACTCATTGAATGAGTATTTGATTATTGACTAATAATAAAATAAAAATATGCATATAGTATGTCATATATCAAAAATACTATATATAACAATTTATAAATTATATTATTGTATATTATATTTACATCGGATTTTTATCGGGTTTGAATCGGGTTTCGGATTTCGGGTCGGGTATCGCTTCGGTAATCCTTAAATCCAAATCCAAATCCAAACTTTCCAAATCCAAATCCAAAATTTCGGGTTCGGTAAATCCAAAATTTCAGGTTTTGGATCGAGTATCCATCGGATCGGATTATTTTGCCATCCCTAATTGTAGGCCTCAACAAGAGTTTGGACTTTGGACCGACTGCTCCACCATTAAAACCACATAGCAATAGTTCTTTCAAGTTTCACCTTAAGGGCATGATCCTGGCAGTCATACTCCCTCGGTCTCTCGTTGAATGTTCATGTTCAACTTCGTAGATTTTTGAATGCCATGTTCAAATGTCTACAAAGTCATCGACAAGAATTAAAAAATAAGTGTGTTTGAGATACCAAACCACTTAATGTTCATTACGCTAGAGAAGATTTTACCCAAAAAACAAGTGTATGAAAAAATAAAAAAATATACCAAATTTTTCTCGCACAAATCACTTCTGCTGAACAACTAATCATTATTTTTACACATTTTTCCGCAAATTCTACTAACCCACTCACATATTTTCCATTATCAATCATTATTATCAACTTTCATTGTTCATCTTTATTCCACATTCGATCACAGTCTCAAAATTCATTCTTCTCATCCAATAACTTTTTCATGATTTGGGAAAAAAGAAAAAAAAAAGGAAGAAGTATCCAAAATGAAAGTATTACACAATTGCAACCTAATCACTGCGAGTATCTTCAAATTCTTAACTTCCAAAGGAGCATCATATTATTATTAAATTTATCATCATAATGAAAGAATAAATGGTTTTTATCATCACAAAAAGGAAACAAGAGTGCCCTGTTGTAGGTAGACAGTTCTGGGATGAGAAATAAAAAAACAAGCATTTTGAGTATCTTCAAACTTTCTTCAAAAGTAGCGTCGAAAGTTGGTGTGACATTATTGTTATAGATAAAAAAATTACATCACAATGAATAAATAAATTGTTCTGTCGTCACAAAAATATATTTTTTGGAGCATATCATGGATAGGTTGATCGATAAAGTTTTAGATAGATTATATATAGACAGATAGACAGAGGGAGATATATATGTTAAGACAGAAGAGAAAGATAGATAGACAGATATATTCAAATCAAAACCTGAATCTCCTTTCTGTAGCATTTCCACTTGCCAACACTTTGACCCTTGCTCCTTGAGGAGATTCCTAGAAGCAATATAAAAAATGTCAGAATTCCACTCCATATAAAACTTCTGCTAGCCAAGTGGCTGGTATCTAACCAGAACATGCGGATGTGCAAAAAAATAGAAGTAAATCATTCAAAGTCATAATACAGTGGAATCATCACATTATTATCTTCAGAAGGATGAAAAAATTAATTCAATGCCTGCTAAATTATGTCCCTAATCTAGAGTCTCACCAAATAGGCTTATTCGTTTGGCATGTCTAGAATTCATCAGAATTTAGTGTTCGGAGATGTCAAGGGTCAACAGGGTAGCGGGTAGAAGAGGAACACAAACAGCTTATATGCCAAGAAAAATTGACAACAACAACAACAACAACATCTAAGCCTTAGTCCCAAGAAAAATTGACAAGCGAAAAATATATTCAGATTCATATAAGCAGGGACAACACGGGCTTGAAACAGTAAGTACAGACATTTACAAGAAAAAAGCTGAATGAAAATTTATGCAACCATTGACCAGGACATGTTTAACACATTTCTTTCCTATTTATAACCAAACATAGTCAGCAGGTCAGACAAATGAACAAACAAGATACTTCATTCAAACAAGCCACATATGGAGATCAGAACCTCCTGTAAATCTTTCTCAAGACGTTCTTTCAATTGTTGCATTGACGCTGTTCCGCCAGAAAGCTGCACAACAGACAATCAACATAGTATCAGAAACCATAAACTTGAAGGTAGTGATAGTCAGAACTCCCATCATTCAGATAATTAAAAAACAGAACAATCTAGTCTAGGTAGCACGGAAATGGAGGCAGATCCGGACGCGGACACAGACACAGACATAGAGACGCAGCAATTTCTCAAAAAGTAGGACTCGGACACGGCGTAGGACTTGTCAAATTAAATAATATATATATATATATATATATATATATATATATATATATATAGGGATAGGTTCAGGTAGGAAAGCTTTTTTCCGTAAGAAATAAGAATGATTTTGGGCCTTTGATCTTTGGTGATCAATGGCTGCGATTTGGTCACGTTGTGCTAAGAATTTAGCCTAAGTGTGCTACGCGAAATATTTTTGTGGGGATATATTTGTAATTATACAGATTGTATGTTTGGTATTTCCTATAATCATGGGATTTCATATCCAACTTTCCCATCTCTTCCCAATGTGTAAGCCGTGATTTTGTTTTCTCTTTCCTCCATCCTTTTATCTCCTTCCTCCATCCGTCATCCTTCCTCCATCCTTCATCCTTCATCCTTCATCCTTCATCCTTCTCTTAGCACAAATATTACTGCTTATTTTTCTTCTAAATGTGCAGAAACCATCAGCTAAATGTGCTGAAAAATTATTATAAATGTGCAGAAACAATCAGCTAAATGTGCTGATAATAAAAACACTTATGCTGCAAAATAATATTAAATATGCTTACTAATTACAAAGATTGTGCTAACTACTCAGAATAATCGTGCTAATATACACGACAGGCAGTCTGGAATGGGGGAGCAGAAATGAGAAGAAATGGGGGAGAGAAAATGAGCGGACGAAATTAGGGATAGATTGAAATGAGGGGAGAGAAAATTAATTTTGAAAATAAATTCAGAATCCCTTAAAAGATGGATAAGATGAATGGAAATGAGTGAGAACATTTCACAAATACCCTCGTTGTTAAAATCGGGTGAATCAATGATGATGTCAGCATCAAATCTAGTTAAATCTGAACCATTAATTCTTTATAGATGTAAGGTTAGGATACATTCTTATTTCTTACACTTAAACCATTTCACTCCATAACTCACCCCTATATATATGATCAAATGAGAATGGTTCTTATCCTGCGAAATGCGAATATGCATGAGTTTTGTACTAATTATGCATGAAATATATGCACTTCGTGCATCAAAATTGCAATGCATTAAAATATGCATTATATGCATCAAAATATCGATGCATTAAAATATTGCATTATATGCATTAAATATTTGTGAGAATAAATCTGGGCCATCAATTTATCAAGATCTATGGATAAAATTCATTCTTATTTCTTAACTTAAATTGCATTCTCACCTGAACCCACCATATATATATATATATATATAAAACATATGTAATAGGGCGGTTTGTTGAGGTTCCTTTATCTTGATTCATTCTACAAGTTGATAAAATACAGCGATCATTATTTCAATTTCCGAATTTCATTTATGTCGCAAAAGAGAAAATAAAGAGATAGAAAGAGAATCAAAGAAGAGTAGAAGACACTTGAAATTAAGAAAAAATTCCACTTAAATTGAGGACGACGACAGAGCGCATGTAAATTTGCACAGGAAGAGAGACTTGAAATTAAGAGAAAAATGAAAATCGAATCCAGAGTGCGCGTTGGACACGCGTACGAGGCGAGTCCGAGTCTGGTGCGTGTCCGAATCGGACAGTCTACCTGTTTAGAAGATTCCGTGCTTCCTAGAATCTAGTCCATATTATTAATGATGATGGTTGCCCAAAAATTTTCAGCATATAGGAACATTTTGGGATCGGCTTAATACATCCCATATAAGGATGCAACTTTCAGAGAAATAGGAACAGCAGAAGACACATTACACTTGGGGTATGTTTGAATGTACTAGCTGAAAACTAATACTTAAACCGATAATCAAGCTGAAATATGATGGTATAGTATTTGGGAAAACTATGTATCATACTAGCTGAAATTAGTAAAATGACATAGGAAGGACATCTTTGACACTTCTTCCATGCTCTTATAACTGCAACGTTTGGACTTTCATGCTTGCCAATGCACAATTTTGATTATTAATATCTTGAAAAAGTTGATATTTTGAAAGTATATATAGAAACGAATCTAACAAGATCGACATGACTATATTTTTCCTTAAATATAAATCACAAAAATGGTCAAAAGAAAGTGTGTGAATAGTTTAAAAGTCCAGAAATTGCAGGTATAACAGAAGAGAGGAAGTATTACTTTCTATATTACAATATTCAAAAAATAAATTAATATTCCATTATATATCAGCTCTGGTGTTGTTTTTTATTGTTTTTTTTTGACATTATCTAAATATTAATATTGATTTTATTTGTTGTTTTTAATGCTTTTTTTTCACTTATGCAATTATATAAATTTGGTAAAATAATCTGGTCGCGGAAAGGAAAAAATAGAAGTTGGTAGCTTTGGGCTGGAAGTTATATCCGGGAGTGTTTGGGTTTAATCTATATCAAGATTATAATATAGATTACATTAGCACCATCCAAACAAGATTATTTAAGCCAACTTAGATTACTTGACCAACTTCATTCTAGATTAAGATTATAATCTAGCTTTTTGTGTCATCCAAACATACCAATCAAATATTAAATCATTTGATTTACAAATCGATTAAAGAAAGGATCATCTGCTGAACCTGCTATAAACTAAATTAAACAGCATAGAATCATGATAATTTAATCTAATGATATATAAAGCTGCAAAGACAAAGATAGATGGCATAAATAATAGTTTTATCAAATATCAGATTGTGGGTACGAGTGACATAACCTCATAACCGAAAAAGCAGTTTGTTGGAAAGTACAAGCAAGTCAGTCTAAAAGAACCAGACTGCATTTTTGATGCACAAGCAGGAAGCGTTCCCCATAAAATGATGGGCTGGGCCAAGAAAATAGTACATGACAGAAAAGCTAGACAAACATGGAAAGTAAGATTAAATATACTTCAATCCAAGAAAAACTCAGCCTCCTCACCCCATACACAATTAGGTAGACCAGTCAAAATTAGGCAAACATTTGAAACTTGGATCAGGGTAAAATAAAGACTAACACACTAATCCCGGGGGTGGGGGGGGGGGGGGTAATTTTTGGCTTCTATAAGCACACTTATTTGGTGAAGTCACTTAGGCACAGGAGTAAATCTTACCAATATGCTGCTAAAGAGTTCTCTTCTAATGTCAACATCACACTTGTTTATGCTCTCAATTACCTGGGAAATTTCGAGACAATTAATTTATAGTAGGAACAATGGGAGAACCAAGAACTGCTTTTTGAGCAGAAAAATATGCAGATTTAGAGAGAATTTGTTCACCATTTGTGGCAGACCACGAGCAGATGATGCCATATCTGCAAAACTTTCCATACCAGGTATAGTCTGAGATGAAGATCACATTGTAGATACCAATTTAGCAAATCAAAATTTGGCTATAGTGACCGTCAAGCAGCAATATGTTAAGCAAAGAGAATATCAATAAAACAGGGTACAGTATATCACATAAGCTATCATTAATAATCCTAACTAACATAAATGCATCATTAATACAGGACAATAAATAAGTATGAGAAGACAATAAATACTGTCTACAAAGTTCATGGCTCTAAACATAACGTTGTCCTGCAACTTTTGCTTAAGCAGCTTCGTGAAAGCTAGCTGCTGTTTTTTTTTTTTTTTTGGTTTGTTTTAATTGATCCGCAGTTTCATCCCAAATCTTTTTTTAGGAGGAACAATGTCCTCTAAATGAACAGAAACTTGACATTTTTGGCCCTTTTTCTTTTGGGCTCAAAATCGGTGTGTGCTTGCACAGAAGTTTGATATAGAACCCCATCAATTTATTAATCTCAAAAAGAGGTACTGGGGAACGACATTATCCTTCACCTCTAAAATCAGAACATGCAAATGTAAGATATTTAAAACGAATTACGGAATTCTAGTCTATCTGTGAAATTTCACAACAAAATAGGATAAATGATATGGTAACTTACAGTTTCAGTCTTTAGCATTTCATGATTAATTTGTTAAGAAAACCAATGCTAAGCATTTTCCAACATATAGGTCTATCCAACATATTTCAGGAACATGAAAGGACTAGAACTGAGAAGCTTAAAAAAAATTTGCACATCTTGCACAAGTAATATGTAAAGCACCAAGCCATGGCAAGAAATACATCGAAACAAAACTCACTAGTCCAAAAAGGAGAAGAAACTGCAAAGCAAACCCACCAACACCCAATATTTTTGAAGAGAAGTTACATACAAGGATAGGATTATTAGCATTATGAAAAATGCATCACAATCAAGTACTATGGTTACTGGGATAAACAAGAAAAAAAAAAACACCTGCACCAAAGATGGATTAAATAGTACATCAGGAATCTTGAATCTGTCGGCACCAATCTCAATTGTCCTACATAAATATAAAGCAATGGTGCATGCTTCAAATGAGTCGAAAGAATATTCAAGATTCAGATATCTAGTTAGTCTGCAGAAACAACATATGTGCATCAGTAGTTAAAGTCGGATAGGAGTAGTTTAGAAAGTAATTCAAGTTTTACAATGTACTTATCTGTAGTCCTAGAATCTAGGAATTAGTTGTAACTCAGAGATTTCCTTATCTCTATTTTCGGTAAATTAGTCAATAGTTAGGGTACTGTTGTACCTAGTATTTATGATTAGTGCAGAGAAATATCATTCCCTGATCCTTAAAACTACAATTACCTCAAGATAACTAGGTACATCTTCCAAAACCCACATATTAAACCCAGGATGGGAAATAGATGTGGACCATTGATATATACTATTCAACGCTGGAGTAAAATGATAATTAAAAAAAAAAAAAAAAAAAAAAAAAAAAAACAGACAACGAACTTACTGTCCATCAGGAAGCTCATATGAGGTCATTGGGATGTTCGAATATGAAGTTTCTGCCAAAAGAAACAGTGTTAGCAGAGATAAGTTCAAAGCATCGGACCAACAACACAAACAAAATTAACCGAATAAACGAAATTACCTTATTTGACACATACACAACTCTAGGTAAAACATTGGACAGTAAAATTACTCAATGAAATCTATTTACAGTACGAGGTTACTAGGAATGACACCAATGCGTGCCGTAACAGTATCATTTATTATCTGGGGTTGCAAATTTTAGAGAACTCAATAAACAGAAGATTCAATAAAATAAAGGGTTCTGAGTGGAAAATACTTCTTGGCCTCAAAAGGTTTGTTTAGCAAATAACCAAGATTAATTCAACTGGCACTGATATGTGGTATTCCAACATGCATATATCTATCTTTAATATTGCCAAATGGGCCAAGAAAGCTCCATAATGTAATCACCATAGAAACAAACTTAAGGAATAGAATTTATATCAAAGGGGAATTGTATAAAAAGAACTTTCGAATTCACATGGGAATAATTAATCTGTTTATCGTGGAACAGATCCATGAGGCATATATAAGAGACGGGTGATGAATATGAAATCATATTAATCACTTATCTCTTGCCTATTCATCAGGGTTCTCTTGTATAATCGTCACCGGGTCCATGATAGAGATCACTGGAAGCCATTATTGATAACGTATAAGAATCATGAAATTAGTATATTTTGTTTGCTCACTATACCATGTTGTTGTAATAAAACACTTAAAACTACCAAAAACAAGAAGATAATAAAGATTCAGGCCAAAATCATACAAGAGACCTCAATGAATCAGAAAGAAATAACACTCATTGGTTTAAAAGGAGTACAAACCATCATATGGTGTGTCCGGTGCTCGACACACACAATCTTTAATATCACCAACAATGACCCGCTGTGACAAACAATGACATTTAGTAACAAAACTAGTGCCAGCAACAAATGAGCTACGATCAATTAGTGACCTGGGAATAGAGTTTGTAACTTTCAGTCGTGCTGGGGAAGTCCAGGTCCATAACCTGTCCAAAACTAAAGGTTATAAGAATTAAAGAGGAAAGAAACAAAAATCGAGATCAAGTGGAAGTATACATTATGCTTACAAAAAGACTACATAATGACATGTTGAAGATGAAATTGCACTTAAGTTCAAATAAATTCAGTTGTATTTTCAGCCACATTCCATGATATACATGTTGACTTTACAATATCAATCATGTAATGCGACATGACTATAGCAATTTTCTCAACTCCTCAATGTCTCATGGTATTCCCCGTGCAAGTGAAAAAATATATGATAATTACGATTTTGCAACAGGAAGGGCAACTGGCGTAAAATGGTGCTACTTTGCATTTTGCATGATTTTGTAGTGTTAACTAATTTTGATGATTAATTGACACTAGAATCTGCATCCCATAGACCCCAATATAGTTGGGAATTAATGTACAAATGATGATGATGGACTTATCTCCATTTGTTATGCAACCAATGGATAATGGTAATTTTTAACTATAGAAGTGCAACTATATTCTGAAGCGATGGCTATAGTTTCCGAAGAACTATATATACTCTTATTGAAACATTATGGAAGTAATGATTTTGCTAAGCTCTACAGATCCACACCAAGTTGTAAACAAGTGCCAAAATCATGAACACACTATTACCAGTAGAAATAGAATAACCACATAAGGGATGCAACACATTCTTATTAGAAAAAAATAAAGGAATAGTTGATTAAATTCATATAAGAGAAGACAGAGGACCTGAAATTCTCCAGCACGGATTTCTTTCCTTTTAAATGCATAACGAGGTTTTATCTGCATTTCATATATAAAGAAGGGGAGAAATCAAAGAAAACAACATATTCCAAATTCATGACAAATAATAAGATTAAGTGTTGCTTTTATTGCAAATTCATACAAAGACAAATAACTTAATAACTCACAGAAAATCCTTTGCTTTGCAGGCTTTTTAACAAGCAATCAGTGAGAAATTCTCCTCCAATAGGAGATGTGGCAACAGCCTATGAAAACAAAAGAGAGAATAAAAATACTATTAAAAGATGAACGTTGAATTAGAGGTTATATTTAATGCTGTACAGATCATAATTTTAAGAGGACGAAACGCACTGAGCTGGCATGAAGTTGGAGGATCAGCATTTATTACGACCAAGTTATTTCCAATATAAAATTAGTGTTTTTAAAAAAATTGTTAATACTACAGGAGAAACCACAAAAATCCATTTAAAAACATGATGTCAAAAGACAGTTTGTAAAATTACTCAAGGTATGCTATATTAGGAGTGTACATTGTATATTTTCGAAGGTTTTGGTTCAGTTTCTTGATTTCTTTCCTTCAGTTTACCGATTTACAAGTCAGTTTCAATTTCCTTCTTTTCAGGTGTACAAGGCCTCTTTGACACATCTAATACTATTATACAAATAATTCTCTTCTAAAATGATGCATAATAGACCTAATAGGTAATGTAAGTCTTCTGAAATTTCAAAGTACAGGTTGAAGAATGAGCAAATATCAAATGTTACAACTTGTGGAAGTATGAGCGATGAATTCGCAATCACCAACGGACTACACCAAGGGTCCGCACTAAGCCCGTTTTTGTTTGTTGTTGTGATGGATGAGCTGACTACATACATACAAAACAAGCTACATTGGACTATGCCTTTCGCAGATGACGTTGTAATTAAATGAGAAGACGAAAGCAGTGATCAACGCAAAGTTAGACTGTTACGATATCCCACATCGATTTCACATGAAAGTGTTGAAGGGTATATAAGTGGGAGCCAACCCATTACCTTTGACAATGGTTATGGGTTAAGTTAGTATCGATAGCTTAGATGCGCAACAATTTGGTCCGACCTGCCAGATTGGGGGCTACGGAAAGGGGCTACCGATAGTGGGGCCAGGGGATGCTACCCCCAATGTGGGCCCAAAGGGGGTTTCCACCCGGGAAGTGGGCCTTCGTATGGGTTACCATCGGGAGTGTGTCGTCCGTGGACATCCGGTTCGGAAGGGGGGTGGATTGTTACGATATCCCACATCAGTTCCACATAAAAGTGTGTAAGGGTATATAAGTGGGAGAGGATTATGCGTGATATTCTCCATCCATACTGTTCATGTCTTAGACTTATGATTCCCAGCCCTCCCAAATTTTTGGATTTACAAATAATCGATCATGAAATAAGGTTGTACTGGACGGTGATACTCCTAGTCTCCCCAAAAAAAAAGGTTTTGGCTAATTCGTTTAAGCTTGCTCATGACTCCCAACGATGATTTCATGGCTTATGGTATACTGAGAAATAGAAGAGACGACCGATTGGATTAGAACTGCTTTAGTGGCTTTGGAGAGGTGACAAGCTTTCCATCCCATAAGATGTTCACATACTTTAGTGATGAGTGGATATACGTTTTCTTGGTGATACAAGCATGAATCAGTGGAACACCTAAATACATACCAACATCACGTGTAATTGGGCTTCCAAATGTATTAGGCGAGAACCAAACTTTGAATTTGTGTAATTTTACATGCTAACAAGAGAATGAGTAATATTTTGATGGGTATCATCCATGAGTTGTGCATGGCTTTCGATAGCTTCACCAAAGAAGATGATATAATGATTATAACAATAAGTCCTCAATTATTTGTTTGAATAAACCAAGCTCTTAAAGCATGTGAATGACCTTATTAGATCGTATATATAAGTTGGGTTTTCTATATTTTCTCCGGGAGCTCATAATAACTATAAAAAAAATTATACTTTCTTCCATAATGTATTAAATATTGCAACACTTTATTTTTGAGAAGTTCTAAAATAAATCAACGCTTCTAAAAATGCCCTTTATTTATGTTTTGTTCTCTCTCTTACTCACTTTATTTTCAGCTGATTTGTCCGTGCAGATCATGTAATATCATTGAGATTATCCTCATAAAGAAGCAGGAAAGGCACAAGGATTGGCAGAGAGAGTAAAATACTTCCATGAATCAAACTCCTGATGTAATAAAATTGAGAAAAGTAGTAAATATAGAAGCAAAGCAATAATGAAAATGTAAGGCAACTGTAATAAATTGATAAAAGATCTTGCGCCAATCACCATCATACGCAAAAAAAGTGCAAGCAGCACAGGGGGGAGAAAAAGTACACATACATAAAACCACATTACGTTAACCAAAGATATGTTTACAAACCAATTTCTACTGTAAATGATGAGTACCTTCTGAAGAACATATCCATCATGTACTGGGGCCACAGTAGTTGATCCTCCACCACTAAATTAAACAACAGGAAATGGAATTAGCTGGTTGCCATACATTTCAAAATAGACAAACAAATATAAGCTCAAAAGTTAATGAGCCTGTTAGAATAATGAAACAATAAGAAATTAGAATAAAGTGATGGCTCTTACATTTTGATAGAGTGATTACCTTATTTTAATTTACTAGAGCTAGACTCCAGAAATTCGCATATTTCATAAGAAAGAAAATTATGAAAACATGTCTAGTCAAAAAAAATATGGGCCATGCTACAAGAGTGTAAATCATACTCAAAGTGCAAGAATTTAGGCAAAAGGATGGATGTGATAGACTAATAGATTACGTGAATATTGATGGTGAGTGACTGGTTGAGATCAAAAAAGTAAAAAGTATTGATGGTGAAGATGTGGTGGAGATTAAGTAATGATTGTGATTGTTTGATTTGATGTAAAAGTGATAAATGTAAACATTCTAAAGAAACAAAATTCTGAGTGAAGCGTAAACTCTAAGCGGGACGGAGGGAGTACTAAATAATTATTAACCGCAAAAATAAATCTTTGTAAGAAATAGAAAGAATATAAAGGGTCTAGAGATGAAGAGTGGAGCTTCTAGAAGTATGTTTGACAAAAATGGAATAGACTTTCCAGTGTTTTCAGTTGCGTTGCGAATGCACATAGCGTTACTGTACGAAATTGCATAGCGCAAAATAGCGTAGAGCGTAGGTAATTTGAACATGATATTTTTAAGTAAAACAATAAAATAATATTCCTATGCAAGAATAATAGGTAAAGAACCAAAGCAAATAGCCATGAAATAATTTCAAATAAACGAAACAACCAATATAATAATCCAAAATAACAAACCCAAATAAGTGATTAATTTTTTTTTGCTGAGAGACTAAGAGCAGCATAAAAACAGAGGAGACGACTGTGATTTGCTGTGAGCGGCTACGATTTGTCTTCTTCAGAATAACCAATAAAAAAATTTCAGGCTTTTGAGAAGTTTGCTGCTATTAATCGCCTGTTATTCTGCTTCAAAAAAGTTATTTTGGCCGGTTTGGTTTTGTGCGGCTTATAATCGCCCGTTATTCTACTCTTATGCCGCATTAAGTAATTAAGATAAGTGGAAGATTTAATTAGGGTTTCTACTTTTAACCCTAATAGCTTATGCTTTTTGCGCAATAGTGGCTATTGCGCGCGCAATTGCGTATTTTCGGTGCCACGTTGGCCATTTGTGTGCGCAAAACGTGTCCTAGAGCAATTAGCAGCCCGCTATGTATTTCTAGAATTTTTGCGCTAAAGCGCGCTAACCAGCGCTATTGAAAACACTGGAATTTTCAACGTAGAACAACTGTGAAAGTTATGGTCAAAACCATATGTCCATTTGGAGGTATTCCAGTTTTTCTGACTGTAGCCAAGCAAGTGAAATTTTAAAAAAAAAAAAAAAAAAAAAAAAAAAAAAAAAAAAAAACCACCAGATCGGTTCAAAGTGTGGTCCAATTGTGGACTTAGGTTGTTCCAAGTAGACATGTGAAGCTATTGTGAATCCTACTTTTTCATATTGAGAGAACATGACATCAATTATTTTATGCAGGACAAATTATACCATTTATCCTCTGAGACATTTAATAAGGAAGCATTCCAAAGTTTAGATCTATATCAATTGCACATTAAATTAAGCTAAAGCAATGTAGCAAACTAGAATCCATTATAAACTACCTCAGACAGTTCAATTCTATCTAACTTACAATTACCATAACCTAGTAAAAGAGGATAAGGTTAACCCAAAGTGTTATTTAATTTCTAAATTGTGCAAGTAGACGCTGAAAGTCTGTGACTGCTATCATTTGGTAGGTGTGTAGGTTACTGTTTGTGTCAGGATTTGTTGAATAGGTAGGATTTAGAATTTGGACTTTCAAAGTGTTGGATTTTGAGAGTCCTACTCCAGTCTAGGACTTCAAGAATCTAGGCCAAATGTTAAAAAAAAATCTTCTGTGAATGACATCGTTAGACTGAATCAATTTAATTTAAAATTTTTTATTCAGCTTGAACTGATTTGGGGGTTCCTTGTCCCTTGCTGTACTCTTTTCTTGGCTAACAAAAGGTGCTACTACCAAAGAGAATAAACCCTAGGAAGCACCGACACGTGTACTCGTACGGATACGGTGATATGAAACATGGGTACGGCGGGGACACAATAAATTTATACACACATGGATATGAACCACAAATACATTTATAAGCTATTATAAACAATAAATAACAACCATAATAATTATTAATAAGTCATTAATTCATATAAAGAAAAATTAATACGCCAAACTATTTAAATTACCAAATCTAGAGACTATTCTAAGATACTTGATTAAACATTTTATATTAGGATTTTATTTGATTTTTTGTATAACAACCCTTTTTGTAAAATTAGTAAAAAATAAAAAAAAATTCAAAAAAAAAAACTCAGAAGTCGTATCCCCGCATGTCCCCGACGTTTTCCATGTGTCCCCATATTAAAAAAAGGGGTATACTTATTTTGGAGTGTCCCGTACGTGCCCCCGTCTCCGGAATGTCGGACACTTGTACCATAACCTCGTAGAAGTGTAGGTGCTTCATAGTGTAAACCCAATATTAAACCAACATGTCCTTTGGATATTGTGTAATTGTTCTTTCTCTTAAGGTAGGTTTCTTCTGCCAATCAGAATAGCCAGATATTAGTTCCTCCATTGTCTTATGGTTTAATTCCAACTTATACCCACAGGCAGATGTTCTAGACGAATCTACATTGTATGATCCAGTAGCTCGGAATCAGGACAATAAGAAGGATAATTACTCGGGTAGTTATGAAAACGGACCACATACCATTCCGAATGGAGCGAAGCCGCTCAACCATGCATTACGAGCATAAAGTGTTTTAATTGCACAGAAAGACTTTACATGAAACTAAGTTCAAAAGAGAGAGACGATGTAGAACAGGTAGCATATAAGCTCCTACCAGTCAACAACTAAAGAGGTAGCACGTCCTGATGCGAAAGATGTAAGGACCTACCAAAATAGAAAGCCAATGATTAGCACAGAACAAAAAAATCCATAAATAAAGAATATACAAGTCATTTAGTCCATTTTTTGCTCAGGTCGATAGTTTTTTAACTACGACTGTCGAGGCTAAAATAGGGACTCACAGCATTTTTGGCCAAAAATAATGCGGGAACTTGATACTTTTCAAACATAATCTCTGCAGCCCTGTTAACGCGTAAAGCTCTCAGTATCAGCCAAAATTCAACAATAAATTTGATGAAGAATAAAGAGCATTGCAGAGAAAAAACATTGTGCCAGACCTAGTAGACAATGCAACTACAATAATCAATTAAGCTATCCCTCTTTTCCTTTCTACTTCTGTTTATGCTTTGCGCAATACATTTTTTTTTGGGTACAATGATCAATTAAGCTATGCATCTTTTCCTTTCTACTTCTGTTTATGCTTTGCGCAATACATTTTTTTGGGGGGTGGGGGGTATCTGATTCTTTTTTTCTTCTCTTTTTTTTCTTTTTTTTCTTGCTTACAAATACTTCCACAGTTTATTAGCCAATGTTTAAACATAACCTTCGAGTAAAGTACGTATTACTATTGGGTAATGTCGATACAGTACCATGGACCCTGATACTTGGAACCTAGGAACCACAGACACGGGAATTGGACACGTGACATGAAACAGATAAAATTCATAAATTAAGGTGTCCCTGCTTCATAGCTTAAAACCAAATTAAGATGACTTGTCATTAATTTTTATACAATGCATAGAAGAAAAATAACTCTGTCTGTGGGTGTCTTCTTGACATTTATTGTCGGTCCCAAGCCCGGATAAAAGAGGAGGGTTACGGTAGGTTAGTGGCAGCCAGCGTAAAACTCGTCACATCCCATGGACATGAATCAAACTTTGAAAATCGTTGGGGCGTCTCCTCAGAAGCGACGCGCTGCATTTTATAGGTCCGGGTGCAGTGATAAGTATGCGAGGGTTGCTAGGTCGTCGCCCAGAAGCGGCGCGCCACCTTTACATCTGAGGGTGGTGTCAAATGAGCAAGGATGCGCTACACTTCATAGGCCCGGGTGTAGTGGAAAATATGCAAGGGTTGCTAGGTCGTCGCCCGGAAGCGGCGCGCCACCTCGAAGTATGGGTGTGGTGTGAAATGTGCAATAATCCTTGCAGCGTGGACGGGGACAGACAGAGAAGTTAGTTCATGCGGCTAGTAAGGGTAGTAAGGTGCGGTTTGGAACTTGGAACGTTGGCTCTTTGACGGGGAGATCAGCAGAAGTGGGGGAGGTTATGAAAAGGAGGAGGATTCAGATAATGTGTCTACAAGAGACTAAGTGGGTTGGCGAGAAGGCAAGAGTGTTAGCTCCTTGGGGTTACAAGCTTTGGTACTCTGGAAAGGATAGAAGTAGAAATGGAGTGGGTATCGTCATTGATAAAGAAGTCATTGATGATGTGGTGGAAGTGTCAAGAAAGAGCGATAGAATAATGAGTATTAAGCTTGTGATAGGGGATGAGTTTCTAACTATCATAAGTGCTTATGCACCACAAGTAGGATTGGATGCATCGATCAAACAAGAATTTTGGGAAGATTTGGAAGAGGTTGTCGAACGAATTCCTATGGGTGAGAAATTGATCATTGGTGGTGACCTCAATGGGCATGTCGGTGTTAGCAGAGATGGCTTTGAGAGCATTCATGGTGGCTTTGGTTTTGGGGATAGGAATGAAGCAGGAAATGGTATATTGGATTTCGCATTAGCTCATGACTTGGGTATTATGAACACTTGGTTCGAGAAAAGGGACTCTCATTTGGTGACATATAGAAACGGAGGTAATGCAAGTCGATTGATTTCTTTTTAGTAAGGAATGTTTGGAGGAAAAGTTTTACTAATTGCAAGGTGATACCGGTGAGAGTCTTTGCAACGCATAGGGTTGTGGTGCTTGACTTTCGAGGTAAGAGGCACTTAAGAAAGAGTAGACCACAAGTTGACCCTCGAATTAAGTGGTGGAAGCTCCAAGGGGAGAGTCGACATACTTTTGTGGCTAAGATTGCTGATAGTGATATTTGGTCTGATTGCACGGAGATGGATATAGATTCGATGTGGAACTTGTTGGAGCATAACATAAAGGAAGTTGCAAAAGAAGTCCTAGGAGAATCTAAAGGAAACAGACCATCAAGTAAGGATACATCTTGGTGGAATGATGAAGTTAAGCAAGCGATAAAGACCAAACGTGAATGTTATAAGGTACTGGGTAAATGCTCGAGCGATGAGAATTATGAGAAGTACAAGAAAACTCGAACTGAAGCTAAAAAGAAGGTCAATCAAGAATTATATGCAAGATTATATACAAAAGAAGGGGAAAAAGATATCTATAAACTTGCTCGAATGAGAGAGAAGAAGACGCGAGATATTGGAAAAGTTAAATGTGTAAAAGATACTGACCAAAAAGTTTTGGTTCAAGATAAAGAGATAAAAGAGAGATGGAGGTCATACTTTGATACCCTATTCAATGGCCATCAAGAACAAGATATTGGGAATTTAAACATCCCCTCAAGTATGGTTAACCGAGAGTTTAAGAGGAGAATTCAAAAGGGTGAAGTGACAATTGCATTGAAAAAGATGGGGTCAAAGAAAGCAGAAGGAGCAGATGGTATACCTATTGAAGTTTGGAGGTGTTTGGGGGAGAGAGGGATCGAATGGGTAACTATGTTTTTCAATAAGATTTGGAGAAGCAATAAGATGCCATCAGCATGGAGGAAAAGTATTCTCGTCCCTTTGTATAAGAACAAAGGTGATGTTCAAGATTGTTCTAATTATCGCGGAATTAAACTAATGAGTCATGCCATGAAGTTGTGGGAATGAGTGATTGAACAAAGGATCGGGAAATGTGTGAAGATAACAGAAAATCAGTTTGGATTTATGCCTGGAAGATCGACCATGGAAGCAATTTATCTTATCCCGCAGTTGATGGAACATTATCGAGATAAAAAGAAAGATCTACATATGGTTTTTATTGATTTAGAGAAGGCATATGATAAAGTACCAAGAGAAGTACTTTGGTGGGCCTTAGCAAAGAAGGGTGTATCGCGGAAATATATTGACATTATAAAGGACATGTATGAGGGAGCTAGTACAAGTGTCCGTACTAATGTTGGGAGGACAGAAGAATTCCCTATTACGATTGGGGTGCATCAAGGATCTGCTCTTAGTCCTTTTCTCTTTGCCAGTCATGGACGAATTGACAAGAGAAATTCAAAATGACGTTCCGTGGTGTATGATGTTTGCAGATGATATTGTGTTGATTGATGAAACAAAGGTTGGAGTGCAACAGAAATTAAAACTTTGGAGGGATACTTTGGAAGCTCGAGGCTTTAGGCTGAGCAGAAGTAAGACTGAATATATGAAGTGTAGGTTTAGCGAAAACAGTGATAGAGAGGCGGGGATGATCACATTTGATGGGAAAGTTGTTCATGGATCCACTTTCTTTCGGTATCTTGGATCTATTATCCAAAAGGATGGAGAGCTAGATGGCGATGTGGCTCACAGAATAAAGGCCGGGTGGTTGAAGTGGAAGAGTGCCACAGGGGTTTTATGTGATCCTGACATGCCTCGAGGGTAAATTTTACCGCACGGCAATTAAGCCTGCGCTGTTATATGGCACCGAGTGTTGGGCTGTAAAACAGTGTCACGTTCAAAAGATGAATGTGGCGGAGATGCGTATGCTACGATGGATGTGTGGTCATACAAAAAAGGATCGACCCATAAATGAGGTGATTAGAGAGAAGGTAAGTGTTGCGGCTATAGATTACAAGATGATGGATAATCGATTACGATGGTCTGGTCATGTGAGAAGAAGACCTGTTGATGCCCAAGTGAGGAGGCTAGAAAGTTGGGGAACAAGTAATGTTGTGAAAGGTAGAGGAAGACCCAAGAAAACTTGGATAAAGATGATTGAAAATTATATGCAGTTTCTTGGAATTGGATAAAAGAATGGCGATAGAGAGGCAAATGTGGCGGGAAAGGATACGGATGGTGGATGGAATCTGATTCTTTTTTTTTTTTAATCCATGTTATCTTTTAATTTATTTTTCAGGATTTTTCATTTTTCATTTTTTTTTCTTTTTTTTTACGTTCATTCTCTTTTTTATTTGCTTTTTTCTCTACTTTTTTCCCTCTTTTTCTCCTTTTATGTTATTTATGTAACGATCATTGACGGTTTCAAAGTTTGATTCATGTTAGCCGACCCCAAATCATTTTGGGACTAAGGCTTAGATGTTGTTGTTGTTGCATAGAAGAAAAATATCCGGCAAACATTTCAGGGAATGATTGGTAAAAATAGAAAAACAATTGAGGGAAACCACAAAACGATCCTTTAATAGACGACAGTTTATATAATGTAATTATGCTCTCAATGGGCTTAGAAATATATAAATAGATTTTTCTGATTAGATGGAACTATGATATATGCATGCATCATATAAACACAAAATGCAGATGACATTTATATATATTAACCACATCATCAGTAAAATAATTCAGACATCCAGCTCACTTTTCCCTCTGCTGTTGAGTATTGGAACATGGCTCAGCAAGAAGCATGGGGTGTTCCTTTGGATCAATCAAAAGGCATTTCCTACCAATTAACAGCATGTTAATTAAGAAACTTTACATACGGTATTGAAATGTGAAAATTATGTTAATAAAGAAAATCAAGAAATAATAACAAAAAACTGTGGGCTTAGGAAATGGAAATTCTCCCATTATTAACTGGATTTAAGGATTATAGGTGGGAAGGTCAAGGATAAAAGCATCAATTACCGTAGTGCATGGTCCCATATGTTTTCAACCATATCCCAGTCAGCGACTATTCCATCCTTGATAGGTGATAACACCTGAAGATATTATTGTTTACAGGTCAGACTACAAACCTATGGAGCAAAGACCAAATCTCAGAACAAACCATGAAGAATACCGACTTCCATGTGATCCCTGCGAAACCCCAAGTCTTGTGATCCTACATACAATTTGCGATTGCTCTTGGGTTTATAATCTCCGGCAGATCCGGAGTTCTTATCCGAATTATCAACATCATCAACTTCCATTTCATCAATTGATCCAACAACCTAATTATAGGAATAAAAGAAATGGAGAGAGGAGTAAATGCAGTTTCTCATTTACTAAGTAAAGATAAAACATATCTAACAAAGCCAATAGAATTGACACTGATGTCATGCAAGCCCATAGATATTTACTTTTGTTTCTTGGTATCCGTAGAGAAAATTAATTAAGTGAAAAATAAAAAACTATTAAGGACAGAGAAACCATCTCTGTGTATAGAGTATCCACCTTGCTACTACAGAATCCATTTAGATGAGAACAGTGTTCATATAGTAAATCACCCAAGTATAATTCCTACTCATGGTGCATACTCTTATAAAAGCAAATATTTTCGCTGTCACGGAAGGTAGGAAGATCATTATTAATGTATATGTATATAACTAGATAAATTCCAAACTAAATAATTACTACTCTATTCGTACATGAAGGGGAAATTTTATTTTACAAATGAAAATGCTGTATTCTATCTATGGATAGATAGATCGGTAGATTCACACCTGAGATCTTTTGACCGCTAGTAGTGGTATCCACCCCTATGGCCCCATGTTATATTCGGAGGAATTATTTTTTCGGAGAGATGGCTGAGGGGTTATAACGGATGTCATGTCAAGTGCAATTACAGTTTCTAATTGAACCACAGAAATTACAGTTTACGCATAAAGTAATAGTAAGATAATGAATTGACTTGCAATTTAACTAAGCAATGCAGCACTGCCTACATCAGATACCACGGAAAATGATAATTGCAGCTTCACATTGGCAAGAAGATGCATAATAACCATTTCACATAATCGACAAATTAATTGGCTATCAAGGTAACAGTAGTTTCACATAGGTCTTAGCCATGTAATATAGTTACACTTACACTTGATTAGCTCCAAGTACTCTACTGGAGTAGATACCATCAGTAAACCAAAGATTACATCCATTTCATTTGAATCGTGTTTAATAAAGTCACGAGCACTCAAGTAGAGTCAATATCTTCTTTCATGCTATGCATGATGAAAACAGAAACCAATTTATAGTCACATTGAAGGCCAAAATATGAAAAATGTTGATCACAGACATGAATGGAATATATGACTTGAAAAGATACAACCATGTCTCACTTATGGACGAAAGTTAAATCTAGTCCAATTGATTGTCGTTCACACATCTCTCTTTTTTCCACCAATGAGAGTGTACTTATAAATAAACTCATAAAAGCAGCCATCAAATCTGCCAGGATAAATAGCTTTCATGCATGAGCATGTTTTTTCAAAACAACACTTGATTTTGCTAGGAAACAAGTGAAATTTATTAATGGTAAAGATGGTATAGAGTAGAAGGGGGCAAGGCGTCCCCAAATAATAACATTAAAACAACCAAATAATGATTTCAGATCCACCATGCGGCTAAACTTAGACTCTACCAGACCTCCTCTAGGGACTCCCCTATATCTTCAAAGATGCATATATTTCTTGCTAGCCAAAATGACAAAAACATCACTTGGACATCACATTCCCAAAGAATCAACCTCTAGAACTAACAGAACACCCAAAATTACTCCGAAGTAGATCAGAGACTACTTGGGGTATGACCCATCTCCCACAGAACTCTAAGTCATAACCTTTATGCCAAAAAGTAGTCAAATTCAAAGCCTTCAGGCACATATATGCTCAAGTAAGTATCTTTGATAAACTGTATCTCCTCGCCAATAGTAATCCCCTTTTCTTCTCTAAGTTTCCTTCTTAGTAGCAAGTTCAGATTTCCCTTTTCCCCACTTTCAATGATATGCTCATTTACTCTTAAGTTAAACCTTCAAATAAAAAAAAAAATGTAAAATCCCCAAAACCAAGGGAAGTACTTTGGTGGGCTTTAATAAGGAAAGGCATTTCGCAGAAATATATTAGCATCATAAAAGACATGTATGAGGGCGCTTGCACGAGCGTTCGTACCAATGTTGAGAAGACCGAAGAGTTCGCTATTACGCTTGGCGTGCATCAAGGTTCAGCACTTAGCCCTTTCCTTTTTGCCATCGTTATGGATGAATTAACGAGTTCACTTCAAGACGGTATACCATGGTGCATGTTGGTTGCAGATGATATTGTGTTGTTTAATGAGACGAAAGAACGCGTGCGTAATTTCGAATTATGGAGACAAACTCTGGAATCTAGAGGCTTTGAGTTGAGTAGAAGTAATACAGAATATTTGGAGTGTAAGTTTAGTGGCGGTAGAAGTAGGGAGGCGGGGACAATCACCTTAGATGGGAGGATTGTCCAGGACTTGGATAGCTTCCGTTATTTAGGGTCTATAATCCAAACGGATGGAGAATTGGATGGAGATATTGCTCATAGGATTAAATCTGGTTGGTTGAAGTGGAAGAGTGCTACGGGCTTTCTTTGTGATCCCGACATGCCTAATAGATTGAAGGAAAATTCTACCACACGACAATTAGACCTGCAATGTCATATGGTACGAAATGTTGGGCAGCGAAACAATGCCACATTCATATTATGTCTGCCGAGGAGATGCATATTTTGCGATGAATGTGTGGCCATACGAGAAAGGATCAGTTGAGAAATGATATAATTAGGACAAAAGTAAGGATTACACCTATTGAGAATAAGATGAGGGAAAATCGACTAAGGTGGTTTGGCCATGTAAGACGGAGAGCGAGTGGTGTGCCGGTTAGACGGCTTGAAGGGTGGCACATAGATGAAATGATAAGGGGTAAGGGAAGACCTAGGCACTTGGAGGAGGGTGATTGAGAGTGATATGAGGTTATTAGGGATTGAGGAAAATATGGCAATGGATAGGGCGGAGTGAAAGGATAGAATTTATGTTGCTGACACAACTTGATTTTCACGGGTCTTATGACGGTTCATGTTAGCCGACCCGAATCTTTTCGGGACTAAGGCTTTGTTGTTGTTGCTGTGTCCTAAAAGCCGCAAAACTCTAAAACAAAAAAAGAATGTAGAACATCTGAACAACCGTCAACCTTCAACTGGGGCAAGCGTACAGTATGCTAGGCAACATTTATACTTTACTTTTCCAAAACCCCCGTCAGAAGCACCCAATTGCTTTAGAACTAATACTAGAACTGAAATCGCTCATCTACAAGAAACCCTACTACTAGCGTAACCGTATGCACTGTTTCTGACAATATATTCAATCAGATACAGAATCACTCCGAGAACTAAATAAGAAAAAATCGAAAAACAAAACATACACATACATACACACAACTGACATATACATGAACTGCCTTCATAAAGAAACAGAAAAAGAGAGGGTAAGAAATAAGACAGGTTAGTTGGCTCACAGATGGAAAGACAGCTTTAGGCGCATCTTCGCCTGCGTAACCAGCTTTGCAGGTGTGCGAACCTAAGTCCACCACTATCGCCGATACTTCATCTGAAACAAAGAACTTCGAGTAAGATGCGCTCAATTGCTTATATAAACAGAAACACTATACAAAAATGCACAAGAAATTAAGGGTCGTCGTCTATACTCACCTCCACCGTACATAATCGTCAAGTGCCTCTTCTTCTTCTACCTTGTTATTTTGCTTCTACTAATGTGAGCGGGGAATTTCGAAACTAATAATTGGGTTTGTGGATGGGGAATTTTGTCCCAACTCCTAAGCTTCTTTTGGGAAGGAAAAAAAACAAGCCATATACCCTAAAATCTCTCAAAAATAATATTTTTGTTTGAGGAGAAAGTAAAAGACAGCAAATCAAATGTATTCATAACACTGATAGAGGGGCCTTTATATAGGCATTACAATGAGAGTCCTTCCATACATAGGATTCCTAGATAAGGTAAGACATCTAATAGGATCCTACTACCTCTAGAAGGATCTAGAACCTTCCATCTATGTATCTACAATCAAGACAGAAGATACATCACGAATAATAATTCCTAACACTCCCCGTGTCGAGCACTAATACAATAATGGTGCGTAAGATGTTGCCTTCAGAAACCTATTCCAAGCCAAAACAAAACCCCATGGGAAAAACAAAGGCTTGATGAGGAAAAGATTGCAACGCACCAACATAACATGTGTATACTCCCCGATGTATACATAACGACTCCCACGATGAGTACCTCAAATTATAGAGTCGATGCCAAGTTGCCCTCACAACTATACCAAGGAAAAACCCAGTGGGAAAAATACCTCTTGGTCTAAGTTGAGCAAGACAACGCATCATTGTCTGGATGTTCTCATAGGTCGCCTCGTTAAAAACCTTACCAAGTGAAAACCCAGTGGGAAAAACAAACCTTGGTCTAAGGACAAAAAGAGCGCGACACATCCAAAGTGCAGAGTCGCTAAAGACTTATCAAGTTTTCCAAAGTCTTGACCTCCATGCAAAATCACCATAACTTCTTCGATTCAATAGGTATCAACGAAACGTAAGGACTTATGAAAACTAGACACCCATAGCTTTTCATTCACATACAAGACGTAACCTAGATCGATCCGAGATCACAAAGCTCTATCGAAGTTGACTCAAGAAATTACCTGGACATATCCCCGTCTACTTTGCAACAATAGTCATATGTCACTCAACATGATGGATGTGATCAAATGGTTGGTTTCCTTGGAAAGTAGACACAAACCTTTCCAATGGCACCAATTTCACCATTTTCCATCAAGTGAGTCACTGTAGGTCATATGGGAGATAGACCAACACATTCGGCGATTCGGGTATCGGTTTCAAGTGTCCTTTTATCGAGATAGAGCGAGCTTCAAGCTTCTTGTCAATCACGTACATTGCGTGAGCGCATCCTGTGCCATCATCACGGTGGCTTTCTGGATTATTACGAATGAGTACATCGAGTCAAACATGAGTACATAATACCGTAGTTTTCTCTTAAGACTGCATCATCACTTAAGTGAGCCAAGTCTTATGATGACTTCGACTAGTCATTAGGAATCATATAGGCATTACTTTATCGTCTCTTAGGGAAACCGTCCCTTAGATTGCCTTAAACCGATTGATGAATACGCATCATCAAGTGTCCCAAGATCCGTTCATTCTTAACTTTGGATTTAGCGGAATCTCTTAGTCTCATAAGAGTACATCACTATAAACCCTTAGTTTTACACGCAAAAGCTTCATATCTCTTCCAAATCAAGTATATACTTAGTATGCGTTCCCGACAATCACTTGTCGACGCGCTCCGTGGTCAGGAGCCACTTGATTTGAGTCTGATCCACCACGAGATCCTTTAATCACTTAACTTAGTTCCCCACTAAGATAAGATTTAACCACAAGCTGCACGTCAGTTTTTGGGAAACTATCTAACTGAAAAGATAGTGGATGCTATAACATCCATTACGATAGCACAACTAAGTTTCGTGTCATCGTAGTCGATTCCAGTGCGTTCATGAGAAACCTCGCGCCATGAGGTGAGTTTAACTCCTTCTCTCACTCGCTTTAACAAAGTTTACGGATAGATCTTATCTTTGGAGTGTCGGTACCACTTCAACAAAGGGCTATCACTTTGTTTATACTAGAGTCGCATATGTTTCCATTTTAGGTCAAGGCTACAACGTTGTAGATTTTCAACGAAGTATGGTTCGATTAAACTCACATTCCACGTCCTCATGTACCGGCTTTATTCATAGAGTACTCTTTATGGATTGACATTCATTGAGGCGTCCCCCAATAATGACTATAATCCGTAATCACATGAGACGGATGAGTTCATTTGATCATATGATCAAGTTTCATGTACCAAGCTCGCATACATTCTTAGCGAGAGTATTTATCGAACCAAGTGGCATCCCAATACTCTATGAGATCCACGGCCTAGTAACACCATCTACCACAATTTGTGGTGTTACCATATCACCATTTATAGGTGACGAACGTCCATGACCGGACACAATCCTTGCAGACATGTTTGCAGCATGTATTTAATCTCGTCACTTTAGGGAACTTGGTGAGACACAGTAGGGACAAACTACGACAATTTCCAAGTCGTTCTACTCGAACATGATCGTTCGCATCTCCCCCTAACGACGGGAAGACTGGCTCATCAAAGTGACTTACGAGATCGTCTGCCAAGGTATATTTTAAGCGGACTATGAGTGAAAGCGCATGTCATATTCATCATTTATAACCCGTCATAATGCGTTGTGGTGACGCACTTTTGGCACATGAACATGTGGACGATAAAGGTTTTCAGTTGTTAACACAATCCAGTTAACAAAATGCATCTTTATTACACTCGTAACTAAGCATTTGAATGATGATAGGTATAGGTGAATATGACATGTTGACCTATGCTACATAGCCGTAGCTACTGGTCTTGAGAATCCAACAAAACCGCCACCATGCACCACCGGGATCGAACATAAAGAAACGATTGAACCGATGATAGGCCGTTGGTTTTATTGAACCTCTAGTGCTTTCTTGAAGAGTTCACTCCCTTCACCAGCCCCAAACACCTCAAAATTTCGTGAGCATGTATAAACGGGTGTTTAGGATTCCAAAACCATCAACCTTGTGGTCAAAAACTGATCGAAATGACATCGAACTAGTCGTTAGGACGGCTGGTGGTATGTGAAAACTTCATTTAAGTGGTTCACCTCCTTCCAAGTCTCCAAATGGCACCAAAATTTGTGAGAAGGTAGCCTTGGATGTTAGAAAGTACTCGTTAAAATTTCACTTTAAGACTTGGTCTAAAAGTGGGTGAACCGACCTTTACAATGACTGGTCCGCAAGTTGGACAACCATAACTCAGGTTTCATCAACTTATCAATCATTGTCAAAGGAACAACATAACATATAAATTTTATCACTTGAGCACGACCATTTGTGAACACCATCATAGCATCATAAGCCACTCGGGCTAATACTTATGATCATGTATGTATAAGGACTCGGTGAAAGGGGAGGACTCAGCACCATGTTTATGCGAGTCGCTACATTATTCTCTTTAGCATAGGAGGGTGTCATCTCCTAATCGTGCCAAAGAATAGGCTTTAATAAATGAACATGGCTAAGAAGGATCATCAGGGGGGTTTGGCGTCACACATGCTTATGAAAGCAAGACGCGGATGACATAAATATCATCATCGGTAATGAGCCTTGCTCACAACTCCACCAACGTACTTTGGTGTCTTTGATCCAATTAGTTTCTTTGTTCAAATAAAATGATGTCCATGACAATACCGTGGTATATGGATCATCAAACTGTCCAAACTCCGGACTATTAAAGCCTAAATGTGTCAATGTCCCAATACATCTTCTGGTTACCAAAACCGATGCAAGTCGGACCATATTGACTCATGAATATTTTTCTTTTCACATATCCAATACAAGTGATGCATAATATTTTATTCTCACAAATCACAATGAGATGCTATGAGTGATACACTTTGGCATATATATCATCGAGTCATAACATGGTTCAATTGTTACGGAACATATGTGACTAGAAAACGCCATTTGGCATTCAACAACTTGAGCATCATACCGCTCATTGATTGTGATGACCTACTCATCATAGTCACAATGGATTTATAAACCGAAATCCAAAAATATCGCGTTCCTTGAAAATAGCTTAATACGCACTCAATTTCGCTTGCAAAATTTTACAAATATAAGCATAGCGAACACTCTAACAACATAGAGATTTTATACTTGATATGATCAAAATGATCTATCATATTGAGTGCATAACATGGCAAGGTTATATGCCTAAGGGGCAAAATTACGACACAATCATGGTGTAACACTACCATGCACACGCTCGACCTTCTTATAAGGGTGCGTATTTTGGGCTTTCCCAATGAAACTGTTTTTCAACATTTGAAAGATGATAGTTTAGCGTACAACGCATACCAAAAACTGCATCATCTATGGCAAATTCGGCCAGAAAGAGGTTGAAAAATATGTGTCGTAAGACCACTTGCAAAATCAAGATGGGAACCAAGTTGGTTGGGACAAAAGTTAGCACAATCGCTGGAAATAAGATTCCGCGCAGCTTGACCTTTGTTCACTAAAACAGCTATATCTCCCTTGTTAGGAAGGCTATGGACGAACGGTCAGATGTTCTGGAAACTAGACTTCCGTATCTTTCTATTCATATATTGTGCACCACACGGATCATTAAACTCAGATCACAATGCATATTTTAATTGGCTGTTTAGTTTTTCCCAAGTTTAGTGAGAAAACAAGGTTGAGACCATATCCAATGGCATAAGTGTTGATGCAAAAACATGGCAATGATGACCATATGTGCGTTTAAACGCAGCAGGTGTTCGATTTCTTATCTTCGACTAATGATCCTTTCGGTAACTCCAACTTGGTAGACTTGCGGAGAAAGTAGGAATGTCGACAACTAAGAATTTAAAAACCACTGATTCCGTTTGAACTTTCAAAGCATAAACAAATACCAAGGAGGATGCGCCTAGTCATGATCAAAAGTGCAGAAAAAATCCACCAAAGTGCATCAATCAACCAAGTATTTTAATTCTCAATTTGCAAGTATACGTCATAATAGTCATGTTATATAGATACAACGCGGTGCATCATAATTAAGCATTTTGAACCATGAGACATAATGAATATACCATAACCAACTTGTCTTGACCATCCAATAAGATCGACTAAACATAGTCAAATATATAAGGCACATGCCTTTACAAATACTCGGAAAAGTATTCGGACTTATAGTCATACGAACTATAATCGAGGTCAACGAATTCACGTATTTACCGCAATATGCCATTGCCTTACATGTTGAAACTCATGAGAATTACTCGTACATTCTTTCATATATCATGTTGCAAGGAGACAATACATGTCTACACCCACATGCAATATTTTATTTTAATAAGATGAAAGATGGAGTTTTCCAAGTATGGGATTGGGTCAAGACCAAGTGGTGGTCGCTCAATTCAACGTGACAGTTCCGTCACAAATCGATTTTAACCACGACATATCCGTCGCAATCGATGTTTGTCCCATTTGTATGTCACAAATCCGTGACTAATCATGAACGAGTCATAACTTTACTGCTATCGACAATGTTCATTTTTTCAATTGTTGGTTTAAAATCGACTAAACAGCGACATCAAATCGCACCCAAAACGTGGTGTATGCAACAACCACAAATATCGACTTTCAACAATTATCCGTGACTCCCCCAGGACCGTCACACAGTTTACTTCGACATCCGAGAGTGATACCACCTCTCATTGTCTCATCCACCGCAAAGTAGCGTGGGAGATAAAGAACCCAAATACCCGATTCCCAAAAAAATTCCCAAAAGAGAGGAATTGAAAAACGAGAACTTTAATAAAGTCTTACGGTACTTGGTTTCATATATGCTTTGATCTTGAGCGAGATTCTCTCCATATGAGCAACATATTTCCGTGGGTACTCCGTTCTATATTTACTTTGATCCTTGAACGGGATAAATATGGCCTTTTCTCCATAGCGTGCACATCATCATGAGCGACGTATTTTCCTATATACACGTAAAACATAAACATGTAAGATTCATAAGTGTACAAATTAATGAACAAATGAATCATTGAGTAGGAAAAAAATTGGAGTGTTGAGAAACGCCCGGATAGGGCTACCGGGCTCAATAATTCGGCCGAAAAGGACTCGAGCGCGGCGATGCAAAGCTCGGTATTGGATGAGTCGGATCTCCAAATTTCTTCGTAAAAATCTGCTTCTGTTCGGCAGTAGATTCAGTAAACAATATTACACAGAATCCGATCTCCACCGTTGAATATACAGATATTTGTGTTGGGAAGTTGCTGCCAAAATTTCACACCGATCCGACGGTTAACGAAACAGAAACGTGATTTTAAATGCACTGCGTGCGAAAATTCACGCGGAAATTCTCTCTCGACTTTTTTTTCGATTTTGATAGGTTTTGCCTCGATTGCACTAGGTTTTCAAGCATTAAATATCACGTGCATAAAATCGTTTCGACGATCCGGCGATGCTTCGATCGGATCGGTCGCGACCTTAGGCAACAGATTGACTTGGATGAAAAGCAGGCGTCGGCGAGTCGGGTCGGCAACTGGTCGTCACAACCGACCGGATCGAGCTAGTCGGCGGCGGTCGGCGCGGCGGCAGTCAGCGCGAGGCGGCAGTCTTTGGCAAGCGGCAATCGGGCGGTCTTGGCGGCTTTGGGCGATTCAGGCGCGGCGGTCCCGGCGGCGGGCGCGGTCCAAGCGGCTCTGGCGAATCTGGCGCGGCGGCCCGTGGTCCGAGGCTCAAGGCGGCGCGGCGGATCCGGTGGTGGTGGGTGCAGACGGCGGGCGTCTGCGGCGCTCGGCTTGGCCGATTTTTTTTTTTTCGTTCGAGCTACGTGCGATAACGTGTTTGAGGAGAAAGTAAAAGGCAAAAATCAAATGTATTCATAACTTGATAGAGGCGCTTTATATAGGCATTACAATGAGAGTCCTTCCATACATAGGATTCCTAGATAAGGTAAGACATCTAATAGGATCCTACTACCTCTAGAAGGATCTAGAACCTTCCATCTATGTATCTACAATCAGTATTAGGTAAGACACATCACGGGAATAATAATTCCCGGAACAATTTTATTAAAAAATAAATTCTATTTAAGAATAAAAATTTATGGTCCCAACTTGAGACTAGTTATAATTTGGAATAAACTCCATATTGTCATAATTCATATATTTTCAAATCCCAACATAAGGAAATATACCTCCATTTAGGAATAAATCATAATAATATATATATATATATATATAATTTTACAATAGATTTAAGTTGATCTAAAATACTTGTTCAAGGTTGATTGTGACAAAGATTTAATCTTTTGTGTTGTAACCATATCTTTCAACTTGCGTGTCTTACTGTCATTCAAATGACCACCTTCTTGTTGAACCCAAAACATTTCCAACTTGTCGAGTAAGCTTAAAGCTTCTTCACATGAAATTTTTTGTACTTCTATGCTATCATCCTCCGGATTATTTTCATTTTCTTGCCTAATTCCTTCAATGATTTCTTCATCGGTTAAAGCATAAACAATTTTCTTGCCTAATTCCTAAGTTTACAACATATTACATATCTACTAATTATATACATGCACTTTAAAATTTAAAAAAAAATATTCTTAAAACTCTATTTAGTAATAACATCCATTTAGGAATATTTTTTTATGTTACCAAGGATATGACTTTAGAGAGATTTTACTGTACTCGACTGGAAACTTTCTTTTTTACTATGAATTCAATTCAAACTTTTTTATACTCATTGCATTCACAGGTAAATCTACATACTTGGGCTTAAACAAATCTTTTGACAATCTATATTGTATAACTTGAAAGTTTTTTCATAATTTATTAATTATTTTTAATTTGTTTCTGTATTTCTTTTTTTCACTTTTTCCGGCCATACTTCTCCCCATCATTATTCCTATTTTTCAATTTTTTTAATTGCCCCACACTTCCTCGCCTTTGTAATTGCCGAAAAGGTTTGTGTAGATTATATTTCCTATTTCTTCACCGTATCCGAGGAAGTTCTTTTTTTCGATGATTCTTCTTCTTTATTTTTTTTTCCTTCACCACATCCTCTCATTTGAAAAGATAATCTTCATAGATCCTTACTTGAACGGTTCTTTTTTTTTTTCCTTTCAATTCGGAAATATAATCTACACAGATTATTAATGAATCTTTCCATATTTTCCCGTACAACTCTAATTCATAATTTCTGCACACATGTACTGTACACAATTTTGTATGAAATTTTTCGGCCCTTGTTCACAATTTCTGCACACATGTGTTATTTTCCCGTAAAACCCTAACTGATTCTACTGATTATTTGTATATATTGATTTTGAGTTTTCAGTTTATTATTTTTCAGTTTATGTGACCCATGTTATAATTTTTGCACAGGTGTTTATTTCTACACTGGTGTTTATTTTTTAGTTTATTATTTTTCAGTAAACACATGTGTTTTTGTTTGCATGTAACAATTTCTACACACATGTGTTATCTACTCATGTTAGTGGCTCAACTTGGCCAAGGATACTGATTCTACCCTCACACGGAGATTGTTACGTGACGCATAAACATATTTTTCTGTTTATGTTTTAGTTTTGTTCAATTTTCTGTACTTATTTTATGCAATGGTTATTTATTTTTTATTTTTGTTTATTGATTTACACTTTTCCAGTTTTAGTTTACTGTTTTGTTCAAAAAAATTTACTTATTTTATCTATTGTTTGTTGATTTTTATTTTTGTTTAATGATTTTAAATTTTCCAGTTTTGATTTGCAATTTTTTTCGATTTCGGTTTCTAATTTTATTCAATGTGTAACTCATCGAGATGAAAAATGATTCTTCGTTCTTATGGTTATGTTTTGAAAATTGTATAATTCAATCAATATTTTGGACAACTCTTTAATTAGTTTTAAGGCAATTGTAGAACACAACATATTATTAGGAATTAGGAATAATATACAACATGAAAGTTTTTTCATAATTTATCAATCATTTTTAAATCACTTTTATTTAGTGAAATTATAACGAAACCTAAAGTATTTATACGAAACATGGCTTACCTACTTCAAAATATTTTCTTGATATGAGGCATGTTTTACACTAAGAGTTATTCTTTATATCATGGAGTTATGCATTAACCCATCTTATATATTAAAAGATTCAGTCCATAGTCATTAATGTGGAGTCTTAATGTTCTAAATATTTAACACAACTTAGTGTAACCATCGAAATGAAGTTGAAGTGTTGTTGGACCCCTTCACATTCATCTAACCATCAAAATGAAGTTGAATGGTGAGTCTTAATGACTTCATTATTTAGTCTTTACGAATTCTACTATTTTCTTTCTAACCTATGATTATTGAAATATATATATATAACTCATCATCCCCCCAACAAAACTCCCACCACCACCCAACCTCACCAGCGCCGGACTTCACAACCACCAAAACCCACGCATCCATCGTGAGCCTAACCACCATGGAACAAGACTACCGAGACCGTCGGTCACCAATAAAGATTTTATTTTATTTTATGTTTTGAGGTGCTTTTTGAGTTTCTTTTTACTAGATCTATGATTGTCAATAAAGTTTTGTAGTTTTTTTTTTTTAAATCTCTGGATGTTATTAGTAGATCTGAGTTTTTATTGTTTTTTTTTGTGTTTTATTGTTACAGTTGCTGCCGACGCCACTATTGCCTCGCCGGAAAGTTGTTGCCGCCGTCACCACTCTCTCGCCAGAAGGTTTGCTTGATAAATATATGAATTGTATTTTTATAGATCTGAGTTTTTTATGATTTTTTTTAAGTTTTTTCTTTTTCATATATATTTGAATTTTTTATAACTTTTTTTGTGTGTTTTTGATATTAGATTTTAATATATATTCTTTAAAAACATTAAAAATGCATAAGCAACGCCAATTTTGTTTGTTTATTCCATGGGTTAAATAAAATTTATTTGTTTATTATTTTGTGTTTTTTATATGAAGCTGTAGTGTGCCATTAGTTGGTTATATGGACAATGAACTATGAGAGATCACATGATAGTTTTGTGAAAATTTAGCCTATTGTTTATAAAATTTGAATTCGGAAACTGTTGTTAGTTCTATAGCATTAATATGTCCTTTTACGAATAAAACCAACTTAGATAGCTAATAATTTACAACTTACTTACTCTAAAAGTATAACTATTTTTCTTAATAGAGCTGCATGCGTTTAAGCTTCATTTAACTCAACTAATTTTATAACTATTTTGCTAAACATTACGTGACACGTCTCAATTAGATGCACCATCTTACTTACACTTCAACAATTTACACAAACATTAACCAATGAACAATTAAATACAATACGTGTGCATCGCACGGGTCTGAACGCCTCGTTATCTATACTTTTTAAGTAGAGTTATGGCCCCTCCAAATACTATGTTATCTGAGGTTATTGGGAAGCTGTAATACCCGTCATTTTCATACTGTAATATTAATTTATAATAATATTATCATTGCATTTCATTACATTTAATTTCATTTAGAGGATTATGAACATTTATTTCGACGTATCAAAGTCTTTGCCCGAGTCATTTCGTTATATATATATATATATATATATATTCAAGTAGTCATTATTTATTTTATAGTAGTGTTATTAATTATTTAAGTATAATATTAACTATTATTATTATTAATATTATTACTATTATATTATTAATATTATTAATACCATTTTTATTAAGTATTAATATTATTATTATTATCTTTATTATTTTTTGATTTTTATTTCCAATTAATTGTTATTCCACGCTTACTATTATCAGTATTATTATTATTATACTATTTATATTTTAATCATATGTCTTAATTAAAACAAACTATGATTAAATTTAATTAACCAGTAAGAGTTCTCGGCTTATCAAAATTTCTCAATCCTTATCTAACACACAAACCTAATTCAACTAAAACACTTAAAAATTTACAAGTATAAATAAATAAAATTCTACTGCAGAAATCTTTTACATCATTTTTTTCATCGATCAAAACAAAAAAATATAATACTAGAACAATACTAGAACAAGAAGAAGATTCAACAATATCCAGCCGTGATTCGAGGTTTCTGCCCGACATACATCTAGCGTCTCAAGAAATTCCTCCCAGTCCATCCGTTCAAACCCTCTGCGACACCTCAGAATTTTCTTCGACGAGGTAAAAAACTCGCTACTCGATCTATGATATTTTTCTTCGTATATTTAATTCCAAAAAAAAACTGAAAAACAAAATTTAATCCCAAAACCCGAACTCAGAATTCAACCTCTTCAACCAGAATTTAACACCAGAAAATGAATTGTCGGATTCCAAAACCCAAGAATCCATTGCGGTAACTCGTTTTCCTTAAATTCACCGAAACCAAGATCCAATCTTTCAAACCTAAATTAGCCATAAGAGTCCACAACATCAGAATCGAATCCAGACTTTCATTTCAAACCCTTACCGGAGTTTGTAACCACCGGACATCTTCTGCACCGCCGCCTTCTTCTAGCTTCCAATACACCACGGCGTGTGTGCTTTGTTTCAGATGTAGCCCGTGTGTGTGTGTGTGTTTCTGTATTTACAGCTGAGGAATTTTCGAATCGGAAACCGCCTTGCTGCCGCACCGCGACCACTTCGCCGGTCGTTTCCTCTTTTCAATTCGTGCGGTGTGCCTGACTAGTGTGTGTGTTCTTCCGAAGTTTTCAGTGTGATTTTCCAGTGTGAGTTCTCTGATTGTGTGTGAGTGTATCGTATTCGTGTCTATGATTTTGTGAGTATCATGTTTGGAGCAGGTTTTTCGTGAGATGAGGGGGGAGATTTTAGAGAGAAATGGAAGAGGGTAGAGAGGGAGGCGGGGCTCACGGGAGAAGGAGAAGTGTATTGTGTCGGCCGAGAGTTAGGGTAGAGGGTGTTTATACCCGCTATAATTAGGGCTTTGCAATTTAGTCCTCCCTGTTTTCAGAAACTTTCATTTCAGCCCGAGACAGTTTCAATTAAACTTGTTTTAACCCAGTCAGCTTCTCAGTTCATACAATTTGACCCCAGTCAACTTTAAAACTTCAATTCAATCCTAATTTTTTTACCAAGACATTAAAATGTTGACTTTCAATTAATATTAATAAATAATCTGAATTTATGCATAAATATTTTAATTTCAATCATTAATAATATTAACTCTTTGATTAATATTAATAAGCAATTATAATTTATTTTCAGTTATTATATAGTGATATTCGTATCTTTTCATTTATTGTATAAATAATAAATTGTAAGGATTATAATTATTGAAAATGAAGATGATTGAAAATGAAGATGATTGAAAATGATATGCGGTTTCTTGGAATTGGAGAAAGTACGGCGATGGAGAGGCAAATGTGGCGGGAAAGAATACGGATGGTTATGAAGTCTGATTTTTTTTTTTTAATTTCATGTTATCTTTTAATTTATTTTTCAGGATTTTTCAATTTTTTTTTAACATTCATTCTCTTTTTTGTATTTGCCTTTTTCTCTACTTTTTCCCTCTTTTTCCCTTTTATGTTATTTATATAGATTGCTCTTTGATTGCTTGAATGCTTTTATCGCTTGAAAGTATGTTCGCACCGGGTGTTGCTCAGCTTCAAATCTTCGGATATATATAGGTCACGATCTCTGAGCTTCCTTCATAGCCGTTGCAAATCTTTTCAACAAATCCATCCGTTGGAGTGAGACTTCTTTGTTTAATCTTTCTGAACGTTGCAAGGCTGGATTCCCATATTTTAATCTATCTTCCGACCGTTGTGAAGACTCTGCATGTGATGCGTCGAATCTTTTGAATATAAAACGATTAAAGTCTTCAAGGTGGGTCTGGATGATTTATTTAAATCATATCTCTTGCGGGAATCACTCCAATTTGTCTCTTCACGTTGCATGTGACTTTCCGTAATACTTGACTTTTCAACGCATGCTGACGTGGACTTGGAGTACTTGGCTGATCTCGACTAGGCTGATGAGCAGTTAACTTCTATGCAGTTTGGACCTCTCTGATGTTCACTGTTTATGACTTGGTAGTCGAGTGACTTGTCCGAGGTACCTTAGGCATCCGTCAAACATCCCTGATAATTTTTGTTGACCAGAACTACTCTGACTTGACTCGGCTGATCCTCTCTGATGGACTCAGCTGTACTTTAGTACTTAGCCGATTTTTATAGAAGATACTCATTTGGTTCTTCTTTACATTTTGCCAAGTTTTATACTTAACATATTTGGACTATGGAAGATACTCATTTGGTTCTTCCTTACATTTTTGCCAAGTAATAAACATTTGACTTTATATTAATGACATCATCAAAATCTAACAAGTATTCCTAACAATCTCTCCTCGGAACACTGCTCTCGGACGAAGTGAGAAAAAGATGAAGAATGGCGAAATGAAGGTCAACTCAGGTTTATAAAACCTGCTCACGCGTTACGTACGTTAACATACTGATGTTAACGTACTTAAGATCATTACGTGCGTAATACTCGGGTGATAACGTACGTAATAACCTGGCAAAACAATCTGCCCAATCTGCTGTGGTCGATAGTGTATGCTACATTATCCAATTTAGGGTACGCTATAAGGGACTCACGTACGTAAAAATCCCGCGTTAACGTACGTAATGGCTTGGCAAAAACTGGACAGAAGCCCGACCCAAAACGCTGAAGGCCATAGCGTACGTTAACACTGAGGTATAACGTACGTTATGCAGGTAACGATAGCGCATGCAAGAAAGCATGCATAACGTACGTTATGCAGGTAATGATAGCACACGCAAGAAAGCATGCATAACGTACGTTATGCATGCGGCGATTAATCTTCTTTGGCGATTAATCGCTCCAGCGTCTAAGTCGAGACGCAACACAAGGATAGAACCCAAAAATGCGGATACGAAATATTCACGACGACGAAGCTAATTGCTGAAGGAAAATACAATTCCGACTACCGCGTTAACGTACGTAATGGCTTGGCAAAAACTGGACAGAAGCCCGACCCAAAACGCTGAAGGCCATAGCGTACGTTAACACTGAGGTATAACGTACGTTATGCAGGTAACGATAGCGCATGCAAGAAAGCATGCATAACGTACGTTATGCAGGTAATGATAGCACACGCAAGAAAGCATGCATAACGTACGTTATGCATGCGGCCGATTAATCTGCTGGCGATTAAGCTTGCTCGAGCGTCTGAAGTCGAGACGCAACACAAGGACAGAACCCAAAAATGCGGATACGAAATATTCACGACGACGAAGCTAATTGCTGAAGGAAAATACAATTCCGACTATCGAGGAATCCGAAATACAACAATAGAAGATAAAATTCCCTAAACTTACAGTAAATTACGAAACGGCCCAAACGTCTGAAAATCACGATACGGTGTCGGATTAACAAACCGAAACTCACAACACGAACAACTCAACCATACGAACTCGTGTAACTAAAGAAACTATGAAATCGAATGAGTTTTATGAGAATTGAACGTAGATGCGACAATACATATCATAAAACGAAATTACATAAAAATATATCCGAAACTCGTCCACATGGAAAACTACAAGAATAAAATAGATTCAAAACGTCGAAACGGTTACAAGCGAGTCGCTAAAAATAATAAATATATAAAAATGAAAATACCGGAAAAAGGAAAATGTGGATATTACATTCTACCCCTCTAAAAATAAGTTTCGTCCTGAAACTTAAGAAACAAATAACTCGGGGTATCTAACACGCATGCTATCCTCGGTTTCCCAAGTTGCCTCCTCGACACCATGCCTCGACCACTGCACCTTGACCAAAGAAATGGTCTTATGCCTCAGTCGCTTCTCACGGTGCCCCAAAATCTTCAAGGGACGCTCCTCGAAGGTAATATCCTCGGCGACATCAATCTCACCATAGTCGATGACGTGACTAGGATCCGGAACATATTTCCTCAGCTGGGAAACATGGAAGATGCTATGAACGTGACTCAAGGCTGGAGGCAACGCTAAACGGTATGCCAACTCGCCGACTCTCTCGAAAATCTCAAAGGCCCCAATAAACCTCGGACTTAACTTTCCCTTCTTCCCGAAGCGGAAAACTCCCTTCGTCGGCGACACCTTTAGCAAAACATGGTCTCCCACCTTGAATTATAAAGGTCGACAACGGACGTCCGCATAGGATTTCTGTCGACTCTGAGCAGTCACCATCCTCTACCGAATCAATTCCACCTTCCGCCTCGTCTCCATAGCGGTATCCGGTTCGGTCCTGACCAAATCGGACGCCTCGTTCCACCAAATCAGCGATCGACATCGCCACCCATAAAGCGCCTCATACGGTGACATTCGAATCGACGCGTGCTAACTATTGTTGTACGTGAACTCGATCAACGGCAAATGCTCCTCCAAATCACTACTCCAATCGAGAGCACAAGCACGCAACATATCCTCAAATGTCTGGATAGTGCGCTCCGACTGCCCATCCGTCTGAGGATGAAAAGAAGTGCTCTGACGCAAACGAGTTCCCAACGCCTTATGTACCGCCTGTCAAAAGTGCGATACAAAACGGCCATCCCGATCCGAAATGATAGACTTCGGAGTACCGTGAAGCCTCACAATCTGCGAAATAAACATACGAGCCAACTTCTCCAGACCCCAAATGTCCTTGATGCCCAGAAAATATGCCGACTTGGTCAAACGATCCATGATCACCCAAATGATATTCATACCAGACTTAGGTATCGGCAAGCTCGTGACGAAGTCCATCGAACTATCTTCCCATTTCCATTCCGGAATGGGAAGTGACTGCAATTGTAACACCCCCAAGTCCCATTGGGTCATTACAGTGCCGTGGACCCCACGCCGGAAGATCCACCAGGCGACCACGAATGACATTACATTAAATTAACCAACAAGAGCAACCATAGTCCTTACTATGATAATTGACACAATATTCTGAGAAGGAATTTCAACGACAATGATGGGCCTATATGGCCAAAATGAAAATGAAAATACAACGGCATCCACGAGCCTTGCTCGGGTTATACAAAACGAAAACAACTGACAAAATTGGAGTACTCCAACTGACTGACCGACATGAACATCTCAGACTAGTATCGCTCGAATGCCTCGTCGCCATAGTCCCCTTTGTCTCAACTCTCTCCTCGCAAGTACCTAAAACATGTTCCGCCCCCACGGGGTCAGTCATCCAGATAATGAATATCAAATACATGTACAACATGATATGCATCCAAAGGCAGAATGAAATGGTACAATAATAATAATACGAGATGCTCACAAACCAAGGTAAGAACTGAGCATTCGTGAAATACTATGCCCACGACATACTATTAATACCTGCTCAACAGATCCGAACATAAATACCCAACGGCGAATCATAATTATAGAACACCACAATGAATTACACGAACATGAACCAAAACTAGAACTGAATTAGATATGAATCACAATGCCCGAAGGCTTCAATGAAATTACCAAGACATTATAAAGGCCTGAAAGCCACTCAGCCGAAGCTGTCAATCAACACAATCACCTGAATCCAAAACAGCCAGAAGTTGTATCAATAAGGGCCGAAGCCACAGCACGAAGCCGTATCACAATAAGAGCCGAAGCCACGGCACGAAGCCGTATCACAATGAAACCATCCAATTGCCATTGACCTACTGAGCTGTAGGTGTTGGTAAGTCAACTGCAAAGGTTTCAAACTCCCCAAACTTACCCATAATAGGATCACCCAGTGACCGTTGACCTACTGACTGTAGGTGTTGGGAAGTTAACCGTGAAGGTTTCAAACTCCCCAAACTTACCCATAATGAAATCACCCAGTGACCGTTGACCTACTGACTGTAGGTGTTGGGAAGTCAACCACGAAGGTTTCAAACTCCCCAAACTTACCCATAATGAAATCACCCAGTGACCGTTGACATACTGACTGTAGGTGTTGGGAAGCCAACCGCGAAGGTTTCAAACTCCCCAAACTTACCCATCGAGCACTAGCCTCCAGAACACAACTAATCACAAACGGAAACGATCCCAAGATTACTGAATTCACGATAATGATAGTGTGCTGCCTTGAGTCGGCCAACACGACAATAATGACTCACGAATGGGCACCGTCCTCGGCGGTCCCAATTCAATACCTCGATTACCTTAGAATGGTCAATCGATAACAACGACACAATAGATGGGAACTATCCTCGACAGCCCCAATTCAATACCTCGATTGCCTTAGAATGGCCAACCGATAACAATCATGCAACAGATGATTCAATACCTCGATTGCCTTAAAACGGCCAATTGATAACAATGATACAACAAATGATTGAACACCTCGATTGCCTTAGAACGGCCAATCGATAACAATGATAAAATGAATGATTTAACACCTCGATTTGACTTAGAACGGCCAATCGATAACAATGATACAATGAATGATTGAACACCTCGATTGCCTTAGAACGGCCAATCGATAACAATGATGCAATAAATGCCTCAGCACCTTTAATCGGTTACCGACGACGAAGATGAGAACGACATGAATGACAGGACGCCAACATTAATAACAATGATTACAACAATGTCTTAGATCGACATCAATATTAACAACAACAATCGATACATCGATACTGCGAACCAGCTATCGACAATAACATTAACAATGAGTATCCCAATGCCTTGAACCGGCCATTAATGAACAATAATAACATTTGGCATAATTGCCGAAGAGTATCGTATCGAACGATCCCCTAATATCAATGAACTCATGAAGAGACCAAGTCTCGGAATGATACAACACATTTATACACATATATGATAACATTAATCTCATTGACTATTACAAGTATAAAACTTGCCTCAAACCGACAGCGAGAAAGTCCTTCCACGATCAACGTCCTTTATGGAATTATCGGTCGCTTGAACAACCTTGAATAACACAATTACCAACGATTCGCTTAATATACATATCCATGTATAGTCATAACCAAATGGAAAGGTTGATACAACACTACCCAACTCATTGGGGGCAATCTAACAAACATGTTGTAAACAATCTTCAATTATTTACAACTAGTCTCAATTATATCGATACCAAACCTCTAAAGAATGATTCAATCCAACAAAACATCCTCAATACACTTAATAATCCAAAAGGAAGACACAAAACGAGATTCCAACAACATCTAATCGAAACCCACAATTCCAAAATCAACATCCAACATGTTCTTGAATAATCCTCCAGCAATCCAATGATAGTTCATAAAAACTCATAATCATACGTATATCCCTTCACATATCATGATTACAACATCCAAATCATCACGCTTCAACTCAAAATCGAACCTAGGGTTTAAGAAATTACCTTGAATTAGGATGAAGAATCCAAAAAGATGATGTTAATCCACACCAAGAACTCAAGGAGGATGAAATATTGAGATTGATGATGATAAACGCCCACAAGATCTCCCAAGGAGAGGAGAAGGAAGGATAATGATGAAATGAGCATTCATCTCACAAAATCCGCTGAAATAAGCTAAACTGCACTGTGTGCCGCGGCACAGGCTGAGTGTGCTGCGGCCCACGGCCAAAAAAAACCCCAGCAATCAGCTTAGTGCCGCGGCCCAGTCATCAGGGGCCGCGGCCCGCGGTACAGCCCGCTCGAGCACCCAAAGGCACATGGTGCAGTCTTAACTATTTCGACCATAACTCCTTCGTCCGGACTCCGATTGACTCACCGTTTGAACCATTGGAAATATAACTTGATGATATATAATATTAAAAGGAGTCAGAATTTTTGGAGTTTCCAAGAATTAATGGTGATTTTACAAAGTCGAACTCATACGTGGAAAAGTCGCTTAAGAACACGAAACTCAACAGAACGACATCGATACGAACTCGAATGACAAAAAGTGTAGAATTAATCATTCTCGGAATGACGAAATGGTCACAATAGAGTCATTAAGATGGACTTCCGCCAAAAAAACCAAAAATCAAAAATGCGGATATTACATACTACCCTCCTTAAAAGAAGTTTCGTCCCGAAACTTAAAACAAGTAGGGAGAAGCAATATCCCGCCAGGAAAAATCAACGAGATACACAAGAACTGAAAACTCACTGCTCAATATGATCCCGGGAGGTCACAAGAACAAGAATGATCACAATGAATGATAATAAATCGAAATACGACAAAGATCAAGAATGACTCACCGAGGTGAATAATGACGCAATGAATGATAGCTCAATGAAATAATTAGGATCGTCGTCCCTCGTAAATTGAATGATTAGTTTTATAATTACTAGTTTCAACATGATTGATATATTATGAATGAATTACATGCATGAATGAACAACAACGAACGAAATGATAATCCTATAACACTGGTGATGAATGTCCTTACCTCTGGCTTTCGAAGCCTGATAGGACCCCTTGAATGAAGTACGGGTTGGAGTAACAAAATCTTTCGAGTCTTGCGAGCTCTCTCGAAATCTACTGGCACTAGAACTCCTGCAGTATTTCTGAAGGTGTCCCTGCCTCCCACATAGAAAACAAACAATAGCGGGCACCGTACAACGAGTGCTAACATGCCCGCTGAATCACAGTTAAAGCAAACAACAGTCGAACTTGTCGCTTGAGAAGAAAAGACTTTCCCAGTACGAAGACGACTAGAAAACAACCTCTTAGATGTCAGAGCCCGATATCCCTCAGAACGAACCGGCATCCTAGTCCTCTCACCAGAAGAAACTGAAGGGTACTTCCGAGCAAGCTCCTTAATCAAAAGCTCTGCTCCAAGAGCTTTCTCAATGAATTCACCAAGTGAATTATAATTATGATTGAACAACTGCATTCTCAACTGCGGGTTTAGCCTCTTGCTAAAATACTTGATCTTATACACCTCAGTATGGATAGTAGACGAAGCAAACTGAAGAAGTCCCAGAAACTTCTCAGCAATGAGAATAACACCCTTGTCCTTGACGGATTCGGGGTTCAAAACCTCTAACAACTTGGCTTCATGAAATGGAGATGGATAATACCTCTCTAACATGAGATTCTTGAATTCTCTCCAAGCACAATCACGATCGGAGGGTTTCACGGAAAGCCACCAAGAATAAGCACCCTTACTCAAGTAGTAAGCCGCTACTGCCACCTTACTCTCTTCCGGACACTGAACCATGTCGAAGAGTTTATCAAAATGCTCAAACCAATGAACAATATCAGCTGGTTCCGACGAACCCTCAAAAGTAGGTAGCCTCTAACGAAAGATATCGCCAACAATCTGACTCACTCCTCCAGTCTGTCCATGAAACGGCACCTGAAATCCCTGCTGTGGTGGACCACGAACCATCGATGTCTGCGTGGTCTCCATCGTCCGCATCATATGAGTCATCTGGGCCATCATGCCCTGCATACATATGAATGGGTCTACCCGAACACCTTCCGATTGAGCTGCATCTCGGGTATGACTCCCTGACAGTGAATGATTATCTGTCGGTGAATTAGTAACATCGCTAACTATTGAACTAATGATATCCCTCGCATTCGCGCGAGCATGCACACGAGATCCCGGGTTTCGGCCCGCACCGTGGCCTCTTCCCATGCGTCCCCTGATAGCTCTATCCATACTGAAGCAGGAAAGTCACATGATAATTATAGATCCCGCATGAAGATCGCATTATGATTACGTTACGGAATGATAATAATGAGCATACACGCTTTATCACAACGAATGCATTAATAATGCAATAAAATGATCGTCAGCATGACGCCGGAATATGATAAAATCGCATGAAAGATCAAGTGAGGTAACATGATTATCTGATGAAATTCCTGAAATGATTATCTTGAATAGGTTAACAAGGTTGATAATTCGATCCACAAGATCAGCAACTGAATAAAGAGGTTGACTGAGTGATTAATGAATTAACATGATCGACAAGATCAAAAATGATGATCGAGGATTGTCGACTGATGAATGAGTTGATCCTTTTCGCTTGCACAGGTCACACATGCTCCAAAATAATTAGTCATGAATAAATCGTAATACTAATATCACATATAGTTTTCAACAAAACATATATAATCAATGACATAATGAATGTATGAACATAAAGAGAATCGACTCCTTACACAGGTCATACGAAGCTCCGAGGTCTTGCGATACTAGTCTTCACTGACGACATTCACATTAAACACATTAGCACAATATAATCAAATACGTATACAAGGGTACTTACGATTCGGGAGGCTTACCATCACGGATTGTTTGAAGATGATGTTGGAACCACGATACTAATCACAACTCTGACGCGCGCGACTTACACAAGACATGGACTTGACCCAACGGCCTAGGTTTTTCGCAAACCTAAGCTCTGATACCATATATGTAACACCTCCAGAATTCGACCGGAATATCACATGCCGTAGACCCTTATCACAAGGATCTACCGGCTAAACTTCAAAAGACTACTCAATGATTGACCGACCGAGGTTAAATATTTACAAGACAGACCGACAAGGTGATAAAACAATTCAAAAACCGACGTAATTTGCAACTCAATGACAATAATGAACTTGAACACGGAAAGAAATGACAACTTGATTTAATGAATGAAAACTACACCCGTACAAGGGTGAATACTCGACCAAAACAGAAAATACCGACTAAGATGAAAAAAAAGGAAAGACTCTGACTCCTGTGTGATTAGCATCATTGTTCTCCATCTCCTTCCAAGCCAATCCTGTGACTGCTCCCGAGCTGCAAAACATGAGCGCAATAACAGGCACCCACCCCCCGAAAACTCGGGGGTTAGCAAACTGGAATTTTGCTAGTGCAAGTACATAACATACAAGATATACGAAAAATATTAACACGAAAACTCAACAGCCGCGAAGCCTTAACATGCTCAACACATTCACACAACCAGTACAGAAGAGTATTCATTTACACAAGGGAAAGATATTCATACCATCAATTTTGTTAACGGAACATAGCAGCAATGAAACTTCAAACGAGCCCAATGAGTCAGAAGATCTAGTTTGAAAACCCTCTTTTTAAAAGGAAAATATTTTAATACGATAGCTTTGAAAATGTTATTGTTGACTCGAGCTATCTTAGGGTTTTGCAAATCGAATGGGAATACTTTTAGAAAATAACTTCAAGAGTCTTCGGGTCCTCAATCCAGCATGTGGAAAACAATCTTACAAGAAAATCAATTCAATGTTATTCGGGGTCCTCGACCGAATCCAAATAATATCATCACGAGATCAATCATCTCAACAATTTCACGGGGTTCTCGACCCATTTCACAGAATATCATCACAAGACCAATCAAAGACACAATCTCTCATTCGACAAATCCTGCTCAAGACCTTTTATTAATTAACCCTCGGAAATCTTGTCAATTATCCCTGATTAATTAACCCTGATACCAACGTTTAGAACAAGTTGAAACAAACTTTCAGAAAACACAAACCGCGGTCTATATCAAGACCAACATTTTAAAGTGAGTTGAAAGAAACTTTGAATTTCGAAAATCGTTTGGTATCGGTTCTTAGCTGTGACTCGAATATCCGTTACCAATAAGCCTGCCAGGCGCCTCCCTTGCACACCTGTGTACCGGCGTTCACTCCACTATATTGGCCGCCAATTGCACATGTCACCACGCCGGCGTTCACTCCCACAGGAGCCACCCCTTGCTCATGTATTATGTAACACCGGTGTTCACCAATCATATGGATCCGCTCATTACAGCGTACACCAGGCCGGAGTACACGCCCCACCCTCAGAGGCACCCGGATACGACGTCTCTCATAACAAGTATTCACGTTGTTACAAATATCAAACACACAGTCAATTGTTGCAACAATTATCAAATCAGTTCATCAATTCACATAATTTATTCGTCAGTCCATGACCACACAAAATGAACAACAACTTGCACGTTATTCATCAAGACTTAACACATTAAGCCTTCAGCACTACCAATCAACTCTACACATATATCCTTATACCGTAACTCAACCAAAAATACAAACCTTACCATATTACCTCTATGAATATGATTCGTACTATAATCCAAGTTGAGTACGTCGACTAGCATTGGTATTAATCACCCAACATTCATCTCCATATGTATATATATGTATATACATATATCTGTACTATATATATATACATATATATATATATATATATACACGTATGTCTACATACATACATATATTTACAATATAATATATACATATATTCGTAACATGATTCATACACTTGATTTCACGTAGTTATAATTCGTATCTCAAAGTACTTGCCTTGGTAATCTCTCGCGAATACTCCGAAAATATAGTTGATTGGAACAATCTGGAACTCCAATGAAAAATACAATCGGAAAGACTCAACACTGGATTATCGTAGGGAATTCGTCCCTAATATCCTATCATCAAGTAAACAAACAATCACACAAGGAAAAACATCGAAAGACTATCGAATCCTAATTGTACTCTTCATAACGTACGTTACACACCTACGTAGCGTACTTTACGTCGGCACATTAGCGTACGTAATCTACAAAGTCTAGCGCACGCTAAGCATGCATTTGACAGATTCTTCTCAGCTCAGACGACTGCCTTGCCTGATGCTTCTTCCACTAGAGTGGTTTCCACATTCCCACTCGTGTAGTTCAGCCAGGACGTATTTTGCTTCTGCAGGGTTAATATAACTCAAGTATGGACCAGAAAAAGAACATTTGTAAGCTTTACCTCGAATGATGGAGAATCGAGCTGACTGCGCTTTGATTCGGCGTCCTATGTTTCTATTATTAGGGAGTATTCCTTGTTCCAGGTACTCCATCAGTGGGGTCATCCAGGTCCGACTGCTTGATATATCTGAAACGTATTCTTTCACATTTTTCCAAAGTGCCAACCATTTCAGGTAGACGATAAGGATTATTTTTTTGTTCTATCATTTAGGTTGATGACCCTAAGTTGTCTAATGCATATGCAAGGCTATTCTCTCCTATTGGTGCTTGGCTTATGGAGAACTCCTCAAAATGACCTTGGAGCTCTTTGGTTTTCTAGAGATAGGTGATCATTTTGTTGTCCCGAGCTTGGTAGTTTTCTTGCATCTGGTTGACTACTACTGGGAATCAATGTAGAAACTGATCCGTTTCACCCCCATCTCTTTGGCTGGGGTAAGTCCAGCTATCATGGCCTCATATTCTGCCTCGTTGTTGGTTACTTTGAAGCCACACCTGATTGTTTGTTCAATCGTGTCCCCATGTGGTGAAATCAGGACAAGCCCGAGTCCAGTTCCTTTTGGGTTTCTTGATCCGTCCACACTTAGCTTCCACGTTACAGTTGTCTCTCCTTCAGTCATGTAGCACAGCCTGCACTTGTAGGTTAGGCTTATAATCTACAAGGAAGTCGGCTAATACATGAGATTTTAGTGAGGTCCACGACCTGTAACTGATGTCATATTCGCCCAATTCCACTGACCATTTGGAAAGTCTTCGAGATAGCTCTGATTTGTGCAGTATGGTTTTTATCAGAAATGTGGTAAGTCCCACTATTGGGTGGCAGTGAAAGTATGGTCTCAACTTTCTTGCAGCGTGAACAAGTTCCAATGCTAGTTTTTCCAGCTGACTACACCTAATTTCTGCATCTAAAAGAGTTTTACTTACATAATAAATATGATTTTGTTTACCTTGATCCTCACGGACTAGGACAGCACTGACGGATGTCCCGGAGATGGCTAAGTAGATAAATAATGCTTTATTATCCTTCAACTTGGCCAGCAATATGGGGTTAGTCAGGCACTATTTGAGTTGTTGCAGGGCTTCCCCGCACTCGTTTGTCCATTCAAATGTTTACTACTTCCTTAGTGTGTTGAAGAAGGGTTGACACCTTTCTGAATATCTTGAGATGAACCGACTGAGGGTCCTGTCAGCTTTTGTACGTCCTTGATGCAAGTTGGAGAAGAGATCCTCCGGATTTATTCAATTTGAGCCGGATTGGATTCAATTCCTCGTTGTGTCACTGTAATACCCAAATTTTCAGTATGAATTTTTCGCGTTATTTTATCTAAGATATACTGGATGGCTTGGTGTCTATATAGTATGGATAAAATAAATTGAGAACTGAGACAGTTGTATTTGTACTCGTATAACTGTCGTAGTGGTTCGACAATTATTTTGAGGATACCGTGTATCAGGTTATCGTACTTTTGATATTGAGTATATCATATGATGATGTTATTGGATTCAGTACATGTATTCAGTATTCCGTATGTTCGTATTTGGTATGTCAAGACGGACGAGGAGAATTGGAAAAGGGCTAAGTATAGCCTGATTAGCGCGCGCTAATGTTCAAGTATAGCGCACGCTATCGTTCATGGTTAGCGCACGCTAGAGGCGGAATGTAGCGCACGCTAAATGCGTCGGTCGGAAGGAATGCGTGTGGACCCTACCGCTTTACGCACGTTCTGGTAAGTCAACGGTTGTTGTCCTGAAGTATTAGCGCACGCTAAAGCATGAGGCTTAGCGCACGCTAATTGTAGATCGGTCAAATGGAATCTGATCCTTGTCAGATCGGCATGTGGGGGCACATGCGGTACGTAGACTGTAGCAAGTCAACTTCGGATAGCGCACGCTAAGGTCAATGACTTGCGTACGCTAGGCAGGAGGTTTTACGTACGTTAATGCATGGGCATTGCGTGCGTAAGCTAGTTTACGAAGCAAGGCAGTGGCCTCTGGGCTGCGATAGCGCACGCTAACAAAGTCAGTTAGCGCACGCTAGGGCAATAACGCACGCTATTTTATGAGAGTAGCGCACGCTAGTAATGTTTATTATATAAGGGGACAGACGGGTTTTGAGATGCATTTAGTCCATTCTTTCTCCTTCAGTCGATAGAGACAGCTTTGGGAGGATCTTGAGGTTCCCAAACACTCTGAGATGATGATTTTTAACAAGATTAAGATAGAGAGCATGGATTCAAGCCTTGTTCTTCAAGTTACTCATGATTCTTGGAATGGAGTTCAAGTGTTCTTCTTCTTGGTTCATCTAAATCCAGGTAATATTCGTATCCCTTGTTAGTTGTTCGTTTTAAGGTTGATTACATGTGAGGAACATGTTGGATAATCATGTGACGATATTATATGAGATTTTATGGGATTATGATAAGAGTTTCCGGATGTTATTTAAGATTCTTCATGTTAATAGTGATTCGTTTAACTTGATGAGGTTGAATCATGGATTTCTGAATCATGATAATTTCGATGGTTGATTTAGATGACTTAAATCATGATATGAGGTTGTATTCAGTTATGTATGAGATGATCCTTGTTATCGGGTTGGTTTGATTATGTAATTTGCATGATGAAGAAAATGATAAACATTATGATATATACCTCGGATTATGTTGTTTTGAACGTGATGTCGGATATTTCATGTTCTTGAAGAGCTCTGAAATTATAGGATATGACGATTATGTATAGAAGGTGTTGGTGTTTTGGATATGAATATGGGATATTCGTATCTAGAGCCAAGTTATGTGTTTTGATATAATATTCGTATAAGAATACGAATATGATTCGAGTATGATGATGAGTTTGGATCTGGAAGGTTGTGTTTGATCTTGGAGTATGGTTTTCATTACATTCATATTCGTAGCCGCAAAGTGTTAGTCAATGCTGGAATGCATGCATCTGTGTAGCATTAGCGCACGCTAAGCATACTGGCTAGCGCACGCTATCGGGAACGACTTAGCGCACGCTATGTTATGCGTTTAACGCGCGCTAAGTAGGCAGGCAGTGTAGTATTTTTGTGTTGTGATTATGAATTCGTGATGGTTTGAACTGGATTGTTTAAGACTGTGTTTAATCGAGATATTGTGGAACTGTTGGGTTTATTGATCGGTTATTGATTGATAATTATGATTTATCGGATTTCGGCTTGTATTGTTGATATGAATTCGTAATTGTTTGAGTTAGATTGTTCGGACTTGTGTTTAATCGGGATATTGTTGAACCGTTGAGTTTGTTGGTTGAGTATGTCGGTTATTGATTTTTATCAAATGTGTGTTAATCGGTTATTGCAATAGGTTGGTATGTTTTGATCGTGGCTTATGACCGTTGTGTTGCGGTTGAGGTCGAAGAGTTCGTAGATTGCTTTTAGTCGGAGCTGAGGAGCTCGTAGGCGAAGGCAATGGATTTTGGTAACAGCTTCGTGGTATCAGTATCGAGGCAAGTTTATACTTGTTCAGTTTACAATATTTGATGAATGGTTTCGTTTTCATTTCATTTATAATTCGTATATCAATGTTGTTAGAAAGGTAAGTTGTCGGTTAATGAGTTGTATGTCGTGCTCTGGTTTATATTAAATCATAAGGTATATGATTTAATTGTGTTCAAAGAAAACGTGAGTTAACTTTGGTCAAGAGTATAGTATATCGGATATCGAGGATAATTATCGCGATGACATAAGTATCGGGATAAAGATTTATTGTGTTGAACGGATGGTACCTTATTTGAGATTATTCGTATAACTGTGTATTCGTTCAGGGATGTTGGTTCGTGGAAAGGATATTGTCTTCGGCTTGAGGTAATTCCAGTATTGTTCAGTTACGAGGATAATTGTTTTGAGGAATTATTGTATATGTTATATGTTGATTCCGATTGATTATTTCGTGAGGGATGATGATCCCAGGGCTGATTGTATTGAGATCGTTGCTCGTGTTAATCGGTCCTTAGGGATTTTGATCCCAGGATGGTTGTTTTGAATATTGTTGGTCGTGTCGATCTTTCATTATTCGTGTGTCATCGTTCACTTGGCGAGTCGTATGATTTGTATTGGATGTGTTATCCTTTGAGTTTCGTTGTCATGTTGTATCGTGACATATCCTAATCATATCTGCGTTCCGATTGGTTATTGTGTAGGATTTTTAGCCAGGCACATATATAGTCATTGGTGGATATTATTCTGCATTGGACTGTGCACACGAGACGTAGTTTCGTGAGGCTAATTAGGTACATTGTCCCACGTATATTCTGGATTCCATATACGGGGCGGACATGTGCACGGACACATTTCCGGATCGGGCGTACTGTGATGTCCATCTTTGAGCCGTATATTTTTGTCGTTTCATAGTCCATAGTATTGGATGTGTTCGACGGTTTGCGACTGGTTGTTCATACGCCCGAGGGGTATGTTCGATACCAAAGTTATTTCTTTGAGATCCATTATTGTTGATCATTTGGAGTCTACCTTGTTGAGGGTATTCTCGGTTATTGTTGGTCCTTTGTTGATCATTTGGAGTCTACCATGTTGAGGGTATTCTCAGTTATCGTTGATCATTTATTGATCGTATTGGAGTCACCATGTCGATAATATTCTCGGTTGACCTATTGTTTTGATCATTGTGATGATCGTATGAGTATTTGGACTGTACGTTGATGTTGCAGTACTTGTTATCATTGTTCTGTGGAAATTTGACAAACAAATGTATCGCGTATATTTGGTTTTACCCAAATTGAGATTTGATTGTGCAATCCGACGGACAGGGTTTGGCACAGGTTGGATTATTTCCACACTTATAAGTTATGATGAGGTTTGGAGGATTGTTGGTATTTTGGAATACAGTACAGATAATTGTTGATTTCTTTTCGTCATTCGAAAATGCGAATTGTGAATTATGGTAAGGATTGATTTAGTATGGATTGTTATGGATTGGTAAGGTATGACGGTAAGTTTACATTGGTAGTATTCTTACAGTATTATTACATTGGTATGTAATTATTTATGATGATGTGATCGTTATCATTATCGAGTATTGTGGTGACACCGTGGGATTTATTTTTAGGTACTCGGATATCGAGCTAGTAGCGGTCGTGAAGGGATGAGCTTCCAGATGTGATCTTGGCGGTGGCATGTTTTTGAGTATCGAGTATTTATTTTCTGGTTATTCATTTATCTTTGCGTGTGTGTATTTTAAAAGGGCCTTTTTGGCATTTTGTGAACTTGAGTTATTTCGTTAAACCTTTTCCTAAACTATTTTATCGGTACGTTTAAGCGGCGTCTTAACGTACATTTTGAATTATCGAGATTTGGCACTTCGCCTTGTATTTTCAAATGGTATTTTATGACAGTATTTTAAAATTATATTTTTGAATATATTTGGGTATTTGCAAAATATTACCGTCATCATCCTTTTGGCATTTTTGAATTGGTTTTATAAACGGTTTTTAGCCTGGTGGGTTCCGGCGCGGGACCCACGGCGCTGTAATATCCCGGATCGTTTTGGGGGTGTTACAGAAGATGGTATCGGAGCCCAAGGTTTTGTGATAACCGGGCATGTGTGTTATGTGGCTCTACTGGGACGGTAGTAGCGTGACTTTTGAAAATGATTTTCTAACTTTTGAGTCAAATTGATTTTTGGAGTTTCCAAAATTTTTGAGATCTTTTCAAACTGCTATTTGTGATATTGGTGTGTGTTGGTTGTGTTGAGACTTCGTGTGGGAGTCGTGTGCTAGTATCACGGGAGATCATCGGCTTCACGCACCTGTAAGTATATTGGTTTGGTTATTCGCTTGTGGCGACACTTGATTGTTTTGTGATGAGTTGGAAAGTTTTGGATTTATCTGTTGTTGGTGGCAGGTTGCAAGTTTCGAGGACGAAACTTATTTTAAGGGGGGTAGTATGTAATACCCGAATTTTCAGTATGAATTTTTCGCGTTATTTTATCTAAGATATACTGGATGGCTTGGTGTCTATACAGTATGGATAAAATAAATTGAGAACTGAGACAGTTGTATTTGTACTCGTATAACTGTCGTAGTGGTTCGACAATTATTTTGAGGATACCGTGTATCAGGTTATCGTACTTTTGATATTGAGTATATCGTATGATGATGTTATTGGATTCAGTACATGTATTCAGTATGCCGTATGTTCGTATTTGCTATGTCAAGACGGACGAAGAGAATTGGAAAAAGGGCTAAGTATAGCCTGATTAGCGCGCGCTAATGTTCAAGTATAGCGCACGCTATCGTTCATGGTTAGCGCACGCTAGAGGCGGAATGTAGCGCACGCTAAATGCAGTCAGATCGGAAGGAATCTGCGTGTGGACCCGGCTGCTTTCGGCGCACGTTCTGGTAAGTCAACGGTTGTTGTCCTGAAGTATTAGCGCACGCTAAAGCATGAGGCTTAGCGCACGCTAATTGTAGATCGGTCAAATGGAATCTGATCCTTGTCAGATCGGCATGTGGGGGCACATGCGGTACGTAGACTGTAGCAAGTCAACTTCGGATAGCGCACGCTAAGGTCAATGACTTGCGTACGCTAGGCAGGAGGTTTTACGTACGTTAATGCATGGGCATTGCGTGCGTAAGCTAGTTTACGAAGCAAGGCAGTGGCCTCTGGTGCGATAGCGCACGCTAACAAAGTCGCTTAGCGCACGCTAGGGCAATAACGCACGCTATTTTATGAGAGTAAGCACGCTAGTAATGTTTATTATATAAGGGACAGACGGGTTTTGAGATGCATTTAGTCCATTCTTTCTCCTTCAATGATAGAGACAGCTTTGGGAGGATCTTGAGGTTCCCAAACACTCTGAGATGATGATTTTTAACAAGATTAAGATAGAGAGCATGGATTCAAGCCTTGTTCTTCAAGTTACTCATGATTCTTGGAATGGAGTTCAAGTGTTCTTCTTCTTGGTTCATCTAAATCCAGGTAATATTCGTATCCCTTGTTAGTTGTTCGTTTTTAAGGTTGATTACATGTGAGGAACATGTTGGATAATCATGTGACGATATTATATGAGATTTTATGGGATTATGATAAGAGTTTCCGGATGTTATTTAAGATTCTTCATGTTAATGGTGATTCGTTTAACTTGATGAGGTTGAATCATGGATTTCTGAATCATGATAATTTCAGTGGTTGATTTAGATGACTTAAATCATGATATGAGGTTGTATTCCAGATTATGTATGAGATGATCCTTGTTATCGGGTTGGTTTGATTATGTAATTTGCATGATGAAGAAAATGATAAACATTATGATATATACCTCGGATTATGTTGTTTTGAACGTGATGTCGGATATTTCATGTTCTTGAAGAGCTCTGAAATTATAGGATATGACGATTATGTATAGAAGGTGTTGGTGTTTTGGATATGAATATGGGATATTCGTATCTAGAGCCAAGTTATGTGTTTTGATATAATATTCGTATAAGAATACGAATATGATTCGAGTATGATGATGAGTTTGGATCTGGAAGGTTGTGTTTGATCTTGGAGTATGGTTTTCATTACATTCATATTCGTAGCCGCAAAGTGTTAGTCAATGCTGGAATGCATGCATCTGTGTAGCATTAGCGCACGCTAAGCATACTGGCTAGCGCACGCTATCGGGAACGACTTAGCGCACGCTATGTTATGCGTTTAACGCGCGCTAAGTAGGCAGGCAGTGTAGTATTTTTGTGTTGTGATTATGAATTCGTGATGGTTTGAACTGGATTGTTTAAGACTGTGTTTAATCGAGATATTGTGGAACTGTTGGGTTTATTGATCGGTTATTGATTGATAATTATGATTTATCGGATTTCGGCTTGTATTGTTGATATGAATTCGTAATTGTTTGAGTTAGATTGTTCGGACTTGTGTTTAATCGGGATATTGTTGAACCGTTGAGTTTGTTGGTTGAGTATGTCGGTTATTGATTTTTATCAAATGTGTGTTAATCGGTTATTGCAATAGGTTGGTATGTTTTGATCGTGGCTTATGACCGTTGTGTTGCGGTTGAGGTCGAAGAGTTCGTAGATTGCTTTTAGTCGGAGCTGAGGAGCTCGTAGGCGAAGGCAATGGATTTTGCAATGACTTCGTGGTATCAGTATCGAGGCAAGTTTATACTTGTTCAGTTTACAATATTTGATGAATGGTTTCGTTTTCATTTCATTTATAATTCGTATATCAATGTTGTTAGAAAGGTAAGTTGTCGGTTAATGAGTTGTATGTCGTGCTCTGGTTTATATTAAATCATAAGGTATATGATTTAATTGTGTTCAAAGAAAACGTGAGTTAACTTTGGTCAAGGGTATAGTATATCGGATATCGAGGATAATTATCGCGATGACATAAGTATCGGGATAAAGATTTATTGTGTTGAACGGATGGTACCTTATTTGAGATTATTCGTATAACTGTGTATTCGTTCAGGGATGTTGGTTCGTGGAAAGGATATTGTCTTCGGCTTGAGGTAATTCCAGTATTGTTCAGTTACGAGGATAATTGTTTTGAGGAATTATTGTATATGTTATATGTTGATTCCGATTGATTATTTCGTGAGGGATGATGATCCCAGGGCTGATTGTATTGAGATCGTTGCTCGTGTTAATCGGTCCTTAGGGATTTTGATCCCAGGATGGTTGTTTTGAATATTGTTGGTCGTGTCGATCTTTCATTATTCGTGTGTCATCGTTCACTTGGCGAGTCGTATGATTTGTATTGGATGTGTTATCCTTTGAGTTTCGTTGTCATGTTGTATCGTGACATATCCGGAATCATATCTGCGTTCCGATTGGTTATTGTGTAGGATTTTTAGCCAGGCACATATATAGTCATTGGTGGATATTATTCGCATTGGGTGTGCACACGAGACGTAGTTTCGTGAGGCTAATTAGGTACATTGTCCCACGTATATTCGGATTCCATATACGGGCGGACATGTGCACGGACACATTTCCGGATCGGGCGTCTTGTGATGTCCATCTTTGAGCCGTATATTTTGTCGTTTCATAGTCCATAGTATTGGATGTGTTCGACGGTTTGCGATCGTTGTTCATACGCCCGAGGGGTATGTTCGATACCAAAGTTATTTCTTTGAGATCCATTATTGTTGATCATTCGAGTCTACCTTGTTGAGGGTATTCTCGGTTATTGTTGGTCCTTTGTTGATCATTTGGAGTCTACCATGTTGAGGGTATTCTCGCTATCGTTGATCATTTATTGATCGTATTGAGTCACCATGTCGATAATATTCTCGGTTGACCTATTGTTTTGATCATTGTGATGATCGTATGAGTATTCGACCGTGACGCTGATGTTGCGATTTGTTATCATTGTTCGTGGAAATTTGACAAACAAATGTATCGCGTATATTTGGTTTTACCCAAATTGAGATTTGATTGTGCAATCCGACGATGGTTTGGCACAGTTGGATTATTTCCACACTTATAAGTTATGATGAGGTTTGGAGGATTGTTGGTATTTTGGAATACAAAGATGATAATTGTTGATTTCTTTTCGTCATTCGAAAATGCGAATTGTGAATTATGGTAAGGATTGATTTAGTATGGATTGTTATGGATTGGTAAGGTATGACGGTAAGTTTACATTGGTAGTATTCTTACAGTATTATTACATTGGTATGTAATTATTTATGATGATGTGATCGTTATCATTATCGAGTATTGTGGCTGACCCCGTCGTGGGATTTATTTTTAGGTACTCGGATATCGAGCTAGTAGCGGTCGTGAAGGGATGAGCTTCCCGATGTGATACTGGCGGTGGCATGTTTTTGAGTATCGAGTATTTATTTTCTGGTTATTCATTTACGCTGCGTGTGTGTATTTTAAAAGGGCCTTTTTGGCATTTTGTGAACTTGAGTTATTTCGTTAAACCTTTTCCTAAACTATTTTATCGGTACGTTTAAGCGGCGTCTTAACGTACATTTTGAATTATCGAGATTTGGCACTTCGCCTTGTATTTTCAAATGGTATTTTATGACAGTATTTTAAAATTATATTTTTGAATATATTTGGGTATTTGCAAAATATTACCGTCATCATCCTTTTGGCATTTTTGAATTGGTTTTATAAACGGTTTTTAGCCTGGTGGGTTCCTACATGGACCCACTGGCCGTAATATCCCGGATCGTTTTGGGGGTGTTACAGAAGATGGTATCGGAGACCAAGGTTTTGTGATAACCGGGCATGTGTGTTATGTGGCTCTACTGGGACGGTAGTAGCGTGACTTTTGAAAATGATTTTCTAACTTTTGAGTCAAATTGATTTTTGGAGTTTCCAAAATTTTTGAGATCTTTTCAAACTGCTATTTGTGATATTGGTGTGTGTTGGTTGTGTTGAGACTTCGTGTGGGAGTCGTGTGCTAGTATCACGGGAGATCATCGGCTTCACGCACCTGTAAGTATATTGGTTTGGTTATTCGCTTGTGGCGACACTTGATTGTTTTGTGATGAGTTGGAAAGTTTTGGATTTATCTGTTGTTGGTGGCAGTTGCAAGTTTCGAGGACGAAACTTATTTTAAGGGGGGTAGTATGTAATACCCGAATTTTCGATGAATTTTTCGCGTTATTTTATCTAAGATATACTGGATGGCTTGGTGTCTATACAGTATGGATAAAATAAATTGAGAACTGAGACAGTTGTATTTGTACTCGTATAACTGTCGTAGTGGTTCGACAATTATTTTGAGGATACCGTGTATCAGGTTATCGTACTTTTGATATTGAGTATATCGTATGATGATGTTATTGGATTCAGTACATGTATTCAGTATGCCGTATGTTCGTATTTGCTATGTCAAGACGGACGAAGAGAATTGGAAAAAGGGCTAAGTATAGCCTGATTAGCGCGCGCTAATGTTCAAGTATAGCGCACGCTATCGTTCATGGTTAGCGCACGCTAGAGGCGGAATGTAGCGCACGCTAAATGCAGTCAGATCGGAAGGAATCTGCGTGTGGACCCTACCGCTGGCGCACGTTCTGGTAAGTCAACGGTTGTTGTCCTGAAGTATTAGCGCACGCTAAAGCATGAGGCTTAGCGCACGCTAATTGTAGATCGGTCAAATGGAATCTGATCCTTGTCAGATCGGCATGTGGGGGCACATGCGGTACGTAGACTGTAGCAAGTCAACTTCGGATAGCGCACGCTAAGGTCAATGACTTGCGTACGCTAGGCAGGAGGTTTTACGTACGTTAATGCATGGGCATTGCGTGCGTAAGCTAGTTTACGAAGCAAGGCAGTGGCCTCTGGGCTGCGATAGCGCACGCTAACAAAGTCAGTTAGCGCACGCTAGGGCAATAACGCACGCTATTTTATGAGAGTAGCGCACGCTAGTAATGTTTATTATATAAGGGGACAGACGGGTTTTGAGATGCATTTAGTCCATTCTTTCTCCTTCAGTCGATAGAGACAGCTTTGGGAGGATCTTGAGGTTCCCAAACACTCTGAGATGATGATTTTTAACAAGATTAAGATAGAGAGCATGGATTCAAGCCTTGTTCTTCAAGTTACTCATGATTCTTGGAATGGAGTTCAAGTGTTCTTCTTCTTGGTTCATCTAAATCCAGGTAATATTCGTATCCCTTGTTAGTTGTTCGTTTTTAAGGTTGATTACATGTGAGGAACATGTTGGATAATCATGTGACGATATTATATGAGATTTTATGGGATTATGATAAGAGTTTCCGGATGTTATTTAAGATTCTTCATGTTAATGGTGATTCGTTTAACTTGATGAGGTTGAATCATGGATTTCTGAATCATGATAATTTCAGTGGTTGATTTAGATGACTTAAATCATGATATGAGGTTGTATTCCAGATTATGTATGAGATGATCCTTGTTATCGGGTTGGTTTGATTATGTAATTTGCATGATGAAGAAAATGATAAACATTATGATATATACCTCGGATTATGTTGTTTTGAACGTGATGTCGGATATTTCATGTTCTTGAAGAGCTCTGAAATTATAGGATATGACGATTATGTATAGAAGGTGTTGGTGTTTTGGATATGAATATGGGATATTCGTATCTAGAGCCAAGTTATGTGTTTTGATATAATATTCGTATAAGAATACGAATATGATTCGAGTATGATGATGAGTTTGGATCTGGAAGGTTGTGTTTGATCTTGGAGTATGGTTTTCATTACATTCATATTCGTAGCCGCAAAGTGTTAGTCAATCTTTGGAATGCATGCATCTGTGTAGCATTAGCGCACGCTAAGCATACCGCTAGCGCACGCTATCGGGAACGACTTAGCGCACGCTATGTTATGCGTTTAACGCGCGCTAAGTAGGCAGGCAGTGTAGTATTTTTGTGTTGTGATTATGAATTCGTGATGGTTTGAACTGGATTGTTTAAGACTGTGTTTAATCGAGATATTGTGGAACTGTTGGGTTTATTGATCGGTTATTGATTGATAATTATGATTTATCGGATTTCGGCTTGTATTGTTGATATGAATTCGTAATTGTTTGAGTTAGATTGTTCGGACTTGTGTTTAATCGGGATATTGTTGAACCGTTGAGTTTGTTGGTTGAGTATGTCGGTTATTGATTTTTATCAAATGTGTGTTAATCAGTTATTGCAATAGGTTGGTATGTTTTGATCGTGGCTTATGACTGTTGTGTTGCGGTTGAGGTCGAAGAGTTCGTAGATTGCTTTTGGTCGGAGCTGAGGAGCTCGTAGGCGAAGGCAATGGATTCTAGTAACAGCTTCGTGGTATCAGTATCGAGGCAAGTTTATACTTGTTCACTTTACAATATTTGATGAATGGTTTCGTTTTCATTTCATTTATAATTCGTATAGCAATGTTGTTAGAAAGGTAAGTTGTCGGTTAATGAGTTGTATGTCGTGCTCTGGTTTATATTAAATGATAAGGTATATAATTTAATTGTGTTCAAAGAAAACGTGAGTTAACTTTGGTCAAGGGTATAGTATATCGGATATCGAGGATAATTATCGCGATGACATAAGTATCGGGATAAAGATTTATTGGTGTTGAACGGATGGTACCTTATTTGAGATTATTCGTATAACTGTGTATTCGTTCAGGGATGTTGGTTCGTGGAAAGGATATTGTCTTCGACTTGAGGTAATTCCAGTATTGTTCAGTTACGAGGATAATTGTTTTGAGGAATTATTGTATATGTTATATGTTGATTCCGATTGATTATTTCGTGAGAGATGATGATCCCAGGGCTGATTGTATTGAGATCGTTGCTCGTGTTAATCGGTCCTTAGGGATTTTGATCCCAGGATGGTTGTTTTGAATATTGTTGGTCGTGTCGATCTTTCATTATTCGTGTGTCATCGTTCACTTGGCGAGTCGTATGATTTGTATTGGATGTGTTATCCTTTGAGTTTCGTTGTCATGTTGTATCGTGACATATCCTAATCATATCTGCGTTCGATTGGTTATTGTGTAGGATTTTTAGCCGTGCACATATATAGTCATTGGTGGATATTATTCGCATTGGATCGTGCACACGAGACGTAGTTTCGTGAGGCTAATTAGGTACATTGTCCCACGTATATTCTGGATTCCATATACGGGCGGACATGTGCACGGACACATTTCCGGGACGGGCGTCGTGATGTCCATCTTTGAGCCGTATATTTTTGTCGCTTCGTAACACCCCTGCACGACCGGAATGTTACACGCCGTAGACCCTTATCACAAGGATCTACCAAAGCTAAACTCCAAAAGACTACTCGATGATTGACCGACCGGGTCAAAATTAAATAGAATACAGACCGATAAGGTCATAAACCAATTCAGAAACTAACGACATTCATATTACAATGACAACAATGAATTTAATAAATGATAACTACACCCATGCAAGGGTGAATACTCGAACGACAGAGAAATACCGACCAAAATGATACAAAAGAAAAGACTCTGACTGTGTGATTAGCATCGCTGCCTTCCATCTCCTTCCAAGCCAATCCCGTGATCGCTCCCGAGCCGCCAAAACTCGAGCGCATAACAGCACTCCACCCCCGAAAACTCGGGGTTAGCAACCGGAATTTTGCTAGTGCAAGTACATAATATTCAAGATATACGAAAAGAATAACACAAAATTCAACCGCCGTGAAGCCTTAACACAAATCATACATTCCCACAACAAGACAGAATAACACTCGTATACACGAGGTGAAAGGTAATCACATAGTCATATTCTCCTTACGGAAAATAACATTCATGAAACTTTAAACGAGCCCAAGGAGTCGGGAAGATCCTCTTGTAAAAGGAAAAATATTTTAATAAGATAGTTTGCAATCATTATTGTTGACTCGGTCGTTCCGGTTTTTAAAATCGAATGGGAATACTTTTGGAAATAATTTCAAAAACACTCGGGTCCTTGACCCAACGTATGGAAAACGATTACACAAAAACCAAGTCAACTTATTTGGGGTTCTCGACCCAGTTTATAGAACACCGTCACAAACGAAATCATTACAACATCTCACGTGGTCCTCAACCCATTCCAAATAACATCATCGTGAAATCAATCATCTCAACATTCCACGGGGTCCTCGACCCAATACACAGAATAGCACCACAATACAATCAAAGGCACAAAACTCTCATTCGACATATCCCGCTCAAGACCCCGATTAATTAACCCTCGGAGATTTCACAAACCTCCGTGGTTAACTAACCCCGATACCAACGCTTTAAAAACAATTTGAAACAAGCTTTCAAAAACATGAATTGCGGTCTCAGACGAGACAAATATTAAAAAGTGAGTTGAAAGAATTGAGATACGAACATCGTTCGATACGGGTCTTAGCTATCACTCAAATACCCGTAACCAATAAGCTCGCCAGCGCTCCACCGCACACCCGTGCACCGGCGTTCACTCCACTATGTCGGCCGCTCCTTGAACATGTCACCGCACCGCGTCACTCCCGCAAGAGCCGCCTTGACACACGCATTAGGTGACACCGGCGTTCACCACCCATATGGAGCCGCACATTGCGGCGTACACCGTGCCGAGTACACCGCCCGCCCTCGAGGTTCCGGATATGACGTTTCTCACAACAAGTATCCACATTGTTCAAGCATCAAGCACACGGACAATTGTCACAACAATTTTCAACTCGGTACATCAAGTCACACAATTTCTCCGCCAGTCCATATCCACACAAATAAACAATAACACGCACATTATCAATCAAACTCAATCAACACCGCACATATATCTCTATGTTGCGACTCAACCGAATATACACACATTTATACATATATATATATATATATATATAAATATATAACCTCACTATATTATATGAATAACTATGGTTCGCCCATCAATCCAAGTTGAGTACGTCAACTAATGTTAGAATTCAACACTCGATCACCGACATAAACATATATATTAATATACGTATATACATACATATATTTAACATGTAACTATATATATAAACACACATATATATATACACATACATGTTTATACCTCCATATAAACTCATACACTTCGACAACAATGATTTCACGCAGTTACAATTCGTATATCGAGGTACTTGCCTTGGTAATACGACGCGAAGGAGACGACGAAGGAATAGGTTCCGGTCCGAACAATGCCCTCAAATCCGACCCTAACACAATAGTGATATAAAACCAATTTCAACACCATGAATACGAAGAAATTCATCCTAGTTCTACCCGTTGGGACAATTCATCGGACACCACGCGTGCATAAGGAAAAGAAATCGGTCAACGGTGGAATAACGGGATTTCATCCCAACCGATAACAAGAAAACCAAGGGTTACGAGTATATTATCAAAATCTAACAACAACATCGGTAAATTCGAATTAAAACACAAGATCACCACCAAACCCTCCCCAAAATCATACTAGGATTGAAGGAGTTCTTACCTCTTGAAGATTCAATCCCTATAATCCGAAGAACACGTGCTAAATCCACAATCCGAGCTAAACGATTGAAGGAGGATGAAGAAAATAAAACACTCAAATGATTTGTGAAGTAAAAACCCTCCCTCCGGCTCTCTCTCTCGGTTGCAGGTGAAGAAACGGGAAAATGAGCTGAAATGCCGAGAAAACGAATTTATAGGGCGGACAGACTCGGCCGTGTCCGACATGACACGGTCGTGGCGCGCAATCGGCCGCAGGACTCGACCGTGTCCCGCATGACACGGCCGTGTCGCGAAGGGGCGCTCGGCATCGACTCGGCCGTGTCCTCGAACACGGTCGAGCCTCAGGCGGGCTACCGGCTTATCCGGACGAGTACGACACGGGCCGTGTCGACGACACGGCCGAGTCCGTCGGCGAGGATCGCCAAATGAGCGGGTGAGCTAAAACGACCATAACTCTCTCGTCCGGACTCCGATTGACTCACCGTTTGAACCATTGGAAAGCTAATTCGATGCTCTATAATATTGCAGGATTTGGAATTTTTGGAGTTACCAAAAATTAATGGTGATCTAACAAAGTCGAACTCGTGACGCGAAAAGTCGCTAAAGAACACGGAACTCAACAAAACGACACCGAAACAAACTCGGACATCAAAAGTGCAGAATAAAACATTCCCTGAATGACGAAACGGTCTTAAGCGAGTTGTCGAAACGGACCTCCTGCGAAAAATGAAAATTACTGAATCGAAATTGCGGGTATTACATTCTACCCTCCTTAAAAGAAGTTTCGTCCCGAAACTTAAAATAGAGAGCGGCGGAACAATCAAGGAAATAACTACTTGCCCAGCCCCAAATCATCACGAGCAATGCGCGAATGCGGGGTTCTAAAATGTAAGTGAACACGATAAGTCGAGGTGGAGGAGTATGAATTTGGATACCAAAGCTCCCCGAGTTAAGAAAATCACAAAATAGTTCAGACGTCCTGAAAATCATGTTTCGAGCTCGACCAACCGCATCCAAGTTCAAAACATATTCGGAAGTGCTAATTACACGCGTGGGAAGAATAGTTCCGAACAAAATTTGCAAGAATTAGGTTCAGATATGGAAAGACCACAATAATTCACGTTTTTTTTTTAACAAAACAAATTCAAATTCGTTCGGAGGACGAACTAAGTAGAACAAGATAGTTTAAAATCGTCGAGAGGATTATAATTGAGTTACCAACAATGAAAAATCATACAATGCCGAAAATACCAAGGAAAGTACGGGTAATACGCATCCGCATACTAAAAGGTATTTCGATCCCAAACTTGGAACAACAAGAGTTGGAAGTATAGAGCAATGAAATGAAGAACGATCAAAGTCACGATTGTTCAAAACAAAGAACAATTAGGACATATTGCAAAATATTCATCCTCCCATGTTAGGCTCTTCGAAGGAAACATAGGGTTTCGGACATTCTCCATCACTAGCTCTGCTCTCTCTCGGGCGGCATTCTTTGCCAATTCGAAACTATCTCACAATGCTTCTCCCGATGACCTTCACACCCGCACCCAGAACAAGTCAAGAGTGGAAAGGGACAATTCACACGAACATGTCCCCGACGATTGCGATTGAAGCACCCTCCTTCTTACCGAGAGCCACCGATGGCCGGCTTGGGATTCCAAGAGCTCACTCCCGATCGCGAAGACGACGCGTTCGAACGACGTGGGGTTTGGGAGCCTTAGACTCTTCACCGCTCAAAACTTCCCGGATGTCCTCCGTCTCTTGGCCGGCCGAGGGCTCGACCACCGAGGAGATTTCATAGGATATCGTTTGATTTAGATACTCCTTCACCGTAGCATGGATCGTGGTCGCACGAACCACCTTGCCGCTTCCATTTCCATCATCACGTCGTCCGCCGTCGTGGCTCGACATACTAATACGAGATAGTACCATTCGGCATTATCAAATAATCGCATAAAGATACCACCCTTATCAACACAAGGTTTAGTTAACATCTAAAGAATAACGGTAATATCATAAAGCATAAAGTTTTATGAAGTCAAGTTCGAGTTCCACGACGAGGACGATCATTATATGTATGCACTTAATGAAATCAAATTTTTGAAAAAGGGGCTAGTCACGTTGCGCCCAAGACTTGTAAACACCGTCTTTTATTTCTAAGAGGAAGTTTACATAATGACTCTAAAAATTATTTTCGAGTGATGAATAAAAGAAAAAAAAGAAATCGAAAATTAATTTGTAACTAATTTGAAATATTTTGAAAATGTTGAGTCCCAAATATCAAAATTTTGAAAGTCTTTCCTCTTCTTCAAAAATGTTTATTCGAAAGGATTCTCCACCGAGATACGTGACCATTTAACATGACGATATTAAATCATGGCTTTACACAATGTTAGAAAATTTCAAAGCATTACTTTAAAATATTCGTGATACTATAGTGGGCCTGCTGGAACCCACTGTGCTAAAAATCATTTTAAAAAAAAAATGATCAAAATGCCAAAAAGGCCGAAGTCGGTAATATTCTCAAATACTCACAAAAGTCATTTATAAAATATCAAATACCGTCATAAGAATACTATCAAAACATGCAAGACCAAAATATCAAAACTCGGTTTGCAAGATAACAAAAACCATCTTAAAATACTCATGCGGTGGAGAAAATTATCATTCGTAAATTCATTCTAATAAAGTACCGAAACAGATAAACATGTTCGACTTCCACGTAATATCCTAAAACGATAATATCACCAACAAGTTCTAATTCCTAGTTCACATTAAGCATATTAGCACAATGTAATCAAATACGTGTATAAGGGGACTTACGATCGGGAGGCTTACCATCACGGATTGCCGAAAGATGATGTCGGAACCACGATACTAATCACAACTCTGATGCGCGCGACTTACACAAGACATGGACTTTACCCAACGGCCTAGGTTTTTCGCAAACCTAAGCTCTGATACCATAAATGTAACACCCCCAGAATACGACCGGGAATGTTACACGCCGTAGACCCTTATCACAAGGATCTACCAAAGCTAAACTCCAAAAGACTACTCGATGATTGACCGACCGGGTCAAAATTAAATAGAAAAGACCGATAAGGTCATAAACCAATTCAGAAACTAACGACATTCATATTACAATGACAACAATGAATTTAATAAATGATAACTACACCCATGCAAGGGTGAATACTCGAACGACAGAGAAATACCGACCAAAATGATACAAAAGAAAAGACTCTGACTCTGGTGTGATTAGCATCGTCGTCTTCCATCTCCTTCCAAGCCAATCCCGATCGCTCCCGAGCCGCCAAAACCTGAGCGCATAACAGCACTCCACCCCCGAAAACCTCGGGGGTTAGCAAACTGGAATTTTGCTAGTGCAAGTACATAATATTCAAGATATACGAACAGTAACAACACAAAATTCAACCGCCGTGAAGCCTTAACACAAATCATACATTCCCACAGTCAGCACAGAATAACACTCGTATACACGAGGTGAAAGGTAATCACATAGTCATATTCTCCTTACGGAAAATAACATTCATGAAACTTTAAACGAGCCCAAGGAGTCAGGAAGATCCCTCTTGTAAAAGGAAAAATATTTTAATAAGATAGTTTGCAATCATTATTGTTGACTCGGGTCGTTTCGGGGTTTTTAAAATCGAATGGGAATACTTTTGGAAATAATTTCAAAAACACTCGGGTCCTTGACCCAACGTATGGAAAACGATTACACAAAAACCAAGTCAACTTATTTGGGGTTCTCGACCCAGTTTATAGAACACCGTCACAAACGAAATCATTACAACATCTCACAGGGTCCTCAACCCATTCCAAATAACATCATTGTGAAATCAATCATCTCAACATTCCACAGGGTCCTCGACCCAATACACAGAATAGCACCACAATACAATCAAAGGCACAAAACTCTCATTCGACATATCCTGCTCAAGACCCCGACATTAACCCTGAGATTTCACAAACCTCCGTGGTTAACTAACCCCGATACCAACGCTTTAAAAACAATTTGAAACAAGCTTTCAAAAACATGAATTGGTGCAGATCGAGACAAATATTAAAAAGTGAGTTGAAAGAATTGAGATACGAACATCGTTCGATAACGGGGTCTTAGCTATCACTCAAATACCCGTAACTAATAAGCCTGCCAGCGCCTCCACCGCACACCTGTGGACCGTCGTTCACTCCACTTTGTCGGCCGCTCCTTGAACATGTCACCGCACCGGCGTCACTCCCGCAAGAGCCGCCTTGACACACGCATTAGGTGACACCGGCGTTCACCACCCATATGGAGCCGCACATTGCACAGACACCGTGCCGAGTACACCGCCCGCCTCGAGGTTCCGGATATGACGTTTCTCACAACAAGAATCAACATAGTTCAAGCATCAAGCACACGGACAATTGTCACAAAAATTTTCAACTCGGTACATCAAGTCACACAATTTCTCCGCCAGTCCATATCCACACAAATAAACAATAACACGCACATTATCAATCAAACTCAATCAACACCGCACATATATCTCTATGTTGCGACTCAACCGAATATACACACATTTATACATATATATATATATATATATAAATATATAACCTCACTATATTATATGAATAACTATGGTTCGCCCATCAATCCAAGTTGAGTACGTCAACTAATGTTAGAATTCAACACTCGTCGATCACCGACATAAACATATATATTAATATACGTATATACATACATATATTTAACATGTAACTATATATATAAACACACATATATATATACACATACATGTTTATACCTCCATATAAACTCATACACTTAGACAACAATGATTTCACGCAGTTACAATTCGTATATCGAGGTACTTGCCTTGGTAATACGACGCGAAGGAGACGACGAAGGAATAGGTTCCGGTCCGAACAATCCCCTCAAATCCGACCCTAACACAATAGTGATATAAAACCAATTTCAACACCATGAATACGAAGAAATTCATCCTAGTTCTACCCATTGGGACAATTCATCGGACACCACGCGTGCATAAGGAAAAGAAATCGGTCAACGGTGGAATAACGGGATTTCATCCCAACCGATAACAAGAAAACCAAGGGTTACGAGTATATTATCAAAATCTAACAACAACATCGGTAAATTCGAATTAAAACACAAGATCACCACCAAACCCTCCCCAAAATCATACTAGGATTGAAGGAGTTCTTACCTCTTGAAGATTCAATCCCTATAATCCGAAGAACACGTCTAAATCCACAATCCGAGCTAAACGATTGAAGGAGGATGAAGAAAATAAAACACTCAAATGATTTGTGAAGTAAAAACCCTCCCTCCGGCTCTCTCTCTCGGTTGCAGGTGAAGAAACGGGAAAAAATGAGCTGAAATGCCGAGAAAACGAATTTATAGGGCGGACAGACTCGGCCGTGTCCGACATGACACGGTCGTGGCGCGCAATCGGCCGGCAGGACTCGGCCGTGTCCCGCATGACACGGCCGTGTCGCGGCGGGGCGCCGCATCGACTCGGCCGTGTCCTGGAACACGGTCGAGCCTGGGCGTGGCTACCGCTTATCCGGACGAGTACGACACGGGCCGTGTCGACGACACGGCCGAGTCCGGCCGGCGTGATCGCCAAATGAGCGGGTGAGCTAAAACGACCATAACTCTCTCGTCCGGACTCCGATTGACTCACCGTTTGAACCATTGGAAATCTAATTCGATGCTCTATAATATTGCAAGGATTTGGAATTTTTGGAGTTACCAAAAATTAATGGTGATCTAACAAAGTCGAACTCGTACGCGGAAAAGTCGCTAAAGAACACGGAACTCAACAAAACGACACCGAAACAAACTCGGACATCAAAAAGTGCAGAATAAAACATTCCCAGAATGACGAAATGGTCTTAAGCGAGTTGTCGAAATGGACCTCCGGCGAAAAATGAAAATTACTGGGAATCGAAATTGCGGGTATTACAGTTTCATAGTCCATAGTATTGGATGTGTTCGACGGTTTGCGACTGGTTGTTCATACGCCCGAGGGGTATGTTCGACAGTCAAAGTTATTTCTTTGAGATCCATTATTGTTGATCATTTGGAGTCTACCTTGTTGAGGGTATTCTCGGTTATTGTTGGTCCTTTGTTGATCATTTGGAGTCTACCATGTTGAGGGTATTCTCAGTTATCGTTGATCATTTATTGATCGTATTGGAGTCACCATGTCGATAATATTCTCGGTTGACCTATTGTTTTGATCATTGTGATGATCGTATGAGTATTCGATGCGTTGATGTTGCAGTACTTGTTATCATTGTTCTGTGGAAATTTGACAAACAAATGTATCGCGTATATTTGGTTTTACCCAAATTGAGATTTGATTGTGCAATCCGACGGACAGGGTTTGGCACAGGTTGGATTATTTCCACACTTATAAGTTATGATGAGGTTTGGAGGATTGTTGGTATTTTGGAATACAAGATGATAATTGTTGATTTCTTTTCGTCATTCGAAAATGCGAATTGTGAATTATGGTAAGGATTGATTTAGTATGGATTGTTATGGATTGGTAAGGTATGACGGTAAGTTTACATTGGTAGTATTCTTACAGTATTATTGCATTGGTATGTAATTATTTATGATGATGTGATCGTTATCATTATCGAGTATTGTGGCTGACCCCGTCGTGGGCTTTATTTTTAGGTACTCGGAGATCGAGCTAGTAGCGGTCGTGAAGGGATGAGCTTCCCGATGTGATACTGGCGGTGGCATGTTTTTGAGTATCGAGTATTTATTTTCTGGTTATTCATTTACGCTGCGTGTTTTTTAAACTGTGTTTTTATCCGCTGCATGTGTATATCTCAAAATGACTTTTCGGTATTTTTATCCGCTGCGTGTGTGTATTTTAAAAGGGCCTTTTTGGCATTTTGTGAACTTGAGTTATTTCGTTAAACCTTTTCCTAAACTATTTTATCGGTACGTTTAAGCGGCGTCTTAACGTACATTTTGAATTATCGAGATTTGGCACTTCGCCTTGTATTTTCAAATGGTATTTTATGACGGTATTTCAAAATTATATTTTTGAAAATATTTGGGTATTTGCAAAATATTACCGTCATCATCCTTTTGGCATTTTTGAATTGGTTTTATAAACGGTTTTTAGCCTGGTGGGTTCCGGCGCGGGACCCACGGCGCTGTAATATCCCGGATGGTTTTGGGGGTGTTACAGTCACCAGGTATCTAAGGATTTTTTCTGCAGTTACACCAAAAAAGCATTTAGAGGGGTTTAACTTCATGTTATATTCTCTAAGACCTCAAAAGATTGTCTGAGGTGGTTGATATGGTCTTTAGCATGTAGTGATTTGATGAGCATGTCATCAATATAGACTTTCATCGTCCTTCCAATAAAGTTGTTGAACATCGTGTTGACTAGGCTTTGGTAAGTCGCCCCTGCATTCTTAAGTCCGAAGGGCATCACTTTGTAACAGAAAATGCCCAGGTTAGTCATGAAGATTGTCTTCTCTTGATCATCTGGGTGCATCGGGATCTGGTTGTATCCAGAATAGGCGTCCATGAAGCTGAGAAGTTTGTGTCCGGCGGTCGCATCTACTAGCATATCAATTCGGGATGGAATGAATCCTTTGGCCATGACTTGTTTAAGTCAGTGAAATCTATGCAAACCCGCCATTTTCCATTTTTCTTCTTTACCACCACCACATTTGCGAGCTATTCTGGGTAATGGACCTCCCGGATCAGACCGCTATCTATAAGTTTTTGTACTTCTTCAATGATCACTTTATTTCTCTCGGGAGCAAACTTTCCCCTTTTCTATCTCCTAGGAGGGTAATCCGGGTCGACCTGCAACCTGTGAACTAATATGAGGATTAATTCCAGTCATGTCCGCATGAGACCAAGCGAAACAATAATAATGGTTACTAAGAAATTGAATAAACTTCTCTCTAGGGTCGGGGTCTAGTAGCATCCTGATCCGGGATTTGTGGTATGGGAACTCTATATTGATGGAGACTTCATCTAATTCCACCATGTCGGGTTCGTATATGTGGACTGAAGGGCTCGATTGAGGGTTAGACGATCCCTATTCCTGTAATTGCTATAAGGAAGCTTGTGTGGCCTTCGTCGTCATCTGGTAGCATGCCCTCGAATCCTTCTGATCTCCTCTTATCTCTTTTACTACCTACTTGGTCGGAAATTTGAGTACTTGGTGGTAGGTGGATGGGACTGCCTCCATTTCATGTATCCAAGGTCGACCCAAGATGATGTTATAGGCATACGAGGAGTCCACCACCAGGAATCGAGTACACAGGTTGATACCTTCAGCATAGCCGGGCAACTCAGTCTTTCCAGTTGTGCTTTTTTGTTTTCTACTGAAGCTGATGATGACAATGGCTTTTTTGATGATCTTGGCCTCATTAATTGCCATTTCCTTGAGAGCAAACAAAAGCAAGATATTGGCAGAGCTGTCGTTGTCAATCAGCACACATTTGGTTAGACAATTTGCAATAAATAAGAAATTAACTAAAGCATCATGATGAGGGTTTAGAAGTCTTGTTGATTCAGATGTGGTGAAGTTGATGGTTTGGGCTGGATGGATGATTGTGTTTTTTCCTGTCTCGCCTGATTCTGTTTTGGTATGTCTGACCTCTCTGGTATGTCTTTTGTCTGCTGAATGGGTGACTCCTCTAACTTTGGAGCCACATGTGATTACATTTAATGTCCGCTCATGGTTTGGTGGTCTAGATGGACTGATCTCTCTGTGACATTGCATCTGTCCTGGATCTGCTTGCCCTTGTCAGTCAAAAGGTCTACCAAGTGGACCTATTTCAGTAGGTGGCATACTTCCAACTTTAGAGCAATGTAGTCGTCTGTTTGGTGCCCATGGTCGGCATGAAACTTGCACCACTTCAATTGTCTCTTTGATTTGCTGGTGATCTCATTTTTTCTGGCCATTTGAATTTGCTGCCCAGTCCTTTGAGGGATATAACAACTTTTTCTGGTGAGATGGACTGTTGTATTCTGTAACCTTAGCTTTTTCACTCTGTTGTGTTTCTTGTATTTGTCTGTACTCCCTTCTCCGATATTACTGTTGGCGAGGAGGTAGGTAAGTTTCAACCCGTCTGTCATTTGTCCTTCTTTCAACTCGAGTGTCTCTTCTCAAGATCCTTTGAGGAGATGACAGATGATGACTGTATTGGTCTTCCTCCCACTTAATTTGTGCCTATGCCTTGGTGAGGACATCCTCCATCATCCAGCAAAGATACTTGGTGAGCTCCTTATAGGGATACCAATTAGGGAGGAGTCCCTTTCCTGAAGGCAGTGACTGCTGTCTGGGTGTTGCAGTTGGTTATGGACAATTTCTCCATGTTATAATATCTGATATAGTCACGGAGGGACTCTCCGCGTCGCTATACGGTGGCGTATAGGTCTTCTAGAATCTTCTCCAGTTTCCTGCTGCCTGATTGTTGGACAAAAATATCTGTTAGTTGGGCAAACTTGAAATAGAATAATTAGGTAAATTCATGTACCACTGGAGGGCCGGTCCTATCAAACTCGAACCGAACCCCTTACATATGCAGGCCTGCCGCAATTCACGTGGAATGGCAGCGGTAAACATCCTCTGCTTGTACTGAGCAATATGGTCGCTTGGGTTGGTTTTTCCGTCAAACATCTGCATGGTCGAGAAGTTGAACTTGTTGGGCATCTCCACTAAGGCTATCCCCATCAATAAAAGGCGAGTCATCATAATAGTTCTCCGAGCTCTTATGTGTGGTGCCGGAACACCCAGAATTCTCTAGATGAGAGCCTCTATTTCAGCTAACTTACGCGCCATGTCTGCCTCCTTGATTGGATAAAAATTTGGCATGATGGGATGAGATGGCTAATTGGTAACATCATGATTCTCGCTTCGGGCATAGGAAGTCCCAAGTTCTCCCCTGGGAGCACCACTTGAGTTGGTTCCTATCTAACAAACCCGGTTGCTAGAATGTTGGAACTGTTAGGAATATGCCCTCGAGTTCCATTCAGAGGATGAGAGAGTGAGAGCATTACATTGTAATTATGAATATTAAATAAGGCATTTATTATTTGTATACTATTGTATATCACTTTCATTGTGATTTGGTATATAAAATACAAGTCCTTGCATTTGAGAGCAAACATTACACTCCTTATGGAGACAAAGAGATAGACACTGGAAGTATTTAGGGCTCGAATGCTTAATTGGTTCGCAAGTCGATACAACTTAACTAGGCGGTAAGTTTAGACAAGGCTTTTATAACGTGTACTCTAACATGTAGAGTACCTGTATCTAAGGATTAGTGGGAGCACACGTTATAGGTATGCTAATTGGATTAGTAAACTCAAACACGACTCACCTCAATTTGGTCACAGGGATATCACTCAGGGATCGTCAATGACTGAATCGAAAGGTTGTGATAGCTATGTGTGGACCTTTGACTTGAGGTTTCAGTAGGAGATGTGCTTGTGATATTAAGTTAGTCATTAGAGTAGTTCGATCCAATCGCCGGTTGGTGGGTTCAAACTCGAAATTCAACTTAGTGGGCAAGTAGCAGTCTCTATTTAATACCAATATGGGATTCTTTCCCATATTAGTGAGCAGGTAAATGTCCTATGGGGTTATCATAAGTCTTTGGTCAAAGCAGTTAGAGCTAGTTGTATGTGATACACGAGAGCTCGGTGATCTCGTTTTGTTATAACAAATACATAGAGTCAAGTTATGATAGGGTTTGACTTTACCATGACCCTAATACTTGACCGAAACATATGATTGAAGGATTTAGACGTATACAGTGTTCACGAAATAATGGTTTTGGAATGATCCAATCATTCGTTCTTAGTTGGGTTACGGTACGGAGCACTAGACTATCTAAGTGTTACCCGTACTCCTTGGTTCCTCCCATCACCGACTAAGATGGACCTATGGAGTCACGCACAAGGACATTTGATGGATGAAATATGTATTTATTATCTCTTTATTAATATTAGATATTAGATATCTAATTTGATTTATTTGATAACTCATGCGGTCTAGTGAATTGAAATTAATTACCGGGTGATTAAATTAATTCATAAATAATTTTTTCTTGGAAATATATTATTATAATTTTGTATTTGATAAAATTAATTCATTAGATTAATTAATTAAGTATAAATACATTTGAGATAAAACAAAGTGTACTTAACGGACTAGACACGCGAACGTTCGGTACACGAACCGAGTGGCTCGGTACGTTTTCTCACCAACCCAAAGTGGGATGCCCCCCCTCTCTCCCTCCTCACCTTCCATGTGCCTTCTTGTGTTGTCTTGATATTGTGTGGGGTTTAGTAGATTTATTTTTATACATGTAGACAAAGAGATCATGATTTGTGTGATCTTGAAATCTCATCTTCACATGTTATAAAATGAAACAACACACCACCTTCACTAAGGAACATCACGGCTGAACCAAAGAGAGGGAGGAGAGAAATTGTTTTCTTCAAATCTTGTTCATCTTAGAGAGAAAGAAAATGAAGAAGAGAAGAGAAGAAAAATACTATATCAATTCCTAGCTGTGTTCCTAGAGAACGAATTGATATATAATTTTTCTGATCAATATCCAATGCGTGATAACGTAGAGACACTCGGCATATTCGGTGTTTGATAATTCATCAAGCTAGAATGAATCGTATTCATGTTCGTGTTGGTGACCGGAAACAATCAAAGCTTGGCTCGGGAATTTTTCATTCAAGAAGATATTATCAAAGGTCTAAGAGGGCATGACTTCCTAATTTTATCTTTGTCCTTTTATATTCATTTATACGATGCTTGATCGATCCATTTTGGGGTTTGGTTTTATCCGGTTGGACCGGTATATTTTCCGCTGCGTATCTCTGATTTAATCACCGAGTCACAACAGTTAGGTCTATGCGATTGTATATTCGATATTTGCATTTAGAATGCTTGGTTTTTTTATGATTTAGAATCATAATCGTTTTAATTGTTAATGTTTGATTGTTCATCTAAAAATTATTTTTCATGATTTTATGTTACAATATAAATCTATTTTTCTTTTGAAAAACCGATTTAAATGTGTAATATAAAAATTAAAAAAATATTATTTTTGGATTCGGGACAAAAGACGAGCCAAAAAAGTGGTCGGACCCGGCAACTCGGTGCTACCGGGAAGCTGCCGGCGCCTGTCCTGCGGTCTGGAACTGTGAGATCGCGGTCCAACATTGTGAGGGACCGCGGTCCAAGCCTTTCGAACCACGGTCCTGGAGCTTTTTCGACGCAGTTTTTATATTTTGTTCGGTAAATTAATTTCCCACAAATTAAACTGGATTTATTTTGACTAAGATATAATTATGGTGATTTTATTCTTAAGGGAATTAATTTAATGAAATATTTTTTTCATCCGTAAAAAATTAAAATGATTGTGTGTATTAATTGGATTAATTCTTATAGATGGATTAATTTTATATTGGTTGGATCAATAATTAGATTAATTATTTTTCCATGTATTTTAATGTAATGGTTGCTTTATTATTTAAATGGTGATTTAGTTTATGGACTTAGTTTATTGAATCTTCATTCGATGGGGTTGTAATGGCCGTTTTGAGCCAATTTATTTTATTTTAGTAAATTTGTATACGATGCAAATTTTATAAATGTAACAAATTAGCTATGACGAAGAGCCGAGAAAAATATTATAAATCTAAACTGAAATATTATTCTTCCGAGTATGTCGGGATAATATTTTTGGGAAGGTTGATAAATTCCTAGAATGCATTAGATGCCTTTGGTTGTGACAAATCAAACCCCTAGAAACCGTATGGGTTGCCGGGTGAGATTCAATTGTCAGACTAATAGGAGTTGACAATTTAAACTTGATAGTTCATCGAACCATAAAAACCATATGGGTTGAGTTCAAGTGAACTAGGGGTAAAATATGATCGAATCGTCCATTAGATGGGTTGGTGTTAGACATCACTTTATAAAGAATGATAGAATAGAAACCGAATGGGTTGCCCTCTATTAAACTTTGTAAAGAACTCGATCACCACTATGAAGTCAACCGTGACTTTCGGATTTCACATGGGAGTGTGTAAATGCCGATAAAATAGTGGGAGCCGAGTCATGAATAAAGAAAGTCCTTAAATTCTTTACTTGGATTATAATTAAACAATCACTAACGAATCTTAAAATATTCTCTGCAGTTAATAAATATCTCTCAAAATGACAATGAACCCACTCGCTATACTGCTTGAAAAGAACATCCTGACTGGTCCGAACTATGTAGACTGGCTTTGGAACTTGGGGATTGTCCTCACTATGGAAATGTTGTGATACGTCTTACAGGCAGACATCCCATCGGCTCCTGCAAGAACATGAGCCAATCAGGAAGATGTCGATGCCCATGAGAAATGGGTAAAAGACGATGTAAGAGTGCGCAGATACATGTTAGGCTCCATGACTAATGAGCTTCAATGTGCCCATGAAAAGATGACGTCTTCGAGAGCCATCTTAGCGCACATGGCTGAGCTCTATGGAGAGCATAGTCGAACTGCTAGATATGAGATATCTAAGCAATTGTTCGGCGCCAGGATTAAGAAAGGATAGAGAGTTAGGGAGCATGTCCTCAAAATGATCTCAATGATTGAGAGATTAGAAGCTCCTGATTTTCAGACGCATGCATCTCTTCAAACTGACTTTATCCTGCAGCCACTTCCTGACTCATATTCGCAATTTGTCATGAACTTCAACTGCAACGAGATTGCATGTTACTTAGCTAGGCTAATGAACAAACTGACTACTATCCAGTCCCAGATGTAGACAAAGGGAAAAGAAGCTACACTTTTGATTTCTTCTGGGACTTTGAAGTCCAAGAATAAGAAGAAAAAAAACAAAAAATAGTTAAGTCCAATAGCCAAGATCGATAAACGAAAAGGCAAAGCCCCAATGGTTTAAAAGAGCAAAGGGGCCAACAAAACGGACACATGCCTTAACTGCGGTGAGCTAGGCCACTAGAGGAGGTATTGTCCAAAACTTGACCGAAATGCGCCCTCACGTACGGAACTACTGGTTTTGGAAATAAATTGTTTTATAACTGTATATTCTACTTCTTGGATACTTGATTCTGGTGCGAGTTCTCACATTTGTACAATGAATCAGGATCTGGAACGAAGTAGGAAGATAGATTCATGGGAGGTTATGGTAACCGTCAGAAGTGGACACGGTTTCGAGGCTTCTGATATTGGATCCCTTATGTGGAATTTAGAATCTAGATTTATTCTTACTTTATATGATGTACTTGTTTTCACCAAGGGGCATAAAAATATTGTAACAATTCCGGTCATGGACTGAAAGGTATTTCACGTATTTATTGGAGATGGGTCCTGTCGAATTTATTTTAGAAATAAATTGGTTGGTACTGCTACATTATTAAATGGTTTATACCATTTGAATCTAAAGAATAAAACAACTGTGAACACTATAACTAAAAGGTGTGGTGGGGATGAAACGAACCAAGCACTTAAGCGGCATCTTAAGCTTGGTCATTTTGGTCAGGTCAAGGTTCATAAAATGGAGAAAGATGGACTTACGGCTCCATTGGGATCATATCCCTATCCAACTTGTGAATCTTGCCTTCAAGACAAAATAACTAAGTTACCCTTCACATGGGCTTTCGAAAGAGGTGCTGAAAAACTTGGATTGACCCATACCTATGTCTGTGTCCCCTTTTGAAGTGGCACGAGATGGTTTTCAGTATTTCATTACATTCACCAATGACCATACTAGGTACCGATTCGTATACTTAATGAAACATAAATCAGAAGCTTTTGATAAATTCAAGTAATTTAAAGCCCTAGTTGAAAACCAAATAAGTAACTATGTTAAGACTCTTCGGTCAGACCGAGGTGATGAGGACATGAGTATCGTGTTTGACGAGTTCTTAAAATAGCTAAGAATAGTGTCAAAATTCACTCCTCCAGCAACTCTAAAATTAAATGGTGTATCAGAAAGAACGAACCAAACTTGTTGGACATGGTTCACTCCATGCTTAACTATACTGATCTTTCGATTTATCTGTTGGGTCATGCGTCCTTACTGCTGCACAGATCTTGAACAGATGTCCTTCCAAATCTATTGCTAAGACTCCACATGAGATTTGGAGAGGTAGGAAACTAACTCTTAATCACATTAGGAATTGGGGATGTCCTGCTTATGTCAAGAATACTAAAGTAGAGAAATTAGAAGCTAGGTCTATGAAAGGTCGTTTCATAAGATATCTAGGGGATTCCATGGGATATCTATTCTACATGCACGAAGATCATAAGATCATTGTTGCTTTACAAGCACACTTTCTGGAAGATGAGTTCATTCAGGAAGGAAGCACAGGTAGAAATATTTCTTTGGAAGAAATAAAAGAAACACCTACTGAGACACTTGTGTAAGATATTGGAACCAAACCTTCTGAATATAGACACAACCTCGCAGGTCTAGTATAACTTCTAAATTACCTGAGAGGTATGACTATCTCTATCAAGAAGAACTAGGTGTCCATGAGATTACAGAAAGTAGTCAAGAGAATGATCCTTCTGCATACGACCAAGCGATGGTATATGTTGACTCCGCAAAGTGGAAAGAGGCTATGGAAGCTGAGATAGACTCAATGCATGCTAATCAGGTTTGGACTTTAGTTGATCATCTTAAAGGCATGGTTCCTATTGGAAATGAATAGATATATAAAAGAAATATTGGTGGAGATGGCAAGGTTGATACCTATAAGGCCACGCTTGTGGCAAAGGGTTATTCCCAAAGAGAGAGAGAATCAATTACTTCGAGACCTTTTCGCCTGTAACCATGATTGAATCTATTCGCATGATGATTGCCATAGCAGCCCACATAGATTATGAAATATGGCAAATAGATGTGAAAATGGCATTCTTAAATGGATTCCTCAAGGAGATTTACATGGAACAGTCCAAGGAATTCATATCTGAAACCAATATTCATAAAGTACGCAAACTTCAGCGTGCCATTTATGGACTGAAGCAAGCTTCAGGAAGTTGGAATCGTTGTTTTAACGAGACAGTCAAAGAGTTTGATTTTGTCCAAAACAAAGAGGAGCCCTGTATTTACAGGAAGGTTAGTGGGAGAAAAATTGTGTTCTTAATACTATATGTGGATGACATTATACTTATAAGAAACGACATATGAATGCTCAGTTCTGTGAAAGCTTGGCTTTCTAAAGAGTTCTCAATGGAAGACTTTGGAGAAGCTATCTATATTCTGGATATTCGACTCTAATGGGATAGAGCGAGAAGGATGTTAGGTCTTTCCCAATCCCTCTATATAGAAAAGATCCTGAAGCGATTTAGGATGGAAGATTCGAAAAGAGGGTTTTTACCTATGCGACATGTTATAAAACTTTCCTTAGAAATGTGTCCTCAAAGTGAGAAAGACAGAAAGGAAATGAGTAAAGTGCCCTATGCTTCGGCAATGGGTATCCTCATGTATGCTATAATTTGCAACAGACTTGACATTGCCTATGTTATGAGCGTAGTAAGTCAGTTTCAGTCAAATGCAGGGAAGGAACATTGGACTGCTGTGAAGAACATTCTTAAGTACCTAAGGAGGACTAAAGACTTGTTTCTTACGTACGGCGGTGGAGAACTGAAAGCGGAGGGTCATACAGATTCAGATTTTTCGAGGGACATGGATGTAAAGATGTCCACTTCAGGGTATATCTTTACTCTGAATGGTAGAGTAGTATCTTGGGAACGTGCCAAGCAAAGCGCGACTGCATTGTCTACATGTCAAGCCGAATATCAAGTAGCCACGTAGGCTGCTAAAGAAGCTTTCTGGATTAAGAAGATCACTGAGGAACTCCAAGTGGTTAAACGTAGAGAAGTCCATGATGATGTTTTGAGACATCGACGGGGATGTTGCACAGGATAAGGAGCCTAGGACTCACCACAACACCAAATATATTGAGAGCAAATATCATTTTGTTGGATAATGGTTCAAAAAGGGAATGTTATACTGCAGAGTGTAGACACAGCAAATAACGTTGCTGATCTACTGACCAAGCCATTATCTCAGATGGTCTTAGAGTGACATCTAGAGAGTATGGGTATTAGATACCATAGTTTATGGCATTGAGTGCAAGTGGGAGATTGTTAGGAATATGACCTCGAATGCCACTCAGAGAGTGAGAGAGTGAGAGCATTGTACTGTAATTACGAATATTAAATAAGGCATTTATTATTTCTATATTATTGTATGTCACAGGCATTGTGATTTGGTATATAAAATATAAGTCCTTGGATTTCAGAGAAAACATTTCACTCCTTATGGAGATAAGGAGATAGGCACTGGAAGTTTTTAGGGCTTGAATGCTTAATTGGTTCGCAAGTCGATACAACTTAACTGGGCAGTAAGTTTAGACAAGGCTTTTATAACGTGTAATCTAACATGTAGAGTGCATGTCTTCACTAAGAATTAGTGGGAGCACACATTATAGGTATGCTAATGGGATTAGTATACTCAAACACGACTCATCTCAATTCGGTCACATGGATATCACTCAGGGATTGTCAATGACTGAATCGAAAGGTTGTGATAGGTATATGTGGACCTTTGACTTGAGGTTTCAGTAGGAGATGTGCTTGTGACATGCCACTATGAAGGCATTGAATGGTTGTAAAATGTCTTCAGGTACTTCTGTGAGTGCTCATGTCCTTAAGATTAAGGGCTACATTGAACATCTTGAAAGGCTAGGAGCTCCTATCAGTCAGGAACTTGCTATAGATATGATCTTAGTATCACTGCCTTCAGGCACGATCAGTTTGTAGTAAACTTCAACATGCACAATATGGAGAAAACTATTACTGAGTTGCATCGGATGCTAAAACAAACTAAGACAAATATTAAGAAAGTTGTTCCTAATGTTTTGATGGTTCAAAAGAAATGGAATAAAAAGAAAGGGAATAAGATGGCCCCGAAAGATAAAGGTAAGGGTAAAATGCAAATGTTGCCTAAACCCAAACCTAAACCTTTCGAGAAGTCATCGAAACAACCCAAATAAGGGACTTGTTACCACTGCAATGGAACTAGTCATTGGAAAAGGAATTGCAAGGTCTACCTGGAAGAAATGAGGAAACGGAAGAGCGGTGAGACTGCTGCTTCAGGTATTCTTGTTATAGAAGTTCATTTATCTACTTCTTCATCATGGGTATTAGATACCAGTAGTGAAGCTCACATTTGTGTGAATGCGCATGGGCTGCAAAGGAATAGACAACTGGCAAAAGGTGAAATGGACCTATGTGTTGGACATAATCCAAGAGTTGTTGCTATTGCCGTAGGGACTTATGATATAAAACTACCAAGTGGACTTGTATTGGAACTTAATAATTGTTATTGCGTTCCAGCTATGAATAGAAACATTATATCAGTTGCTTGCCTTGATTTGGAAGGATATGACTTTATTATTAAGAATAGTGTAATGTCCATATTTAATAAAGATATTTTTTATGGAGATGCCTTGATGAGTGGGAGATTATATCCCATAAATCTTGAAAGTTCCAAATCTGTCTGTAACATAAATGTCAAAAGACTTAAATCAAATGGTTTAAACCAAACATATTTCTGGCATTGTCGTTTGGGCCATATAAACGAGAAACGTATAACCAAACTCCATAAAGATGGAATCTTGGACATATTTCATTTAGAATCATATGATACATGCGAATCTTGCTTATTAGGCAAAATGACCAAAGCTCCTTTCACGGGCCATACTAAGAGAGGTGCATATTTATTGGGCTTAATACATACTAATGTATGTGGAGCAATAAATACAAATTCTAGAGAAGGTTTCCAATACTTCAAAACATTCACGGATGACTTAAGCATATTCTGATATATCTAGGTAATGAGCCATAAGTCTGAGTCGTTTACAAAATTCAAGCAGTTTCAAAATGAAGTACAAAATCAATTAGGCAAAACTATTAAAGCACTACAATCAGATCGTGGTGGTGAATATTTGAGCCATGAATTTGATGATCATCTCAAAAGTTGTGGAATTGTTTCACAACTAACTCCAACTGGAACACCTCAATGGAATGGTGTGTCGGAACGGAAAAATCGAACCTTGTTAGACATGGTTAGATCGATGATGGGTCAAGCTGATCTTCCAATTTCTTTTTGGGGTTACGCCTTAGAGACTGCTGCGTTCATTTTAAATCGAGTACCATCTAAATCAGTTCAAAGCACACCGTATGAGATATGAACAAGGAAACAACCTATTTTGTCTTTCCTTAAGATTTGGGGTTGTGAAGCTTATGTTAAACGACTTATCACTGATAAATTATCACCCAAATCGGATAAATGTCTTTTGGTGGGATATCCTAAGGAAACTAAAAGATATTACTTTTACATCCCATCATAGAACAAAGTATTTGTTGCTCGATCTGGAGTATTCCTTGAGAAGGAATTTATTTCCAAGAAAAATAGTGGGAGCAAATAACTCTTCATGAGATGAGAGAGCCACAAATATATACTGAACCTTTAGATAAAACTGATTTAAACTCACATAGAGATATTGAGAACAATTCTTCTGTACCAGCTCCACGTAGGTCTATACGTTATCGTCGTGAACCTGAGAGATATGGATTTCTCATCACATATGACAACAATGTGGAACTCATGGATCTAGATGATCCCACAACCTATATTGAAGCAACTAATAGCAATGTGACAGTTGGCTTGAAGGGATGAAATCCGAAATGCAATCCATGTATGATAATCAAGTATGGACTTTGATTGATCTTCGTGAAGGTTCCAAATCAATTGGTTGCAAATGGATCTTTACAAATAAAAAGGACATGGATGACATTCTACAAACATACAAATCATGACTCGTGGCGAAATGATACAGACGGACTCATGGTATTGACTATGATGAAACCTTTTCGCCAGTCGTAATGATTAAATCAATTAAAATTATACTTGCCATAGCAGCATATTATGAATATGAGATATGGCAAATGGATGTCAAAACCACTTTTCTTAATGGGAAGTTAGATGAGGATCTGTATATGATACAGCCCGAAGGTTTTATCGATCCTAATAATCCTAATAAAGTATGTAAGCTTCTAAAAGCCATTTATGGTTTGAAGCAGGCATCCCGGAGCTGGAATATTCGTTTTGATGAAAAAATCAAAGAGTTTGGTTTCATTAGAAATCAAGACAACCCTTGTGTATACAAGAAGATTAGTGAGAGCGCAATTATTTTTCAAGTACTCTATGTAGATGATATCTTATTCATTGGAAATGACATCCCTACTTTGTAAAGTGTTAAGTTTTGGCTAAGTAAATGTTTTACAATGAAGGACTTAGGGGAGGCTACCTATATACTGGGTATAAGGATTTATAGAGATAGATCTAAAAGGCTTCTTGCCCTAAGTCAAAGTATATGTGTTAACAAGGTACTGAAACGATTCAGTATGCTTAATAGTAAGAAAGGGTTCTTACCTATGTTACATGGCATAAAGCTCAGTAAAACTCAAAGTCCTTGTTCGAAGGAAGAGAGAGATAGAATGAGCTTGATACCTTATGCTTCGGATGTAGGATCTATCATGTATGTCATGATATGTACTAGACTGGATGTATCATTTGCATTGAGTGCAACCAGCAGATACCAGTCTGACCCTGGTGAAGCTCACTGTACCGTAGTCAAAAGCATACTTAAGTACTCGAGAAGGACTAAAGATATGTGCTTGATATATGGTGGTCAAGATAGTGATTTGGTCCTTAATGGCTATGTCGATGCCAATTTTGAGACAGACCAAGATGATTCAAAATCGCAGGCTGGATATATATTTTGTTTGAATGGTGGTTTTGTTAGATGGAAGAGTTCTAAACAACAAACCACAGTTGATTCTATAACGGAAGCTGAGTACATAGCCGCTTCGGAAGCAGCTAAAGAAGCTGTTTGGATGAGGAAGTTCATTGGTGAACTGGATGTGGTTCCTAGCATTGTTGATCCAGTAAATTTGCACTGTGGTAACAATGGAGCTATTGCACAAGCTAAAGAACTAAGATCACAACAAGCATCCAAACACGTACTTAGAAAATTTCACCTCATTCGAGGCAATGTGAGGATATGCAAAGTTCACACGGATAATAACATAGCAGATATTTTAACCAAGCCACTTTCTCAAGCGAAGAATGATGGTCATATAAAGGCTATGGGTCTTCATATAAGACTAAGAGCAATTGGGAGATTGTTAGTATTATGCTCTAAGTCTACTCTTTAATAATATAATGTGGGGACATTTTTATAATATTGATTATATTATTCAATTAATATTCTACTTACAATTATCAAGTATGTGACTTGAAAGTAAAGCTCGTTAAAGCATTAAAGAATATTTATTCTAGATATCCCTAGTAATATGATTACTAATATGATAATGATACAATGGCTATGTTTTACTGTCATGAACATGAGATGTTGTATCACGTCATAGATACATGTAGAGACATCGTATTGGATATGATCCTTTATATTCCATGCCTTATGCTTAATTAGGATATCGCGCGACGAGAGGATTAAATATTATACGGTAACGAGATTTCGTTTATGCCGTTGAATTAATTCTTTTAATGTGAGTAGTCATAATGTCTAGATAGAGGCCGCTTATGATTTATGAGTCGTAAAATTGTTTTTATACTCATTGCCATATTAATTAGAACCAGGGTCACACACTTAAACGAGCAGAGCAGCTATTTTGTCCCGGTTAATTATGGTTGGTGAAAGGGTTGTTAAACCCTTAGCCATGTAGAGGGCTATATAATAGTGACTTGTGATAGCCCTTACACTTGACCAAACACAATAGAGGACATATTTGTGTAGAGAGAATCAAAAATCTGATTTTGATATTTCTCTCTCAAAAGTCTTGAAGATAATATTCAAGAGTTGAATAATCAAAAGGATCAAGAATATATCTTCATATCTTCGAAGATTGATTCTTTGATCAAGAAAAGTATTTAGAATACTCATATTATCTTCATCTAATCTCGTTAGTTTGATCTTTAATAACATATTGAATAAGATCATAGTTGTTATTTTAGATCAAAGTTCAAGAACATTTGAATAATATTCTTGGTGTTCTTGTTCTTGCCATAATCAAGAACATACCTATATTAAAATTGATTTAAGTGAAATTTTTATTGAATCGGAGGTAGAAATCCATTAGACGCTCGGGACTTGTTCGTTGTGTGGTTACCGTAAAGGACGCTCACTTCTTGCAATGTCTCTATATGGCTCGATCGAAAACACGCTACAAGAGGTAACAATCTTATTCTTCGTACTTTGATAATATAATTGGATCCTCGGAGGGTTTTTACATATTATATTTATACTTCCACTGCATTATTTCGATATATGATGAGATCATAAATCTTATTAGTTCGATAAAAACCCAACACTCCACAAGTCAGATATTGATTCCTTTGTCGGATTACTCACATAGCGCACACAATGCTTGCTCTCTAACGGACGTTACAGTTTGTCGTTAGCGTATGTTAGCTTCTCCATCTAGCCTATGTTATGGCTATTGTACTTAGCCATTTTCCAACATACCTCAACATGAATCATTATACAATATTGAACATCAATAACTCAACATATCTGTTCCACAATATCCACAAGTGTCGATACCAAGCAATCAAGACAGCTATATCAGTACAACAGTCATGATTCATAAAATCTTTTATCCACACACACTGTCCAATACAACTTGGATAAAATAAAGCAAAAAATAATAATGAAAATTCATGATATTACAATAATGATGTTCAACTGTCCACAACTCCTATCATTGGAATGAATAAGTGCAACAAAGATAAATAATCTACAATTCCCGATAGTAATTCTCATATTAAAAATGGGATGAAAATACTGGGTATTACATATGTTGGGCTTCGATCCAGCATTCTGCCTTTATAGACTTACAAATGTGCAAGGCGCAACTTGCGATTCGACCAGTGAGATCTGTACTAGGAACTGGTCAAATAAATTAATTTGGACTACTAGCAAGCTGCATTTTCTTTGATGGTAACCATCTCATAGAAATTCCAAAGTTAATCGTGTTTGGCTTGGAGTAGTTATGGGATGAGTGACTCCCTGAGAAGTTTCTTAGAGTGCACGTGGATGAGGACAAAGCGTGCTAGAAAAGTCTTGTGTTGGTACATGAAGGATATTTTTCACCATTCTAGGACTAGCAATTGGTATCAGAGCATGTCATGTGTGCGGATTCTCTTGGGGTATGCTATAGTGAAGTTGCTAGAGCGTCAGAACTGGGAGTGGGCATGAAGTAGAAGTTGCTAGTTGGCCGGAACTGAGATGCTGGTGCAGTGGAGGTAGTTAGGTGTTGGACGGTTGTATGATCAAATCTAGTATGTTGGAACTAAGATACTGGAGCAGCAGACGTAAAAAATGCTCGAACAGATGCTGATGTCAAGTGCTGGAGGTTTGTGTGAACAAATCGAGTCGCTATAGAGTTGTGTGCAGAGGTTTCCAGGCTCTAGAGGTGAGATGCTGGCAGGTACTTGGAGGATTATTTTGGGCTTCAGTCCAGCGTCCTGCCTGCATAGGCTTAAAAATGCGTGAGGCCCGATTTGTGATTCGACCCGTGAGATTCGTACTGGGAAGTGGTTAAATGTATTAATTTGGACTACTCATACCAACAAGATGTATCTTTTTTTCTGGTAACCATCTCATAGGAACTCCAAAATTAGGCATGCTTGGCTTGGAATAGTTATGGGATGGGTGAACCCCTGAAAGTAGCAGATCCAGAAGCCTCGCCGCTATATGCCCATGTCGTGTTGTCGGATCGGTGTTTGGGCAAAATCACAAACGATTATATCAAGTCTTTGTTGCTTGTTTCGAGTCCCTCCCTCTCATGTGATGTGAGAGAGTGGATGTACAAGTAGAGAAAAATAAAAAAACAGTGATGAGGGAAAAAGAAAAAGGAGAAGGGATGAACTAAAGATTCGAACATCATGGAAAAGCCAACTGAGCTGGATGAGTAGATTCTTCGGGATGCGTAGAAAAGCTAAATACATTAATAGATGTATAGAAAACAAAAAATAATTAATATAATTCATAAAGATGTAGATATACAATAATTGTGATTGTTGGTGTTGTTTTATCATAAAGTAAAAACAATCAACGCTATATTATTAAATAATTAGTTCTTTCACCCGTGAATTGCGCGAGAAGTTATATTTATCAAATTATAAATAAATAAAATATTAAACCAAAAGAATTAAAAATTCTATAACAATTTCAACATCATATCTCCTGTTTCTTAATGAAAATTACAACTTGTTAACAATGAAAAAAATCAAATAATGACTATCAATTTACCATCATTTATATCGTCTCCACAAATTTAACTAATATTTCCAACTGACAAGGCATAATAAAATGATTCACTATGACTTCTTCAAAAAGAACAACGCATACAAACGATAAAGCACCAAACGAACATCAAAAACCATCAATGCACACTGAATATTAAAATCATTCAAGCCTATTAAATCATAATTCTTTTTAAAATGAGCAAGCTTTCAAAGATAAACGAACGTACCGTCGAATATTGAGTTGTATTAACGATTATTAAAACCTTCTTTATAAACAAAATTTGTGGTCATGTTTGCAGGCTTTTCCGCATCATCACATACCACAAACTTCAAGAATTTCATATTCATGACCCTAGAAACAGCCACATATAATTTTCCATGTGTAAATACTGGTCTCCTCAGAAAACCCCAACAATACTAAGAGTCTGTCCTTGAATTTTATTGATGGTCTGCATAACAAACGTTCAAAGGAAATTGTCTCCTTTGAAAAGTAAACGATAGCCTTACGTCTGATGAAGTGAGGCTCAATCTAGGTATAAGAAACTCCTTTCCTGCACTAATTCCATCCAACACTCTTGCCTCTATAATGTACTCGCCAAGTCTAGTAATAATAAGACGAGTACCATTACATAATCCAGACGAGTGGTCTATATTGTGCATTAACATTACCGGAATACCAATCTTTAGATTCAATATGTGGCTTGGGACACCAGATGCAGAAATACTATTCAAAAATTCAAGAGTATGAATATCTCGGAGAAGTTCACTATCACAATCATCGATCTACATGTAGAATCTGAGGTGGCGGCGGAGGAGCCTGTTGATTTTGAGTAGTGGAGTTATGCATCGTCTCCATTAGTTGTGCCATCTGAGTCATTTGGGCCATCATGCCCTGCATAAAAGCGAGTAGGTCAAATCGAACACCCTCTGACTGAGCTGTGTCCCGGGTACGACTCCCTGATAGTGAATGATCGCGTCCAGGTGAATGAGTGGCAGCATCACTGCTCGATGAGTTAGCGTTATTCCTGGCATTCGCACGTGTATTCACACGAGCTCTAGGGTTTCGGCCTGCACCACGGCCTCTTCCCCCACGTCCTCTGCCAGCTCTTTCCATACTGAAGTGGAAAGTCACATGATGATTATATCTCTCGCATGAATATCACATTATGATTATGCCATGAAATGATGAAAATGAGCACACTCGCTCTAGCATAGTGATTACATGAATGGTAAACTGAGGTGACATGATTATCCGGTGAAATTCTTGAAATGATTATCTTGAACAAGTTAACAAGATTAATGATATGATCTTCCAGATCAACAACTGAGTAATGAAATGAATTGAGTGATAAATGAGTTAACATGACTGTCGTGGTCAAAAATGAAAATGATGATTGAGGATTGTTAACTGATAAATTATGAATGAATGATTATTGCCAGAAATTATACCGTGGCGTTAGAAATCTTACAGTTCTTGGTCTGATTGGCTCGGCATTTGCACAGGTCACACGTGATGCGAAAGTCCAATGATACTAGTCCGATGACGATGATTTCAAATGAGACATGACTCGAAAGGTAGTATTCAAAACCCGGCTCCGATACCAACTCTGTAACACCCCCAAACTAGGCGGATATTACAATGCCGTGGACCCCCGACTGGGACCCACTAGGCGAATGAAAATGAATGAATTACACAGGGTAAACGTAGTACTGAACCACATTACAACAATCATTACTCCGATGAGGAGTTTCATACAACACATCCAGGATAATACAGAATACATGTATATTTTATATGGAGATAAAATATACAACACTGAGTGAAATGAGTATTCAAACGGAATGTCTGCAGCGGAATAAATGAAGGAAACATATATGACTGAAAAGACTGGGGCCCCCTTCTAGTATCATTGGGACTCCTCGCCATCAACATGCTCTCCCCGTGCTTTCGCCTTGCCATGACCTGAAAAACAATATCCCCCAACGGGGTCAGTTACACAGAACAACAATCCTCAAGAGTTGAATATACACAATCCTGTCAAAACATACGCAATCAAACATGCTATATGAATCAACTAACAGTACGGCTCAAAGGAATGGTGCCACACTACGTCCGGGATGGAAATGTGTCCGTGCACAAGCCACCAACAAGTATCGATCGAATACACGTGTGGTCTTGTACCTAATCAGTCTCACGAAGCCATCAACTCGTGTGCACAGTCCAATGTGAGGCCACCAACCAACACACGACTTAAATGTGCCCGACATGAAAATCCTACACATACCAACCGGCACGCCAGTATGACCCGGAATGTCACGATATAACAAAAGTGACATCGAAAATGAATAACGACTCACCAAGATAATATGATGGTGAAATGAATGACGGCTCAATAAAATGAGTGGAACCGTCGTTCCTCGTGAATGAAGTAATTAAGTGACAATTACAAGTTTTACAACGGTTAGTACCTTATGAATGAATTACGATTATGAATGAACAACAACAAAAGGAATGAATATCCTTTTAACTGAGTAAGAATTAACTTACACAACCGGTGAAGAATGTCCGTCCACGAACAACGTCCTAAATGAAAAGTCGGTCACTCGAACAACCTTGAATAACACAATTACCAATAATTCGATCAATACACGCATCAAACACGATTATAACCAACTCAAACGTCGATACAACAATATCCAAACTCGTAGGTGCACTCTAACGAATACGTTGAAAATATCCTTCCCGTTGGTTACAACCAAAACCCAAATTATCGAAACCAACTTTCAAATGATTGATTCAAACCAGCAAAACAATATCAATGGAATCAATAATCCAATAGGAATCCACAATTCAAGATTACAACAACATCAATCGGAAATCCCCAAATTAACCGAAGTCAACCCCAAGGGTTCTTGAAATAAATTCCCAAAATAGTCATTAAATCCATAGGAACATATTTATCCAAGGTAGATAATCCATATCTAACATATTCCAACAACAATCCAAGTTTATACGAAGAAATCGGAAGGAAAACCCCAAAAATCCGAAATTCTAGATCCAAAAGATTAATACCTTTGATTTGATGTTTTGGAGATGATGAAGTGATGATTAATCCAACTCAAAGACTTGAAGATGATGATTGATGATTACACCTCGAAGAATACTCTTCAAATCGCTCCAAATCGCCCGGAACCGAAGAGAGAATGTGAAGAAATGACAAATGCCGAAATCTGTGCTAACTGTCCAATTTATAGTGATTCCAGTATAGCGCGCGCTAGCCCCTATGCTTAGCGTGCGCTAACGGGTGTTTTGGGTAGTCCAGTACCCACTGTCCGACAACGGTAGCGCGCGCTACGTACCTTTGGTAGCGTGAGCTAACGAATTATCTGATACCCAGTACTGGAGTCCAGAAACCTTCTGTCCTCTGATCTGATCTCGGTAGCGTGCGCTACATCCAAAAATTAGCGTGCGCTACTACACCATTTGCGTATGCTAAAACCACTCGTAGCGTGCGCTATGAATTAATTCAATTCAGTCCAGTAGCCACTGAACTCAACCTGATTCGACCTTAGCGCGCGCTACACCGACTGTATAGCGTGCGCTACTCCGGATCATTAGCGCACGCTACTTACCATTCGTAGCGTGCGCTACCTACAATCCCAACTGCAGTCCAGTGCCTTCTGGACTGCCTGCTCAACTACACTAGCGTGCGCTAGTGTTGAGAGGTGGCATGCGCTACCCGTACTCAATTAGCGCACGCTAAAAAGAGTACGTAGCGTGCGCTACTCCTCACACACAGCACACTATGAATATGACAACGGAGATAAACACGGCACGAAACTCCGTCTATATTGATGATGAATGACGACTGATACTCGATACAATTACTCTGAACGATGAATACGATGATTGAATATGAGTGACAAGTGATCATTAATGAGTGAAAATTACTGAGTGACAATTACTGAATGATAAATACTGAATAATTACTGAATTACAACCGGGTATTACAGTGAACACACTGTGATTTTGGAAAGTGAATAAATATGAGTGGTGTCATGATACTGTGAGATCGTGACCCACATTACCAAAACCGCATGTTGATGATCATGTGACACTTGGTATTACAATTTATCGTATTAAGATGCTCTGGAGCCGAGATATATGTTGCTGCTGCATAGTTGCCATCTCTTAGTATATCATATCTTGTTGATCGGATCATGGGATCTCCGATATTGCTGAATCGGTTTGCATAAACTTTTTGGAACATTACAGTGAGATGGGTGATGATATGGCAAGTTTCGGGGATGAAACTTATTTTAATTGGGATAGTATGTAATATCCAGGAAACTTAAGTTAATTTTGGCGGTAATGATTTTTTTATTTGTATTAATTTATTTTGACTTTAATTTTAATTTAACGAGATGCCTAAATAGGAACGGGGCAGAGATATTAGACCAAAGTGTTGGTAAATTATCGATGGTTGGTGTTATCTTCCGCATTATGTATTAATTGCACAATTGAAGTAGAGGACGGAATAACAGATTCGAGATCGATCCATTTTTAATGGGATCAATTATAATCGAACCTTATTGGTCAAATACCCAACTACCCAATATATATATATATATATAACATTCCTCCCCCCTCACGGATTTTTATCTCTCTCTCTCTCTCTCTATCTCTCAATTCCCCCCTCCACATAACCCCCTGCTAGGTCAACTACTCATCCGCCTCCCCTTCGTCATCAGCAGCGGCAATCGATTGACATAAGGAGCGAAGAGGTGAAGGGATCTCGATTAGGTACACGGTTCCTTGAGCGTTTTCATCCGAACTCTTGGCAGCAGGTCGTCGCGAGCCTCAGTTGCAGAAATCGAATGTGCGGTGACGATTAATGTGTGCGAATGTCGGATAGGGTAGATGAGTTAATTGGGTTCTTGATGTGGGAATGACTATTGAGGTTTGATTTTGGTGCAGATCGTCAATGAGGTGGAGTTCTCTGGTGACAGTTTTTCCGGTGTAAGGTGGTCGGAGCTTGGCGATTGGACTTTTGGACGTTTGGTTTGAATTTCCGACCACCTTCGCTTCCGGGTCCAGTGAGTGATACAATGGTTCGAGATGAGGGTTGACGGAAGGGATGGTTTAAGGTTGGAGTCTTGATGGCGGGGTAGGGCGGCATCAAACTGGAATGAAGCGACACCGAGAGTTGGGTCCGATCGGTTTGTGTGTAGGTGCAGTGTGTGTTGGTGTGTCTGTGTGTGAATACCTGTGTGTGTGTGTAAGTATATATATATATATATATATATATGTGTGTGTGTGTGTGTGTGTGTGTGTGTGTGAAGTTGTATATGTGCGGGTGTGTGCAACGTCTGTATGTGTATGTTTGGGTTGTGTGTGTGGGTTATGTGTGTCCGTACCATATTTGTGTGTGTTATGTGTGTGTGTATGTATATATATATATATTGTGTGAGTGTGTGTCCGTGTCTATGTGTGTTTTTGTGTGTCTGTGCATGTGTGTATATGTGCGTTTGTGTATGTGTTCGTTTGGAAATTGTATACGAGGAAGACGTAGATGTAGACGTGGATGAAAGTCTTGATAAATTTCGTCAATATGGAGATTGGTGTAATTAGACCTACAGAGTGATCTCGAGTTCAGAATTCGTATTTGCGGCGATCTTTCAGGAATTTAGATTGTAATTTCCATTATTAGTTAAATCGAGATATGGATCCGGGTTGAGTATCATTGGTCGTTTGATCCGATCGTTATAAAGGGGAACAATTGAAGTATTATATCATCCGATTAATTATATTGTAATTATTATATAATAAATTGAGCCCTTATATTAAAATATTTATCATGTGATTATAATAAAGGTTAAGAATTTAATGGATTGACCAGGTTGACCTAGCTAGGCTTATCTCGAGTAAAACTATCTTCGGTGAAGGCAAGTATCTTCCTTATACCTTTCATATTTCCTTGAATATAAATATGCTTGTCACTATATGTGTTATCATGTTTACTGATTGTGTTAATTGGTCATTATGTGGCTCGATTGTGTAGATTTTGTATTTGTTTGAAATAGATGGTATAAATGTATTGATCAATAAATATGTGCTAGTTTTAATCCGTAATGGTGAACTTGTGATTATTTCTTGAATCAACGATTCATGTTTATTGTGAAACTGAGTAAATGAAATTATGATGATTTTATGGAATTTATGAATGATATCGTTGGATAGTTGAAGTGGTTGGATTGATCATTAATATAGTATTCCTTGGCGAGGAATATGTATCGAATAACGTGGCCATTTCTAGCAAGTGCCTTGACTATATATATTGTGATTAACGATCGAGACATGCGGTTTTATAAAATGTAAGTGTGTGTGTGTGTGTTGTTTTTTTTCCACTTGTGGACGGTTCGACGGAACCTATGGGGGCCGATGCTAAGGGGCACGGCCGCGGAAGTGGTTTCCTACCTGGGGACGGTTCGACGGAACCTCTGAGGGTCGATGCTAAGGGGCACGGCCGTGGGTTACCAAGTGTGGTTTTTCATGATGATAATATGTGATATATGTAATATCCGAAATTTCTACTACTACTGTTTAATGTTATTTTATCCAAGTTATGTTGTACAGCATGGAATCTGTACATTATGGACAAAATAAATGAAGGACTGGGACATCTTTATTGGTATAATTGTCGTACTTGGTCGACAATTGCATTTGAGGATATAGTGTGTCATGTATACGTATTCTATGTATTTTGACACGTCGACCAGGATCAGTGTAAATGGCTAAGTATAGAATCCGTAACGTACGTTAAGCATATGAGCTTATGTACGTTAGTTCCCAAAGGTTACGTACGTTAAGGTGAGGTCTTTACGTATGTTAAAGTATCAGGTGAGATATAGTTGGCTGATCAGAGAGGACTTTGTTAAGCGTAGCATACGGTAAGCATAGAGGTTACGTACGCTAAGACACAGACGTAACGTACATTACGTAGTGTACTAATGTACGTTATGAAGAGAATCAGACAGGATCAGGCTATAACCGACAGGTGGGCCCGTGGTCGGCAGCTTTCGGCGCAGAACATGCATGGGCGAGTCAACTCCTCGATAACGTACGCTATGAGTAGTGTATTACGTACGTTAAATGGACATTTACTATAGCAAGTCAACGTATTATTACGTACACTATGTCCTATGCATTACGTACGTAAGCGAGTGAACGAAACGAGACAGTGAGTTCTGGAATGACGTTACGTACGCTATGAAGGACATTTAGCGTACATTAGATAACATTACATACGTTAATGGTGGTTAATAACGTACGTAATGAGCGGTGCATATTATAAAATGGGGTTTGGTCTTTCATTTCTTCACGAGAAGAAACAATGTTTCCTTCCCTTCTTCGTCCCTCTACGTATATTGGTAAAGAGAAGCCCCTTCTAACTTGGTTATAAGCTTGGAAACATGGATTTGAGGCTTGTATATGAAGATATTGATGATCCTTGATGTGTTTGATGGTGTTGTTCATGTTCTTGAGGTATGTTGATGAACTCTACACCTTGAATTTGGATTTTGATGTTATTTTTGATGAATGATTCGTATGAAGATGATTATGGTGTTGTTGTTGTGATTCTTGAAGTTATGTGAATTGTATGTTGAAGAATACGATAATATATGACTTGAATTATGAGTTGGATGATTATCTACATATTAAAGGATATCGGATTATGTTGTTTTGATGGCTATGAACATGGTTTCGAATCACTTAGTGTTCTTTAAGAACTTTTGATAAATAGAGCATAGCAAGACGATTGTATGTTGAATTATCGGTATTTTTAGATATGAAGATGGAATGTTCATTAAGTCATGTTGATTGTAGTGGTAGAATTTGTACGTTCTTGATGAAATACGAATCATGATAAATAATTTGGAATCCCGAAAGATTATGATTGATCATTGAATATGATTTCCTTTACATTCGTATCCGTAATCGTATTGTGGTTGTGAATTCGTAATTGTTTGAGTTGTATTGTTCGGACTTGTGGTTAATCGAGATATTATAAAATCGTTGGGTTTGTTGATCGGTTATATTAATTGTTAATAATGATTATCGGATTTCGGTTCGTCTTATGGATATGAGTTCATGATGGTTTGAGTTATACTATTTGGTTTTGTATATGATCGATGAATTTTGAGCCCTTGAGTTTGACTGGTTATATCGGGAATTGATTATTATCGAATGTGTGTTGATTGATTACTTCAATAGGTTGTGATCATTGATCGTTGGTTATAATCGTCTACTAGAAAAGTGTGTTGTGGTCGTGTTCGAGAATGTTCGTGAATTGCTTTGGTCAGGGTCGAGGAGCTCGTAGACGAAGGCAATGGGTTTGGTAACGGCTTCATCATCGTTGTGTCGGTATCGAGGCAAGTTATTACTTACACAGTTTATAATATTTAATGAATGGTTTCCATTTCATTCGTTTATAATTCATATAACAATGATTATAATTGTGAACACTAGAGATTTGGGATTGTACGTTATTTTCGGATTTTGGGAATTTAAATCATAATGTACATGATTTACTTTTGTTATTGGCATACTTGGGTATCGAGGATACATTGTGATAAAGACGAAGATATGAATTATCTGCAGTCCATGATATTTTGGACCGTCGAATGTTGAGGATAACGTGATGGTTTAGACATCGAGATTGCTCTCGAAGGACTCGAGGTAAATACTCTAATCATTTTTGTCATTTCGTGTCAATCATGTTGTGATACATTCGTGTATTGTTGTTGTCATGCATCTGTGTATTGTTGTTAATATACATTTGTGTAATGTTGTCGTCTGTCCACCTCATGTTGATCTAACGGGATCATCTTGGGATCTATGCTAGCGTGCGCTGGATCATTGGACGGGTTTATCCACCTCGTGTTGATCTGACGGGATCATCTTGGGATCTATGCAGTAAACGCTGGATCATCGGATTACCCATGTGTTGTTGTTATGCATATGTATATTATGGGTTATCCACCTCGTTGTAATATCCGCATTTTTATTTCCCTTGTATTTTCATTTTCCGGTGTATTTTTCGATTGTAGTAACCCTCGTGTATCTTTCAGTGTATCTTTCCTGTCATCTATTGATCTGATTCTCGTTATTGTTGTGCGGAACTGCCGTTTCGGGGTTGCCGTGGATCCATTTCGTGTTATTGTTTCCCAAATATTGATTCATATTGCTTTTATTCTCTTCCGGATCATTTTTCATCATTTTAGGACCCAAAGGAGGTGTGGGCCGCGGCACAAGGAGTGTGCGCCGCGGCACACACATTTTCCAGTTTTTGGCCGAGCGGACTGTGCACATGCCGACGGGGCCGCGACACACTGCCGAGTCAGTGCCGCGGCACACCCGTCCGGGGCCGTGGCACACTGCCGAGTCAGTGCCGCGGCACACCCGCCCGGGCTGCGGCACACTCGTGTGGCATCTTCGGCCAAACCCGACTGTACCGGGTGCCGCGGCACATGCCGGCCGGGCCGCGGCATACGGCCGAGAGAGAGAGAGAGAGTTGGGTTTGTGCCGCGGCACACTTCAGCTGGGCCGCGGCACACAATGCGGTCAACCATATAATTACGTTTTTTTGGCGAAATCAGCCATTTTTCTTCCTTTCCTTCACCTGCGCACGAGAGAGAGAGAGAGAGAGTTGAGGGGAGAACTTCTCATCATTCATCATTTGAGGGTTGATTTTCATCATTTTCATTCGGTTGTGAAGCCCGGATAATCGATCTAACGCGTGTTCTACGGATCATAGTGCTTGGATCTTCAAAGGTAATATCTCGTAGAACCCTACTTTTAGATAATTTGGGGGTTTTGGGATTTTCGTCCGATTCATTCCGTTTTGTTGGTGGATTCATGATGAATATGATTAATCTTGTTGATATCATTAGTTTTCCTACGGATTCATGGTATATTTTCATAGTTTTGCGAAATCGGGAGGGTTTGGTTGTGATCCGCCCTCGTTGTTATTTTTATACGAATATGCATGAACCGTAGGCGGGTTTCCGAGTGTATTCCATTTCCGTAATCGTTTAGAAGTGATTGTGATTGTGTTATTCGAATCGTTAGGTTCATTTCCGCCAGTTCCTCGCGGTCGTGTTCGATTCTTCCTTTCCGTTCGTATCACCGTCTATTAACCGAGGCAAGTATCCTTATGAACTTACGATCTTGACATAGTAGTATTGTATGGGAATTTTGTGTGTGTGTGTGTATACTCACTACGGGTTAGATCCGACGGGGTCTCGGTAGGGCTCCACGAAGCTGTGGAACCGCGAGTTGCTTTTAACCACTACGGGTTAGATCCGACGGGGTCTCGGTAGGGATCCACGAAGCTGTGGGTCCGCGGTTAATTGTGGTGCATTTTTACAAATGTGATTTGATTATGGCATTTCCGGAAATGAGTGTTTTGGAACTATGTTTTCTTAATAGCATGCATTTACTATATGTGTAAGATGTAAGTCGTTCATTTGGTTACTTGTACTAGCGTAATTGCTAACCCCTCTGGGGACCCGTTTTGGGGAAATTCGTTTTGTGAATTTTAGGTCAGGTTCATCGAGACAAGCGGGTGCTGGACCAGTATGCGGATGATGGCCGTGCATGATGATTGTGCACGAGTGGTGTCTTATTGCCTTCTATCTTTTTACCTTTTGTGGTCTTTAAACTAATAGAAGTACTCGAGTACTTAAGAATTCTTACTCGTCGGGATTGTATTGTTGTTTATTATGTTTGTGTCGGATTATGGTGTTATGTTTGACCAGTTGAACCGGGTGGATTATTTTGTTGGGCGTCTTTATGATGAGGTGTTATTCTGTTGTTTCTGTGAGTCGATGAGTATGATGCTTGTTCAGCCTGGTGGGTCCCATATAGGGATTCACGGCGCTGTAATATACCTCGAATATCTTGGGGGTGTTACACTCGTGTTGATCTTTTAGGATCATCTTGGGATCTATGTTGTGTGCGCTGGATCATCGGATTTCCATAAGTACGCATTGTTGTTATTTATGTGAGCATATTGACGTTGTCATACATGTATGCATTTGTAGGTCTTGCTTTAGGACCATGTCCGTATGTTGTATTTATCTGATCTCGGATTAGACTGACATGATTGTCGTGGCATTACATATCTTGAGGTATGTTCCGTATTTCCCCTTGGTATTTGTCTTTGATGGAAAATTGATTATCGTGTTGGAATTTGATGATATTATTCGATGGATCGAATTGGTCAGAGCTGGTATATTACCGTATTATGAGTTATGATGATGTTTTGAGAATCTTGGGTATTGCTTGAGGTACCGTATGGATATTATGTTTGAGTTTATTGGTTAATCGAGATTACGAGATGTGAAATGTGATAATGATTATTTTGATGAGAATCATTACGAGTTTGGTAAAGTTACGGCGGTAAGATTACATTGATCGTATTCTTGCTTAGTATTTTCATTGGTATGTAATTATTGACGCGATGTGATTGTGATCATTGTTGGATATTATGGCTGACCTCATCGTGGGTTTTCTTTTTAGGTTCTTGGGACATCAGGCTTGTAGCGGTCGTGAAGATATGAGCTTCCCGGAGAATACTGGCTATGGCATGTGTTTGTGAATCGAGTATTTTGATTTTATGTTGTATTCCGCTGCTAGAGTATTTTTTAATTGTTTGTCCTTTCCGTTGCAAGAGTATTCTTAAATGTTCTTTTGGTTTTTGGCAACTTGAGTTGCTTTGGAAATTGTTTTCCAAACTATTTTGTCGGTACGTGTAAGCGATAGCTTGACATATGTTTTTAAACTGTTGAGTTTTGGCATTTCGGGCCTTGTAGTTTAAAATGAGTTTTTACGACGGTTTTGATAAACGGATTTTATATAGTTTTCGAATGTTTTTAAAAGATAGTACCGTCGTTAGCCTCTTGGGCGTTTGTTAATGTTTACGAAAATGTCTTTTAGCCTTATAAGTTCCGTCTCGGGCCCCACGATGCTGTAATATTCCTTGATGACTCTGGGGGTGTTACAGAATATGGCATAAGAGCTTAGGTTGAGAAAAAGTAGGCAGTCGGGTCGAGTCCAGTCGTGTTTTTATCGTCATTCGATTTGTCGATTGACGAATATTAGAGCCCTGTGTTTTTTGTTCACTCGGGCTTGTGCGTTATGTGATTTACCAGTGTGGTACTGGGGTTGTTGTAAACTTTTCCAAATGGTATTAACGTGTTTCTTCGGATAGAGATGTGTTGTGTTCTCGAGTTGAACTGAGTTTGCAAAATGTGTGTTTTGAAATTATTGGTATTGAGTATTTTCTTTAGTCGAGACATGTGCCAGTACCATGGGTAATCGTCGGCTTCACGATCTGTAAGTATTTGGATTTTTGAATTTCATTGAGATTTATTGTCGTTCTAAGTTGATATGCTTTGAGATTCAGAAAGATATTATGCGTCACAGTATGAGGTGACAGAGTTGAGACAGTATTGATGATCTTAAGAAGCTATGATTTTGGAAATCAATATGTTGGTTAAATTTTGAACAGAGTTGTGTATTCGGGAGAAAGATTGTGGATTGATGAGGAGAACATGTAGTCATGTTAATTCATTTTGAGATATATGAACTGTTTTTGAGCATTTGAAAATGATACTTTTCAAAATGAATGTTTCATGGATGGTTTACGGAAAATGATTTTTGGGCCGAGACCAATCGATTTTGAAATAGTTTTATAGCTCAGGACTTAGGGTCCAAAAGGGTTTTCTACTTTATAAACTTCTTGTAATGTGGAACGGGATTGGGCTGAGACCCTATTGTTTCTAAAAGGCTTTTCAGTTTTCAAAATAACTCCCAAGATTTGTAAAACACCTTACTAATCGTTTATCTATTTTATTACTACCTTTCAGGGTTTTTGTTCAAACGAAACTTCTCGAGTAGTCTTTTGTTGTGTTTGATTTGTCGATTATTCTATGTTTTGTCATAGCATAGTTGAGGTGATCCAGGATGGATTAATGATCGACGTTGCGAGTCATATGTGGAAAAGGAGTTTTATCAGAGTCTATTAATTGAGATTTTGGAACTCCTTACTAATTGAGATTTGTAAAACACCTTACTAATCGTTTATCTATTTTATTACTACCTTTCAGGGTTTTGATTTATTTGTTCAAACGAAACTTCTCGGGTAGTCTTTTGTTGTGTTTGATTTGTCGATTATTCAATGTTTTGTCATAGCATAGTTGAGGTGATCCAGGGTGGGTTAATGATCGACGTTGCGAGTCATATGAGGAAAAGGAGTTTTATCAAGGGCAAGGTGTTCATGTTAGCAATGACGGATAATTTATCTAAGTGGATAGAAGCTGAAGCCTATGTTCAAGTTAGGGATAAAGAAGTCATCTCATTCTTGAATAAGAACATTATTAGCAGATTTGGTATCCCATCCGAAATTATATGTGATAATGGTTCTCAGTTCTTAAGCAGTAAGACATGGAATTTCTGTGCAAGATGGAGAATCAAGTTGATCATGTCAACTCCTGTCCATCCTCAAGCCAATGGACAAGCTGAGTCTAGTAACAAGTTGATCATGAACAACCTGAAGAATTGCCTTGATAGGAAGAAAGGAAGATGGGCAGAAGAGTTACCGCTTGTACTTTGGGCGGATAGGACCACTCCTAAGAATGCAACAGGCCAAGCCCCTTATTCTTTGGTCTTTGGAGCTGAAAGTGTCCTACCAATAGAAGTATTAATCCAAATAGCTAGATATGGTTTAGCTACCCCAGAAAGCAACTCAGAGATGTTAGCTCAGGACCTGGACACCTTGGACGAACTTAGAGACTTAGCAAGAATCAGGATGGCAGCTTATCAGCAAAGAATTGCCAAGTCCTACAACAAGAATGTCAGAATTAGAAGGTTCCAGCCTGGAGACATGGTTCTCAGAAGAGTATTTCAGAATATCAAGGAGCTCAATGCAGGAAAGTTAGGAGCAAAATGGTAAGGTCCATACCTCATTTATGTAGAAGCAATAAAAGGATCGTACTGGTTGTCAACCCTGGGTGGTGAGAGAATTCCAAGAAGTTGGAACACAGTGCACCTTAGATCCTACTACACGTAAGTTCAAGTTGTCTTCGATAATACCTAATCCAGGTATGTTTCATTTCAATTTATTTTAAATTTAAGTTTTTTATCTGTTATGTTTACCCTCAATAAAATTGTATTGATTTAAGCATCGGAGGGGTATTAGCTAAGCTAACACCCAATCCTAACATGTTTATGTCTTGCAAGACGTGAATAACATGTTGAGCATTAAGATGTCAAAGATAAACATGTCTGACGTTTGAAAGTTCAAGCTGTCTCCCAAAGTTCAAGGTACACACCTTCCAATGGTTTAAAAGATTATACATCTTTTCTAAGTTATTAAGGTTATTGACACCTTCGCCTGGGCACACGATTTTCGTGCTTAGTTAAGTAATAAGGGGACCAGTATGTAGCATTATATATACTGTAAGACTTCTTGTTCTTTTCTAAGTATCGAACTAAGTTAAATTTCAAAGGTTGTAACACGACATGTTACTCAATGGCACTCGTTTTACAGAAGTTTAGAAGGTAAACACCTTCTCAAATGTTAGAGAATTTTTATTCTTTCAAAAGTTTTCAAAGGAAAAGTTTTTATCAAAACTCCACGAGAATTCATAAGCAAAAACAAACATCTATACTAAATTATATTTAGTCTAAGCAAACACGCGTAGACTGCATCAAAAGTTTATGTGCCAAACCAAGGCACATCAAAATATTAAAGTACTTAATGTCTTGTCTGCATGCCAACAGGCAGAAAACTAAGTCTACATGACAACAGAGGCGTGTCAAAACATAATGAAATTGTTTAGAAGGACACTCCCTCATTCAAATCAAAACATAAATAAAAATTATTTTGAAACCAACAACCTAAATCCTTCACTCCTGGCCCGCAGCCTGAATAGTACCATTCTCTTTGCTTTCCCTTGCCATTTTATCTTGGGTTATGTCATTCTCTTCGACAACCTGATTATATTTGCCTTTGTATTGAATCACCTTCCTGGTGGCGGAAGTAACCTCGTCAACATCCTGTTCTTCTCCAACCAAATTCCTGAGCCTAGCACGCTCTTCTTCAATATCCCATCCAACATGAAGACCCTTCTTGGCATCCTCCATCATTGAGTCCTGGACTCTATCATGGTCCTTTCAGCGTCCAGTATGAAAGTCTCTTTGGCATCACTTAATTCTTTGACATGTTCTGCTTCAATCACCGCCATCTTGGCAACCTGTTCTTCCAATTCTCTAGCCTTCATCCCAACTTTGCTCTCATAAGCTTCGGCCTATTTCTCTGCTTTGTTGACCCTTACTCCTTCAGCATTGGATTTCTGAGTTAATATCTTAATCCTGTCATCCCTCCGTTCCACCTCAGTCACTAGAAAATCAACCAAACTTCTAATATGTAAAACAAATTCATGTTGTTAAGCGGGTAAATGCTGAAATTTAAAGCATATTTCCAAAATTTTACCTTGTCAGATAACCCCTGGTACACTTCCTTTGCTTTCTTGACTTGCCAACCCTCTTTTTTAGCAAAGTCCAAAATCTCGACTTCTTCTGGTTTCCTCTTCTTTGATTCCATTCCTTCTATCTTGGGCCTTGCTGCTCTGGACGATGATGTCTCTACCTTTGTAAGAGAAGGTTTCACATCCTCCTTTTTCATCGTTTTCGCTTGAATCTTTGAAAGCACATATCACTCTCAGGATGGTCAACAAACCCTAAGTAATTAAAACCTTCATGAAGAACAGGGGCTTGAACTACTTTCTTATCCTTAGCCATCGGCAATCAGAAATCAAAGATAAAGGAAGCAAGAACTAACCGTATCAAAGCCTAAATTGCATCAGAGAGCTCTCTTCATACTTGTAAAATTTTAAAGTCAAACAGTTTCCCTGGACTGTATATGTGTATGGTGAAGGGGCGGTTAGTGAGTTTTAATGGGACTCAACTATCGAGGAAGCCTGAGTCGCTCAATCTCTCCTGCGGGTGGATAAATTTAATTAAAAAAATTAACCCTTTATCTTCTTTGTCTTAGGTTTAAAAAAAATTTGGGGGCAATTGTTTGGGATAGATTTCTCACTACATGTCGACATCCTGAATTTATTATGCTCGTTGTAACATCTTGATCTGTGACAACCTGATAACTGTTAACAACATCCCTATTTGTCAGGAACCGTAGAGATATTAGAGACTCAGTCTTTTGCGAAGTCCTTGTTGTGGGTAGAAGACCCAATCAATGGCAAACACCAGCTTCATCAACTAACGGTCATGATCTTCATATTTGGCGATATTCCCTCCTAGTTTTTAGGGATGTTATTTACCTTTATTTTTATCATTTAAGGGGTATAAAAGAGAGTATAGGTCACATTTACACATACAATACATTCACTAGCTCTCTGTAAACTCTCTCTTATACTATCCGACTTGTACTCACTCCAGAATACATGGTGCATTTTTGGATTTAGGCAGGTTACCTTAAACCTCCCGAGTTTTTGTGCCGGAGAACTATTGTTCAAGGGCTTTCCTCGTTACATTATCGTGTTCATGTTTATATTAGTTTCATTTCCTTACTCTATTGTACCACTAAAACATTCCACATGCGTTATATTCACAATTTTTGTTGATTCATTGAAAATTGTCCAAAACAATTGGTATATCTCTTCTCCGATGCTGCTCCCTTATTTTCTCTCATTTGCCTGGATATGCTCACTTTGAACTGGAAAGGAAATCTTTTCATTTTGAATTCAATGGAGGCTGGGCGATTTTGGCTCAATGGGTGTTGATGGTTTTTTTCTGATCGCCTATCAATTTGGGAACGATGAAAAATAGCTACAAGTTTGAAAATAAGGGCATCTTGGACTTTTTCCTTCACCCAATATGGCTGGAAAATATGTTTATTATGCTTGTGATTAGTTTTCAACTTTGGCCACAAATAACATTTTTGCCTTGATTTCTTAGATTTATTTGTGCTTATCCATTACTACATCTACTATCTTTTACAACACTACGGTGATATCCAAGACGCATTACAACACAGTGAATCCCAACATTGGAATCCATAAGGTTATACATTCTAAAATACATACATCAATCGGCAAGGTCGTCACAAACAGACAATTAATAATAACATTATGCAATACCCCATATTCAATTAGGCAATGCCCCACACCACGTAATTGTAATACCCGAGATCTTTATTCCGGATTCGATGGGTTTTCTGGGTTTTATCGGATTGTCATTGTCCTCATCGTTGGAATTTTGTGCCATATTTTGGTCGTGCATTATTGGGGCATGTGTTTGGAGGCATTTCGGATCACTATGTGAGTTTTTGAGTTTTGGTGGTGTAACGCACGCTAATGCTTGAGGCATAGCGCACGCTACTGCGTGGTGGTTAGCGCACGCTACTGAATGTGTAGCGCACGCTAACCGGCGATCCGAGCGATCCGGTAGCTCTTTGGATCGGGCTGAGCTTTGTTAGCGCACGCTAAGGCCGATAGCTAGCGCACGCTATCGGCGCTTAGCGCACGCTCTCTCTTCTTTCTAGCGCACGCTACGAGCGAGTGCGGTTACGTCCGAGGCTACCGGATGGTTTTGTGACCCGTTAGCGCACGCTACGGCTTTTGGCTAGCGCACGCTAACTGTGTTATAGGCGGTTTTTCTGGAGCGTTGACCCCGTTAGCGCACGCTAATGCAGGGTGTTTAGCGCGCGCTAATAACTGTCCAGTATAAATACTAGACAGCAGCGTTAAGTCGTCATTTTCCACTTTTCTTCATCCCTTCCGACGGGAGTGAGATCCAGAGGCGATTAGGACCGATCTTCTTCTTCTAGCTTCATCTCTGAGCGGATTTGTAGATGTTTAACAACATCTAATCGTCTTCTTGGTCCAGATCAAGGTAGTCTCTTCTTAGAACCCTAGTTTCTTGAATTTGGGGTTTTTCCTTGGATTTGTGATTCTTAACCGATCTCATCCGATCGGTTGTGTATTTTTGGTTGTCTTCACCGTAATCTTCAGATTTTGTTAACCGTTCATCGATTTTTATCGCCGGATCAACGATTCTTGATTTCTTTGCGAATACTTAGATTCTTGTCGTTTTAGGATCGTTTGGATTTCGATTAGTGTTATTGATTCGTGGTGATGCTATTTTCGTAGTATTCGTGGGGTCGAAGTCTTGATCGTTTTGGAGGTTGAAGGTTGCCCGATCGTGCCCGTTAAATCGTTTCGTTGCTCGTGATATCGAGGCAAGTATCTTGTCCATCGTTTCATGTTTCGTAGGCGTAATTATTGATAAATGATTATATACGAAACCCAATGTTTAATGAACGTAAAAAGGGATTGGTATGTTCTCGATAAATGTTGTCTTTCAACGATAATTCGTGTACTTCGTGAATATATGTGTTCTCGGGATATGTGTGTTGGTTTTGTATGTTGAAAAGATGCTATGACCACTTTGAGTGAGTTTAATAGACTGTAATCCTTTGCCGGGGATTACGTATTGTTATGTGTATTTGTTCGGCAAGAACGTATTGGGTGTGATATTAGTTGATACTCCTTTGAAAGGAGGTTGTGATGTTTAAGTGTTGCTTGGCTTGATATTCTGCTCATTGTTATGTGATCGTTGATAGTGATGTGCCTCCGGGTAGGATTGTTGAATCTCCGGGATCCATACTTGCTAGTATGGGTCGGGCGTGACCGTAGGGTTATCAATCCGGGTATGTCTTGCGGGGACTCCGAGGTTCGGGGCTTGCTAGCCCGATGCCGAGATAACTTGTGGGGTTATCATCGGGTATGTCTTGCGGGGACTCCGAGGTTCGTGGCTTGTTAGCCCGATGCTGGGATAACTTATGGTTGTGGTATGGAATGGTTCCGTGACTGTTGTCACGAGGACATGTGATTTGGTATGGTTTCCTATTGGGTTATTCACTCGGGTATGTTCTACGGGAGCATCTGAGGTTCGTGGCTTGTTAGCACGGGACGCGAATAATCCTTAGGAACATGTGTTATGTGATTCGGGTCGTGGACCCTGTGGCTTATGATTTGGGTCTTGGACCCCGTGTGTTGTGAATTGGGTTGTGAAACCGCGTTTTATTATTGGAATCGTATTTTGGAAAGACGATTTTGGGCCGTGCCCCCAAGTGTTTTCGAAAGACTTGAGAATTCATTATTTCCAAATGTTTTCAAACTCCCGAGATTATAAAATGTTTTGTAAGAGATACATGGTATTAGTTCCTACCCTTTTTATAAATCAAACTGTTTTGATTAAGTGAATTATCTCGGAAAATATATTCAAGATTATTATATTCTTGAAGCACGTTGTGTATGGCTTGTACTTCTGTTTTATACTTGCACTAGCAAAACAGTGGAGTTTTGCTAACCCCCGAGTATTCGGGGGGTGGATGTCTGTATTGCGTCCAGGTACTTGCAGTAGCTGGGAGCGAATCACAGGATCGATACGAAGGATGATGGGAGACGAAGATACTAATCACGTGAAGACCAATTGTAGAGTATTTGGTAGAGTCATGTTGGTTATCCCTCCGATGTGTTGTTACCCCGATTTATGGGAGTGTTATTGTATTCTAGCCCCTGCGTGGGTATGTGTTCTGGGCAAGTATCATGTATGTAATGTTGTGTGTGTTGTGATATAAGACCTAATCGGTCTAACGGTCCTTTACGTAGCCATGTCGGCATGTGAAGTGATGCATTGTTTTGTATTTAGCTTTGGTAGATCCTCGCGGAGAGGTGCAACGGCTGTAATATTCCCGAATGGTTTGGGGTGTTACGAATATGGTATCGGAGCTTAGGTTGAGGAAACCTAGGTCATGTCGGGTTGAGTTGTGTGTTGTCGGGTCTTGTCTTGTCAGATTTGGTCTGACTGGGTGGTGTCGCGACGCGTCGTCTGAGTTGTCGGTCGTGATTAGTATCGAGGTGCAACCATCATCTTCGTGCGATCTGTGGATGTAAGTCTCCCTATTTTATTGTATCTCGTGTTATACGAGTTTATGTGATTCTGTGTTATTATGTGGAGTTTAATTGTGCCTCGTGAATACTTACTCCATACTTGTTTGATTCTCGTATTGTGTTGGAATAAAGAGTAGTACCGGTGTGCATGTATATATGTATACATCTTTGTGTGAAATCGTTTTTACAGGGATGATGTTTTGGACTAGTTACTCAATAAAAGTTTATCAATGTGGTATTTTAAACTTCAAATGTTTTGGGGAAGTCACGTAAATTCTATTTAAAAACATCCTTCGAGGAGGAAAAATGATTTGATTTTCGTATGATGACCTCGAGAATGAAGATTTTGAGGATTCAACTACATATATTTTATTTTCATCTTGCATTGAAAATTTTCAAAGTTCGATTTTTAAATGCTTAAACGAGGTCTACCAAAAGTTTACTTGAGATGTGACTTTTGCCTTCAACTTTTCGGTTAAAAGATATGTAGTGAGGATGTAAATTGTTGGCGTTTGGATTAGTATGTTGTTGATTACTTGTAACCTTCGACTTTTGATATTACTTGGTATATGTTTATGGATGTGTCTTTGGATTGGAATAGCTAACGCGTGCTAACGTAATATGGCTAGCGCACGCTAAGTCTCTGTTAAATCATATACTAAATGGTCTGATCAGAAGCCCGGAAATTGCATTCTGGCCGTAAGTCTAACTTTTGCGATTGTTAGACTGACCGTTTGAGACCGTACTCTATGTGTGTTGTCCATGAATAACAATTGTTGTGTATGGTTATGTGTAATTTGAACGTGTTCTTGTCATTGCGTGTGTAAAGTCCAAAATGACTTTTTGGGTACTTTTACCAAATAGTGTGTGTTTCAAAATGACCTTTCGGGTTTGTAAATTTGAATTATTTCGTTGACCCTTTTTCCGAACTCTTTTGTCGGGTGACTTAACATATATTTTGAAACTATTGAATTTTCGCCTCTACGCCTTGTAATTCCAAATGGTATTTGATGATGGTATTTGGTATTTGGAAAATGACTTTTGGGGAGTATTTGGAAAGTATTACCGTCATCGGCCTTTTTGGCATTTTGGAGCGTTTTGAAAATGGTTTTCAACTTGGTAGGATCCGTGCGGAAAACGTACAGAAAATGATTTTGATATAATGGATGATTTCAATTTCATTGCATTTATAAATCGCATAACAACGGCATTATAAATGAAGATTTTTGGTATAATAGTTTGTATATTGTGGTCTAGCTGGGATTAAATGGTAATATGTATATGATTTAATGATGTTGGATTAAAGACAGAGATGTGAATATCTTGCTATGTGTTATGATCTTTCGTTACCATAGGTTGTTGTTTGTTAGTATGCCGAGGGGCAGAGGTCGTGGTCGTAACCGTGGTGTTGATGGCCACGGGGATCGGATGCGTAATCGAGGGAATGTCGTTGAGAATGATTTTAGTTTGGGTGTTGCTACTATATTGCAACAAGTAGCGACTCGGATGACTCGATTGACCGGTGGTTCAACGTAGCATTGACGCGAGTCGAGCGTTGGTGTAAATCAATGGCTTCACGAGGTAGTTCGTATGAACCCCCTCGATTCGCCGGTCTGCGGATGCGTTGGGCTGGGATGGTTGGATTTTCTGTTGGGAAAGATTTTCGAGGTGTCGGATGTCCTGAAGAGCGGAAGGTACCTATCGCTCAGTACCTTCTCGACAAAGATGCCGCTAATTGGTGGGAAGCTGTTAAACCTCGTGATCGTGATGTCACGTGGGCGGAGTTCAAGCATTTATGGAAGCCGAGTTCTCTCCGAAACCGATTAGAGAGCGAGAGGATTCGCGAATTCTACTTGGCGTAACCGCAAGATATATCGGTGTCGCAAGCTATCATCGATTATAGCAAACAACTCGATTATGTGCGAGACCGGGTGAGAACCGAGGAAGAGAGAATCCTTCACTTTGTGACGGATGAAGCCGGATATTCGCGTGTATATGTCGGGATTCAATTGCACCTCGTTGAGGACTATCAAGATCGAGCATTAGCCCAGTGAACTAGCTTCGTTATCGTCGGAGCGTGTGCCCGAGTCGAAGAAGCGGAGGAAGTCCGATGGCCGTGTGGGCGGTGCAGGAGTTGGTATTTCTAGTTTTCAATGTCGTAGCCTTTCCGCCGTAAGCTCCATCGCTCGATGCGTGGGCCCGAGAGTTCCAAGTCTTCATTACGACTCTGGTAAAGCCAGAGATGTTTTAAGCGTAATGTGGCGGGACATGTTCGTGCACATTGTCCTTCTCCGCCAGTAACGTGTTACAGGTGTGGACTCGAGGGACACCGAGTTCAGTTTTGCGAGATGGTTACCGAGCCTTTCGGGGCACGGACTTGAGCACCGACATCTGGATCGACTCCGAGAAGCCCCTGAGTGGCTTATCCTATCAGTTGTTTGTTATGTTATTTCCCTCGTTTTGTTGTTTTGATATTCCGGAGATTAACTTCTTTTATTTGAAGTGAATCGGATTTTGAACTCTGTACTTTCGACTCTGTCGAATCGTTTATGTTCGTTGATATTTTCTGAACTTGTCCTGTCTTGTGCTTTTGGTTGATTAAACGAGTTGTAGTATTGTTTCAGAATAAACCGTTTGTCGCTATGACTTTCTAATTGCTATTCCCTTTCCTGTGGATCTTATGTGAATACACATCTTGTTGTCTTCACCGGATCATATATTGTCTCGAGTCGAGATGTGAACTTTGGGGTTGTTGTTTGAGTATTATTGTTCGTCGTGATTCGAACATGATTGATCGACTGTTGTTGTCTCGATCGTTGTAACTCAATCGTTTGATGGTTCAGTTTTTGTTGATCTCGTTTCGTAATTGTTGAGCGTTCGGACTCCTTCGTGATTTCCTTAAGTTCGGGAAATTTGCTTCATTTTCGACCTCCCAATCCTCGTGTTGTGGAATTTCGTATTTGTTCAGCGATTAGATCGCATTGTGATTGGCATACTGTTCGGACTGGTCAACCATGTTGATTTTGTCCGTCGCGTTCTGTTATCTTTCTGACGTAGCGACATGCATGGTAGCAGACACGTGCTGCATGTGATTCGTTTCACCTTGTCGATAACGGATAGCTTGTGCCATCTGGAATTGTTTTGCGTTATTCGTTTTATGTTTCAAGTTTCGGGGACGAAACTTCTTTTAAGAGGGGTAGAATGTAATACCCGAGATCTTTATTCCGGATTCGATGGGTTTTCTGGGTTTTATCGGATTGTCATTGTCCTCATCGTTGGAATTTTGTGCCATATTTTGGTCGTGCATTATTGGGGCATGTGTTTGGAGGCATTTCGGATCACTATGTGAGTTTTTGAGTTTTGGTGGTGTAACGCACGCTAATGCTTGAGGCATAGCGCACGCTCTTGCGTGGTGGTTAGCGCCGCGCTCTTGAATGTGTAGCGCACGCTAGCGGCGATCGAGCGATCCATTAGCTCTTTGATCGGCCCGAGCTTTGTTAGCGCACGCTAAGGCCGATAGCTAGCGCCGCGCTATCGGCCTTAGCGCACGCTCTCTCTTCTTTCTAGCGCACGCTACCCGGCCAGTGCGGTTACGTCGAGGAGCTCTTGGGTAGTTTTGTGACCCGTTAGCGCACGCTACGGCTTTTAGCTAGCGCACGCTAAGCGTATTATAAGGCGGTTTCTGGAGCGTTGACCCGTTAGCGCACGCTAATGCAGGTGTTTAGCGCGCGCTAATAAGCATCGATATAAATCTTGACAGCGGTAAGTCGTCATCTTCCACTTTTCTTCATCCCTTCCGACGGGAGTGAGATCCAGGCGATTAGGACCGATCTTCTTCTTCTAGCTTCATCTCTGAGCGGATTTGTAGATGTTTAACAACATCTAATCGTCTTCTTGGTCCATATCAAGGTAATCTCTTCTTAGAACCCTAGTTTCTTGAATTTGGGGTTTTTCCTTGGATTTGTGATTCTTAACCGATCTCATCCGATCGGTTGTGTATTTTTGGTTGTCTTCACCGTAATCTTCAGATTTTGTTAACCGTTCATCGATTTTTATCGCCGGATCAACGATTCTTGATTTCTTTGCGAATACTTAGATTCTTGTCGTTTTTAGGATCGTTTGATTTGATTAGTGTTATTGATTCGTGGTGATGCTATTTTCGTAGTATTCGTGGGTATTCGAAGTCTTGATCGTTTTGGAGGTTCGAAGGTTGCCGATCGTGCCCGTTAAATCGTTTCGTTGCTCGTGATATCGAGGCAAGTATCTTGTCCATCGTTTCATGTTTCGTAGGCGTAATTATTGATAAATGATTATATACGAAACCCGATGTTTAATGAACGTAAAAGGGATTGGTATGTTCTCGATAAATGTTGTCTTTCAACGATAATTCGTGTACTTCGTGAATATATGTGTTCTCGGGATATGTGTGTTGGTTTTGTATGTTGAAAAGATCTTATGACCACTTTGAGTGAGTTTAATAGGCGTAATCCTTTGCCGGGATTACGTATTGTTATGTGTATTTGTTCGGTAAGAACGTATTGGGTGTGATATTAGTTGATACTCCTTTGAAAGGAGGTTGTGATGTTTAAGTGTTGCTTGGCTTGATATTACGCTCATTGTTATGTGATCGTTGATAGTGATGTGCCTCCGGGTAGGATTGTTGAATCTCGGGATCCATACTTGCTAGTATGGGTCGGGCGTGACCGTAGGGTTATCAATCCGGGTATGTCTTGCGGGGACTCCGAGGTTCGGGGCTTGCTAGCCCGATGTCGAGATAACTTGTGGGGTTATCATCGGGTATGTCTTGCGGGGACTCAGAGGTTCGTGGCTTATTGGCCGTCTTGGGATAACTTATGGTTGTGGTATGGAATGGTTCCGTGATCGTTGTCACGAGGACATGTGATTTGGTATGGTTTCCTATTGGGTTATTCACTCGGGTATGTTCTACGGGAGCATCGAGGTTCGTGGCTTGTTAGCACGGGACGCGAATAATCCTTAGGAACATGTGTTATGTGATTCGGTCGTGGACCACTGTGGCTTATGATTTGGGTCTTGGACCCGTGTGTTGTGAATTGGGTTGTGAAACCGCGTTTTATTATTGGAATCGTATTTTGGAAAGGCGATTTTGGGCCGTGCCCCCAAGTGTTTTCGAAAGACTTGAGAATTCATTATTTCCAAATGTTTTCAAACTCGAGATTATAAAATGTTTTGTAAGAGATACATGGTATTATTTCCTACCCTTTTTATAAATCAAACTGTTTTGATTAAGTGAATTATCTCGGAAAATATATTCAAGATTATTATATTCTTGAAGCACGTTGTGTATGGCTTGTACTTGTTTTATACTTGCACTAGCAAAAGCGGTGGAGTTTTGCTAACCCCAGTATTCGGGGTGGATGTCTGTATTGCGTCCGGTACTTGCAGTAGGTGGGGAGCGAATCACAGGATCGATACGAAGGATGATGGGAGACGAAGATACTAATCACGTGAAGACCAATTGTAGAGTATTTGGTAGAGTCATGTTGGTTATCCCTCCGATGTGTTGTTACCCCGATTTATGGGAGTGTTATTGTATTCTATCCCCTGCGTGGGTATGTGTTCTGGGCAAGTATCATGTATGTAATGTTGTGTGTGTTGTGATATAAGACCTAATCGGTCTAACGGTCCTTTACGTAGCCATGTCGGCATGTGAAGTGATGCATTGTTTTGTATTTAGCCTGGTAGATCCTCGCGGAGAGGGTCTGCGGCGCTGTAATATTCCCGAATGGTTTGGGGGTGTTACAGTAATGACTCAAATGATAAGTAACAACTCAAAGAAGTAACTTTGAAATTCAAACTTCAAGTGATACAATTGATCTCCAAGACAAGGAGTCCAACAGTATACGGGAAGAAGAGGTAAGTAGTACTTCAGTACTAGTAATCAAATGAAAGCACAACAAGAATGATAAAGGGAAAAATAGTAAGTAGAGGTGACTGAAGCAGAATATTAATCTTGCCCATCATCTTTATATCGACCTAGTTCCTGCTCGTACGGTCGTCTTATACCCAAATACATGAAAAGTATCCCCCAAAAAGGGTGGACACCAGAATTGCTAGTACAAGTACATTAAAAATGAACTACGTTTCTCAGTACTCGACTAATATACCAAAATACAGTCTGCAAAACAATTCATATATTCTGGAGTATCAATACAGCAAAACATACTTAAAACATTCATCATGCATTTCAAAGATAATTCAATGATTAACTGCGATTCGCACACAACCACGAATTTCTTAGAGGCCCTATTGGATCATCTCTAGGTGGTTAACCCCAATTATTCATGATCCGCACACGCGATCACGAAACCTTCAAAGTCCCCATGGGTCCACCCCTAGGTCATTATACTCCAACGCACGCATATATATGGAACACTCACAATGTAAAGTTCTTGCCTTTGAGATATTTTGTGAGGGTGAATACAAGGTCAAGCTTAATTAGGGCCAATGACGTACTCCCAGTCCGACACAAATCATATAAGATATGATTAACATGTACACGAAGGTAATTCAAGTGGAATAATGCCTATAACCCCATCTACAATTCATATGAGCAATCTAAAGAATAGAGGTCGAAATGCATATATCCCCTCGAAACCCGATCAAATCCAGATACACATCCATAAAATCAAAATAGAAACATTACAACATAATATACCCATCATAAAAATACAACTATAACAATCGGTACAAATCAAATTGGAGAAATCTAACCAACCCACAAAAAATTAACAATAGGTTCATAGGACAAAATACCTCAATCTGCATTTAAGAGAAGATTAGACGGTGTTTGCTCCATGTTAAGAGCTCCAGAGTGATGTTATACGGTTATGAATCAACTAAATTTCACACTCCAATCGCCAAAAATTGCACTGCCCGAATCCAAGAGAAGAAAAATGACAGATCCCGCAACAAAAACTGTTTATATATGTATATATATATATATATATATATGGTGTGGTTCAGTGAGAATATATATTAAGTTAAGAAATAAGAATGAACTTAGTCTGTATATCTTGATTAAATAGATGACCAAAATTTATTCTAACAAAAAATTATCATGAAATGCATTATTATAGTGCATCGACATTTCTATACATATAATGCAGTGACATTTTGATGCATGGAATGAATATATTATAGGCATAAGATAATCTGGACCGTAAATCGTGCATCAATGGTTCAGATTTATTATACTCACTTGATCCATCTTATATATATATATATATATATATATATATATAGAGAGAGAGAGAGAGAGAGAGAGAAGAGATAGATTGTAACACCCCAAATTAGGCGGATATTACAGTGCCGTGAATCCCCGACTGGGACCCACCAGGCGAATGAAAATGATGAATTAAATAATATAATTGTAGTACCGAACCACATTATATTACCAAGTACTCCTATGAGGAGTTTAAGTAAAACACACCAGGACAATACCGAATACTAGTATATTTTATATGAAGATAAAATACACAACACTGAATGAAGCGGAGTATCCAAATGAAAGTCTGCAGCGGAAATTAAAGGACAACAACATGAATAGCTGAAAGATCGGGGCCCCTACTAGTATCACTGGGACTCCTCGACGTCAGCATGCTATTCCCGTGCCTTTGCCTTGCCATGACCTGAAAAACAAAATCCCCAGCCGGGGTCAGTTACACAGAACAACAATCCTCAAGGGTTGAAAATACGCAATCATGATTTAACTGAAGTTATGAAATATCCTTAGTTATGAATTACGCTGAAGAGGAGTATCATAGTACGCCCGTATTGTTCTGTGCAAGTGTACAAGACGGATGACCGGACACACCCGTCCTTGTACCTAATTAGTCTCACGGAGTTAATCTTTCTGGTGTACACGATGTATCACTCCCAATACATGGCCATCACGTGCCTGACTAAAAATTCCACACATCCGCACCCGGCCACGCAATATGAACCCAGAAGGTCATATGAATGAGAATGACCACAATGAATATCAATGAATAATAATAATCTGACAAAGTCAAGAATGACTCACCGAGATGAAAGTAATAATGAAGTGATTGATAGTTTCAATGAAATGATTGGAACCGCCGTTCCTTATTAATGAAGTGATTCTTCGACAATTACAAGTCTCAATATGATTAATACAATGATGAATGAGTTATGATTATGAATGATCAACAACAAAAAGGAATGAAATCCTTTTAACCGAGTAAGAATTAACTTACACAACACCGATGAAGAATGTCCGTCCACGAACAACGTCCTAAATGAACTGTCGGTCGCTCGAACAACCTTGAATAACACAATTACTAGTAATTCGATCAATACACGCATCAAACACGATCATAACCAATTTAAACGTCGATACAACAATATCCAAACTCGTATATGCACTCTAACGAATACATTAAAAATATCCTTCTCGTTGGTTACAACCAAATCCAATTTATCGAAACCGACTTCAAATGATTGATCCAAACCAGCAAAACAATATTAATGACATCAATAATCCAATAGGAATCCACAATTCAAGATTACGACAACATCAATCGGAAAATCCCCAAATTACCCGAAGTCAAACCCAAGGGTTCTTGAAATAATCCCAACTATTCATGAAATCCGAATCATACAACAATAAATCCGTAGGAATACATTCCTCCAAGGTAGATAATCCATATCTAACATATTCCAACAACAATCCAAGCTTACACGAAGGAATCGGAAGGAAAAACCCAAAATCCGAAATTCTAGATCCAAGAGATTAATACCTTGATTTTGATGTTTGAAGGTGATGAAATGATGATAACTCCGGATTATATGCTTGAAGATGGTGATTGATGATTACACCTCGAAGAATACTCTCCAAAACGCTCCAAATCGCCCGGAACCGATGAGAGAAAAAGAAGAAATGACAATTGCCGAAATCTGGGCTACACTGTCCAATTTATAGAAATTCCAGTTTAGCGCGCGCTAGTCCCAGCTCTTAACGTGCGCTAACGGGTGTTTTGGTTAGTCCAGTACTCACTGTTCGCAACGGTAGCGTGCGCTACGTACCTTTTGTAGCGTGCGCTACAACCATTTAATTAGCGTGCGTTAACACCAATGGTTAGCGTGCGCTAACGAATTATTGATGCCCAGTACTGGAGTTCAGAACCTACTGTTCTCTGATCCGCTCTCGGTAGCGTACGCTACATTCAACATTACCGTGCGCTACTACACCGTTTGCGTACGCTAAGGACCACTCATAGCGTGCGCTATGAATTAATCCAATTCATTCCAGTATCCACTGGACTCTGCCTGTCCGACCTTAGCGCGCGCTACACCAAATATTAGCGTGCGCTACTACAAACCACTAGCGCGCGCTACTTACCATTCGTAGCGTGCGCTACTTATAACTCACCTGCAGTCCAGTGCCTTCTGGACTACAGCCAGGACAACATTAGCATGCGCTAATGCTGAATGGTAACGTGCGCTACCTGTACTCAATTAGCGCGCGCTAAAGAGAGTACGTAGCGTGCGCTACTCCTCACACCCAGCCCACAATGAAGATGACAATGATACTACGCTCAGCCCGACTATCCAACCGGGTTGAATGATGAATAAAGCGTCGCGATACCAATATACTCCGAACGGTGGATACAATGAATGAAATGAATGATGAATGATCATTAATGAGTGGAAATTACTGAGTGACAATTACTGAATGATAATTACTGAATGATAATGACTGAATTACAACCGGGTTTTACATAGATGATTGATCAAATGAGAATGACATTTGTAAGAAATAGAATTATATCTGAATCAATGGTCTTTGTGTGATCTGTGGTCTAGATTAGCATATGGATAGAATATATGTATTTCATGCATTAAAATACTAATGCATTATATGCATAAAAATATTGATGCAAATACATCACATGCATAACTTTTCGTGAATATGGGTCATCTATTTAATCAAGATCTATGAACTGAATTCATTCATATTTCTTAACTTAAACACAATTCTCACCAGAACCCCTATTTAGATATATTTATAGTTCTAGTGCAATGAGAACTAGGAACCAGTCTGAGACATCAAATGAGGAAATAAGGAGATTTCATATTTTACCACATCATCACTATAATTGGCATGTGAATGGTATGAATCAAGGAGAAGGATAATTTTGTTCCCACTAAAATAATTATCTCATCTAAAATACAATAACTTATTCATTTATAATTTATTTTAAATAAAAAATATCAAATTAATCTTCCTTTCATGATTTACGGTTTAAGATGCATGTTGCATACCTGAAAATATAAAAAACAAAAAAATAGTGTATTATAATAATAAAAAGCAGTGTAAAAAATAAAAGTAGTGTACAATAAAAGTAAAAGATAACAGTAGAAATAATTATGACAACAATAATGAAAGCAATGTAACAATAATAATAAAAGCAACGTAACAAGAACAAAAGTATCGTCTGGACATATGAAACAGTTTATTCTTATAAAAGCAACAATGTAATACTTAAATATTTGATTCCATGCCAATTCAAAACAGTGTAAAATCATAAAAAGTATTATGCATAATATATGATAGCATTACACACGAAGCATAATAACATTGGAAATGGCTAAAAATAGTTTAGAAGTAAATAATAAGATTGTAACAGTGTTGGGAATATTCATCTTAGAGCATCCCTAGTGGGAGAAAAAAGAAAGAAGTTGGGCAAAAATACTAATTAGGGGTACGAACTTTCTCAAATTTTACACTTATGGTAACAAACTTTTTTTGTATCATTTAGGGGTATGAACTTGTTTCCGTCCAACCAAGTTAGGGTATCCGTGAAAATCCATCAGTTAAATCTAACGAACTTGCTGATCTATCTGTTAAGTGACACGTGTCACCTTCTGATTGGTCCACGTGTCTTTGATTGGTTTATCCTTCTCTGACCACTTCTCTAGAATATCGAGACATGTTGTTTTATCTTTCTTCATGACCTGATATATATATATATATATATATATATATATATATATATATATATCACTAGAGGTACTTGGACGGAAAAACAGGGTAAAAACTTTGCCGGGAAAAAGGGTGGCCGGAAAAAATGGGATTAAAAAATGGGCCGTAAAAAATAGATGAAAAAAAGTGGCCGTAAAAAGCTCGATGTCGTCGGAGAAGATGACCTAAGAAGATGAATGCCAACCGGAGATACGTGGACCAATCAGAAGGTGACATGTGTTACTTAACGGACAGGTCAGCAAGTCTGTTAACTTTAACTGATGAAAATTCACGGATACCCTAACTTGGTTGGATGGAAACAAGTTCATACCCTTAAATGATAAAAAAAGTTTGTTACCATAAGTACATAATTTGGAAAAGTTCATACCGCTAATTAGTAATTTTGTCGAAGAAGTTGGGGAAGTAATGAATGGAGGGAAGTGAAGGGAGGTAGGAAGTCGGGAGATGGAAGCACTATCAAGATCGAAAATAAGAAACACGCGTCATTTTGAATTATTTTTTATATTTTTTTTCATTTTTTCTGTTTTTAAATTTGAGAAATGATAGGGCCACACCTCCCCAACCACACCCCATATACACTCGTGCTTTATGGGGTTGTACCATATGCTTTATCAATAAAATTTATTATAATATTATTATGATTATTTTATCTGTAAAGCATACGGTATAACCTCATAAAGCACGGGTGTGTATGGGGTGTGGTTGGGGAGATGTGGCCCTATCATTCCTCTTCATATTTTCCTTTACCCCTTAGTTTTGGGCTCACATGCACCAAATGGAATTTCCCAACTCTTTTTCTTTCTCGTATTTTTGTACTTTTCTGATTTTTTATACGAATTTCGGATGAAGAATGTCTTTGTTATTACCTAACATTTTTAATTTTAACTATATTTATTTCTCCGTGTTAATTTATTTTTTTGTTAATTAAAATATTAATTTTAATAAATATAAAACTCAAAATTTGTGAAATTATATGTAAGTGAATATATGAAATATTGAGCTAATGGATTGTGAGATCCATAATGATGGAAGAAAAAACTAAGGTTGAGGAAGTAATGTTGTGGGTAAAAGTAGGAGGAAGTGAAAATGGTGATGTGTCTATGATGATGTCAGCTAAAACTGAATGAGGAAGTAACTATTGGAGATGCTCTTAGATTTTGATAAGTGCAGCAAAACTATAGCAACATCCAATAGTCCACTTCATATAACTCATTCCGATAGCGATCGATCACACAACTTATTGAATGGAATTCAGTCTACAGCAAAGTATCGAGTTGGCTACAGCATTATTGCTGTATGCACTTACCTAAAAATAAATGAAGTGTAAAACCCAACAACATAAGTACTTAGACTTCAAACCATTGTGAGTAAAGTAATTTTATATCCACAAATATTCCTGGTTTTGAAGAGTATGCAATGCTGATAGAGACAACATTTAATTCAGTTGAAAACTGCGGCATGCAGTGCATTTACTGAAGGCTAGAAAATGTTTGAAGCATTTAATATTGACATGGATTACTTTAATTCAAATATTCATCAACGTCCAATCTGAAGCATCCACATCTCATCAACCGATCAATGGCTATATGTATGGGCTTAAAGCCCACACGCGCGCGCCGCCGCCGCCCACCGCGCCTCGATCTCGGCCGCGGACGTGAGTCGCGAACCGCATGCCACGTGTCGTGGACTGTGGACCGTGGACCTTGGCCTTGGCCTTGATCTTGATCTTGGACTTAGACTTGGATCTTGGATTTTAGATCTTGGCAATTGGTCTTTGGGTGGTCTTTGAGTTGCATACGTTATAGGTATGCTAATTGGATTAGTATGTCACATGGATTTCACTCCAGGACAGTATATGATGGAATCGAAAGGTTGTGATAGGTATTCGTGAACTTGAGGATTTAGTAGGGATGTGCTTGTGACGTCAAGATTTTCATTAGAGTAGTTCGACCCTGTAAACCGGAAGGTGGGGGTCAACCTCGACGTGCATCTTGACGGGCAAGTACCAGGTCCTACTAAATACCAAGATAGAATTCTTTCTCCCGTTAGTGAGCGGGTTATATGTCCTATGCGGTTATTGGCAGATGAGATCAAAAGTCTTTGGCCAAAGCATTGGAGCTAGTTGTATTGGATACACGAGAGCTCAATAATCTCGATTTGCATTAACGCATGCATACCGTCAAATACAGATAGGGTTTGACTAACCGTGACCCTATAACTTGATCGGGACATGTGAAAGAAGGGTTTATACGTATACTGGTATTCACGACAGAATGGTTCTTGAATGATCCCAATCATTCGTTCTCAGTTGGGGTACAGTGTAGGCCGCCAGGCTGGCTAGGTGGTGCTATTACTCTTTGGTTCCTCCCATTGCTGACTGAGATGGACCTACCGAGTCGCGCATTAGGATTGACGACGGAACGAATCGAGCTTAATCTCTCTTTGATAATATTAGATATTGAATATCTAATTTATTGGACATTGGATGTCTAATTAATTTTGGGACATTGGATGTCTAAATTAATTTATGGCCTAATGAATTAAATATAATACTGGGTGATTAATTTAATTCATGAATATAATTATTTCTTGAAGAAATTAATTATATTATTTTGTATTTGATATGATTAATTAATTGGATTAATTAATTGATATAAATACATCGATACGGAATAGAGTCCGTTTGTTTTGACTCTCGGGAGTCCAAAACGAACCGAACTCTTCCGAAAATCTTCTAGACCCCCCCCACTTGGTCTTGTCATGGACTAGTCTTCCACCTTAATTGGTGGAAGACCAAGGAAATTAAGAGATTTCCATATTTCTTTATTTAGTGGGTGACTTTGACAATGAGTGAAGATTAGGTTGAAGACAAAATAAATATCTCTACCACTATCTCATTGTAGACTCATGGATATTGCAAGATAGAGAGAGAAAGATTATTTCTTGTCTTCTTAACTTCTTTCTTCATTACCATTATCAACTTAATATTTTTCTTCGAGAAAAATCAAGAGAGGAAATTTATACACTTAGAGTGATATAAATAAAATTCGTAAAGTTCCGACTACTTTGTTCTAGCCGTATCTTTAGAAGATAATAAGGTAGGAGTCTTTTCGTTCGTTTTTCCGGCGCGTGGCAAGTAGAGGCGTTGTATTTTCGACATTGGATCATCCAAGGGCTTGGAGCACATTGGATCGTAGGGATATACAACTAAAGCTTGGGGAATAGCTCAAGAGAAGGAATCCATTTAATCAACGGACTACAAGGGTGAGTTTCTTACATCTCTTGTGTTTTCGTTTATATATTCGTATATACGTAGCTTGATCGATCCTCGTAGGGATTCAGATCGAATTAATTTTCGTTTTACCGCTTCTGCTGGGCCTTCGTTTTAGGCCCGAATCCCAACAGTGGTATCGGAGCGTAGGTCTTGCGATCGTATATACGATATATAGCATTTGGAATGCTTGATTAAATGATTAGTGATTTAGAATCACGACCGTTTAATTCGTTGTTTTAATTATTCGTCGAAATTTTAATTTTTCCATGTTTTTATGTTACTATATAAATCGGTTTTATTTATTAAAACTGAATTATATGGGTAATATTAAAATTAAAAAAATATAATTTTTGAAATCGGGACGAAGAAAAGTCAGAAAATCACACCAGAAATTTGCCGGATCTGCCGGGGGTCTTTGGGCCATTCTTGCCGCTTGCTTCCTGCACTGGGCATATCATCCCCTCGGCAAAGGACCGGCTGTGATGCCGGACAATGGGCTAGGCCCGGGCAATTTTATTTCGACTCCGTTTTGTGTTTATGTTTCGTTATAATAATTTCCGGCAATTAAATTGGATTTAATTTGACTAACTAAAATACTTGGTGTTTTATTTTGAGGAAATTTATTATTGTGAAATATTTATCGTCCGTTTCGAGAACACGAATATTCAAGACGAAGACTTGTAATTAGATTATGGAGTTTTTGTTTTCTAGGAACAGTCTATGAACCACATGTTGGTAGCAACTAGGTTGTGAATGGTTGTTTCATATTGTATGAATGCCACAAACATGCTTAAATAAATTAATGTGCAAAGTGTAACATTAATCGCGAAAATTCTCCCACAACAAATTATTAAGTTTATAAGGTTTCGAGATTTTCCTTCCCTCCATCGAGTTTTCGGGAAACTGAAATCCAAACCGGATGTGCTACGCTTCCGAGTTATCAGGGTAGTCGTTCGGGGAGGACGGATAAATTACCGGGAGTGCATTGGATGCCTTCGGTTGGAGAAAATTTTATCCCTAGAAACCTGATAGGTTGCCGGATAAGATTCAATTGTGAAACTGATTTGCGTCGATGGTATAAACTTAACTTGTTCACGAACTATAGAAACCGTATAGGTTGAGGGGAGTGAACAAGGGAAAAAAGAAGACCAAATCATCCATTAGATGGGTTGGTGTTGGACACCCCTTTATGAAAATTAATAGACTAGAAACCTGTTCGGTTGTCCTCTATTAAGATTTATAAAGAACTCGATCACCACTATGAAGTAGAGCGACGATACTTCCGGATTTCACATGGGAGTGTGTTATTACGATAAAAATAGTGGGAGCTGGGTAACAAGAATATAAAAGACCTTAATTATATACTCAGATCATAATTAAACAAGTCACTAATTAATCTATCGTACTTAATGCAGACTTAACTCTCAATATGACAATGAACCCATTCGCAATTCTGCTCGAGAAGAACACCCTGATTGGACCTAACTTTATGGACTGGCTCCGAAATCTGATGATTCTCCTCAGTATAGAGGCACTGGGATACGTCTTGGAGATGGACATTCCGACGCCTCCTGTGCGGACCAGAGCCAATCAGTAAGAGATCGAAAACCACGAAAAGTGGGTTAAGGATGACATAAAATTCCGTGCTTACATGATGGCTTCTATGTCAAATGAGCTTCAGAGAGCTCATGAGAAAATGACTTCTGCTAGGCAGATTCTGTCTCACTTAACCGAACTTTATGGTGAGCACAGCAGAACTGCTAGATATGAGATGTCCAAGCAACTGTTGGGTGCAAGGATGAAGGAAGGTGAGAAGGTTGGGGAACACATCCTCAAAATGATATCCATGATCGAGATATTGGAGGATCTTGATTTTAAAATGGATGCTTCTCTTCAAACCGACTGTGTCCTACATTCTCTTCCTGATTCCTTCTTACAGTTTCTTATGAACTTTAACTGCAATGAGATTGCATGTAATTTAACTGGGCTAATGAACAAACTTGTGACCGCTCATTCTCATATGAAGACTCCGCGGATGAAGGAGTCTGCTCTTGTGATTTCTTCTGGACCTCGGAGGTCTAAGAACAAGAAGAAAAAGACCAGGAAGCAGATTGGACCACATGTCAAGGACTTCAAGGGCAAGGGCAAGGCCCCAACAGTTCCGAAGAGCAAGAAGAAAGATGCTTATCTCACGTGCGGTGAGCTGGGCCACTGGGCTAGAGAGTGTCCTATTCTTCATGGCACTTCAGGTACAGAACTTTTAGTTTTGGGAACAAATTGTTCTGCTATTGTATTTTCTACTTCCTGGATACTAGATTCTGGTGCTAGTTCTCATATTTGTACTGTGAATCAGGATCTGGAACAAAGTAGGAAGATTGGAGCTGGAGAAGTAATGATCACTGTCGGAAGCGGGCATAGTGTCGAGGCAAGTGATATAGGATCACTTCTTTTGGGTTTAGAATCCGGCTTTGTTTTGATTTTTAAAGATGTACTTGTTTTGCCCAAGGGGCATAAAAACATTGTATCCATTCTGGTCATGGACCGAAAAGATTTTCATTTTTCATTGGTGATGGTTCTTGCAAAATTTATTTCAGAAATAAACTAGTGGGTACTGCTACATTGTTGAATTGATTGTATTATCTAAATCTCAGCAACAAAGTAGTTGTGAATACTATGACTAGAAAACGTGGTAGAGATGAAACCAATCAAGTTTTGAAATGGCATCTTAGACTTGGTCATGTTGATCAGACCAAGGTTTACAAAATAGAAAAAGATGGACTTATGGGTACATTGGGATCAGATCCATTTCCTACTTGTGAATCTTGCCTTAAAGGCAAAATGACTAAGTCCCCCTTCACAGGGACTTTTGAAAGAGCCGCTGATTAACTCGGATTAATCCATACCGATGTATGTGGTGCTTTGGAAGCAGCACGTGATGGTTATCAATATTTCATTACGTTTACAGATGCTCATACTAGGTATGGTTATGTATACTTAATGAAACATAAATCCGAGGCCTTTAAGAAATTCCAGGAATTCAAGGCCCTGGTCGAGAAACAAACTGGTAATCATATCAAAGCACTTCGGTCGGGCCGAGGTGGCGAGTATATGAGTACGGAGTTTGACGAGTTCCTTAAGAAACATGGAATAGTCTCATAGCTAACACCTCCAGGTACTCCTCAGTTTAATGGTGTGTCAGAAAGAAGGAACATGACCTTGTTGAACATGGTCCGTTCCATGTTGGGCTATACTGACTTACCAATTTACCTGTGGGGGTATGCACTCTTGACTGCCGCTTACATCTTGAACAGATGTCCTTACAAATACGTTCCTTAAACTCCACATGAGATGTGGGACGGAAAAAAACAAAGTCTTAATCATATTAGGATTTGGGGATGTCCCGCCTACGTCAAGAAGACTAAGGTGAAAAAGTTGGAAGCTAGGTCCGCGAAGGGACATTTCATTGGATTCCCGTCTGGGACGATGGGGTATCTATTTTACATACCCGAAGATTGAAGGATCATTGTTGCTTTACAAGCACACTTCCTGGAAAATGAGATCATTCAGGAAGGCGGAGCAGGTAGAAGTATTTCTTTAGAAGAATACAATGAAACTCTTCAGGAGACACCTGCGCAAGAAGTTGGAACCAAACCTTCTGAAACACAAGTACAACCACCTCGTAGGTCTAGTAGGGTGTCTCATTTACCTGAGAGGTATGGGCTTGTACACTTGGAGGAGCTGGGTCTCCATGAGGTTCCAAGTGATAGCCAAGAGACCTACCCAACGACCTATGACCAAGCGATGGTGGATGTAGACTCCACGAAATGGCCTGAAGCTATGGAAGTTGAGATAGACTCGATGCATGTCAATCAGGTCTGGACTCTAGTAGACCGCCCCGAGGGCATAGTGCCTATTGGGAACAAGTGGATCTACAAGAGAAAGACTGATGGAGATGGCAAGGTTGACGCCTATAAGGCCAGGCTTATGGCAAAGGGTTATACCCAGAAGGAAGGGATCGATTACCACGATACCTTTTCGCCCGTAGCCATGATCAAGTCTATTCGCATGATGCTTGCTATAGCCGCTTACCACGATTATGAGATATGGCAAATAGACGTAAAGACGGCTTTCCTTAATGGATTCCTCGAGGAGGAAATCTATATGGAGCAGCCTAAAGGCTTTGTGTTCGAAGTCGATATTCAGAAAGTGTGCAAGCTTCAGCGTTCCATTTATGGACTGAAGCAAGCGTCGCGTAGTTAGAACCTTCATTTTGACAAGGCGTTCAAAGAGTTTGACTTCGTGCAAAATGAAGAGGAACCTTGTGTATACAAGAGGGTTAGTGGGACCAGGATCGCATTCTTAGTACTATATGTAGATGACATTCTACTAATAGGAAATGATGTGGGAATGCTCAGTTCTGTGAAAGCTTGTCTTTCGAGTAATTTCTCCATGAAAGACTTGGGAGAAGCAACCTATATTCTTACAATTCGGCTCTACCGGGATAGAGTGAAGAGAACAATAGGTCTTTACCAAGCCCTCTATATAGATAAAATCTTAAAGTTGTTTAAGATGGATGATTCTAAAAGAGGGTTCCTTCCGATGCGACATGGAATAAAACTCACCTCGAAGATGTGTCATCAAAGTGAGGAACAACGATGGGAAATGAGTAATATACCATATGCTTCGGCCTTGGGTAGCCTTATGTATGCTATGTTGTGTACGAGACCTGACATTGCGCATGCAGTAAGCGTGGTGAGTAGGTTTCAGGCAAACCCAGGTAGGGAACATTGGACTGTGATGAGTCGATTCTTGATCGACTCATTCTGTTCTATATAGTCGTGTTTTTGTTTGCTTTTTAGTATTTTTGTTCTCTTTTATGCGTGGTATGTTGTGTTTTTAATTTTTAGGTAACCAAGTGAAGATTGTGGTGAAATATGCGCTTTCATAGCTAATATTGGAGTTTATGACAATCAAGAGCTAAAACGGGGCCTAAAAAGATTGAAGCAATATCGGTCGTATCTTATAAATTCCAGAATCACCACTCAGAATTGAGATGTGTTCTCCTTTGATATAAATTCCTCGTGAAATTAGCTTCGAAACGGTATATCATATGCTAAATTCCGAGGTGTATTGATACAAGAACGAAGGATCAAGCCGAAGAAGACCAAAAACCGAAATCAGAATAGAAGAAGGCAACTCGGCTGCACCAGGCAACTCGGACGCACCAGGCAACTCGTCCGTGTCACATGACACAGCCGGGTCTCGTTCCAGTAAAAATTCTATTTCCGGATGAGTACAACACGACCGTGTCTTTAGACACGGTCGGGTCCGTGACAGTAGGATTTTCTTCTTTCCAGGGTAGTACGACACGGCCGTGTCCCAGGACACGGGCCGTGTCACTTTTCGGTGCAAGTCATTTTATTTGACATTTTTGCACAATTTTAAGCCCTTTTCTTGATCCTTTAGATATAAAATAAAGAGTGGAGACCCTAGGTGAGATATTCTTATCTTGTGGGAGATATTTTGAGGTGGAAAAACACAAGATTGAGGGAGAAAACACCAAAAAGTGAGGAAAAAGGGAGATTGTTTCATCATCTTCCTTGTATGTTCTTGGAGTGAAAAATACATTTGTGAGATATTATAATTTCTTGTATCATTTTGTTGTGAGTTCTTGAAAAAAGATCATCAAACCTTCATCGGGAATTCGATTTCGGCATTTACCAGGGAAGTTTCTACCATGTTTTGTTTTACAATTTCCATTATTGTTGTTGAAATAATCATGTGTAGCTAATCTTTTCATATGGGTTTTTAGATTGAGCCACACACATGTTATCGATTGTTAGTTTCTATTGATTTTCCGGGTAAAGTTTGGGATTGTTCCTCTTGATCGTTCTTCGCATAAAAACTTTTGATTTAGATCATCAAACCTATTTCATAGTTGTTATTATTATTCAAAGTGAGGGTTTTTATCGGTCTTCGCCATCAAACGGTCCGGTAGAAGTGATTGTAAATGTTCTCGTGCTTTTTCACGCGATCTTTTAACGATTTACCTCATCAAAAGTAGTCGGTTAATTGATTGTTAGTTAGGGATTCATCCCCATCAAAAGAGTATCTCTTATTTTCGAAAAGAACAATCATGATTTTTAGAATTACCGCCATCAAACGGATTTCTTTTAATCGTGAGCAATCGATAATTCCAAACCTTATTTATTTGAGTATCGGAACTAATAATTGATTACGTGTGTGTCGGTGATTCTAAATTCCCATATCATTCTCATAATTGTTATCTCTATACTATCCAACCATTAAATTCGGTGTTTGTAACGCTTAGTTTATTTTAATTTTATGCGTTAGTAATTGTAATCCTATCAAACCAATGATGTATTTTAATTTATTTTACTTTTGTTCATTCGACTATTTGCCGAACATTATCGAACTTTAAACCGTTTCCAATTCTTCTAGAGATCGACCTCGGAGTTACTTGCCGCTTCCTATAAAAGCGATTCGTACACTTGCGAGTTTATAATTTGTCCATCAAGTTTTTGGCGCTGTTGCCGGGGAATTGGCGTTTAATTTTTGATCTTGTTTTAATAATAGTTGAATTGTTTTTCTTGATCATTTCTCCGTTTTCATTATATTCGATAAAAGTCTAAAAATTCGCCCTAACTTCTTTTGTTTATGCTTGGTAGGAAATTGTTGGGTAACCCGATTCTTCAGCCCATAGACGAAGTTCAAAGGATTAGAGCACCAAAAATAATGGCCACATCATCAATAGCAAATGACGAGGTGAATCCGGATCTTGAAGAGCGACTTTTGCTCCAAGAAGAAAACACTCGTCAACCTAGGGTTGAGAATGTTGCACAAAATATAGATGAGGAAGACATTCGTCAACCAAGGTTTCCGAGATATGAGAATGTTGGGCGCAATCAAGGGATACCCGAAGCTCAACAAGGGAGATACTTCTATCCGAGACAACCACCCGTTGGAGTGCAATATGGAGCGAATTATTATCCCGGACCTCAATATGGAATGGAAGCAAACTATAACATGCCGCAACAACCTCCGGTCGAACATCTAATGTGGGACTATGCAAAGCCCGTGGTGAACACCACCATTTCATGCATCCAATTAGCACCGGCCGCAAGGAACTACCACATAAGCGGATTTCACATCGAGCAATTGCCCTCATTTCATGGATTAGCACGAGAGGATCCATTATCATTCATCCGAGACTTCTATGTGGCGATTGACAACTTCCCATTAAATGGGTTGAGCGAGGATCAACTAAGGATGAAGTGCTTCCCTTATACACTCAAGGATGGGGCGAAACAATGGTTGATGACTTTGGCGCCCGGCTCACTAAGAACATGGGATGAAGTTTACGATAAATTCATTACCAAGTACTTCTCTCATTCAAAGACTACGCAATTGAGAACTCAAATCTCAACTTTCGAACAACAAGACGGAGAGGCATTTCATGAAGCATGAGACCGATTCAAAATGCTCCTCATTCAATGCCCACACCATCACTATCCGCTTCAACTACTTAATCAATTCTTCTATGACGGATTGACTCAATATTGCCAAGGAGCGGTAGATAATGCAGCCGGTGGTTCATTTTGGGGTTTGACGGAGAGACAAGCGTATGATGTATATGAAACATTGGGAGCCAATTCTCAACAAAAAAGTGTACGTGTTCGTAGGGGAGCCGTGCACCAAGTAAGCGACAAGGACGAGATGCAATCTAAAATTGATGAGTTGACAAATGAACTAAGACAACTCAAGACTCAAAATAAATCTTCTAGCTCACGAGTTTGCGAGATTTGCGGAGCACCCGGACATGATTCCAATTCATGCCCTCATACTTTTCCGGGAGAACAAACCGAACAAGTTAATTGGGCTATGGGACAAAGCACGGGAAGGCCCGAGTGGGAATAGAGGAGAAATAATTATGGCGGAAACGCAATAAATGCACCTCTCCCAAATACTTATCATCCTGGGCTAAGAAAACCATCCGAATTTCTCATGGAGAAACAACAACCCGATGCCATACGACACAAGCGCCCAAGCTCAATACAACGGAGGAAACCGAGCCCAACAACCAACACGAAGTGAACCACCTCCACAACAAAGGAACTCTCTTGAGGAGAGTATTGCGGCATTCATTAAGGAGAGCAAGGAAAACCGAGCGGAGAACAATAAAAGGTTCGAATTTTTAGAAGCTTCGATGAATAAAATGGAGATTCAAATTGGTAAACTTGCTACCGAGTCACGTAGACAAGAAAGGGGTAAACTACCAAGTCAACCCGAGCAAGCTCAAGCTATTACCACTCTCCGAAGTGGTAAAGTGATTAATAAAGAAGCTAATTCCGATGTAAAAGAAAGGGGCGATGAGAAAGAAGACGAGTCGGGAAACCAAGAGGACAAAATAGACGAAGCAACTTCGACTTCCAAGCTTCACAAATCCGCTCAACCATATAATCCACCAATCCCTTGTAACACCCCCAATCCGCTCAGGGATATTACACGCCGTAGACCCCTTTCCTCAAGGATCTACCAGGCTGGTAACAACATAGAACAACTCAAAAATGCCTTTAAGGCCAAAATGACTCAGTAGACCGATTTGGTCTTTCAATGATTACATACAACTCAAACTCATTACATGCCCACGCAGGGGTCAAATACAACACACTCCCGTACAACGGGGAAGAATACTACAGCGGAAAATAAACTATAACTATACCAATGACCTCATACGGATCCTCGTGTGATTAGTATCGTTCATCTTTCATCATCCTCCATGCCGACCCTGTGTTATGCTCCCAAACCTGAATGCAAAAAAAACAGACATCCACCCCCCGAATACTCGGGGGTTAGCAAAACTCCACTGTTTTGCTAGTGCAAGAACAAAGTGCAAATGCGAGCCATACAATTCACATTTCACGAATAACAATAACCAGGAATCTTCAAAAATCCAAACGTAATGAAAAGTACCTCCCGAGGCATGAGTTTGGTAAACATTTCTCAAAACCGAAAGATCACAAATAAAAGGGAAACCATTTATAAAACAGTTTTAAAGATGCCATCGAGAGTTTTAATAGAAAATAATTTTCAAAAAAAGCCACTCAATCAACACAAACGAGTCTTCACGAATATTTCCACGGGGTTTTCGACCCAAAACCAAATAATATCAACACGAGATTGATCATCTCAACATTCCTCAGGGTCCTTGACCCAATACACAGAATTGCACCACAATACAATCAAAGGTACAATCTCTCATTCGACATATCCTGCTCAAGACCCCCGATTAATTAACCCTCAGAGATTTCGTCAAACCTCCTTGGTTAATTAACCCTGATACCAACGCTTTAAAAACAAGTTGAAGCAAGCTATCAAAAACACGAATCGCGGTCTATATCAAGACAAACATTTAAAAGTGAGTTGAAAGAATTTTGAAATACGATAATCATTCGGTAACGAGGTCTTAGCTATCACTCAAATATCCGTAACCAATAAGCCTGCCAGGCGCCTCCACTGCGCACCTGTGCACCGGCGTTCACTCCACTATGTTGGCCGCTCCTTGAACATGTTACTGCGCCGGCGATCACTCCCGCAAGAGCCGCCCCTTGACGCACGCATTATGTAACACCGGCGTTCACCACCCATATGGAGCCGCACATTGCAGCGTACACCAGTCCGGAGTACACGCCCCGCCCTCAGAGGCTCCCGGATATGACGTCTCTCAATAACAAGTATTCACATTGTCACAAACATCAAGCACACAGTCAATCGTGTAACAATTATCAAATCAATACACCAGTTCACACAATTCATCCGTCAGTCCACGACCACACGAATAAATAACAATACGCTCGTCAACCATAACGCGGCGGAAATAAGCAATATACGTACGCACGCATTATCAAGCGAAACATCAACACCAAATATATCTAAAGGATTCACGTAGTCACTTACAACCTACGAAATTTACAAAACACACGCGTTTTGAAAGTGAGCCTTTAACGAGGCTAGCCGAATCTTTTGAAAACTCATTTCAAACAAATAAACAGACACACCAAGATGATCACTAATTATTATATCCAAAAAACAAGAATAGTATGGACAAGGTACTTGCCTCGAATAACCACAACGCGGAGAATCGGCCGAAGTAGGTTGGCACGAACCGACTACGAACTCGCCGACTCCACCGAACGACAATACACAACAATGAACTACGAACGAAAACAATAACAACGAAAATGAATTCCAAAGTATGACCCAAAGCCGCTGGATTCAAAGAACAAATGACGAAGGTTCAAGGATTTCCCCCAAAACGGCCAAGAACACGATTCGTTCCGTCAAATCACGAAAACGAAATTCCAAGTTGAAATATGGATATACAATCCATAGAATATGTTTAACAACATCATTTAACCATAATCGATCCATCGAAAACGGATGAAAAACGAGATCAGGGACAATTCCCCCGAAAAGTCGACTCGAAGGAAATCAAGAAATATACTTCGATTCGACGAAGAACAATGGATTAAATGATGTTAAACACAAGAATACTACCAAGATTAATCATACCCATCATGAATTAATCAACAATAAGGAACGAATCATACGAAAATGCAAAACCCCCCAAATTCACGAAATTAGGGTTCTAAGGAAGATTACCTTGATTCGCTGGATCAAAGGATGATAACGGATGATTGGTTGATGTTATGAACTCAAGAACATCATGGATTTGTTGTTAAACAACATGGCTTCGTCACCCATGAATCGCCAGCCGCGGACGGAGAAGGAAGGAAGTGAAAAACGAAATGAAATGTGCCTGCTCAGCCACATTTATACTGGGCCGGACTAGCGCGCGCTAGGCTGCCGAGCTAGAGCTAGCGTGCGCTATCGGCCTAGGCCGCGATCCAGTGGCCTCACTGCCCTACTGACTCGGCCAGGTAGCGTGCGCATCCTTCCGGCCGTAGCGTGCGCTACCTGCCGGCCAGAAGGCGCGCTACTCGCGGCCGTAGCGTCTGGCCCGACGAAGCGTGCGCTACCCGCCGAGCTCCGACCGATTCCGAACCCCCAGGACTCCACTGCTGTGCCCGCTAGCGTCGTTAGGCTGCTGGATAGCGTGCGCTTACATGCCGGTTAGCACGCGCAGCTGCCGGCCAGAAGCGTGCGCTTACGCCGGTTCCTACCGCACTGTCCCGGCCGGTGCCGCAATCGTCCGGCCGATCCAAGAACCGTCCGCCGATGCGACCACTAGGGCTTGACGACCCGATTTCCGAAAACGCACGGAACGAACACGACGAAAAGTTCGCGGACGACATCAACGACCCGAAATGAAAACATAATACAATACTTAATCATACGCGACCAAGAAACGGGTCGAGACAATAATTACAGATACGGATACCCATAACTTTCAAGAAATTACAAAATGGCCCAAAACGCCCGGAAATCACGATACGTGATCGAATAACCAAACTGAAGTTCACAACACGCCTAACAATGTTAAACGGACTTACGGGAAACTCGAAACAGCATTTTCGAACGAGATTCGCAAGAATCGAACTCAAGCGCGGAAAAGTCGCTAAAAAGCACGGAACTCAACAAAACGACACCGAAACGAACTCGGATGTCAAAAAGTGTAGAATTAATCATTCTCAGAATGACGAAACGGTCATGAGCGAGTCGTCAAACCGGACTTCGGCCAAAAAAGAAATTTACCGAAAATCGAAAATTGCGGGTATTACATCCCTTTTCCGATCCGGCTTAGAAAATCAAAGCAAGATGAGAAATTTTACGAAATCTACGACATGCTTTCAAAAGTTCATGTCAACTTACCTCTTTTGGATGTTGTGAAGAACATTCCCGCTTATATAAAATTTTTCAAAGAGTTGACCTCCAACAAAAGAAGATACAATGGGAACGAGAAAGTGGTGCTCTACGAGGTAGAAGCAAGGGGTCAAAAGAAAGGCGATCCCGGAAGTTTTATGATCGACATCACTATGGGAGATAAGAAAGTTGCTCGTGGGATGTTAGATTTGGGAGCAAGTGTGAATCTCATGCCATACTCGACCTATTTGAGGCTTGAAGTCAGGGGAATCAAACCAACAAGAATGACTCTTCAAATGGCGGATAGGTCGGTCAAATACCCCAAAGGAGTCATTGAAGACCTATTAGTGCAAGTGGACAAGTTGGTGATTCCGTCCGATTTTGTTATCTTGGAGATGAGCAATTCCGGAACAAGCGAAAATGAAGGGACAATACTTCTAGGACGACCATTCATGCGTACAACAAAAACAATCGTCACCATGACCGTCTTGGGCGAAACCGTGTAAATCAACGTGTTCGGTTCATTTCCTATCCCTTCTCATATTTATGCTGCCCATGATGTGAATTTTATTGATTGCATTGATTCTTTGGTTAATGATACATATTTTCATGATGATGTAGGGGACACGTTGCATGATGCTCTAACCGTTGAGCATGATATGGGGCTGAATAATCTAGAAATTGAAGAATATCTTGCATTGTTAGATAATTCCGAAACAATTGATGAAGCTGACGGTTTTAAGATACCATTGGAATTAAAATTTGAGGAGCCCGTTGAAATCACCCCTCCCCAACTTGAATTGAAAGAACTTCCGGCACATCTTAAATATGTTTTCTTAGGCAAAAGTGACACTTACCCTGTAATTGTATCTTCCGAATTAACTCCCTTGCAAGAAAACAAATTAGTAGAAGTTCTGACTAAGTTAAAGGAAGTAATTGGGTGGAGTATTTCCGATATCAAGGAAATAAGTCCTGTTAGGTGCATGCATAAAATAATTCTTGAGGATAATGTTAAACCGGTTAGGCAACCTCAAAGGCGTTTGAATCTGAACATGCAGGAAGTTGTGAAAAAAGAAGTTTTGAAATTGCTAGATGTTGGAGTCATCTACCCGATATCCGACAGTAAGTGGGTGAGTCCTGTGCATGTAGTGCCTAAGAAATCTGGAATAACGGTGGTTCGTAATGATAAAAATGAATTGGTGCCCACTAGAACAGTAACCGGTTGGAGGATGTGCATTGATCATCGGAAATTAAATGTCGTACCTAAAAAGGATCATTTTCCACTTCCTTTCATTGATCAAATGTTGGAACATTTAGCTGGGCATGATTATTACTGTTTTCTAGATGGTCTTTCAGGTTTCTATCAGATTCCCATTGCTCCGGAGGATCAAGAGAAGACCACTTTCACTTGCCCTTTTGGCACTTTTGCCTTTAGGAGGATGCCATTTGGTCTTTGCAATGCTCCCGCTACTTTTCAAAGGTGCATGCTATCCATATTCTCCGACTTGTTAGAAAAATCTATCGAGGTATTCATGGACGACTTTTCTGTGTTTGGAACCACTTTCGATGATTGTTTAAATAATTTGACTATTGTGCTAGAATGATATATTGAGTGTAATCTTACACTTAGTTGGGAAAAGAGTCATTTTATGGTAAAACAAGGTCTTGTTCTAGGTCATGTGGTTTTCAATAAAGGAATGGAGGTTGATAAGGCTAAAGTTGATTTAATTGTTAAATTACCTCCGCCTTCATGTGTCAAAGATGTTCGAAGTTTTTTAGGGCATGCCGGGTTTTATAGGCGTTTCAATAAAGATTTTTCGAAAATTGCCGGCCCTTTGAGTAACCTTTTGTGCAAAGATGCCAAATTTGATTTTACCGAGGAATGTTTAGTCGGTTTTAATGCTTTGAAAGAAAAGTTAACTTCCACACCTATTTTTGTTGCTCCTGATTGGTCTCTCCCATTTGAAATTATGTGCGATGCGTCCGACTTTGCTATAGGTGCTGTTTTGGGGCAAAGAGTGAATAAATTTTTCCACGTAATTTACTATGCTAGCAAAACGCTCGATGAAGCTCAGGCTAATTACACCACCACCGAAAAAGAATTTTTAGCCGTTGTTTTTTCTTTAGACAAATTTCGATCTTACTTGGTTAGCTCAAAAGTAATTGTGCATACGGATCACGCCACATTGAAATATTTATTAAAAAAATCTGATGCAAAGCCAAGATTAATTCGGTGGGTTCTTCTGCTGCAAGAATTTGATTTGTAGTTTAAAGATAAAAAGGGCTCGGAAAACGTAGTTGCCGACCATCTATCTAGGCTAACCGAGGGAGATAATTTTAAGCTCGATAATCCTTTGCCAATTGTTGAAACCTTCCCTGACGAGCAATTATTCGATGTAACAAGGACACCTTGGTATGCTGATATTGTCAATTACATTGTTAGTGGTGTTTTGCAGCCCGACTTGACCTATCAAGGGAAGAAGAGGTTTGTTTCCATGTGCAGGCATTACTTTTGGGATGAGCCCTACTTATTCAAGTTGGTGCCTGATCAGATATTCCGATGTTGCGTCCCGGAGGAAGAGCACGAGAGCATATTATTATTTTGCCATGAGTTGCACTGTGGGGGACATTTTAGCGCATAGAAAACGGCGCACAAGGTCCTTCAATCGGGATTCTACTGGCCAATATTATTTAAGGATGCCTATTCCCATTGCAAGAGTTGCGATCGTTGTCAACGAACGGGGAATATAAGCAAAAGGAATGAGATGCCATTGACAAATAATCTTGTTGTGGAACTTTTCGATGTTTGGGGAGTTGATTTTATGGGTCCTTTTCCACTTTCCCATGGATTTGAGTATATTTTAGTTGCTGTGGACTACGTCTCTAAGTGGGTGGAAGCAATTCCAACCCGAATTAACGATGCTAACGTGGTTTGCAATTTTTTTTAGGGATGTGATTTTCTGCAGGTTCGGGACGCCTAGAGCTGTAATCAGTGATAGAGGCACACATTTTTGCAATAAACAACTTGCAGGCTTACTTAAGAAGTATAATGTGATGTATAAGGTCTCAACGGCATACCATCCACAAACTTACGGGCAAGTCGAAGTGAGCAATAGACAAATAAAGGCAGTACTCGAAAAGACGGTGAAACCGACAAGAAAGGACTGGGCATTGAAGTTGAATGACGCTTTATGGGCATACCGCACGACCTACAAAACTCCAATTGGAATGAGCCCGTATCACCTAGTATTTGGGAAAGCATGTCACCTACCCGTTGAGTTGGAACACAAGGCGTATTGGGCAATCAAAGCACTCAATTTAGATCAAGAAAAGGCGGGAGGGGAACGACTTTTATATTTAAATGAGCTTGATGAGATGCGATATGAGGCGTATGAAAACGCTATACTCTACAAAGAACGGACGAAACGGTATCATGATAAGCGTATCGTTCGCAAATCTCTCGAACCCGGGATGGATGTTTTGTTACATAACTCCCGTCATAAGCTCATGCCCGGAAAATTGGTATCGCGAGGGGGCGGACCGTTTAAGGTCGTTAAAGTATGGCCACACGGAGCAGTAGAACTTCTTGATCCGCGGAAGAATGAGCACTTTAAGGTAAACGGGCATAGAGTGAAGCCGTATTTCAGACGAATCGAAGAAATTAATGCGTTTGAGTGCATAGAGGTGCACGATGTTGAAGCTTGAGCAAAACGGGAAGAAGTCTAGCTAATGACTATAAAAAAGCGCTATTTGGGAGGCAACCCAATGGTTTAGTTAGATTTTTTTGTCTTTTGTTTTTCGAATTTATTTTCCTTATTTGTTTTTACTCGATTCGAAACTGCCCGGTTCAACTGTGGGTGTTAAAAATTGCAGGAAACGAGTGCGTTTTCAGAAACTAATAATCTGGGCAGGTTGGACACGGCCGAGTTACCTCTGACACGGCCGAGTCTCAAAACAGTGAGAAATTGATTTACTGGGAGAGTACGACACGACCGTGTCACAGGACACGGCCGGGTGTCAATACAGTGAAATTTTGATTTTCTGGGAGAGTACGACACGACCGTGTCATAGGACACGGCCGAGTCGATGAGGCAGTGAGTTTTGACTATTCCGTATAGTTCGACACGACCGTGTCATATGCAACACGGTCGTGTCAGTCGGTCCTTTATAAAGGGAAGCACGGCCGAATCACCATTTCCATCTTCTCCAGATTTTTATTTTTCTTCCCTCCGAACCCTAGCATCAATACTATCGATTTCTCTCTTCGTTTTCAAAGAAATTTTGTGCAAAATCAAGGGGAGATACAAGAATCTACTACGTAATCATCATTTTTCAGCCAATTTCACTCGTCAAGGCGGGCCGAAATTGGACGTGCCCCCTCGCACCCAACATTAAGGGAGGAGTTCGTAGCCTTCCGAGAGGAGGCTAGACGGGAGCGACGCGAGATATTGTCTCTTGTGAGACAAATGCACGAGTGGCATGTCCAACAAGGCCACTTCCCTCCGCCCCACCAGTAAATCGGTCGTAAGTATTTCTTGACCAATGAAATTCTTTCATTTAAATACTATACCCCCTTCGTTCGTATATTCTTTAATTCAAGTTTGGGGGGGGGATTGGTCAAGAAATACTTCATTACTCTTGTTTTTATTTGTTTTCGGATACTATTATGCTTGTTTGTTTATTTTTGGTTGTTTTTGGTAGTAGACTTATTTGTGGTGTGTTTTTATTTTGTGTGTTTTGAGCATTTTGCAAACTTGATAAAAACTTTGAAGTATGATTTTTTTTTTTGGAATGCCTCGGGAATTATTTCGTTGTTTTGATATACAAATCGAGGATAATTTGTAGAGGATAAATTGTTGATAATCGAAACGGGTGTGAAATTGAATAAGTAGTTTAAATATCTTGGAGGTATGAACAAACCTACTTGTGAGCTATCGAGCCTTCGTGCATTTTCTAAAATGCAAGTTTCATTGTCGAGTGTTTCATTCTCGATTTAAGACTCTAGAACTTGCCTTGGTATCTTGTTTAAAACCACTAGTGTGTGTGCAAATTGAATGAAAATGATTTTTGGCGCCTTTGATCCTAACCCTTCGATTTTGGCCAACCCAACATTTGATCATTCCTTAAATAAACCCAATTGAGGTCATTGTCTATTTCATTGTTAAACCACATATCGAGCTTTCCATTACTATAATCCTTCGATCCATACTTGAGCGATTAGAAAATATTTTTTGACGAGGATACTAAGATTGTGGTGACATTGGGTGATATACATATTGTTGGGAGTGTTGAATTGGTGAAAATAATTACTCCGCTATTTTTGGGAACTTAGTAACCGGGTGTATTCATGTGACCCATGTTTATATTCGCGTAAAACGGTTACCTTAGATATGAGTATGCTTGGAAGCAGTTGTGTATGTTTTGATCCTAGTAACCGGGTGTATTCATGTGACCCATCGTCTACATTCGCCTAAAACGGATCCTAAAACGACCCAAGCCAAAAAAAAAAAACGGAGCAATAAGGAGGGTTTGATGCTGCGTTTTTCACTTTCAATAGTGCTTGTTGCAAGTGGTTCATAATTAAGGGGATGAAAGAAGCAAACCTCAAAAAAATCTTGAGTTTCTAAAGCGACTATGGTCATTTAGTTCTAAAACTTGCTCAAGTCAAGTCACTTTAGCCATATTTATCCCACCCCGACCCAAGCCTACATTACAAGCCGAGTAAAGCCCTTTTTGATTCACGAAAATTTTGCAAACACAAAACAGTGGTAGAGATGAAGACGATTGGCAAGCCTATGGGGTTCCTTATTTCATTGGATGAGTTCCGAGCGTATACTTATCCCTATCACTTTGAGAGTGAGTGAATACACTTGACCGGTGAGGTTTATATTGCCAAGTATTGACTATGATGTTAATGAAGCACCCCGGAGGTTTCAAAACTTTGTAGAACTCGACTTATTTTACTTGTGAGTATTGATGAAATTTTCGAACAGGTCCTTTGAGGAATTTTGACAGTTGAGTTCCCCTTTGAGAGTGGTTATTTTAAAAATTGCATTGCTCGGGACGATCAAAGTTCAAGTTTGGGGGGGTTTGATGAGTCGATTCTTGATCGACTCATTCTGTTCTATCTAGTCGTGTTTTTGTTTGCTTTTTAGTATTTTTGTTCTCTTTTATGCATGGTATGTTGTGTTTTTAATTTATGGGTAACCAAGCGAAGATTGTGGTGAAATATGCGCTTTCATAGCTAATATTGGAGTTTATGACGATCAAGAGCTAAAACGGGGCCTAAAAAGATTGAAGCAATATCAGTCGTATCTTATAAATTCCAGAATCACCACTCAGAATTGAGATGTGTTCTCCTTTGATATAAATTCCTCGTGAAATTAGCTTCGAAACGGTATATCATATGCTAAATTCCGAGGTGTATTGATACAAGAACGAAGGATCAAGCCGAAGAAGACCAAAAACCGGAATCAGAACAGAAGAAGGCAACTCGGCTGCACCAGGCAACTCGGCTGCACCAGGCAACTCGGCCGCACCAGGCAACTCGTCCGTGTCACATGACACGGCCGGGTCTCGTTCCAGTAAAAATTCTATTTCCGGATGAGTACAACACGACCGTGTCTTTTATGACACGGCCGAGCCCGATCCAGCCTATTTCGCATTTCATGTACAGTACAACACGGCCGTGTCATTGGACACGGCCGGGTCCGTGGACAGTGGGATTTTCTTCTTTCCAGGGTAGTACGACACGGCCGTGTTCCAGGACACGGGCCGTGTCACTTTTCGGTGCAAGTCATTTTCTTTGACATTTTTGCATAATTTTGAGCCCTTTTCTTGATCCTTTGGCTATAAAATAAGGAGTGGAGACCCTAGGTGAGATATTCTTATCTTGTGGGAGATATTTTGAGGTGGAAAAACACAAGATTGAGGGAGAAAACACCAAAAAGTGAGGAAAAAGGGAGATTGTTTCATCATCTTCCTTGTATGTTCTTGGAGTGAAAAATACATTTCTGAGATATTATAATTCCTTGTATCATTTTGTTGTGAGTTCTTGAAAGAAGATCATCAAACCTTCATCGGGAATTCGATTTCGGCATTTACAAGGAAAGTTTCTACCATGTTTTGTTTTACAATTTCCATTATTATTGTTGAAATAATCATGTGTAGCTAATCTTTTCATATGGGTTTTTAGATTGAGCCACACACATGTTATCGATTGTTAGTTTCTACTGATTTTCCGGGTAAAGTTTGGGATTGTTCCTCTTGTTCGTTCTTCGCATAAGAACTTTTGATTTAGATCATCAAACCTATTTCATAGTTGTTATTATTATTCAAAACGAGGGTTTTTATCGGTCTTCGCCGTCAAACGGTCCGGTAGAAGTGATTGTAAATGTTCTCGAGCTTTTTCGCGTGATCTTTTAACGATTTACCTCATCAAAAGTAGTCGATTAATTGATTGTTAGTTAGGGATTCATCCCCATCAAAAGAGTATCTCTTATTTTCGAAAAGAACAATCGTGATTTTTAGAATTACCGCCATCAAACGGATTTCTTTTAATCGTGAGCAATCGATAATTCCAAACCTTATTTATTTGAGTATCGGAACGAATAGTTGATTACATGTGTGTCAGTGATTCTAAATTCCCATATCATTCTCATAATTGTAATCTCTATACTATCCAACCATTAAATTCGGTGTTTGTAACTGTAATACCCGTGTATTTTATGAATGTTATTTTGGATGTATTTTGTGGTATTGTGGTTATTTGGACCGTATATATTGATGATTGACCTTGGCATATTCATGGCTGATAATTGTTGGGTTCTGTGATTCTTGGATTGAGCTCGTTTTAGCCGGACTTCTTGCGAATTTAAATTTGGAGAATAGCAGTTAGCGCACGCTAAGACTGTATGTCTAGCGCACGCTAACCAGGTTCGAGTAGCGCACGCTACTCTTGTGCAATAGCGTGCGTTAGGCCCGCTGGACAGTAAGCTTTCTGGACTCTGGAATGAGGCGTTAGCGTACGCTATGGACGGACTAACGTACGTTATTTCGATGCACTAGCGCCGTTACTTGTATGATAGCGTGCGCTAGGATATCAGTCGGTGAGGACGAAGCGTTTCGACTGCAGGTACTTGCGGGTAGCGCACGCTCAGTATGGAGTTAGCGCGCGCTAGTAGCAATCGATAGCGCACGCTAACAGATAGTTCAGCGTACGCTACGAACTGGCGAAAGTTACGGGCGCCTTTTTCTTGACGATGCACCGCCTCGGCTCGTTAGCGCACGCTAAGCTGTATCCGTAGCGTGCGCTAATGCCTCCCGATATATATGGGGCGAGTTCCGAAACGTCATTTTCACCTCTTCCTCTTCCCTTGGTAATTGGGCGATTTGGAGTGTAGTTAGGCGTGGTTTTCGACCGATTTCACCATCCAACAACATTTTCGTGTTCCTAAACTCAATCTAACAAGATTTCATCCAGTGTATCATCCAAATCAAGGTAAGATTGTTCAATCCCTAGTTTTTTGAATTTTGAGGGTTTTGTTTAGATCTCGTCATTCTAGTCCGTTTTAAACCTTGAATTGGGTCAGATTATGATTGTGAAACCATAATCCCTTGTTTCTCTTGAAGTCTACGGATTTTGTTTGAGTTCCCACCTATTGATTTGAGTATGAACAACTCCGCCTTAGTAGTGTTTGATAGTTTGTCCCTAAGAGTAGAGTTTGAAGGGAATCCCTTCCATTTACGTGGTGTTGTGTTTTGATTCCATATTTCGATGTGTTAGGATCGAATCGTTGAAGGAAGTTCGGACCGTACATTCATCCGTTCGCCGTTTATTGTGTCGTTCAAATTGAAGCAAGTACTTTGATTGTGTTTAATGTACTTCGTGTGAATATGTAAAAAAATGGAATTTGTGCCAATTGTTGATCGAGTGTGTGTGAGCCGAGTAAAACCAGTGAGGGTCCCATGGGGTCCGGTAGGCCGCGTATCCCTACGGATCACTCGGTTGGGCTATACACCAGGGAGGGCCTGACGAGGTGTCTCTGGGGTGTGTATCTTGCTTGAGAGGTACAGGGCCAGTATAGCTCGGGAGGCTATTTTGTGATGATGATTGTGATGTGGTATTCCGGAATATCTGTGATGGCACTATGATTTCTGTGATTTTTGTTGATTATTCACTTGTTGTACATATTCTAGAATCATTGTACTTGCACCGGCTTCTTGCTGACCCCTTCTGGGGTGGATATACTTTTGTGTATTCGTGCAGTCCGAGTGGGAGGACTAGCACGGGACGGACACGAGCTTGTTGGGCAGCATTGATATCTTACATCATTTTGAGTTGGTGGTCGTATGGTCTTGGTCAAAGTAGTTTTTTTGTTTTGTACTCTCTAGTTTACTGTCCAGTGTTGTATGTCATGTCATTATTAATGGTTAATGATGTTGTTGTATTCCCGTGGTGAACGGTCATATTGGTTATGATTCCTCGGGATGATACGTTGTTTGGTATTGTGATGTATGTTATGTTGAAATTGAAGTTGGTTTTGAATGTATGAACATTTATGTTTGTCATATTTAATGTGTTTTATTTGGGTCTAAGCCTGGTAGGTTCTCCAAAAAGGATCTACGGTGCTGTAATATCTCCGTAAATCATGGGGGTGTTACAGAATATGGTATCAGAGCCTAGGTTTATGGATACCTAGGCTGTCGGTGTTTTGGGTCTATTAAATTGAGTCAGTTGTTATCTACGATATCATTGGCATGCTACCACCTCGTGTTTCCTGTGTTGGAAGACTCTTCGGATGTTGGTTGTTTCTTTCCTTCGGAAATAATTACCTTAATATTGTGCAATCTATTATTGTAATCATTTCCTTGTTGAATCATTCTTACTCTTCAGCATGCCGAGAGGTAGAGCTATCCATCAACGTGGTCGTGGTAGAGGCCGTGGCAGAGTGGTAGTGTCTGAGTCCGAGAGGTCCGTTTCAGAATCGGCATCTCGCTCTGCGACTAGGTCGGACCCGATTCCTTCGGGAGGTTCGAATGGAGGCTCGGAGGCCTAGGTGCCTAACGTTCTTCAACAAGTTGTAACACAAGTGCACCAACTGGCACAAGTGGTGCAGAATATTAATACTGGCAGGACGGTTGAGGACCGATGGCTTCAAGAAGTTATGAAGATGAACCCTCCCAGATTCGATGGTTCCGGTGATGCGAACAACTGGGACCATTGGTTAGTTGAGCTGGAGAAGATCTTTGACAGTATTGGTTATCCTGAAGCCAAGAGAGTTCCGATTGCTCAGTATCTGACAGTTAATGACGCTTCGGACTGGTGGCGAGCTGTTAAGCCCAAGGACCGTGATGTCACTTGGGAAGAATTTAAAGAGTTGATGGAAGCTCAGTATTGTCCAACGCCGGTTCAGCTAGCAAGAGTCAGTGAGTTCTTCAGAGCTCAACCCGAAGATGTTCCTATTTCTGAGGCAATCAGGACATACAACAAGCAGTTAGTGTATGTCCAAGACCGGGTTAAGGATGAGATAGACAAGATACTTCATTTCGATGCAAGGATGAAACCGGAGGTCCGAAAGTATATGGCGGGCCTTGGGTGTACTACTTTGAGAGAATATCAGGATAGAGCACTTCCTTATGAGATGGTGTCGATTCGGTTCTGCGATTTGAGCTCGAAGAAACCAAAATTTTACGGTAGTTTAGGGCGGTGGATCGCGTAGTCCTCAATCTTCTATGCAATCTTCTGTTGGTTCCCCTCAACCTAGTGGAGGAGTGCCGAGAGTTTGTTTTAATTGTGGAAATCCGGGACATGTCAGTTCTCGTTGCACTTCTCGCCCCATTGATTGTTTTAAGTGTGGGAAGCAAGGTCATCGCGCATTATATTGTGACTCAGTGGGCAGAATATTCTCTAAACAGTCTCCTACCCCGGCTGGCACAGTTACGGGTCAGCCAACTCCGAGTGTCGGACGCGGCAGTGGCATAGGTAAAACCGAGCATAAGGATGCATCTAGCATTGGATCAGCCCCACCCCGATTGTATGAGATGAGGCGGACTGATGACGTAGGGACTGCCACTACGTCAGGTATTGTTTATATTTCGATGCACCCGGTAGATGTATTGTTTGATTCTGGAGCTACTCATTCTTTTATATCATTATCTTGTGTGAATCATTTGGGCCTAGACGGTCTCTCTTCATGTGAACCTTTTATTGTTGGGCTGCCAAGTGGGGAAAGGATAGTTGGGGATCAAGAGATTGCCAATTGTCCTGTAACCATTGGCAGTAAAGATTGGTCATCTGATTTGATTGTGATCGATATGATAGGAGAGGATTTAATCCTCGGTGATGATTGGTTAAATCGGCATGGAGCGATAGTAGATTATCGTCGGAAAATAATTTCGATAGTCGCGCCGGATGGTACTGAACACGTTTTTGAAGGGCAGAAACCTGGTACTTCTGGGAAGATTATTCGAGCCATGAAGGCGATGAGATTATTGCGACAAGGTTGTACCAGTTATTGGTGTTACACGTTGAAGCCGGAAGTTGGCGGGGTACAGTTATCCTCTGTTCCAGTTGTGAATGAATTTCCAGACGTATTTCCGGATGATTTTCCGGGATTGCCACCACATCGTGAAGTGGAGTTCGTCATCGAATTAGAGCCCAATGCGGCGCCAATATCCAAGGCACCGTACAGAATGGCCCCGTCAGAAATGCTAGAATTGAAGAAACAATTGGGTGAATTGTTGGACAAAGGTTATATTCGGCCTAGTGTGTCTCCGTGGGGTGCACCGGTATTGTTTGTACGAAAGAAAGATGGGTCCTTACGGTTATGTATTGACTATCGTGAGTTGAATAAACTCACTATTAAGAACAAGTATCCGTTGCCAAGAATCAATGATCTATTTGACCAATTACAAGGGGCTACAGTTTTCTCCAAGATTGATTTGAGGTCAGGATATTACCAACTACGAATTAGAGATTCGGATATTCCCAGGTCAGCATTTCGGACGAGGTATGGGCATTACGAATTCGTAGTTATGTCATTCGGTTTAACAAATGCTCCGGCGGCCTTCATGCAACTTATGAACAAAACGTTTATCGAATATCTCGATAAATTTGTAGTGGTGTTTATCGACGATATATTAATCTATTCCAAAAGTGAGACGGAGCATGCCGAACACTTGAGAATCACGTTGAGTATTTTGAGGGCTGATAAGCTTTATGCTAAATTTTCTAAGTGCGAGTTCTGGCTTAAAGAAGTTTCTTTTAAGGACACATCATCTCGGTAGATGGTATTCGAGTAGACCCTCAAAAGGTTGAAGCAGTCTTAGCTTGGGAGCCTCCACGGAATGTTAAGGAAGTTCGGAGTTTTCTAGGATTAGCGGGCTATTATCGTCGATTTGTTGAAGGATTCTCGAAAGTTGCTCGACCGCTCACCCTATTATTTCAGAAGACACAGAAGTTTGAATGGAGTGATGAGTGTCAGAAGAGTTTTGATGAGTTGAAAAAGCGGTTGACTACGTCTCCGATCCTAGCCTTACCACAAGGAACGGAAGGTTTCGTTATTTATAGTGATGCTTCTAAACAAGGATTGGGATGTGTATTGATGCAAAATGAGAGAGTAGTGGCTTATGCGTCTCGACAATTAAAGCCATACGAGATGAATTATCCTACTCATGATCTTGAGTTAGCCGCTGTGGTGTTTGCGTTGAAAATTTGGAGGCATTACTTGTATGGTTCATCTTGTAGAGTGTATACGGATCATAAGAGCTTGAAGTACATATTTACGCAGAAGGAGATAAATATGCGTCAGCGGCGATGGTTGGAACTGCTTAAAGATTATGATCTTGACATTCTTTACCATCCAAGTAAAGCAAACGTCGTTGCCGATGCGTTAAGCCACAAGTCAGTCGTGTTGCAGAAGTTGGAACTACTTACCATTCAACCGAAGCTTAGGCAAGAGTTGATTGATATGGAAATTGAAGTTTGGCCTCACAGAACTCAAGGACATTTGCGTTTCCTTGAGATTACATCCTCCGTAATGGAAGATATTAAGTCCAAGCAGTTAAATGATCTCTCAATTGTGCAGCTTCGGGAAGACAGTGTTAGAGGAAAAGCTCCTGGATTCTTAATCGATGAAGACGGAGTTCTTCGATTTCGAGGCAGAACTTGTGTACCTAATCGGGATGATCTCAAACAGGTAATTTTGAATGAAGCACATTCTACTCCGTACTCGATTCATCCGGTATGAGTAAAATGTATAAGGACTTGAAGAAAAACTTTTGGTGGCCGAACATGAAGAAAGATGTAACAGAGTTCGTGTTGAAATGCTTGACTTGTCAGCAGGTTAAAGCGGAACATCAGAGACCCGCCGGTAAATTGCAACCGCTACCAATTCCGGAATGGAAGTGGGAAGATATAGCGATGGACTTTATTGTGGGAATGCCAAAGACGCGAACTGGAGTGAATATGATTTGGGTAATTGTTGATCGGCTAACCAAATCCGCACACTTTCTGGGAATTAGAGATATTTGGGGACCGGAGAGGTTAGCTCGGTTATTCATTGCGGAGATTGTGAGACTCCATGGTACCCCAAAGAGTATAGTGTCTGATCGCGATGGGCGTTTTGTGTCATATTTCTGGCAAGCAGTACATCGAACACTCGGTACCAAATTGAATTTCAGCACCGCTTATCATCCCCAGACGGACGGACAGTCGGAGAGGACGATCCAAACGCTAGAAGACATGTTGATGGCTTGCGCGTTGGATTGGAAAGAAGATTGGGAGACTCATTTACCATTGATTGAATTTGCGTACAATAATAGTTGGCATAGTTCGATTGAGATGGCTCCGTTTGAAGCATTATATGAAAGACGGTGTAGATCGCCAATCTGTTGGGACGAACCGTACGAGTTACTTGGGGTAGAACCGGACTTGGTGGTTCATACTCGGGAAAAAGTCGCAATTATTCGGCAAAGGTTGTTGACTGCTCAAAGTCGACAAAAGTCATATCTTGACGTTAATCGGCAACCGTTAGAGTTCCAGGCGGGAGACCATGTGTTGTTGAAAGTATCGCCGACTCGTGGAGTTCTTCGGTTTGGTAAGAAGGGGAAGCTTAGTCCTCGTTATATTGGCCCCTTCGAGATCCTGGACAAGGTAGGCGATGTAGCTTATCGACTAGCATTACCTCCGATGCTTAGTCATGTTCATAATGTGTTTCATGTTTCACAACTGCGTAAGTATGTTCCCGATCCCAGCCATGTTATTGATTATCAAGAGATTGAGATTAGTGATGATGTTACGTATGAAGAACAACCGGTAACCATACTAGAGAGACGAGTGAAACAATTGCGACGGAAAGTGATTCCGTTAGTAAAGGTCCAATGGTCTAAGCATGGAATTGAGGAGGCCACGTGGGAGACCGAGGATAGTATGCGTGCCCGATACCCCGAACTTTTTGTATCTTAAGTTTCGGGACGAAACTTCTTTTTAGGGGGTAAGGGTGTAATACCCGTGTATTTAATGAATGTTATTTTGGATGTATTTTGTGGTATTGTGGTTATTTGAACCGTATATATTGATGATTGACCTTGGCATATTCATGGCTGATAATTGTTGGGTTCTGTGATTCTTGGATTGAGCTCGTTTTAGCCGGACTTCTTGCGAATTTAAATTTGGAGAATAGCAGTTAGTGCACGCTAAGACTGTATGTCTAGCGCACGCTAACCAGGTTCGAGTAGCGCACGCTACTCTTGTGCAATAGCGTGCGTTAGGCCCGCTGGACAGTAAGCTTTCTGGACTCTGGAATGAGGCGTTAGCGTACGCTATGGACGGACTAACGTACGCTATTTCGATGCACTAGCGCACGTTACTTGTATGATAGCGTGCGCTAGGATGTCGTCGGTGAGGGCGAAGCGTTTACGGGTGCGGTACTGCGAGTAGCGCCGCGCTCAGTATGGAGTTAGCGGCGCGCTAGTAGCAATCGATAGCGCACGCTAACGAATAGTTCGGCATACGCTAGATGCAGCGAAAGTTCAGGCGCCTTTTTCTTCGAGGCACCGCCCTCAGCTCGTTAGCACACGCTAAGCCTGTAGCCGTAGCATGCGCTAATGCCTCCCAGTATATATATGGGGGCGAGGTTCAACGTCATTTTCACCTCTTCCTCTTCCCTTCGGTAATTGGCGATTTGGAGTGTAGTTAGACGTGGTTTTCGACCAGTTTTCACCATCCAACAACATTTTCGTGTTCCTAAACTCAATCTAACAAGATTTCATCCAGTGTATCATCCAAATCAAGGTAAGATTGTTCAATCCCTAGTTTGTGGAATTTTGAGGGTTTTGTTTAGATCTCGTCATTCTAGTCCGTTTTAAACCTTGAATTGGGTCAGATTATGATTGTGAAACCATAATCCCTTGTTTCTCTTGAAGTCTACGGATTTTGTTTGAGTTCCCACCTATTGATTTGAGTATGAACAACTCCGCCTTAGTAGTGTTTGATAGTTTGTCCCTAAGAGTAGAGTTTGAAGGGAATCCCTTCCATTTCCGTGGTGTTGTGTTTTGATTCCATATTTCGATGTGTTAGGATCGAATCGTTGAAGGAAGTTCGGACCGTACATTCATCCGTTCGCCGTTTCTTGTGTCGTTCAAATTGAAGCAAGTACTTTGATTGTGTTTAATGTACTTCGTGTGAATATGTAAAAAAATGGAATTTGTGCCAATTGTTGATCGAGTGTGTGTGAGCCGAGTAAAACCAGTGATGGTCCCCTGGGGTACGGTAGGCCGCGTATCCCTACGGATCACTCGGTTGGGCTATACACCAGGGAGGGCCTGACGAGGTGTCTCTGGGGTGTGTATCTTGCTTGAGAGGTACAGGGCCAGTATAGCTCGGGAGGTTATTTTGTGATGATGATTGTGATGTGGTATTCCGGAATATCTGTGATGGCACTATGATTTCTGTGATTTTTGTTGATTATTCACTTGTTGTACATATTCTAGAATCATTGTACTTGCACCGGCTTCTTGCTGACCCCTTCTGGGGTGGATATACTTTTGTATTCAGTACGAGTCAGTGGGAGGACTAGCACAGGACGGACACGAGCTTGGTGGGCAGCATTGATATCGTACATCATTTTGAGTTGGTGGTCGTATGGTCTTGGTCAAAGTCGTGTTTTGGTTTTGTACTCGCGCGGGTACTGTCCAGTGTTGTATGTCATGTCATTATTAATGGTTAATGATGTTGTTGTATTCCCGTGGTGAACGGTCATATTGGTTATGATTCCTCGGGATGATATGTTGTTTGGTATTGTGATGTATGTTATGTTGAAATTGAAGTTGGTTTTGAATGTATGAACATTTATGTTTGTCGTATTTAATGTGTTTTATTTGGGTCTAAGCCTGGTAGGTTCTCCAAAAAGGATCTACGGCGCTGTAATATCTCCGTAAATCATGGGGGTGTTACAGTAACGCTTAGTTTATTTTAATTATATGCGTTAGTAATTGTAATCCTATCAAACCAATGATGTATTTTAATTTATTTTTCTTTTGTTCATTCGACTATTTGCCGAGCATTATCGAACTTTAAACCGTTTCCAATTCCTCGAGAGATCGACCTCGGAGTTACTTGCCACTTCCTATAAAAGCGATTCGTACACTTGCGAGTTTATAATTTGTCCATCAGACTGCCATAAAGAACGTTCTCAAGTACTTAAGAAGGACTAGAGATATGGTTCTTATGTATGGCAGTGGAGAATTGGATGTGGTGGGATTCACTGATTCGGACTTCCAAGGACAGAAGGACGACTCGATGTCTACTTCTGGCTACATATTTACTCTTAATGGAGGAGCAGTAGCTTGGCGTAGCGCTAAGCAAAGTGCGACTGCTGATTCCACCTGTCAGGCTGAGTATCAAGCAGCCTCGGAGGCTTCCAAGGAAGGGTTCTGGATTAAGAAGTTTCTAGGAGAACTTCAAGTGATACCATGTGCTGAGCTGCCTGTTCCGCTATACTGCGACAACAACGGAGCTGTAGCGCAGGCCAAGGAGCCAAGGTTTCACAACAGCACCAAACATATTGAGAGAAAGTATCATCTCGTAAGAGAATTTGTTCGCAAGGGATACATTGTGCTGCACAGGGCCGACAACGTCGCTGATCTACTGACCAAGCCACTTTCTCAGAATAGCTTGGAGCGTCATCTGGAGAACATGGGTATTAGATACCATAGTGTGTGGCATTGAGTGCAAGTGGGAGATTGTTAGGAGTATGCCCTCGAATGCCACTCAGAGGATGTTGAGTGAGGGTATTGTACTTGTAATTATGTACATCATTAATACAAGGCAATGGATGTTTCTTTATTTACTGGTAGTTACTAGCATTCCTAACTCGTAAATATACATACAGAAACTAGTTCGTGTATTTGAGAGCAAAACTTTCCACTCCTTATTGGATAAGGGGGTCGGCACTAGAAAGGTTTATAGCTCAAATACTTAATCGTTCGCAAGTCGATGGAACTTGACTGGGCGTTAAGTTTATATGAAGACTTGTATGACGTGTTCTTTGATATGGAGAGTGCCTGTCGAATACTAATGGTTAGTGGGAGCATACGTTATAGGTACGCCATAACACCGTGAGACATTTGATAAAAAGTGGGACTACCTCTATTGACTATATGAGGTCATTGGATAATCTAGCGGATCCGCTAACCAAAGGGTTAAACCTTGATCAAATGAATAAATTGCTAAAGGGAATGGGTTTAAAATCCACAAATTGAGAATTATCATAGTGGTAACCCAACCAAGATGACTGGAGATCCCAAGAACTTGGTTCAATGGGAAAACTAAGCTATGAGAGTTCGTGTGAAACACTCATCTAAGTTATTCTCTATAGAGCAATTGAGTGTTGAAAACTTGTCTAGTGGTGAGGTTAAGTCTATGACTTTTAATGATTCCTAAAGACCTCGAGGAGGTTGAGTATGGCAAGATACTCAGTAAAGAATCACCTATATAAGTTAGAAGTGGGGGCCGCTTCATGAAATACACTTATGGATCAAAATGGGTGTCTAAGGCCCGGCAAGGACATAAAATGTGCGAACGGATGAGGTTGAGGTGTTCAAGTGTTAGCACCACTGTCTCGGTGCACGCCGTGGGGGAATAGTTCAAAGCATCATGCCACTAATCCGCCTGTGTACCCGATGGTAATAACTATGGAAGGTTCAAACCCACGAACTACCTATCCTTATACTTTAACGCCTCTTAAGAACTGAGCTTGTGTCTGTACATTGCATTTCAGTTATTTTCACTCATGTTGGGGATTGTTGGTATCGTTAAGGATTTTAATTTTATTTTGTAAAATTAAATATCATAGGATCGATCTACGTTCCGAGTAGATGATCGTGGTATATTCACTTTCTCTAAACCGGTTCCCGGTGAGTGATAAATAGTGAATTAAAGTTCGTCACTTAATTGTGAATAAATGAGGGATGGCTATCCCACATTGAATAATGAGATATCATTGTTCAAGTATATAAGGAGTTACCATTATTCATGTAATAATTAATGGCACATGTGTATGGGCTTAAAGCCCACACGCATGCGCCGCCGCCGCCCACCGCGCCTCGACCTCGACCGCGGCCGCGAGCTGCGAGCCGCATGCTACGTGCCGTGGACTGTGGACTGTAGACCTTGGCCTTGGCCTTGATCTTGATCTTGATCTTGATCTTGGCCTTGGACTTGGATCTTGGATCTTGGCAATTGGTCTTTGGGTGGTCTTTGGGCTGTTCTTTGGGCCTGGTCGTGGGCTTGGCCATGGGCTAGGCCTTGGCGTGCCTAAAGAATTTTTGGACTAGCTCAACAATGTAGTTAGACTCATATGTGTACATAAGGATGTCCAGGTACATTCCTGGAGCGGTTAAGGAGCTGAATACAGTCCAGGTACATCCTGACTGTTCAGATTCAGCTAGAACGCGGATGTAACCTCCCAGGTGTAATGAGGAGGAGTAAATGGGCGATTTGAAATCTGTAACCTCTGCCCATTTGAATTTCGAAACTCCTGAACATAATGCAGCATAAATGCCTGCATTATAACAGCCATTAGTGGCTGTGTTAATTCCCTGCAGAGTGAGATGGCCTATAAATAGGCATTCATCCCTCTGCATCAGTACATGCAATTTCGAAAATACTCCAGTATACAGCACAAAGTTTTCTCTGCATACAGTTCTTAGTTCATTGTAAAAGCTTCGTCCTCATCTCGTTTCAGTTCGTCGGAGCTCGTGGGTGTGTGGTGCTACTACCTCCGAGACATTGCCGTTTTATCTTTGGAAGCGATACGTCAGAACCGAGAGCACTACCGGAGCGTATTTCGTCTTGCGGATAGGGGATTCCTCGACTCGGCTATAGCTAACGGTTTTGTGCCTTTTTATTTCTTTTTTGTTTGCATTTCAATTCAGTTTCTAAACCTGTAATTTCTGTTTCATGTATTTCTCTTTTGTCTCGAGTTGTAATCCAGTTTCAGGTTGTATTCCGTATTTTCGTTTCGAGTTGTAATTTAATTTTGCCCGGTAATTTTTTCTACGAAACAGTCCCCAACACAAGTGTGTGTCATTTTATTATGAATGGATGTTTATATGAGCTTATGTGGTTATATATACATATATATTCATATTGATAAACTCCTTTGCTCCGGGATTACAGGGATCGAAGGATCTATATATCGTTTGATTCTGGTGGTGGTTGTTCTGAGTACGTCTGACTTTGTGACTTGTCGTGATATTGATATATGTGAATTGGGGTATGAGACCCTCATTATTGTAATATTAATTGTCTGATGGATTCTGTGGATGTAAATTGTTATGTGATTTGCTTCGAACATATGTGGATGAGACTGTATGAAATATTGGTTGAATCTTGTGTAGTTTGCCAACATAAATAGTTGCATACGTTATAGGTATGCTAATTGGATTAGTATACTCGAACCGACTCACCCTCGATTCGTCACACGGATTTCACTCTGGGACAGTCAATGACAGAATAGAAAGGCTGTGATAGGTATTCGTGAACCTTCGACTTGAGGATTTAGTAGGGATGTGCTTGTGACGTCAAGATTTTCATTAGAGTAGTTCGACCCTATAAACCGGAAGGTGGGGGTCAACCTCGATGTGCATCTTGACGGGCAAGTAGCAGGTCCTACTAAATACCAAGATAGAATTCTTTCTCCCGTTAGTGAGCGGGTTATATGTCCTATGCGGTTATTGGCAGATGAGATCAAAAGTCTTTGGCCAAAGCATTGGAGCTAGTTGTATTGGATACACGAGAGCACAATGATCTCGATTTGCATTAACGCATGCATAGCGTCAAGTACAGATAGGGTTTGGTGGCGTGACCACATAACTTGATCGGGACATGTGAAAGAAGGGTTTATATGTATACTGGTATTCACGACAGAATGGTTCTTGAATGATCCCAATCATTCGTTCTCAGTTGGGGTACAGTGTAGGCCGCCAGGCTCGCTAGGTGGTGCTACTACTCTTTGGTTCCTCCCATTGCTGACTGAGACGGACCTACCGAGTCGCGCATTAGGATTGACGATGGAACGAATCGAGCTTAATCTCTCTTTGATAATATTAGATATTGGATATCTAATTTATTGGACATTGGATGTCTAATTAATTTTAGGACATTGGATGTCTAAATTAATTTATTGGATAAATTAATTTACGACCTAATGAATTAAATATAATACTGGGTGATTAATTTAATTCATGAATATAATTATTTCTTAGAGAAATTAATTATATTATTTTATATTTGATATGATTAATTAATTGGATTAATTAATTGATATAAATACATTGATACGGAATAGAGTCCGTTTGTTTTGACTCTCGTGAGTCTAAAACGAACCGAACTCTCCCGAAAATCTTCTAGAGCCCCCCCCCACCACACACACACACACACACTTGGTCTTGTCATGGACTAGTCTTCCACCTTAATTGGTGGAAGACCAAGGAAATTAAGAGATTTACATATTCCTTTATTTAGTGGGTGACTTTGACAATGGGTGAAGATTACGTTGAAGACAAAATAAATATTTCTACCACTATCTCATTGTAGACTCTCGGCTATTGCAAGATAGAGAGAGAAAGATTATTTCTCCTCTTCTTAAATTCATTCTTCATCACCATTATCAACTTAATATTTTTCTTAGAGAAAAATCAAGAGAGAAAATTTATACACTTATAGTGATATAAATAAAATTAATAAAGTTCCGACTATCTTGTTCTAGCTGTATCATTGGAAGATAACAAGGTAGGAGTCGTTCCGTTCGTTTTTCCAGCGCGTGGCAAGTAGAGGCGTTGTATTTTCGACGTTGGATCATCCAAGGGCTTGGAGCACATTGGATCGTAGGGATATACAACTATGGGGAATAGCTCAAGAGAAGGAATCCATTTAATCAACGGACTACAAGGGTGAGTTTCTTACATCTCTTGTGTTTTCGTTTATATATTCGTATATACGTAGCTTGATCGATCCTCGTAGGGATTCAGATCGAATTAATTTTATTTTTACCGCTTCCACTAGGCCTTCGTTTTAGGCACCGAATCCCAACAGTTAAAACACCAGGTGAGATACAGTCGTCTGATCATAGGACTTTGACAATATAGGTGCAACGCACGTTATGCATAGGAGCTTACGTACGTTAAGATACGGCCGTAACATACGTTACGTTGAGTATATAACATACGTTATGAAGAGAATCGGACAGGATCCAAAGTGTCGGCAACTTTCGGCACATATGTGGAAAGGTAAGTCAATCATTGATCTTTACGTATGTTAAGGATATTCCATTACATACGTTAAATGGGTATATTACTGTATCAAGTCAACTGTGTGTTACGTACGCTACGGCACAGGTGTTACGTATGTAATACAAGGTACGAAATGAGGCAGTGGGTTCTGGAGTAGCATTACGTATGCTATCGAAGTCGAATAACATACGTAATACTCGTTATGTACGTTAGGTTGATCAGGTAACGTACGTAATGACTGAAGTGTATATAAATATGAGATGTCCGTCACTTTGATATTTTGAGAGTTTCACTTCATTTCTTCATCCTTCAACCCTCCGAGATGGATTTTTGGTTCTTCTAAGTCGATTATGATCTTGAGGACAAGGATTTGGAGCTTGAGATATGGAATTATGGTTGATTCTTGAGGCGTTTGCTTGTGTTGTTCATCTTCTTGAGGTGTGGTGGATAACTCTTCTCTTTAACTTCGCATTTTGAGGTTGTTGTTGATGCTTGCTTCGTATGATGATAGATTATGGGAATATTGTTATTATTATTGGTGTTTCATGAAGTTCGTGTTGAGAAATGACGACATGTTTGATATTTGTTGGATTATGAGTTAAGATGGTGGTTTAGATGTTAGAACACATATTGGATTATGTTGTTTTGATGATTATGGGCAAAGTGATGTTAGTCGAATATGGTTATGGATTTATTCATTTTCTTGAATAACTCTTGGTCTATATGACATGATTATGATGATTATACGTTGAAGTGTTAGAGGAAATAAGATGTGGACACTTTTTTTTTTGGAAAGTGTCGTGTAAAAGGCTCGACTTTGGAAAATTACCACCGATTCTTGAAAACTTCAAAAACTCCGAAACATAGCAGTATGATAGAGCGTCGAGTTAGCTTTTTAATGGTTCAAACGGTGAGTTAATCGGAGTCCGTATAAGTAAGTTTTGACCAGAATGGTAAAAACTATACTGCCTATATTCAGAGCATGTAATACGTACGTTATGACTGTGTTACGTACGTTAACATGCCTGGGAGTATAAATATGTTCAAAAAATCGGGAATTTCACTTCTCAACCCTTCCTACACGATTCCCTTTCACCCCAAGACACCCAAACTCGATTTTTAACCCCTAAATATCAGATTTTGAAGTGGTTTATCAAGTGTTAACATCTAGAAAAGATGGGAACAAAAAGTATAACATCATTCTTGATTGTTTTGCCGGATTGAAGGTAATTGGCTTGAACTCTCATGTTTTGGGATTTTTGAGACATCTTGGTATATTTGAGTTATTTAGTTCGTATCGATGGCTAGAATCGTATTATGTTGAAGGATATATATATATATATATGTGATTGTGCTCTTCGTTTTCTTGATGTGGTTGGTATTTATTAATTGATAATTCGAATATACCTTGGAATCATGCCTTCAAGCTGTTTGATTGAAGACTTGAAAGAGATATTGATCGGAATATTTTGGTTAAGTTTGTATATTCGCCTTATCGAATTGATACATGGACTTTGAGGAATTATGGGAAAGTTGGAATTAAGTATATGTTGAATAACTCGTGGGATTGTTCTTGTTAAGTGGTCGTAGTAATTCGGATGTTGTTGTTTGAATTCGATATGGATATATTTAAGGATACTAATTTCATATTTATGATTATTTGGATAGATTGATGTTGTTTAGGTCGTGATTGAAGAACTATCAAGTTCTGAGTATTGGTGTACCCGAATTGGCTTGTTGGCGTATCGGTATTTGAGGCAAGTTTTATACTTGCTCTGTCATAATACTTATTGAATGGTTTCATTTTCATTTCATTTATAATTCGTATAGCAATGACTGTATATAAGAGTTTGTGGAGATGAAGTTTATATGTTGTGTTTTGGTTTTGGTGCATAATCATAAGGTATATGATTTACATATGTCAGGATATATAATTGAGCATTGGGATTACAGTTTAGTAGCGATGAAGATATAAGTTCTACAGTCTAAGGTATGCGGTTTCATCAAGTATCGAGGTATGTTACGATAAATGAAGGTTCTGGTTAATCTAAATGATTCCGAATAGTATGAGATTGGACGGTTAAGTAGGTATAGTCTAGAGTTGGTTATTGTCAGTGATAATCGAGAAGGCCAATTCTAGCAAATACCTTAGTTTATGTTTTATCTTGTTGTTTTGAATATGATTGGAGTCAAAAGACTATTGTTATTGGGCCGGTGTTTTGAGGGATAAGACCTAAATGGCACCCACATTCCGGAGTATTCCTGTGTAGATGCTTTCGTGACCCTTGGTTGTGACCTTGGGGTATTTTGTAACTGTATGTAATGTGTTGAGGGATAAGACCTAAATGGCACCCACGTTCCGGAGTATTCCTGTGTAGATGCTTCCGTGGCCCTTGGTTGCGACCTTGGGGTTATTGCAATTGAAAGATAATAATTGATTATTTATGGTTTTCTGTTTTCATATATTGTTGGCACTTGACTAGATTGATACTCGATTATTAGAGTTGAGATTTGATGGTGTTAACCAATGGATATGATTGGATTGGCCGAATATTGTGTACCGTGTATTCATGAGTCATGATGGTATTTTGAGTATTTTGGTATCATCTGCGAACTGGTACATGAACTTGGATTCGAGTCTTCATATTGACATCATGAGATATGGATTATGGTAAGTATAGGGTGATATGGGTGATCACGAGTCGGTAAGGTTATGACGGTAAGATTACTTTGGTACTACTCTTACTTTGTGATTACATTGATATGTAATTATTTGTGATGATGTGATTGTCATCATTGTTGAGTATTGTGGCTGACCCCGTCGTGGGCTTTATCTTTTAGGTACTCGGAGATCGAGCTAGTAGCGGTCGTGAAGGGATGAAAAAATTGGAGGGGGGGGGGATTATACGTACTTTTTTTACAAACGTTAAAAATATTTTTTCGCTTATAAATAAGGCTTGGAGCAGCAAGAGTGTAAACCCATAATCCTTGAAGATCCTAGAATGCCATGAAAATCTAGTAATACTAGATCTAGTAATAAACTGTAGAAGTCAAATTGAAATTTAATTGAGAAGCACTGTAGTACTAATTTTTTCATTCTTACCGATTATTATGGTTAGAAATTCAGACCACAATTCTCAGAGCTGGGGTACAATAGCGTTTTGGTTTGCGCCAAACCTACCAGCCCAAACTCCTCAGTCCTCAATGGCACACCACAACGCATGTGGCGCCGTTCTAGCTCGCGCCGTTCATTCCACACAGTACCGTTCTATTTTTTTTTTCCTTTTGAATTGATGAGGAAGAAAAGGGAACGTTTGGCAACGGTTATGTGACCGTTTGGAGTGGATCTTGACAAAAAAAAATGTTTTAACCCCCTAAATTACCTATAAATACACTAACAAATCACACACACTTCCAACACATATTACTATCAACTTTTCTCAATCTTTTTCCAACCAAAATGAATCCCAACTCACCATGGATTAACAACATGCTCAATGATCCGTCGAACCAAATGACGGGCGCGTCTTCAAATCCGGGCTCGTCTTCGAATCCATACAATCAATCGCCTTACTTTCCTTCCTTCCCAAAAAACCCATACATGAATCCTGAAGAACAAATGCTATTTAGTCAATGAAAAATGCAACAATATCAACAACTTACTCAACAACATCAACAACAAAACCAAGGCACCGCTTCACAACCAAATTCCGACCATGCATCCTTCCATCTACGAGACGAAGACGAATACTAAGACGAAGCCGAAAACGAAGATGAAGACGAGGTGATCCCGACCCCGACGTCAAAGAAGACGAAGACGAAGACGAAGACGAAGGGGAAGACGAAGAAAACCACCGAAACGCAAGGTGGTACTCGAGCTCGTAACGTGTGGAGCCAAGACGAGGAGTTGCTTTTGGCGGAGTGTTACATTCAAATATCCAAGGATCCAAAAAGAGGTGCGGGTCAATCAAAAGAAATATTTTGGTATAGAATTCTTGACGTATACAATTTGGAAGCTGAAAAACACAAGTGGACTATTCGTACCAAGAACATGTTGACGGGAAAGTGGGCTCCAATGAATAGAAAGATTACCAAGTGGAATTCGTTAGTGAATGAAACAAGCGTTATGAGTGGGGAGAATGATAAAGATTTTATGACGAGGGTGCATTGTTTGTATAAAACGGTGACGGGTTGTGACTTTAAAAACATGAGCGCTTGGGCCTTTGTGAAAGACAAGCACAAGTGGAAAAATCCCGAATCGACATTGGCAAGGCGAAATCGTCTTCGGGTTACGGAGGAGGAAACCGAGCATTTTGGACATGATGTGTTGCCACGACCGGACGACATGCACCGGATTTCTAAGAGTCAACGTTCGTCAAACTCGACCGCTAGTTTCGGTTCAAACCTGACAATGTTTCAAGAAATGATGCAACAACAAATCGAGTTAGACCGCAAGGCAAAGATGGATGTTATCGAACGAGAGTCACTCGCGAGAGTTACTTTATATGAATCTCAAAAAATTGCCTAGGAGATGCGAGTGCTACAAATGGACACAAGCAAGATGGATTCGATCAATGCGGCGGTCGTGAAAGCCCAACAAGCACGAATCCGGGCAAAGTATCCTACCAACGAGGAATAGGTTTTTTATTTCTATGTTTATGTACTAGGTTTTTATTTTTATGCAACTTTTTTTTAAAATTAATGTAATGTGTGTGTGTTTTTTAATTTAATGAAGTTTATTTTAGTTATTATGTATGTTTTATGTAAATGAAAGAAAAAAATGGAGAACGGCACCACATTTTCTGGTGCCAACGGTAACAGCACAAAATGTGGTGCTAAAGATTTTGTGGTGTCGTTCTGTGTTTTGCTGACGTGAGACCACTTTTTGAGAACGGCACGAGGAGAACGGCTCCACGATACCCACCGCTCTCAAAGTTAGGTGGGTAGTTGTTATATAATACTCCCTCCGTCCACAATCAATGTTCCTTTTTTGCCATTCTGGTATGTCCACAAAAAATGTTCCATTTCTATTTTTAAACACTACCCCACAATACAATTTACTAAAATATTCTTATAATTTTTATATATTCACACATTTTACCAGGCTGACCCACATATTAACATTAAATTACTTTTAATGTGAGACCCAAACTCCACTCACATCACATTCACCTAACATTTCTTAAAACCCGAACCCAAAAAATTGGGGAACATAGATTGTGGACGGAAGGAGTACTACTCTTTTTGTGGGTATTTAAAGATTTTATATTAATCATACTTATACAAAATCAAACATATATTACTTTTTTATTTTCAATACATACTCACCATCAATATTTTCTATTTTTAAAATTTTAATATATATTAATCATCATTGTTTAAATCAATTATTATTTAAAATACACAAAATATACCCTCTCTATCAAATTTTTAATAAGGGAGAGACAATAGTTTGTAAAATAATGGTCACGTTACCTTCATCAAGGCTCAATCACACCATCAGTACTTTTAGCCCAGCCCTACGTATACAGCTATAGTTATAGGTTTTGTAGCTATAGTTATAGGTTTTGTCTCCTCAACTTTCATTCGTCTAAGGCCATATAATAGCGACCACACAGTTACAAAATTATTAAAAAATTTAATATCTAATTTTCTCAACTTTTCACATCATCAATGGTCATTCCTATTTAATCACATTAATTTTGATATATTTATTCATTATCATCAGGCCACGACATTTTATATTATGAATTATTTTTAAACATCAAAATATTATATAAATAAAAGTAAAATAAAAATATCAATATTATAAGATCTTCGCTATGATATTTTTAAGATTATGGTAAGGGTCTATTATCTGCCATCCCTGCTAGATGTCTCTTCTCAAATAAACCATCATTTGTCGAATAATAATGAAATAATAACGACTACAATATTTCTAATTACATATAAATCTAAAAGTCAAACTAATTTTTAAATGACCAAACACATTCATATTAGATGCTTATGATGTAAATTATAAATTTGACCCTAAATTCATAATCATATTTTATTTTAAAATTGATCTTATATACTCTAAATTTATATTTATTATTTACAAAACCACCACATTCCTCAATAAAATAATGAACAATACCATGCCTGAAAAATAAAAACAGATAAAATAAAATGAAAAAAGAATGTTTTTTCTATTTTATTTATTTTAAAATAATATTTTAAAATTTTGTTAACCGAAAGACATAAAAAAATAGAATAACAAAGAATATTTTTCTATTTTTATTTTTATTGTAAAATAATATATTTTTTAACATATTATTTTTAACGGAAATAAAAATAGAGATAAATAAATAAAATAAAAGAATATTCTTTTTCTGTGATTATTATTTTGAAATAATGTGTTTCTTAAAATATTTATGTTAATTGAAAATAAAAACAGAAAAGAATAACATAAAAAAGCATATTTTTTATTTTTCTTTTAAAATAATGTGTTTTTTAAAATGTTGTTGTTAACCGATAATAAAAGTAGAAAAAAAATATTTTTTCCTATTTTTATTTTTATTATAAATTAATGTGTTTAAAAATATTTTTGTTAACCGAAAATAAAAACGAAAAAAACTAAAACAAAAAAAGAATTTTTTTGTTAACCAGAAATAAAAATAAAAAGAATAAAAAAATATTTTGATTTTCTTTAAAATAATATAATTTAAAGTTATTTTATTTAATATTGAAACTAAAATTAGACAATAAATAATATCGGAAGATAAATTGGCTTAAGTTGAATTAGGAAAATGTGAGAGATACTTTTTCAAAATGAGAAAATAAAACCCTATATGTAATTATTGAACTAATGGGTGCTCGGATATAATTAGAATATCTAACATGAGAGCTAGATGAAATTCACCTTTTATTATAAGTTATGGTCAATTTTGCAATTTGTAATGTAAGTATCTAATATAAATGTGTTTGATCATTTCAAAATTGGTTTAACTTTTGCACTTATATGTAATTAGAAATACTTTAGTTCTTGCTATTTCGTTATTGTTCAACAAATAATGGTTCATTTGAGAAAGGGACATCTAATAGATGTGGTAGATGGAGTAGATCCAGAAATATATTTGTATTAAGATGGACTGGGTTGGGTACCCGACCTACCTGAACCGATTTTGCGGGTACCAATGAGTGGGTATCCATCGGATATCGACTGGATCATGGTTCGATTTTTGCCGAACACACAGGAGCGGGTCGGTTCATGAAAATTGGTCATGGACCAAGTACCTGGTCCATGAACCCCCCTAGTGATAGAGAGTGACGAGCCGAACTAGCGGAATTGATGGGAGCTGTGTTTTGTCCCAACAACCGATTTAGGGTCGTAAGTCCATACTGTTACTGCTGTAGTTATAGCACTGTTACATCCGTAATCCCCTTGAATTATGGTCGTAACTCGAAATTTGTAACATCCAAATCTCATAAGGGACATTACACGCCGTAGAACCTTCAACAAGGTCTACTAGGCTAGTAGTACATAATACATAATACACGATAATCTCTTAACAGTACATTAATAATCTAAATAGGGCGTGGCCTCGGCCAAAATATTTTAGTTCAATTTTAGAAAAACAGAAAGTAAAATAAGTCCATTGCCAATGCAGGGTACTTCAACGACACCCTTAAGACAATAATAAGTTTACTCGACTAACTCCGACAAACCTCATAAGCATAATAATAAAATATTCAACATAGACTTGAGCTTCATCATCATGCTTGTCCATCCTTAGCATGCGGTTTCCGTGCTGGCTCCTCAGCTCGCCCGATACCTGAAATGCATGAAACGCATTTCCCCCATTTAAGGGGTTAGCATTCGAATAGCTAGTGCAAATACACAATTACACTACATTATATACAGATATGATTCGACACAGTCATCTCATTTAGAAAGCATTTGAAACCATATTCCGGAATATCACATTTGCGTTAAACATCATTTTCATAAATACTATATCAACTCATTTCATCACATCAACATCCATACTTGGTAACTCGCAACTGTACCCATTAGTATCGATCCCCGGAGGCCCCGTCGAACCGTACCTAGGTGGAAAACCACTTCCGCGTCGTACCCATTAGTATCAGCCCCCATAGGTCCCGTCGAACCGTCCATGGGTGGAAGAATATCAACACACACACGATATCACAGTTCATAATTCGTATCGAAACCATAACACACATAACGAAATGTAATACATGTACTTGCCTTGAGTAATATGATGTGAAGGAAACGATGAAGAAAAGGTTTTCGGTCCGACTCCCTTCAAAGATTCGATCCTAAATCACGACGACACATAATCAATCACAACCCTATGGAACATAGGAACCCATCCTAAGTTCTACCCATAGACACAATTCGTCGAATGTAATACCCGCGTCTTTACTACTGTATTCTTTGTTTAAATTAAGTAATGTCGCACCATATCTGTATTTATTGTAGCGAGTATATTGATGAATTATGTTAAGTTGGAATCCTGGTCATTCATACTATATTGATTGTTGGGTGTTATTGGGAGAATTCCATTTTTATTTGTTATAGATCTTAGCGTAGGTTAGCCTATGTTCTTTACGTACGCTATGTACGTAGCTTTACGTTCGTAACGTTCATATGTTAACGTACGTAATGCGGTGTATCCATCAGCAGCCCGCCTTTCGGCGGGTGGGACCGGACATGGGTAGGTGGTCGGGAGTCGATCGCGACAGCCAAGTCAACGGCTATTACGTACATAATGGATATATCTTTACGTACGTAACGACATGTGTATTTTGAGTCAGTAACATCCGGTAAATCGACTACGTACGTAATGTTCATGATATTATGTACGTAAAGTCTTTAACGTACGTTAATACCTCTATATAGCGTACGTAACACTGAATTCGGGTTATAAAAGTATAGCTTGCCTTTCATTTTTCTGCTCGACCCATTCAACCCTTCCTCTGAGAAAACGATTCCCCACCTTGCCAAATCGATTTCTACCCTTTCTATCTTGTGTTGGAGAATCAGCACTTGGATTGTGACTTGGAGATTAGGAAATTGAAGTGTGTTCTTGGAAGTGTTGGTGTTGTTCTTTATTTTGAGGTTGGTTTTTCTTTAACTCATATTAAATCTATGCTTGTGATGATGCTAGTATATAAACAATTCACATAATGTTAGTATAAACATGATAAATTATTTGAATCATGCTCAAACCAAGTGAAGAATAACATTAGGAATGTTAGTATCACTTCTTGATGTATGATAACTTCATAATATAATTGTGTTGATAAAGATAGATAAAACCTGATTAATAACATGATAATAGGAAGTTGATTTTAATTTTGATACTAAGAACATGTAAGTAGTGGAATCCTTGATGACTAGAGGTGTGAAATACTAATCTTGTCTTGAACATCCAATTGATCCTTGAAAGGTAACATGAAACCATATTTTTGGCCCTCTAAAACCGATACCTTTGTGATGAATCAATAAATCGATGTAATGAATTGTTTAAAGGATTATGTTAATCCCCTGAAAATAATTATTACAATATTGGATGATGTTATGTTTAGAGTTCCGGACATCCAAATGATATAACTAGGTTTTTAATAACTTCTTCAAAAGTAAAATAATGGATTTCGATAGAATACAGTCGTAATCTTCATATGTTCAAGTTAATCGATTTCGTTGATAACTTAAAGAGGTGTTAATCACTACATTAATATGTTGATAATGTTCTTAGGATGATTGTAGTGATTATGGTGATACTAATGCGATAGAATGAGTAGCCAAATTCAATTACATTAATCCGTGTGTATTAGGAGACATATAATAGGATGACGTTCTTAGTTTGTTAAAAACTTAAACTTACGAAATAATTTCTTTAAATATCTATTTCCCAAAATAGACTTGTGGGTTCCGCTCGGGATTCACGGCACTGTAATGCCCTGGGAAATTTTGGGAGTGTTACACGATGGTTTAAAAATAATAGTTTTTTTTAGTGTTCGATTTTGTCCCTTGAAAATCGAACTCTGTAAACCTTTATATATTGGATTGACAACTCTATCATCATTTCATGGAGATTCATCCTGATCATTTCCCAAAGCTATGTTGTGTAAGATTATACACCTCGAGCAAGTTCTTTTGCCATAATTCATTATTCCAACTGAGCATATCACCCATTTCTCATTTTTGATGATGTTATTTGTCATCTTTTGATTCATCGTTCTAACTATATTTGAGGATATTATAACCACAGGTTTAACTTATTATTCTGGTGTGATTTTGTTTTGATTCTTTAAATCATTTTATTGATTATAAAATTCCTCTCGAGCAAATTTCCTTAACCCTATAACCTTAGTTTGATTTAGAAAATTCAATATTATTTTAGTTCACTAGGCTAGTGAGGTATAATTAAAATAGTTCGTACGTGTTCACGATAGGACTCAAATACTTGCACATTAGAGCCATCTAACATTAGTATATTTTGAACTAATGCTCGCGTAACTTAGGAAATGTCTTGCAATACAACACTTCACGTCGATTTGAGGACTGCTAAAAGAATGAAGCCCGATGTGACGAACTAAATAAACCCTGGAACAGCTAGTAATATCATTTACTAATATGAATATAACAACACATAGATTACAGGACATACTCGAAAATCAGTATATTTCTTGCCGATCAAGAAGACCGACAGTATGCAAAAGCTCGAAAGGACGTTTATTCTGGAAATTGCTAGGATGGATGGAGTACCCGTAGACATTGTGTCAGATTGCAACACCAGATTTGTCAAGATTTTCAAAGAGCCTTCATCAGGAACTTGGGATGAAATTGAGTTTCAGTACTGCAGCTCATTCTCATACTGACGGACAACCCGATAGAACCATACAAGCCCTTGAAGATATGTACGGGCATGTGCGCTGGATTTTAAGAAAAGTTGGACCAGCTACCATTAGCTGAGCTCGAATACAACAACAATTACCAGGCGACTATCGAAATAGCCCCATATGAAGCATTATACGAGAAAAGGTGTCAATCACCAATTCATTAGGAGATTGATGATCGATGGACACCAAAGACATAGTCGAGCCGAAACCCGATACCGAGAGTGGATCTAGTAGAAGATGTTGTGGATAAAGTTCGAATCATTCGGGAACAAATTCGCACCGCTCAGAGCCGACAAAAAAGTTATACGGACCAGAAAAGGAATATTTTGGAATTCGACACCGAAGAAAAAGTATTCCTTCGATTATCCCTACATAAGAGATTAATCAACTCGAAGAAAGGAGGAAAACTTAGACCACAGATATGTCGGACCTTTCAACATACTAGGAAGGATCGGAAAATTAGCATAGCGCCTTGAGCTACCAACTGATCTTGCTAGAATGCACTATGTATTTCATGTCTCGAGATTAAAGAAATATCAACCGAATCCCAATCATGTCATCATGCATTACATACCACCGATCAAGAAGAATTTAACCTATGTCGAGAAGCCAATCAGAATAGTGGATCGACACATTCGTGAGCTAAGAGACAAGAAGATACCTATGGCTAAGGTTGTATAGCAAAACCATAACCGAGAAGAATATGCAACGCGGGAAGCAGAAGAAGAAATAAAGAGTAGCTATCCAAGATAATTTGTAGAAATTCTGGACCAAATTCAGGAACTCATTTGCACACGTAAACAACCGTAGCCAACATCCTCGTGCTGCTCCAGGGCCTGCTCGACCGGCTAAACACAACATGAAATTCATTACACGAATTTCCCCAAAAATGAGTCCTCAAAGGGGTTAGCAATTACTCTAGTACAAGTAATCAAGGCAAACCATTCGCTTACACATCTCATAGTACATGCATCAAATTGTTTCAAAAATCAAGACATGTATTTTCCCGGAAAAACAAAGAGTCAATAATCACAGTTGAAAATCGCCTAGGACCGGGGCTAAACCACTGGTCCCATCCGAGGCCTCTATGGACCCTCCCGATGTAATATCCGCGTTTTCTATTTTCGGTAATTTCTATTTTTGGTGTATGTTCGTTTCAGACAACTCGCTTAGCACTGTTTTGGAATTCTGAATCTATTTTGTTCTTGGAGTTTTTCCGTTTGGTCGAGTTTCGAGGATGCTTTTGCATAATTTCATTTTGAATTATATCTTGCCGCATGTGCGTTCGATTCTCGTAAAACTTGTTCGTTTTCGTTGTTTCTCGATTCGTATAAGTTTGTATGGTTGAGTTGGTCGTGTTGGAACTTTCGGTTTGTTAATCCGACGTTGTATCGCGATTTTTCGGGCATTTGGGCCGTTTTTGTAATTTTCATAAGTTTGGGGAATTTCGCTTTATTTGCTTCGTTCCAAACTCTCTAGTGATCGAGATTATATTCTCTTTCAACGCTCAACTTTGTCGACTTGATTATTACGAGTTTATGATTACGGATTACGGTCTTGCTTCGTTTTTCGGCACTTGTGCGCTGTTAGCGGCGATGGGTATGCGAAGCTGCTGCTGAGTAGCGCACGCTTCTCAGGATTTACTTGCGTGCGCTATCATTGTGTGGTTAGCGTACGCTAACCTGGGGTTCGTAGCGTGCGCTATCGATTTCAAGCAGTTTCGGGCAGTGGGTTCAGTACTTCGGTACTGGACCAGGTAGCGTACGCTAATCAGCGTTAACGCACGCTACTCCCGATACTAGCACACGCTAACCATGATAGCTTGCGTACGCTAACGGGAGGGCGGTGGCGGTATTACGCCATGCCCGCTAGCGCACGCTAATGCTTGTGCGTAGCGTGCGCTAAGTCATTAAATATAAATAGGGCGAATTGATCAACTTCGTCATTTTTCCTTCATTTCCTATCCTTCTCGGCTTTGGCGTTTCGGGGAGGGTTAGGGCCGATTCCGACTATAGATCATCATTCACTACCACCGTGCGTTCCTTGCGTGGATTCTTCAAGTTCCTAATCACTTTCCACCATCCGAATCAAGGTAAATATTCCCAAAACCCTTGTTTTGAGATTTTGGGGGAATTTTGGGGATTTCTTGGGATTTGACTCTTTAGTCCGAATTATTACTGGGTTATCGCTAGACTTCGATCGTGCACTTGTAACCCTTCATTTTATCGAAGATTTGTGGTTTTAAATTCCAAGTTTTCCATTGTTCGTCACTTATAGTCGATGATACCCAAGTTTTGTTCGACTAAGGGTTTCAGCGGGTTGAACTAGGAGGTATTCCATCATTTACGTAGTTTTAAGATTTGTTGCCCATTGTTATTGTGTTAGGATCGGATTTGTGAAGGTTGTTCGGGCCGAAACCTTTCCATTCGCCGTTTTCCTTCACGTAGTATTACTCAGGCAAGTACATGTATTACATTCCGTTATGTGCGTATGATTTTGATGCGAATGATGTAAATGGTTTTATTGAATGAATGTGATTGTTTCTCTTCCACCTGGGGATGGCGTGTGGCCTCTGGGGGCCGATACTAATGGGTACGGCCATGGAAGTGGAATTGGGTGCGTGTGTTGATGTTCTTCCACCTGGGGACGGTTCGACGGGACCTCTGGGGGCCGATACTAATGGGTACGGCCGCGGAAGTGGTTTCTCACCTGGGGACGGTCCGACGGGACCTCTGGGGACCGATACTAATGGGTACGGTCGCGAGTTACCAAGCGTGGATAATTGTGATGTGGGAAACTTGTTAATACACTGCTTTGGTGTTAATGTGATATTCCGGAATATTGATTTTCAAAATGATTTATCCTAACGATTTATTTGCGTTGAATTGTGTATGTATATAATGTTGTGTAATTATGTACTTGCACTAGCTATTCGAATGCTAACCCCTTAAATGGGGGAAATGCGTCTTATGCATTTCAGGTACTGGTCGAGCTGAGGAGCTGGCACGGGATGCGCATGTAAAGGATGGGTTGGCATGATGATGATGTGGCTCGAGTCTACATTTTTCTGTTTTGTCATTGCATCTGTTGAGTACTGGAGATAGTTGGTTTATTTTTGAACATGGTTTAAGTCCCTTGCGTGGGCAACATTTTGGTATTTAACTTATGTCTCATGTACTCCGTTAAAATGTTTTGGCCGAGGCCACGGCCTTATTTACTTTTTGGGTACATCTTTCATGTTATCATTGTGGTTCATGTGTCACGAGTTAGCCTGATAGACCTCACGGGGGTCCTACGGCGTGTAATGTCCCATTTGTGAATTGGGATGTTACAATTATGGTATCAGAGCTTAGGTTTTGAATACCTAGGCTGTCGGTGAAATTTGGGTCTGTCAGGTGCGTCATTAGAGTCAGTTGTTGAGCCTAATATCATCATGCTACCGTCTTTTCATGCAACCCGTGGCTGTAAGTCCCCTCGAACTCTTATATTTCTGTAATCCGTTTTCTTGTACTGTTCGGGATTGTGACTTGTGTTACCAACCTTGTGAATTGTGAATCTTTCTGATCTTGTTCTTTTCTTATTTTCCTTCAGTATGTTGAGAGGTCGTGGTAGACCGGCTAGGGGACGCGGCCGAGGCCGTGGTCGTGGTGCTGATAATGAGGAGGGCTCACTTTCCCAGTCCTCTACGGACTCAGCCTCTCACTCAGTGCCGTCGGGTAATAATGCGGCCAGGGCTCTTGCCGTACTTGGCGATTGGTAGCCCAACTTACTCGAGATAGCTCGGGGTGGACGTCGAATCCGCCCCGACACCTAAGAGGAGGCTAGTAAGTGGCTTGAGACGGTGACTAAGATGCACCCTCCTCGTTTCTCGGATCTTCGACTCCCTCGGTTGGGAGAATTGGCTCTTCGGTTGTCCAGACCTTCGATGCCGTAGCTTGTCACGAGGACGGAGGGTACACATTGCCCAGTACCTCTGGATAAGGAAGGCTGCGGAATGGTGGGAGGCCGTTGCGCCCGAGAGACCGTCGGGCCACTTGGGATGAGTTGAAGTGCTATGGAAGCAGAATATTGTCCGCCGCCAGTCAAGGAGCGCAGAATTGTGGAGTTCTTCACCGCTACACCTCAGGATGTGCCTATTTCTCAGGCCATCATTTCTTACAATCAGCAGTTGGGCTTCGTGAGGGATCAAGTGAGAACGGAGGCTGATAAAATCCGTTACATCAATACGCGCATGAAGCAGCATATTAGGCAGAGTATGGCGCCGCTCATGTGTGCCACTTTGAAGGAATACCAGGATCGCGCTCTGGCGATCGAGATGGCTGTCCCGGAATCAGGGTCGGTTTTGGAAGCTAAGAAGCAGAAGACTACTGGTGGGTTCTCGGCCGGAAAAGGTGGTCAGTTTTCGAGGTCTCGTTCTGCTCCTACACCTGGGAAGAGGTCGTTTCTTCAGGCCGGTGGATCTCAGGGTAACCGTTCAGTCCAGTCTGTTGCACTTGGCGGGAGAGTTTGTTTTAATTGCAGTCAGCCCGAGCACGTTGTGAAGGATTGCCCACTTCCGTTAGTTACTTGCTTTACTTGCGGACAGACCGGGCATCGAGCAGCTCATTGTGAGAGGGCCACTAGGGCCGCTAGATTTACGACTACCACTGCCGGTCAGAGGGATCACAGTTCACCAGCTACTCATGTTCCGCAGGGTTCGAGTCGTGGTAGAGGTCGGAGTCAGCCGAATCGCCGCGCAGCGTCGAGTTCGGGCTCAGTCCATCCCCGATTATATCAGATGAGGCGCACGGAGGAGGCAGACATTCCGGTGGCGTCAGGTACCACTCAGATCCTTTCTCATCCAGTTTCAGTACTTTTTGATTCGGGTGCGACCCATTCCTTTATAGCTTCGGATTGTGTGAGTCGTATTGGTTTTGACTGCTTGTTTCAGTGTGAGCCGTTTGTAGTGGGTACGCCCAGCGGGGATCGTATGGTTGGGGACCGGGAAGTTAGGGATTGCCCAGTGAGGATCGGGAGCCGGGATTGGCCCTCGAATCTCATTGTTATAGACCACAAGGGTGAGGATTTGATCCTCGGGGACGATTGGTTGGATCGTCATGGTGCTATCATGAACTATCAGACTCGTACCATCACGATAGTTGCCGAGGACGGCACCGAGCATACTCTCGTCGGCTGTAAGCCGGGTAGATCGGGGTGTGTGATTAGCGCCTTGAAGGCGATGAAACTTTTGAACCAAGGTTGTGTCGGCTACTGGTGTTTCGCTCTGCAGGCGGAAGATGGTGGGGTTGACATATCGTCGATTCCAGTTGTTAGCGAGTATCCCGATGTATTTCCGGATGACTTGCCGGGATTACCACCACATCGAGAGGTGGAGTTTCCTATTGACCTTGAGCCGAATGCGGCCCCTATTTCTCGAGCACCGTACCGTATGGCACCGTCGGAGATTCTAGAGTTGAAGAATCAGTTGGGAGAGTTGTTAGATAAAGGGTATATTCGACCGAGCGCATCGCCTTGGGGTGCGCTTGTACTTTTTGTCAAGAAGAAGGATGGATCGCTTCGTTTATGCATCGACTATCGAGAATTAAACAAGCTAACCATCAAAAATAAATACCCTTTGCCCAGGATTGACGATTTGTTTGATCAGCTTCAGGGGGCGACAGTTTTTTCGAAGATTGATTTACGATCGGGCTACTACCAGTTGAGGATTCGGGACATCGATATTCCGAAAGCTGCCTTTCGGACGAGATATGGCCATTACGAGTTTGTGGTTATGCCTTTCGGGCTAACCAATGCCCCAGCAGTGTTCATGCAGTTGATGAACAAAGTTTTTATTGAGTATCTGGACAAATTCGTAGTCGTTTTTATTGACGATATTCTTATCTATTCACGGAGTCGGGAGGAGCACGCCTTACATCTTCGGATTGTATTAGACACTTTGAGGGCTGAGCAGCTGTACGCGAAGTTCTCTAAGTGTGAGTTTTTTCTCGAGGAAGTGACGTTCCTCGGGCATGTGATTTCAGCAGAGGGAGTTCGGGTAGATCCGCAGAAAATAGAGGCAGTGATGGCTTGGGAGCCGCCTAAGAATGTGAAGGAGGTGAGGAGTTTTCTGGGTCTTGCCGGCTATTACCGTAGATTCGTTGAGGGATTTTCTAGGATCGCTAGACCACTCACTCAGTTGCTCCAGAAAACTCAGAAGTTCGAGTGGACTGCAGATAGGCAGGACAGTTTTGATGAGTTAAAGAGACGTTTGACTACCGCACCCGTGTTAGCGTTGCCTCAGGGGAACGAGGATTTCGTAGTGTACAGCGATGCTTCGGGCCTTGGTCTTGGATGTGTTTTGATGCAGAGAGACAGAGTGATTGCGTATGCGTCCCGCCAGTTGAAACCTTATGAGGTGAATTACCCCACGCACGATTTGGAGTTAGCTGCGGTCGTTTTCGCCTTAAAAATCTGGAGGCATTATCTCTATGGGTCGTCGTGTAAGATTTTTACAGATCACAAGAGTTTGAAGTATATCTTCAGTCAGAAGGAGTTAAATATGAGACAGCGTAGGTGGTTGGAGCTAATTAAAGATTACGACCTCGAGATACTTTACCATCCGGGTAAGGCTAACGTAGTGGCGGATGCGTTGAGCCGTAAGCCGATGGCGTTGCAGATGTTAGAAGTACTTACACCGCTGAGTAGGATCCGGAGATCTTATTTGTCGAATATTGAGGTTTGGGTTCGAGAGTTCGGGGCCGATTATGTGCATTGGAGATCACTTCGTCCTTGGTCGATGATATCAAGGCGAAACAGTATGATGATCCGTGTTTGGTCCAGTTGAGGGAGGATGTGAGGCGGAGGAAAGCCCCTGGATTTGTGGTTCGGGATGATGGCGTTACGAGATTTCGCGGACTATGTGTACCGAATGATATTGGTGAGACGAGAAGATCTTGAGTGAAGCTCATACCACGCCTTACTCCATACATCCTGATACGAATAAAATGTACAAGGATGTGAGGAGAAACTACCGGTGGAGTAATTTGAAGACAGACGTTAGCGAGTTTGTGTCGAGGTGTTTGACCTGTCGGCAGGTTAAGATCGAGCATCGGCGACCAGCGGGGTTTTTGCGACCACTTCTATCCGGAGTGGAAATGGGAGGATATTTCTATGGATAACATTACTAAAATGCCTAGTAATCGGAATGGAAAGAACATGATTTGGGTAATTTTCGATCGACTGAACAAATCAGATCACAATCAAGGTATTAAGCACACTTGGGGCCACGAGAGACTGGCGCTAGTATTTATTGCAGAGGTCGTGAGATTGCATGGGACTCTAAGAGTATTGTTTCGGATCGTGATGGCGGTTCGTGTCACATTTACGCGGTGTTCATCGAGCTTTGGGGACTGAGTTGAGACTCAGTACATCTTATCACCCTCAGACTGACGGGCAGTCAGAGCGGACGATCCAGACGTTAGAGGATATGTTGAGAGCCTGTGCCCTAGAATGGAAGGATGATTGGGAGTCGCACTTGCCGTTGATCGAGTTCACGTACAAAAATAGTTGGCACGCCTCGATCAAAATGGCGCCATTTGAGGCGTTGTATGGGAGGAGGTGTAGATCGCCGTTGTGTTGGGACGATGCGTCCGAGCTGATTGGTACCGAGCCCGATATGGTAGTTGAGACGAGAGAGAAGATTACTCTGATTCGGGATAGATTGTTAACGGCCCAGAGTCGGCAGAAGTCTTATGCCGACACGCGTCGCCGTCCGTTGGAGTTTGAGGTGGGAGATCATGTTTTGCTTAAGGTGTCGCCGACACGGGGAGTTTACCGCTTCGGTCGGAAGGGTAAACTTAGTCCGAGGTTTATTGGGCCGTTTGAGATTTTAGAGAGAGTGGGAGAGCTTGCCTATCGGCTAGGCTTACCGCCGTCCCTGAGCCACGTTCATAAAGTATTTCATGTTTCCCAGCTTAGGAGGTACATATCGGACCCTAGCCATATTATCGATTTTGGAGAGATCGAATTGGGACCCGACCTTACCATCGAGGAGAGGCCGATTCAGATTTTAGAGCGTCGGGTGAAGCAACTTCGTCATAAAACCATCCATCTGGTTAAAGTTCAATGGTCGAGACATGGGTCCGAAGAAGCCACATGGGAGACGGAGGAGAGTATGCAGTCGAGATACCCCGAGTTGTTCGCGTTGTAAGTTTCGGGACGGCACTTATTTTTAGGGGGAGATAATGTAATATCCGCGTTTTCTATTTTCGGTAATTTCTATTTTTGGTGTATGCTCGTTTCAGACAACTCGCTTAGCACTGTTTTGGAATTCTGAATCTATTTTGTTCTTGGAGTTTTTCCGTTTGGTCGAGTTTCGAGGATGCTTTTGCATAATTTCATTTTGAATTATATCTTGCCGCATGTGCGTTCGATTCTCGTAAAACTTGTTCGTTTTCGTTGTTTCTCGATTCGTATAAGTTTGTATGGTTGAGTTGGTCGTGTTGGAACTTTCGGTTTGTTAATCCGACGTTGTATCGCGATTTTTCGGGCATTTGGGCCGTTTTTGTAATTTTCATAAGTTTGGGGAATTTCGCTTTATTTGCTTCGTTCCAAACTCTCTAGTGATCGAGATTATATTCTCTTTCAACGCTCAACTTTGTCGTCTTGATTATTATGTGTTTATGATTCTGGATTCTGGTCTTGCTTCGTTTTTCGGCACTTGTGCGCTGTTGGCAGCAGATGGGTATGCGAAGCTGCCTGAGTAGCGCACGCTACTCAGGATTTACTTGCGTGCGCTATCATTGTGTGGTTAGCGTACGCTAACCTGGGGTTCGTAGCGTGCGCTATCGATTTCAAGCAGTTTCGGGCAGTGGGTTCAGTACTTCGGTACTGGACCAGGTAGCGTACGCTAATCAGCGTTAACGCACGCTAATCCCTAGTACTAGCGCACGCTAACCATGCTAGCTTGCGTACGCTAATGGGAGGACAGTAGGCAGACTGTTCTGCCATGCCCCGCTAGCGCACGCTAATGCTTGTGCGTAGCATGCTCTAAGTCTGTTAAATATAAATAGGACAACAGCAGTCAACTTCGTCATTTTTCCTTCATTTCCTATCCTTCTCGGCTTTGAGCGTTTCCAGGCGGGGGTTAGGGCCGATTCCGACTATAGATCATCATTCACTACCACCGTGCGTTCCTTGCGTGGATTCTTCAAGTTCCTAATCACTTTCCACCATCCGAATCAAGGTAAATATTCCCAAAACCCTTGTTTTGAGATTTTGGGGGAATTTTGGGGATTTCTTGGGATTTGACTCTTTAGTCCGAATTATTACTGGGTTATCGCTAAACTTCGATCGTGCACTTGTAACCCTTCATTTTATCGAAGATTTGTGGTTTTAAATTCCAAGTTTTCCATTGTTCGTCACTTATAGTCGACGATACCCATGTTTTGTTCGACTAAGGGTTTCAGCGGGTTGAACTAGGAGGTATTCCATCATTTACGTAGTTTTAAGATTTGTTGTCCATCGTTACTGTGTTAGGATCGGATTTGTGAAGGTTGTTCGGGCCGAAACCTTTCCGTTCGCCGTTTTCCTTCACGTAGTATTACTCAGGCAAGTACATGTATTACATTCCGTTATGTGCGTATGATTTTGATGCGAATGATGTAAATGGCTTTATTGAATGAATGTGATTGTTTCTCTTCCACCTGGGGATGGCGTGTGGCCTCTGGGGGCCGATACTAATGGGTACGACCATGGAAGTGGAATTGGGTGCGTGTGTTGATGTTCTTCCACCTGGGGACGGTTCGACGGGACCTCTGGGGGCCGATACTAATGGGTATGGCCGCGGAAGTGGTTTCTCACCTGGGGACGGTCCGACGGGACCTCTGGGGACCGATACTAATGGGTACGGTCGCGAGTTACCAAGCGTGGATAATTGTGATGTGGGAAACTTGTTAATACACTGCTTTGGTGTTAATGTGATATTCCGGAATATTGATTTTCAAAATGATTTATCCTAACGATTTATTTGCGTTGAATTGTGTATGTATATAATGTTGTGTAATTATGTACTTGCACTAGCTATTCGAATGCTAACCCCTTAAATGGGGGAAATGCGTCTTATGCATTTCAGGTACTGGTCGAGCTGAGGAGCTGGCACGGGATGCGCATGCAAAGGATGGGTTGGCATGATGATGATGTGGCTCGAGTCTACATTTTTCTGTTTTGTCATTGCATCTGTTGAGTACTGGAGATAGTTGGTTTATTTTTGAACATGGTTTAAGTCCCCTGCGTGGGCAACATTTTGGTATTTAACTTATGTCTCATGTACTCCGTTAAAATGTTTTGGCCGAGGCCACGGCCTTATTTACTTTTTGGGTACATCTTTCATGTTATCATTGTGGTTCATGTGTCACGAGTTAGCCTGGTAGACCTCACGGGGGTCCTACGGCGTGTAATGTCCCATTTGTGAATTGGGATGTTACACCCGACTGGCCATAGTTAAAAATCACGCAAATGACTCGCCTAGGACCGGGGCTACCACTGGTCCCATCCGAGGCCTCTATGGACCCTCCCGGACTGGCTATCCAAACAAGCTCGTGAATCAGGAGCGAAATCACAGATTCCTCCAAGGCCCCGTCGGACCCTCCCGGAGTGAGCAAATCACACACATATACATTACCATTTCATGTTAAGCATAAGGGTTTCACAAGAATACTTGCCTTGAAAAATTGACGACGAAATGAACGGAAAAATCAACCATGCTTGATAGGAACCGATAACCAGGAACCTAACGATTTGAAGAAGACAATCACAACCAATTCTACAGGTGTACGAAAATGGAATACACCCGAAACCCACCTACGATTCATGTAAATTCGTACAAAAACAACAACGGGGGTGGGTCGCGACCGAACCCTCTCGATTTCACAAGTACCACGAAATTTACCATGAACTCGTAGGGAAAACATGAATACCACTAATATTAATCACATACATCATGGATTAATCAACAACACGGAACAAATCGGATATTAAATCGAAAACCCCCAATTTCCCAAAAATAGGGTTCTAAGAGATTACCTCAGATCAAAAATGAAGAACACAAGTAGATGTTGTTAATCCACACCAAGAATTCAAGAAAGATGATAGTTGAGATGGTTGGAAGAAGAAATCGCCTCAAAAACCTCTCTTTCGCATGCCCTCGTCGGAAGAGTAAGAACTGATAAGAAGAATGACGAAGGACACGACTGACGATCCTTATATACTGATCTAATTAGCCTAGGCTAATTTCAAGATTAGCGCGTGATAATGGGATCACCCAGTAGTCCAGTAGCTTCTGACCTATGTCGCTAGCCTGCGTTACTAGAGATTAACGCGCACTACAACCAACATTAGCATGCGCTAAAAACAGTATCATCGTGTGTTACCTATTACCAGGCAGAAATTCTGAACTTACTGCCACTGTTGTACTCGAATCATTAGCGCGCATGCGTATGTGGGATAGGCTGGTCTCGGGGCGTGAGGGGCCTCGGGATGCCGCACGGGCTTTGGATCTCCCGTCCCGTGACATCGCGCTATTGTCGAACTTAGCATGCGCTACTCAACGGAATTAGCGTGCACTAACCGCATCCTTAGCATACGTTAACGAGTGCAAACAGTAGTACAGACAACACTCGAAGTTGGAAAACGACAAATTCTTCCCCGGATGAAAACAACGCGCACCCGACACTAAACCACAGACTGTAAAAGACACATGCACGACGAGCTCAAGTCATAAACTAAATTACTAAAAGAAAACATACCCAAAGGTTCGAAAGACGACAACAGTAATTACCCCATAACTTTGGGAAATTATAAAATAACCCCAATACGTCCGAAATACATGATACATGATCGAAACACCAAACAAAAGCTCACAACATGCATAATTACATAAGATGGATTTACGGTAACCCCGAAACGGCAGTTCCGAACACCGATTACGAGAATCAAACCAAATAGCGACGGAAATGACAATAAATGCGGAATTGAATAAAACAAGTCCGAAACAAGCTCGAATGACAAAAGTCCAATATTAAATGTTCTCAAAATATCAATACGGTTACAAGCGAGTCACTAAAAATGAAAAATACACCAAAATGAAAAATACTGGAAAAAGGAAAAATGTGGATATTACATTCTCCCCCTCTAAAAACAAGTTTTGTCCCGAAACCTAAGAAACAAACAACTTGGGGTACCTAGCACGCATGCTATCCTCGGTTTCCCAAGTTGCCTCATAGACACCATGTCTCGACCACTGCATCTTGACCAATAGAATGGTCTTATGCCTCAGTCGCAACTCACGATGCTCCACGATCTTCAAGGGATGCTCCTCAAAGGTAATATCCTTATCAATATCGATATTACCATAGTCGATGACATGACTAGGATCCGAAACATATTTCCCATTGTAACACCCCAATTCACAAATGGGACATTACACGCCGTAGAACCCTCGTGAGGTCTACCAGGCTAACACAAGACACATAAACCACAATGAAATCCCAAAAGATGCACTCAAAAAGTAAATAAGGCCGTGGCCTCGGCCAAAACATTTCAACGGAGTACATGAAACATAAGTTAAATACCAATTCATTGCCCACGCAGGGGACTTAAACCAAGTTTAGAAGTAAATAGTCTAATTCCAGTACTCGACAAATGCAATGACAAACCATAAAAATACAGACTCGAGCCACGTCATCATGCCAACCCATCCTTTGTATGCGCATCCCGTGCCAACTCCTAAGCTCGACCAGTACCTGAAATGCATAAGACGCATTTCCCCCATTTAAGGGGTTAGTATTCGAATAGCTAGTGCAAGTACACAATTACACACATTATATACAAATACGCACAATCATCTCAATCAGAAATCATTTGCCATAAATATTCTGGAATACTACATTGGCAATCAAATCAGTTCCAATCATCACGATATCACAAAATTACAACTGGTATCCCGTGGCCGTACCCCTTAGTATCGACCCCCAGACATCATGTCGAACGATCCGGGTGGGATACCACTTCTGCGGCCGTACCCCTTAGTATCGACCCCCAGACATCCCGTCGGACACTCCAGGTGGAAGTTCAACCACACACACACCCAAGTCCACTTCCGCGGCCGTACCCATTAGTATCGACCCCCAGACATCCCGTCGGACACTCCGGGTGTAATATCCGCATTTTTCTTCCCCTTGTATTTTTCATTTCCGGTGTATTTTTCGATTTTAGTGATCCTCGTATATCTTTCAGTATATCTTTTCCATCATCTATTGACCTGATTCTCGTTATTGTTGTGCGGAACCACCGTTTCGGGGTTGCCGTACTTCCATCTCGTGTTATTGTTTCCCCAATATTGATTCCTATTGCTTTTATTCTCTTCCCAGGTCATTTTTCTTCATTTTAGGACCCAAGGGGGGTGTGGGCCGCGACACCAGGATTGTGCGCCGCGGCACACATTTTCAGTTTTGGCGGCGGCTGTCTGTGTGCGCGGCACATGTCGGCCGGGCCGCGGCACCTGGCCGAGTCGGTCTGCGGCACTCCGTCGGCCGCGGCACACTTGTGTTACATTTTCGGCCATAACCTTATACAGCCTTGTGCCGCGGCACGTGTCGGCCGGCCGCGGCTTAGAACCACTGGCGCGATTTGGCCTGTGCCGCGGCACACTCTGGCAGGCCGCGGCACACGAGCGGTCTGCCGATCACCGGGCGCGATTTTTGGCTGTCTGCGCGGCACACTTGGCCGAGCGGCACACAGGGCAGTCAACCCCTATAATTGCGTTTTTGAGCGTGAGTAGCTCATTTTCTTCCTTTTCCTTCACTTGCGCGCGAGAGAGAGAGCTGAGGGGAGATCTTCCCATCTTTCATCACTTGAGGGTTTGAGTTTCATCATTTCCTTTCGGTTGTGAAGCTGGGATTGTCGATCTATCGCGATTTTATCGGACTAAAGTACTTGGATCTTCAAAGGTAATATCTCTTGGAACCCTACCTTTTGGATAATTTGGGGGTTTTGGGGTTTTTGTCCGATTCCTTCCAATTTGTTGGTGGGTTCTTGATGAATATGATTAATATTGTTAGTATCATTAGCTTTCCTACGGATTCATGGTATATTTTGTGGTTTTTACGGAATCGAGAGGGTTTGGTTGTGGTCCGCCCTCGTTGTTATTTTTGTTCGAATATACATGAACCGTAGGCGGGTTTTCGGGTGTATTCCATTTCCGTATTCGTATAGAGTTGGTTGTAATTATGTTCTTCGAATCGTTAGGTTCGGTTCCGTTGGTTCTTAGAGTTCGTCGGTGATTATCCTTTCCGTTCTTTGCGTCTTCAATTACTCAAGGCAAGTATTTTTGGAAAGCTTTATGCTTAACGTGGAATGGTAATGTATTTTGTGTGTGAATTGCTCACCTCGGGTTGGTCCGAAGGGATCACAGAGGGAATCGAAAGGGTTGAGTCCTCGATTCATGAGTTTGTTTAGCTAGCCAGCTCGGGAGGGTCCTTAGAGGCCTCGAGCGGGATCAATGATATTACTCTGTTCCCAAGGCGATGTACGTGGGTTTTTTGTTTTATAATATAGCCAGCTCGGGAGGGTCCTTAGAGGCCTCGGGCGGGATCTATGATATTACTCTGTTCCCAAGGCAAATTGTTTACTGTTTGTTTCCGGAAAAGACATGTCTGGTTTTGGTTTTTGAAATGATATTGGTGCATGTACTATGAAATGTGTAAGCGATTGGTTTGCCTTGATTACTTGTACTAGCGTAATTGCTAACCCCTTTGGGGACCCGTTTTGGGGAAATTCTTGTTATGAATTTCAGGTTATGATTATCTAGACGAGCGAGCACCGGGACAGTACGAGGATGTTGTCCAGGGTCGTTTACATGTGCATTTGGGTCTTCTTATTTTCTTTCGTTTAATTCAATTTGGTTGTTTCCCATTTTTATAAACTTATAGATTGTGCTCGCTAGTACTTAGGCTTTTCATTTTAAACTCCGTTTTGTATTATTTTGAATTGTTACATTGTTGGATGATGCTTATTTCGCCGGTTGCTCCGGACGTATCTTTATATGTCATATTATTATAATGTGTGTCCTCGCTAATCGAGATGGTTAGTCGAGTGGGGTTTTTCTTGTTGTAGCCTGGTGGGTCCCATGTAGGGTTTCACAGCACTGTAATATACTCCGAATATCTCATGGTGTTACAAAAAATGGTATCAGTGCTCTAGGTTTATGGATACCTAGGCTTGTTGGTTAATTGGGTCTAGTCGTGTTTTGTTTTGCACATTGTCACACCGGTGCCAGCATCCCGGTACTTCCAGTGCTCGTAAGTTTTCTTATTCGGTATTTTGTTTTATTGCATAGTATTTCCGCTTTTCGAATCGTAGTTGCTTATTCCTTCCTTACTCATCATCAATATACTTCTGTTATCCCTTAACACCAGTATGGATGCCGGAGGAAACCGTGGTCGTGGTCGTGCTCGTGGTCGTGGATGCGGCCGAGGACATGGGGCAGCCGGTGGGGCGGCCACGTCGCATTCTTCGGGAGCCGGCAGTACCGGTGACCGTCACAGTCATGCTTCTTCTTAGGAGCGTGCCGATCTTGGTATTGCGGCTGTTATGCAGCAAATGGTTAACCAGATGGCGGCGATAGCTCAGGTGGTTCAGAATCCAGATCCGGCCCATGCTAATCGGGGCGGAGCGGATCGTTGGCTTCAGGACGTCATCAAGATGCATCCTCCTCAGTTTTCGGGAGCTTCGTACCCGATCGGCTGAGAGGGGTGGATCAAGGAGATATCTAAAGTCTTCATTGCCACAAACTGTCCCGAGGATCGTAAGGTCCCTATTGCCCAGTACTTTCTCACTGGGGATGCTACGGATTGGTGGGAGGCCATTGGGCCCAAAGACCATGTTGCTTCGTGGGCCGAATTTCAGGAATTGATGGAGACCGAATATTGCCCGTGGCCGGTCAGACAAGCTAGAGTGCATGCCTTCTATGATGCTCAACCTCGGGATATTCCTGTGTCCCAAGCCATTGCCGATTTTAACAGGGAGTTGGGCTATGTGAAGACCCAAGTTGTCGAAGAGAGCGACAAAATTTTCCATTTTTCCAGGAGGATGAAGCTGTCCATTCGGGACTATATGTCTGGACTCGTCTGCACTACCTTGAAGGATTATCAGAGTAGGGCCCTCGCTTATGATATGTCGGTGACGGCTAGTGATTTGGCTCGTGAGAGCAAGAAACAGAAGTCGGTCGGAAATTTTTCTGGTCCCAAGAGTGGAGGCCAGCAGAAATCTCAGGCTACCAATATTCCTACGGGCGGTTCGGCTCGTTTCTCTGGGAGCTTCCGGGGTGCCGCCGGAACCTCCGCTCGTGAATCCACATGCTTTAACTGTGGTGTGCAGAGCCATAGGAACCGGCAGTGTCCTCGTCCGCAGTTCACTTGTCATACTTGTGGTCAGTTGGGCCACAAGGCCCTCTTTTGTGAATAGATCAGACAGCTTCGAGGCGCCCGTTCTTCTCACCCAGCACCTATGGAGCCGAGTGTGAACCAGGGCTCATTTGCTCCACCGCCTCCATCGAGTGTCGGCCGAGGTAGAGGTCGGGGTCAGCCCGCTAGGGGAAGAGCTTCCAGTGTCGGCTCTGCCCATCCGCGTATCTATGAGATGAGGAGGGCCGATGATCCCGCAGCTACTGTGGCGACAGGTACCGTTCATATCCATTCACATCCTGTCAGTGTGCTTTTTGATTCGGGTGCTACGCATTCATTCATCTCTCTAGAGTGTGTACGCCGTTTGAGTCTCGACTGCTTGTCACCTTGCGAGCCTTTCATCGTTAAACTTCCTAGCGGTGATAGAATTGTCGGTGATCGAGAAGTCCGGGACTGTTCTGTGTTTATTTGTGAGAGGGCTTGGCTCTCTAGTCTTATTGTCGTGGGTATTGAGGGTGAGGATTTGATTCTCGGGGATGATTGGCTCGAGCGGCATGGTGCAATTATGAACTACCGCACGAGGATCATTACCATGCTAGCCGAGGACGGCACTGAACACTCTTTCGCGGGGCGAAAGACAAACCAGAAGTTCGTTATTAATGCCTTGAAGGCGATGAGTCTCCTGCGAAAGGGGTGTACTGGTTATTGGTGCTATGCCTTGAAGGCGGAGGATGGTGGAGTCGAGCTTTCGTCGATTCCAGTCGTTAGTGAGTTTCCTGATGTATTTCCTGACGAGTTACCGGGATTTCCACCGGATCGTGAGGTTGAGTTTGCTATAGAGTTAGAGCCGGGCGCGGCTCCGATTTCGAAGGCGCCGTATCGCATGGCACCTTCAGAGATGGCCGAGCTGAAGAAGAAGTTGAGTGAGCTTCTTGAGTCGCGTTATATTCGACCGAGCGCTTCGCCTTGGGGCGCTCCGGTCCTGTTTGTACGAAAGAAGGATGGTTCAATGCGCTTGTGTATCGACTATCGCGAACTAAACAAGGTGACCATCAAGAACAAGTATCCTTTGCCGAGAATTGATGACTTGTTCGATCAGTTGCAGGGAGCCGCGCTATTCTCGAAGATTGATTTGAGATCGGGGTACTATCAGCTCCGGGTGAGGGAGTCCGATGTGCCGAAAACAGCTTTTCGGACGAGATACGGACATTATGAGTTCGTAGTTATGCCTTTTGGGTTAACTAATGCGCCGGCAGTGTTCATGCAATTGATGAACAAAGTCTTTATCGAGTATTTGGATAAGTGTGTCGTCGTCTTCATTGACGATATTCTTATTTATTCTAGGAGCGAGGAAGAGTATGCCCATCATTTGCGGGTGGTGTTAGACATTTTAAGGACCGAGCAACTCTATGCAAATTTCTCGAAATGTGAGTTCTGGCTAAAGGAAGTGATGTTTTTGGGTCACGTGATTTCAGCCGAGGGGGTTCGTGTGCATCCGCAGAAAATTGAGGCAGTGTTGGATTGGGCACCGCCCAAGAATGTGAAGGAGATCCGTAGTTTCTTGGGTTTGGCTGGCTACTATCGTAGGTTCGTCGAGGGTTTCTCGAAAATAGCTCGGCCACTTACACAGTTGCTTCAAAAATCCGAGAAGTTCGTCTCGAATGACGAGAGGCAGTCGAGTTTTGAGGAGCTGAAGAGGCGTTTGACTTCAGCCCCGATTTTAGCGTTGCCGTGTGGCAACGAAGGTTTTGCTGTTTATAGCGATGCTTCGGGATAGGGTCTTGGGTGCGTATTGATGCAGCACGGCAAGACCATTGCCTATGCGTCGAGACAGTTGAGGCCATACGAGCTGAACTACCCTACTCATGATTTGGAGTTAGCGGCAGTCGTTTTTGTGCTTAAGATTTGGCGTCACTATCTTTTCGGCTCTGCATGTCAGATTTTTACCGATCATAAAAGTCTGAAATACATATTTACTCAGCGGGAGTTGAATATGAGGCAGATAAGGTGGTTAGAGCTGATTAAGAATTATAACCTCGAAATCCTTTATCATCCGGGCAAGGCGAACGTCGTGGCCGACGCCTTGAGTCGGAAACCGATTGCGTTGCGAACTCTTGAGGTCCTTACATCTCAGTCTGAGCTTCGGCGGGCTTTAGTCGAGTTAGATGTTGAGGTTTTGTTGCCTGGAGCTGTCGGGCAACTTTGTGCTTTAGAGATTTCGTCGTCTTTGATCGATGAAATTAAGCTGAAGCAGTTAGAGGATCCGATGATTACTCAAATCCGAGAGAACGTTCTTAAGGGAAAGTCTCCTGGGTTTCTGATTCATCAGGATGGTGTTTTGAGATTCCAGAGTCGGCTTTGTGTATCGAACGACTTAGAGTTGAGAGAGAGTATTCTACGCGAGGCCCATGCTACACCTTACTCCGTTCATCCTGGTTCGAGTAAGATGTACAAGGACCTGAGGAGGAATTTCTGGTGGAATGATATGAAGGAAGAGGTCGCGCAGTTTGTAGCGAAGTGTTTGACTTGTCAGCAAGTCAAAATCGAGCATCAGCGACCGGTTGGGTTATTGCAGTCACTTCCCGTTCCGGAATGGAAATGGGAAGATATATCGATGGACTTCGTTACGATTTTTCCGAGGTCGAGGTCGGGCATGAATATGGTATGGGTGATTGAGGATCGTCTGACCAAGTCGGCCCATTTTCTAGGCATCAAGGACACTTGGGGCCCGGAGAAGTTGGCTCGTGTATTTATAGTGCAGGTTGTGAGGCTTCACGGTACTCCGAGGTCTATTGTTTCGGATCGTGACGGCCATTTTGTATCGCACTTTTGGCAGGCTGTGCATAAGGCGTTGGGTATTCATTTGCGTTTGAGTACCTCTTTTCATCCTCAGTCGGATGGACAGTCGGAACGCACTATCCAAACGTTCGAGGATATGTTGCGTGCGTGCGCTCTCGATTGGAGCAGCGACTGGGAGGAGCATTTGCCATTAATCGAATTCACGTACAACATTAGTTGGCACGCGTCGATTCGGATGGCACCGTATGAGGCACTTTATGGGCGGCGATGCCGATCACCGATTTGTTGGAATGAGGCGTCCGATTTGGTCGGGACCGAGCCGGACGTCGTTTTAGTGACGAGGCGGAATATAGAATTAATTCGGGAACGGATGTTAACCGCCCAGAGTCGACAGAAGTCATATGCCGATGTCCGTCGTCGACCTTTAGAATTCGAGGTGGGAGACCATGTTTTGCTGAAGGTGTCGCCGACGAGAGGAGTTTTCCGTTTTGGGAAGAAGGGGAAGTTGAGTCCGAGATTTATTGGACCCTTCGAGATTCTCGAGCGATTCGGTGGGTTGGCATACGGTTTGGCGTTACCCCTGGCCCTGAGTCATGTTCATAACGTTTTTCATGTTTCCCAACTGAGGAAATATGTCCCGGATCCTAGTCACGTCATCGACTATGGGGAGATTGATGTTGCCGAGGATATTACTTTTGAGGAACGTCCCTTGAAGATTTTGGAGCGCCGTGAGAAGCGACTGAGGCATAAGACCATTCCTTTGGTCAAAGTGCAGTGGTCGAGACATGGTGTCGAGGAAGCAACTTGAGAAACCGAGGATAGCATGCGTGCTAGGTACCCCGATTTGTTTGTCTCTTAAGTTTCGGGACGAAACTTGTTTTTAGAGGGGTAGAATGTAATATCCGCATTTTTCTTCCCCTTGTATTTTTCATTTCCGGTGTATTTTTCGATTTTAGTGACCCTCGTATATCTTTCAGTATATCTTTTCCGTCATCTATTGACCTGATTCTCGTTATTGTTGTGCGGAACCACCATTTCGGGGTTGCCGTACTTCCATCTCGTGTTATTGTTTCCCCAATATTGATTCATATTGCTTTTATTCTCTTCCCGAGTCATTTTTCTTCATTTTAGGACCCAAGAGGGGTGTGGGCCGCGACACAAGGATTGTGCGCCGCGGCACACACATTTTCCAGATTTTGGCCGAGAGGCCTGTACTGTGTGCCGCGGCACATGTCGGCCGGGCCGCGGCACACAGCCGAGTCAATGCCGCGGCACGTGTCGGACGGGCCGCAGCACACTGCCGAACCACTGGGCGCAGTTTTGGCCCTGTGCCGCGGCACACTTCTGCTGGGCCGCGGCACACAGAGCAGTCTGCCGATCACTGGGCGCGATTTTTGGCCCTGTGCCGCGGCATACTTCGGCTGAGACGCGGCACACAGGGCAGTCAACCCCTATAATTGCGTTTTTGAGCGTGAGTAGCTCATTTTCTTCCTTTTCCTTCACCTGCGCGAGAGAGAGATAGAGCTGAGGGGAGATCTTCCCATCTTTCATCACTTGAGGGTTTGAGTTTCATCATTTCCTTTCGGTTGTGAAGCTCGGATTGTTGATCTAACGCGATTTCATTGGATTAAAGTACTTGGATCTTCAAAGGTAATATCTCTTGGAACCCTACCTTTTGGATAATTTGGGGGTTTTGGGGTTTTTGTCCGATTCCTTCCGTTTTGCTGGTGGATTCTTGATGAATACGATTAATATTGTTAGTATCATTAGCTTTCCTATGGATTCATGGTATATTTTGTGGTTTTTACGGAATCGAGAGGGTTTGGTTGTGGTCCGCCCTCGTTGTTATTTTTGTTCGAATATACATGAACCGTAGGCGGGTTTTCGGGTGTATTCCATTTCCATATTCGTATAGAGTTGGTTGTAATTATGTTCTTCGAATCGTTAGGTTCGGTTCCGTTGGTTCTTAGAGTTCGTCGGTGATTATCCTTTCCGTTCGTTGCGTCTTCAATTACTCAAGGCAAGTATTTTTGGAAACCTTTATGCTTAACGTGGAATGGTAATGTATTTTGTGTGTGAATTGCTCACCTTGGGTTGGTCCGACGGGATCACGGAGGGAATTGAAAGGGTTGAGTTCTCGATTCATGAGTTTGTTTAGCTAGCCAGCTCGGGAGGGTCCTTAGAGGCCTCGGGAGGGATCAATGATATTACTCTGTTCCCAAGGCGATGCACGTGCGTGTTTTGTTTTATAATATGGCCAGCTCGGGAGGGTCCTTAGAGGCCTCGGGCGGGATCTATGATATTACTCTGTTCCCAAGGCAAATTGTTGACTATTTGTTTCCGGAAAAGACATGTATGGTTTTGGTTTTTGAAATGATATTGTTGCATGTACTATGAAATGTGTAAGCGATTGGTTTGCCTTGATTACTTGTACTAGCGTAATTGCTAACCCCTTTGGGGACCCGTTTTAGGGAAATTCTTGTTATGGATTTCAGGTTATGATTATCTACACGAGAAAGCACCGGGACAGTACGAGGATGTTGGCGAGGGTCGTTGACATGTGCATTTGGGTCTTCTTATTTTCTTTCGTTTAATTCAATTTGGTTGTTTCCCATTTTTATAAACTTATAGATTGTGCTCGCGAGTACTTAGGCTTTTCATTTTAAACTCCGTTTTGTATTATTTTGAATTGTTACATTGTTGGATGATGCTTATTTCGCCGGTTGCTCCGGACGTATCTTTATATGTCATATTATTAAAATGTGTGTCCTCGCTAATCGAGATGGTTAGTCGAGTGGGGTTTTTCTTGTTGTAGCCTGGTGGGTCCCATGTAGGGTTCCACGGCGCTGTAATATACTCCGAATATCTCGGGGTGTTACACCGGGTGGAAGGAACACAACTCACGCACCCGAAAACCATAATTCATCATTCATTTGGAAAACACAACATACATAATGAAATGTAATACATGTACTTGCCTTGGTTAACACGACGCGAAGGAAACGACGAAGGAATGGGTTTCTGTCCGAACAATCTTCCCAAATCCGTCCCTAACACAATAACGGTATACAAACAAGTCTCAATATTGCGGAAAGGTTAGAATTAATCCTAATTCTACCTGTTGGATCAATTTGTCGGTAACTACGAAGTCCTAGATGGTTTTAATCTTACAATGGCAAAACTACGAGGTTAAATTCGATAAACTATAATGGAAACAAGGGATTACGACCACACGTTCGTAATCTAACAATTCGACGGAGCTAAATCAGATTAAAAGGAAGAATTATGTCAAAAACCCCGAAATCCCCAAAAAAAACTAGGGTTCATCGATGTATACCTCGATTCGGATAGAGAATGATGATTATGATGATGATTAACCTCTCTTGGTACACAATAATAAATCTCCAGAGGAACTCTAAGGATTGCTCTGTGCAAATCGCTCCAAATCGCTCAAGGAACTCACCGTCTCGCACAAAGGGATGAGAAGGAACGAAATAACGCGACTGAAGTTAAGTCAGGATTTAAAACGCCTGATAGAGTGTTACGTACGTTAACACGAGTTGTTAACGTACGTTATGAAGTTTACGTACGTAACCTCTCAAGGTTAACGTACGTAACGAAAAATCTGTACTCATTTGCGAAAACCATAACGTATGTTACCAATAAGGTATAACGTACGTTATGATGCCTCTATAACGTACGTAAGGGAGCATGCATAACGTATGTTATGCATGCAGCAGTCCCATGCCGCTAAACACTTAATTCTGCACAGTCGATACAACGACGAAACGCAACGCAAGGATAGAATCAAAAGTGTAAACATGAGGTATCCATAACAACGAAGCTGAGTTTTGAAAGAAAATACACTACCAACTTCCGAGGAATCCAAAATACGACAAGGAGGATAAAAGCACCCTAAAGTTCTAGGAAATTACAAAACAGCCCAAACGTCAAAAAATCACGATACAACGTCGGATTAACAATCCGAAACTCACAACATGCTCCACTCAACCATACGAACTCATGGAAATAGGTAAATGACAAAATCGAACGAGTTTAACGAGAATCGAATACACATGCGATAAAATATAACTCAAGATGAAATTACGTAAAAACATTATCGAGACTCATCCAAACGGAGAAAATCCAGGAACAAAATAGGTTCAGAATTCCAAAACATTGCTAAGCGAGTTGTCCGAAACGAACATACACCAAAAATAGAAATGACCAAAAATAGAAAACCAGGATATTACATTCTCTCCCCCTAAAAATAAGTTTCGTCCCGAAACATACAACGCGAATAACTCGGGGTATCTCGACCTCATACTCTCTTCTGTCTCCCACGTGGCTTCCTCGGATCCATGCCTCGACCATTGCACTTTAACCAAAGGAATGGTCTTGTGCCTGAGTTGCTTCACCCGACGCTCTAATATCTGAATCGGCCTCTCCTCGAAGGTAATTTCGGGCCCCAACTCGATCTCTCCAAAATCAATAATATGGCTAGGGTTCGATACGTACTTCCTAAGCTGGGAAACATGAAATACGTTATGCACGTGGCTCAGGGATGTCGGCAAGCCTAACCGATACGCAAGCCTTCCAACTCTCTCTAAAATCTCGAACGGTCCAATATATCTCGGACTAAGTTTACCCTTCCGGCCGAAGCGGTAAACTCCCCATGTTGGCGACACCTTAAGCAAGACATGATCTCCCACCTCAAACTCCAACGGCCGGTGACGCGTATCGGCATAAGACTTCTGCCGACTCTGGGCTGTCAACAACCTATCGCGGATCAGAGCAATCTTCTCTCTCGTCTCAACTACCATATCGGGCTCGGTACCAATCAGCTCGGACGCATCGTCCCAACACAACGGCGATCTGCACCTCCTCCCATACAATGCCTCGAATGGTGCCATCTTGATCGAGGCGTGCCAACTATTGTTGTACGTGAACTCGATCAATGGCAAGTGCGACTCCCAATCATCTTTCCAATCTAAGGCACACGCTCTCAACATATCCTCCAGTGTTTGTATCGTCCGCTCAGACTGTCCATCTGTCTGAGGGTGGTAGGATGTACTGAGTCTCAACTCGGTCCCTAAGGCCCTATGAACGGCCTGCCAAAAATGTGATATAAACCGACCATCATGATCCGAAACAATACTCTTAGGAATCCCATGCAATCTCACGATCTCTGCAATAAACTCTCGTGCCAGTCTCTCTGGCCCCCAAGTGTCCTTAATACCCAGGAAATGAGCTGATTTGGTCAGTCGATCTACAATAACCCAAATCATGTTCATTCCAGTCCGAGTCCTAGGCATACTGGTAATGAAACCCATATAAATATCCTCCCATTTCCACTCCGGGATAGGAAGTGGTCGCAAAAGCCCCGCGGGTCGCTGATGCTCGATCTTAACCTGCTGACAGGTCAAACATCTCGACACAAACTCGATAACGTCTGTCTTCAAATTACTCCACCAGTAGTTACTCCTCACATCCTTGTACATTTTACTCGTACCAGGATGTATGGAGTACGGTGTGGTATGAGCTTCACTCAAGATCTTCTGTCTCAGCTCAATAACACTCGGTACACATAGTCTGCCGCGAAATCTCAAAACTCCATCATCCTGAACCACAAATCCAGGGGCTTTCCCCTTCCTCACATCCTCCCTCAGCTGGACCAAAAACGGATCATCATACTGTTTCTCCTTGATATCATAGGACGAAGTGATCTCCAACGCACATAACTGACCCTGAACTCTCTGAACCCAAAACTCGATATTCTGACAAATAAAATCCCTCCGGATCCTACTCTATGGCGTAAGTACCTCTAACATCTGTAACGCCACCAGCTTTCGGCTCAACGCATCAGCCACTACGTTAGCCTTACCCGGATGATAAAGTATCTCGAGGTCGTAATCTTTAATTAGCTCCAACCACCTACGCCGTCTCATATTCAACTCTTTTTGACTGAAGATATACTTCAAACTCTTGTGATCCGTAAATATCTTACACGACGACCCATAGAGATAATGCCTCCAGATCTTTAAGGCGAAACGCATGACTAACTCCAAATCGTGCGTGGGGTAATTCGCCTCATACGGTTTCAACTGGCGGGACGCATAAGAAATAACCCTATCTCTCTGCATCAAAACGCATCCGAGCCCGAGGCCCGAAGCATCACTATATACCACGAAATCTTCATTCCCCTGAGGCAACGCTAACACATGTGCGGTAGTTAGTCGTCTCTTCAACTCGTCAAAACTACTTTGTCTGTCTGCGGTCCACTCGAATATCTGAGTCTTCTGGAGCAACTGAGTGAGTGGTCTAGCGCTCTTAGAAAATCCCTCAACAAATATACGGTAATAGCCGGCAAGACCCAGAAAACTCCTTACCTCCTTTACATTCTTAGGCGGCTCCCAAGCCATCACTGCTTCTATCTTCTGCGGATCTACCCGAACTCCCTCTGCTGAAATCACATGCCCGAGGAACATCACTTCTTCGAGCCAAAACTCACACTTAGAGAACTTTGCGTACAACTACTCAGCTCTCAAAATGTCTAATACAATCCGGAGATGTAAGGCGTGCTCCTCCCGACTCTGTGAATAGATAATAATGTCATCGATAAAGACGACTACGAATTTGTCCAGATACTCAATAAAAACTTTGTTCATCAACTGCATGAACACTGCTGGGGCATTGGTTAGCCCGAAAGGCATAACCACAAACTCGTAATGGCCATATCTCGTCCGAAAGGCAGCTTTCGGTATATCGATGTCCCGAATCCTCAACTGGTAGTAGCCCGATCGCAAGTCAATTTTTGAAAAGATTGTCGCCCCCTGAAGCTGATCAAACAAGTCGTCAATCCGGGGCAAAGGGTATTTATTTTTGATGGTTAACTTGTTTAATTCTCGATAGTCGATGCATAACCGAAGCGATCCATCCTTCTTCTTAACAAAAAGTATAGGCGCACCCCAAGGCGATGCGCTCGGTCGAATATACCCTTTATCTAACAACTCTCCAAACTGATTCTTCAATTCTAACATCTCCGACGGTGCCATACGGTACGGCGCTCGAGAAATAGGGGCCGCATTCTGCTCTAGATCAATAGGAAACTCCACCTCTCGCTGTGGTGGTAATCCCAGCAAGTCATCCGGAAATACGTCAGGGTATTCACTAACAACTGGAATTGACGACAAATCGACTCCACAATCTTCCGCTTTCAGAGCATAACACCAGTAGCCGACACAACCCTGGTTCAGAAGTTTCATCGCCTTCAAGGCGCTAATCACACTCCCCCATCTACCCAGCTTACAACCGACGAGAGTATGCTCGGTGCCGTCCTCGACCACTATCGAGATGGTACAAGTCCGATAGTTCATGATAGCACCATGACGATCCAACCAATCATCCCCGAGGATCAAATCCTCACCCTTAAGGTCTATAACAATGAGATTCGAGGGCCAATCTAGGCTCCCGATCCTCACTGGGCAATCCCTAACTTCCCGGTCCCCAACCATACGATCCCCGCTGGGCGTACTCACTACAAACAGTTCTCACTCAAACAAGCAGTCAAAACCAATACGACTAACACAATCCGATGCAATAAAGGAATGGGTAGCACCCGAATGAAAAAGCACTGAAACTGGATGAGTAAGGATCTGAGTGGTACTTGACGCCACCGGAACGTCTGACTCCTCTGTGCGCCTCATCTGATACAATCGAGGGTGAACTGAACCCGAACTCGATGCTGCACGGCGATCTGGCTGACCCCGACCCCTACCACGACCCGAACTCTGCGGAACATGAGTAGCTGGAGTGCTGTGATCCCTCTGATCGGCAGTGGTAGTCGGAACTCTAGCGGCCCTGGTGGACCTCTCACAATGAGCTGCCCGATGCCCGGTCTGCCCGCAAGTAAAGAAAGTAACTGGAGGAGAAGGGCAATCCTTCATCAAATGCTCATATTGGTTGCAGTTAAAACAAACCCTGCCACCAGAAGCAATGGACTGGACTGAACGACTACCCTGATATCCCCCATCCTGGTGAAACGGTATCTTCCCAGGAGTAAGGGCAGACTGTGCTCTCGAAAATTGGCCACTCTTGCCGGCTGAAAAACTGCCAACCATTTTCTGTTTCTTGGCCTCGGTACCCGACTCTGATTCCGGTGCGGCCATCTCGATCGCTAGAGCGTGATCCTGATACTCCTTTAAAGTGGCACACATGAGCGGTGCCATACTCTACCTGATATGTGGCTTCATGCGCATATTGAAGTAACGGATTTTATCAGCCTCCGTTCTCACTTGATCTCTCACGAAACCCAACTGCTGATTGTAAGAGATAATGGCCTGATAAATCGGCACATCCTGGGGTGTGGCAGTGAAAAACTCCACAATTCTGCGTTCGTTGACTGGCGGCGGACAATATTCTGCTTCCATAGCAGCCCTGAACTCCTCCCAAATAGCTCGACGGTCTCTGGGCGCAACGGCCTCCCACCATTCTGCAGCTTCCTTATCCAGGAGGTACTGGGCAATATGTACCCTCCTGTCTTCGGGACAAGCTACGGCATCGAAGGTCCTGGACAACTGAAAGAGCCAATTCTCCCAACCGAGGAAGTCAGAAGATCCGGAGAAAGGAGGAGGGTGTATCTTAGTCACCGTTTGAAGCCACTTGCTAGCTTCCTCTTCGGGTGTCGGGGGCAGATTCTGGCGTCCACCCTGAGCTATCTGAGTAAGTTGGGCTACTAACTGCTGAAGTACGGCAGTAGCCCCGGCATCGGCATTATTACCCGACGGCACTGAGTGAGAGGCTGAGTCCGCAGAGGACTGAGAAAGTGAGCCCTCTTCATTATCAGCACCCCGACCATGGCCTCGGCCGCGTCCCCTAGCTGGTCTACCATGACCTCTCAACATACTGATGAAAATATGAAAAGAACAAGATCAGAAAGATTCACAATTGACAAAGTTGGTATCACAATTCACAATTCCGAACAACATAAGAAAACGAATTACAGAAATATAAGAGTTCGAGGAGACTTACAGCCACGGGTCGCACGAAAAGACGGTAGCATGATGATATTAGGCTCAACGACTGACACTAATGACGCAACTGACAGACCCAAAAATTTACCGACAGCCTAGGTATTCAAAACCAAGGCTCCGATACCATAAATGTAACACCCCAATTCACAAATGGGACATTACACGCCGTAGAACCCTCGTGAGGTCTACCAGGCTAACACAAGACACATAAACCACAATGAAATCCCAAAAGATGCACTCAAAAATTAAATAAGGCCGTGGCCTCGGCCAAAACATTTCAATGGAGTACATGAAACATAAGTTAAATACCAATTCATTGCCCACGCAGGGGAGTTAAACCAAGTTTAGAAGTAAACAGTCTAATTCCAGTACTCGAAAAATGCAATGAGAAAACATAAAAATACAGACTCGAGCCACATCATCATGCCAGCCCATCCTTTGTGTGCGCATCCCGTGCCAACTCCTCAGCTCGACCAGTACCTGAAATGCATAAGACGCATTTCCCTCATTTAAGGGGTTAGCATTCGAATAGCTAGTGCAAGTACACAATTACACAACATTATATACAAATACGAATTTACACAATCATCTCAATCAGAAATCATTTGCCATAAATATTCCGGAATACTACATTGGCAATCAAATGAGTTCCAATCATCACGATATGACAAAATCACAACTGGTATCCCGTGGCCGTTCCCCTTAGTATCGACCCCCAGACATCCCGTCGAACGCTCCGGGTGGGATACCACTTCCACGGCCGTAACCCTTAGTATCGACCCCCAGACATCCCGTCGAACACTCTGGGTGGAAGTTGAACCACACACACACCCAAGTCCACTTCCGCGGCCGTACCCCTTAGTATCGACCCCCAGACATCCCGTCGGACACTCCGGGTGGAAGGAACACAACTCACGCACCCGAAAACCATAATTCATCATTCATTTCGAAAACACAACATACATAATGAAATGTAATACATGTACTTGCCTTGGTTAACACGACGCGAAGGAAACGACGAAGGAATGGGTTTCGGTCCGAACAATCATCCCAAATCCGTCCCTAACACAATAACGGTATACAAACAAGTCTCAATATTGCGGAAAGATAAGAATTAATCCTAATTCTACCTGTTGGATTAATTTGTCGGTCACTACGAATTCCTAGATGGTTTTAATCTTACAATGGCGAAACTACGAGGTTAAATTAGATAGACTATAATGGAAACAAAGGATTACGACTACACGTTCGTAATCTAACAATTCGACGGAGCTAAATCGGATTAAAAGGAAGAATTATGTTAAAAACCCCAAAATCCCCAAAAAAAACTAGGGTTCATCGATGTATACCTCGATTCGGACAGAGAATGATGATTATGATGATGATTAACCTCTCTTGGTACACAATAATAAATCTCCAGAGGAACTCTAAGGATTGCTCTGGGCAAATCGCTCCAAATCGCTCAAGGAACTCACGTCTCGCACAAAGGGATGAGAAGGAACGAAATAACGCGACTGAGGTTAAGTCAGGATTTAAAACGCCTGACAGAGTGTTACGTACGTTAACACGAGTTGTTAACGTACGTTATGAAGTTTACGTACGTAACCTCTCACGCAGTTAACGTCGTAGCAGACAATCTGTACTCATTTGCGAAAACCATAACGTACGTTACCAATAGGGTATAGCGTACGTTATGATGCCTCTATAACGTACGTAAGGGAGCATGCATAACGTATGTTATGCATGCAGCAGTCCCACGCTGCTAAACACTTAATTCTGCACAGTCGATACAACGACGAAACGCAACGCAAGGATAGAATCAAAAGTGTAAACATGAGGTATCCATAACAACAAAGCTGAGTTTTGAAAGAAAATACACTACCAACTTCCGAGGAATCCAAAATACGACAAGGAGGATAAAAGCACCCTAAACTTCTAGGAAATTACAAAACGGCCCAAATGTCCGAAAATCACGATACAACGTCGGATTAACAATCCGAAACTCACAACATGCTCCACTCAACCATACGAACTCATGGAAATAGGTAAATGACGAAATCGAACGAGTTTAACGAGAATCGAATACACATGCGATAAAATATAACTCAAGATAAAAATACGTAAAAACGTCATCGAGAATCCTCCAAACGGAGAAAATCCAGGAACAAAATAGGTTCAGAATTCCAAAACAGTGCTAAACGAGTTGTCCGAAACAAACATACACCAAAAATAGAAATTACCAAAAATAGAAAACCAGGATATTACACCCATAAAGTGCCTCATACGGTGCCATCTTGATCGATGCGTGCCAACTATTATTGTACATGAACTCAATCAATGGCAAATGCTCTTCCGAATCACTGCTCCAATCATGGGCCTCACGCAAAATACTCTGTCTCAAATCCAAGTCGTTCGGTACACAAAGCCGACTCTGGAATCTCAACACACCATCCTCATGAATCACAAATCCAGGAGACTCAAGAAGCTCACTCAACTGCTTCTTCAACTCGGCCATCTCGGAAGGTGCCATGCGATACGACGCCTTCGAAATTGGAGCTGCACCCTGCTCTAACTCGATTGAAAACTCAACCTCACGGTCCGGTGGTAACCCCGACAACTCGTCAGGAAAGACATCTGGGAACTCATTAACGACTAGGATCGATGAAAACTCGACTCCACCATCCTCCACCTTCAAGGCGTAACACCAATAACCAGTACACTCCTTCCACAGGAGTCTCATCGCCTTCAACGCATTAATTACGAACTTGTGGTTTCGCCTCTTTCACCCCACGAAAGAGTGCTCGGTTCCGTCCTCAGCTAACATGGTGATGATCCTCGCATGGTAGTTCATGATCGCACCATGCGGCTCTAGTCAATCATCCCCGAGAATCAAATCCTCACCCTCAATATCCACAACAATAAGATTAGAGAGCCAAGCCCTCTCACAAATAACCACAGAATAATCTTGGATCTCCCGATCACCAACGATCCTATCACCGCTAGGAAGTTTAACGATGAAAGACTCACAAGACGACAAACAGTCAAGACCCAAATGGCGCACACGCTCCAAAGAGATGAATGAATGCGTAGCACCAGAATCGAAAAGCACACTGACAGGATGAGAATGGATATGAATGGTACTTGTAGCCACGGTAGCCACTGGATCATCGGCCCTCCTCATCTCATACACACGCGTATGAGCGGAGCCGACACTGGAAGCTCCCCCTCTAGCGGGCTGGCCCCGACCTCTCCCTCGGTTGGCACTCTACGGAGACTATGGAGCAAACGCCTGGTTCACACTCGGCTCCCTAGGAACTGGGAAAGAAGCCTGGGCACCGAGAGTCTGCCATAAATGATCACAAAAAGAAGCCTTGTGGCCCGACTGGCCACAAGTATGACAAGTCAACGGCGAACGAGGACACTCCCTGTTCCGATGGCCCAGATGGCCACAGTTAAAACATCTGACCTCTCAAGTGGAGGCACTGGTACCTCGGAAGCCCCAAAAAACGAGCCGAACCACCCGCCGGAACATTAGCAGACTGAGACTCTGCTAAACTCCGCCCTTTTGAACCGAAAAGTTACCGATGGATTTCTTTTTCTACTTTCTCGAGCCACCTCACTGGCCGTCAAGGACATATCATAAGCAAGAGCTCTACTCTGATAGTCCTTTAGGGTGGTGAAGGTGATTCCAGACATGTAATCACAAATCCTCGGCTTCATTTGCCTAGAAAAGTGGAAAATCTTGTCACTCCCCTCATTAACCTGGGCCTTCACGAAGCCTAATTACCGGTTGAAATCTGCAATGGCCTGAGAAACCAGAATATCTCGAGGCCGAGCATAGTAAAAAGCATGGACCCACGCCTAATGAACTGGCCACGAACAGTACTCAGCTGCCATAAGGTCTCTGAACTTGGCCCACGAAGTATCATGATCCTGAGGCCCGACAGCCTCTCACCAATCAGCAGCGCCCCCAATGAGAAAATACTGGGCGATGGGACCTTGCGATCCTCAAGATAGTTAGTGGCAACAAAGATCTTGGGCATCTCTTTGATCCACCTCTCCCAGCCAATCAGGTATGAAGCCCCAAAAAATTGAGAAGGCATCTTGGTGACATCCTGAAGCTAACGATCTGCTCCGGCCCGAGCAGTATGAGCCAGAGACGAGTTTTGAACCGTCTGAGCTATCGCAGCCATTTGGTTCACCACTTGTTGCATCACAGCTGCAACACCAATTTCGACGCCATTACCGGCTGTGTCATCTTGAGTAGCAGTGTGGTCCTGACGACATCATTACTTCCGGCTCCAGAAGTGTGTGACGTGGCCGCCCCACTGGCTACCCCACGTCCCCGGCCGCATCCACGACTATGGCTACGACCTCTACCTCGACCTCTCCCAGCACCCATACTGGAGATAAAAGGTAGCAAAAGCAACCTGATGATAAGTACGGGAGAAGAATAATCACAGTTCAATAAACGGAAGTAGGATCTGAGAAAACAAAAGAATCGAGTAAGGAAAACTTACGAACACTTGAAGTACCAAGATGATGGCAGTGTGATGACGATGTGTAAAATAAAACACAACTAGACCCAGTTAACCAACAAGCCTAAGTATCCATAAACCTAATGCTCTGATACCATTTTTTGTAATACTCCCAAGATACTCAGGGTACATTACAGCATCTTGGACGCCTACGTGGGACCCACCACGCTAAATAATTAATACTGCTCGTCTAACCATCTCGGTTAGCGAGAAAACACACATCTCCAAGACGAAAATTAAATAAAACGCCTGGTACAACCGGTAATCCAGACATCACCGACAATCACAAATATAATTTAGTATACATATTCCAAATTAAAACGTCTAAGTACTCGCGAGTACTATCTATCAGTTTACAAGTTTGAAAAAACATTTACAATGGACGACAAAAATAAAGGAACTCATTTGCACATGTCAACAACCCTGGCCAGCATCCTCATACTGCTCCAGTGCTCGCTCGACCTGCTGAACGCAACCTGAAGTTCATAACATGAATTTCTCCAAAAACGGGTCCCCAAAGGGGTTAGCAATTACGCTAGTACAAGTAATCAAGGCAAACCATTGGCTTACACATCTCATAGTATATGCATCAAATTGTTTCAAAAATCAAGACATGTCTTTTTCCGGAAAAACAAATAGTCAATAATCACAGTTGAAAATCGCGTAGGACCGGGGCTAAACCACTATTACCATTCGAGGCCTCTATGGACCCTTCCGGACTAGCCATAGTTAAAAACCACACATGACTCGCCTAAGGCCGGGGCTAAACCACTGGTCCCATCGAGGCCTTTATGGACGCTCCCGGACTGGCTATCCAAACAATCTCGTGAATCAGGAGCAAAATCACAGATCCTCAGAGGCCTTGTCGGACCCTCCTGAAGTGAGCAAATCACACACATATACATTATCATTTCATGTTAAGCATAAGGGTTTCACAAGAATACTTGCCTTGAGAAATTGACGACGAAATGAACGGAAAAATCAACCTTGCTCGCCAGGAACCGATAACCACGATCCTAACGATTTGAAGAAGACAATCACAACCATTCTACACAAGTACAAAAACAGAATACACCCAAAATCCACCTACGATTCATGTAAATTCGTACAAAAACAACAACGAGGGCGGGTCGCAATCGAACCCTCTCGATTTCACAAATACCACGAAATTTACCATGAACTCATAGGGAAAACATTAATACCACTAAGATTAATCACATACATCATGGATTAATCAACAAAACGGAACAAATCGGATATTAAATCAAAATCCCCCAAATTTCCCAAAAATAGGATTCTAAGATATTACCTCGGATCGAAGACGAAGAACACAAGTAGATGTTGTTAATCTACACCAAAAATTCAAGAAAGATGATAGTTGAGATGGTTGGAAGAAGAAATCGCCTCAAAAACCTCTCTCTCGTGTGCCCTCGTCGGAAGAGTAAGAAATGAGAAGAAGAATGACGAAGGACAAGGCTACGATCCTTATATACTGGATCTAATTAGCGTACGCTAATTTCAAGATTAGCTCGCGCTAACGGGATCACCCAGTAGTCCAGTAGCTTATGACCTAAGTTTCTAGCGTGCGTTACTAGAGAATTAGTGCGCGCTACAACCAACATTAGTGTGCGCTAAAAACAGTATCAGCGTGCGTTACCTGGTACCAGGTAGATATTCTGAACTTACTGCCACAGATATACTCGAATCATTAGCGCGCGCTATTGTCGAAGTTAGCATGCGCTACTCAACGAAATTAGCATGCGCTATCTGCATCCTTAGCATGCGTTAACGAGTGCAGACAGTAGTACAGACAGCACTCGAAGTTGGAAAACGACGAATCCTTCCCCGGATGAAAACAACGCGCACCCGACACTAAACCACAAACTGTAAAGACACACATACTACGAGATCGAGTCAGAAACTTAAGCACTAAAAGAAAACACAGTTCCGACTACCCAAAGGTTCGAAAGACGACAACGACAGTAATTACCCCATAACTTTGAGAAATTGCAAAATAGCCTCAATACGTTCAAAATACACGATACATGATCCAAACACCAAATAAAAGCACACAACATGCATAATAACATAAGATGGATTTATGGAAACCCTGAAACGGCGGTTCCAAACAACGATTACGAGAATCGAGCCAAATAGCGATGGAAATGATATTAAACGTGGAATTGAGTAAAACAAGTCTGAAACAAGCTCAAATGATAAAAAGTCCAGTATTAAATATTCTCGAAATATCAATACAAGCGAGTCACTAAAAATAAAAAATACATCAAAATAAAAAATACCAGAAAAAGGAAAAATACGGATTTACATCTGGTCCGGGTTACAGATCTGTTCTTCAAGGTAATCCAACGAACTATTTATAAATTAATTAAGTAACTGCATGAAGATCATTTTGTTAATTATTTCTGCAGCGTTTTGCTCAAATTTTTTGTATTAGATACACGTAAAACCCAACAACATGTTCACCTCTCACAACACTTTGACCACACCTCCACCTCCTACCTATAAGTACCTCCATCTTGCTATATCCTCCTTTATTTCAATACATAGAGTGAGGAAGAGATCGGCCATGAGTTAAGGAGGAAGAGGAGGAAAAAAAATTCTACCTCTTGTTCATCACACTAAGGTAAGAACTTCATCCCTTCACCTACTTTTATTTTTTTTATAAACCTTGACTTAGCAATAAACTAACCATCTTTGAACTCTTCATTTAATCAACCATATATATTGAAGGAGGGGAATCATCTTGTCTAAAGCCATCATCTTTAATATCCCTACCAAGAATTCAAAAGTGGGTAAAATATTCTATCTTTCTTTTAAGATTTGATATAAATGATGGTGCATGCAAATATTAAAACCTTGAATGATCATGTTTGACTTCAAACGATATTTTATCATCATGCATGTAATGATCTTGATCGTTGTTGGATTTTAATTTGACATGCTTTGATTATTTAAGAAGATTATTTCCTTAGTGAAAATTATAGTTAAATATGGCAAATCTGACCTTTGAGAATTAAAATTCTCAAAATATATAAATATAATACTGGACTAGGGAAAGATATAGATTAACCACGAAATTTTTTTACTAATCAAGTCTAAACTCGAAGAGTTATCTATAATAGACCAAAAAGGGGATGATTAATGGATAAATTTGATAAAACTTTATTTCGGGACTTTTACCTTAAAAATTGTCTTACAATATTACAATTAAGTCATCTATTAAATTTCACTTAAATCGAAATTCATTAAGATAGAAAAATCGGCGCAAAAATATAATTTTTAAGAATTCGAGGCTAAAACTGAAATTTACAGAAGTTTACTATTTCAAAAATAAAATTTCCAGAAAAATTAAACTCACTAGACTCATAGAATGTAAGTAACTTACCCCAAAAATCTGAGGTCGATCCGATAAGAAACAGAAGAATTATAATTCAGTTACTAAAATCCCAATTAAGACTTAATTAAGGTGCGAAAATATAATTTCTGAAAAAAAATAAAATTTGAAATTGAACACAATTCGAAAATACAAGTCCTAAGGATCAAAACACAACTGGATTTACAATTTTTGAAGCTAAAATGATTGCAAACGAATTCATCAAAGTTATAAGACAAAACTTAATAAAAAAATAATAATAATACTTAAAATCTGGAAGGGCGAAATTGTAATTTTTAAAAGGTAAAACTTTCATACAACTTCTGACCTTTAATTCCTTTATTATAAGGGACTTTTCGCAATAAAGTTCATAATTTTCGGATGTATAATCAAGTCGTACCGAATTATTCATATTCATGTAATTATAGTAAAAATAATAATAATACTTAAAATTTGGAAGACAAAATTGTAATTTCTGAAAGGTAAAACTTTTGTACAACTTCTGAGTTTCAATTATCATAAAGGCTTTTATCAATAAAAGTTCATAATTTTTGGACGTATAAAATCCGTACCGAATTATTCAAATTCATGTAATTATAGTAATAATAGTGATAATACTTAAAATTCGGAAAGGGCAGAATTGTAATTTCCGAAAGGTAAAACCTTCATGCTGTAACACCCCCAATCCGCTCAGGGATATTACACGTCGTAGAACCTTTCCTCAAGGATCTACCAGGCTGGTAACAACATCGAACATCTCAATAATGCCTTTAAGGCTAAAATGACTCAATAGACTGATTTGGTCTTTCATAAATACATACAACTCAATCTCAATACATACCCACACAGGGATCAAAATACTACACGCTCCCGTACAATGGGGGAAATACTACAGCGGAATAAAATACAACCCGAACCAATACAACAATGTATGGGTCCTCTTGTGATTAGTATCGATCATCTTTCATCATCCTTCGTGCCGACCCTGTGTTATGCTCCCAAAACCTGAATGCAAAATACAGACATCCACTCCCCGATTACTCGGGGGTTAGCAAAATTCCATTATATTGCTAGTGCAAGTACAAAGTGCAAAATACGAGTCATACAATTCAAGATCCGAGAATAATAACAACCACAAATCCGTAAAGACTCAAACACAACGAAAAATACCTCCCGAAGCAAGAGTTTGGGTAAAACATTCCAAAACTGAAAGATCACAATTTAAGGGAAACAATTTACAAAATGGTTTAATATGCCATCGGGAGTTTTAATAGAAAATAATTTAGGATTATCGAATCCTTCTCTTTTGAAAATCAACAAGGGTCACAGCCCAAAGGTTTTGTTTTTGCAAATAGAAAACCAACAACAATTCACATGGTCAAAACCCACGTCACGTGTCCTCGATGGACATAAAAATCAACACAACATAATCAACCAAGATACGTAAATCTAGATCAACGAAAACAACACCAACTCGTGAATCCAGGGCTATACCATTGGACTTCTTCAAGGCCTCGCTGGACCCTACCGAGGTGAGCAAAACACATCCACAATCATATACATAACACCGTGAACACCTGCCACGTCATCTCACGGTTGGATCAATCGCTAGTTGTCTCCTAACCATATGATCGCATGCCATATGTCAGTGCAGGTCTTATCATCTCACGGTTGGATCAATCACTTGTTGCATCCTGACCACATGATCACAAGCCATGTGTCACCGTAGATTGTCTTAGGCTCTCACGGTTGGATCAATCACTCATTGCATCCTGACCACATGATCGCATGCCATGTGTCACCGTAGACCTTCGACCATATCCACACATTCACACAAATAACATATCACACCAAGGATATCCAAGCAATTCACTTAATGGAAAGAAACACAAAGCACGACACAATGTCAAACCACAACGCAACGAAATGAGGCAATATACGCACACACGCATTACCAAGCGCAACATCAACACCAAACGTATTCATAGGCTTCACTTAACCATTCACGAAACACAACGTTCACAAAACACACGCGTTTTGAAAGTGAGCCTTTGACGAGGCTAAACCAAATCTTTTAAAAGTTCATCTCAAACAATCAAACAAACATAATGAGGCATTCACCAATCATCATATCCACAAAACAAGAATTGTATGGACAAGGTACTTGCCTCGAATAACCACAAACACGGAGAATTAGCCGAGGTAGGATGTCACGAACCGACTACAAACCCACCGACTCCGCCGAACGCCAACTCGCAAAAATAAACTACGAAGGACAATAACAACAATGAAAAAGAGTTCCATAGCACGACCCAAAGCCGTTGAATTGAAGGAACGAACGGAAAAGTTCAAGGGTTTCCCCCAAAATGGCCAAGAACACGAATCGACCCGTCAAAACATGAAAACAGAATTCCAAACCGAAATATGGATATACAATCCATAGGATATGTTTAACAACATCATTTAACAACATTTGGTTCATCAAAATCGGATACAAAATGAAATCAAGAACAAAACTTCCAAAAATTCAACTCTAGGGATTCAAGAAAAATACATTGATTCGGCGAAGAACAATGGATTAGATGATGTTATAATCACCTAGGATGCTCTAAAACACCTTGGAATGGAAGAAAATTAGCCCATGTCGCGAACCCTAGTCGCCAGGTCTCAGACCCGCAGAGGAAGAAGAAGGAATAAAGAAAAATGAAGATTAATGACTGCTGTCCAGTTTATATAGTGGACAGCTTAGCGTGCGCTAATCCTACCTGATTAGCGTGCGCTATCGAAGTATCAGAACAAATGTTCTGCCAAATATTGCACAGTTAGCGTGCGCTAACCACCAAAAGTTAGCGTGCGCTAACGAAACCTCCAGACGCAGTCCAGTAGCCACTGGACTGCCTCAAACTACCAGTTAGCATGCGCTACCAAATCTGTAGCGTGCGTTAACCACTGCACTGTAGCGTGCGCTAACCACCTCCCCTTAGCGTGCGCTAACGGCCTGAATCCAGCTACTGACCTCAGACCCTACTGCTCGATAGCGTGTCCTAAGGAATGCACCCAGAACTACAGCAGTAGTGCTCTCAAAGCTCGATACAACAACGGGCTCCTCCGATCGAAATACCAAGTTCAAGATACGCACAGAAAGCTTCATAATAAGATCATACTAAGAGCTTGAGTTACAATCAAACTCGCACGTGACCATAAAAAGGGTCGAGACAACAAATACGTATACGGGTACCCACAACTATGGGAAATTACAAAAATGGCCCAAAACGTCTGAAAATCATCATGCGTGATCGAATAACCAAACCGAAGTTCATAAAACGTCTAACAAAGTTAAACGGTCTTACGGGAACTCAGAACAACAATTTCAGACGAGATTCGTAAGAATCGAACTCAAGTGCAGAAAAGTCGTTAAAAAGCACGGAACCCAACAAAACGACACCGAGACGAACTCGGTCGTCAAAAAATGCAGAATTAAACATTCTCAAAATGGCGAAATGGTCAGAAGCGAGCCGTCAAAATGGACTCCCATCGAAAAAAAGAAAATTATCGGAAATCGAAATTGCGGATATTACACATGCAACTACTTTCAATCCTTATCGTAATGGATTTTTGGCAATAAAGTTCATAATTTTTGGACGTATAAATATTCTGTACCAAATTATTCAAGTTTATGAGTTTATCACAAAAATACATTAAAAATTACACAATAGCCATCTGATCACAGATCGGTTGAATTAATTTTTCTAAATTACCCAAGTCCATTTATTATCAAATAAACATGTTGATATCTTATAATACGCATGATCGTCGTAATCACGATAATAATTGTTATTCAAAAAAAAATCGGGAGTAAGTATTGTGCGGAACTAAGTAATACAAACTTTCGGGTGTAAATTGCCTCTAGAATCTTTACGAGTACTTCTAAAGTCTCTTTTTCTATCTGTATGCATTGAGGGGCAGTTAGTCTAAGTCATGAATCGAGCAGCGTGGCTGCGGTTCTAGGCAAATCCACCGTCGTATACTTTTCCCTAAAAGCCGAATGACGGATAGTTTCTAAGGTGACTGGGTCATAGATTCGAGTATAGTCGCGATTATGATATGATCAGGTCATAGACCCAAGCTAAGGACATATCGAGTCCAGATAAGAGATAAGGCACCATGTCACCAAACGTGAGATCGATAAGCTCAAAGGCTAATGTTATAGTGACGGTCCGACAAATGCCCAAGGCTACGATTATTAAACCAAAGGTCGTGGGGATAGTCAAAGTCCAAACACTGATAACGGCCTAAGACGTTATAAGGAGGCTAAGAGATTTAGTCACATAGACGATCTTCCGAAGGTAAATACTCACTAGGCGCTTGGCGCTGTACATTCATCACACTCAACAGCAATCTATGGAGATTGACTGTACATTCATGTTATAATTCATTATATTCTCTTGTGAAAACTTGAGCCAAATGTTAAAAAAAACTTATTTCTCAAACGTGAGAGAAATATATTATGTTTATTCAAAAAAAACAACATATATGTATAAACTCATAAAATACCCAAACCCAAACTCATTGAGAAATCGTTATTCTCACCCCCACTAGATGAAGAGAACGAAGAGGAAGAGGAGACAGATGCTGACGAGAAGTGAGGTCTTTCTTCAAGTATTGCCAACATGATATATGATTCATGGAGCTGCATTTGGCATCTATTATATTATAAGATTGAGTCCCTTGATTAAATGTGGAGTAATCAAGACATTCAAGATGGAGTCCCAAAATTTAATGTGTCTATCATACTATAAGATTGAGTCCCTTGATTAAATATGGAGTAATCAATACATTCAAGATGGAGTCCTAAAATTTAATGTGAAGTATTAGAAGGTATACAACATTCATGTCTCTTCATTAATCGAAGGTATACAAAGAAGCATGGCATTACACTCTCATCATTAATCAGAGGCATACAAAGCATCATGGAGTTACACCATAATTGGAATATAAACAATCTTTGGAGTTACAACATTAACCATAATCTCATGACTATAAAATAGAGGTGCAGTCCTTTACATTCCACCATAATCGCCCATAGAGTCATGAACAGAACTATTAATCGCCCAAAGTATGTTCATTGTTTATTTCTCTCAACTTCTTCATGTTAACTCTTAAATGCAAAAGTGTTTAAGTATCAAGCAACAATTAAATTTTAAGAATTTGTAGAGTCATGAACAGAATTATTAATCGCCCAAAGTATGTTCATTGTTTATTTCTTTCAACTCTTCATGTTTAATGAATAATCAATCAACATTTATTTTAAACTTTTCATGTGTCTACTTGAAAAAAATACTATAAATAACACATTCAGGCAAAAAACACATCACATTGTATCACAACATTGGCACAAAACTAGATGTTTAACGTGCGATCTATCTATCGAGAATGATGCAAGTAACAATACTTCCATGTCTGATAGTGATAAGAGGAAGGCAAAAGCTCACGAGAGTCAAGCTGCAATAATGGTACAGTGTTTGTTTATATTTTGTGTTGGGAAAACATAAACCCTGTATCGAAACAGCCGGGATAACCAATCCCTGTATCGAATAGTGTTAAGAGGTTTTGACAATATGCCAATCCTCAATACAGTAAGGAAACTGTATCGAAGAGTTGAAGTGTCAACCTATATCGAAAGCCTGTCTCGAATCCAGCATACAGTGGAACCTTTCAGTACAGCGAATAAGTCTTATAAAAGACCGAGTATGGAAACTGTCTCGAATTACCAATATAGTGATCTTCCATACAGCTCTCAACAGGACAAAGAAGGAATCTTCAGAAGTCAAAGTCCCTTTAATAAAGAAGTATTTAAATACTCAAGGATAAAATATTTAAATACTGTCAGTCAACAGATCATCAAATCCCGCTAAATCCGGATCGTGCTTTTTCATCCCGTTGGAACGGAATCTTGCTCAATGGATACATCTCAACGGATATATTTTTCCAGAAGACTATATATATCTCATCAAAGCATTGAAGATCAGTTACCGAAGTTACAAAATTACCAAGCTATCAAAGTTATTATCAGAGCAAAACATATCTCCAGAAGCTTACTGCAACTCGGATCTAAGAGATATACAGTGCTCATCATCTTGCACAACACATCATCATCTAGAAGCTCTTAAAGTCAAAGCTGTTGTTCATACCCTGTTCTATACTTTGAACAAACCCAGATCAGCCCTGTGTGGACTGAGGAAGACGAAGCTTCAGAACTCTGTGTGAAGAAGTCAGTCAAGCTTTAGCTCAAACCAATCTTTGTGAACGGTTGAAGCTAAGATCTTTATATCAATCTGTGTGAATAATATATTGATTGTATACTGTTATAATTACGTAGTTGTGTACGTAGTAATTATAATAAACCTTTTTACTCTTGTGTGGAGGACCAGTGGACGTAGAGGGGTTTACCTCGAATCAATTTAAATACTGTGTTATTTACCTTCAGTTTTTACTGTTTAAATTACTGTGATTAATTAAGTATACACTACACACTTAGTTGCTCTATCCACAGCAACCTGCTGTATATAAGACTTCCGCTACGCACTCAGATTTAAAATCAATACAGCTTGTTGTTTAAACTACTTCCCAAGCTATATCCAGTATACTTAGTGGCCAACATGTGGTATCGGAGCGGTTGATTCTAAAAAGATTCAGTCGTATTCTTAACCGAATCAGATCCAAAATCACTTAATTTTCAAAATAGTCTTTTTCATTCCTTTATTTTTCACATGGATACTTCTATGATCAACAAAGTGCCTATGTTCTCTATTAACGAATTTGATGATTGGAGAATTAGGATGGAGGCTCATCTTGCAGCAATGCACGAAGAGATGATTTTTGTTATATAGGATGGCCCTATCAAGATCATGAAGGTAAACACGGCCGCAAGAATTGAAGGCCAAGCCCATGCTGAGATGCTCGAGAAGGAACGCGAGCAATGGACTACAGATGAAAGAAAGCGTGCCAATCTCGACAATGTGGCTAAGAACGCGTTATTTGTCATTCTTGACAAAGGCACGTTCTCGAAGGTAAAGAGCTGCAAAACAGCCAAGGAAATCTGGGATAAACTCAAGTTAATTTGTGAGGGAACTGATCTCTCAAAAGAAAACAAGATTTCACAACTGACTCAGCAATTTGAATCTTTCGAAATGAAACCAACTGAGACACTTGAGGAACTTCAGATTCACTGATATTGTTGGTGAACTTGAAGCGTTGGGCAAAATTTACACCCAAAAGGAGAAGAATTTAAAAATTTTCAGATCTCTCCCTGCCCGATGGGACATTAAGACCACAGCTATGCGTGTGTCTTGCAATCTAAATGAAATATCTACTTTTGATCTCTTCTATGACCTCAAAGCTTTTGAGTATGATATTGACAGAAGAGATAAAGCTGAAGAATCTCCTTCAAAGGTCACAGCACCGGCCGCTGTATCAAGTCGTCGACACAGCATGCCTAGCTCGTCGAAGCCTAGTCACAAGAATGCTGACAGTGACGACAACATCCTGTCTCAAGATGAAATGGCGCTTCTCATGCACAAATTCAAAAAGTTCATCAAGCAGACTCCCTACAGGCCCAAATCTGTCCAAAAGGTAAGTACCGAAACTTCATCCGGTAATTCTAACATGTGCTATAATTGCAGGAAACCAGGACATTATGCAAATAAATGTCTTCATCCCAACGTTTAAAAGTTGCCGGAAGCCGAGCAACAAGAGAGATGAAAGAAAACGTGCTTGGAAAAACAAGCTCAAGGCCCTGATTGGAGAATCAGAAGCCTCCCCCACACCATCCAAATCAGAAGAATGTCTTCAGGTGGTCACTGAAAGTGATTCATCTGATGATGAGTTCGATGATAAAGCATATATGTGCTTTATGGCCAAGGACATTCCGGAAGGTGAAGACAGCGATGATGAGGTAAGCTCAACATCAGCTATTCCATTAAATGCATCTCATACTTTTGAAAACATGATGAATGAGTTTAAAAACATTCAAAACGCCCATGAGATATTGAAAACCAAGAATATACAGCTTCAATTATCTAACTTAGAGCTGAAAGATGAAAATGACTTGCTGAAAATAAATTATGAAAATATGTCTATTGATTGTGAAACCAGCGAAGTCGATTAAGAAAAACTCATGGAGAGCAATCATCAACTTGCTCATGAACTAAGTGAGGTTAAAACTCACAATGAGAGCAAGACAAATGATTTGGTTCTACTTCAAGCCAAAGTCAAAACTCTCGAAATACGAGAAGATGAACTTGAGACCATTCTAAAATCGTTCGAGAAATCGTCCAAAAGAATGGAAGAAATTATGAGCACTGGGCAATATGCTCATTATAAAAGTGGCTTAGGATACAGCTCATGTTCAAACAAAGGGAAAATTAGTACAGTGTTTGTCAAGAGTGTGGAACACATTCCTGTATCGAAAGATACCCCTAGTCCCGTGAAGGAACCTGCTGCACCGCGAAAACCGAAGGCTTCTATTCCGCCCCCGCAATCCTATTCCAGACAGCGGAATCATAAGCCGTTCCAACTTGTGAGGCGCACTCAACAGCATGCTCCCAGAGCATATCAACAGCGCCAACAGCCGTTCAGAAGGAAGGCTCTATCCAACTATCAAAGGCCCGCACGGCAGTACTATCAGTACAACACGCCCAGGTATTGGATACATGAGCCCCGTTATTCCTCGAAACAGCAGATGCCCGCTCAGTATCAACAACAACGTTGGGAATCCAACTGGAGACCCAGAAGGCAAGCTGTTAGGCCAATGAAAATAACTCCACCTCCAAGACGGCACTCGTACTGGATTAATAATAATAACCCTGAATTTTACATGCATAATAATTATCATGGTTATAGCGACTACGTGTATGCCCCACGTAGATACCGCAACACTGTACTGAATGTGACCTACAGTAAACCTATTGATGTCAGGAAAATTTGGGTACCTAAAGGCACTAACATACATGGACCCAAAAATCAAAGGGGACCTAAATCTACTTAATCTTTTTGCATACAGGACATTCTAGAGGAAGACACCTGGTACTTCGATAGCGGATGCTCTCGGCACATGACCGGAGATAGAAGCAAGCTATTAGATTTCGTGGAAGGTCGCGGTCCAAAATTTCGTTTCGGTGATAAATCAAAAGGCAGAACAAAAGGGAAAGGAAACCTTCTTGTAGGAAAATTCAAAGTCAATGATGTTGTATATGTTGAAGGCTTACAGTATAATATACTTAGTATTAGCCAGTTCTGTGATAAACAGTTCTCGGTGAAGTTCTATATAGATCGTTGTAGAGTCAAGAACATCCAGACCAAAGAAGTTGTGCTTACAGGAAGCAGATCAGGTAACATGTATATTGCTGATTGGAAGCCTATGAGCTCCTCAATTCCATGCTTTGTTGCCAAAGGCACTGCAGATCTTAGCTGGTTATGGCACAAGAGGATGTCTCACGTCAACTTCAAGACGATCAACAAGCTCTCAAGATAGGGAATGGTAAGAGGATTGCCAAATGTGTCATTCAAAAAGGACATCGTCTGCGGACCATGTCAGAAAGGCAAGCAAATCAACTCAAGAGCAAATCCTACCTTTCAACCCAAAGAGTGTTGGAGATGCTACACATGGATATCCACGGTCCCATTGACCCAGTAAGTTTGGGAGGTAAGAAATACTGCATGATTGTTGTTGATGATTATTCCAGGTATGCTTGGACAATTTTCCTCAGCAAGAAGAAGGAAACGACATCAAAGATGCCAGAGCTCCTGAGAAAGCTTCAAAATGAAAAGGCATTGAGTATCGTGTGCAATCGTTCCGACAGAGGTACAGAATTTACTAATCGCTTTATAAAGCAATACTGTTCGGAGAATGGGATACAGCACGAATACTCAGCTGCCCGTACACCTCAACAATATGGTGTTGCCGAGCGAAAGAACAGGACGCTGAAAGAAGCTACAAGGACAATGATTGCCGCAAGCAAGTTGCCACAACGTTTCTCGGGTGAAGCAACCAATACAGCATGCTACACTCAAAACCGTTGTATTGTCAATAAGCACCACAACAAAACAGCATATGAGGTATGGAACAACAAAACTCCGTTAGTTTCATATTTTCATATTTTTGGATGCAGGTGGTATGTAAAGAATCGACGTAGATGAAGCCGACGCTATACAAGCTGAAGCTGTATCTACAAAAACTCTCGATACAGTACGGGACCCCGAATTAGAACCCGACCGAAGATGGTTGAGAGATCACCCGCAAGAACTGATCATTGGAAACATAGATGCTGGTGTTTATACTCGTAGGAGAATACAGAGTACACAAGGAAATGTACTTTGTGCACAAGAAGAACTAGATACTGAGATATCACAATTCCCTGAATGGAAATCTCAATCTGAGCTTAGAAGACTAAACATGTGCACTATTGTTGTATTCTTAGCCCAGTCCGAACCTGTTTCGACCATAGACGCTCTTAATAATTCTCATTGGATAACATCTATGGAAGAAGAGCTTAACGGTTTCAAAAGAAATAATGTATGGTATCTTGTACCCAGACCTACACATCAATCGGTTATAGGAACCAAATGGGTGTTTCGAAACAAGAAGGATCGAAATGGACTTATTATAAGGAATAAATATAGACTAGTTGCACAAGGCTATAGTCAGGAAGAAGGCATAGACTATCATGCAACCTTCACCTCTGTAGCCAGACTAGAAGCCATTAGGATATTCTTAGCCTTTGCCGCCCATAAAAGCTTTATTGTATACCAAATGGATGTCAAGAGTGCATTCCTGAATGGAGACCTTACAGAAGAAGTTTATGTTGAACAACCACCAGGGTTTGCCAACACAGACAGTATCGATCTAGTATACAGGCTAAGGAAATCATTGTATGGACTTAAGCAAGCCCCTAGAGCATGGTATGAGACCCTGTCCCAGTATCTAACCGACAATGTATTTGAGAAAGGTGGTGTGGACAAGACCTTGTTCAAAATACAGGAAGGTGATGACCTTCTAATGGTGTAATTTTATGTAGATGATATAATTTTTGGTTCAACTAACCTTGCTTTGTGTAAAAGGTTCTCTCATCTCATGCAAAGTAAATTTGAAATGAGTATGATGGGAGAAGTTAGTTATTTCCTAAGTTTGCAGGTAAAGCAGTTTCCTACAGGTATCTTCATCAACCAGGAAAAATACAGCAAGGAGCTTCTCAACAAATTTGAAATGAACACTTCCAAATCATCGCCAACCCCCATGAGCACTTCCGTGCAAATTAGTGCTGATGAAGCCGGAAAGCTGTTTGACCAATCACTCTACAGGAAGCTCATTGGTTCGCTCCTGTACCTAACGGCTAGCAGACCCGATATCCAGTTTGCTGTTGGAGTGTGTGCGAGATATCAAGTAGCACCTAAGGAATCACACTTCAATACAGCTAAACGAATCCTGGAGTACATTAAAGGAACAGTCGATGTAGGACTGTGGTATCCTAAAGAAGGCGGATTCGATTTAATTGGATATAGTGACTCGGATCTCGGAGGCTGCAAGCTAGATAGGAAGAGTACAAGTGGAACTTGTCACTTTCTTGGACCTAGATTTGTCTCTTGGTTCAGTAAGAAGCAATTGGATAACTCTCTTTCCACAGCTGAATCAGAATACTATGTTGCTGGTAGTTGCTGTATGCAGATCCTTTGCATGCAGCAACAGTTGTCAGATTATGGAATTGAAGCCAGAGAGACTCCAATCATGTGTGATAGCATGAGTGCAATTGCTATAACGCACAATCCTGTCCTGCACTCACGCACTAAGCATGTCAACACGAAGCATCATTTTATAAGGAATCATGTCGAGAACAAGGATGTTCGGCTCGAAAAGGTTCATATAGACATTCAGTTGGCCGACATCTTCACCAAGCCTCTTGACACAGCAAGATTCAACATGCTTAGACAAGAATTGGGAATGCTACAGCCCGACTCCCTGTAAGTAATTTACTGTCTTTACTCAACAATTGAGGGGGAATGCTATAAGACCCAAGAATACAGTATCCACCGTTAATTATCTGTACACTCAGAGCCTTCAATACAGCACTGTAGTGAACAAAGTGACATAAATCATCCTACAGCTGACGTGTGCAATAATTAAGGGGGAATACAGTATGACCCATGAATACAACATGAATCCAAAAGTTGTTGTATGGAATTCAAAACCTATATGTTCCTTTTAAGGGGGAACGCTGTATCGTCGCGGATACATCACATACTATAGGATTTCGATTCAGTATATATATATTATATTATTTCATTTTAAAATGATTTTTGTCCACGTGCCCTGTTTTATGTCAAACGTCATTTACATTAAATACCTTACACGACATCTAGACAACTGAATCTCAAAAGCTGCGATGTTTTCAAATTGTTTAATGTTTTAAAACCGCCGTTTCAGGCATTTAGGGTATCAACAAATGTCAGAAGTGGGACCCGCTCATATTTTAACATTTTAATGGATAAGTGTACCAGTTACACTCAGTCCATCTAAACCGTTGATTTCAAAAATCGGTTCCCATCCCTTAAAATCTGACCATTCGTACTCTGCAAAACCCTACTTCGCCGCACAATATAAAAGGACTGATACTGCCACTAGAGACTCTTTACGCTTTCTGCATAATTTAAGAGTTCTCAAGCAAATACAGTCTACAAAGTTTTCTTCGCGTGTTACTGCTAATTTCTGTTAATCTTCTTCATATTTTTTTGAGAATCATCAAATGGCTAGTCAGACATCTTCTCCCGCACTCAAGAAAACAACGAACTTCATCGACCTATGGATCTTTTCCAGATCTGTCATCATTGAACGTATTCTCTCTGAAACTAATCATGTTGAACCCATAGAGTTCATCATCACCCGACTTCGTCAGCAAGGCCTCTACCGCATTGGAAGTCACGCCGCTGAGAAGTATGACGTTCACTTGGTTGAGGACTTATACCTTAACGCCGCCGTTCGTTTTCTGCCGCTGGCCCAGGGAGGCCATGTCGCTGACATCACTGCTAGCATTCAAGGAGTGGAGATCTGTATTGATCGAGACCTCCTTCAGAACATTTATAGGCTACATGTTGATGGCCTTACCATAGAGGAACTTGAAACCTTCGGGTCTCAAGACCTGATAACTAAGTACTATGGGCTGTTCACCGGCTCAACTGTTGTTGACGTGGTTCACACCACTTGTCACAAGAAGAACTTTTGCTTACCATACGTGTATTTGCATGATTTTTTCTGTAGGACAATTGAGAACAGAACTGGTGCATTCGAAATGTGTACTAATCTGAGATTTAGGATGATGGTTGCTATTTTGACCTGTGAAAAGGTCAATTGGTGCCAGATCATATTGAAGCGCTTGCAGGAGAAAATATCCAAGCCTGCCACCCAGAAGAAGTTGTTTGGTTTAATTTTAAACCATATTTTGACGAAATGCGGACTTTCACAATCCGCAGATGCGAAGAAAATCAACTCCCGGATATACTTAGGAGGCGTCAAGCCTACAGCGTATAACCAGAGCACTATGGTCTGCAACCACCCTAAAACCAAAAGCATGCCAGTTTCTGAAGACCCAAGGGATGTTTCTTTGAAGTCCCAGGATGTGGAGTCTTCAAGGAAGAGGAAAAGATCTCACAGCAAGACACCCCTTGCTGGTGAGAAGCCGAGAAGGAAGCTAATGAGGCTTTCTAAAGCTAAAACCACCAAAACCTCCGAGGATGTTTCCACCGTGTTGCAACCCACTGAAGAACTACCCCAGGGCCCAACCCCTGCGGAAGAGGTGCCCGCTACTGTTTCGACAGTAGATCCTGAGCCTTTGGCGGCTACGATGGATGATCGGACATCTGCCAACCTAAAAGACTTTAGCGAGTCGGCTGCCCCTTCGGATCCAACAACTACTTCTCCTATACGGGATTCCACACCCGTACAGGATCAATCTTCCTTCGGGGCACCATCCCCTGTAAGGAATCCCACTTCCCTACAGGATCCCATACCTGTAGAGGAACCCCTTGCTACAGCGGATTCAGACGTTGTACGCAGTCCCTCCCCGGACACCATTATAAAAAAACCCTTCTCTTTGTTCAGATTGACCATGCTTACGAAAGATTCCTTAAATGAAAAAGCTACAGGCTAGCTTTGTATGACACATTATACAACTGGAGCGAATGGAGCCAAGAAGAGAGATTTGTATCAGAAGTGACGGACTCGACGGAAGTTGAGGCCCTGATCCGATGGGACAATCCCTTCTGAAAAGAACTGATTGAAAGCCATCTATTGCAAAATTCTGACGCAAGGAGAAAAGGAAAAGATAAGTCCGAGGACTCTCCCCAAAATCCAAAAGATGACGATGACTCAAACGACGATGACGACGCTTTACATGCTGGTCTGAGAATGAGTCGTGAAGAGGCTCAAGACAGAGATGCCTCTCAACCCAAGGATGACGAAAGGCCATCAAACCAGAGTAAGCCCCCTTCGCCACAGCAAGAGAATATTCTTGACGATGAGGAATCAGTCCCTCAAGTCGAGGAAGAAGAAACTGTTTTGGAACAGGCACCCGAGCCTGTTGCCATAGAAGAGGAAGATGTGTCCCACGCCATCCAGCAAGAGGATTCAGTCCCCCTTCCAGAACAGGCGGATGCTGAGAGACAACAGGAGGATTCAGTCCCTCCTGTATCCATGTCTACAGACGCACCTTCGCAACATGAGGATACAGCACCCATTGCCGCCGAACCCGCATCAGCTGATCCCGCCCCATCAACCGTGGAATCCGAGGATGGTATTGTACCTGAGGATATCCAACTTAATTCACGTCCTACTGTGAATCTAAGGAGGTTGAATAGAGCTGAAGATTTCGCTCAGCCAGATTCTCCGATTACTGCTGCTAGGAAAGAGCGATTGCGTGCTCTTGGTCTTCAACTGTCTTCATCCTGGATGCAGTGAATTCCCTGTCTTCAGTTGAAAAAGCTTTGAATTGGATGCATACTTCTGCCGTCGAAGAGATGACTACATTACAGCATGAAGTTTATCGAGTAGTCGAGGCCTTCACTGTATTGCCAGAAGTCTTCAAGCAAGCTCTGAAGATTATGCAAGACAAACAAGAGCAACTCCTGAGAGAAGAGGCAACCAAAACGCGCATATCAGAGGCCAAGACCGCAGTAGCTATGATCGAAAACTGTTCTCAATTGCGAACCCACGACAAAAGTATCAAGGATATGTCGTAGGTTCTTTCCACCCTTGTCGAAAGAATGACAAACATTGAGACGAAATAGGATGCCGCACTGGAGATCCTAGGACTCTTCATGACGCCAAAAAGGGGAAAAAAGCAAGAGAAGCTGCAAGGAGAATAAGGTTACAGCACGAAAGGGAATTGAATGCTGCTCAAGACAGCATTACCGCTGAATTGAACAAGCTAGCCCCTCCCTCCCAAAGTTTTAAGATTTCAGGCTCCCGACCCGAATTTAACGACCCCAATGTCCCCTGGAAAACCCTAATTCAAAGACCTTCTGAGATCCGTCTGCCAACCAACCGCCATCCAACTGCCGATGAGGTGAAGCAATGGAGGAAGAATGAACTGATGAGATACTTCGTTAAACTCGTCATGGAATCCGCCATCTTCAAAAGCTATAAGACATTAGCGGATGCTGCAGACAAATTCTCGAAGATGCTAGAAGATGGAAAGCTCCCTCTCCAGCTAGATATGAAATCCAAGCATAGAAGAGGAGATCGGATCACCCACCCAGAAGACTGGATTCTTGCTTTCGATAGATCATACGAAGGTAGAGCTATCTATCAAGATCGAGGCAACGATTCCCTACAGCACTGGTGGCGTGGAACCGAGAATGATCCAGAAAAGAGGCCATGGAGACATGCGGACTATAGGAGCTGAAATCCTTGTAATATTTGTTTAGTTATTTGTAATTTTTCTTTCGAAATAGCAAACCATGTACTCTATCTTTAAATATCAATAAAAATGTTTGCTTGTCTTGAAAGATTACAACTCCTAATCTACTGTGTCGATGTATGATTTCATAACTTAAATTGTCTGATAACTATCACAAGTATAGAAATTTGTTTGAAAAATTAAGCTGTACGAATTTGTCTACGAACAGTTCATAGATTAAGTTGTATGCAACTTAGAATACATTGTAAGATTGTGCCTTTGCGCCAATCATAAGCTTAAGTTGTAAAAAGTCTTAGCTGTATCGAACTTGCCTACGAGCAGTTCATAAATTAGACTAAGTTACTGAAAGACAGACCATTTGACAGAAGACCGAGATCAAAGAAGATTATTTCATTAAGAAGGTTTTGGAATCATCAAGAAAAACTGGAAAGTTTTAAAGTCTTGGCAAATTGTAAAAAAGGGAAAAATTGTTGGGAAAACATAAACCCTGTATCGAAACAGCCGGGATAACCAATCCCTATATCGAATAGTGTTAAGAGGTTTTGACAATATGCCAATCCTCAATACAGTAAGGAAACTGTATCGAAGAGTTTAAGTGTCAACCTATATCGAAAACTTGTCTCGGATCCAGCATACAGTGGAACCTTTCAGTACAGCAAAGAAGTCTTATAAAAGACCGAGTATGGAAACTGTCTCGAATTACCAATACAGTGATCTTCCATACAGCTCTCAACAGGACAAAGAAGGAATCTTCAGAAGTCAAAGTCCCGTTAATAAAGAAGTATTTAAATACTCAAGGATAAAGTATTTAAATACTGTCAGTCAACAGATCTTCAAATCCCGCTAAATCCGGATCGTGCTTTTTCATCCCGTTGGAGCGGAATCTTGCTCAACGGATATATTTTTCCAGAAGGCTATATATATCTCATCAAGGTATTGAAGATCAGTTACCGAAGTTACAAAATTACCAAGCTATCAAAGTTATTATCAGAGCAAAACATATCTCCAGAAGCTTACTGCAACTCAGATCTAAGAGATATACAGTGCTCATCATCTTGAAAAACACATCATCAGCTAGAAGCTCTTAAAGTCAAAGCTGTTGTTCATACCCTGTTCTATACTTTGAACAAACCCAGATCAGACCTGTGTGGACTGAGGAAGACGAAGCTTCAGAACTCTGTGTGAAGAAGCCAGTCAAGCTTTAGCTCAAACCAATCTGTGTGAACGGTTGAAGCTAAGATCTTTATATCAATCTGTGTGAATGATATATTGATTGTATACTGTTATAATTACGTAGTTGTGTACGTAGTAATTATAATAAACCTTTTTACTCCTGTGTGGAGGACCAGTGGACGTAGAGGGGTTTACCTCGAACCACTTTAAATACTGTGTTATTTACCTTCAGTTTTTACTGTTTTAATTACTGTGATTAATTAAGTATACACTACACACTTAGTTGTTGTATCCACAGCAACCTGCTGTATTTAAGACTTCCGCTACGCACTCAGATTTAAAATCAATACAGCTTGTTGTTTAAACTACTTCCCAAGCTGTATCCAGTATACTTAGTGGCCAACATTTTGTAACATGAATTACATTTTTACGCTATTATATTAATAGTTGATAGCAAGGTTTTAACTATATTAGATACATGCAAAAATGGAGGCACTGGTGGAGAACGTAAATTCATAAGCAGAAAGTGGCTTAGATGATTCTAATGATGCTGAAGAAAGTATCTATGGAGTTGCAAACGATTTGGATGAACCTGAGTGTGTAATCTGTTCTCTTTGCCATGAGGCTAACTCAAAGCCTCCTTTATCATTTTTAATTCTTCTCCAGGTTTGTGATCTCATTATACACCATAGTTTAGGCTTTACGTTAGTGAATTCTCTATTGAAAATATGCGTTTGGGTTTTTACTGAGCCGTTGATGTAGTTAGTTATTACTATATATGAGTATCTAATTTATGTGGTTTTCTTGTATAGGATGAATGAATATCAGAAACTTTCAAGAAGATGGATAGTTTTAAAAAGGAAGTTGCGAATTTCGAGAGATTAGTTTTGCTTCTCCAAACCAAAAAGGTTGCGATTTTACGGATAAGCTGTTAGATATGTATTGCTATGTGGAAATGATTATGGTTTTATAATGTGCCTTTATATTTGTGATGTAGTTTCTGGAGAAGCGAGGAGCGGAAATTGAGTTCCAAGTATAGTAAAGTGTTTATGTATGTTGTGTTTATATTTGTGTTTGCATGTGTGCCTTTATATTTTGTGATTTGAGTTCTGGAGAAGCGAGCAGCGGAAGTTGAGTTCAAGTATACTAAAGTGTTTATGTGTGTTGTGTTTGTATTTGTGTTTGCCTTTTTTTAGTTTTTTCATTTTTAGTCCACTTGACTATTTTTATTACATCGTTAATCCTTGATGTATTTACATTGTTAGTCCCTAATGTACTTTTTTAAATTTTATGTAATGTGTTTTCCATTAATGAAATTTATTTTTAGTTAAACATGTTGTTTTATTCGAAGTAAAAGGCAAATGAATAGCATTGTACGAAACAGTAAATTGTAATGATGAAATCATGTTCTCAAGTAGTGCAATATTTGATGTGATTTATTAGAAATGAGTCAGGTAATATTTCTAGATTATATGGATTTAGTATGTTAGTTTATAGGGAACTATTATCTCTTTTAACAAGTGAACAAAACCGACTAATATGTTTAGTAGATTGGTCTTTGCAATGGTCATTAATGGACAAACTAATCAATTTTTGTCTAAAAAAATTGAGTTTTAAACACAAGCAAAAAAAACATGGCCTATGCATCAGATTAGTAAATTTCAACCTTAAATTAAAAGAAACACAAATAAATGCTTTTCTTACAGTTATCATCTTGAGTAATGAATATAGAGAAAAAACTGCATATTTTGCTCGAACCCATTTGTAAACAAATTGAAAAATTTAAGCCTAAGACATAAGCAAAAGTTCAATAGTTTATCGGAAAAAAAAAACCGGTGCAACGCACGGGTCTGAATGTCTCGTTTCTTTTATTCCTCTGTCAAAACTGTACTCTTATTTTCATTGTAATCTTTTGTACTTTGATGTAATAATTCGATGTACTCATGAATATTTTTTTTGTATCAATAACCCGTCTTAGTTCACCGGGCTAAGATCTGGCACATGTATGCTTCACTGAAATTTATTATTACAAACGTTATTAATTATGTTGCGTCGCGTTCTTTTTCAACCCCGGTGTGGGGCGTGACAGTAATGAAGGTCAAGTGCAATAATTTTTTGTTTTTGGGGCAATTGAAGTTTATACATATTATAAATAAAAGAGTGATTGTGAGAGTATGAGTATTTTTATGCACGGTTAGGCAAGAAACTATTGCTGATGGATGAAAAATATATTCTAAATTTATGAACTAGAATTCAAGCATATATCAATGGGCTTAGCCCACTGGTCATCGGGTTTCTCTCTTAGTGGAAGACTCAGGTTCGATTCCCTTTGGGAACGAATTATTAATAGAGTTATAAGAGGTTTGATTAAGAAATATAGAAGTCAATAGTTCTTGGTGAACTAACAACTAACAACTAACATTTATCAATTAAAAAAAAAGAATGATGCAGAAAGTAGAAAACTAAAAAAAGAAACATAAAACATAACCTAATGTGTAAAAGGATGAATATCTTCCATAAAAAGATAGAGTGAACCAGTAGAGCAAACTACATATAAGATAAAGTTTTTGATGCTAAAGAAATAATGGACAAACCTAGTACTTACAAAATAAATTTAGATTATTGAACTGCTGAAAATTTGAGGTTCCGCATTGAAATTGAAAAAATGTAGCCCAAGATAATATTTTATATATCAATGTCCAGCGCTGCGAAGAATAGAAAACTGATAACAATCAAAATAACAATAAAAGATCTAGAAATATAAAAAATATTTTTAACTTTATTATTTAACCATAGATTAATAATATAATATGTTAATAATGGAGTTTATTATAGCTACTCAGTAGATGGGACGGGTCGGGACCATTTCAAGGCAAGCCCGAATGCCCAATCCCACCCCATTTGAAAATTACGAGACGGGCTTTGAAGAATTGATCTCGATCGTCCCGATCCCATTTGAGAACGGGACGGGATGGGATCACGAACACGATGAAAAGTACTCCCATTGACCAGTGAACATGATATTTAGACTTGTTACATGAAAATAAATTCAAATTACATATTCAAAGTTATATATTCAAACTTTCAAAGTTCTAAATTCGTAACTTCATAACAATATAACAATTGAAATTAAAGACGCCACGAAATAGATTACAATCCTTAAATAGTTAGACTCATGCATTTATTATAAATTTTAATTTTGGAATACAATTGATTTTCTTTTTGTAATTTGGCTAAATTTCAGGGCGGTTTTCTAAATTTCGAGTAGGACTTTGTTCACCCTCTTTTAAGAGGGTGAACATAACCCTCCCTTTTAAATATGTATTAATATATAATATATTTTTGTAATATACAATATATTTATACAAGATGAATAATGTTGAAAAAAAATATTTTTTACCTTTTAGAGATTTTTTTAGAATATAATATGTGAAAATATTACATTTAAGCTGTAGTAATATTGAAAAAATAAAAATAATAGAAATTTAAAAAGGTAAAATATTTTTTCAACATCAATTCATCTTGTATAAATATATTGTATATTATAAAAATATATTTATACATTAATACATTATATTAATATATATTTAAAAAGGAGGGTCATGTTCACCTTCTTAAAAGAAGATGAACAAAGTCTCACTCCTAAATTTCGCTTTTCATCTTATCGCACTGATGATTACCAATTTTATCCTAGGACTTCTTTGACTATGTGACTTGTTATGCTGTTAGAATCATAACTTGTAGACTACTCACTGAAGAAGTTAAAATATGCTGAAGAATGTATATTATATTGGAGGAGAAGGTATATTATATATTAAAGAAGACCCAGGATTTTTCAAATGATGATAAGACCGCTTCGGGCATGATAACCGACCATGTATATAATTTTCTTAATTCAATAACTAGGCATTCTTATAGATGGAGTAGGAGCTCATCGGGTTAGACCTTTGGGCTCAAGGTCCATCCTAAGTATTTAAAACGGGGTGGAACGGGCCCCAGGTTTAAAGAATTTGGTCTCGTCTCATCCTGGTACTCGACGAGATGGGCTCCGGCCTTCATGATTAGTTGTCCAGGCCTAATACTTAGTGGTTCATCCAAGAACAATCATAAATCTTAAATAGTTGAAAATTTTAATAACAAACTATCAAATTTTAAAATGAAGACGAGGCTTGTTACTATCAGATATAACTAGGACTTGAGTTCTTTTGACTTGTTCATTCTTGATCTCTTCAAGAACATCCACGGAAATTTCATATAATTCCAGTAAAGGGATTCCTTCGAGGACGAACGACCACATGCCTTTTTCTCCAAATGTCTTGACTTTCCTTCTGACCATCTACTTCATGTCTCGTAAACCAAACCAAACCAAACATACCCAGTATATCCCGCTCAGAGCAGGGAATGGGGAGGGTAAGATGTACGCAGACCATGCCCCTACTTATTACGGTAGGGAGACTGTTTCCGTGAAGACCCCCAGCTTAGTGCACAACAGAATTTTGTGTGATAAATACAAAGGAAAACATATGATTCGAAAAAGCTCGAGACCATACCTGAGCCCATGGCTTGGTCCACATGGGACTTACCTACGCGGAATTTGGCTACTTCACTCTCGATGAACGCTGCTCTAACAAAAGAGAGGTGCTCTGCGCACAGCTCCCTGTCAAAAATACACCACACGCAAAGACAATAGGATAAAATATACAATAAAAGTAAAAATGCAATGCTCTAGGTCAAAGCTAACCGAGATAACCCAACCCTGAGGCTCTCAACTATAGCACCGCTCCCAACAAAAGAATCCACAACTCTGATCTGGCGCCTCCAAGCGCACCTATCAACAGTCATGGTCTCGGAAAGGTTTAAGGCCTTCAAATCTAATCTCAGTTGCTCCTCCAACGTCCTTCTCGGTCTGCCTCTCCTCCTTTCCCCGACAACCATTAAACTCTCGACCCTCCTCACCGGAGCAGATGCCTGCCTCCTGCGTACGTGGCCAAACCATCTCAATCTCCCTTCCCTAACTTTCGCTGACATGGGCGCCACTTCCAGCACGTTCCTGAAAACCCCGTTCGCAATTCTATCTAACATTGTGCGACCACACGACCAACGTAACATTCTCATTTCAGCCACTTCCAACTTGCTCTCAAGCGACTTCTTCATCGCCCAACATTCGGAGCCATACAACATTGCAGGTCGGATTGCCGCTCTATAGAATTTACCCTTCAACTTTAGAGGACTTTCTTGTCGCACAGACCCTGTCATTTGCTCTTCACCTTAGCCACCCCGCCTTGATGCGATGCATGACATCATCTTCACACTCACCTTCCTTGAATGATCGAACCCAAATACTTGAACTTATCCGTGCGAGTACGATCGATCCGCAATCTTTACCTCAACATCTTCCTCGTTGGCCTCACCACTAAAGTTACACGGAGATACTCGGTCTTAGACCGGCTCACACGCAAGCCACAGGATTCTAACTTAGCCCTCCAAAGCTCCAACTTCGAGTTCACCTCCCTCCTCGACTCCGCCACTAACACAATGTAAATCGGCAAAAGCATGCACCACGGGATGCCATCTTGAATCCCTCGTGAAATGACGTCAAGGATTAGAGCGAAGAGAAGAGGACTTAGCGCCGACCGCTGGTGTAGCCCTATCTCTACCGGAAAATACTGAGTGTCACCAACTGGGTTCCTAACGCATGTCCTAGCTTGGGAGTACATGTCTTGGATTGCCCTAACGAACGGCAACGACACCCTCCTCTCTACTAGGCTCCTCCAAATAACATCGCGCGGGATTCTATCATAAGCCTTCTCTAGATCTGTGAACAACATATGGAGGTCCTTACGCCGCTCTCTAAACTTCTCCATAAGGCGTCTGACGAGATGAATGGCCTCAGTCGTGGACCTCCCCGGCATGAAGCCAAATTGGTTCTCTGAGATCTCTACTTCTCTTCTAACCCTGCATTCCACCACTCTCTCCTAAGTAATTCAAGTTATTCTCTCTGTTATTATTGTTGACGTCTGATTTGGTCAACGTCACGTGTGCTGATCTGGACGAATGGATCGAAGCTACGTAGAAAACAATAAACAAGACAAAAAGTATTGGACCACTAAATTTTATTAATGATCTTGATATGGAGTAGAGCCGGGCCGAAAATATTTTGGGCCAGTCTACACTGTTGGTGCTTGTTTATTACAAGTCTTATTCTTCCTCATTTTATTTCTCTTTCTCTCCCTATATATATTTCTCACGAGATTTTTTCGGGAGTCCTTTCTTTTTGTATTTTCCTTCTATATAAAGAAGGTCTGGACCAATCAGCGGGTGAAAGCTGGAGGTGGGCTGGGAGTGTGTTTTAGACACTTGTCAGCGGGAGAATTTCTCCTAAACATGTGGCAGCTTTAGGGACTGCCTTGGGAAGAGGGAGGACAGAGCGCACTGATCATCCTGTCTGCCTGTTCTTCGGGCTTTTGGCAATACTTATCCGTTGTGGCCGACAATGAGGTCGGCCCTCGAACTTTCCGCTGTCCTGGTCGGTCTTGTTATAATTTTGATTCGGAGCGTATTCGTCCTGGGTCTGCTCGGCCCTTCTGGGTCGGATCCCAGGTCGGCTCTAACGTCTCTGTCTGGTCCGGTTCTAACGGGCCCCGGGAGAAAATCAGGTCCATGCCCGGTTCGGCTCCAGGATCTGCTCGGCCGGTCGGCTGCTTGGAGTGCTTATGTGGATGCTAAGATGGATCGACTACCAAGAAGGGCCCCCGAGTCCAGGGCTGTGCCGGGATGGCCGGTGCTGGGGTCGTTTCATATTGAGGCCGATCCGGCTTGGGGGAGGGTAAGATCTCTCGAAGGGACGCTTCTTCGAGAGTCGCGTCGATTAGACTTCGGGGTCTTCAAGTGTCATGATGCGGGGGACGCGTGGCGGGATGTAATTTGTCGTCGCGTTTCACGCGCTTTTGATTTTCGCGACGGTTCAGTAGGAATCGTCGCTCCACGCGCCTGGCATTTAATGCCCTCTTTCTCTTATAAATATAAAATGCCTTCTTCCCCATTATTCCTTTCGCCATTTTTGTGTCTTGTAGTAGAGAAGAGAGAGAATTTTTCGGCGTCTTTTTCCCTTTTTTAGAAAGAATTTCTTGGTAAGCTTTTTCTCTTTTTCCTATTTTACGATGTCGGAGCGGAGGGAAGTGACGGTGGAGGAGTTGACCATGTCTCCGGACCGCACGGGGGTGGCGGATCTGTCAATGGGCGACGTCCCCGTCGATTGGAGCAACGAAGATGGCGGCGAGGTCGCAAGATCGCCGGATTCTGGAGATGCGGATTCTGGAGATGCGGGGGTGGTGACGCCGTTGATGGCGGTTGGCGAGACTCGGGCTTGGATTCGGCCTCAGCCGTCTCCTTTTATTGAGGCGGAGTGGGATTCGGCCTCGATACGCAGCACGGTCACCAATGAGCAGTTGGAGGCTTGGCGGGGGTGGTTTAAGATACCCGCGGTGGTGCGGATGTTTGTTCCGAATCCCGAGGAGAGGCCTCACACCCCGCCCGTTGGCTGCACGGCGGTGTATTACCGCTCCCTGTTGTTAGGGCTGAGGTTTCCACTTCTGTTGGTGTTCTTCCGGTGGTTAAGGCAGTGGGGCCTTTGTATTGCCCAAATTCATCCGAATTCCTGGGCTCGGATGGTGGGTCTTTTTATACTTTTCAGTCAACATGGCTGGACCGAGCCCAGCTTTGAGGAGTTCAACAGTCTCTTCCTATGGAGGTCGGTCGGCCGATCCGGTTCTGGCTGGTTTTACTTGACAGCCCGGCACGCGATGCATAAAGAATTGGTGGATGTGCCGGAGACCATCCATAGTTGTAAGGAACAGTGGTTCTATGTAGGGGGGTCGTGGAGGAGCTCGGCTGATGAGTGGGAGCCTGGTGTGATAGATGCCGAGCTTCGGGTCCCCGAGCATTTTATTGCCAAAATGAGTAAGTGCCGTGTGATTTTATTCTTGTTCTTTTCTTGTCTAACGCTCATCATTTATTTTATGTGCAGGGCGTATCCCGGCCTCTGAGACATCTTCCGATTTTGACGAGCTGGTAGAGAAGCTCCTGGACCTTCCCGCCGAGCAAAGGAAGTCGTATCTTTTGGCCAGTGAAGAAAATCTCTGGGCGGCCGGACTTCGATCCACCGAACATTATGTCTGCATCAGGTAGCCCCTTTTTTTCTCTCATTCAAAAACCCGTTTTTTTTAACACGCATTCTTTATCCAGTCCCTGGGGGCTGGGTTCCATCGGGAAGGAGAGAAACGCCTGCGCAGTGGGTGGCTAGGCTGGCTGCTGAGGCCGCCGAGCGCAGGGAGTGCGCGGGCAAGCGGAAGAGGGTTGATGCCGAGCCCGAGGATAGTTTGACTAAGGCGGGGGGCTCGTCTTTTCCTGAAATTGCTGCGTCCGCCCCGAGCCCTGTCCGGACGGGCCGTGCGACTGGTAAGGAGCCCGCAATCGACTTGGAGGGCCACTATCTCCCGGTAAATAAGGACCGGGAGGAACCTAGTGCTCAAATGAAGGGGCGACGGCCGCGCTGGTTTCTAGATTATGTCCGTGCAGCCACTCCGACCGCTGAAATGCTCGACCGGGTCCCTCCAGCGGTGGTTGAGTCCAGCCATGTTCCCATCAGGGGCTGGACGCCGAAGATGGAGATGGTGACTAATGACATGGGTCCGGACGAGCAGATCCAGTTCGGGAATGCTCTGATGGGTCGTGCGTTGTGCACCTATATAAAGGCCACTGGGGAGCTGATGGTCCTGGCTAAAAAGCACAAGAAGGCGGAGGCCGATCTCAAGGCCTTACAGGAGGAGCACCACCTCTGCCTTTCGCTTATCAAGTCTCTGGAGGAGGAGATGACCTCTCTGAAGGGTGAGATGGAGATTCTGGAGAGTCGGGCCCTCGAGGCCGATATTTGGAAAGGAAAGGCCGACGAGATGGCCACGGCAGCCGAGCAGGCGCATAAAGGGTGTCTGGACATAAGGGTCGAGCACGAGGCCTATTTGCAGAACACTAAGGCCCAGCTTGAGCATCTGACCGAGCGGGTCAATACTTGTGAAGCTTCGGGCTACGCCAGGGGCCTTACCGATGGGGCGGCCGCTTTTCAGAAGACGCCCGAGTTCGAGGAGCTGATTAACCTTAACTATGTCTCCACCTGCTATGAGATGTTAGATCTCATGAAGGGAGGGAAGACCGTCGAGGAGGTCCAGGCCTATATAGAGTCTCAGGTGGCCGACCTGAAGGTTGAATCTCTCGGAGCTGACGAGCCGAAGGCTGCAGAATTTATCGAAGACCCGGGGTTGATTCCGCCCGGCGAAGGTGAAGGAAAGTCTTCTCAGGCGGCCGGTCAGGAGGACGAGGCCGAGTAGATTTTTGCTTTGTTCCATGTATGGCATGCGTGCTGTTTTTCCTTGGTTTCCTTTGTATTTTGATGTAGAACCGCCTATTTAAATGAATGAAATTTTTTATAACATCTGTTGCTTTTCTCTGTATGTTTGGGCCTGGTTGGTTTGGCCGTTGCCTTGCTTTTCTGTTCACCATTTTTTGATTGTACCGGATGGGCCGATCTTATGAGATGCCGAGGCGAACTCGGTCTTATAGTGCCGGATGGGCCGGTCTTATGAGGTGCCGAGGCGAACTCAGTCTTATAGTGCCGGATGGGCCAGTCTTATGAGGTGCCGAGGCGAACTCGGTCTTATAGGCCGGATGGGCCGGTCTTGTGAGGTGCCGAGGCGAACTCGGTCTTATAGTTCCGGATGGGCTGGTTTTATGAGGTGCCGAGGCGAACTCGGTCTTATAGTGCCGGATGGGCCGGTCTTATGAGGTGCCGAGGCGAACTCGGTCTTATAGTGCCGGATGGGCCGGTCTTATGAGGTGCCGAGGCGAACTCGGTCTTATAGTGCCGGATGGGCCGGTCTTATGAGGTGCCGAGGCGAACTCGGTCTTATAGTGCCGGATGGGCCGGTCTTATGAGGTGCCGAGGCGAACTCGGTCTTATAGTGCCGGATGGGCCGGTCTTATGAGGTGCCGAGGCGAACTCGGTCTTATAGTGCCGGATGGGCCGGTCTTATGAGGTGCCGAGGTGAACTCGGTCTTATAGTGCCGGATGGGCCGGTCTTATGAGGTGCCGAGGCGAACTCGGTCTTATAGTGCCGGATGGGCCGGTCTTATGAGGTGCCGAGGCGAACTCGGTCTTATACTGCCGGACGGGGCCGGTCTTATGGGGTGCCGAGGCGAACTCGGTCTTATAGTGCCGGACGGGCCGGTGGCGAACTCGGTCTCATAGTGCCGGATGGGCCGGTCTTATGAGGTGCCGAGGCGAACTCGGTCTTATAGTGCCGGATGGGTCGGTCTTATGAGGTGCCGAGGCGAACTCGGTCTTATAGTGCCGGATGGGCCGGTCTTATGAGGTGCCGAGGCGAACTCGGTCTTATAGTGCCGGACGGGCCGGTCTTATGGGGTGCACCAATATTAAAAAATGGTAAACATCAAACTTTATTAATAATACCTCTTTACATACATGGCCTTCCATGGATGAATCAATCCTGGGCTATTCAGATATTCTAACGGGTATGCTCCGCTCCGAAGGGTTTCGTTAATCTCGTACGGTCCTTTCCCCTTGGGTTAGGAGGTCCTGGATCTGGCCCCAATACTTGTTTAAGAATGAGGTCTCCGACTTGAAGGCTTTGATGATGAACCTTGGGAGTTTGTTTTATAGATGGCGTCCCCTATTTCTGCTGGGGTTTGTTTTTGGCGACTGGGTCCAGGCTTTTAGGGTCACACTGGTCTTGTTCTTCGAAATGGGTTATCCGGTAGGTGGGTGTTCCCATTCCGACCGGGGTCATCGCCTCCGTACCGAAGGCTAAGAAGATATTTCTCAAGTGGCGGACCGATGCACGGCTAAGTCTTCAGGGAGTTCTTCAGGCCGTGACCCTTTGAGTTTTTCGAGGCGGGTCTTGAGGTGCTATTTTATAACTGTATTAACCGCCTCGACTTGTCCGTTGGATTGTGGATCATGCGATATGGATAAGTTGTCTCGTATATGGAGGCCATCGCAGAAGGCCTGAGATTTTTCCTCGTCATTGTGTGGTTTTATCAGATATGACGGACTGAGGGGTCCTGAGCGACTTTCAAATGAGATCGATTATTTTCTGTTCGGTTGCTCGCGACAGTAGTTCGGCCTTGGCCCGCATTGCAAAATGATCCACTGCGACGACGGCGTAGTGTACCTCGACTCGTCCTTCAGATGGGGGGGAAGCCGACTCGGACGATTATCCACTTGACAAAAGGCGGAAGGCAATAAGCGTAAGTGGGTTTCATGCGAGGCTCGGAGCTAAGTCGAAGGTTTGGCTTCGGGCGTACCTTTGCTTCAGCTCAGTGGCCTCTTTTGAAGATTCAGTCAGTAATATCCTTGTTGGAGCAATTTGTAGGCCGATACCGGGCCGCCAAAGTGGCTGCCACGTGTCCGCTTGGGCACCTTTCTGAGGGCATACTTGAATAAGCCTTTCAGCGATGGAACTGGATACCTCCGCATAAGGTTCCTTCAGCGGGTGGGGTGGAAGTAATCTTGTCTTTGTGGGTGTCATGCTGTGCTGGGGGCATGGAGCTGGAAGCTGTATCCGTCCTTGCAGCTCGAATTGTTCGGATGCCAAGGAGTCATCTCGGTTGTTCTTAGTTCGAGAAAGGTGTTAAGTTGTTCCTCAAAAATCTCACCACCGGGTCCGAGCCGGGCCGAGGAAATTGACCACACTCGGCTCCCTAGCTTCGTATTCGCCCTTAATTTGATTCACCACTAAATTGAGAATCGGCCAAAGATAATGAGATGAGCAAGACCGAGGGAGATCGCCACTTCCAGACTGGCTCGGAGGACTTCATATTCCGCCTTGCAGTTGGGGACTCGAAAACCAAAGCGAGTGGTCGAGCAGAGCAAACATTGGTTGGGGCCGGCGAGGGCCATTCCTGCGCTTGTCTTCAGGGGGCTAGTATGAGTGCATATACCAGCTCTACCGTGGCGTATCCGAGCTCGGCATCAGATAGACCGGATGTCGGACCGCGTTTTCCGATCAAGCGAAGGCGGTGCAGATTGCAGTGGGGTTCTCCTTGGGCCGGCAGTTGCAGGATTGGTGCTGTTTAAGACCTCCTTGGTAACTTTGTCGGTTGGGCCCCTCTTTCCTTAGATTCTGAATTATTGGCGAAAGGTGGAGAAATCTTTACCTTTCGTATCTCCTTATAAAGATTATGCCTTGGCTTATTTCAGTTTTACCAACATGTTCCACTTTCTGCTGTTTTTTCATCACTTCGAATTTTAAGTTTCGTCGTTGGCATCCTAATGGCCGCTGTTCGGGCGCTTATGCGAAACACTCATTAGGTTCCGATGATTTCATCTGATCTCAGCCTAATCTTTGCCTAATAGCGGCCCGAGTTTTCTTGCCTGCACCCCAACAGATTACCTTTTTCGGATTACCAGGATCTTTGTGGGGATCTGGTGGGAATTCCGAAAGCGCTTGCAAATATTGTGGAGTCCTCGGTGGTTGCGGTGTGTGTTGATTGCAACTTTAATTTGAAGGATATAAGGGGATTCTTTGGGAAATCTTCTAGAGCTTTGAGTTACGCTCGATATTCCCCGAGTTATGACCTTTAAAAGGTCAGTCGAGTCAAGAAGGAAGTCACGATTACAATGGTTCCTGTGCTTTCAACTCACAATTACAATGATTCCTATGCTTTCACATCACCACTTATTGGTGAGGGTGGTCATTCCCGGATGAACGCAGGGTATGTCAAAGTGCTCCACCACCTTGGACGGGTTTCCCTTCTTTGTGGCGGGCTGATTATGTTTAGAACTTGTAGTTATAGCTTGAGCGACTCGCTCAAGATTCCGGTGAGTGTGTGCAGTTGTGGTTGTTAACCACAAGGTCGGAGGTTCGCCCCCCTTCTTCTAGCGCCATTCTGTTGACGTCTGATTTGGTCAACGTCACGTGTGTTAATCTGGACGAATGGATCGAAGCCACGTAGAAAACAATAAACAAGACGAAAAGTATTGGACCACTAAATTTTATTAATGATCTTGATATGGAGTAGAGCCGGGCCGAAAATATTTTGGGCCGGTCTACACTGTTGGTGCTTGTTTATTACAAGTCTTATTCTTCCACTTTTTATTTCTCTTTCTATCTCTCTCTATATTTCTCATGAGATTTTTTCGGGAGTCGTTTCTTTTTGTATTTTCCTTCCATATAAAGAAGGTCTGGACCAATCAGCGGGTGACAGCTGGAGGTGGCCTGGGAGTGTGTTTTAGACACTTGTCAGCGGGAGAATTTCTCCTAAACACGTGGCAGCTTTAGGGATTGCCTTGGGAAGAGGGAGGACAGAGCGCACTGATCATCCTGTTTGCCTGTTCTTCGGGCTTTTGGCAATACTTATCCGTTGTGGCCGACAATGGGGTCGGCCCTCGAAGTTTCCGCTGTCCTGGTCGGTCTTGTTATAATTTTGATTCGGAGCGTATTCGTCCTGGGTCTGCTTGGCCCTTCTGGGTGGATCCCGGGTCGGCTCTAACGTCTCTGTCCGGTACGGTTCTAACGGGGCCTGGGAGAAAATCGGATCCATGCCCGGTTCGGCTCCAGGATCTGCTCGGCCGGTCGGCTGCCTGGAGTGCTTATGTGGATGCCAAGGTGGATCGACTACTAATAATTATTTTGGCCCAACTTGGCCCAGAATTATATATCTCCTGGCCCATACAGTGCTGGCCCAACCCGTGGCAGCCCTTTAATAGGATTCGTCCGATCCAGACTTAATATCTACTCCGAATCTGGACCGTCCGACTCCCCTTATATAAACCTAACCCTAAACCCTACTCCCTCACTTCCCTTCTCACTGCACCGTCACCCTCCTTTTCTCTCTTCTCTCCCGTGACCTTTCCTTCCCTGGTCAAACTCCACCCACCGCTGCGATTTTTTGCTCCCGATTCTCACTACCTCCTCTCCCCCGTGAGCGATTGAATATCACAATGGAATCCCGTGACAGATTCCATCCTTATGTGTATATAAATCGCGGCTGGGGAAGGAGTTTGATACACCGGGAGAAAATTCGTCTTTTGCCTTGAGAATCCGAAGTGAAAAGAGTGATATTTCTGTTGTGATATCATTGAGGGTGAACGGGATTAGTTCCTGTGTTTTCTGAGGGTTTTTTCTGGGTTAGAAAGGTGCTACCGGGGCTGTGTGCCGGCCGACGGTGGATCGGCGTTCGTCCTTCATGGAATCGAACATACTTGGTGTCAAATTGCAAAGGGTTCGGAATATCTGAGCCTAAAGATCTCTTTCTCAAAGGGGGTTTTATTGTCCCTTATTTCTTCCGTTTTTTCCCGTATTATATATTTTATATATATATATATATATAGATATATATATTTGTTATATATATATATATCTATATATATATATTCTGCAGTTTTTTTGGTATTTATCTATATATATTATATATATTTGTTATATATATATATATATATACACTACTGTTTCGTATTTATATATATATTATTTTATATATATATATTGCAGTTTCTTATTACCATATACATATATATTATATATATCTGTTATATATATATATATAACTATATATACTGCATACTTAATACTTGGTGTATTTCGATCGGTATTATCGATATCTCAGCTAACTTAATCGAATCTTTGTGATTTACAGATTGGTTCTGGACGATCGAATTCTTTTGGGGTCAGCTTGTTCTTCGGGTTGATTTAAATAATTATATTATTTTTATTATAGGTTCATTAGTTGGCCTGTAATCCTTAATCCCTTTCCCGTTGAATATAATTGTAATAGTTATATTCGTTTAATCCGCTTGTATTAACGATCCTGTCTTTAGCCATTGTACGACCCGATACCCAACAGTGGTATCGGAGCCCATTTTGTCGGGTGTCAGGTTCTTTGGCTTCTTGGTGATACGGAATAACCCATCCGGATTTCCGCTCAGGTATATCGGCTTGAACCTCTCTTTTATTATTGCTTCTTGTTCGGTTCTATTGTCAAATTGCTGTCCTTACTGTTTTTCGGGTTTGCTTGCCGCTGCCTATATTTCTGTGTTATCTGGTTGGATTCAGTTTTCGGGCGACTCTTGTTTCCTTTATTAATTAAAACTCAAACGAATTAAAACCTTAAAATCCAAAACAGCACTAATCTTGCGCTGCCAGGACCGAAAGTGTCCCTCGGATCTTTGTCAAGATCTTAAGGATCCCGGTTTTAATTTAAACGAGTTTTAATCTCAAAAATCAAATCGAGTCCCTGAATTTTGATTCTCATCAGTTGTGTGCTTCCTTTTCTGTGTGATTTGTGGTTGTCTTTGTGATTACCTTATACTATGTGTGTCAATGGGCTCTTTCTCTGTTTTTAACATTGCACCTTTTGATGGGAAAGGAGATTTTCAAATTTGGCAACAAAAAATGAAGGGCATTCTAATTCAACAAAAAGTTTTCAGAGCTATTGATCAATCTTTTTCTGACAACACTGCTGTCGATAAAAAGGCCGAGGTAGATGAGTTTGCGTATTCATCAATTATCCTAAATCTGTCCGATTCTGTAATTCGGAAAATCGGTAAACATGATACAACTCAGGCTTTATGGGAAAAATTGGAAGAGACTTATACTGAAACTTCCTTGCCTAGCAAACTGTTTTTACTTCAAAAAAATTTCCAGTTCAAACTTGATATTTCAAAAGATATAAATGATAACCTGGACACTTTCACAAAATTAATCCAGGATATCAAACAAACCGGTGATAAAAATATTGATGAATACACCCCTATTGTTATTTTAATTGCCATACCTGATTCTTACAGTGATGTTAAGTCTGCTATTATGTACGGCAGAGACAAAGTAACTCTTGATACTATTATAAACGGTTTGAAATGTAAAGAATTGGATTTGAAAAACAATAAGGGGAATAAATCTCTAAGTGAGGTTAATTTTGTGAGGGGAAGACCTCAAAACTGCTTTCGAAAATTGAAACCTTCATCAAGTCAAAATCTACAGAGTATTTTTTCTGAAAAGAAGAAGGGCAAATGGAAGAGTAGGTCAAAGTCTCGACCTAAGAACCGTAAGTGCTATAATTGTGGTGAATCTGGTCATTACATTCATGAGTGCACTAAACCTAAGAAAAATTATCAAAATGATAATGCCAACCTTGTGGCTGAAAATGGCCGTGAAGATGAAGTTTTCATGGTTACTGAAATTTTTGAACAAGCTAATACTATGCATACTCTCACTTTGTGTGAAAATGAGTGGCTTGTTGATTCTGCTTGTACGTTTCATATGTCGCCTTTCAAAAGGCTATTTTATGAATATAGAGAAGTGACAAATTGGTCTGTCTCTATGGCTAATGAGAAAAGGTGTCAAGTACAGGGTTTAGGAAATATTCAGATAAGATATGACTCGGGTTATTTGTTAACTTTAAAGAACGTGAGGCATGTTCCTGATTTGTGTCACAATCTTGTTTCTTGTGGTACCCTTGATGATGAGGGGTATGAAGGTAAGTGGGGTAATGGGATTATGAAAATCTTTAAAGGAAACTTGTGTGTTTTCAAAGCAATAAAACGGAATAACTTTTATGTGAAAGTTGCAAAATATGATTCTTTTGTGAATGATGTCCAAGGTGACTCAACATATTTTTGGCATAAACGTCTAGGCCACATCAGTGATAAGGGTCTGGAAATTTTGCAAAAATAAGGGGTGTTTGGGAAAGATAAATTGTCCTCTGTGCCGTTTTGCGACTCCTGTGTGGTAGGTAAACAACATCGTGTTAAGTTTCCAAATCCATATCCCCCTAGAACTCCTACAACTTATGACACTTTGCATTATTTGCATGCTGATGTGTGGGGGCCATCTAGTGAACCCACACACGTTGGAAATAGATATTTCCTATCTGTGATTGATGATTATTCCCGTAAGGTCTTTGTGTTCCTTCTTAAAAATAAATCTGATGTCTTTGAGAAATTCAAAAATTGGAAAACTTTGATTGAAAATCAAAATGGGAAGAAAATTAAAATATTAAGGACCGACAATGGCCTTGAGTTTTGCAATCAAATGTTTGATGAGCTTTGTGCTCAATCTGGTATTCAGAGACATAAGTCTGTCCCTTATTCACCCAACAGAATGGAGTGGCTGAACGCATGAATAGAACTTTGCTAGAAAGGGTCAGAAGCATGTTGGCTATGTCTGGGCTCTCGAAAAAGTTCTGGGGTGAGGCTTTACTTACTGCTGCTTATTTGATAAATATATCTCCCTCTATGCCGTTGAATGGTAATTATCCTGAATGTGTTTGGTCTGGTCGATCTATTGATTTTTCAAATCTTCGTGTATTTGGTTGCTCGGCTATGTTCATCAGAATAATGATAAGCTTGAGCCTCGTTCTGTGAGATGTGTGTTTGTGGGATACCCGGAAGGGGTAAAAGTCTATAGGATTTGGCTTAAAGACCAACCCGGTTTCAAAACCATTATTAGTCGTGATATTGTTTTCAACGAAAATGAATTTCCTTGTCTTTTACCGGATCCGGAAAACCCCCTGCTCCTAATGAGGTGGAGCTGCACATTTCTTTGGATAATATGGATAATGTGCAAATAGAAACTATTCTTGATAATCTTGATAATGCTGATGTGCATGATGAAACAGAAGAAGTTCTTGAAGATAATTTGCATGATTATCAACTTGCTCGAGATAGGCCTAGGAGAGAAATTAGAAGACCTTCTCACTTGAATGATTATCATATGGCATCATATGCATTCAATATGTTTGAATCTATTGATAATTGTGAACCCAAAACATATGATGAAGCTTTGAAATCTGAACACTCAGAACAGTGGCTTTTTGCAATGAATGAAGAAATGACTTCATTGCACTCAAATGAAACTTGGGCTCTTGTACCCCGACCACCTAACTGTTCGGTGGTTGACTGTAAATGGCTTTTCAAAGTTAAGGAAGAAAATGAGTCGGTCAGATTCAAAGCTAGACTCGTTGCTAAGGGTTTCACCCAGAAAGAAGGTATTGACTACACTGAAATCTTTGCTCCAGTTGTTAAGTTTACTACTGTGCGTATCATGCTTGCTCTTGTTGCTCAATTTGATTGGGAACTAAAACAATTAGATGTCAAAACCGCCTTTTTACATGGTGAACTTGAAGAAAAGCTTTATATGAGTCAACCTAAAGGCTTTATTGATCCCAAGCTCCCTAATCATGTTTGCTTGCTTAAGAAATCGATTTATGGTTTAAAACAATCACCTAGGCAATGGAATAAGAAGTTCGATGAGTACATGCTCTCACTTAAATTTTCAAGGAGCAATTATGATCATTGCTTGTATTTCAAAACTGATTCCAAAAATCCTGTTTTCTTGCTCATATATGTTGATGATATGCTCTTAGTGAGTCCTTGTGTGAAAACAGTTGATCATGTCATTAAATGCTTAAGTGCAAAGTTTGACATGAAGCACCTTGGTGATGCTAAGCGTATTCTTGGGATGAATATCTTTCGTGATAGAAAAAATTCCACCATTATTTTAAACCAAGATTCCTATGTGCAGAAAATTCTATCCAAATTTTCTATGAGTCAGTCTAAATCAACCTCTGTGCCTCTAGTTGGTCATTTCCTGTTAAGTAAGGATCAATCCCCGAAAACTGAGGATGATATCAATTATATGAAAAAAGTACCTTACTCAAATGCCATTAGTTCGGTCATGTACCTAATGGTCAGCACAAGACCTGACATAGCTTATGATGTGAGTTGTCTTAGTCGTTATGGCTAACCCAGGGGTTTACCATTAGCAAGCCGTTAAGTGGCTCTTAAGGTATTTGAAGGGCTCAACCAGGTATGGTCTTAAATTTTCTCGACACCCACAAGGTGTAAAATTGGTTGGATACGTGGATTCTAATTACGCTGCTAATTGTGATAACCGTAAGTCTACTACTTCATATGTGTTTACTTTGTGTGGCACACCTATCAGTTGAAAGTCTCAATTACAACCTATAGTTGCTTTATCCACTACAGAATCTGAGTATGTTGCTATAACTGAAGCATTAAAAGAAGCTATATGGTTAAAAGGACTATTATCAGAAATCGGTTTTCTAAAGGATAAAGTCGAAGTTTTTTCGGATAGTCAATCCGGTATTCAACTATGCAAGAATCCAGTTTTTCATGATTGAACAAAACATATTGATGTTCGTTTCTATTTCATACGAGATGTTGTTGCTAAACGTATAATCTATCTTGAAAAAATACCCTCCCAACTTAATCCTTCATATATGGGTACTAAGTGTTTATCCGTCGAAAAATTTAAATCTTGTTTAAAAAGACTGAATTTTGATTCAGTCGAATAAATTTTTGAACTTTGTGTTCTTTAGGGGATCTCTTTGTGAGTTAGTCTTCTTTGTGAATTCTTTTACCTTATTTACTTTGTGTATGTGCAGGTAACCCCGGAGATAGGCGATGATGAATCTTCTCCGTAACCCGAAAATGCAATTTGACTGGTTGGCCCAAAAGGTGGAGAAATGTTATTATTTTGGCCCAACTTGGCCCAGAATTATATATCTCCTGGCCCATACAGTGCTGGCCCAGCCCGTGGCAGCCCTTTAATAGGAGCCGTCCGATCCAGACTTAATATCTACTCCTAATCTGGACCGTCTGACTCCCCTTATATAAACCTAACCCTAAACCCTACTCCCTCACTTCCCTTCTCACTGCGCCGTCACCCTCCTTTTCTCTCTTCTCTCCTGTGACCTTTCCTTCCCTGGTCAAACTCCACCCACCGCTGCGATTTTTTGCTCCCGATTCTCACTACCTCCTCTCCCCCGTGAGCGATTGAATATCACAATGGAATCCCGTGATCGATTCCATCCTTGTGTGTATATAAATCGCGGCTGGGAAGGAGTTTGATACACCGGGAGAAAAATTCGTCTTTTGCCTTGAGAATCCGAAGTGAAAAGAGTGATATTTCTGTTGTGATATCATTGAGGGTGAACGGGATTAGTTCCTGTATTTTCTGAGGGTTTTTTCTGGGTTAGAAAGGTGCTACCGGGGCTGTGTGCCGGCCGATGGTGGATCGGCGTTCGTCCTTCGTGGAATCGAACGTACTTGGTGTCAAATTGCAAAGGGTTCGGAAGATCTGAGCCTAAAGATCTCTTTCTCAAATGGGGTTTTCTTGTCCCTTATTTTCTTCCGTTTTTTCCCGTATTATATATATATTATATATATATTTGTTATATATATATATATATATTCTGCAGTTTTTTGGTATTTATCTATATATATATATATTATATATATATATATTTGTTATATATATATATATACACTACTGTTTCGTATTTATATATATTATTATTATATATATATTTGTTATATATATATCTATATATATATATACTGCAGTTTCTTATTACCATATACATATATATTATATATATATATATATCTGTTATATATATAACTATATATACTGCATACTTAATACTTGGTGTATTTCGATCGGTATTATCGATATCTCGACTAACTTAATCGAATCTTTGTGATTTACAGATTGGTTCTGGACGATCGAATTCTTTTGGGGTCAGCTTGTTCTTCGGGTTGATTTAAATAATTATATTATTTTTATTATAGGTTCATTAGTTGGCCTGTAATCCTTAATCCCTTTCCCGTTGAATATTTGTAATAGTTATATTCGTTTAATCCGCTTGTATTAACGATCCTGTCTTTAGCCATTGTACGACCCAATACCCAACAGTGGTATCGGAGCCCATTTTGTCGGGTGTCAGGTTCTTTGGCTTCTTGGTGATACGGAATAACCCATCCGGGTTTCCGCTCAGGTATATCGGCTTGAACCTCTCTTTTATTATTGCTTCTTGTTTTCGGTTCTATTGTCAAATTGCTGTCCTTACTGTTTTTCGGGTTTGCTTGTCGCTACCTATATTTCTGTGTTATCTGGTTGGATTCAGTTTTCGGGCGACTTGTTTCCTTTATTAATTAAAACTCAAACGAATTAAAACCTTAAAATCCAAAACAGCACTAATCTTGCGCTGCCAGGACCGAAAGTGTCCCTCGGATCTTTGTCAAGAGCTTAAGGATCCCGGTTTTAATTTAAACGGGTTTTAATCTCAAAAATCAAATCGAGTCCCTGAATTTTGATTCTCATCAGCTGTGTGCTTCCTTTTCTGTGTGATTTGTGGTTGTCTTTGTGATTACCTTATACTGTGTGTGTCAATGGGCTCTTTCTCTGTTTTAACATTGCACATTTTGATAGGAAAGGAGATTTTCAAATTTGGCAACAAAAAATGAAGGGCATTCTAATTCAACAAAAAGTTTTCAAAGCTATTGATCAATCTTTTTCTGACAACACTGCTGCCGATAAAAAGGCCGAGGCAGATGAGTTTGCATATTCATCAATTATCCTAAATCTGTCTGATTCTGTAATTCGGAAAATCGGTAAACATGATACAACTCAGGCTTTATGGGAAAAATTGGAAGAGACTTATACTGAAACTTCCTTGCCTAGCAAACTGTTTTTACTTGGAAAAATTTTCCGGTTCAAACTTGATATTTCAAAAGATATAAATGATAACCTGGACACTTTCACAAAATTAATCCAGGATATCAAACAAACCGGTGATAAAAATATTGATGAATACACCCCTATTGTTCTTTTAAATGCCATACCTGATTCTTACAGTGATGTTAAGTCTGCTATTAAGTACGGCAGAGACAAAGTAACTCTTGATACTGTTATAAACGGTTTGAAAAATAAAGAATTGGATTTAAAAAACAATAAGGGGAATAAATCTCTAAGTGAGGTTAATTTTGTGAGGGGAAGACCTCAAAACTGCTTTCGAAAATTGAAACCTTCATCAAGTCAAAATGTACAGAGTAATTTTTCTGAAAAGAAGAAGGGCAAATGGAAGAGTAGGTCAAAGTCTCGACCTAAGAACCGTAAGTGCTATAATTGTGGTGAATCTGGTCATTACATTCATGAGTGCACTAAACCTAAGAAAAATTATCAAAATGATAATGCCAACCTTGTGGCTGAAAATGGCCTTGAAGATGAAGTTTTCATGGTTTCTGAAATTTGTGAACAAGCTAATACTGTGCATACTCTCACTTTGTGTGAAAATGAGTGGCTTGTTGATTCTGCTTGTACGTTTTATATGTCGCCTTTCAAAAGGCTATTTTCTGAATATAGAGAAGTGACAAATTGGTCTGTCTCTATCGTTAATGAGAAAAAGTGTCAAGTACAGGGTTTAGGAAATATTCAGATAAGATGTGACTCGAGTTATTTGTTAACTTTAAAGAACGTGAGGCATGTTCCTGATTTGTGTCACAATCTTGTTTCTTGTGGTACCCTTGATGATGAGGGGTATGAAGGTAAGTGGTGTAATGGGATTATGAAAATCTTTAAAGGAAACTTGTGTGTTTTGAAAGTAATAAAACGGAATAACTTTTATGTGAAAGTTGCAAAATATGATTCTTTTGTGAATGATGTCCAAGGTGACTCAACATATTTTTGGCATAAACGTCTAGGCCACATCAGTGATAAGGGTCTGGAAATTTTGCAAAAATAAGGGGTGTTTGGGAAAGATAAATTGTCCTCTGTGCCGTTTTGCGACTCCTGTGTGGTAGGTAAACAACATCGTGTTAAGTTTCCAAATCCATATCCCCCTAGAACTCCTACAACTTATGACACTTTGCATTATTTGCATGCTGATGTGTGGGGGCCATCTAGTGAACCCACACACGTTGGAAATAGATATTTCCTATCTGTGATTGATGATTATTCCCGTAAGGTCTTTGTGTTCCTTCTTAAAAATAAATCTGATGTCTTTGAGAAATTCAAAAATTGGAGAACTTTGATTGAAAATCAAACTGGGAAGAAAATTAAAATCTTAAGGACCGACAATGGCCTTGAGTTTTGCAATCAAATGTTTGATGAGCTTTGTGCTCAATCTGGTATTCAGAGACATAAGTCTGTCCCTTATTCACCCCAACAGAATGGGGTGGCTGAACGCATGAATAGTAAAAATTGTAAAACTTTTCCCGTCAGTCCCCAAATTGAAACAAAAACAATTCCCATAGAACCCTAGAAATATAATCTCTGAAATCACCACCAAATCTCTCGTTGAATTTCAATTTCTCCTGGATTAAGTACGAAGGATGATTGGGTGACTGAGTGTTGCGAAGTTTGGCCGATAAAGTCGATTTAGTCGAAGGAAAATGTCATTTTCTTCATCGAATTATATGGATTTCAATTGCAATTGTGATAAAAAAAAAAGCAAAATGAGAATGTCTAGAATAATTGATAACCCGAAGGATGTCTTATACAGAATCTATGATCTGCACCCCAAAAAACTTCCTTAAAAGCTACGAAAGCCTTTCATCAGACATACATGTCCAATCTTCACTCCTAGTTAGCCCAACATCTTCCTTCAAAACACTCAAAAACTATTTCTGTTGTCATAATTTTCTAAAATGTGAATTAAAGGTTGTAGTGGGAGGAAATGAGGGTTTGTGAAGATGGGTTTTTTTTCTTTTGTATTCATTTGCTTAGAATTGTGGAAATGAGTTTGTGAATCCGAAGATGTGTTCTTTTTCTTGTTTGATTTTGTTTTAATTATTACAAAAGACATCCATCATTTTTCATTATTTTTACAATTTTTAATTTTAAGCTTTTTACAAAAACCACTCTTGCATTTTGCCTTTTCCTTAGCATTTTTCGTCGCGTCAGTTTATCATGTGCACGACACGTGATATTTCGGCGGGGTGGAGGGGAATTGGGAATTGTCATCACTTGCCCTACTTATGGTCAATTCCGGTGCCGGAGGACTAAAATTGTACCAATTAAGACAATAAAGAACCAAAATTGATTGTGGTTATATTACAGGATCAAAATTGCACAGCAGCCACGTTAGAGGACGGAATTTACAATTTTCCCATAATAGAAAATATCATTCCAACATGACGCACATCTTTTGTGCTATAATTGATGTTTACCTCAATAGCATGTGCATGTAGTTCTTCTGTTTCAAAATCATTTTTCGTTTCATATCCATCAGTTGCGTTAAAATCGTCACCTCTTGCGTCACCACTTGAATTCCCTTCAATATCAATTTCTTCATCAAACAAGCCAAATAATTTTTCCATCACTTCATTTATACTCCATAATTCGTGGTTAACTGACATTTTCTACAACAATACTTTGTGTAGTAACGTGAAAAGTTTAGTTTTGCTGAATTTTAATATTCTTGAACGATGCACCCTTCTCGTCGCCTAGAACTTCTCCTCTCGTTCTTTTATCTTTTCTCTTTTGCTGACGACATTGTGTTAGTGGCGGAGTCGAGGAGGGAGGTGAACTCGAAGTTGGAGCTTTGGAGGGCTAAGTTAAAATCCCAGGGCTTGCGTGTGAGCCGGTGTAAGACCGAGTATCTCTGGTGTAACTTTAGTGGTGAGGCCAACGAGGAAGATGTTGAGGTAATGATTGCGGATAAGATCGTACCATGTACGGATAAGTTCAAGTATTTGGGTTCGATCATTCAGAAGGAAGGTGAGTGTGAAGATGATGTCACGCATCGCATCAAGGCGGGGTGGCTAAGGTGGAGAGCAGCGACAGGGGTCCTGTGCGACAAGAAAGTCCCTCTAAAGTTGAAGGGTAAATTCTATAGAGCGGCAATCCGACCTGCAATGTTGTATGGATCCGAATGTTGGGCGATGAAGAAGTCGCTTGAGAGCAAGTTGGAAGTGGTTGAAATGAGAATGTTACGTTGGTCGTGTGGTCGCACAATGTTAGATAGAATTGCGAACGGGATTTTCAGGAACGCGCTGGAAGTGGCGCCCATTTCAGCGAAAGTTAGGGAAGGGAGATTGAGATGGTTTGGCCACGTCCGCAGGAGGCAGGCATCTGCTCCGGTGAGGAGGGTCGAGAGTTTAATGGTTGTCGGGGAGATCGAGGAGGACGTGGGAGGAGCAACTGAGATTAGATTTGAAGGCCTTAAACCTTTCCGAGACCATGACTGTTGATAGGTGCGCTTGGAGGCGCCAGATTGTGGATTCTTTTGTAGGGAGCGGTGTTGTAGTTGAGAGCCTCAGGGTTGGGTTGTCTCGGTTAGCTTTGACATAGAGCATTGCATTTTTACTTTTATTGTATATTTTATCCTATTGTCTTTGCGTGTGGTGTATTTTTGACAGGGAGCTGTGCGCAGAGCCAACCTCTCTTTTGTTAGAGCAGCGTTCATCAGGAGTGAAGTAGCCAAATTCCGCTTAGGTAAGTCCCATGTGGATCAAGCCATGGGCTCAGTTATGGTCTCGAGCTTTTTCGAATCATATGTTTTCCTTTGTATTTATCACACAAGATTCTCACGCGCATTAAGCCGGGTCTTCACTAAACAAATTTCTCCCTACCGTAATAAGTGGGGGCATGGTCTGCGTACATCTTACCCTCCCCAGACCCTGCTCTGAGCGGGATATACTGAGTATGTTTGATTTGGTTTGGTTTCTTCAGTCTGCCAGAATAACTTCTCTTGATGTGTGGTTTTGATTCCATAAATCTCCAATTTATTGCAACTTACCAAGAGAATAAGATGAAATATAATCACGTTGATTTTCTTTTCAGGTATATGGCAACTTACCATGAGGAGAAGATTATTTCATGTTGATTTGTCATGATCCTTTCTTACCTTCCTTATTGCGCTCAAACTATTAATAAGGATAATAAAGTAAATTGTGTTTCATGGGAAGTAGTAAAAGAAAGCAGTAGAAGGCAAAAGATGTAAACTATTGTATTAATATTGATAACATTGATAGATGGGCCTTTATATAGGCGTTATAATGAGACTCCTCTCATACATAAGATTCCTTACAATGAAAGTCATCAAGTAGAATCCTACTACCTATAGAAGGATCTAGATCCATACCATCTACGATACACATCTAATCAGTATTAGGTAAGACACATCACGAGAATAATAATTTCCAGAAAACTATTCCTGCGTCGAGCACTAGTACAACAATGGAGCAGAAGATGTTGCCTTGTAAAAACCTATCCAAGCCAAAATAAGATCCCATGGGAAAAATAAAGGCTTGATGAGGAAAAAGATTGCAGCGCACCAACATGTCATGTATACTCCCTAATGTAACACAATGACTCCCCCTGGTGAGTACCTCAAATCATATGAGTCAGATGCCAAGTTGCCCTAACAAGTATGCCAAGGAAAAATCCAGTGGGAAAAATAAGTCTTGGTCTAAGTTGAACAGAAGTACAATGTATCATTGTATGGATGTTATCATTGGTCGCCTCGTTAAAAACTTTGCCAAGTGAAAACTCAATGGGAACAACAACCATGATCTAAGTACAAAAAGAGCGCGACACATCCAAAGTGCAAAAGTCGCTAAAGACTTAACCGAAAATCAAGTTTTCCAAAGTCTTGACCTTCATGCACTAAATCAGTCATAAATTCTTCGATTCAACATGTATCAACGAAACTGTATGAACTTCTGAAAATTAGACACTCATAGATTTTGATTCACATATACGTAAGCTAGATCGATCTGAGCAGATCACAAAGCTCTATCAAAGTTGACTCAGCAAATTACCAGACATATCCGTCCTACTTTGCAACAATATTCATATGATACTCAACATGATGAATGTGATCAAATGTTTGGTTTCCTTGGAAAGTAGACACATAGAGCTTTCCAGTGGTACCCATTTTACCATTTCCAAAAAGTGAGCTGCCCTGTAGGTCATATGGGAGTTAGAACAATACATTTTGGGCAAATTTGGATATCAATTTTCAAGTGTTTTTTTATCGAGATAGAGCAAGTTTCAAGCTTCTTGTCAATCATACACATTGCATGTGCGCATCCTTGGCTATCATCACGGTGACCTTACCGGATTATTACGAATGAGTTCATCGAGTAAAACATGAGTACATAATACCATATTTTGATAGAGAGAACTTCTCTTAAGACTGCATCATCACTTAAGTGAGCCAAATCTTATGACTTCGACTAGTCATTGGGAATCATATAGGAATTACTTTATCGTCTTTTAAGAAACCGTCTCTTAGATTGCCTTAACTGATTTGATGAATATGCATCATCAGTGTTCCCAAGATCCTTTCATTCTTAACTTTGGATTTAGCGGAATCTCTTAGTCTTACAAGAGTACATCACTATAAACCCTTAGTTTTACACGCAAAAGCTCATCTCTTCCAAATCAAGTATATACTTAGTGTGCGTTCCCAACCATTTGTCAACGCGCTCCGTTGTTAGGAGCCACTTGATTTGTATCTGATCCACCATGAGATCTTTTATCACTTAACTTAGTTCTCCAGTAAAGATATGATTTAACACAAGCCGCAAGTTAGTTTTTTTTTGGAAGCTATCGAGCTGACAAGATAGTGGATGCTATAACATCCATTACGACACCACAACTAAGTTTTGTGTCATCGTAGTCGATTCCAGTGCGTTCATGAGAAACTTCATGCCATGAGGTGAATTTAACTCCTTCTCTCACTCGCTTTAACTAAGTATACGGATAGATCTTATCTTTGGATTGTCGGCACCACTTCAACAAAGGGTTACCACTTTGTTCATACTAGAGTCGCATATGTTTCCATTTTAGGCCAACGCTACAATGTTGTAGATTTTCAACGAAGTATGGTTCGATTAAACCCACATTCCACATCTTCATGAACCGGCTTTATTCATAGAGTACTCTTTGTGGATTGGCATTCATTGAGGCGTCCCCAATGATGACTATAATCCAGAATCACCTGAGAATGATGGGTTCATTTCAACAAATGATCAAGTTTCATGTACCAAACTCGCATACATTCTTAGCGAGAGTATTTATCGAACCAAGTGGAATCCCAATACTCTATGAGATCCACATCCTAGTAACACCATCTACCACAATTTGTGGTGTTACCATATCACCATTTATAGGTGACGAACGTCCATGACCGGACACAATCCTTGCAGACATGTTTGCAACATGTATTTAATACCGTCACTTTAGGGAATTTGGTGAGGCATAGTAGGGACAAACTACGACAATTCCAAGTCATTCTACTCGAACATGATCATTCGCATCTCCCCCTAACGACGGGAAGACTGGCGCATCAAAGTGACTTACGAGATCGTCTGCCAAGGTATATTTTAAGCGGACTATGATTGAAAACGAATGTCAAATTCATCATTTATAATCCATCGTAATACATTGTGGTGACGCACTTTGGCACGTGAACATGTGGACGATAAAGGTTTTTCATTGTTAACACAATCCAGTTACAAAATACATACTGTTACAATTGTAACTAAGCATTTGAATGGTGATAGATATAGGTGAATATGACATATTGACATATGCTACATAACCGCAGCTAATGGTCTTGAGAATCCAACAAAACCGCCACCATGCACCATTGGGATCCAACATAGAGAAACGATTGAACCGATCGTAGACCATTGATTTTATCAAATCTCTAGTGCTTTCTTGAAGAGTTCACCACTTTCACCAACCCTAAACACTACAAAATTTCATGAGCATGTATAAATGGGTGTTAGGATTCCTAAACCATCAACCTTGTGGTCGGAAACCGGTCGAAAAGACATTGAACTGGTCGTTGGAATGACTGGTGGTATGTGAAAACTTCATTTGGGTTGTTCACCTCCTTCCAAGTCTCCAAATGGTACCAAAAGTTTACAAAAACGCTCCTGCATTTTTGCCTTTTTCTTAGCGTTTTTCATCTAGCCATTGTTTCATGTGCACAACACGTGATATTTTGGGGGGGAAATCGGGAATTGTCATCACATGCCCGACACATGGTCAACTCCGGTGCCGGAGGACTAAAATTGCACCAATTGACACAATAAAAGACTAAATTGAACGTGGTTACATTACAGGACCAAAATTACACAACAGCCACATTATAGGATGAAATTTGCAATTTTCCCTTTCTATTTTTGAGACTTTTCTAATTGCCTGCAAAGTATTGCAATTGTTTGTGCACCTCAACGCCAGGAAATATCATTCCAACCTGAGCCCATCTTCTATGCCATAATTTAAGTGTACCTCAATAGTATTTCTCTGTGTTTTGTTTGTTTCAAAATCGTATTCATTTTTATATACATCACTGGAAAAACTTAACTAAACACCTCTCGGGTCACCATTGAATTCCCTCCAATGTCAATTTCTTCGTTAGACAAGCTAAATAATTCTTCCATCACGTCATTATATTTCGTGATTCGTGGTTAACCGACATTTTCTACAATTAATACTTCCTGCACTAGTGTGAAGAGTTTAGTTTTGCTGAATTTTAATATTCTTGAACGCTGCTTCTTTCACGTTGCCCAAAACTTTTCCTCTTGTTCTGTTTTTTCTTTTTTTTTTTTTCGTCTTCCGGAATAGAAAAGTTTTTTCTTTCGTCTTTCGGAATAGAAAAGTTTCTTTGTTTTGATGTACAGTTCTGATTCAATAAATCTATAATTTATTGCAGTTTATCAAGAGAATAAGATGAAATATAATCACGTTGATTTTCCTCTCACCTTCCTTACTGGGCTAAGACTATTAATAAGGATAATAACGTAGTTTCTATATTATTGATTTTTTAATTTTATTTCTGATCCAGCTAGAGGTGCCCAACCACGGTCCGGTCCGTCGGACCATGGTCGGCAGGACAGACTCGACCCCACCCGCATATGAAATGTACGGGTTGGCGAATGGTCGCCACGGTCCGGTCCTGGTTCGACCACGGCCACGGGTCCGACCTGCCTAATTTTTTTATGTATATAAAACTTTTATTTGTTATCATTTTATAAACAAAAAATAACTATAAGTGAAAAAGGAAATCATTTGAAAAAATTAGTTTGTATTTAATTTTAAGTTTTTACTTAAAATTAAATTGCATACGTATCCCCGTGAGGAATCAAAGCTCCACGTAGTTATTTTACTTGAGAAGAGTTAAAAAAATGGGCTCGTATTTAATTTTAAGTTTTCACTTAAAATTAAATTGCCTACGTATCCTCGTGAGGAATCAAAGCCCTACGTAGTTCTTTACTTACCTGACTTACCTTACTTACCTTTAGTCGAAGTCGATGTCGTCGTCGTCTTGATCATCGGTTTGACTCATTTGACTAGACTCTCCTTCAGTAGTGCCTTCTTGATAGGCATCTTGGTCCGCTAATAGGTCATCCCATTTATTTTCTTGATCTCGTAACTCGGCTTTTGTTGCGTCTTTAAGTATCATTTGAGCCTCGAGATTTTTTAGCGTCATTCGGGATCTCCGCTCGTCCAACATATAGCCTCCTTCACTAAAAACACTCTCAACGGGGACTGTGGATGCGGGCACTGCAAGAATTTCTTGTGCCAACGGGGACTTTAGCTAGGTATACTACTTGTCTAGTCATTGTGGTACGTGGAATTCTTTTAATAGCAGGATTATAGGCATTTTGCATCCTGTATTCCCAACCCGTACTATCCGCAAAATTAAAAGGTAAAGATTCTTGTGCACATAATTTTGCCATTTGTTCTCTAGCAATTTTTTCATTATATTTATAAAGTTGAGATTCAGACATACCTTGATTGCGACTACTCGGCTCAGAGAAGGTTGGAAGTTGAGTTGACTTTGTGACTTTTGTTCTCCGTGGACCGAGTCATGGTTATTCTCAAAATGCCTTTTAAAATTTCCATATCCATCCCCGACTTTATACGGATACTCTTTCGAGCAGTAGTTGCAAGATACCTTCATCGAACCATCCGACATTTTTTCCTTGTTAAAGTGTTTTGAAAAAAGTACGGATACCGGTCTCCTTTATGCAACAGAGGCAGGCTTGTTTCTTGCTTTAGTTTTCTTGCTTCCTCTGCCTTTCACATTTTCTTCCTCCTCGGACGATAACTCCTCAACATAAGGAGGTTCTTCTTCAGCTTGGCTTGCCGCAGGACGCTTCGACTTTGATTTTTGCGTCGGAGTTGGCACACCATGAAGAGTGCGCTCGAATGTTGCATATGTTTGATTTAACATAGCTTCATCGATTTCATGGTCCATTTCTTCGTCGATGTTTTGCAGTTGTTGACGATTCGGGACACGTCGAAATCCCCGGAGATCAACTTCTTCTTCACTGGTAGTTGTTGTACTACCGTAATAGATATTTTCATGTATAACATCATATTCAGCTTCTTGACTTTCATTTTCAAAACCGGGTGGAGTTTGGTTTTGGGGCTCCCGAATAATTATTCCAGATGGTTTCTTCGATTTGCCCCAAAGACCCATTCGCTCGAACTTGGACATTTTGGATTTTCTGGGAGATGTAGCAATACCCTTTCCCTTGTCAGAACTCGACATAATGATTAAATGCGAAAAAAGAGAGAGATTAAGTTGTATAGCAATTAACAATGAGAGTTTGAGAGATAGATAGTATTGAAGGTGTGAAAAAATTGTGTTGGGGAGGGGGGTATTTATAGATAGGATTTTTTTTTTTAAAAAAAAAACTGGACTAGCCGTTAGACATGGTCCGGTCAAACTCAGCAGGTCCAACGGCCATTTTTGATTATTTTTTTATTTATATTTCACGGTCGACGGTAGGACGCGGGTCGCCGGTAGGAGAAGCTCGACCGGACCCCACCCGTGTATACCACGAGTTCGGCCGACGGTCGCAGGTCACCGGTCCGGTCTGCACGGTCACCGTCCGGTCGGCGGATCAACCTTGCGGGTTGGGTCGTTTTGGGCACCTCTAGATCCAGCTAAGATCCGAGTTAAATAGCAACTCTTAGAATAAAAGAACAACTTCTTAGATGTTGTTAAGAATCATTGAAATGCGCACTTCTCGTAGTGCGTAATAAGATAATGTATTATAATATGTGAATGACTATTATGCTCCTGATGTAATTATTCCTATAAATAGGACTTCAATTAATGAAATATATACCCAAGAATCATTCTCTAATTTCTCTCTCGAAATTCTCTCTCTATAATTCGATTTCATAACACGTTATCAGCACGATGCCTCTCTCCTTACTAATGGGTTTCAACGGAGTATCTAACTTGACTAGTTATCAGAAGATAAACCTACACAATCCCTTTAATTAGTTGATCATTCTTTTTGTTTTCCCAATCAATTCTCGTCCCATAAAAACCAAGAAAATCAAGAAGAGGCACAGCATATATATTATAAATTTTCAGAAACCATCAATTTTTACTACTACCACTCGAGAATAAAAGTTGAATAAAATTCAGAGATGGCCTCGCAGATAACTATCATATTGAACCACGACAGTCGTCCCATCCTCTGTCCATCATCTCCAGGCTCCAGCTCCCTCAGCCACGACTCCACCCTCAGGCTTCATCCATGCCATCTCCTCTGACGGGAATTTTTTTTCCAAAACCAGGCTGTCGAGCTCCCTCATAGCTCGCCCAGATTAGCCAGCAAGAAAAAGTGGAGAAATGCTCATTTCCTCGAGATCTATAGCTGTAGAAATCCATTTGGTGTGTGTCGGCGTGTATGGCCTTTTGTACAGACAAAGAAATCAAAAAAAAAAAAGGAAGAAAAAAAAGGGAAGGGGAAGAGGCGAAGCGGTAAGGTAAGAAGCTAAAAGAAAAATAAATAAAATATAAAAATATAATATTCTTTTAATTCATTAAATCATTAATTTGGTTTTTTATATATAAGATACATGAATTAATTTTTCTTGATACCATCGTGATCCATTTTACGAGAGCTTCAATTTAACAATAATATTGATATATTGATTATAACCCTTTTAATATCTGTCATTATCAAAACTTATTAAAATGTACAAATTAGTACATTGATTCCCTCCAAAATATTGAAAGGATTTGTGGATATATGTCCTTGTACTGTGGAAATATAAAGTGGTATGTGTAAAATTACGGAACGACCAGGCAGCACTGATGCCGACAACTGGGGTCGATGATGACTTTTAATGATCCAACCTAATACCACATGATTATACTTTGAGAAAATGGTTGGATGAACCTGCTCCAGAAGAAGCAGTTAAATATTTACTAATCTAATTCCTGACTTTATTATAATTATCTCCAAGTGGTGGTTGAAACCATCTATTTGTTGAGCTTACATTATGTAAATATTACTATACCTCCCATGTGATAGTCTGATTATCATAAGATGGATGGTGATACCTCCCATATGATAATTAATTACCACAAGATGGATGGTGATACCTCCTATGTGACAAGTTTAATTATCAAAAGATGGATGGCGATGCCTCATATATGATAAATGTAATTGTCACAAGGCGGATGATTTTACATATTTATTATACCTCCTATGTGATGAGTTCAATTATCACAAGACAGACGGTTTTATATATTTACTGTACCTCCTATGTGATGAGTTCAATTATCACAAGATGGATGGTTTTACGTGTACACAATTTATATATTATATATGACTATCGTGGTTGGTTATACCACATAAATGATTATCTAAATCCTGCTCTCGAAGAAGCAGTTGATAAATATAAATCCTACTCTGAAGAAGTAGTTGATCGATTATCTAAATCCTGCTCTCGAAGAAGCAGTTGATAAATATAAATCCTACTCTAGAGAAGTAGTTGATCGGTTATCTAAATCCTACTCTCGAAGAAGCATTTGATAAAAATAAATCCTACTCTGAAGAAGTAGTTGATCAATGATTCAAATCATGCTCTCGAAGAAGAAACAGGTGATAGAAATAAGAAGATGAAGAAAATTGAGCAAGCAATACCAGAAGTTATAATGATCAAATTAAAGAAAATCCTATGCAAATACACCGCATGGTGGGATCATCTGACAAGTGATATGAAAAACTATCACCGGAAAATAATTGCTCAATTAATCTCATGTTGATTATATCACATGGTGAGATCATTGAAATCATATTGATATCACAATAGAGAAGCATATATCACATATTCGTGAGAATAATGTATTTGCATAGAGGTAAAAAGATGATCTTATTATTGCTGGGAAAAGCACAAAACAGTCGAAGTGGAAAATATTGAAACTAGCCAAAAAGGTAATAAACACTCGACAATATGCGAAAAGGAAAATACATATAATACCCATAAAAAGGGATGCGTCTCGAGAGTATAAAACACCGTAACTCTGCCACCCCCTGGCATTAGGGTTCATAATGAAGGATCTAAAGGATCTAAACTTCTTTTTCGTTTGGCGTCAATAGTTTGTGGCTGGTGGGCTTTGACTTCCAAATTCTTAATTGTAATATATGCTTGAAACTTTATAAGTAGATCAACAAATGTGTCGGCACATATAAGAATATCTCTTGATGGCTGAGAGATAAACTTGTGATCTACTCCTTGATCCAGAAAGGCAAGCAAATCTTTGAAGAAATTATTAATATTCAGCAAACCTATAGGTTTGGCATGGAAGTCCCGCTCAGCCCATGATGTGATATTGAATATCTCATTGAGTGTGCCATAGCCACCTGGAAGTACAATAAAGGCATCGCTATTATTCACCATATACATCATACCATCATGCACAGACTGTGCTTGAAGCATCAACCCAGTTGAACCTCCTATACCACTGGTTCTAACTGTGGGAAAGTGTAAGGCACTTGTTACTCTTATTTTCCCATTTTGTGCAGACTCTAAAAGGCAACCCAAAAATCTATGATTACTCCCACCATACAATATATAGATTGTGTGTTTTCCTAATTCTTTTACGAATTGATACGACATATCTATATGCTGGATATGACCTGTTGTGTCGAGAATTATACTCTCCGACCGGCGATCGCCTCGGAGATCGGGCGACCTAGTCACTGCCCAGCGGGCGAGATAAATCGGCCAACCGAAGGTCCCAGGACAAGTCCCGGTGCCGAGCGATCGACATCATACACGATCGTCTCTCGTTACTTGGCGACCGACTCCTGGCGACCGACTAACGGATGATCATCACTCGGCACCTGCCGACCGACCCTTGGTGACCGACCTATGCCGACCCTCAGTGACCAGCTAAGCACGACCGCATCATGCCGATGGTCATCCAGTAGGCAAAGACCGAGCCTCAGGACAGACACCACGTGCAAGAGCCGAGACAAGATCCGCAAATCACGGATCATTGACCACAGCCTGGCAGAATCTTTCCACCAGCCGACAAGCCCGCCGAAAGTTGATAGTGACTCCGGACGCGTGTAGGACCGCATGTGATAGCGACAACCCAGTAGGACCGCATGTGATAGTGACTCCGGACGCGTGCTGGCTCCTCATTGGACCGCTTAGCTGGCTGCCAGCTGTAGCCTTGGACTTTAGGCAGACTGCTAGCACCTACCTTGGACTTTAGCACGACAGCCCGGGTGATCGCCCCATTATAATATTGGCCGGCAGACGATCGCCCCATTAGTATAATGGCAGAAAGGCGATCGCCTGCCAGAGGACAAGGCTCCTCAGCCTCTATATATAGCAGGCAGCCTGCACTTGGAAAAGCGCCTGGAATTATCGCGATTTCAGCACAAAGGATCCGAAATTCTTGAGAACACACGGAAATACTTCAACTCCCACGAGATTTTACACAGCACATGGCTATTCTAAAACTCTCGGCAACAACTATCTTTCGGTACTTCTTCTCTCGGCCTCTCTCATCAAGCAGACGATCGGCAGGGACGAAGAACACCGAGCTTCGCTCAAGAGCCGGATTAACAGAGTCTATTTACACTCATTGTATTTAGATTTCTCACATTAATACTTGTATCCACGAATATTTGTATTAATAACATCTCGCGAGAGCATTCAAGCCCGGGCCTAACAAACCCGGCAAATCTTATATTATTTATCTTCTCTCGGAAGTGCTCCCGCAATTGTTGTTTGTTGTCCGTCCTCCAGCAGTATTTAATCTTCGGATAAATATTTGGGCAACAACAATTGGCGCTAGAGGAAGGGGATCTAACCCTCAAATTTTCATTCCTACCGTCCCGAAGAACAATCACTGTTCTCGGGGCATATACTTGAAGTGACACTCACTGCGCTTCAAAGAAATCTGTCAGAAATCATGTCTTCCGCCTCTGCGTCGAAGAAAGCCGCTGGACAGCCGTTCAGATGCCTCGTTCCGTCCCAGTCCGAGCCACAGCCGATGGTGGAAGGTAGCCTCCGCGGTCAGAGACGCTCGATCCCGTCCCTGGATGGCGGCCCAAACCTCTCGCTCGATCAGTTCCGAACCAACGAACAGATCGACGAGTCCATAGCCGTCCTACAGGAGCGACGGAGCGCTCTCGACGCGCCTCCCGCTATCACCTCCTCGGCCGTCCTCCGGAAGTCCAAGCGGAAACTCAAGGCGTTACTGGCCGAGCGATCGCCAGGAGGCTCTCGTCCGCAAGGAGAGGCGCTCGCCAGCCGGGGCTCCTTTGTTTTCGATCGCACAGGCGGTGACCACACAGTGGCCGGGCAATCGGCCCGGCCACGAGACGACGGAGTTTGAGTCCGTCACGGGAGCTCGGCGTGCCGACTCCCGAAGGCGGCCAGCCCTGGCTCCCCCTCGCCAAATAGCCAAGATCGGCAGTAGCGGAGTCCGGAGATCGGTACACGATCGCCTCGGCTCCCGCTCCCAAAGCCGATCCGCGAGCGGCCGAGCCACGGCGATTGCCGCATTGCAACGTCAGATCGACGACGTGAAGGCGCTCCTGGAATCCGGGGCAGGCGCCAAAAAGACGATCGCCGAGCCGAGCGAGCCGCTCGCGGTCGACATCGAGCTCGCCCCCGTTCAGCACAGGATCGCTCCCCCGCAAACACCCTTGTACGAGGGGAGATCAGACCCCCTAATTCACCTGAGCAAGTTCAACATCTACATGACCGGGTGTGGGGCATCGGACGCGACCAGGTGCCGAATGTTCCCTTTGACGCTGGACGACCTCGCCCACCGGTGGTACACCTCATTGCCACCTCGGTCCATCGGATCCTTTAACGAGCTGGCGAACGTCTTCACAGCGCACTTCGCCACCAGGGCCGCTCAGCCAGAAGGTCCCCATCGCATGCTGCGAATCAAGCAAGGGAAAGAAGAATCCGACTTGGACTACATCGATCGGGTAGATGAGATCATCCTCAACGGCGAGCCCGTAAACGATGAGATCGCCCTCCACGTGGTCCTAGCAGGATTTCACGGTCTTTCGCCTATGTTCAGGCATCTTACGAAGGACCAGCCCGCGACCTACGCAGTCTTCTGAGCAAAGGCCGCAGACTTTCTGGCCAGGCAAAGGCTTCTTCTTAGCCTAGAAGTAGCGCGATCGGCACCCGAGCGACGACCTCCAGTCTTCCAGCCCGATCGCTATTACCCAGCAAAACCGGAGGACTCGATCGCCCACTACAGTTCACCATCTTACATGATGGACTAAGGCACGAGATCGCCTCCACCACACATCATAAAGCCATGGTCCTGGTAGTCGATGGAACCGGCTGCTTCGGCCATGCAAGGTCCCTTTCGGCCGAGATCGCCCGCCCTTCGTTTAAATACGAGGCCGGCATAGTCAGAGGGCCCTCCAAACTTTAATCAGTGGACACGATCGCCCGCCCTCAAGGTTCACCATCTAAAATGATCAACCCGGACAATACGACACGTGCCACAACCCCCGTCTCAATGTACACCATCGAGGTTCTCCATCTTCATGGCGGGCCGAGGTGGAAGCAGAGCTAAACAAGCCGCGGGCGTGGAGTTGATTCATCCGACGCTGCCCCGCGCAAGGACTCCTCTAGACCGAGACCGCATGCCCTTCGTTTAAATACGAGGCGAGGCGCAGCCTAACAGAGGACCCTCATAATAAAGTGAGTCACGAGACACTCAATGTCTTCGCGCATCAAGACACGGTCATGGGGTCGGTCCATCGAACTCCGCGACTGTGAACGATTCCTCAAACGATCGAAACCATCAAGTTTCCGAGGGGGATCGGCCAATGTTGTTTTTGTAGGTACAAGACCGAAAGATAGCTAGCCAATCGACCATGATAGCCCAAGTCCGAATCCAAAGTCAGTTCGCCCGTCCTCATCCTACACGATCGCCAGCAAGAACCACCTCACCCCATGTCTTCAACATAGGAGCAAGCTGGGGGGCAATTGTTGTGTCGAGAATTATACTCTCCGATCGGCGATCGCCTCGGAGATCGGGCGACCTAGTCACTGCCCAGCGGGCGAGATAAATCGGCCAACCGAAGGTCCCAGGACAAGTCCCGGTGCCGAGCGATCGACATCATACACGATCGTCTCTCGTTACTTGGCGACCGACTCCTGGCGACCGACTAGCGGACGATCATCACTCGGCACCTGCCGACCGACCCTTGGTGACCGACCTATGCCGACCCTCAGTGACCAGCTAAGCACGACCGCATCATGCCGATGGTCATCCAGTCGGCAAAGACCGAGCCTCAGGACAGACACCACGTGCAAGAGCCGAGACAAGATCCGAAAATCACGGATCATTGACCACAGCCTGGCAGAATCTTTCCACCAGCCGACAAGCCCGCCGAAAGTTGTCAGTAGGACCACATGTGACAGTGACTCCGGACGCGTGCTGGCTCCTCATTGGACCGCTTAGCTGGCTGCCGGCTGTAGCCTTGGACTTTAGGCAGACTGCCAGCACCTACCTTGGACTTTAGCCCGACAGCCCGGGTGATCGCCCCATTATAATATTGGCCGGCAGAGGATCGCCCCATTATTATAATGGCCGGAAGGCGATCGCCCGCCAGAGGACAAGGCTCCTCAGCCTCTATATATAGCAGGCAGCCTGCACTTGGAAAAGGGCCTGGAATTATCGCGATTTCAGCACAAAGGATCCGAAATTCTTGAGAACACACGGAAATACTTCAACTCCCACGAGATTTCACACAGCAATTGGCTATTCTCCAACTCTTGGCAACAGCTATCTTTCGGTACTTCTTCTCTCGGCCTCTCTCATCAAGCAGACGATCGGCAGGGACGAAGAACACCGAGCTTCGCTCAAGAGCCGGATTAACAGAGTCTATTTACACTCATTGTATTTAGATTTCTCACATTAATACTTGTATCCACGAATATTTGTATTAATAACATCTCGCGAGAGCATTCAAGCCCGGGCCTAACAAACCCGGAAAATCTTGTATTATTTATCTTCTCTCGGAAGTGCTCCCGCAATTGTTGTTTGTTGTCCGTCTTCCAGCAGTATTTAATCTTCGGATAAATATTTGGGCAACAACATGACCTATCAATTTGGATCCACCTAAAATACATATGGTTTTAATAGGATGAGATCTGTATGAGGCTCCTGAGAATTCAATCTCTCTACACTAGATTTTCAAAGTACTTTATGAGATATACAATTTTTGATTTGTGGATCCCAAATTTAAAGAACAAATTTCTTACTAGAAGACAAATGACTTCACTATTTTCATTGAAAAATGAGCAGCAGATAAGTCACTGCTTTTACTATTTTCTTTTTGACAAAATTGCAGAAGAAAACGAAAGATATGATATTAAATTTTTCAATGAAAATGACGTTATCTATCGGCAGCTGAGAAATTGGGGAACAATATTCATCAACTTGCATTTTTTTTCTATTTACCTTATACGGCTTTGACAGAATGGACTTACAAACTAGATCTTTTGAGACTAATTTTTCATGACTATAACATTCCAGTTCATTCTTAAATTGTGTCCACAAAGCCAATAGTTCACGATGAACGTATCCACTGGGATGTGTATCAAGAATCTGTTGGATATCGTGATCCATAGATTCCTTACTCAATCCATCCTTGATAAATGCGCTTTTATCTTCTCGATTTTTGGATACAAACCCCACTGATTTACACCGTGTGTCACATGTCCACCGAGCACATTTATAGCATCCACCTAATCTTTTTGCTCTTCGTTTCTTTGAAAAATTACTCCTACCTGTACCTTACATGTACTTAAATGAATTTGAAAATTCGCCAGATAATCGAACTTGTGCTTCGATCAACCATCGAATATCTTCTGGGATGCCATTTCTCATTATCACCCTTAATCTTTCGAGTCGAGCTCGATAAATTCTTTTTATGATATTCACTGGAAGAGATGGGTAATATTTGCGAAGACTAGAAAGCATTGAATCCATTATGATAATCAAACCCTCGATATGGATAATTGTGAATACAATGCTAATCTATTTATAGATTGGAATTACGCGTATGAGGTTTGACTTCGCGTTTAAATGATTCATATCCCGAAGCATATGAACTACAGTTCTATATTTGAATAATGAATATAAAATGACATGTGGGAGCGGCGACTCCATGTTGATAGTGATGTGCAATAATGGCACCGAAAGATGATGTGATATATCGGTAAAATATCTGTACGGTCATATAGACACATCATGTCTTTAAATATTTGTTCTCGATTAATATCACTACTAGCCAATATTGGGAATGAATTCCTAATAAATTTGGAATATATTAAGGGGGAGTATGGGCCCACTTCCTCTATATGTGAACTACTAGATATTATGGATCCACTAGATAGTCACATGTGTATATGACTCGTAATCGAAAATTTACGAGATGATTTGCTCATGGTTGGAGCATATATTCCATATCAGACTAAACTAGTAATATATCCCAAATAGACTTAAATAGATCCCAGAAAGGATCAAGATATGCGCATACAGGTGGGATATTAATTGGCATACTATTCGAAGTCCTCCTGCCAATATCGAGAACATAATATATAAACCCCCATAACTGAAGATGAATACTGAGTTACTGGCATATGAGTTTGGTGCTCAAAAAATCTCTTAGCATGAGGGGGAGTATTAGTAGTTGGAAATATGTGAAATGCATCACACTATATCCTCACAACTATATAAACTTGAAGTTCAAGGATGCATGATAAATTATTAATCTTTGGTACCAACTACAACTGCTTTGATAAATACATAATAATTTTTGAATATAAATCAAAGTAAATGATAAAAGGAGGCATATACTTTTGAAGTATATAGACATAACTATAAAGGAAAATAATGAGATATCTCGGCAAGTTATGTTGCTACAAGAAATAAATGTTGAAAATGTCGACACAATATAGCGCTATAAATGAAATGAGGATATTGAAATCCATGATTGTGGAATATGGATATTTGAAATGAGGATATTGAAATACATCGAAATTAAAATATATGCCCTTATAATAAAATGAAACATATGGCCTTAGTGAAATTAACTCCTGAAGAGATCTTAAACATATTATCAGTGCGTGTAGTCACTCAAAATAAGGTGTTGTGAAAGAAAATTATATGTTGTACTCTTTTCCTTGACTAAGGTTTTATCTCACTGGATTTTCCTAGCAAGGTTTTTAACGAGGCAGCTTAACCACAACTAATATGGAATCTCCAAAAGAGATTTGGAATATATTACAAAGAATATGAGTTCGATATTACAAACTGCACTGAATATGATACTCGTAATAATCCTTGGGGGATTATTGAAATGCCTGGGGCATATTTGTATATACGCGTTGCACTCTTTTTTCCTTGACTGAGGTTTTGTCCCATTGGGTTTTCCTAGCAAGGTTTTTAACGAGGCAACTGGAATGGCGTATTAGTATGAATACTGTACTCTTTTCCCTTCATTGGGATTTTTCCCATTAGGTTTTTCCTAATAAGGTTTTAACGAGGCATATTCATGGCATAATGAAAATTTTAAAGATCAAAATTATTCCTCAAAGATTTAAAAACATAAGGGGTAGTTGTATTCTTTTTCCTTCGATCAAGTTTTTTTCCCACTGAGTTTTCTTGACAAGGTTTTAATGAGGCAACACGTGGATACCCCAACAACGAATGATATACATGACAGATTCACTCAGTTTTTGTCCCACGAGGTTTTACTGAGACGACACAAGAATACTCATACAAGAACTATCAAGATAAGGGGGAGCAAATTTACGAGATTACAGATTGCTGAAGTTTTATCCAACAGAGGTTTCCTACCAACGTTATGATGCAACATGATATGGTTGTCACACGCTTCAATACAAAAAGTTTGAGAGTTTTTCTCCCATTGGATTGTTCTTCAAACTAGTTTGGCAGATATTTCTGTAAATAGTCATTCAAGGGGGAGTGTTAAGAATCGTTGAAATGCGCACTTCTCGTAGTGCGTAATAAGATAATGTATTATAATATGTGAATGACTATTATGCACCTGATGTAATTATGTAATTACGTTTGTGCCATCTGGAGTTTTTATATAAATAGGACTTCAGTTATTAATGAAATATATACCCAAGAATCATTCTCTAATTTCTCTCTCGAAATTCTCTCTCCACAATATTTCGATTTCATAACACATGTGTAATTTTCTTTATGCTAATTATATTTGAAAAATTGCATACGTTATAGATATTAGAATCGTTGAATACTATCCACCACAATTCGTAATACATTCTAATGTAGGTTTATGAGTAGAGTTATATTAAATACCAAACTTTTCTTACATACCAAGGGACTCATCCCCACCATCCATTCAAAAAGAAATCAATGGTTGAGATTAAAAGCATTTAATATTTCACACATTTTTTATAATTTAAATATCTCTTAAACCGTTAATCTTTAAGCGAAAATAATTACACCATCGCGACGAGCATTTAATTATCTTTCTATAGACGGGCACTTTGATATACTTTCGACAAATTTTTTTTTTCGTTTTTTTCACGTTTTTTTGTGGCCGAAAAAAATCATATGTGATATATCATATATGATATTACATATCACATATGATATATCATATGTGATTTTTTCGGCCACGAAAAAAAACGTAAAAAAAACAAAAAAAAAATTTGTCGAAAATATATCAAAGTGCCTATCTATAGAAAGATAATTAAATGCTCGTCGTAACGGTATATTTTTTTGACTTAACGATTAACGGTTTGAAAGATATTGATATTTGAAAAAAATGATGAAAGTGAGTTTTTTAAATTGTTGGGATTAATCTCATCCATTAGATCAAATAAAGATGGAGGGAAGATGGAGGGTGGAGATTAGTCCCTTGGTATGTAAAAAAAGTTTGGTCCTCAAATGATCTTAAATCGTAGGTTTATATAGAAAAAATATCTTTGAGTTGATCTTCCTAGTCTTATACCCATCTACATTTACTATTATTTTCACTACTACAAAAACAAGCAAAGAGACCCAAAATAAAAAATTCGTTGATAAAGTTAATGGGTCTCTTTAAGGTGTGACACCTAATATATAAACAACAGGTCTCTAATATGTCAAAGGGGCCTGTTATTTTTTTGTGAGAGACATTAGAGACTAGTTATTCGGGTTAACGGGTCTCTAATGCGTAAGAAATAAGACTCGTTGTTTATGTTGACGGTCTCTAATGTATAAAAACAAAGAGACTTGTTGTTTAACTTAATCGGTTACAGGAACCCGTTTATATCTTACTAGTTACTTTATTCTTGCCGTCTGTTCTTCTTCCTCACTCCTCGACTAGCTAGGGCAAACATACAGGAAGCCCGACTGCTGACCTCACTCCGGCGGACCGACCTCACTCTAGCAGGTCGACCGACGAATTGCCCACCCGGTCACCCCTTCACCGGTGATATGAGGTTTTTTTAGTAGTTATATTTCCCATTTTTCGTTCGATTTTGTTTAGTTGAATGGATACTAAATCGCCTATTTTTATTTTAGAATAATTTTGCAACACGTATATCTGCTTTCTTCATTACAGGTAATTGTCATTTCCCATAATTGTTGTCAAGAGTTTCAACTTTAGGACTACGATATAATGTAATTTAATGGGTATTTTTCTATTCTTTACAGGTAATTGATTTATTTCTTGACCTCTATTTTTGTTATTTTTTGTTTATCTCAGTTTTAGTTTTATTTTTAAAATTTAGATTATTGATTTTTGATGATTTCCATGTGATGGTTTTTGTATGGATATGTTGAACCTAAGGTTGCGCCATTGAATAGCCGATACTCTTAGAAAACTACCAGAAAACTGCCAAGTGCACCAACGTTCTTCTCCATGACATTTTTTATTTTATATGTATTTATACATTTTCTGTGCATATGAGATCTGGATTTTCATTACAAAATTATTTTTGTTTAGTTTTGGCTCATTTTGTTATGTGATCCAGTTAACTAAGGGATTCTTTGTAACACATGGAAGTAACTATCTCTTATTTAAGTTTATATTCTACTTGCGAAAGATTTCTATTCCAATTACCAAACCTGAGAATTTTCCAGTATTTTCGTTACATTTTGTTTAATGATTTTCGTTTAGTTTCTAAAAATTATCATGTTTTTTATTCGTGTTTATAATGAAAAGTGTTCATTCTGTGTAGATTGTAAATTTTACTAGATTCATTCCACTTAGATTGTAAAACTTATCATGTTTTCTGTTCGTGTTTATCATGCTTTGGTCTCGGGGGTTAGTTCTACTTAAATGAGTTTTATTGTTTTGCATAGGATGCTTTGGAATTCATTCTGTTTGGCGTCCATAATCTGGGCAGGAATTTTCCGGTGGCTATTAGGTCATTTTAATTTTTCTACTTAAGTGAGTTTTACTTTTTTTATCATAAGTTGTCTGCATTTTTTTTTTTGCAGTTATAACATCGTTGATTAAGTGAAATAAAAATAATACCGAGGAAATAAAGCAGAAGAAGCATAGCATTACATCGATCTAATACATACACTCTTTTTACCTTGCAAGTTTCGAACGACATCCTGAACATGGAAAGGGGAAATGCCTACGACATCCAAACCTGGAAAGAGGAAATGCCGACTTTAGTTGGAAATTTTATAGTAGGCAAATGTTTTGAAAGAACTAATTTCATCTTATCATAAGAAGACTGAAAAAAAGACGATTTGGGCTTCACTTGCCAAAATAAGAAATCCAGAGGTATTTCTTGAATTTGTCCTATGCGCGCTTGTGTGTATTGCATGTGCCTTTTTTGTCATGTTTGCCTTTGTCCATATATATATATATATATATATATATATATATATAGTGTCTATAGATATTGTAACACCCCCAGACCATATGGAAATATTACACGTCGTAGACCCTCCCCGCGAGGACCTACCAAGCTAAACAACACATAACTACCAAACTTTAACCGACCGAAGTCAGTCATTAAAATAATACAGACCATTAAGGTCAATTACAATACAATCACACGGACCGATGAGGTCACATGACTAACGCAAACAAGATTAAATACAACTTTATACAATAAATACCCACGCAGGGGTAAAGATACATAACAGCGGAAGTCTGACTATAACTCGGTCGATTCAATATAACCCGACCAGCTCTCAACTCTTGATTAGTATCGTATCTTGTCACTTCTTGTGCGATCCTCTAACTGTTCCTCCGAACCAATATGTACCTGGACGCAAAACAGACATCCACCCCCCGATTACTCGGGGGTTAGTAAAACTCCATTGTTTTACTAGTACAAGTATAATAATATACGAAATGTATCAAGTAGAAAGCAATCACGAATCAAGTACACAATTTAATTGTCAAAACATTCCCGAGAGGTTTTATTAATCAAAAAATAAGTGGTGAAGTTTTTAAAATTAGATTCAGCATCAACGCTAGTTTTTAAAGTATAATATCTTTTGGACCTCCAGTCCCAAAATTACAAAACCTCTTTCAAAAAAATCGTCAAGGCCTCAGCCCGGTTCTTGTTTCAAATCACATTGGTGGAAATATCATCATATGACCGAGATTTAACATCAAAACATTATCCACACAATCACTGTTCATACACATCATGTACCGAACTCCAGAGGTCACACGGACCGTACCTGGACCACACACACTGTTCGTACACCTCATGTACCAAACTCCAGAGGTCCCACGGACCGTACCTGGACTATACATACTGTTCGTACACCTCATGTACCGAACTCCAGAGGTCACACGACCGTACCTGGACCACACACACTGTTCGAACACCTCATGTACCGAACTCCAGAGGTCACACGACTGTACCTGGACCACACACACAGTTCGTACACCTCATGTACCAAACTCCAGAGGTCACACGACCATACCTGAACCACACACACTGTTCGTACACCTCATGTAGCGAACTCCAGAGGTCCCACGGACTGTACCTCGACTACACACACTTCCCAACACATATCAAACAACGTAACACATCACCACGAATAACACACTTTAATACAAATACGATCGAACATCCAATCATACACCAAATACATGCCCAGGCGTATAATCAACTCAACACAATAGTCATAATCAACACAAGGCGTCAAACCCGAGCAATCAAGTCCAACACGAATCACGCGGCTAACATAACCAACACAACTTCACAACATTAAACAAGCAAGAGTATCATTAATACTGTAATATCCGCAATTTTCGATTTTCGGTAAATTTCTTTTTTTTCGGTCGGAGTCCGTTTTGACGACTCGCTCATGACCGTTTCGTCATTCTGAGAATGATTAATTCTACACTTTTTGACATCCGAGTTCGTTTCGGTGTTGTTTCGTTGAGTTCTGTGCTTTTTAGCGACATTTCCGCACTTGAGTTCGATTCTTGCGAATCTCATCCGAAACTGTTGTTTCGAGTTTCCCGCAAGTCCGTTTATCTTTGTTGGACGTGTTGTGAACTTCGGTTTGGTTATTCGATCACGTATCGTGATTTTCGGGCCTTTGGGCCATTTTCGTAATTTCCCAAAGTTTGGGGTAATTACCTTCCGTTGTCGAATTTCGAGCCTTCGGGTGGTCGGAATCGTGTGTCCTACTAGCTCTTAGATTCGTCTTTGTGAGTACTTCGTAACCGTATCTTCGGTTCGTATTCAGGTTCGGGTTTCGGTGTCGTTTTGTTGAATTCAGGATTTCTAAACGACTTTTCTAAGTATGAGTTCGTCTTTGTTAGATCACCATTAATTTTTGGTAACTCCAAAAATTATAAATCTTTGCAATATTATAGAACATCGAGTTAGCTTTCCAATGGTTCAAACGGTGAGTCAATCGGAGTCCGGACGAGAGAGTTATGGTCGTTTCAGTTTTTGACCGAGCACTTCCAGGAGCCTTTCGGCCGATAGGGGGGGCCGATAGACTCTACTGCCGGCATCCCGTAGGGGTATCGGTTGGGCCTATCGGCCGATAGGTTCTGCTGTGTTGCACTATAAATGTGGTTTTGAGCGTGAACAGCTCATTCTTTCCCATTTTTTTCCACCGAGTCGCGAGAGAGAGAGTTAGAGAGGGAGAGAGTTCTTCATCCGGGGGTCGATTTTCATCATTTCTTTTCGGTTGTGAGGCTCGGATAATCAATCTAACGCGCGTTCTATGGATCTTAGTACTCGAATCTTCCAAGGTAATGCTCTAAAACCCTATTTCGATCAATTTGGGGGTTTTGGGTTTTTCTTCCGATTCGTTCCGTTTCGTTGGTGGATTCATGGTGTATACGATTGATATTGTTAGTATCTTTTGTTTTCCTACGGATTCATGGATATTTTGTGGATTTTTATGGAATCGAGAGGGTTTGGTTGTGGTCCGCCCTCGTTGTTATTTTTGTATGAATATACATGAATCGTAGGCGGGTTTCCGGGTGTATTCCTTTTCCGTAATCGTTTAGAAGTGGTTGTGATTGTGCTATTCGAATCGTTAGGTTCATTTTAAATCGATTCCTCGTGGTCGTGCTTGATTCTTCCGTTCCGTTCGTTGTCGTATTCCTTTTCGTTAGCATCGGGCGTTAGAAGCTTCCGGTTGAGCCGTATCCGTTCGTGGTTCCGTGCTCGTCGTATCGAGGCAAGTACCTTGCCCATACTTTTCTCGTTTATGTATATGATGATCGGTGGTCGTCTTGATGTGTTTGTTTGGTTATTTGAAATGAAGTTTCAAAAGGATTTGATTTGGCCTCGTTAAAGGCTTTCTTTCAAAAGCGCGTGTGTTTTGTGAGCAGTGTTTTGAGAATTGATTATGATTTGATTATTTTGAACGAAGGATTTTTATGATGATACTCATATTGTTTAAGTTATGGAATCGTGTATTTCCTTATTTAATCTTGTTATCGAAATTTTGAAGAGTTTGATAATGGTGTCGAGTTAATGGCCATCTCTAGTGAGTATTCTTAATGAACTTACATTCTTAGCATATTAGTGTTGCATGAGTAACGTGTGTGTGTGTATGCTCACTACGGGTTAGACTCGACGGGGTCTCGGTAGGGTTCCACGGGCGTGGACCGCGAGCTTTGCTTTTAACCACTACGGGTTAGATCCGACGGGGTCTCGGTAGGGGTCACGGAGGTGTGGATCGACGGTTAATTGTGGTGCATTTTTGCTAATGTGATTTGATATTGGCATTTCGGAAATGAGTGCTTTGAACGGTTTTCATGATTGCATGCATTGACTAAGTGTGTAAGAGGTAAGTGTTCGTTTGGCTTACTTGGCTAGGATGGCAATGGAGTATTTTGTTGTTTGTTTTAAATCCTTTATTTGTGGATTTTGATGTTGGGATACGAACCTCACAGTCGTTCTTGTGTACCGTGAGTTGATGAGATTTGGGGCTAAAATCCCAATGGTTTGTAAAAGTCGTTTTACGGATTTGGGGCTAAAATCCCAACGGTTGGTTAATGTCATTTTTCGTAAAGTAAACCTTTGGGGCGGTGACCCCTTTTGTCTTTGGTTTTGAAAAGTAGGATTTGATAATCCTAAATTGTTTTCTATTAAAACTCTCGATGGCATTCTAAACTGTTTTATAAATTACTTCCATTGATTTATGATATTTCGTTTTTGAAATGTTTTCTCAAACCCTTGCCTCGGGAAGTACTTTTCGTTTCGTTTGGATCTTTGAGGATCCTCGGTTATTGTTATTCGTGGAATGTGAATTGTATGGCTCGTATTTGCACTTTGTATTTGCACTAGCAAAACGGTGGAGTTTGCTAACCCCAGTATTCGGGGTGGATGTCTGTTTTGCATTCGGGTTTTGGAGCATAACACGAGTCGACATGAAGGATGATGAAAGATGATCGATACTAATCACATGAGGAACCGTACATCGTGTGTTGGTTCGGTTGTACTTTATTTTCATTTCTTTGTATTGTTCTGTCAATGCAGGTGTAGTTGTATTTTGTCCCCTGCGTGGGCATGAGTTGTATTTGAGTTGTATGTATTTGTGGAAAGACCAAATCGGTCTCGAGTCATTGTAGCCTCGAAGGCATTGTCGAGATGTTAAATGTCGTTACCGGCTGGTAGATCCTTGAGGAAAGGTTCTACGGCGTGTAATATCCCCGAGCGGATTGGGGTGTTACATAAATGGTATCGGAGCTTAGGTTGAGGAACCTAGCCGCCGGGTCAAGTCGTGTTGTTTGAGTCTTGTTTCGTTGGATTTTTATCTGACTGAGTCGTGTCGCGACGCGTCGTTTGAGTTTGTTGGTCGTGATTAGTATCGTGGGGCGATCATCATCTTCGTGCGACCTGTGGAAGTAAGTCTCCCTTCTTTGTGTTGTGCCTCGTGTGACACGAGCTATTTTTATGATTATTTGTTAAGTGGTGGAATTTTATGTGAATTTTGATTTCACGATATGTATTTAGTCGACTCTCGTATTTGATTTATACGAGGAATGTCGTCGTTTGTGATGTCTGTTTATTGTTGTTTTTTTTCTCCGTTGTTGATGATTTTCGAATAGATTTGCACGTTTTACAAGTCTCTTGTGGAAGCTTTGTGCTTATACACATTCGACTTGTTCACTAGCCAGTGCGGGAGGGTATTTTATCAGTGGTTTTGTTCTGAATGTGGTATTTTATCGTTTATTTTCGTTTAAAGACATGTATTGTCTTGATTTTTAAACGTTTTGATGCGTGTGCTAGGAGTTGTTTTATTGAACGTCGGTATGTGTGAGTTTTGGGCATTCTAGCCTATTGGATTTTTGAAAACCTTGAGTATCTTAAAAAAATAAATAAATTTCGAGACATACTTTTCAAATGAGTTATTTTCTTGTGGTACATCCTAGATGCCACAATGTATTTCAAAAATTTTCTACCTCGAGGATCAAAATGTTTTGAGATATTTTCAACACTTTTATTTAGACCCGAGGGTCGAATAATTTGAAAGTTTTCACTAAGAGAAAGTGTCTTCATTTTTATCAAATGCGAAATGGTTCTCCAATGTCTCGATAACGATGTTTCACGTTTGTACTTTTTTTTGAAAGATGATACTCAAGATCAATCGGTGTTCTTCTAAATTATTTTCAAAATGAGGTTTTCGTTTTTAAAACCTATCCATTCCCGTTTGAGGGTGGGTATGTATGTGTGATGTTCGCGTTGTCCTTTTGATACTTTCTCCAGTATGACCGAATTGGCGGTGTGAGCGTTGAGACGCTTTCCACACATTGGTTGTACTAGCCCCTGTGAAAGGCGGAGTGTTGGTATTGAATGTTGTCGCCTCATGGCAATTTCTGCGTTGTCGCGCATGTGCGAGCTGTTAGAGCTTGGTTTGGTATGACCGTGTGCATCGGTGATGGTTCCGTTATGCGTCGATTGTTTAATGTCTTGTTACCTTGCTCCGTTTTTGTGAATTTCGTGGGCGAGTGGGGTAATGCCCGTACTATTTTGACTTCGTATTTTCTCTTTCTCCGATCTATCGATTCGCTCATGTTCGTTGGCACTTTATGAACTTGTTACGTATTTCGATTTCATCGTCCGAACGAGCCGTGGTCTTGTTGTGGGTCGATCCGGTTATCGATGTTACTTTTTCGGGTTCATTCGATTCTTGTGAACCTTGTTTGGGAGTGACATCATCTGGTTCTACTAGTTCTTTTATTCGAAGTGGATCGGATTTGGAACTCTTATGTTTTCGACTCTGTCGACTCATTTATGTTTGTTGACATTTACGAGATTGTCGCCCCTTGTTTTTGTTTATCGAGCGAGTGTGGTATCGTTTCGAATAACTCGTTCGTCGTTGTGACTTTTCAATTGCTATTCCCTTTCTGTGGATCTTATGTGAATGCACATCTGTTGTTTTCACCGGATCATATATTGTCTCGAGTCGAGATGTGAACCTTGGAGTTGTTGTTTGAATTTTATTATCCTTCGTGTTTCGGACATGATTGTTCGATTTTTGTTGTCTCGATCGTTTGTTTGTTCGGTTTTTGTTCGTTTCGTGATTATTGAGCATTCGGACTCCTTCGTAATTCCCTTGATTCGGGAAATTAGTTTCGTTTCGATCTTCCATCCCTTAGGCGGTGGGATTCCGTGTTTGTTCGGTTGGCTCGCGTTTTGATTGATGTGCCGTTGGGTTGGTCAATCATATTGATTTTCGTTCGTTGTGTTTTGCGATTGTCGGATAATTGACTTGGCTATATTATCCGTTTGATGACGCTTGTCATTTGTTGGTTTTATTATATCCCTAACAATGACGTTGTGTTGGTCGCCGTGGAGAGTGTTTTCACTCCGTATGTTCCTTTGCGTTGTTTGTCACATTTCGCCGTTGGGCGTTAGTTACGAATTCTTGTGTATCTCGTTGAGTTTTCCTGGCGGAATATTTCTTCCCCTACTTGTTTTAAGTTTGGAATGAAACTTCTTTTAGGAGGGTAGAATGTAATATCGCAATTTTGATTTTCGGTAAATTTCTTTTTTGGTCGGAGTCCGTTTTGACGACTTCGCTCATGACCGTTCGTCATTCGAGAATGATTAATTCTACACTTTTTGACATCCGAGTTCGTTTCGGTGTTGTTTCGTTGAGTTACGTGCTATTTAGCCACATTTCCGCACTTGAGTTAGATTCTTGCGAATCTCATCCTAATCTGTTGTTTCGAGTATCGCTCAAGTCGGTTGATCTTTGTTGGACGTGTTGTGAACTTCGGTTTGGTTATTCGATCACGTATCGTGATTTTCGGGCCTTTGGGCCATTTTCGTAATTTCCCAAAGTTTGGGGTAATTACCTTCCGTTGTCGAATTTCGAGCCTTCGGGTGGTCGGAATCGTGTGTCCTACTAGCTCTTAGATTCGTCTTTGTGAGTACTTCGTAACCGTATCTTCGGTTCGTATTCGAGTTCGGGTTTCGGTGTCGTTTTGTTGAATTCGGGATTTCTAAACGACTTTTCTAAGTATGAGTTCGTCTTTGTTAGATCACCATTAATTTTTGGTAACTCCAAAAATTATAAATCTTGCAATATTATAGAACATCGAGTTAGCTTTCCAATGGTTCAAGCGGTGAGTCAATCGAGTCGGACGAGAGAGTTATGGTCGTTTCGATTTTGGCCGAGCACTTCCGGGAGCCTTTCGGTCGATAGGGGGCGATAGACTCTCTTGCCGGCATCCGTAGGGGTATCGGTTGGGCCTATCGGCCGATAGGCGGCCGATAGGTTCTGTGTGTTGCACTATAAATGTGGTTTTGAGCGTGAACGGCTCATTCTTTCCCATTTTTTCCACCGAGTCGCGAGAGAGAGTTAGAGAGGAGAGAGTTCTTCATCAGGGTCGATTTTCATCATTTCTTTTCGGTTGTGAGGCTCGGATAATCAATCTAGCAGCGTTCTACGGATCTTAGTACTCGAATCTTCCAAGGTAATGCTCTAAAACCCTATTTCGATCAATTTGGGGGTTTTGGGTTTTCTTAGGTCGTTAGTTTCGTTGGTGGATTCATGGTGTATACGATTGATATTGTTAGTATCTTTAGTTTTCCTACGGATTCATGGATATTTTGTGGATTTTTATGGAATCGAGAGGGTTTGGTTGTGGTCCGCCCTCGTTGTTATTTTTGTATGAATATACATGAATCGTAGGCGGGTTTCCGGGTGTATTCCTTTTCCGTAATCGTTTAGAAGTGGTTGTGATTGTGCTATTCGAATCGTTAGGTTCATTTTCGTCGATTCCTCGTGGTCGTGCTTGATTCTTCCGTTCCGTTCGTTGTCGTATTCCTTTTCGTTAGCATCGGGCGTTCCGAAGCTTCCCGGTTGAGCCGTATCCGTTCGTGGTTCCGTGCTCGTGGTATCGAGGCAAGTACCTTGCCCATACTTTTCTCGTTTTATGTATATGATGATCGGTGGTCGTCTTGATGTGTTTGTTTGGTTATTTGAAATGAAGTTTCAAAAGGATTTCGGTTTGGCCTCGTTAAAGGCTTTCTTTCAAAACGCGTGTGTTTTGTGAACGGTGTTTTGAGAATTGATTATGATTTGATTATTTTGAACGTCGAAGGATTTTTATGATGATACTCATATTGTTTAAGTTATGGAATCGTGTATTTCCTTATTTAATCTTGTTATCGAAATTTTGAAGAGTTTGATAATGGTGTCGAGTTAATGGCCATCTCTAGTGAGTATTCTTAATGAACTTACATTCTTAGCATATTAGTGTTGCATGAGTAACGTGTGTGTGTGTATGCTCACTACGGGTTAGACTCGACGGGGTCTCGGTAGGGTTCCACGAAGCTGTGGACCGCGAGCTTTGCTTTTAACCACTACGGGTTAGATCCGACGGGGTCTCGGTAGGGGTCCACGGAGGTGTGGATCGACGGTTAATTGTGGTGCATTTTTGCTAATGTGATTTGATATTGGCATTTCGGAAATGAGTGCTTTGACGGTTTTCATGATTGCATGCATTGACTAAGTGTGTAAGAGGTAAGTGTTCGTTTGGCTTACTTGGCTAGGATGGCACTGGAGTATTTTGTTGTTTGTTTTAAATCCTTTATTTGTGGATTTTGATGTTGGGATACGAACCTCCTGGTCGTTCTTGTGTACCGTGAGTTGATGAGATTTGGGGCTAAAATCCCAATGGTTTGTAAAAGTCGTTTACGGATTTGGGGCTAAAATCCCAACGGTTGGTTAATGTCATTTTCGAAAGTAAACCTTTGGGCGGTGACCCCTTTTGTCTTTTGGTTTTGAAAAGTAGGATTTGATAATCCTAAATTGTTTTCTATTAAAACTCTCGATGGCATTCTAAACTGTTTTATAAATTACTTCCATTGATTTATGATATTTCGTTTTTGAAATGTTTTCTCAAACCCTTGCCTCGGGAAGTACTTTTCGTTTCGTTTGGATCTTTGAGGATCCTCGGTTATTGTTATTCGTGGAATGTGAATTGTATGGCTCGTATTTGCACTTTGTATTTGCACTAGCAAAACGGTGGAGTTTTGCTAACCCCAGTATTCGGGGTGGATGTCTGTTTTGCATTCGGGTTTTGGAGCATAACACGAGTCGGCATGAAGGATGATGAAAGATGATCGATACTAATCACATGAGGAACCGTACATCGTGTGTTGGTTCGATTGTACTTTATTTTCCATTCTTTGTATTGTTCAGTAAATGCAGTGTAGTTGTATTTTGTCCCCTGCGTGGGCATGAGTTGTATTTGAGTTGTATGTATTTGTGGAAAGACAAAATCGGTCTACTGAGTCATTGTAGCCTCGAAGGCATTGTCGAGATGTTAAATGTCGTTACCAGCCTGGTAGATCCTTGAGGAAAGGTTCTACGGCGTGTAATATCCCTGAGCGGATTGGGGGTGTTACAAATACCAACAAACATTCAAATGTAAACCAATTCATCGTAAATATAATATGTAAACTCTATTCACAAGACAAAAATCGTATAAGTAGAATACTTGCCTCAATAACTAATAGCAAATACTCTGAAGAACACGGTTCAACCAGGAAACCTCGGACCCCGAAGAAGACAACGAAGGGAAGGGTTCTGACTCGAGTTCTTCACAAAGATTTTGTCTCTAAGACATATCATCAACAAATCAATGATCGAACGAGGAATAATAATCGCATAACGCCCGAAACCCCCTCTAAGACCTTAAATTGGGCAACTTCAAGGCGTCAATAAGGAGTTCAACAAAATGACGAATACTTGATAATCCAAGCATGGAATAACAAGGAAAATAATAGAAGACATTTTAGTAATCATCGATCCAAACAAATCTAAGTTATTACGGGTTAAATAAGACAAAATCAAGTAAAACCCCCAATTTCCCAAAACTAGGATTTTCAGGAAATCTGACCTGATTCGCTTGATCAAGGGATGTTATAGGAGGATTAATCAATGATATGAACTCCAGGACATCATGGATTCATCACTTGACAACATATCTTCGACCTCTCCAAGCCTCCAGCCGCAGACAGAAAAGAAAGGAAATGAAAAATGAGTGAGAATATGACTGCTCAGTCATATTTATACTGGCGCGTCCCTAGTATGCCCTAGCCTTCCGAACTAGCATGCGCTATTGGCCAGTCTCGGTCTAGAACCTTCGGTCGGGGCCCGCACGACCCGGTACTGTAGACCCAACCTACCGACCGGAACCTGCCTGCCCGAACGCGATAGCGCGCGTTGCGCGGACACTAGTGTGCGCTAGCCGATCTGTCCAGAGCTCTCTGGACTAAACTGCTCGGCCAGGTAACGTGCGCTAGTCAGCCTACAACGTGCGCTACACCTACCGATTAGCGCACGCCACGACCGACAATAGCGTGCGGTACCTGCCGATCCTTCCCGAGTCCAGAACCTTAGAAATCTCTCTGCCCAGCCCGATAATGTGCGCTGGTCGGCCGAATAGTGTGCGCTATTCCTACTGAGTTAGCGTGCGCAGCCTTCCGACAGTAGCGTGTGCGCCGGTTCCTGCCGCGCCTGCCCGGCCATTGCCCAACACTTCCGACAGTGCTTGCCGCACCTGTCCGGACAGTTCCCAGCACTTCCGACAATGCCTGCCGCACCTGTCGGGCCAGTACCCAGCCACCATGACCCGACAACTCGATTTCTGAAAACGCACGGAACGAACACGACGAAATGCTCGCGGACTACATCATCGATCCGAAATGAATTACCATGCAACAAATAATCACACGCGACCATATAAACACAAAAATCAATCATCGAAAAAATAATACCGACATTCGGCAATCGAGAAATATCCAGAGAAATCCCAAAATAACCGGAACGAAAATCTCGGGTATTACATTCTACCCCCCTAAAAACAAGTTTCGTCCCGAAACTTAAAACAAAGACATCGCAGTGCTCGATGAATTAGCATTATTCCTCGCGTTTGCACGTGTATTCACACGAGCTCTCGGGATTCGGCCCGCTCCACGGCCTCGTCCTCCACGTCCTCTGCCAGCCCTTTCCATACTGAAGTGGAAAGTCATTTGATGATTATATATCTCGCATGAGTATCACATTATGATTATATTATGAAATGATGAAAATGAGCATACGCGCTCAAGTACAGCGATTACATGAATGATTAATTGACGTGACATGATTATCTGATGAAGTTACTGAAATGATTATCTTGAATGAGTTAACAAGATTAATGATTTGATCTTCCTGATCAACAACTGAATAATGAAATGAATTGAGTGATTAATGAGTTAACCTGACCGTCCTGGTCAAAATGATAATGATGATTGAGGATTGTTAACTGATGAATTATGAATGAATGATTAATGCCAGAAATTATACCATGGCATTAGAAATCTTACAGTTCTTGGTCTGATTGGCTCGGCATTTGCACAGGTCACACGTGACGCGAAAGTCCAATGATACTAGTCCGATGACGATGATTTCAAACGAGACATGACTTGGAGGGTAGTATTCAAAACCACGCTCGATACCAACTCGTAACACCCCAAACTAGGCGGATATTACGGTCTTTGTGAATCCCCCAGGACCCACCAGGCGAATGAAAATGATGAATTAAATAATATAATTGTAGTACCGAACCACATTATATTACCAAGTACTCCGATGAGGAGTTTAAGTACAGCACACCAAGACAATACCGAATATTAGTATATTTTATATGAAGATAAAATACACCACCCTGAATAAATAAACATCTCAAACGGAATTTGCAGCGGAAAATACAAATGACGGAATAACTAAAATGACTGAAGATGACTGAACAAACGGAATGACTGAGGCCCCCTACTAGTATCACTAGGACTCCTCGCCGTCAGCATGCTCTTCCCGTGCCTTTGCCTTGCCGTGACCTGAAAACAAAATCCCCCAACGGGGTCAGTTACACAGAACAACAATCCTCAATAGTTGAAATTACACAATCATGAATTAACTGAAGTGATGAGATATTCTTAATTATGAATTACGCTGAAGAGGAGTATCATAGTACGCCCGTAATGTTCTGTGCAAGTGTACAAGATGAATGACCGGACACACCCGTCCTTGTACCTAACTAGTCTCACGGAGGTAAGCGTTACCGTGTGCACGGTCCGATGTATCGGTGAACCCAATACATGACCATCGTGTGCCCGACTAAAAATTCCACACAGCCACACCCGGCCACGCAATATGAACCCGGAAGGTCACATGAACGAGAATGACCATGATGAATATCAATGAATAATAATTAGACAAGGCCAAGATGACTCACCGATATGAAAGTAATAGTGACGTGATTGATAACCCAATGAAATGATTTGGAACCGTCGTTCCTCGTGAATGAAATGATTATTCGACAATTACAAGTCTCAAATTGATTATTATTATGATGAATGAATTATGACTATGAGCAATCAACAACAAAAGGAATGAGTATCCTTTTAACCGAGTAAGATTTAACTTACTCAATACCGATAAAGAATGTCCGTCCACGAACAACGTCCTAACCAAGATACCGGTCGCTCGAACAACCTTGAATGACAATAATTACCAACAATCGTTCAATACACGTATCAAGCAACAAAACACGACTAACCCAAAGGTCGAAACAACGATAAACAAACTCATAGGGCATTCCAACGAATACATAACCAACCACACAACTTCGGAAATATCCAATCCCGAATATGTCGAAACCAACACCAAATTGAGTATTTCGAACTAACAAAACACTTCAATGATGTCAATGATCCATTAGGAATCCATAATTCATGATTACAACAACATTAATCGGAAAATCCCCAATTAACCGAAGTCAACCCCAAGGGTTCTTGAAATAATTCCGAAAGTAATCATTAAATCCATAGGAATATATTTATCCAAGGTAGATAATCCATATCTAACATATTCCAATGATAATCCAAGCTTACACGAAGAAATCGGAAGGAAAAACCCAAAAATCCGAAAATCTAGATCCAAGAGGTTAATACCTTTGATTCGATGTTTTGGAGATGATGAAGTGATGATTATTCCAACTCAAAGACTTGAAGATGATGATTGATGATTACACCTTGAAGAATACTCTCTAAATCGCCCAAATCGCCTAGAACCGACGAGAGAAATGATAATAGAGTGATAAATGACGAACTCAAGCTGACTGTCCAATATATAGTCACTCCAGGTTAGCGTGCGCTAGCCCTTACGCATAGCGTGCGCTAACGGGTAATTTGGGTAGTCCAGTACCCACTGTCCGAAAACGGTAGCGCGCGCTACGTACCCTTTTGTAGCGTGCGCTACGGTCATATCATTAGCGTGCGTTAATACTCATAGTTAGCGTGCGCTAACGAATAATTTGATGCCCAGTACTGGAATCCAGAAACTGCCTGTCCTCTGATCTGACCTCGATAGCGTGCGCTACAACCATTATTTAGCGTGCGCTATAATATCGATTGCGTACGCTAAAAACAACACATAGCGTGCGCTAAGAATTAATCCAGTGCAGTCCAGTAGCCACTGGACTCAACCTAATCTGTCTTTAGCGCGCGCTACACCACATATTAGCGTGCGCTACCACAACTTGCTAGCGCGGGCTACTTATAACTCACCTGCAGTCCAGTACCTTCTGGACTGCAGCCAGGGCAACCTTAGCGTGCGCTAAAGCTGTGTGGTAGCGTGCGCTACCCCTCACGTACAGCTCGCAACGAAAAAGACAATGATGATAAACACGGCACGAAACTCCAATCAGATTAGTGATGAATGACGATTGATACACGATACAATTACTCTGAATGATGAATACCATGACTGAATCTGAGTGACAAATGATTAATAATGAGTGAAAATTATTGAGTATCGATTACTGAATGATAAATACTGAATGATAATTACTGTGTTACAACCGGGTATTACATCACAGTACTGATCTCGATGCCTTTCGCATCCACAACTATAACAAATTACCGGCGGTTTCTTACAACTCGCACGCTCGTGGCCCAGTACATTACAGTTGAAACATCTTGAGGCACTGCGTGAAATTAAAGACGCCGACCTGGGTCTTTTAGACTCTCTAGCTGACCGAGAAGGTCCCATACTCATCTGATACGAGGCTTGTGATTTTAAAATCCCAATTTCCTTACTTCCCGAGGCGTCGTCAGAAATCCTCTATTTCTTCGCTACAGATACCGACTCGGTAGACAATACAACCATTTCAAATTCTAAGGCTCGATCTTGATAATCCTTCAATGTGGTACACATAAAAGGAGCCATATACTGCCGAACATGAGGTGTCATACGCATATCGAAATAACAAACCTTATCTGCCTCATTTCTCACTTGATCTCGAACATAACATAACTGTCGATTATAATCGACTATCGCCTGAGATATCGACGCATCCTGGGGCGTCGCCGAGAAAAACTCGACAATTATAACTTCTTTACCAGGCGGCGGACAATACTCGGCCTCCATGGAAGTCTTAAATTCAGCCCAAGTAGCTGTCCGATCAGTTGGCGCTATGGCCTCCCACCAGTCTGCAGCTTCCTTATCGAGCAAGTATTGAGCAATAGGTACTATCCTTTCATCCAGAAAAGCTACAACATCAAATGTTCTGTCCAACTGGAAGAGCTAGTTTTCCCAACCTAACGAGTCCGAAGATCCTGCAAAACGGAGCAGGTGCATTCTCATCACAACTCGCAACCACTTACTAGCTCCATTATCCCCATCTAGGTTCTCATCCTGGTGCATGTTCTGATTCATCTGTGCCAACTGATCAACCACCTGACGAAGGATGGTGGTGGCGCCAACGTCGACATTACCGCTGGCTGATTACCCCTGATCACGCGACTGGTCATCTCGACCATCTGTACTGAGCTGATTGGCACTCAACAACGAGCGAGTCGCCCTCTCATGCTCCTGATTACAACCACTACCACGACCATGTCCTCTGCCTCGACCTCTCAGCATGCTGAACGAACAACCATTCAAAATAACACAACAAATCAAACATCACAGAATCAACATAGGACAACAAACAACAGCCCAATAAAATATTCACTCCGAATCATTACGCGAATACACGAGCTAACACTGTAACCATAGAACTTGATTTCATAAATAATCCACACTGACACATAAACAGAAACGCATTACTTTTACCAAACAAACACTGTCAAAACCGTATACATGTCGTTGGGGTCAACATTTGTAACATTCTTTTAGAAAATAAAATTTTCTGAGGTATTCGTTTAAATGATAATATTTTAAAATTCTTGAGTTTGAAAGATTTTGCTGAAATGAACTTTTTGAAAAAAAAGTACTTTTAATACCTCGGTCGTTCGATAAAAACCATGATTCCACATAATTGTTTTGTTTTGAAGTCATTTGCAAAACAACATTTCGAAATATCAAATCTACTCGATAACCGATATCGCCAAAATGGCCTACAGGGTAACCACATGTTACCACGCCACACCATCACGAATAACAACGCACATGATAATCCGTGGCCATGCCCCTTAGCATCGACCTCCAGAGGTTTCGCCAAATCATCCCCGGGTGGAAAACCGCTTGTACTAGCACTAATCATTACCAACCTTGCAATCACAACACCTAAGTGTACAACCAAAATTCACTAACAAGAGAGGTAGCAAATAATAACCCGTCAATAATATCCATGGAATCAAACGATCGACAAAGAGCACAGATATCCCTGTAATAACTAAATTACTGTCGTAACAGTTACAAGTTGACGGCCGTAATAACATGCAGTTTACGGCTGTAACACCTGAGAGCTCACGGCCGTAATGGTAAACATCTTACGGCCGTGATCACTAGATGCAGGACAGCAGAATTGTCCTATCAGTCCCGAAACGGTTCTGAAGGTTATGGTTCGACTCCTAACAATATGTCCCAGCATTTAGAAACATTACAAAATTCCCCGAAGAGCAGACCGAATTAACAAACTTGTCGCAACGGCTTAGCCCCAACATGAACACATAACGTTTTAACTTCCGAAAATCAAAGTTGTTTTGCAAGGTAAAATTTTTTTCTAAAATCTTTTCGATCTTTTCCAAAAATGATGGCAACAGTTTGCAATGTCCGAAGTATTTTAAAACACATTTTTTTTATACTGTCCGAAGGAGTCATTTGAAATACATGACTTGTTCGTCAAAGTTCAACCGATTTCAAAATTCATGCAGAATCGTAGTTTATCCGCGCCATCGAAATATTTTCAAAAAAATGATTCTTTTACGAACATAGTCAAGCTCATAAAATCCTTTTTGAGAATCGTTTTAAACCTTCACGCGGCGGATGTAATTAAAATAATCAAACTTGAAACCACGTGCCAAATCTGCAAACGAGATTACAATTTTTAATCAAATACGATTCGTGAACACCACGTTCAAACATACGTCAAAACCATCCATATGAGTTCCTCACGAACTCTGCTGTCGGTACAACCTAGGGATCACACTAAAGTTCATAGTTTTTCACACCGCAGTGCACCGTTCGGTGTCCAACCATCAATACATTCAACTCAACATGCAAATGGCGTACCACGAATATCAAATATGGATTCCAATTCACAACACCATGCAAACGAAATTATGCACCACAATCATCGCACATAAATGAAATCACGAAACAGCAATACCTCGAATAAAAGAGGAGACTTACGTCCACATGCTGCATAGAGGTGACGATCGCCCACGATACTAATCTCGCCCGACAATACATACGACACGTTGTGACCACGCACAACTCAACTTATCACCCGACAACTCGAATGACATGACGTCATATTACTCGACAAACCACGACTTGACTTGACACAACTCGAATGACATGACGTCATCTTTGTTTTGCGGATGATTTATTCCTTTTTGCTCATGGGCATGTCAAATCTGCCCGGATGCTTATGGATTCGCTGGATGAGTTTATAAGAGTTTCGGGTTTAACACCTAGTATGCCGAAGAGTATAGGTTATTTCTGTAATGTTCTTAACTATATAAAGCTGGAAATTCTTCAAGTTATGCCTTTTCGTGAAGGCTCTTTACCTGTTAAGTATCTTGGAGTTCCGTTAATCACAACTCGACTCGGGTACAGAGATTGCAAAGAACTTGTGGAGAAAATTCAGAATCATGTTGGCAGCTGGAAAAATAAATTTCTTTCTTTTGCAGGGCGGCTTCAACTTGTGCAATCTGTGATTTCAGCAATGCATGTATATTGGTCGTCGGTTTTAAATCTACAAACCAGAAATATTATCGAAATAGAACACATTATGCGGGGGTTTCTGTGTTGCCATGGAAGTAAGAAACGTGGGAAAGATAAAGTCGCGTGGGAATCGGTCATCTACCAAAAATGAAGGTGGCCTTGGTATAAGACGCATTCTTGAGTTTAATAAAGCACTTATTTCAAACCATATTTGGGCTGTCCTCACGCGCAAAGATTCACGCGGTTAAGTGGGTGCATTCGTATAGGATTAAATATCGAAATTTCTCGGAATTTGACAAAGATCAGAAACATTTCATGGGGTTGGAGGAAGATTTTACAAGCAAGAAGTTCTATTCGGCGGTTTGTTGGTATAGAATTGGGAATGGACTAGATACGTCGGCTTGGTTTGATAATTTTTGTCTTGCCGGTCCGATTCTTTGCCTGTTTCGCCCAGAGATATTAGTCGGGCTGGTTTTTTGATGACTTCGAAAGTAGCTGATATTGTGCATAACAATGTTTGGGCGTGGCCAACATCGTGAAATGACCAGTATCCTAATCTATCAAATTGTTTGGCTCCTTCTTTAAATGCGCAGCAAAGGGACTCTCTTTATTGGCCAATACTCAGGGTTGGAGTGCCGTTTCAGCATTGCAAATGTGTGGGAAGATCTTAGACCGCGTGGTATAGAAGTTCCATGGGCAAAGGTAATTTGGTTTCCGAATTGCATCCCTAAACATGCATTTAATTTGTGGCTGGTTGTTCTTGGTAAGCTGAAAACTCAAGATAGGCTTCGGGTTTGGGATGTTCCTAGCGGTACTAATTTGGATGAGCTGAAGTGTGTTTTGTGTCGAACAACGTTAGAATCTCACCAGCATTTATTTTTTGAGTGTACATACTCGCTTAATGTGTGGAATACTCTAAGGAATAAAACCTATATCCATCAGACTTTGCCGGCAATCACTCATATTGTTGAATGGTTGACGTCTCGCTCGTCCAAGAAATCTGTAAATGGTGTTATTGCTAAGCTTGTCCTTGCGGCAGCTGCTTATTATATTTGGGATGAACGAAATGGTCGAATCTTCAAGAAGAGAAGGCGGAACTCGGACCAGCTAGTGGAAGTTATTGTGGCTACTGTACGCTTGAAACTAATGACAATTCATTTCCGGAAGACTGATCGTGTTCGAGAAGTCCTCATGAATTGGAAAGTCCCCTATTCGGACTTGTCTTTTTTATTATTGTTGGACCTTTTTTAGCTTCTGTTGATTGATACATAGAGGGCATGTTCTTTATGTTTGTCTAGGTTGGAAGCACAGTTGGTGCGTTTGCATGTAAAGCCAATATGGTATTCTGCCATATTGCCTGTTTTTCATTATTAATAAAATTTTACCAGGGTAAATCCCTTTACCCAAAAAAAAACAGCCTAGGTTTCCACAACCTAAGCTCCGATACCATAACTGTAACACCCCCAGACCATATGGGAATATTTCACGCCGTAAACCCTCTCCGCGAGGACCTACCAGTGTAACACCCCCAAAACCATCCGGGATATTACAGCGCCCCGCGCCGGAACCCACCAGGCTAAAAACCGTTTACAAAACCATTTAAAATGCCAAAAGTCCAATGACGGTAATATTTTAAATACTCAAATATTTTCAAAAACATAGTTCTCAAATACCGTCATAAAATACCATTTGAAAATACAAGGCGAAATGCCAAATCTCGACAGTTCCAAGTGTACGTTAAGCCACCCCTTAAACGTACCAATAAAATAGTTAGGAAAAAGGGTTTGACGAAATAACCCAAGTTCGCAAAATTCCAAAAGGCCATTTAAAATACACAATCTGGTAAAAATACCGGAAAGCCATTTTAAAATACACACGCAGCGGATAAAAAAACAGTTTGAAATACACATTTGCAGCGGAAATAAAACAACCATAAATAAATACTAAAAAACATGCCATAGCCAGTATCACTTGGGAAGCTCACCCCTTCACGACCGCTACTAGCTCGATCTCCGAGTACCTAAAAATAAAGCCCACGACGGGGTCAGCCACAATACTCAATAATGATATCGATCACATCAACATAAATAATTACATACCAATGTAATAATATAGTAAGAATACTACCAAAGTAATCTTACCGCCATAACCTTACCAACTATGGCAATTCATAACAAATCAATCCTTACCATAATCCATATTTCGCATTCTCAAATGACGAAATGAACTCAACAACAATTATCTGTACTGTATTCCAAAAATACCAACAATCCTCAAAACATCATCATAACTCATAAGTGTGGAAATAATCCAATGTGTGCCAACTCCTGTCTGTCGGATTACACAATCAAAATCTCAACCTGGATAAACTAATAATACACAACATATCTGTAGATCAACTACCACATGATAATGATAACAAATCCTGAAACATCGACGTACAGTCCGAATGTTCATACGATTAGTAACAATGATCAACCAATACATCAACTGAGAATATCATCGACATGATAACTCCAATATGACCAACAAAGGATCAATGATAACCGAGAGTACCCTCAACATGGTAAACTCCCAACACGATCAACAAAGGATCAACAATAACCGAGAATACCCTCAACATGGTAAACTCCCAACACGATCAACAAAGGATCAACAATAACCGAGAATACCCTCAACATGGTAAACTCCAAACACGATCAACAAAGGATCAACTATAACCGAGAATACCCTCAAGAAGGTAAACTCCAAACACGATCAACAAAGTATCAACTATAACCGAGAATACCCTCAACAAGGTAGACTCCAAATGATCAACAAAGGACCAACAATAACCGAGAATACCCTCAACAAGGTAGACTCCAAATGATCAACAATAATAGATCTCAAAGAAATAACTTTGACTGTCGAACATACCCCTCGGGCATATGAACAACCAGTCACAAACAGTCGAACATATCCAATCATACATGGACTATGAACGACCCAACAATATGGCTCAATAAATGGACATCACAGTACGCCCGATCCGGAAATGTGTCCGTGCACATGTCCACCCCGTATACGGAATCCAGGATATACGTGGGACATGTACCTAATTAGCCTCACGAACTACGTCTCGTGTGTACGGTTCAATGCGGAAACATCCACGCATAACGATCATGTGCCCGGCCAAAAATCCTACACAATAACCAATCGACACACATATATGACTCTAAATATGTCACGATGCAACATGACAACGAAACTCAAAGAATCACATATCTAATAAGGATCAAACGACTCACTGAAGTGAACAAAGACAAACTGACAAAGAAAAGTCGACACGACTAATCAATATTCAAAACAACAATCCTGGGATCACAAACCCCAAAGGATAATCCATATGATCAACAATCTCAGACAGCAGTTCTGGGATCAACATCCCTCAATGAGACGATCAACACAACAATTAATACCAACAATAGTCCTGGGATCAACATCCCTCAACGAACAACCAATACGAATCTCAATATATGAAGCCTCAATGTACAACATATACAACAACTCAACATAATAATTATCTTATAACTGAACAATACATAAATTACCTCAAAGCCGAAGACAACATCCTTTCCACGAACAACATCCCTGAACGAATACACAGTTATACGAATAATCTCAAATAAGGTACCATCCATTCAATACCAATAAACCTTTATCCCTATACTTATGTCATCACGATAACTATCCTCGATATCCGATATTCTATATCCTTGACCAAAGATAACTCACGTCTTCCTTGAACACAATTAAATCATATACCTTATGATTTAATACAACCAGAGCACGATATACAAACCATTATCCCGTCAACTTACATTTCTAACCACATTGCTATATGAATTATAAATGAAATGAAAACGAAACCATTCATCAAATGTTATAACTGAACAGTATAAACTTGCCTCGATACCGATACCACGAAGCCATTACCAAAATCCATTGCCTTAGTCTACGAGCTCCTCAGCCCCGACCAAAATCAATCTACGAACTCTTCAGCCTTAACCGCAACGCAACGGTCATAAACCACGATCAAACATCTCAACCTATTGAAGTAATCAATCAACAACAATCCGATAACAATCAATAACCGACATAACCAACCAATAAAACTCAACGGCTCAACAACACCTCGGTCATATACATAAAACCAAATAATCCAACTCAACAAATACGAAATCATATCCACAATACAAGTCGTAACTCGATGATCACAAATAACAATCAATAACCCATCAACAAACACAACGGCTCTACAATATCCCGATTAAATACAAATCCAAACAACCCAAACCAATCAAACACGAACTCAAAACCACAATACGTTTCCACAATCCAAAGATCATATCAATAATCAATTTAAACCAACAAGGGTCTAACATTACCGATTCCAAATTCAATCTTAAATACGGATACAAGTTTCCTCCTTGTAAATTCATAATATAAACCAATTACCGATTATCATCATCAATCCGGACGATCCGATTAATTCAACATCATAGATAACCATATTCCAAAGGTTTCAAATAATTCCATTATCCGATTTGAACACTTATTCAACACGCATGAATTCTCAAACTCAAAAGTGAATCATAATCTTATCAAAACCGGAACCATATTCGTATTCCTATACGAATATTGTATCAAAACACATAACTTAGTTTAAGATATGAATATTCCATATCCATATCCAAAACACCAACACCTTCTAAATATGTTCATCAATTCATATAATCCAAGAGTTCCTTAAGAACACAACTTACTCCAACATCACATTCAAAATCCTCAAACGACATAATCCGATGTGTTCTAACATCTAAACAATCCTTATTCACAATTCAAGGTGTATATAATCATGTTCTTCAATACATATACTTCTCATAACATCATGAATCGCAACAAACCACCAAGAACATCGAGAATACTACGATTCCATAATCATAACAACATAATCAAGGTATTTGATCATCAATTCATTATCTTTCCTTAACAAAATTCCCATAATTACCAAGAATCATCACAACAATATCAATTCAATCACCATTCTATGAAAATATATAGAACTTCCCAAGTTCTACCTCTTTGAAGCATTTTATTGAACACTTAAGGTGCATAGTCCAATTCAATCGATTTAACGGAGAAATTCTCGAATTTATTCCACAAAACTTCAAGGATAATGTATAATTACGAGAATACAACCAAGTTCTATCAACAATCTGAATTGAAACGAAGGAAATCGGCCAAAACATCCAGAAACTCCAAAAATATCCAAAACCAAAAGTTTAGGTTTTCTTACCTTCGATACGGGCGGAAGATGATGTTATCCATGAATCCAACTTCCCAAACATGTTGCTCTATGATTTTATCAATCAAGTCCATCCATTTTTGCTGAATAAATCATGAAGAAACGAAGAAAAAATGAAAAATGGCAAGTGATCCGTGTCCAGGCCTTATATAGGCCGAGACCTGCCGGTTCCTTACGTACGTAACCGGCAGCGTCCTTACGTACGTAGTCGGTCCTTGAAAACAAACTGCCCAGTTTGGTCGACATCCTTCCGTACGTAACCGGCAGCTGCTTAAACAGACATCCACCCCCCGATTACTCGGGGGTTAGTAAAACTCCATTGTTTTACTAGTACAAGCATAATAATATACGAAATGTATCAAGTGGAAAGCAATCACGAATCAAGTACACAATTTAATTGTCAAAACATTCCCGAGAGGTTTTATTAATCAAAAAACAAGTGGTGAAGTTTTTAAAATTAGATTCAGCATCTCGGGAGTTTTTAAAGTATAATATCTTTTGGACCTCCAGTCCCAAAATTACAAAACCTCTTTCAAAAAAATCGTCAAGGCCTCAGCCCGGTTCTTGTTTCAAATCACATTGGTGGAAATACCATCATATGACCGAGATTTAACATCAAAACATTATCCACACAATCACTGTTCGTACACATTATGTAGCGAACTGCAGAGGTCACACGGACCGTACCTGGACCACACACACTGTTCGTACACTTCATGTACCGAACTCCAGAGGTCCCACAGACCATAGCTGGACTACACACACTGTTCGTACACCTCATGTACCGAACTCCAGAGGTCACACGACCGTACCTGGACCACACACTGTTCGTATACCTTATGTACCGAACTCCAGAGGTCACATGACCGTACCTGGACCACACACACTGTTCGTACACCTCATGTACCAAACTCCAGAGGTCACACGACCGTACCTGGACCACACACACCATTCGTACACCTCATGTAGCAAACTCCAGAGGTCCGACGGACTGTACCTGGACTACACACACTTCCCAACACATATCAAACAACGCAACACATCACCACGAATAACACACTTTAATAAAAATACGATCGAACATCCAATCATACAACAAATACATGTCCAAGCGTATAATTGTTAGATGTATTTTTATGTGCTTATTTATTATTATTTTATATCCGTTTTAAGTCTAAATCTGCATAAATGAGCTTTTGATGCACTATCTTTATATGTTTTGAAGGAAATTGGAGTCTGGAAGCCTAAACGACGAAAAACGGGCGAAAACGACAAATTCTGGTCAGGGGCCGCTGCACAATGAAGCTGAGCCGCAGCACACGCACGGCAAAGCAAGGTGCCGAACACACTGTACCGGGGGCCACGACACGCACTTACTGAGCCGCGACCCATGAAGAAAATTGCGCCCAGGCATAGGGGGCTGAACATTAGGGGCCGCGGCACGCACTTACTGAGCCACGGCCCGCGGGGCGGCAATGCTGTATTTTCCGCGTTTCTGAGCCGTTTCTGAAGCCCGTTTTCGACCTAATCCACGGACGCATTTTGGAGACGAAGGATGGTTATAAATAGGGATTAAAGGTCTGAAAAGAAATCATCGAATCATCGAGGAGAAGGAGAAAACACCAAGGAACAGAGAGCGGAATCTAGAGAACGGGAATCCAAGTTCTTCGTCTATGTTTGATTTTTATTATGCTTTATTTAATTCTCTTTGTATTCTTATTTTCTAACATGTCAGGCTAGAACCCTATTCTAGGATTTTGATGAAACCGAAGTTTTGACGAATTTACTTTTGATTGTGCATTATTAAAATATATTTTCCTTTCTTATTGAGTTTTCCCAATTGTTTTAATTACTATCAATTATGTGGCCTATGATTGATTTGTTTTGATTACACAACTCGAATCAGGAGAAGAGAGTTGGTAGGAAAAATTGGTGAGAACCGTTTTATCTTGTGAGATAGGAATATACTCATAGGAATTACGTGGCCTTCTGAAGATTTCGTACTTTTGGCCTATTGTCGAATTAATTCACCTAGGAATAGAGTGTGTTATTCGCCTTAGAAAATTCTATTGACCTCGGGAGAGGCAGTAGAGTATTTTAGCAATCTTCGCCTTCAATAAACTGGGAAATCATTTAATTCATATAAATCAAGAGTAATTCGGATAAACCGAGGTGGATTCACAATCCTAGATATTTCCCTATTTGATTTTCTTTCTTCGAACAATCGATTTTACTATTCTTTTATTAATTTTCTTTAATTATTACTTGCATCTCAAATTTCGATAGTTCAAATAAAATTAGAATACGTATAAATCGGTAATTAGTAAGTCAGTCCTTGAGGGAACGATACTTTCTTACCACTTTATTACTTGCTTACGACAACGTGCACTTGCGTTCACCAAATTTCGTAACAAGTTTTTGGCCCCGTTGCCGGGGATATTTTACTAATATCGATATCAGTATTTCTAGTCTTAATTTGGACAATATTTTATTTTTGTGTAATTTATTTTTTATTTGTTTTCCTTTCAGGAATTTCTGATTAGTGCATGAGAAAATTCGGTAACGAAGGCCTATTACCTTTGGATACTGTACTCGAGCGCACTCTTCGGAAAAACAAGAAGGAAAAGCGTGAGCTACCGACAAAACACACCATGGGCGATAACATAGAAAATCACGGAGGATACAATCCTATGCAGCAAGCTCAACCGGCATTGGCACTCCGTGATTATGCAATGCCACAAATCAATGCAAATTTTTCGGGGATTCGGCGTCCAACCATCCAAGCAAACAACTTCGAGATTAAGCCAGCTATTATTCAGATGGTACAAGCAAGCCAATTTTGTGTACTGGCAAACGATGATCCCAACGCACACATCACTTCATTTCTCGAGATTTGTGACACCTTCAAGAATAATGGTGTCACCGATGATGCTATTCGTCTGCGGCTTTTCCCTTTCTCTCTAAGGGACAAAGCAAAATTTTGGTTGAATTCACTACCACCGGGCTCTATCACGACTTGGGCGGAATTAGCACAAGCCTTCCTGGCTAAGTTCTTTCCACCATCAAAGACAGCGAGACTTAGAAACGAGATAACTACTTTCGGGCAATTTGATATGGAGTCGCTTCATGAAGCTTGGGAGCGATACAAGGATTTGGTAAGGAGATGCCCACACCATGGTCTACCTGATTGGCTGCAAATTCAGACATTCTATAACGAATTGAGTGCTTCTACATGCACTCTTTTTGATGCAGCCGCTGGAGGTGCTCTAATGGGCAAAACGATGGCCTAAGCTCACTCTTTATTGGAAGCTATGGCTGCAAACGCTTATCAGTGGCCTTCCGAACGAGTGAACCCAAAGCGAGTTATGGGAGTTTCCGACAACGATCCGATATCTACACTATCAGCCCAAGTCGCAGCGTTGACTCAGCAATTGCAAGCTTTTTCACATGCTCCTACCTCTCTTACCACGGAATCATGTAATGTAATACCCCAAACTAGGCAGATATTACAGTGCCGTGGACCCCCGACTGGGACCCACCAGGCGAATGAAAATGAATGAATTACACAGGTAAATGTAGTACCGAACCACATTACAACATCAATTACTCCGACGAGGAGTTTTATACAACACACCCAGGATAAAATAGAATACATGTGTATTTTATATGACGATAAAATACACAACACTGAATGAAAGGAGCACTCAAACGGAATGTCTGCAGCGGAATAAATAAAGGAAACACAAATGACTGAATAAATGATCGAATGCATCGGGCCCCCTACTAGTATCATCGGGACTCTCGCCGTCATCGTGCTCTCCCGTGCCTTAGCCTTGCCATGACTAAAAACAACATCCCCAACGGCCGCCATACGTAACAACAATCCTCAAGGGTTGAAAATACACAATCATGATATATCGAAATTATGAATTATTCTCAAAACATACGCAATCAAACATGCTATATGAATCGACTAATCAAGACGGCTCAAAGGAATGGCGCCACACTACGCCCGGGATGGAAATGTGTCCGTGCACAAGCCACCAACGATCAAACACGCGTGGTCTTGTACCTAATCGTCTCACGAGCAATCGACTCGTGTGCACACCCAATGTGAGGCCACCAACCAATACACGACTATAATGTGCCCGACATGAAAATCCTACACATACCAATCCGCACGCCAAGATGACCCTAATGCCACAATATGACAAAAGTGACAATGAAAATGAATAATGACTCACCAAGATTGAATGATGGTGAAATGAATGATAGCTCAATGAAATGATCGGAACCGCTGCTCCTTATAAGCGAGGTGATTAATTGACAATGACGAGTTTTGATACGATTAATACAATGATGAATGAGTTATGATTATGAATGAACAACGACAAAAGGAATGAATATCCTTTTAACCGAGTAAGAATTAACTTACACAATACCGATGATGAATGTCCGTCCACGAACAACGTCCTAAATGAAATATCGGTCGCTCGAACAACCTTGAATAACACAATTACCAATAATCCGATCATTACGCAAATCAAAACGATCATAAACGACTCAAACATCGACACAACGATATCCGAGTTCGAATGAATCGAAACCAACTCCAAGATGAGTATTTCAAACCATCAAAGCACTTTCAAGGATATCAATAATCCATTAGGAATCCATAACTCATGATTACAACAACATCAATCGGAAAATCCCCAATTAACCGAAGTCAACCCCAAGGGTTCTTGGAATAATTCCGAAAATAACCGTTTAAATCCGTAGGAATATATTTATCCAAGTTAGATAATCCATAACTAACATATTCCAATGATAATCCAAGCTTACACGAAGAAATCGGAAGGAAAACCCAAAAATCCGAAATTCTAGATCCAAGAGTTTAATACCTTCGATTCGATGTGATGAAGATGATGAAATGATGATCAATCCGAAAGATGAGCTTGAAGATGATGATTGATGATTACACCTCGAAGAATCCTCTCCGAATCGCTTGAAATCGCCCAAAACTACCGAAGGAATGAAATGAGATGGAAAATGACGAACTCTGACTAAACTGTCCAATTTATACTACCCATGTTAGCGTGCGCTAGCTCCTTGTGCATAGCGTGCGCTAACGTGTAATTGGGTAGTCCGGTACCCTGTCCGAACACGGTAGCGCGCTACGTACCTATTTGTAGCGTGCGCTACGGCCATATTACTAGCGTGCGCTAATATCCATTGTTAGCGTGCGCTAGCGAAATATTCGACGCCCGATCTTGGAGTCCAAAACCGTCTCGCCTCCGATCTAACCTCGATAGCGTGCGCTACAACAACCGATTAGCGTGCGCTATAATATTGATTGCGTACGCTAAATATAACTCATAGCGTGCGCTATGAATTAATCCGATGCAGTCCAGTAGCCACTGGACTCAACCTGATCCGTCCCTAGCGCGCGCTACTCCGTACATATAGCGTGCGCTACTACAACCCGTTAGCGCGCGCTACACACCACTCGTAGCGTGCGCTACAACATTCTCACCTGCATCCAGTACCTTCCGGATCGCAGCCAAGGTAGCCTTAGCGTGCGCTAAAGCTGAGCGGTAGCGTGCGCTACCTATACCCAATTAGCGTACGCTAAAAGGAGTATGTAGCGTACGCTACTCCTCAAGCACAGCTTGCAACGAAAATGACAATGATGATAAACACGGCACGAAACTCCAACCAGATTAGTGATGAATGACGATTGATACACGATACCATTACTCTGAATGATGAATACCATGACTGAATCTGAGTGATAAATGATCAATAATGAAATTACTGAGTACCAATTACTGAATGATAAATACTGAATGATAATTACTGGGTATTACATACACCCCCCCTTAAAAGAGTTTCGTCCCCGAAACTAAGGGTCAAACAACTCGGGATAACTCTCCCGCATACTATCCTCGGTTTCCCAAGTAGCCTCTTCGACTCCGTGTCTAGACCACTGAATTTTAACCAAAGGAATCGTCTTATTCCTCAACTGCTTGATTCGCCGCTCTAAAACTCGTATAGGACGTTCCTCATATGAATGATCGTCGGCAATCTCGATTTCGTCGAACTGAAGTATGTGACTCGGGTCGGCAACATACTTCCGCAGCTGAGAGACATGAAACACATTATGAATTCGGCTCAACGCCGGAGGTAAAGCCAATCGATAAGCTAACTCGCCTACTCGATCCAAAATCTCAAACGGTCCAATGAATCTCGGACTCAACTTCCCTCTCTTCCCAAAACGGAAGATACCACGACTCGGGGATACCTTGACCAACACGTGGTCACCTGCCTCGAACTCTAATGGTCGACGACGGTTATCTGCATATGATTTCTGTCGACTCTGAGCTGTCAACAAACGACTCCTGATCAAAGCTACCTTCTCACGGGCGGCTATAAGCATATCGGGCTCGGTGCCCAATGATTCTGATAAGTCGTCCCAACACAACGGAGATCGACAACGACGACCATACAAGGCCTCGTAAGGTGCCATCTTGATCGAAGCATGCCAACTGTTATTATACGTGAACTCGATCAATGGTAGTTGGGCTTCCCATTCGTCTCTCCAATCGAGGACGCATGCCCTCAACATGTCCTCTAAGGTCTGAATCGTCCTCTCTGATTGTCCGTCGGACTGAGGGTGAAAAGCGATCGAGATTAAGCCGGGTTCCCATAGCGCGATGAACTGATTTCCAAAGTGCGACACAAACCGTCCGTCACGATCGGAAACGATACTTTTAGGAGTACCGTGAGTCGACTATCTCTTTGATGAACAGTTGAGCAAGTCTCTCGGGACCCCACGTATCCTTGATCTCAAGGAAATGAGCTGATTTGGTTAAGCGGTCCACGATCACCCGGATCGTGTTCATGCCACGACGACTCGTCGGCAAACTCGTGATGAAATCCATAGAAATGTCTTCCCACTTCCACTCGGGAATAGGAAGAGGTTTCACATACCAGCCGGTCGCTGATGTTCAATCTTAACTTGTTGACACGTTAAGCATCTCGAAACAAATTCTGCGACTTCTCGCTTCATATTACTCCACCAGTAATTTTGTTTCAAGTCCTTGTACATCTTACTAGACCCCGGATGCACAGAATAAGGGGTAGCATGAGCTTCTTTCAAAATCGAGTTTTTCAACTCGTCATTCGCCGGTACGCACAACCGATTCTTAAACCTCAAAAGTCCATCCTCGTGGACCACAAATCCAGGGGCTTTCCCCTGAGCCACATCCTCTCGGATGCGCAACAATGATGGGTCCGAACCCTGATTCTCTCGGATTTCCTCCTCGAGTGACGATGAAATCTCTAACATACAAAGCTGCCCCTGAACTCGCTGAAGCCAGACCTCGATCTCGGGTCTAAGGAATTCCTGCTGAAGCTCCTTCTGAATTGTTAAACGGGCAAGCATCTGCTCCTGAACGGACTTACGACTCAAGGCGTCGGCGACAACATTCGCCTTGCCCGGGTGGTAAAGGATCTCGATATCATAATCTTTGATTAATTCCAACCACCGTCTCTGGCGCATATTTAACTCCTTCTGAGTAAATATATACTTTAAGCTCTTATGATCGGTGAATATCTGACAGGTAACGCCATAAAGATAATGACGCCAAATTTTCAAAGCGAACACCACGGCTGCTAGCTCCAGGTCGTGGGTCGGATAATTAATCTCGTAAGGTCTCAATTGCCGTGAAGCATAGGCAATAACCTTCCCGTTCTGCATGAGTACACATCCGAGACCCTGTCCGGACGCATCACTATAGACCACAAATCCTTCCGTTCCCTGCGGCAAGGAGAGTACAGGTGCTGACATTAACCGGCTCTTGAGTTCCTCAAAACTCCATTAACACGCATCGGACCACGTGTATTTCTTATCCTTCCGCAAAAGGTTCGTTAAGGGTTGAGCGATTCTAGAAAATCCTTCCACAAACCGCCGATAATAACCCGCTAATCCGAGAAAACTTCGGATTTCCTTAACGTTCTTCGGAGGTAGCCAATCCCGAATAGCCTCCGTCTTCTGAGGATCGACACGAACTCCGTCCGATGAAATTACATGTCCGAGAAAAGTCACTTGGACATCCGTAACTCACATTTGGAAAACTTCCCAAAAAGTTGTTCTCGTCTCAACACGTCGAGCACTTGATGAAGGTGAAACTCATGTTCCTCCCGGTCACGAGAATAAATCAAAATGTCATCGATGAAGACAACAACAAACCGATCCAAAAAGTCGATGAAGACCCGATTCATCAACTCCATGAATACCGCAGGTGCATTAGTCAATCCAAACGGCATAACCACAAACTCATAGTGACCATAGCGTGTTCGAAACGCTGTCCTCGCGATATCCGACTCTCGAATCCGCAACTGATGATATCCTGATCTTAAGTCGATCTTGGAAAATACTGAAGCTCCCTGAAGTTGATCTAAGAGATCGTCAATACGGGGTAAGGGATACTTATTCTTGATCGTCACCCTGTTCAACTCCCGATAATCAATACATAAGCGGAATGAACCATCCTTCTTCTTGACAAACAACACTGGTGCTCCCCACGGGGACGCACTCGGTCGGATATAACCTTTCTCGAACAACTCCTCAAGTTGGTTCTTTAATTCCTGCATTTCGGCCGGGGCCATCCGGTACGGCGCCTTCGATATCGGGGACGTACCAGGCTCCAACTCAATTGTGAACTCCACATCCCTCTGTGGAGGCAAACCAGGCAACTCGTCTGGAAAAACATCGGCATATTCCCTCACCACCGGAATATCCGTTAACATTACTGATGACTTCTCGGTTTTGGCCATATAGCACCAATAACCGACACAGCCCTGATTGAGTAACCTTACTGCTTTCATTGAATTAATGACCTTACCAGAACAGCCGGGATTACCTCCCTGAAACACACATTCGACTCCATCGTCTGAAATGATAGTGACCATACGCTTACGGACATTAATGATGGCATCATGACAATCCATCCAATCAATACCCAAGATGACGTCGTCCCTCGGTAAATCTACTACGATTAGGTCCGCTGGCCATACACGACCATGAAGCTGAATCGGACAATTCTGAATCTCACGGTTACCGATAATGCGTCTACCATCAGGTAGGCCAATGACATATGGCTCACAACTAGTAGCACTACCCAGACGTAGTCTACTCAAACATGACTCGGAAATGAATGAATGAGATGCACCAGTATCAAAAAGGGTACACACAGGTTGAGATAGAATATCGAGTGTACCTGAGATCATCCGGGCCTCGGGATCATCGGTCTTCTTCATCTCATAAATTCGGGGCTTGCCGGCCCCCGAACCGGACGCTCCCATCTGATAGCTCTTGGCTCCGCCTTTAGCTCCTGTCGTCTTGAGCAGCGCTGGACCGAGTGGCTTGATTACGCACCCTGAATGACACAGGGCTTGAGATGACGCCGGAGTGGGTTTAAAGTCCCTACGGCAAAAGCGGGCCCTATGCCCGGCAATCCACGGATTGTGGCACGTGATGGCCCCGCCGGACACTTGGTGCTGAAATGACCCTGTTCCTCACGGTTGAAACAGGTGATGGCCGAATCGCCGCTCGCGATCGAGATTCCGCGGGTTTAGACGCCAGGAGGTCGCTCGAAAAAGTAGAGCCCGCCCGCGGTTTCTTGAAAGTGGCACGACTCCCGTCAGACGATTACGGTTCTTGGACTTCTTGCTAGCAGACGAAGGTTGCCGCTTAGCAATTTCCTTAGCCGTAAGCTCGTAAGTAAGAGCCTTCTCAATGAACTCGGCAGTGGCACGATTATGATTAAATCAAGTCTCATACGGGGTTTTCACCTCTTCTTTGAAATACTTGATCTTGTCCGCTTAAGTGAATGATAGATGAGGCGAACGGAAGAAGTTCTGAAATTTTTCGGCGATGGCGAGAACGTCATCATCCGCCGAAAGGTCGGGAGTGAGTAATTCCGACAACTTGGCCTCCCGAGTGGGGCCGGATAGTACCTCTCCATCATGAGAGTCTTGAACCGATCCCAAGTACATGTTCCGTCTGTGGGCTTCAACGATAACCACCATGAATGAGCGCTCTTACCGAGATAGTAAGCCGCAATCGAAACTTTATGCCCTTCGAGGGCAATCCACCATAGCAAATAACTTCTCAAAATGCTCAAGCCGGTGAACAATATCCGCCGGCTCGGATGAGCCTTCAAAAGTAGGTGGCCTCGGCGAGATATCGCCGATGATGTTACTCACGTTCCTCTCTTGCCTCGAGGTGGCGGCGGAGGAGCCTGCGGTCGATTGACGGAGTTATGCATCGTCTCCATCAACTGAGCCATCTGGGTCATTTGGGCCATCATGCCCTGCATAAATGCGAGTGGGTCGACCCGAACACCCTCTGACTGAGCCGTGTCCCGGGTACGACTCCCCGATAGTGAATGATCGCGTCCAGGTGAGTGAGTGGCAGCATCACTGCTCGATGAGTTAGCATTATTCCTGGCATTTGCACGGGTATTCGCACGAGTTCTCGGGATTCGGCCCACTCCACGGCCTCGTCCTCCACGTCCTCTGCCAGCCCTTTCCATACTGAAGTGGAAAGTCATATGATGATTATATATCTCGCATGAGTATCACATTATGATTATATTATGAAATGATGAAAATGAGCATACGCGCTCAAATACAGCGATTACATGAATGATAAGTTGACGTGACATGATTTCTGATGAAATTACTGAAATGATTATCTTGAACAATTTAACAAGACTGATGATATGATCTTCAAGATCAACAACTGAGTAATGAAATGAATTGAGTGATTAATGAGTCAACATTTTCGACTTGATCACAATTGAAATTGATGAATGAGGATTGTTAACTGATGAATTATGAATGAATGATTAATGCCAGAAATTATACCATGGCATTAAAAATCTTACAGTTCTTGGTCTGATTGGCTCGGCATTTGCACAGGTCACACGTGACGCGAAAGTCCAATGATACTAGTCCGATGACGATGATTTCAAATGAGACATGACTTGGAGGGTAGTATTCAAAACCACGCTCTGATACCAACTCTGTAACACCCCAAACTAGGCGGATATTACGGTCCGTGGACCCCGACCAGGACCCACCGGGCGAATGAAAATGAATGAATTACACGAGTAAATGTAGTACCGAACCAGATTACAACATCAATTACTCCGTCGTGGAGTTTTATACAACACACCGTGATAAAATAGAATACATGTGTATTTTATATGACGATAAAATACACAACACCGAATGAAAGGAGCACTCAAACGGAATGTCTGCGGCGGAATAAATAAAGGAAACACAAATGATCGAATAAATGGTGAGCAGTGAGGGCCCCTACTAGTATCACTGACTCCTCGCCGTCATCGTGCTCTCCCGTGCCTTAGCCTTGCCATGACTGAAAAACAACATCCCCAACGGGGTCATTTACACGAACAACAATCCTCAAGGGTTGAAAATACACAATCATGATATATCTGAAATTATGAATTATTCTGTCAAAACATACGCAATCAAACATGCTATATGAATCGACTAATCAGTACGGCTCAAAGGAATGGCGCCACACTACGCCCGGGATGGAAATGTGTCCGTGCACAAGCCACCAACGATCAAACACGCGTGGTCTTGTACCTAATCTGTCTAACGTGCTATCGACTCGTGTGCACGCGATCCAATGTGAGGCCACCAACCAACACACGACTATAATGTGCCCGACATGAAAATCCTACACATACCAACTGCACGCCAAGATGACCCGGAATGCCACAATATGACAAAAGTGACAATGAAAATGAATAATGACTCACCAAGATTGAATGATGGTGAAATGAATGATAGCTCAATGACATGATCGGAACCGTCGTTCCTTATAACTGAGGTGATTAATTGACAATGACGAGTTTTGATACGATTAATACAATGATGAATGAGTTATGATTATGAATGAACAACGACAAAAGGAATGAATATCCTTTTAACCGAGTAAGAATTAACTTACACAATACCGATGATGAATGTCCGTCCACGAACAACGTCCTAAATGAAATATCGGTCGCTCGAACAACCTTGAATAACACAATTACCAATAATCCGATCATTACGCAAATCAAAACGATCATAAACGACTCAAACATCGACACAACGATATCCGAGTTCGAATGAATCGAAACCAACTCCAAGATGAGTATTTCAAACCATCAAAGCACTTTCAAGGATATCAATAATCCATTAGGAATCCATAACTCATGATTACAACAACATCAATCGGAAAATCCCCAATTAACAAGTCAACCCCAAGGGTTCTTGGAATAATTCGAAAATAACCGTTTAAATCCGTAGGAATATATTTATCAAGTTAGATAATCCATAACTAACATATTCCAATGATAATCAAGCTTACGAAGAAATCGGAAGGAAAACCCAAAATCCGAAATTCTAGATCCAAGAGTTTAATACCTTCGATTCGATGTGATGAAGATGATGAAATGATGATCAATCCGAAAGATGAGCTTGAAGATGATGATTGATGATTACACCTCGAAGAATCCTCTCGAATCGCTTGAAATCGCCCAAAACTACCGAAGGAATGAAATGAGATGGAAAATGACGAACTCGACTAAACTGGCCCAATTTATACTCGATCCATGTTAGCGTCGCTAGCCTTGTGCATAGCGTGCGCTAACGTGTAATTTGGGTAGTCCAAGACTTCTGTCCGAACACGGTAGCGCGCGCTACGTACCTATTTGTAGCGTGCGCTACGGCAATATTACTAGCGTGCGCTAATATCCATTGTTAGCGTGCGCTAGCGAAATATTCGACGCCCGATCGGAGTCCAGAAAACCGTCGCCCTCCGATCTAACCTCGATAGCGTGCGCTACAACAACCGATTAGCGTGCGCTATAATATTGATTGCGTACGCTAAATATAACTCATAGCGTGCGCTATGAATTAATCCGATGCAGTCCAGTAGCCACTGGACTCAACCTGATCCGTCCCTAGCGCGCGCTACTCCGTACATATAGCGTGCGCTACTACAACCCGTTAGCGCGCGCTACACACCACTCGTAGCGTGCGCTACAACATTCTCACCTGCAGTCCAGTACCTTCTGGACTGCAGCCAAGGTAGCCTTAGCGTGCGCTAAAGCTGAGCGGTAGCGTGCGCTACCTATACCCAATTAGCGTACGCTAAAAGGAGTATGTAGCGTACGCTACTCCTCAAGCACAGCTTGCAACGAAAATGACAATGATGATAAACACGGCACGAAACTCCAACCAGATTAGTGATGAATGACGATTGATACACGATACCATTACTCTGAATGATGAATACCATGACTGAATCTGAGTGATAAATGATCAATAATGAAATTACTGAGTACCAATTACTGAATGATAAATACTGAATGATAATTACTGGGTATTACATGTAATTGGTGCAACGGATCTCATCCTAGCACAGAGTGCCAAGTCGGAAATCCTTTCGATCAATCTCCGATGGAACAAGCTCAGTTTGTGGGGAACGGGAATCGGCAGAACAATCCGTATTCCAACACATATAATCCGGGGTGGCGAAATCACCCTAACTTTTCATGGAAAAACGGACAAAACTTAAATCAACCTCAGTTTGCTCAACACCAACAGCAACCTCCTCCCGCTCCAAAGATCTCTATAGAGGAAGCAATGGCGAAATTAGCAGCAAATAAGAGTCAGTTCATGACCCGTACGGAAGCAACCTTGCAAAACCATTCCGCCTCTATTCGTAACTTGGAAGTCCAATTGGGTCAAATAGCAAATATGTTAATAGCCTGACCTTAGGGTACCTTGCCAAGTACAACTGAGATAAACCCCATAGAGAGTATCAATGCCATTGGTTTGAGAAGTGGGAAGGAATTGTGTGAGCAGCCCATGCAGAACAAAAAGAGAGGTGATGATGAGGAGAAGAAAAATTCGGCGACCGAGGAATCACAAATTTCTAGATCCTAAAAATTGTTTCCAGATAATCCGACAGCCTATGTGCCACCTGTCCCATTTCCGCAGCGATTGCAAAAGCAAAAATTGGACAAACAATTTTCCAAGTTTCTCGAATTCTTCAAGAAACTACACATCAACATTCCATTTGCTGATGCCTTGGAACAAATTCCGAGCTATATAAAGTTCATGAAAGAAATCATATCTAACAAAAGGAAGCTCGAGGAATATGAAACGGTGGCACTAACTGAAGAGTGCAGCGCAATCTTGCAGAGAAAGCTCCCGCCTAAATTGAATGATCCAGGAAGCTTCACTATACCGTGCACTATTGGAAACTTTTCTTTTGATAGAGCGTTGTGTGATCTCGGAACCAGTGTTAATCTCATGCCTCTTTCTATTTTCAAGAAGCTAGGAATTGGGGAAGCGAAACCCACTACGGTCTCTTTACAACTAGCCGATAGATCCATCAAGTACCCGAGAGGGGTAATAGAAGATGTCTTGGTTAAGGTCGATAAATTCATTTTCCCTGCTGATTTCATTGTGCTTGATATGGAAGAAAACCATGAGATTCCGATTATATTGGGTAGACCGTTCTTAGCTACCGGAAGGACCCTTATTGATGTTCAGGAGGGTGAATTAATACTTCGGGTTGAAGATGAGCAAGTCACATTCAAAGTGTTTCGATCTCTCCCGTGTCCAAGCAAGGTCGAGAAGTGTTCACAAATTGATATCTTTGAGAAAGACACACACTGGGAGAGTAGTCGGCCGAAATGTTCAGAATCCGCTTTAGCTACTCCAACGTCTAAGAAAAATGAAGAACGAATCGTGTATCTTAAGCATTTTAATATGTCGTCTTCAACATCCGTTCATCCACCATCGAAAAATTCTCATGCTGTCATAAGTTCGTCCGTGGAAGTGAAAGCTAAGCCGGACGTCAAACGAGTGCCAAGTCAGTTGCAAAATGGGTGTTTTGAAAGGCTACTGTTGTTTAAGACATTTCGCAAAGAACGTTGGATGTCCAAACCAAAAGTCGAACGGTTGAAAACTAATGGTCAAAAATTTAAATTACGTAATAACGGTTCGATGGACTGTGCGGAGTCCAAATGGTCTTTGCGAAATACAAACTGATTTTCAATAAGTCCGGCTGAAGACTATAAACTTAGCGCTTTTCGGGAGGCAAACCGAGTTTTAGTTGTAGATTTTAATTTTTCATTGTTTTCATTCATTTTAGGAGTCTAATTTTTCGTCATATTTGCTTTGATATGCTTATCTCTCACGTTCTTGGTGTTTGCCTTTGAAAATTCTGTGCAGGAAAACCCCCAGGGAAAAATTCAGCAATGGGCCGCGGCACAAGGAAAGCGAGCCGCGGCACACACAAATCGAAGGAAAATGGCTAACCTTCCTGTACTATGTGCCGCGGCACAACCTTACTGAGCCGCGGCACAAATATACTGAGCCGCGGCACGCCAAATGCCCCAGAAATGCCCAGGAATCTGTACTCCGTGCCGCGGCACGAACCAAATGAGCCGCGGCACCCGTACGCTGAGCCGCGGCACAAGGCGATATAGCAAAAAAATGCCCGACCAGGCTGTACTCTGGGCCGCGGCTCACTTAAGCTGTGCCGCGGCCCCTGTTGCGAAGTTGGAATGCCCAGGCCTCCTTTATAACATCAATCGGCCGACACTGTCAGGTTAGTTTCCTTCCTTTCTTCGTGCAGCACTCGGATGAACCCTATTCAAGTCTTCTTCTTCTTGCATTCTTCAATCCAAAGCAAGGTAATTCTCATCTCTGAATCTTAATTGCAACATAGAATTAAAAGTGAGGTAATGTTCCTCATTCATGGTTGAATATATTGTTAGTTTTCTTAAAAGTTCTATCAAGTTGAATTGGAATATGGTGATTATTGTTTGATTGTTGATGGTATTTGTTGATTATCTATGGATTGTTGATGTTAATTGTCGTTTTGTCATGACTATCGATTGATGTTGTTATTATTGGGGATTGGATTAAGCCATTGTCATTCTTACTCTTCATTTAAACCCATGTATACTAGGTGTTTGATAAAATGCATCAATGAAAATTTTTGAGCCAAACGTTTTGAAACCATATGCAACGAATTTGTTATCGGATTACATTGTACCCCAACCCTTACATCATGTTTAAACTTGAAAGCTCAGCCTTAATTTCCTCTTACGATGGTGCAAGCTCTTTCGACTCTGTATTCACGTTCCGCGTATCTTAAGTCGAGAGTAGTGTAGTTTTCCTTAAAAGTTGTGTAATTTCCGGTGTTTGTTTTTTCAGGAACCTCTCCATGGCTAGAAAATGGAAGATAAGTACAAGGGCTAGGACACAATCATCCCCCACAAGAGGGGAGACATCACAAAGCCGAGCCGATTTGGAGTCTCACCAATTATTCGACTCGGACATTCACAAAATATTCAACGAGAAAATCCGGCCTCGACCAATAATCCCAGAGCGGGGATTCACTCCCGCCCCCCAGGACAGTGAGCTTTTGACTATGATCGATGAGATGGGATGGGCTCGTTTCACTGCGCCACCCGAGCCGGCTGTGATCTCTATCGTCCAGGAGTTTTACGCCAGCGCTTTATTGCGACATATTAGGGTAGGACAGATGATGGGGCAATTAGATACTCGGACTCAGGTCATCGTCTGAGGCCATACTGTGGATTTTTAGGTGGCCGCAATTCGGAGACTATACGAGCTGTCAGTGGTGGACGTGACGACATATACGCAGATTATGAGTAGCCTCACGAGGGAGGCTCTGCTTGAGGCACTCACACAGCCCGGTTCTGTCTGGGAGACGCGCGCCCCGGGTTCTTCAGCCTTATATTTGAATAATTCGCGCCTCAGTCGGCTCGAACGAGCCTGGTTATACTTCCTCTGTGCATGAGTCGATCCTACCTCGCAGATTCGCTTGGTCTTACTCTCTTGTGCCCGTATACTATATGCTATCACTACCGGACTCAGATTGGATGTGGACCCTCATCTGATCCGATCTATCCTTCAGTGCATTCAAGGAGGAGCTAAGACGGGACTGAAGCACCCCTCTCTCATTTGCGCTCTATGCTGCCAGTCGGGCATGACTTGGTCGGATGATGAGCCAACGTTAGTGCCCCAGGGTCCGATAGATCATCGCATTATTTCTCACTTTGACCAGTGGGGTGGAGCGCCGGAACACGCTCGGGGACGAGGATTTCTTCTTGACGAGCGACATGAGCAGTCCCCTGAACCTCTTCTTCTGACTCATGAGCATGCGGAGTCCAGCCCGCCGCCCGAGAGAGAGCACCTTCAGGCGATGTTCGACAGCCTGAGAGAGGAGATGCGGACAGAGAGAGAGAGCCTACTCGCAACGGTCCGAGAGGAGATGAGAGAGCAGGCCCGCCGGGCAAATCCACGTGAGGAGAGGCGCTTGGCGGCGAGGGATGCTTACCATCAGGACCACCTTGCTACATGGACGAGCCACATACTGCACCCGGACGGTCCCTTCATCCCACCAGTTAGGCCATCCACACAACCCTCCTCGCCGGATGAGGTCGGCACTAGTTCCTGAGCTGATACTAGGGGAGTACTTGACCTTTTCTCTTATTGCATATTACTATCTGTGTCATTGAGGTCAATGTATGTCCTAAGTTTGGTGGGGGGGGGGGTTTACTTTCAGTTGTTATTTACTTATTCGTTGTTATTTTTTCGTTATTTTTGACGCTAGCCTTGCTTGTCTTGATTTTATTTGCATTGATGGATTTTACGTGCTTCCTTGTGTAAAACTGATGATATGATACTGATTTCTTTTTGAAGAAACGGTTGAGTTTTGGTCGAGTTCGCAGTCAGCGATATCTGTTTCCTCTGAGTATTCATTTAGGTCTGAAATTTTTTTTGTTATTGTAGAAATCTTAGCGTATAAGAAAGGAGACATACGTGTTTTCAAATCACCGTTTATACGTTTGGTTACACTTTTCGCGTAGCTAGTCGTACAGTAATGTGAGTCTTGTTGGCACTGAAATGGAGTTTAGAGTCGGATAGTCTTTCCCAAAAAGTCGAGAATTATACATGCTCTATGATGGGAAGTCTAGTAACCGGGGGTATTCACATGACCCGTTGTTTACTCTCGCGTAAAACGACAACCCTAAATAGACTAATGGTTTAGAGATATCGCATTTTCCGATGATGGGAAGCCTAGTAACCGGGGGTATTCACGTGACCCGTTGTTTACTCTCGCGTAAAACAGCAACCTTGAATCGGACGTGCGGGAATAGCTATTCGAGTTTTTTCTCCGTTGTAGAGGGAAACTTAGTAACTAGAAGCATCCATGTTCCCCATGAGTATCTTTTACGTCAAACGGTTCCCCAATACATGAGAATGGAAATCCAACCTAGTGTTATTCCGATGAAACATCCCGAGATCCGAAACCTAGTGGTTAACTCGAATCATTTTATTGATCATACATAAGGGAATGCTGTCCGAGGATTATTTTTGTAGATGAAACTCTTGAATTTTTGCCACTAGACTGTGGGACTGGGCGAGTTGGCTTGTTTAATCTAACCCTTCATATTGGCGGTCGGTTAAATTCACGCTTGTTAATCTTTGAGCTTGATTTTCTTCAGGAACGATTGATTAGCACTAAAAATGATTACTTTGTGGAATCAGTGTCCTTGATGTGACTCACTAATACGATACTCGTATTATTCTTTGAGACTTTCAGGGTTAGTATTGATTAAGTTGAGCACTATGGATTTGCACGATCTTTCACGATACTTCTGATTTGAAATTGATTTTTGCTTGAGGACAAGCAAAGGCTCAAGTTTGGGGGTATTTGTTAGATGTATTTTTATGCGCTTATTTATCATTATTTTATATCCATTTTAAGTCTAAATCTGCATAAATGAGCTTTTGATGCACTATATTTATATGTTTTGAAGGAAATTGGAGTCCGGAAGCCTAAACGACGAAAAATGGGTGAAAACGACAAATTCTGGTCAGGGGCCGCGGCACAATGAAGCTGAGTCGCGGCACACGCACGACACAGCAAGGCGCCGAACACACTGTACCGGGGGCCGCGGCACGCACTTACTGAGCCGCGGCCCATGAAGAAAATTGCCCCCAGGCATAAGGGGCTGAACATTAGGGGCCGCGGCATGCACTTACTGAGCCGCGGCCCGCGGTGCGGCAATGCTGTATTTGCCGCGTTTCTGAAGCCCGTTTTCGACCTAATCCACAGACGCGTTTTGGAGACGAAGGATGGTTATAAATAGGGATTAAAGGTCTGAAAAGAAATCATCGAATCATTGAGGAGAAGGAGAAAACACCAAGGAACAGAGAGCGGAATCTAGAGAATGGAGGAATCCAAGTTCTTCGTCTGCGGTTGATTTTTATTATGCTTTATTTAATTCTCTTTGTATTCTTATTTTCTAGCATGTCAGGCTAGAACCCTATTCTAGGATTTTGATGAAACCGAAGTTTTGACGAATTTACTTTTGATTGTGCATTATTAAAATATATTTTCCTTTCTTATTGAGTTTTCCCAATTGTTTTAATTACTATCAATTATGTGGCCTATGATTGATTTGTTTTGATTACACAACTCGAATCGGGAGAGGAGAGTTGGTAGGAAAAATTGGTGAGAACCGTTTTATCTTGTGAGATAGGAATATACTCATAGGAATTACGTGGCCTTCTGAAGATTTCGTACTTTTGGCCTATTGTCGAATTAATTCACCTAGGAATAGAGTGTGTTATTCACCTTAGAAAATTCTATTGACCTCAGGAGAGGCAGTAGAGTATTTTAGCAATCTTCGCCTTCAATAAACTGGGAAATCATTTAATTCATATAAATCAAGAGTAATTCGGATAAACCAAGGTGGATTCACAATCATAGATATTTCCCTATTTGATTTTCTTTCTTCGAACAATCGATTTTACTATTCTTTTATTAATTTTCTTTAATTATTACTTGCATCTCAAATTTCAATAGTTCAAATAAAATTAGAATACGTATAAATCGGTAATTAGTAAGTTAGTCCTCGGGGGAACGATACTTTCTTACCACTTTATTACTTGCTTACGACAACGTGCACTTGCGTTCACCAAATTTCGTAACAATAATCAACTCAACACAATAGTCATAATCAACACAAGGCGTCAAACCCGAGCAATCAAGTCCAACACGAATCACGCGGCTAACATGACCAACACAACTTCACAACATTACACAAGCAAGAATATCATTAATACCAACAAACATTCAAATGTAAACCAATTCATCGTAAATCTAATATGTAAACTCTATTCACAAGACAAAAATCGTATAAGTAGAATACTTGCCTCAATAACCAATAGCGAATACTCCGAAGAACACGGTTCAACCAGGAAACCTCAGACCCCGAATAAGACAACGAAGGGAAGGGTTCCGACTCGAGTTCTTCACAAAGATTTCATCTCTAAGACATATCATCAACAAATCAATGATCGAATGAGGAATAATAATCGCATAACGCCCGAAACCCCCTCTAAGACCTTAAATCGGACACCTTGAAGGCGTCAATAAGGAGTTCAACAAAACGACGATTCCTTGACAATCCAACTATGGAATAATAAGGGAAATGATAGAAGACATCTTAATAATCATTGATCCGCCACAAATCTAAGTTATTACGGGTTAAATCAGACAAAATCAAGCAAAACCCCCAATTTCCCAAAACTAGGATTTTCAGGAAATATGACCTGATTCGCTTGATCAAGGGATGTTATAGGAGGATTAATCAATGATATGAACTCCATGACATGATAGATTCATCGCTTGACAACATATCTTAGACCTCTCCAAGCCTCCAGCCACGGACAGAAAAGAAAGGAAATGAAAAATGAGTGAGAATATGACTACTCAGTCATATTTGTACTGGCGCGTCCCTAGCGTGCCCTAGCCTTCCGGACTAGTGTGCACTATCGGCCAGTCTCGGCCTAGAACCTTCGGCCGGAGCCCGCACGACCCGGTACTGTAGACCCAACCTGCCGACCGGAACCTGCCTGCCCGACCGCCATAGCTCGCGCTGCGCGGGCGCTAGTGTGCGCTTGCTGATCTATCCAGAGCTCTCTAGACTAAACTGCTCGGCCAGGTAACGTGCACTAGTCGGCCGACAGCGTGTGCTACACCTGCCAATTAGCATGAACCACGACCGACAGTAGCGTGCGCTACCTGACGATCCTTCCTGAGTTCAGAACCTCAGAAACCTCTCTGCCCAGCCCGATAGCGTGCGCTGGTCGGCCGAATAGCGTGCGCTATTCCTCCCGAGTTAGCATGCGCAGCCTTCCGGCAGTAGCGGCGCTACGCCGTTTCCTGTCGCACCTGCCCGGCCATTGCCCAGCACTTCCGACAGTGCTTGTTGCACCGGTCCGGCCAGTGCCCAACACTTCCGACAAGGTCATAAAACAAGGATCAACCAGGCTAAACTTCAAAAGACTACTCAATGATTGACCGACCGAGGTCAAATATTTACAAGACAGACCGACAAGGTCATAAAACAATTCAAAAACCAACGTAATTTACAACTCAACGACAATAATGAACTTGAACACGGAAAGAAATGACAACTTGATTTAATGAATGAAAACTACACCCGTACAAGGGTGAGTACTCGACCAAAAGAGAAAATACCGACTAAGATGAAACAAAAGGAAAGACTCTGACTCCTGTGTGATTAGCATCATTGTTCTCCATCTCCTTCCAAGCCAATTATGTGACTGCTCCCGAGCTGTAAAACATGAGCGCAATAACAGGCACCCACCCCCCGAAAATTCGGGGGTTAGCAAACTAGAATTTTGCTAGTGCAAGTATATAAGATACAAGATATACGAAAAATATCAACACGAAAACTCAACAGCCGCGAAGCCTTAACATGCTCCACACACACAACCAGTACAGAAGAGTATTCATTTACACAAGGGAAAGATATTCATACCATCAATTTTGTTTACGGAACATAGCACCAATGAAACTTCAAACGAGCCCAATGAATCAGAAGATCAAGTTTGAAAACCCCCTTTTTAAAAGAAAAATATTTTAATAAGATAGTTTTGAAAACATTATCATTGACTCGAGCTATCTTGGGGTTTTGCAAATCGAATGGGAACACATTAAGCCTTCAGCACTACCAATCAATTCTACACATATATCCTTATACCTTAACTCAACCGAAAATACAAACCTTACCATATTACCTCTATGAATGTGATTCGTACTATAATCCAAGTTGAGTATGTCGACTAGCATTGGTATTAATAACCCAACATTCATCTCCATATGTATATATATGTATATACATATATCTATACATATCTACATACATACACACACACACATATATATATATATATATATATATATATATATATATATATATATATATATATATATATATATATACACGTATGTCTACATACATACATATATTTACAATATAATATATACATATATTCATAACATGATTCATACACTTTAGCAATAATGATTTCACGTAGTTATAATTCGTATCTCATGGTACTTGCCTTGTTAATCTCTCGCGAATACTCAAAAAATACGGTTGATTGGAACAATCCGGAACTCCAATAAAAACAACGATCGGAAAGACTCAACACTGGATTATCGTAGGGAATTCATCCCTAATATCCTATCATCAAGTAAACAATCAATCACACGAGGAAAAACATCGAAAGACGACCGAATCCTAACTATACTCTTCATAACGTACGTTACACACCTACGTAGTGTACGTTATGTCTGCACATTAGCGTACGTAAATTACAAAGTCTAGCGCACGCTAAGCATGCATTTGACAGTTACTTCTCAGCTCAGACGACTGCCTTGCCTGAGGGTATAACGTACGTAATGCATAGTGCTTAACGTACATTATACTCACACATATAATACTCATACGAATCTGAATGATCCTATGGTGTTGATGTCTTCGAATTTCCAGGTTAAACATGCCATCATAAAACTTAATCCAATCTCGATTATAAATCTTCAAAGGTAGTTCGGAAAATCTGAGGTTGTTATCAATATTATCATTACATTCAAACTATCATCTTTGAAGATCGGTTAACAATTGACCTTTACAAGATATAATAAAACCTACAATGATCCTTGTCTCAAGTCCGTCTAACAAAAGCGATATCAATATTAAGTCTACGATCATTATGGAAAGACCATTCAATACGAGTTTATTAATCTCAGAAAACTTCCCTTACCTGTTCATCATAACAAGATTCGAACAATAATGTTCTTAACTCTGGTAACTAAAGCATGAACATTCCAACTTCCAAAAACATGATGTTCGGTTAAAACTCATCTATGGAGCTTAATAATCCCGGTAGTATATTCATAACATCATTAAGAACACAAATTCAAGGTTGGAGGTAGCATTAACATACCTTAATATGAAGGAAGCACCGAGAAAATAGGTAGAATCCAACTCCGATTGCTTGAGTGCCAATCCAAGGTGTTTCTTAACTTCAATGATCGAGTATATGTAATCTATAGGTGTTTTAGATAGCTGGAGACTCTCTAGAAATAAAGAAAAACGAAGTACAAGTGAAATAGAATGGGGTGTTGTCCATATATTTAATGTCTTGAGCTTTACATACATTAGCCTTAGCGCTTTACATACGTTATCGATTTAGCGTATGCTGCCATTCGTCCTTAGCGTACGCTATCGTTCAATGGTAGCTTACTGTCTCATTCTGTACTCGCTTACGTACGTTACACCCTCAAGTTACGTACCTTAGCGTACGTTAACACCCGTTGACCCCAAAACTATCCAGGTTCATCCACAGGAATCTTTCCGAGCCCACCACCAGTCGTCCATGTGCTAGCCAGCCTGCTCAATTATTTACTTGCTTACGTACGCTATGCCTAGCTCGTAGCGTACTCTATCTATAGCTCGTAACGTACGTTACGCTTACCTGTTAGCGTACGTTACAACGTAGTTTCATTCGAAGGATTAAAAGTTGATATTATCATGCATGTGGATACGAATACAGAAACGATCATACTTCGATTATTGATAACACAAATTCGAGTAATACAGGGTTTAAATACGGATGAAAATACCCAACAATTTATCCGGATATTACATACTCTCCCTCTAAAAATAAGTTTCATCCCGAAACTTAAAATAGAGAGTAGTGGAACAACCAAGAAAAAAAATAACTACTTGCTCAGCCCCAAAACATCAAGAGCAATGCGCGAATGCAAGGTTTTGGAAATACAATGATCGAACCTAGCAAGTATCTGGTACATGAGTCGAGGCGATAAATTATATGTGAACATGAGAAGTTGAGGTGGAGAAGTATGAGTTTGGAGATAAAAGTTCCAAGAGTTAAAGAAAATCACAAACGGCTCAGACGTCCTGACATCATGTGTCGAGCTCGACCAACTGCATTCAAGTTCATAACACATTGGAAATGTTAAATGCACGAGTGGGAACAAATAGTTTCGAACAAAATTTTGCAAGGATCACGTTCAGATGTGGATAGACCACAATAATTCACGGAGTCTAACAAAACGGCTCTGAAATTCGTTCGAATGACGGTAGGCTAAGTAGAACATGGTAGTTTAAAATTGTCAAGAGGATCACAGATGAATCACCAACAATGAAAGTCACTCAACACTGAAAATACTAAGAAGAGTACAGGTAATACGTTCCCCCATGCTAAGAAGACATTTTGGCCCCAAAACTTAAAACAACAGGAGTTAGAAACGAAAGGCAATGAAATGAAAAATGATCAAAGTCACGATTGTTGGAAACAGCAACCACTAGGACATAGTACAAAATATTCATTCGCTATGTTAGGATCTTCAGCAGGAGACATAAGGTTTTGGGACATTCTCCGGCCACTTTCTCTGATCACCAACAGGGTAGCATTCTTTGCCAATTCGGAAATTGTCTCACAATGTTTCTCTCGATGGCCTTCAAACCCGCACCGGTAACAAGTCAAGAGTGGGGAGGGACAGTTTACACGAATATGTCCTGGACGGTTGCAGTTGAAGCACACTCTCTTCTTACCGAAAGTCACCGATGTTGGCTTGGGATTCCCAGCGCTCATTCCCGACCGCGAAGACGACGCGTTCGAACGACGTGGGGGTTTGGTAATCTTAGTCTCTTCACCGCCCAAAAATTTTCCAGATGTCCTCGGTCTCTTGTCTCCGCTCGTTGGCTTGGTCACTGAGGAGGTTTCATAGGATATCGTCTGATTTTGATACTCCTTCACCGTAACATGAATCGTTGTCGTACGAACCACCCCACCGCTTCCACTTCCATTATCACATCTACATTCGCCAAGGCTCGTCATGCTAATGTAGATAGTACCATTTAGCATTATAAATTGTCGGTCATACGGTATACCACAATTATCAACACAAGGTTTCATTAGCATCCTTAGAATAACGGTAATATCGTAAAGCACAAAATTTTCTGAAGTCAATATCTAGTCCTTCGATTATGCGTATGCTTTTAATGAAAACAATTTTTTTTGAAACAGAGGCTAAGTCACGTTGCGCTCAAAACTTGTAAATACTGTCCTTTGTTTTGGAAGAGGAAGTTTATACAACGACTCTAAAAATAAAATTATTTTCGAGTAATGTGTACAAGAAAATTGAAAATCGAATTATAACTAATTTGAAATATTTCAAAGGTGTTAAGTTTCAAATACTACAAATTGAAAATCTTTCCTCTTCTACCAAAATATTTAATCGAAAGGATTTTTCACCAAATTACGTGACCGTTTGACATGGCTACATTAAATCATGAGTTTTACAATGTTAGGAAAATTTCAAAACACCACTTTAAAATATTCGTGATTCGGCCCGAGAATATTACACGCCGTGGATTCCGCGCCCGAACCCACCAGGCTAAAAACCGTTTACAAAACCATTTTAAAATACGCCAAAAGGCCGATGACGGTAGTATTTTCCAAAACTCACAAAATCATTTGTAAAATATCAAATACCGTCAAAATGTGCAAGACCAAAATGCCAAAACTCGGTTTAGGGAATCGGTTTTATGAAATAACAATTCAGTTTGCAAGATACCAAAAGTCATTTCAAAATACTCACGCAGCGGATAAAATTAACACTCAAAGATTTATTCTATTGAAATGCAGAAACCGATAAATATGTTCGACTTCCGGTGGTTCGGTACTACGTTTACCCTGTGTAATTCATTCATTTTCATTCGCCTAGTGGGTCCCAGTCGGGGGTCCACGGCACTGTAATATCCGCCTAGTTTGGGGGTGTTACATTCACACTACAATTCCCACTCCAACACCCACGAAATTGAAATTTCAACACTATATGATGCTCATAAAAAGTCGCTATAGTTATATACACTAATCATTTTTTTTAAACCCCAATTTTAAATGGCCAAGTTTTTTTTTACAATAGAGAGATATTTCGACTGAAAAAAATCCTTAACTTTCAAAGAGCCTACACGGCTTTGTTAAGTATGTTGTACAGATGATACTCCCCAATAATATACAAATGCATTTTAAATAAATTTAAAATTTAAAACATGAGTTCAATTGCACTCTTAATTATCATTTTAAAATATAATGGTTAGATTATATATTCCACAAGGTATACGTTCGCCATCAAACACATTTTTGTAAATTGAAATTAGGAAAATTAGTTTCACAAACCTTATGCAAAATAATATTAGAAAACTCGACGTACGAAGTATGAAGTTTGAAAGCACTTTGATGCACATGCTCATCCTACGCTCACCCCACCATTGCGACAACTATTCATCAATCTTGCCTAATCAGTACGAGATCAATTCATGAATACTTACTTCCCAACATACCAAACGATACTCAAGACAAGTCATATTGTATGCGACAACCATCGGGCCGACTTGCCATTCACCATACAACTGGAATTAATTGTCCATCTCGTACAACACTATTCTCATCACGCATCTTCGCTTGGGGAAACCTATCCCACTTAAAATATTCATACACACCAAATAAAAATTGAAATAAATTTTACACTACCCAAAACTGCTAAAAAGAATCTATCAAGATCTCTATCTTATATTTTATAAATCTCAACATTCGAATCGTTTGATAAAAATTCTAGGACCTTCCCTCTTTATAAATTACTGAAAATATTTTATTTTTCAAAAATTTTAAAATCACTTTAGAATATATATATATATACATACATACATACATACACGTATCATGGACCTTTTGATATTTTTTAAAATATCAAAAACCCTTTTTCTTAAAGTTGCCAAAATTCTCCTTTTGTTAATAATATAAAAGTTTTATTCTTCCCCATTTTAAAATACTCAAGAAATTTTATTCAATATAAGCAAAATATCGGTGCATCAACTTGACTTTCAAGACAAACAAAATTTATTTTTAATCCTTAAAAGAATTTACCGAGTTTCAAAAATGAACTCATTTATTAAAAATGACAAAGTAGTTCACTCTTTCGAAACGCTCATATTATTACATCAAAATACAACTCAGACATTTAGTAAACAAACCATTTACACGTATAAAATTTTACGAGCATCAAGCCCAAATTACCATGTGCATTAAAATACCACACTCTCACCTGACTAACGCATGCCACCATCTGTCACAATATCCAAAATTTACTCGCTAACGTCACGATAAAAAAAATCGAATCACACATAGACCAAATCAAATAGACTGGATCATAGCACTCAACCATCAATCAAGACGAATTGCCTTAAAATTGTCATCTTCGCCAACAATATCGAAATACCATTACTCACGATCCCCAAAAATATAGGCAACTATTAGTTATATCACTTATATCACATCATACCTCGATTCAAATTCTCGAGTACCCTACATTGTTAATGTATATCAGTTCTCGTGACTATCCTAGAAGGCAATATTTATTCTAAATGAATCACTCACACGTCATAATCATCCTCATTGTACAATATATACCAAACAAGGATGTATTCGAACATTAGATGAACATAAACACACATCACATGTATGTACGGAGTTCGTAGAAATAGAGGCTTACGTCCACCGGTCGCACAAAGATGATGGCTGCACCATGATACTAATCACAACCGACAACTCAAATGACACGACATGACGACACATAACTCAACTCGACGACCAACAAATAGGACGACACGACATGACACGACGACACATGACTCGACTCGACCCAACAGCCTAGGTTTCATCATCCTAAGCTCTGATACCATAAATGTAACAACCCCAGACCATATTTGGGTTGTTACACACCGTAGACTCTTCCCGCAAGGATCCACCAGGCAAACACAGAACAACTCAAACCATAAATGACCAATAGGGTCAATCTAAACAAAAATCAATAAACAGTATACAATGACAGTATCCGAAAACAAGGGTTGAACATGAAAGCGGAATAAAAATATAACATGACAATACTGACACTATACCGACTCTCTTGTGATTAGCATCATGGTCTCATCATCTTCCACGTCGACCCAGTGACTGCTCCCTCGAATCAGGAATACCTGAAATGCATAACATGCATTTCCCCCATTTAAGGGGTTAGCAATTGGAATTTGCTAATACGAGTATCCTAGTTATACAAACCATATTCGGAACATAAACAGACAAGTCACTTCACAACCACAGACAACCAAACATTTAAATAATCTTAGAAAATATTCGGAGATATATTCGTTTAAATCAGAAGTTGATCAAACCTCTTAAGTTCTTATAAATCTTTAAAATAAAGTTTGAAAGATACTTTTGACATCTCGGGTAGTTTTATCTAAGAATAAACAATACAATATATACACAACTTATTCTAGTGCCATTTTAGCCTAGTACCAATGACCTATATATAATACGTCTCAACGTCAAGAACAAAATATTGTGATATTCCGGATATATCACATATTATCATCACGAAAAGCCACACTTGGTAGCTCGCGGCCGTGCCCCTTAGCATCGACCCCCAGAGGTCCCGTCGAATCGTCCCTAGGTGAGAAACCACTTCTGCGGTCGTGCCCCTTAGCATCGGCCCCCAGAGGTTCCGTCGAACCGTCCCCAGGTGGAAGAACAATAACACACACACACACACTTACATTTTATAAAACCGCATATCTCAATCGTTAATCATAATATATATAGTCAAGGCACTTACCATGGAATAATATATTAATGATCAATCGAACCACTTCAACTATCCAACGATATCATTCATCAATT